>JAGMVL010000053.1:0-1371346 GCA_019202695.1 Populus x sibirica
TTGCAACAGAAACCATAGGGTTATGACACGAATGAAATCAGGAATTTTGCTAAACGGCGTCGTTTTCCTTAAAACAAAAAAAAAGTGATTTAAAGCAAATATTAATTCATTTTGATCCTTGGTGTTAGAGGTTTGGGTATGAAACGGTCCTAAAACTTCATTTGTGTTGAAATGAAGTCCCTTGATGCTGAGAAAGAGGAGAGAATTTGCATTTTGAGATTCAAAATAGTTTTTAAATGTTTTTTTAGATTTTTCTAGGATGTTCTATAATAATGCATCGTCCGACTCTAATTTTTTCATGAAGTGTTTGAGAGGTTGTATTTTAAATTTTATTTTTTTTAGAAATATAAAAAAATAATATTTTTTATTTTTAAAAAAATTATTCTTGATATCAAACTTCTAATAATTCGAAAAACATTAAAAAAAAAAAATTTAATAAAAAAACTCAAAAAAATTAATCAGTTGGCTAGCTAGTTTCCTTTCTTTTATTTTCTAATTTTTATTATGGTTTTATTTTCTCTCAAAATTAAATCCTCCTCAATATTAATGGTTATTTGTGATTTTTCTATATATGCACATTGTGAATTGTGAAATATATTAATTCATAGAATATATTTAAACTCAAACATAAAATGCACACGTGGTGTTAAATACGTAGTACAGAATACATATTACATTAAATATTTCCAAAATCAATATTGACTCGTTTTAATTTTGTTCACTTGGATTTTTTTAAATTAATTAATATAGAAAGACTTCTAATAAAAAAGAAACAACATGGTTTTTATTTTTATTATCAATCATGCATGGCCTTAAAGCATTTTTACGTTCTGAGTTATGGACTCCAGCCTTCATCTCTGCAACTCTGCTATGACTTTTTTCTCATGTGGGAAGGTAGCCAATACAACTTCCTCAGGATGTAATAAACTATAAGAAGGGAAGCGATCCTGGACAACCACCAACTCCAGCTTCTCTGTGTGCTGCTGCTTTGTCGTCGTGCAATGACCATTTGCCCCTAAACTTTCGTTGCCATTCCTGCAAACAAAAAAAAGTCACTCCTTGGTAAACACGGCCTGGTTTTGGTTCCAAGAAATTTACCAAAAATTTATTATAAAGGTAAAGTGTATATAGTATGAGAAAGCTTGTTGTATTCACCTTTGGCTTTGAGGCTGCTGGGGTTGTGCCTTCTGTCAGCAGTCAAAGAGATCAAGATGAGAATCAGCTTGTGATAAAACACAATCAAATTAATTGTGATTTAATTAAGGTGGGGTTAAATGACGTGCCTTTGTGTTAGCTGAGTTTTAGGTGCTGGCACCGGGGCCTCCTCTACTTGCCGTTTGGCTTCTTGGGTTGGAAGAGATTGTTGAGATTCAGCTACAGCAGTTGGTGCTGATTCTTGGGGTTTAGTTTTTGATGTTGATGGTGTCTGTACGGGTGGTGCAAACTTGGGATTGGAACGTTCCTTGCCTGTCACGCATAGTAGATAAATTAGAGTGTTACAGCTTCCCTAGGACTTGCGGCTTCATGTTACTAACTGTCTAAAATAACCCACCAAATTCCTGAATTGGAGATTGTAAAAAAGGCTGCAATATATCTCTGCTTCAGAAGCTTCTGTTCCTTGTTCATCTGCCTCCAAAACCTGCAAACAGATCCCATGTTCAACACTTTGTTTGCATAAATCTTCCATGTATAGCTGCAGGACAAAAAGTATGATTAGTTACCGATGGAAGTTTATGTCTGATATTTAAGAAGCAAGTGAATTCACCATTCGTAGATGCGTTGGAGACCAGTTGCTGACATCTTGTTCCAATATCTAGCATCTGTCTTGCACCGGAAGAAATCTGCTATCTTGTTGCTAGACTCCATCTCCATTGTTGGGGTCATTGTGGAACCCTGAGACCCCCATCAACAATACTTTCTTGCTGGTCCACCCTTGATTGGTGGCGAAGGTAGGTAGTCCACAGTTCATTGCCTCCATCACAGTAAGGGGCCAAAGGCCTCATAGAGTGCAGGCTGAATAAAAGCTCCCTTGTGTCTGCAATGCAGCGGTATAGCTCTCCCTGTTTCGGTATCTGTCAGATTGGAGCTGCTATCCATCTTTGAACTGGTCCCTTGGAGTTGGCATTTCTTCTATCAAGGAATGCATCTTTTTTATCTCCGCACTCTCCCCCCCATCATTTGATTTAGATGGATCAAAGAATCCCACTACAACAACGAGATTTACCAAGTTTCCTTAACTTTGCATTCTTTCCCATACCACCTCCGTCAGCCCCTGTAATGTTTTTCACTGTATCCAGTCTTGCCATGGAGAAGATAATTGGTTTCTTCTTGTCTGCCAGATATCCACTGTTCCAGGCATGTTTCTTAATTAGTTTCATCACAGAACAATAACTGTAGGCTTTCTGTGCTAATGATAGCTTCAGAATCTTATCGGGGAAAGGAAACTTTATAAAAACTTACATGTGCTCATTGTTATCTTCATTGTTATAGAGTATTTCTTCAATGGCAGGATGAAAAGAGGTTAGCCGCTTCTGTTTCTCGGTGTAGGGAAGTAGACAGTTTGGTCAGCCCCAGGGGAAGCAATGTTGAACTTTGGATCAAAGACATTGATCCCTGACACGACACGGCAAAGGTCCTAGCATGGTAAACGCCACATGGCTTTCATACTGTCCTGGTCTATTCTTGCTGAAATTGAAGCAATTTTCTTAGTTAGAAATGCAAATTATAATGGTCAATAGGTCATGAGCTTAGAACTGATGATAGTAGGTAGAAGGCTAACCTTCCTGCAATTTCTTGATATGTACTGGTTATGATAAAAATCAGCAGTATTCATCGCAATCATGTCTGCTGTGAATTGACAGGAAAAGTGATACTTGGGGTCTAATTCCTTCCATTTGGCATCAGAATCTTCGTACTTAGTTTTCTCCAAAGCATGAGCAATAGTTCCCCCTGGAATTACAGCAGGCCGAATTTCAGAATAAATATAGATGGTGGGTTGGTCTGCTCGTTCTTTAATTGAAAAAATGTGAAAGTTAAAATAAAAAGTAATCAGCTTAAACCAGAGTAATGCCAAGTTTCTGAGCCATTAGGGAAGCCACCAAGTTCCCATCACTATAGTTCCCGATCAAGAGATCAGGTTTACAGTCCATGTGTTCACGGACCTTATCAGCAGCATCCTAGTGATTGGTGATGAGCCAGAGAGAAGTACAAGATTATCACAATCAGTAGGTGTTCAAGAAAAACAAACTGAAAATCATAGAAGGAAATGGAGGCACATGCCTGAGCAAATCTCTCGAGGTAAGGGTATACATCGAAACGGGAGACCCATTGAGGGAGAACCCCCTTTCTCTGTCTTGAAGGGGACCCTAACAATGTGGGAGTGTTTTGTGTCGAAAATAGGCTCCACCTCCTGGTTGCAATTTGTCCCTCAGCATGTGGTATCAGTCGTGTTATCTGTATACAATTAAACAATAGAAAGAAATGAGAAAATAATTATCTTGAATCCAACTCTTTAATTGAGTGAATAAAGATAAACTTTGGTGATGTTCATATATCTGCCTCACCACAAGAATTTGAGGCTTCACGCTAAGCCCTTGCCGCCTTATTTTGAAGTAGCAGTTCTTCCTCTAATGCTCTTACTTGATCAGAATGTAAACAATCTGTGTGTCATGTACATTGCGGATTAGTTTACTACACTGTAATCATGGATTATTATATAATCAGGCCATAATTAACAGTGTGTAGGATTGTCTTACACACCTGGCCACCGGTATCCTGGCAGCCCAAGGACATCTGACTGGCCAAAATAGCCGTGAGGAGAGAAGATCACAATGTTGAACACGTTGGGAATCCTGCTAAAGAGCAACTCCAGTTTCACTGGTTCTGGGGCTTGAAGTGATTCAGAAAGCATCCTCATTGTCTCTTTTGACTCCTTTCTGCGGTGTCTCCCCATCCCTTCTCAAAGCCCAGCCTTTTCAGGCTGCATATTAATTTACAATCAGCAATATAAGACTTGCAAGAGAAAAAATTTCAACCAACATAGATGTTTTATGGAAGTAAGGAACTAGATAAATGACCTCTGCTGGAAATCCTGATATGGGGCGTCTTTAGGAAATGCAGAGACAACTACTTCAGCTACAATCAATGCTGCTTGCAGCTTGGAAACTGAATCTAGAGCTTGATTGATCATAAGATTCTGCATGTTACAACATGAGCGGCATGACCATTAGTTTCAAGCACTTGTTCCAAGACCAAGACTGGCAGATCACACTTATCATCTTGCTAATGTGAGGACAATCTACCTCCCCTTGATGGTCGAGCGCTAACAAATAGTCGAGTAGAGGCTTTGCAGCATCGGAACTCCCACGGAGCTTTGAGGACATGAACTTTGACATGTAGTTCAGCCCATTCCTGCAATAGAAGAAGAAAGAGTAAGGCGAGGGGTGGAGAAATCCATAGCTCCAAAATCTACTCCCCAACGCATTTTCATTGCTCACGCCCTGCACCTCGACGTAGCAGTTATTAGAAGGAAAAGCTATTTCAAAAATCATTCAAAAGATTTTCACTCGGACTTGTGCATACCATTTTTCATCAAAGATCATTTCCTTGAACTGCAAATATTCTGAAACTGGAGATACCATCTACACTCAAATCTTCAGCGTTCACTTTAACATATTCCCAAAAACCAGGATTCGGTCTTACAGCAAATGCCACAAAAGGTGGAACAACAGCTGCCTCCTGCAAATTGTTTGGATGAAAAAGAAGCGGTTTTAACTTTTAGGTCCATAAGAAGCAGACAGGTGCAGATGGACAAATAGAGAAAAAGGATATGTGCATGAACATTACCCGAGGGGAACTCATGATGGTAACCAAGTAAGCTTCTTCTAAGACCTTTTGCCTTTCATTCTTATCTTGTATAGTATTTATCAACTTCATCCAAATTATATGTTGGCGCTTCACAGCCTTCTCCCAGGAGCAACAAACCTTTTTTTTTTTTAAGCATCCCAGCGGAGAGAAATAAATAAGAGGATGTATAAATATTTCTAATGGTTCAGAACCAGAAAATAATGAGGAAGAATGTAATTAACTTCACCAGACAAGAACATTGAAGCACTCATGTGTACCTGGAAAAACATATCCTCATGTGATACCGGCTCTGCCTTAATGCATCAGGCATGCTTTCAGCAAATTGTTTCTGGATCGCTTGAGGACTGGTGCAGAAGCCATTTGGAGCAGGAAAACAAATGATAACAGAAAAGGGTGTTTCAAATGCAGAAAGATTGTGAATATAATGAAGCTTCTGTGTGTTTTAATAGGTGTGATGATGTGCTTATATATTCAAAAAATGAGGTGATGGAGATAGCTAGACTTTGGCTAGGAGAGAAGGAGAAAGACCATTCTTTGTTGGAAAGAAATCTTAAAGAAAAGAAAGGAAATGTGTGATTGATAGAAGAAGAATATTTAGATTTCCTTTTGCTTAATATCTAAAAAGTGAAGGGAAGATTTATAGCTATGCTAATCTTTCTTGATTTCTGAAATGCATGAAGAGGACTCTTCTATGCGTTCTTCTTCTTCTTCCTAGAGGAAGGTTACAAGCTGTCACGTGACTTTGTGTCTGTACAAAGTTTTAATAGTTTGCTCTACTGTGATCACCATGTTTCAGCATGGTATCATGACCTTTCTACCTTCCATGGCAGCCTGGCTAACCCGGCGTGTCAACCAAGTAGTTTATCTATCCAGAGTTTAGCTCCGGCTGAGGCGAGTTTTTTTTTAATCCACTCGCCGACCCGCGTGTCAACCTATTCAACTCATGAGTCAGGCTAGATCGACACCTAGATTGAGTTTTATAACCATGTTTCTTATATTCTTTTTTCTTATATTTTTTAATATTATCTTCAGATCTTTCTCTATACATACACTATTGGTTAAAATAAATTTATTTTCTAGAGATTGTTCAATATTTTTTTGGGTGGTTAACAAAATCTTCACTAGACCTCGACCTCGACCTACCTACATAATCCCTTTGCCGACGCTTCTTAGCGTTCTGACACTAAACCTGGAAGTTACTTTCGAGCAACCAGCGATAGCTGAACATCCGACTAACTAAATTATAATTACCAATACATATGACAAAGCTCACGTTCATATCACCGACTAGCAGTGCCATCATTTTTCATCTCACGTCGTTTGAAGTGACAATCAGAAATCAGAGTTATGATCCCTGCACTTTATTTGGTTGAAGGGCAATCAGAAATCAGAGATATGAATTGCATCACGTTGAAAATATTTTTGTTTGAAATATATTAAAAAATAAATATTTTTCAAAAATTATTTTTAATATTACCATATTAAAAATATCTAAAATAACAACAATAAATATTAATTTAAAATTATTAAAAATTTTATTTTTTTTCAAAAATTCAAGAACAACAGAACTTCCACATCCCTTTCAATTCCGACTTATCCGAACCATGTCCAAATCTCCCGTGTTCACGACGATCGTGGAATTTTTTGATTTGATTCAAGGATGTAACGTGATTATTACTGATATAAGACAGTAAAGGACTCTTAGAAGCTTGCATTGAATAATAGGACAAATGGTAAAAAAGACATCTACATGACCACGACGAATGAAGAAACAAAACCAGGGTACAAATGCACCTGACGAGAGGGAAGCCATTGAGTTGTACTGGTCATAACCATGAAATCTAAAAGACAGCGACTTAAAAGTCATAGAATTCAAGACATTCAAATGTCACACAAAGTTTGAAGAAAGCGAAAAAAGCAGCAGTTTTGAACATGTAAATTAAATATACACCCAACGCTGACACAACCAGCTTGATATTGCATGTAAGGGTAAGCAGGGGCTTCCCCAGAGACTTAAACAACAATCCAAAAGTAGGGCTGTCTCGAATCCTAACAGTAGAACATAACCCGTTTGACATTCTCCTTCAAGGCAGGCAGGGCCCCACAGCAGCATTGGCAGCAGGTCCGCGAGTGGCTCGACCACCAGCTCCTCCACCTCCTCGTCCAGCAGCCATGCCACTTGTAAGTGATCCGCTGTCTGATGTCTCCGGTTCCATGTAGAAACGAGCCTGAATGCAGCAAGATGTGCATAGTATGCAGGTGGTACTACAATATCATAAAAACAATAAAAGAGGTTATTTGTCCGCTACAAGTTGTGCATAAGGGTGAGTGTGCGAGGGGCAGAGGTAGAGGTAGAGGGAGACTAACCAATGGAAACAGATCGCGTGCATCTTGCATACCTGCAGAAATCAACAAGTAGAGCGCGCACATATTAGTGAGACATAGTTTATCATAGAAAGTGAAGCATTGACCAGAGAAAGTGTTCAAGGACAGGAAACTGTGACATTAAATGGTGTTATGTACATACGTAGCAAAGATTGTTTGTAAGAGACTGCAACCCATCAGCAGTGAACTTGTTCTCATCCCAGTACATGGTAATGAGCTGGACGGCTTGTACCCTGTCGGTGGTCAGTGGTCAGAAACCAAAAGCATCAAAGTGCTCTGAAGGAATTGAATTTACACGGATATGCAAGTCTCACCTGAATCCCAGCATGACCACACAAATAGAAGCTCTAACTCTGTTGGGTGACAAATTTTGGGAGCCTTCAATGGCATAGTACCTGCCATAAGGAGAAGGGTTTAGCGGAACATGTTGTTAATCTAAAACAACTTGAACACATTCATCACATCACCAAGCTAGATAGATTACCAGGCAATATATTCCCGGGCCCGGCTTCTAACAGCATTACGGCTCACGGTGATCATTTGCAAACAGCCTTGTGTGATGACGCTTCTGAACCACAACAAATGTCACTGGAGGCTGGTAGTTGCCTCTAAAGAAGCACATGCCTGAGGATGAAGCAGAAAGATGAGAAAATAGAAGGCTCTAAAATTCAACAGGACATGGAACAAATAAAATAAACAATAGAGAGAGCTTAGAAGGACAGCAGTTTTACTCCATGAATAGCATCAAGTTCGTGCAACAAAACTTGATAGAACTGCCCCTCACTGACACCATCTCTGGAAAATAAATACATCATTAGACATAATAAACAACAAAGCAGAAGGAGAACAGTATAATTAATACCTGTAGAATATAATTCCCTGAGGCTTCTGCCCTGTGGCCCCCTCGGAAAGATATGAGAAGTTCCCTGCAAAATGGAAAGAGACAATCAACTTAATAACCACAGAAAGCTCCTCTTGGAGCACAGGACCATCATCAGAGTGAGAGCTTGATCATACTTCTGATCATGCCACCAGACACTGTCCCTCGTACAGGATCCTGCCATGTTTTATATAAATCTTGGATAAGCTCTTGGCGATGGGCTTGAGCACAAACCAGGCCAGCATACTTAGTAACCCTCTGGCCAATCTTGAGAAGCCACAACCCGCATTAAAATCTCATTAATATAAAAATAAAACTGCAAATTGGCACAGCCCAGCCAAGTGAAAATAGATGTAGGCATTCAGAAGCTGAAGAAAAAAGAAAAGCTGCATACAGCTGCAATGGATGGGCTTGAGGTCCTCCCCAGGATGAGGATGAGTAACGTCAGCACCAAAAATAATAGTAGGTCGGTCACTGACTAGAGTGAATACGCCTGATAATGCATCAACAAGAACAGTATTCCTTCCTCCAACCTTCACATTTATCTTCAGAGCCACATTGGCCAGATATTGCTTGCTCATTTTGAATACATGCTTTGTCAAGCAGCACTGAGAAACAAGCCCAAGATCTGTCTCACAAATTCATTTCCAAATCACCTGCACTCCAAACACAATAAATTGTAAAATACAAAAGAGTTATTGAAAGCAATTATGAAAATCAGCTTTAAAATAGATGGAATGACTGCAAACTGGAGTATAAATCACAGAGTTATTATTAATACAAAAGAAGCTTTGACCTTAAAAAAAGACTCACAAAGGTATTCATATGCAAAATAATGAGATCAAGGAGGAATAGTTTGTCAATTTTATTTTTCTATGTTCAGAAAATGCCAGTCTTCAACAGAGATTTTGATTCAAAACAGACTGCTAGTATGGAATAAAAAATGAAAAGAAATGTTTTTTAATATAACTCATCAATTCCCCTTGATTTGTCCTGGATAAACAATTCCATTCAAACAAAACAAGATTAAACAACCACCATCTGCCTGACAGAACTCAAGTCTCGTACCGGAAAGAGAACCATTGTTATCCGGGAGAATCACAATGAGCAAGTCAAGTTCCTTGCTATGTGGCTGGAGTTTTGTCATTGCATCATGGTATCGAAGTTTTCAAAACCCTTTCTACTTGCTCAGGACGAAGCACCAACAGGAGGAAGCACTGGCTCAAGAGCAAAGTCCTGCTATAGAAAACCACAATCCAATGTTTAGAGATGCCCCTAAAACACAGTCCAAAAAGATATTGGAAGCAGATGCCCAAAAGAATTGTGCAATCTCAATACCATGCCAGAAATGTGGCACATTTGTGCAAGCTCATAGCAAAATCCTCGGGCCACACTGTCCTGGACAGTCCTTGAAAAATTGATGCAAATCCAATTATTGACTCTGCCTCCATTAACCATTTTCTGCCACATAATGACAATAGAACAAATTTACAGTCTATTAATTTGCAAGGAACAACTTTGAACACAATTAAGGCTAGAGATTAAAACTCCCAAGACTACCAATAAGTGGCCTACGCTGATTAATTTTGTAATTAATCTGCAATGATGCTTGTAGAATAAAAAATCAAAATGAACCTAACATCCACAACATCCAGACCTCAAAACACTGCATCTAAAAGAACTCATTAAACATATATCCACTAAAGCCAATCACCATCCAGGTTCTGGGCCTCCCTTGCTTAATAGGGATAGCCCAGAAGGTATAATCTCCCGCCTACCTCTCAGCTGCCCTCCTTCTCCTACCACCAACTAACCACAATATTAGCCTCTCAGCTTCCCTTGCTGTCTCATGTCACCGAGTTGCTAAGACTTTTCTACTAACCTCCTTGTTCCAAACAAACAAATGAAAGAAAATAAAGAAAACACAGACAAGACAAAGGTGATTGTGAAAATGCATCTCATACCATTGTTATTGTATATAGTAACAGTAGAAATACCTTATTCATCATGTTCCACTGCCCAACTTGAGGAAGACGATCTTTCTCCCTGCCTGTATCATGATACTTGAGCTGCAAAGACAAACAGGCATTAGCCAATAGACACTTACAACCAGAATATGTAAAGTATACTTAGGTGGAGAGAGATAGAAAATAAAGACTATTTACCCATGGAGGAGGCAGACATTGTGAGCTTCAACTGAAGCAAGCTTCTCACTAATTCTTATACCAAACTCCTTGGCGTAAGGATCGTTGTGATATGCATTGTGATAAACCGTCTGCAAACAATCAGAATGTTAAGAAGTAAAATATTTCACAATTTGCTCTATATTAATAGGCTAATAACTAAAGGAAGCTGCTAATTATGCTATTATCCAAGGCAATAGGTAGTCCATATCCACTTGTCTTTACATACAGCAAACCGTGTGATTATCATTTTAAAACAGCAGTCCTCAGAAATTTTACACGACAATGGAACATCGAAAACCCCAATTTAGATAAAGAAAAGGCAATACATTGAAGATCAAGAATGCAAAAGTACTTGTTAAACATAAATCAGAATGTAGAATCACCTGTTTTACCAAATATATATATATATATATATAAAATGAACTCTTGAATTATCCAGGAGCAATGCATAGTAAAGAGCACAACCACAATATTATGCCCAGATAAAAATCATTTCAAGCAA
This sequence comes from Populus x sibirica, assembly GCA_019202695.1. Taxonomy (NCBI): domain Eukaryota; kingdom Viridiplantae; phylum Streptophyta; class Magnoliopsida; order Malpighiales; family Salicaceae; genus Populus; species Populus x sibirica. The sequence goes on from JAGMVL010000053.1 coordinate 10,820, forward strand.
TCAAAGAGAGGATATCCACCACAACACCCTTTACCTGCATGATATCTCGTTCCCTTTCTTGGAGGACGTTGGCAAGTCACCTTCAACAACGCAGTGATCTGTCTTTCATTCAATCTTTTGGAGTACCTCTGACCCTCAACAATCTTACAAACCTGTTTTCAAGAGATGATTCATAAGCAGGCACAGCTATAAACGGCAACAAAAGAACAGAAATGAATATAGATGCATTTACCTCCATAGGCAAATAGTTAGGTCTCTGTTGATTTCCCACTGGTAGACAAGGCCATTGAGTATGTTGAATTACAAAGCCATAAGTTTCACAAAAATACTCCACAACAGATTTCAATGTTCCTCTTTCATCAACCGGGAAACTACCACAGAAAAAATTATGTCACCAATAAAGACCGGGAACTATATCTAATTTCTAACAGCATGAACAAACTTTTCATGACATGTGAAACTTACGTCAGCTCCCCGTGTTGCCTGTGATGTTAAAACCAGATATACGATACTTTCTGCGCATATTTCCACGGGTGTAACTTCAACTCTGATACCTCTGAGAGCCTTTTAATCTGTTGATTGAGAAGAAATAGTTCCTCATGTCTCATACATTGATAAATGAATGAGAAAATTAAACTACACAAAAAAAACATGACATATGCTCCAGAAATTGTATGAAATAACATTGAACTTGTTTATAGGAAAATAGATAGTTAAGAGCTAAACAATGAATAATTCTAACCTTTATACGATCAGAATCAAACAACGGTCTGGAGGAAACATCTCGATTCAATAATTGAGTCACAAAATCAATAACTGGTAGTGGCTCAATGAATGCAGTTGAGGACATATCTGCAGCATAGACAAGCTATAGACAGATGTTAAATTGCAAAGAAATTATAATATAAACAATAATCATATAAATGAACTCAAAAGAGTCCCTGACAGAAAACACATTTGATCAATAAAACATACCAATATTGAGTGAGAGTCCCATCTGTGTAGGACGAATACTTTGATAGAAACCACGCCAACTCTCCAAGCCCTCACCAAGAGACTGTCTCCTTCCTAGATCAGGGGAATGAAAATGATCGACCCACCGGGCAGTACCTTCAGTTGATCAGAACCCACTCTTTAGCATGCAAAACTAATATTGCACAAGTTGCTAAAGTAAGAAACAGACTACTACCTAGCAGTTGGCAATTCACGCAGCACTATATCAAGGACTTGAAGGGCTTCCTGAGGTGCATCAGCTTGCTTTCCTGCAAAAGAGTCCTAGATGGTGCAGATCAGCACGAGCAGCAAATTTGATGACAACTTTGAATTCCCTCTCTCTCTGAAACAAGAAGAAAGAAATTAACAGCATAGAACAGGATACTAGGTTAGGCCATTACACAGTTATGATCCCACAAAGCAGAGCATAAGCTGAATAATTTAAAACAGTATTGCAATTTGGCATTTCAAAGTGCTGTACCCTCTCCACACACACCGAACCCAATACATTGAAACAAACAACATCCCATTAGAACAAAAGGCAGGGTACGAAAAGAAGTGAAACAATATAGAAAGGAAAATGAAGAACAACCTTTGTCCGCTGTTCCATCATCCTCGTCAATGAGGATGATTTTGAATTCCCCTGCTTGAAAAGGAAGAGCCCCAGCAGTATAAAGACTCTTGCGTCCATCATATGCAGGAAGACGCCTCCGAGATGGGATTTCTGGTACAATTTACCCAGTTGTGCCATTACAGCTCGATTGACACCCCTTGATGAAACCCTCCGGTGTAATGCTAACCTATTCCCATCAACACCGATTAATCACGTGCAAAACTAACTAATAAATACAAATTACCTAGGGAAGAAACATTAAGAATCAGTCACTCACGTCATACTGGTGCAAATCCTTGTCTGGTAGCTCAGCAAAAAAGTGATTAGCCTTTACAATACACCTTATGCCAGTGCCCCCTTCCCAGGCCGAAGAGGGAACCTCATCGATTTACTTGAGGCTGGCGGTGGCTGAGTTGCCTGACTAGAAGAGCCCTTCTTGCTGGATTGATAGTTGTTGCATTCAATGTGACACAGCCGGTGGTGATGGCTCTAGTGGTTGCATTGAAGAACTTGCCTCAGACAGCATGGGCATTGAAGAACGTGCCTCAGATGGCATGGGCTGAGGGGTCATCCCAGCTGGGTAAGGAGCTGGAGAAGCTGGTGCAGCTCGGGTGCTGGTGCTCTAAATGGTCCGCCTGAAGGGGGTCCTCCTCGGTCCACCTCCACTACGACCACCGCCATAACCTCGTTCTCCATGCTGAGGTTGCCCTCTCCCCGTCCCTGGTATTTCGGGGCTCCACCATAATGCTGTTGTTGCATTCCTCCCCTTCCTCGGCCGCCACCATAACCACCTCCACGGCCTACCTGCTGAGACTGGGGACCCCTTCCACCTTGGTATCCTCCTCCACCTCCTCCCTGTTGAGGAGGACCGCTTCCTCTCAGCTGGGGGCTGAGCACCCCGACCAGCACCAGTTTTCTGGGACTCAGAACTCTCACCCCCAATTAATGGAAGTTCCGTTCTCCTCTTCCTCACCATGATGAAAACTGCAAAAGCACAATACTTAAAACCATGAGATAGTGCCACAAAATGATGGCACATCTCAAGCCCAAGAACCAAAAACACACGTTGGACCAAAAACAAATAGCTAGCATGAAAGAGCAAGGTCACTAAAAGTATGGCTGCATAATCAAAAATAGAAAAAAATTATCAGTTAAAATTAATTGTGCTTCATAATAAACAATTCCCCAAAACAAAAAAATTTGAACAGTGTTTAAGATTATAACAGCGGGTGTTTTTTCAAAATGTTTTTTTAGTTGAAAATGTATCAAAATAATATTTTTTTATTTTCTAAAAAAAATTATTTTTGGCATGAACAAATCAAAACAATCCAAAATAATTAATAAAATACAAAAAATCGACGCAAAAAAAAAATTCAAAAATTTTCAAAAAGCATTTTTTGAACACAGCAAAAAGCAAACACTCATGTTCGCAGCAAAACTCATTTCATATACGACATGAAAATTGATAAACATACCCCAAAATTTCCAAAAAAAATGAAAAACAACAAATGATCAATATAGACATGTTTAGTTCATGAACACACATTAAATATAAAAAACGTGCCAAATACAGGAAAGTTTCAGAATTGGCTTTAATTAACAGCGAAAATAAGCTAATAATCTCTAAGTAATAAAAACACTACACTTATCATACCACGAACAAAAATTCAAAAAACAGCAAAAACATAAACCCCCTCACTCAAACACATCCACTCCAGTCACTTCATACAGCACAAAACCACTCAAAACCCCAAAAAGAGAACCAGTACAAAGTCATAGGGAAAGGATCTCGCGATCTAGAACGACACACAACATTTTACAACTCAGAAAAGCAAGCAGTGACTGAAACCAAACAGATCTGTGTAGAAAGTGGCACAAAACTACAAAACGCGGTCAAACACGGCAGATCTAGAGTCAACAAGTAGTGAAAGGAAGAGAAAAACTAGTGCTGTTACCTGAAAAAATTACCGGAAAACAACTATTTGGTCACCGGAAAGTAAAATAGCCACGAAAAGAAGGTTAGAGTACAACACTACGAGCGCACCTTGCGTTGAGAATAGAGAGAGAAAAAAAAAGAGATGATAGTGGCTTAGAAAATCCACTATAATGGTGGTTATAAAGGACAGGGTAGGTGTTCGAAAATGACAACCTGTCCCTACTCTACTTTTCAGGGAAGTAGTACACGGGTACTTTTTTTCCCTCGTTGCTGTGGAAGTTGACACGTGGAGTCTGAGCTGGATGGTTTGAGAGTTTTTAGTTGTTCGGATTAAATGATGTTTTATTTATTTATTTAGTTAGTTTTGAGACTTTGATCTTGGTATCTTTGATAGCATTTATTTATAGGGTATAAAAAAGGAATATATTCTGATTTATTTGATTTTTTTTTCTGTATTGAGTGGTATTTTGTGGGTATAAAATGCTGATTTGGAAAAAAAAAATAAAAAAAGGAAAATGAAGTAGAAGGAAATTTTGCATGGTAGAAAAAAAAGGGGAATTATAAACTGAGTCTGGATTATTTTTTATTTTTTATTTTTTATTTTTGTATTTAGTGCGAATCTTTCAATAGATTATGCTTATTTAGGGGGGAAGAAAATAATACTATAATAGTAATATTCATCTGTAGGGATCAGACGAGGCATGCTTTTGAGTTTGAATTATTACAAGTGTGTATTGTCTGCATCCCTAGCACTATCAAGATAAGATGTTTTCCATAAAATAATAAATTGAAATATATAATGTTGAGGTGCCCTTGTCAGTCTACTGCTGACTTAAATCTTAATTTTCATTCATTTTTCACTATTCAAAAGCATATGCTATAATTATTTTTTGTTAATAAAATAGTCACATTTAACATGTGAATATGCATGAAACATCAAAATTAAATATATATATTTTAAATACACCGCTAGAAGAAAATAATATAGAATAAATTGCATGAGTATTTTTATGCTAAGAAAAATCTTTTTTATAAATGCTAGATAGAAATAAATCAATGAAGAATAGCTTCGTTGGAAAAGAAAAGAAAAGAAAAGTAGAAAATACATTGTTTGGGAACACGGTACAAACAACATTTTTAAAAAAATTTAAAATTTTTTTTATTAAAATTTAATATGTTTTGTATGTTTTAGATCGTTTTAATGTGCTTATATCAAAGATAATTTTTAAAAATAAAAAAAATAACAAATATATATTTTAACCGAAAAATTATTTAAAAAGTAAACATACTCCGGTACATTCATAATCACGGCTTGTTCATACGTTTTCTTCTTCTTTTTTCTGTTCACTTTACTTGTAGATCTCTCGATATTTTATAAGAATAAAAAACAGTGTTCGTGCACGAAACACGGATACTTTTTCTTACTTGTGCTCAAGGTAAGCAAGTCTACAAGGAGACCTACTTTTTCTTACTTCGGTTCAAAGTAATCAACTCAACAAGAGACTTACCTTTTCTTGCTTCGGTTCAAGGTAAGCCATTCAACAAGACTTCTATAACGAATCGAATGATAAGCACATACTTAGTTACGTCCAACCTAGTTTGTTGACATGAGAAGTTCAAGATCCAAAATTTAATATTTTTTAATTCAATAAAAAAAGATATTACAGTGTTTTTTTTAAATAGTGGTTTTAAAAAAAAATGAAAGGAAATTATTTTTTATATATATCTTCTAACACCGATACATTAAAATTATATAAAAATACTTAGAAGTATCAAGTTAATATTTTGTTAGTTGAAAAACAATTTGAAGAACAGGAAGCTACCGTGATGTCCATAGTTTTAAAACTCGGCCCGGCAGTCGACTAGGGACTCGGCCAACCCGGGGCTAGAATTAGGTGGGATGAAGAAAAAACAGGGAAGGAAAAACCTGGTGTGACCCGGTGGTTTGACCGGTCAAAAACTCGGTTGCAACTCCGTTGACTTTTGTTTTTTTTACTAAAACGACGCGTTGCTTTGATTTTTTTTAAAAAAATTAACCCGGTCAAAACAAGCACTAAATTGATTCGATTGATTTTTTAGTATGTGTATTTGTGAATGTAATTACGGTTGCTTTTTAAAATGTTTTTTACTAAAAAAATATATCAAAATAATATTTTTTTATTTTTTAAAAATTATTTTTATATCACCGCACTAAAATAATTTAAAAACACTAAAAACATATTAATTTAAAGTAAAAAAATTGAATTGTTTCAAAAACGCTTTTAAAACACAAAAATAAATAGGAAAACTTGATTAAAGAAATAAAAAAATAGTAATGTTTTAATAAAAATAATTGACATTAGTTTATCTGTTATCCATGATTTATCAATGATTCAGTAATCTAATTTTTTCTAGGTTCTTCGATATTTACTTGTTAATAAGAGATAGTATTATACTAATTAAAATCTCACAAAAATGGATCCCCACAGAAGAACATAATTTAGAAGAAACTGCATAAATATTTTTTTAGCTTAAGGATTGGCGAGTGGATTGAAGGGCGATGAGGGTGGATAAAGTTGGAAAAACAAAAACGGGGAGAGAATCGAGGGACACATGATTGACCACGACTCGTCTTCGACAAACACGCACCCCACTAAATCCCAAACATTTCATACTCTCCAACATCTTAACTCTCTACTCGCTCCTCTGGCTCGAAACCTGTTATATTCTCTCGTGACAAAAGGAGTACGGTCTTAGCTCGATTTACCGAAACACCCTTCATCAATTTTGTCATAACGCGGCGCCTTATTTCCATTTAATTACGCTTAGCCCAATAATCTGCTGTCCAATAAGAAATAATTACTAATTATTATAATCAACAAATCAGCGAAACGTACAATAAATCTTGTTTTATATTTATTTATTTAGGGCTGGATTTGAATTTAAAAATAGTCGTTGCTTTCTAGAAGATTCGTTTTATTAATTGTTCTTGACTATGTTAACTGCCTCGTTAACAATCTTTAACAGCTTCGTTAACAAGCAGAGAGAAAGGGGTCATGGCCTCGTTGGCCAAAAGGACTTTAGCGCTTCTAGCCGAGACTACTTTTCTTGGCGGTGAATTCAACTTCTTTTTTTATTAAAATTTATTATTTTTATTTTATTTTTTAATACTTTTAGATTGCTTATATTAAAAATAAATTTTAAAAATAAAAAATATTTTTTTAATATTTTTTTAATAAAAAATATTTTAAAAAAATCTCCCCTTCAAAGACTCTTCGTAAGCAATGGTATAACCAGCTGTAAATGTCATCTGCTTTTATGTAGTGGGTCCCATCAACACTGGTAGCTAAGAACCACTAGCCGTCACCATCGGTTTTACTATTGTTATCCAAACCGAGCAGAGGTTGAACCAGTGAGGATTCTTGGTCTGGTTCATTGGTTCAACCTCTAACAGGATGCATTGAATTGAATTGAATTCATAAATTTTAATGAAATCTCATACTTGAAATCATTTTCATATAATTATGATTAAGGTTTCAGTGAGTTGTTTTTGCGTTTAAATCTGTTTTTAAAAATATTTTGTTAAATAAAAATTAAAAAAAAATTATTTTAATTTTTTTTTAATAGTTTTAATGTATTAAAATGAAAATAAATATATATAAAAAATTATTTTAATATTAATTATATCCTTACGAGGGGAGAAAACAGTTCCTTACTCACTACAGGAAGCGTTAGTGAATGGGGGAAAAAGTCAACGGGGGAATACGAAGCTGACACTAAACGATCGCCCTCGGCCTTTCACCCCTGGCCACAAGTCATCCCCGTAGAAAAGCATTTTATGTCATAATAACAAACATATATTAAGAGATACTGTTTATTTGCTTGAAAGCAATTTTTTTAAAAAATAAATTTTGAAAAAGTAAGTTATGTTTTAATATTTGATAGTGTAATAAAAATAATTTAGAAAATACTTTCTAGTGTTTGATTATATCATGGAAAATAAGTTGGAAAATAACTTATTAATTTTTTATTTTTTTCAAGTTTATTAAAATAATGAGGAACAAATATTACAAATTTAAAAGTTGAATGAGAATGAAATTGAAAAAAAATATAATTTCATAAATTATCTCAAATAAAATAAATAACAATCAAAATAATAGAGATCAAATTTAAAAAAAAAAAAAAAAAGATGAAGAAATTAAAATAATAATAATTAACATTTCATAAATTATTTCAAATAAAATAAGTAACAATTAAAAGAATGAGGACCAAATTTGATGCATAAAAAGTTTCAATAAAAAAATGATAAGGAAAAAAGCAAATAACAATTATAAAAATAAGGACCAAAGTTAATATAAAAATTAAATTTTAAGAGATGAAATTAAAAAAATAAATATTCAAAACAATATATATATATAGCAATTAAAAGTTTGAGGACTAAATTTGATATAATCAGCAAATAATATGACATTTCTAAATTTTTCACAACTTCCGGAAAATGTTTTCCACCAAATTTTTCAGAAAACACTTTCCCGAAAACCAAGCTAAATTTTTCTTTGATTGGAAAGTGTTTTTCATTGACCAACTTTTCTAATGGCAAACAAACATAGAAAAGTTTGGAAAATGATTTCCGGAAAGTGAATTCCGGGAAACAAACATAGCCTAAGAGAATGTTTTATTTCTGTGTTTAGATAAGTTTTAAAAATGTGTTAGGTTTTAAAAAAATATTAAATTAATGTTTTTTTATAGTTTTGATGTCAGAAATAAAAAAAAAACTTATGAAAAAAATTATTTTGATGTATTTTCAAGTAAAAAACACTTTAAAAAAAATATAATGCACTAAATATCAAACACACATTTAACAAAACTCTAAACCGCGTGGTGTTTTCACCATAGTTATTAGACCCGACCCCGCCAAGAAGCCAGTGTCCCAGGTTGCATAGGTTGACTCGGGTCAACCCGAATCAACCTAGAAAATTTAAAAAAAATATTTAAAGTTTTAATATTTTATATAAAAAAATTAAGAATCAATCCATATGAATATAAGCTTGACATGTTATAAATAATAAAGTTTAAAAAGTTATTTCAAAAGGTTTTTTATCCTACATTGAAAAAACATAACTTTTTTTCTTGTGAACATGGAATATATATACTAAATAACTTCAAATTTCACATTAAAAAAAAATAATTTTTTTCTTGTGAACATAGAATATATATACTAAAAGGCTTCAAATCTTACATTAAAAAAATAAAACATTCTTCTAGTATTTATATAGTGAACTTTAAAAAGGGTTAATAACCATAATATATATATATATATATATATATATATATATATATATATATATATATATATGGGTCTTTCCCTTGGAGAAATAACACATTGAAAAAAAAACTCGAGTCTCGCCCGAGTTTTTTGGTCGGTCACCCAGTCACGAATCAAACGGCGGGTCAACAAGGTTTTGCCAGGTTTTTGCTCATCCCGATCTTTTGCCTTACCCGAACCGATCCAGCCACCGGGTCCGGGTCGACCCGCTTATCGGGTCCGGGTTTATTTAACCGTAATATTAAACAATTTAATGTGGATTGCTATAATAAAATTATTTATTTACCCCTTTAATGGAAAAAAAAAAATAGGCCTCGAGGCTAGTTTTTTTTCTTTTTCACTGGGCCATTAGTAATGAAAAGATTGTTTGGGTGTGTGTGTGTTTTTTTTTAAAAAAAAACACTAAAAACACTCTTTTTACCTCCAAATTCAATAAATTTTAAAATTGTTGATCAAGCGCTTTCTTGCCGTTTTATAATCTTCTTAGCAATAAAAAATATTTCTTTCCCTCAAAGAACAAAAAATTGTTAGGATGTTAAGAAGGGTTTTTTCAGTTTTTTCATTATCCATGTACAATACAAGTATGAATTTAACCTTGAATTAGACAAAAAAAATATAGCTTTGCATTTTGAGGGTGTTTTTTTTTTTATTTTCACAAAAATATTTTGTATAATTAACAAAATCGTGAGGGGTGTTTTGGTGTTTTTCATATTTATGTTTGAATATTTAAATTAGAAAACTACTGACGTGTGTTGATCACACGACAACGAGTGGGTGGCGTCTCGCACCATTTAGGCAAGGCTTGTGACACCATTTTGTGGCCAAATTTGACCTTCCGTCATCTTTCGAATGCGCAACTATGCCTTTTGCCACAGAATGGCCCGGGTCCGCTTGTGGTGGTCAAATTGTCACCAATGTTGTTTGTTTTTCCCCTTTTTTTTCTTTTTTCATGACATATAAAACACACATTTATCCTCTTTGTTTTTTTTTGTTTTTAAATTGTAGTTCTTATTTTATTAATTTTGTTTTTATTTCTTTTATAGATGTTTTTTTTTCAATTTAGTCATTCAATTATATTTTCTCATATGTTTTATTTTTAATTTCAGCTTCTCATTCTTTTAATTTATGATTTTTTTTATTCATTTTATAGTTTTAGTCCTCATTTTCTTAACTTTTTATTTCATTCTTATTCCTTTTAAATAAGTTTTTGTTTCAATTTAGTCCTCCAATTACAATTTATCATTTTGTTTGGTTTTTAATTTCAGTCCTCATTCTTTTAATTTCTTATTTTATTCGTATTTTTTATACAAGTTTGTTTTCTTTTCAATTTAGTCATTCAATTACAATTTATCAAATGTTTTGTTTTTCATCTTGGTCCTTATTCTTTTATTTCTTAATTTTTTTCTTTGACCCTCTTGTTGAAGTTTATTTGCTTTCAATTTTATCGTTCAATCAAAGTTTTTTCTTTTCAATTTAATCGTCATTCTTTTGATTTTTTTTTTGTTAAAGTTATTTTTCAATTCAATTTAACCCTTCAACTGAAAATTTTTATTTGCCCTCTAATTAATGCTTTTTTTTTCACCATCATTTTTTTAGATCTTTTTGTGTAATTGATTTTTTTTTATTGATTTCATCTTTCAACATTTGTTCTATCGGGATTCGACTGCATGCGATCTTATTATTCTCGCATTAGTTTTTTTTTAACTATTGGTTTTGTGATTATCTTTAATTTTTTTTCAATGGATTTATCATAGTCTCATGATCTAGATCACGGTTTTGTATGCCATTTTTTAATATAAGATTTTTTAGAATTGTTTTGTTTGTGTTTTTTCTAAAAATAAAAAAATATTTATTTTTAAATAATATTGTTGATGTATTGGGCCTTGCGTAATATTTTTTTTAAGGGCGTGAGTTCATTCAAACATTCTCATTTGTGATTATATTTTAGGTTATGAATTTTTTAGGTGTGAATTTATCTTTCATTGATTTAAATAAACAAGTTCAATAAATACAATTAGGTGAATGTCTTATTTTGTTTGATTGGATATCTTGATCTATATTTATCTCTTATTTTTTTCAATTCTTTTTTTTGTTATTGTTAACTACTTTTTTCCATTTATTTACATAAATGGTTATCAATTTATTTAATTAGATATTTGCATAAATTTTTCAATTTATACTTTGAATTTTTTTATGTAAGAAGACGCATTGAAGTAGCTTGCATACCTAATATTTGTTTTTTTTAAACACAATATGTAGCAGAGCGTGGATTAGATAGCTAGTTAAATATATCACGTGTACAAACATAAAATTTGTAATATTTCTAATCTAAGTGTTTAACCACTCTATCCATACATCCATACTCTCTTATTGAAAAAAAGGTAGATTATTAAACTCTTTATAAAAGAAAGAATATGAATATTGTTTATTGAATTACTTTTTTAGTATTTAAAATATGAATAATTTTATACAAACTTTGGTGATTTATAGCGAAATTAGTCATTTTTTATTTGTTTTTAAAGCTTATTAAATAAAACGTAATTTCACTAAATAAAATAAAAATAAAAATTATTATTCACCATTTATTTAATAAATACTCAGTTGGTGTTGAAGGTAATATGATGATATTTTTTTACCGTCGAATAAGAAAATATATGATATCAATAAATATTTTATCTTGGTCTGTACTAACTTGTGGCGATAGTGCTAGCATTAAATTCTAATATTTAAGAATTGTTTTATTTTAAAACCTCTTTTTTTATTATTTGTGATATGCATTGAAATTAATAATATAAACATGAAATAAAATTCTATGAACCCCTTTAGTTGAATTTTATTTAAATATTAGAAGATTTTTTCAACATTGATAATAAATAATATTTTTGAATCGTTTTAATATATTAATATTAAAAACATATTTTTTTAAAAAATATATTTTTAAATAAAAAACATAATTAATAAACAATTTCTACATCTACCCCCCTAATCAGGCAAGCACTCTACTACCTTTTTTTTCCTCTACACTTCAACACTATAGCACATTCTCGCGCGTGTAAAGGATGCCCTTGCTACCTTGCCGTTGGGTTTTTGTTTCTCCCTCGTGATCAGACTAGAGAGCGGGACTGTGGAGATGAGATAATAAGGGAGTAGGTGTTGAAGGCAAGATCGATTTGTGTTCAGTTTGGTGCATGTAACATAAATTTTCATTTTCATCGCTATTTAATTTAAAAAAAAAAGATAGAATAAAATATAGAAAATAATTAGTTTACTATTATTCATATTTTTGTGTATTTTATACTTGGAATAGGGATTTAGAGATTTTTATTTTTTACTTGGAATCAAACCCAAGAGTGCTTGAAAGGCCCAATTATATATATTAAAAAAATACATTTTATCCTCTAAAAAGAGAGATACAAAAATCTCATTAGTTTTTTTACCCGAAACAAACAAATAATTTTGGATTTTGTCCCTCCATTTTTACTGAACACGGTTAAAAAAAAACCAAATGGGCTCAACATTTTATTATGCAACAAGACACTTGTCACTTTGTATTGGAACAGTTAATAAATATCATTTTATTTTTAAATAAAATCATTTCACAAGTTATTATGAGCGAAACAGTTTTTTTCATAGATTTCATATGTTATTATCATATTAAACGGGGGCAAATTGTTATTGCATAATAAAATAACTTAAACATCCTTAAAAACAAATTAAAAAAACATAGGGTCAAAGGCTTTTTTTGTCATTTACTATTTAGTTGCCAATTAAAATGATTAAATTGCATTTTAAAGCAAATAAAAATTAAACTAACGCTTCAAGGGCATTTAAGCATTTTCATTATGTTTTTTTTTTTTTTTTTAGTTATAATCAATTTGAATGATATGTAATTCATTCTTTCAACAAGTATAAATATAATTAAAAAATAAACGTGCATAGCATGCGCTAATAAATGAAAAGCCCCCATACTTTTTAGGCAAGGCGTAAGGCACCTCCTTATAATCAAATGCCGCCTTCCACAATGACATTAAAAACATTGCGTTATCCTCTTCATGATAAGTTAGATGTGTGTGCACATAGAAATAATTGTTGGGCTCTTATGAATCGGAGGCCCCTACGCTCTCTAAGTAGTGTGTGAGACGCCTCCTTGTAATCAAACACCGCCTTCCACAATGGCATTAGAAGCGTTGCGTTGTCCTCTTTAGAATAGTTAGACGTGTGTGCACATAGAAACAATTGTTGAGCTCTTATAACCTTTTTTATCTCTCCCGACTTTGAATTTCACATCAATGCAAAAATCAAATGTGTCATGTCGGCTTGTTTTTGTATTAATTTTTGTTTTTATTTTTTTTATTGTTATTTATTGTGCTTTTGATGCCATTTGAAGCTTTTTTTTTTTAATTTTATCTTTTAATATTTTTATTTATTTATTTTTTGTATCCAATTTGGTCTTTAATCTTTTGATTGCTATTTTTTCTTTTATCATTTTCTTGATTTATTTTATTTTTCAGTTTAATCCCTCAACATTTTATTTCATTTAATTATTATATCTAACTTGGTTCTTATTCTTTTGATTTCTATTTTTTTTATTTTTTTATCCCTTTCTTGATTTATTTTATTTTTCAATTTAGTCCCTCGTTATTTTTTCATTAGTTTCTATATTAGATTTGACACTCATTGTTTTGATTGCTATTTTTTTTCTAATTTTTTATGACTATGAATTTTGTTTCATGATTTTTTCGTGTTTACCCTCTAATGGGAAGTCTAGGTCTTATGATCCAGGTTACAAATTTCGATGATTAATTCGATTTAAGTTTGGTTTTTTTTTCTAGATTCTTTTTATTGATTTTCTTACAATATTATCCTTCGATATTGAGTTATTGGGCTTTGAGCTTTGAGCTTTGAGCTCTGTGATTTTCTCTCTTTCCTTTATATGGGATCATCCCAATCTCACATCCTATGTTGCGGGGTAGTCGAGTTTTTTTCAATATTTTTTTAAATTAATTTTTTTTCAATTTCACTTTTGATTATTTAGTTTGTTTGAGATTTAACCTCCATTGTTTTATTTATTTTTTTCTTCTCGTACAGGTTATCCCGGTCTCACGACCGGGCCATGTGGTTAGCATGTTGGCTAGTTACTTGAGAGTTGACCTCCGTTGTTTATTCAATTTCTTATGTGCGAAGTTATCTTGGTCTCACAATCGGGCCACATGGTTGACATGCTAACTAGATGCAGTTTTTTTTTTGGTTTTTTTAAATTGATTTTTTTTTTTCTAGTTCTTCCTTCAATTTTGTGTTACTTGTCATTAAGCTTTGGATTTCTTTTATTTTTCTCTTTATTATATTATCCCATTCTAATTCAATTTTTTTCCTTGTCATTAAATATCATAATTGAGATATTTTAAAAATATTTTTTTATAATATTAACAAGCGTTTATTTTCCCGATTAATCATTAACTATTTTTAAGTTATTTTTATTATCGTTGGTTTTTTTTGTTGATATTGAACTCATTCTAACTAATAGTCTGAATCCCAATTTCTTCTTGCTTTTTTTAAATATGTTATCGTTCTCTAGACATCCTTTTATTTCGTTAAGAAAAACTTAATCCGGTCCGTGGAGTAAATCGGTCTCCTATGTATTATTTTCTAAATGGTATCTTTCCTTTCCATGGAACCAAACATTACGGACGAATTCGAGGGCGACCACCTTTTACAAGTTATAGACCTTCGTCTTCCTGATGTATTCGGCACTGTGATTTCAGAGTTAAAAGTTACTTGAAACTGGACCTGTGAGTGAAAGGGGGAAAAAGGAAGCACCAAGGAGTATGGTACTCCCACATAAATCTAGAAGATAGATCCCATTGAAAAAGAAAATATTGTGAGAGAAAAGTCAGACAGGAATGCATGAAAGTCTTTCATGTCTGGCTATCCATTCTTTTCCTTCTGTCCTCTAATTATCCAAGAAATATACAGGTCTGGAGACAGCAGTAATTTACATCAAGAAATCTGTGTGGTGCAGCGGAGCAGCATGTTAAAGGCCGCCTTGCTCAAACCTACTGGGAAAATTCATATAGTGATGTAAAACAACTTTCCATTACAGGATAGAAATGATCACAAATCTAAGGATTGATGTTAAAAATACTTAGTATACATGCATTCCAAGTTAACTGCCTGGTAAGAACTAGTACCTTCCCGTGTGATAGCAGCACAATGTCTACTCCTGACGTTCCCCATAACGGCACCTAACTTCTTCCCCTTCTATTAACTTCTCTATAGCATCCGAAGGCAGGCCGATCATCTCTAAAGTCTTCTCCCACACTTCATACGCGGTGTCGATGTTGTGTGCTTCTTCGAAGGATTTGTTGGTCGACAATCTTGAGAAATGAATGCACAAACTGGCCAGTCATCTGATTTTAACAACTCGCAGTATTCAGGAATCTGAGGATCAGTTGCTGAAAAAAGAGCACTCCTGGAACCTGAATTGGATGCAAATTATATGAGGTTAGCTAGCAGTTAGAATATTGTTTTTTTTTTTCCTCTTAAATTTGAAGGCGGTTAAGCATAATAGCAAGATAACTCATATTTTGGTTCTTTCCATGGTACATTATGCTGTGATTCCATAAATTATTGACTGATAATGTTTTGTCATAGCAACTCTCATTGGAAATCGAAAAGCCATTTCTCTATAAAATCTTTTGGTGCAACCTAGTTCTCTATTCAATGTTCCGAATAAACTAGATGGCTTTGCTAAACGTACAAGTTCTGCATAAAAATGGATTTGTGAGGATTTCCAAAGAGCTTCAGACTCAGGTACCATGTGTCTGAATTGCTGAATGTTAGACATCTTCAACAGTTCAAAACCTTTACATATATATAGCTGCTGACCACAAAAAGTATGGAATAGTAATAATAAATTCACTCTCAAGTCTTTCTTTTCTTGCCTTGGCGGAACACAAAGAACACCTACTCGTATAACCAAGTCTTTCCTGAGCAACTTACTCACAGTTTGATGGGAAACCGTAAATGAATTTAGCTCTTTTGCAAGGAGACTAAAAAAAAACTTGCTCCTAAGGATGGTGTTTATTACAGCCAGTGGGGACCAACAGTGAAACAAATCATTCTAGCAGCAAATTGACATTGTTACAAGCCATAACGTCTAAGACATTGAGAATGCAAGACACGTGCAACAGCATCTGATTCACAAAAATGTTTTCATTTGTAAAATTCTTGTCACATGCATCTTAAACATAGAAACATATGAATTGTCCAACAATCAATGCTTCTTGTTGGCATGCACAACCTCTTCAACTCTCATATTTCAGTTTCCTGAAAAAGTTCCTTGGCATTCACTGGGCAGAAAAGAGAGATAAAACAGCAGGCAGGAGATGAAAAACATCATGCACTTCAATACATCATGTATCGTGATCAGAATGATGACAAGAAGGACATCATAAGTCATGAATGCCATGTTAAAAATTAAAAGACAAGTTGTCACCATTATCCCACAAAGTGGCGAAGTGAGAACATGCTATCATTTGGGAGACTTACCTTCTTGGGCATTGAAGATAAAATACGGTATTAGGTGATAACCAGCTTGCACAATTTTGGGAAGATCCCTTGCCTGAATTTAGATAAAGTTGAAAGCAGGATGTAAGATACAATGACGTAACTAGAAAGAATGTTTATTTTGATCATACAAAGCTAAAGGAAACCAATTCAACAACAGATTTGGTCTCTTTCTAAATCAATCCCATCATTTAGTCCCATCAAGTGTACACCAAGAATGATGTTCTACAACTTATTGTTTTTTAAGGTGTTTGTAATTTAGGTTAGCCTCTCTCTGAGGAATCAAACCTGCAACCTCCCTCTTAAAGGACAAGTATTGCTACTAGTGAGCTAGAGCCCCATTGGTAGGGTTCTACAACTTCATTTAAAAACTACTATCCTATATTTTGTCAACCAATACACATCAACATGATCAAAACAGCTACAAACACTATATATTTCCAAAAAGCCTAACGATGCTTTTCCCTCCCAAAACATAAATGAATAACAGCTCCACTTTGGAACCACCATATTTAATCAAAAATAGCCAAAGGTTTCTGCTGCTTATCCCAAGCTAACACCCTTTATAAGAAGTTATAAATCTGTATCTTTCCACCATTGTGCCATATAACATGTTCTGAATAGTTAGGTCATACTCTTTTCATGTGAAAAAAGAGCTTGTCTAGGATGGCTTTATTGAAAGGAAATGTCTTTAATTGTTAATATATCTCTCTTTTACCCACTTCTCCCCCTTTTACAGCGCGGCTTTCCATCATGACATTCCCTCAGCATTTTCTTTTTTCAATAGCAGTAACAGGACAAATCATAGACATTATTGCTTCGTCTGTATTTATACTGAAAACATATGCATCAAGAAACTTGTATGAGAAACTATATGCAGACATATGTTGGCACATGCTATTCCATAATAAAATTATAATGATTGATTCAAAAGACTTACAACATTCGTTTGGACTACTCCAGGGGAAACACATAATACACTGATGCCAGATTCAGCAGGAAGCCGCCTGTGCAGAACACTACTAAACATGACCTGCAATCCAAAGGTCACAAGTTCATGATTCATTCATGAATGTTAAAACAAATTATGACAGATAGCAGCTTACTGAAATACTGTCAATACATCCTTTGAACATGTTCATGCAGTGATGTAGCACAGGAAAGGGATAATGTTGAGTAATATGATATTGCTAGAGCTATTTGAGTTATCTGCAATAATTCCCATGCAAAAGAATCTAAGGTATTTGTACCTAGCAAACCAGATTTAACATTTCCTAACAAAAATTAATTAAATCCACCTTTCTCCATCAACCGTTTGCATGGCAAGCATGTTTTGTAATGCAAACAAAAGCCGTGGTCTTTAACAATCAAACTTCCATATTAATTCTAAAATTTATCTATAATTTAATTTTATATCTTATAGTTAGAGGACAACTGGATAATTCACTCCCACAACACCTTTACCCACACGAGATTCATAATTTGAAGCCAATTTTGAATCCCACATCCAATATTTGGCAGAAAACATGTATGTTTGAGCTTATTCATTTGTTTTGACGAGTCCAATATTAATCTCAGGCTCTTCCTAATAATTTAAACAAACAACACCAAGTGAGGTCAATTAAGAAAAACAAGCATGACTGTGGTAAGAGTTCAGTTCATTTGCATCCCTAAAAGAAACTAAATCCAGTAGTTGAAACACAGATGCTCAACAGAAACTAATCCAGTTGAAAAACCACAGGAACTTTAACAGAGATGCCAGCATCACAGTTCTTTTATCGTTCAAAACAAAAGGGATAAAAAGAATCCAATGTGATTGAGGATAGAGGTGAGCATTTTATATTGATACAGCAACTTCATGCAGCACAAACAATAGGGACATTTCCTTTGTTAACTTGAACCCGAAATAAAAATAACAGTTTCCAGAATTATACAGTCAAAAGTATCAAATATCAACTCTAAGCACACCTGTGCTAACTTGCTGCCGGTGTATCCAACTAAGCTTGTATACTTTCTCTTTCCAGAAATAACATTCATGTCTTCAGTGTCAACAAAGCCAACATAATGCATCTAGAGAAGAGAGAAACATTAAAAACCAATAAATAATGTGAGCATATGAATGTTACATTAGAATTATGATGGGATTTAGATGCTATATGACGGCGAGCAGAACTGTTATGCAGGGGGCACAATTTCACAATCATATTAATATGTTTTCCTTTCCTCCGAGGTAATTGCACAAATCTGTGGAACAGGAAAATGATGGACATTGACACATCATGCCAGGACCGGAAAATTAAATCATAAATACATACAGGAAACAGAAGCTGTTTTTCTTCTTCCAGATTTATCAATTGCACATCATTTTAATTTGCTGGATCTATCAATCACACAAGTCTTTATCATTTAATAAGGAATGCTAGGCGTTATTTTATAGTTTCCTAAATACATTTGTAAGATCCTATATTGAAAGAGAACACAGCTAAAAAGAGGCAAAGTATATTTTTGTTGGCCATAGTACTCACAACTGAATTCACATTGATAATTCTGCTTGGAGAGCCTCTAATTAAGGATGGCAAAAGCAATATCGAAAGCAATGCTGGAGCTAGATGATTCACTTGCATGTGTTCTTCATACCCATCCTTTGAGAACTTTTGTGGTCCTTGATAAAACAAATTCAAAGCATACTAGTTATTTATGGTCAAATGGTAGATAAATATATAAGAAATGCATATCCAAAAAGCTTTTATGACGGAAAATAGAAACAATACTAGTTTACATAAATGCTCAACAGTACTCCATAAAAATCAAAGATTAACCAAACTTTTCAATCAAGAAGCAGCCAGATCATTAGCAACACCTTGCATAGTTGCTAAACAACACTCATCAAGAAGAGTCTTGAACTAAAGCAGAAAGATTGAAGCAGGACCATAAAAACTCACCTCACTCACAATCTCAATTATCTCCCCATCATCCCATCCCTAAATGCATGGCTGATCAAGGACTCATGAACAAATCAATGCAGCTTCTTAAATTATTAGATTCTCGTGATTTTTGCAACCTATTCTCTTGAGAAAGTAAGCAAAACCTATAGAAAACCTGCATATCACATTCTCATTGGTCCATATAAAATAAAATACAAAATGCACAGGATGACTCCCTTATTTAAGGGCACCTGAAACATCTTGCCAACCATGTCATTGAAACTCTCTAATTAGTTCTACCTCCAAAACATTCACATTTGGCAGAGCAATGCTTTCTGTCCACCAATACCCATGACCTCGACTAAAAAAGGCCACTTCTCCTTTGTCTCCCTTCCTTTGAGTGATTCTAACTGAAAGTCATGTAGGGTAGAAGAATGCTCTCCAAACATTCTTAAGAGCAATGTAAAACCTTCAGGGACATTTGAACTAAACTTGAGGTTTTCACTTCTTTTGATCACAAACATTGTGAAAACACCATGAAATCTTGTTTTCTCCAACAGTGCCCATCCCTCCGCGTAGAATTATTCCAGTAACATTCTTATTTATATGTTGAATTCTTCCAAGGCGTGCCTGACAATCGAAGCCAACATTATCTTCCCATTGTCCTTGCACACCAAACATCACCATTCAAACCCAAAAGAACCCACAATTTCTTTTTTTTCTTTCAAAAATTAAGAGCCCCTGACCGTGGCAATGCGGTAATGCACACACCTTTCATCTCAGAAGATCCTTCAACTGTTTGAAAATGCTGCATATACATTTGCAAGAAACAGGCCATTCGTACAAAAGAAAAGACAGGACTTGAAGACGTAAATACATCACAGTGAGGCAACCATCCATGCTTCCTCTATGCCATGGCAAGCTATAAACAAGAAGCAACCAAGCTAGTGGAATAACATATGATTCAAAGGCTTACTGTCCTTTCCACACAAGAAACCAAAAGTTTCGACAGAAAAGCCTATCATTGAGACCCTCAGGCCATGTTCATGTCATTCATGATGTGGACTTAGTAATATTAGCGAGACACAGGAAAGACATCACAAAAAAATGAATTCCGACATGTCATCAAGACATGCTGTGGTAACACAAAAACTACTGCAGCATCTCTTAGGCAGGCAGGAGGATCCAAAAATGTATTTTTATCGGGATGGTCAAAAGGCTCTGTCTCAACAGCATGAACAAGGCTATTTTAGAAAACAAAAACACCCTCCTCCAAGGATATCCTCTCTAAACAGGGAGAAAAAAACAAGTAATCTGAAGCCATGCATCACCCTTGGCTCATTTGACTTGATTTCCAATAACAGCACTTATCATCTAATTGTGACCACGACTTCTCATTGCCGAATAGCAGGAACCTTCGTATCAGTTTACTAAACTATACCAGCTGTTATAACTAACCATGAGTATTCACAAATGAAGGGATTCCACATTTTACTATTCCCTTCTCCTTGAGTACTTACCTGTTATACTTGGGAATTGCCAATGCCCTACTTCCATACTAAAAAATGAGAAATAATGCACAAGCAGCAGGCAACATCGCATTTACATATCAGGAAAAAAAAGTTAGAAAAAAAAATCAAAACACCAACCTCTAATGGAAAATATTCCAGCATTATTAATAAGAACATGCAGAGGTCCCATTCGCGCATTCCACGCTTCGGCAAACCTCGAAACCGATTCCAAGGACAAAAGATCAAGCTCCATCACCTTCAAAAATCACCACAACATTAATTTAAGAAAATCCAAGCACGTATAACAGAGATTAAACAGTAATTAAGGCCAAACTACCACCTACCTCGATATTAAGAGGAAGGCCGAGTCCAGTCCATTCGGACTGCCATTTATGAATCAAATCATGCGCTGCTTTGGTATTCCTAACAGCCATAACAACATGGGCTCCGGATTCCGCCAATTGCCTGGCGATTTGGAGACCGATACCGCTGGTGGATCCGGTGACAATGCAAGTGAGATTGTTGATAGGAGGTAAAGAGAGAGGGTTCTGCAAGTGACTAGCCATGATTCGCTGAAATAACATCTCGTATATTATGTACATCCATCCTCTTAGCCATTCTACCCATCCTAATCCTTGCTTCTTCTTTGGTACTGTTGTTGATGGCGTAGAAGATGACTCTGACGGCGTCGTTTCCATGGCTAGACAAGAAAGTTTCTTGATTTCTTGCGGTTCTTTTACGCGATTTGGAATCTTTAGATCTGAATTAGTGAGTGAGTGAGTGAGTGCTCGCTTTTTTTGCTTGCTTGGTTCTGGTGGTGACTGGTGAGAGATGTGGAGAGAATCAGGGAAAAGTGACTGAAGAGTAGTAGTGCAAGTGTCAGATTTCGAAGTTCCAAAATAGTCCCTCAAGTTTTCATGACTGTCTAAATTGGTTCTAACGGCTAGCAAACAGATCAGTCCCCGGTTGCCCCATAATAATAATAAATAAATAATGGTGTGAGATTTTGTTGATAAAATACTCTGCAAATCAGCACGAGAGTCCAGGACCGTTTTAACTTTTAAATAAATAGATCATTGGTCCGCTCGCTGTCGATTTGTTTGGATTAATTTTTTAATAAAAAAACTTAATTATAAATTCAAAATATGATGCCCATTAAAGTAATAATTTATTGAATGATATTTTTTAAAATATTGAGATTTTGATATATTGAATTGTCTCGAGTTAATCTGTTAAATTTATAAATTGGGTCATAAAATTGTGATAATTCTATAAAAATCAAATCAAATCAAAATAAATTATAAATATTAATTTATCATCAACTTAATATTAAAAGATAAAATTAAAAAAAAAACAAAATAACTACTCGAGTCAACTCATGCTAACTTGTTAAACTCGCAACCCGGATCATGATATCAGGATAACCCTATTAAAAACAAACTTGAAAAAATTTTAAGACCCATTTTCCAACCAATTTAATGTTGAAGAATAAAATAAAAAAAATTATTAAAAAAAACTCAACTCAAGTAAGCTCAGACTAACCTATTAAACCTATAGCTTGGGTCATGAGGTCGAGATAATTTCATTGAAAAAAAGGAAAAAAAAACATTACCAAGGTCTATTTCCAATAAATCTAATGTTTGAAATCAAGAAAAAAAATCCATTAGACATGAATAATTTCACATAAAGTAAATTAAAAAAAAAATTACGAAACTCAATTATCAAACAACCTAATATTAAAAGATAAAATTAAAAAAAATACTAAATGAACAAAAAGAAGATTGAGTTGTTGGAGAGTGCAATTGAAACAAAAAATATTCATGACCTAAAAACAAATGAATATGGCCACCCTATCAAACATGTGAACCGAGTCATCAGATCGAGATAAATAAAAAGAAAATAAAAAAAAATTATGAAATCCAATTAAAAAATATTCAATTAAAAAAGAATAAAAAAATAAACATAATCAATCCAGGTCAATATACCAAACCCGAGACCCGAGTCATGAGATCGGAATAATCTCATAGAAATAAAATTTTTAAAAAAACCATGAAGCTCAGTTTCCAACTAACACAATGTTAAAAGATGAAATTAGAAAAAAAATTAATTAGAAAAAGCAGTACAAAAAAAATAATCTAAGTCAATTCATGTAAATTTGTTAAACCCGCAATCTAGGTTATGAGATCATGATAAATTTATAGAAAAAAAACCATGAAGCTCCACTTCCAACAAATCTAGTATTAAAGGTTGAAATTGAGAAAAAAAAAAACTAAATCCATGAGACCAACATACAACCCAACATAAAAAAAATACAAAGCACAATTTTCAAACAATCTAATATTAAAGAATAGAATTGAAAAAAATTAAAAAAATATTAGATTATTAAAGGGTTAAATTAAAAAAAAAATAAAACATTATTACAATAAATAATATTTTAGGAGTGTGGCCTTTAGTATTGTCTTCCCTTTAGTATTGTCTTAATAAAAATCAATTTTTGTTAAATGATAACAATAAGTTTGATATGTATAATGCAAGTGACAATTATTTTTCTTAACATCAAGAAATATTTGAAACGGAAATTCAATGTATATGTTTAATAAATAAATTGATA
This sequence comes from Populus x sibirica, assembly GCA_019202695.1. NCBI lineage: Eukaryota > Viridiplantae > Streptophyta > Magnoliopsida > Malpighiales > Salicaceae > Populus > Populus x sibirica. Next base: position 34,279 of record JAGMVL010000053.1, read on the forward strand.
ATTATATAAAGATTAACATATTTGATCTCTGATCTCCTGCTACTTGTTTGATTTTTCTCATTTAACTTAATTAGATGTCAATATTTTTTAACCAAAATAATAATCTATACTCAATTCAAACAAAATTTCACCTATGAGATCTAAACTCTATTTTATTTTTTTTATGAATGATATTCTTGATTGTTTTTACAAAAATATATCGCTGATTTAGCCAGCAAGAACTTTATGAATTCCAATTCCTGCTGCACACCATAGATAAGTTGCATCTCTACTTCTCGAAGTCTATTCAATGAGCAATCTAAGGAGTTTTGAACTCTCATATATTCCAGAACAGGTTCCATGACAGCATTTGCCTTGGTCTTTGCCTACAAGGGGCACACAACACAAACTCTTTACTGTCTTTAAATGTAACAGGCAAAGAAGAAGAGGACTTACACTGTTGCCACTCACCTTGATTGTAAGTTTTTGTAAGTCGGGGGAGCTTCTGATCAAGCATAGAGCACCTGAAATTTCTTCTATCTTTTCAAAACAGATACCAGACAAATGAAGAATTCTGAGGTTTTAGGAAGCCTGTTCTGTACACTGCCTAGAGCCAAAAACTCGGAGAAAAATTCAGGATAAAAGGATATAAGAGGAATAGCATGATAAATTGTAGGATATAGGAAACGAAAAAGCTACATGAAACATCAGTTGATTACCTTGAGAAAATGCTGCTCTGCATTTAGATTCTCAACCAAGTTAGAAGTTTTTCTGTCTCTGAAGTATTTCGCAGTTTCAGGGATTCCATTCATAGAAATGGACACAATTTCAAGAAGAGGAGTATTTTTCAAATTAATAGAATAAAAAGTTCCACAAAAGGATAGATACTTTAGATTAGGAGCACAGATCCCGAGGCAGAAGAAACGGGGGCAACCTGCCGATGTCATTCTTTCTAATAGAGGGCAATTAGAGATGAAAATTCCAAACCTCTCAGCTGCAAAGAGCACTTTCCGAAACTCGAGACTAATGAGCTTGTCGAATTCTTCGAATGCAAATGGGGGCTCAAATGCCTCAGTTGTTGAAGGAATACAGATGACGCGGCGGTTTATAGGGCTCGCCTGTCGAGACACGAAGGGTGAAATCTTCGATGTAATTCTCTGATAGGAAATGTAGCTAGTGATCGGTATCAGAACAGTTCTCCAGATCAGAAACTGAGAAACTGAGCTTAACTAGAGGTCCTCGATGAAGTAGCAAAGCTTGGTAAAGAGCGATCACAAGTTTTATATACGCTCTGAACTGTCTAATTTGTAGCTGCAAGGGTAGTTGCATACAAGTTCTCATCACATCCCCCTGCGGTCAGCGCATTGGGATGTTCTCCATCACATCGCTTGGTAACTCGGTGATTGTATCGCAAGCAGATGTGGAACCAGACAAGGTTGTCATCCTGTGAAATCAGCAGCGTGTTAATTCAAAACGTCAAAGCAATCTGATCATGTTAAACAATGTCAGAATCTGTAAGCTTGTATGAAATCCATATATGTTGACACCATTCAACTCCTACAACTATGTCTCCAAGAAGGTGCTTTTTATTACAAAGATCCAAGTATATTCAATTGTTGAAAGAAGTCCTTGATATAGAGCCATATTGGAAAAAAATTAAGGAAGAAAAGGAAGAGCCATATTAGAAAAAATTAAGAAAGAAGAAGAAGAAGAAGAAACCGTGGTTTAATTGCGAAATGAAAGAAACAAGGCATACTATAGCATGCAAGCTTTGCCAAAGAATGCCACAGCAGGCAAGATAGAAAGCATGCTACGGCATGCAAATTGAATAATTGGAGACAAATGTAAAAAATAAAATAAAATTGTTGGGACATGCAAACCATAGTTATTGAATTTGCTAGGTTTACTTGGTGAATTGATAACTTAAATCTAGGTTTTATTTTAAATTATTTTGAATATTAATTTATTCAAACTTTGATAAGACATGGATCAAATCAAATAATTTTAAAAAAATAATTAAAACAATATATTTTGAATAAAACATATTGATATGTTGGTTTTAGTTTTACCATCAAAATCAGTTGCCAGACAACATCACAAATCACAAAAATGGCCATTAAAATGTACTTTTATTCCTTTATTTATCTCTTCAGGTTCTTCTTTTTTTAAAAAAAAAAAACAAGGTAAATATTAATAAAATACCTAATTGGCTTGATATTTTCAAAAAAAAATTATAATATTTAAAAAGTAACTAGTAGGATAGTTCCTGAGCTTACCTTTGAATAATAAAATAGACAAAAAAAAAAACTTATGATCTACAAAAAAAAAAAAATTCTCCCTCCTATTTATATATATATTTTTCTATAAAATCAATCCAAAAAATAATTAATAAAATACTACAAGTAAGTTACTCACCATGGAATATCTCCATTTTCAATGACCAAAGCTTATGCCGCCCACCTTATAAATGTGGCGGGGCGCACCTAAATTTATAATTTATAACAAAAAAATCATTCTTTTATATATATATATAAAATCCTGTTCTGTCGTTAGAAGTACAATCGACCCTTTAGCAGCCGAAGCAAAATTGTAGTGACTGCGATTGTTAAACTTAGTTGCAAGAAAACAAGTTTTAATTATGAAAAATTAATGTAGAAATTATGTTTTTTTAACCATAATGGAAAGAGCTTAATCTGTTTATTTTTGTGGTTGAAAAGTTTTTTTATAATTTTTTTATTTTAAATTTTTTTGATATTTTTTATTTATTTTGATGTTAATAATAGTTTTTTATAAATAAAAAAAAAATTATTTTAATATATTTCTAAATAAAAAATATTTGAAAACCAATCATTTTATCTAATTTTATAATTTATTTTGAGACAGAGAGGGTTCTCCAACCGAGTATAACCAAATATCAGCTACGTGTCCCACATAATTTGTTTAATGTCCATAGTTTTTGGCCTCATCACTTTAGCATGGAATTTTTAGCTTTCAACTCCAACATATTTCCCCCTCAATTATACCTTGATTTTTTCTTCTTTAATTATTAGAGTTTTAATATTATATTTATATTACTTTCTAATATTCAAGATTTCCATTTTCAAGCAAAAACTTCATGAATTTCAATTCCGGCTGCACACTTGAGGTAAGTTGGTAGTGTTAACCATTTATATCTCCATTTTCTTGACAGGATACTTGTTCTTAGCTGCCTAGCTACAGTCAAAAGCGTATAACGCAGGTAGACATAGACGATGATGTTATGAGCTATGCAGACATAAAAAAAAAAAAACAGGAATATGATATAATAATATAAATTATATTTTGAAATTTCATACGACAGTTTAACCTATAAATCAAGATGATTCTTTAATATGGTATTAGAGTTTTGATAACCAAGTGGTCACGAGTTCGAATATGAACATTTCTATTTATTTGATAAAAACCAAGTACAAGATAGTATAGGTATGTGCAAGTTTTAGTCTTAAAAAACTTTTACTTGAGAGGGTGTGTTAAAAAATAATATAAAATCATATCTTAAAACTTTACCTAACAGTTTAAGCTATTGGATCGAGATAGTTTTTTTAACGCCGACAAGATGTTCACTTGTTAATAATTAAATTATGCAGATAAGAGAGCTATTAATACCATAAACATAAAAGAAATGTAGCGCCTAGAACATAGCACAGAAACTACAACCTTTGATATACTGTTTGAAGCCTGAAACATACAAAACATTGAAAGTATTAAGATATGAACATCACTTAAGGTGAGAATCTTTGCCGCTCCTTGTCCAATGCTAGCTAGGAGTTGCAAATGTGTGCTTAATCAATATATACGGTGGTAATTTTGTCGTAAACTTTTTTTTGAAATTTTAATTAAGAAAAAACTATAATTTATAACATTTCTTAAACTAACCTATGATTATGTTTACATTAAGGCAATATCCTATGATTATGCTCGTAGAACATAATAGTAGTAGAATATATGTTTTTATCTTTCAAGCCCTTCAATCTATGTCAATTTCCAGATTCCAGTTTCATCTTATACTCTCCTTGGGCTTCATCATCTTATATTCTCCATGGCACCCCAAACAACAAAAAGTTTACCTTTTGGTCCTTAAATCTTTGGATTTTTTAACTATATCCTTAATTATAAGGAATATTTAATACAACATACATTTTTGTTTTTTAATCCAAGCTCTCCCTTTATTATTTTAGCTTCAAGATTTATCAATTTTTTCCCCCATAGAACTTCACTTCTAAAATCTTAATTTCACCCTGTCTAAGAATAATGATGTTAAAGAATAATATAAATCATATTTAGGGACCTCACTTAACAATTTAAGTTATTGGGTTGAGATAGTTTTTTGACATGGTATTAGAACCTTGATGATCAAGCGGTTACGAGTTCGAATCTTATCTTTCCTATTTATTTGATAAAAATTAAGTACAAAGTAGTATGAATTTGTGCAAGTTTCAAGTCCAAAAGACTTTCACTCCAAGAAGCATATTATAGAATAATATAAATCATATCATGAGACCTTACCTATCAACTTAATTTTTTGGATTGAGATAGTTTTTTTTGACAAATGATGCCCCCCTCCATGTTTGAATGAACTTTTTTTATATATATAATAATAAAAATAGCATTGATTTTTTCTATGTATTATTTGACTTGTGGACCAATATTTTTCCCCGCAGCAATTTCAGTAACGCATGCAGAGCTTGTTTGGCAAGTGTGGTTACGAGTGCTTTTCAAATAACTTTTCGTGCCAAAATGCATGCCAATAATGTTTTTTTATTTTTTAAAAATTATTTTTGACATCAACACATCAAAACGATCCAAAACGTACAAATCATATTAAATTTTTTTTAAAAAAAAAATTTCAAATTTTTTAGAAACACGGGTTAAACTGCGTTTCCAAACGCTTCCAGAAACAATGAGCAGGGCAGGAAGTGCTTTTCCAATGATCAAGGTTGAATCTCGAAGAAGCTCCATGATGAATGATGAGGTCCACAGGACATGATCACCCTTCATGGGGTTACATTATTGGGGCTTATAATCATAATTTGCTGGACAACCAACCACAAAACCAAAGGTCTGGTTGAGCAGATTTTCAAACAGAAATCAATCCACTTTGTAATTTTTAATTAATTTCCATCGAAGCCCAAGTCACTCCACTCTGCAAGTTATTATGATGCAAGAAAAAAGTGGAAGCATATTTATTTCAATATTATTCTTGTATATTTCAAATCTTTTTTTTATTATTTTTTGCAACGAAATTTCGGTTGTAAAGGCATAAATTTAAACGTGAACAGTCTTCATTGAGAAAGGACTAATGTACGCGGGAGATCTCTTATAAAAGCATAGTGCTTAAACTTGGTTGTTCAAGTTAATTTGATTTATCTGATAAAAATTTGGTTTAATTTTAAAAATAATATAATTTTAATTAATCTACATTAACTTTTTAATAACTTTGTATATAAAAAAAACTTTATCATTTCCTGTTTGGGAGTGTAGTTGCGGTTGCTTTTCAAAGTGTTTTTTGTACCGAAATATATCAAAATAATTTTTTTTTAAAAAAATTATTTTTAAAAAGAGCACATCAAAATGTTCTAAAATATATTTAAAAAATTAATTTTTAATAAAATAAAAATTAAATTTTAAAAAAACATGATTTACACTGCGTTTCCAAACTCTCTATTAAAATAAAAAAGAATAAGAAGTTTTTGCTGCGAAGAAAAAAATCATTACTTTAGGATGTCGTTAATTGACATTTGTTCCAATTAGGCATAAACTCTGCTATCATTGACATATAAACAAAACCTGCATGATTAAACAAACACTAACATATGCAATAAAAAGTAACTTTTATTATTATTATTTCACAAAACATTGAATTTCTAGCTTCTATTGCATAGTGTATAAGCATTTCCAACTTCTAGCTAAAAATATTTATAGAATATTTAAAATTTTCTAAATTCAATTGAATTTTAAATTTTAAATATTTTAATAAAATCTCATGTTTGCAACTATTTTTAATATCAAGAAGTGAATTCAGAACGAAATTCAATCTACAAAAATAATACAGAAATAAATAAGAGGCCAACGCTTATGATTTACTACATTAAAGATAGAAAATTAAAGTTAAAAGTATTTTTTTCTAATTTTTTTTTCTCGAGACATTAAAATGAATAAGGAAAAAAGTAAGGTAATTAGTATACTATAAAAAACAAAACAAAATAAATTGTATTTCTTTTAAACAAACACGCAAATTCAACTTGTTTATTAACTAAATTAAAACCGAAAACTATAATTTAATTCAACTTAAATTAAGAATTAATTCCAAATGGCTTGTTAAAAAAAGCCTTAACTACAAGAAACACCCCTACCATACTGTACCATGGGGGGAATTCCAGCCATTCGAAAAGAAACACAAAAAAATGGACTGTCTAGTCGAAAAAACCCACAAAGAAGCCTACTCAAACAACCTCCATTATCTGCAGTAAAAATAGAAAAAAAGGGTATTGTTGATACATGACAATTGACAAAACCCAGATAAGATAACGTTGTGTGTGACACAGGAGCACTGAAACAACCCATGCTTCTGGGATAGATGTAATGAAAGTTGATAAGCAAAAGCTTCTGTTGGACCCAAGCAGAAGGAACTGCGAGTGACATAAAATATAATATCCCATGGTCTGAATGATTCATTGTCTATTCCATCACAGGAAATTAAAAAGAGCTCCTTTGTAAAAGACAAATTACAAGAAATCCAAGTATTCCTGTAGGCATAGACCACCTTTCAAATATTTCGCCAGCATCCATTGACAAGGACTCTTGAACACCATGACCATGTGGCTTCTCTAACATTTGATTATTACCTCCAATGAGACTCTGCATGTAGATTGTAGAACGAACAATGGACAATTATTCCCAGTTTGCTTAAATTAATTTTTGTTTTTATATTTTTTTTATCATTTTGATGTGTTAGTGTTAAAAATACACTTTAAAAAACAAATTTCGGCAGAAATTCCATAAGCATAATGATCTTCGGAGTCTGAGGAGAATGGATGGCAAGTAAATCTAATATTTACAATGGCATAAACAACAAGAGTACAAAACTAGTAGCTGTTGAGTATGGTAAAGACACCACACTAATCACACACGAGATGGCAATTACCTTGACCTCCGAAAGAGAAACTTGAAAGCAGAGGCTTAACATTTCTTAATCCGACTCATCAGGATTTAGCATACTAATTAACCACCAATTAATGAAAAGCAAACTACCAAACCCCACCGTGGACGTCCATTTCCCTGACTCTCTGTTCAGATTCCTGCCTTTGGAGCCTCATTTCATGATTAAACTTTCTGATAAACTCTTCTACTCGCCGGTTCAACTCTTCCTGACTCATCGACTTCTCCCTCCTTAAAGAAACAGAATCATTAAACGTGTCTGATTTCTTCAGTTCTCTCCTAGCCCAAGACACCGGATCATCATCATCGCCGCAACCACCACCACCATCAGCAGTAACAATTCCATTGACTTTTTGCAACACCTTTGGAGGTGTGTCCCATGTGCCAATCTTCCTTAACTGCCTTGTTGGTGTCTTCCCTTGCTTCTCCATAATTGATGTCCATGCGTCCTCCAGGGTGTCCTGCTGATCTGCCTCTTGTGTCAGTGGCTCCATGTCCATCTTTTTTTGCTGTTTTTTAGCAGAATCTGTCAAGCAAGAGTCAGGAGCGCATGGATCCTTGGATGGGTCTGTATTCGTCTTTTCTTGCAGTTCTTTACCTGAATTTGTCAAGAAAGTGTCAGGAGAGTAATAATCCTGAGAAGAGTCGATGGGTATCTCAAAGGACAAAGTGGTACCCAATTGTTTTTCCACTTCTTGCATGTCATGCTCTTGCCAGAGATCATTCGCATGATTGGTGCTACTTTGGTTTTGGCTTTTGAGTTTCTTAGAACTAGAATAGGGTAATTTGGTATCGGGGTTTGGGTGTTGAAATGTGGAGGAAGCAACAATGGTGATGATGATAAAGTTGACGATGATGTAGATGTAAGGTGGAGATAACCAGCCACGGAGGGAGATCCACACGCTAGGAAGAGTGGAGAGAATTAGATTAAATGTGCAAGGAATTATAGCCACTTTGAACAAAATAAAAGTGGAAATGATCCCCACAGAGAGAAGCACCAACTTCACAGCCCAAATTGCTGTCTCAAATCTGCTTGTATTGAAAGAAGAAATTTCAAAGAAGCTGGCCATTTGGGTGCAGAAATATGAGAACTCCTAAAACAGAAGGAACTGAAAATAAATGATCAAGAAATAAATAACTAAGCTTTCTCAAAAACTTTCAAGACTCTGATGACCACCAAAACGAGGAAAACTAAGAGACCTAAAACCGCAGTAAAGACCACACTTAATGGCTTAATGCTATTTCAGTATAGCATATAGAGAGTAAAAAAAGAGAGCTCGATCAACTTGGAAGATGAAAGAGTAGATGAAAGAGTAGCGTGCTGCTGAGGAAAGAATCGAGACCTTTTCTAACTAACTAAACCCCTGCAGTTCATCAAAAATCTCTGGCAGGAGTGACAACAAAACAGTACTAATCACTGCTAAAAAGAAAACAAAAGAACCCTTCAAAAATCAGTGTGAGAAGACATTGGACTGTCTCCAAGATCCCTTCTTTCAGGGAAACTGAAAGCATGAGGTGTTGCTTTCAAAACTTCGAAAGTGCAAATTCTGCATCGAGATTTTGCATTGTTATTGCCCAGTGGCATAGAGAGAGAGGAGAGGAGAGGAGAGGAGAGGAGAGGAAGAGAGAGCTTTGCTTTTCTGGTTGCGTTAATGTAGAAGAATGATGACCAGCCGGGGACTTATAAAAAGGCTACCAGCAAATTGATACAGTACAGGCCAAGGACCACAGTACAAAGAGCTTTCTTTAATTCAAGAGAAACGCTTAAATTTCATGCAACTTTCCCTCCTTTGATTCAATCCTAGCCATCCAGTCATATTCAAAAACACTGGACCAACAACAGATTCAATAACGTTTCTTTTCTTTAAGACAACTTTAGCTTAATTCTTTTAATTTAATTTAGCTTATTAAAAATGTAATCAGATTAGCCTTAACGCCGCTTTCATAATCGGCGCCGCACTGCTAATTACCGGTTAATAAAAGTACCGAATATAAAAATATGATAATAATTATGGTTTAAAATATTTTTTATTTAGAAATACATTAAATTTATATGTATTTTTTTAAAAAAAATTATTTTTAATATCAGCACATTAAAATTATTTTAAAAAAATAAAAAAATAACTTTAAATAAAAAAAATTAAAATTTTAAAAAACATGATTTCAACTGCGTTTTCAAACATACCCTAATAATCACTGCTAATCACCCGAATTGGTATAAATTATTTGATTGATTGTTGGATCCAATAATCACCTTCATTTGTTTACTCATAGGCTAGACTCGTGTGCTAAGTGGTATTTTTTTAACTATAATTTCTGTTTTAAAATTCAAGATTTCAATTTTAGGAAGATCATTAGCATTGGACGAGCTATAACTTTTTGGTTGGGTGGGACAATGTTAATAGTGTTTTTAAATTCTTAAATTAAAATATCATTCCGTGGCCTATTATCTATTTAAATAATAAATTATTCATATTAAATAATTTATAGACAAAAGATTTCACTAATATCTTTGTCACGGTTTGGCATGTGCACTATCTGGAAACTTCATAATGATATGGTTAACAAACTTATCATATGATCTCATATTTAGACTTAGATGTAAAATTAATGCATAATAGAGTTTAACGTGGAAAATGATTCGAGAATATTATATTATATTGTAATCATACAACAAAAAATATAATGATAGGCTGGAAAACTTATGGAATAAAAGGGAATGGAGGTGGAATGTGATAAACCATCAGAGTCTGGGGTGGGCTTCCTGACGTGAAAGATAGAAGACAGAACAACATCACTTTTGGTCTTGTACAGCTAAAAAAAGGTTGGAAAAGGTTATTTTTCATGTCACTTCACGTTTTCTCTCAGCATAGTTTTCAAATTCAGCATGACCTAGTTGATAGATCTGAATCTCGATTGATTTAGGGTTAGAATCGGACTACATTAAAGAAAAAATAATAATAAAAACATTTAATGTGACCTAGTTGATCCGGTAAGATTCGATTGTAACCTGTTGATTTTTGTTTTTTTTTTTACTAAAATAATGTCGTTTTGATTTAAAAAAATAACCCGGACGACCCAATCAAAACCCGGTGACCCAGTCAAAACCCGGTAACCCCGTCAAAACTCGAAACTCAAGCTTTAGACCGGGCCAGCCACCGAACCGGGTCTAAAATATATAAACCCTATAATTGCTTCTTCTTCCTTTTTTTTTTTCTTTTTCTCTTACTTTTTCTCGAAAAAATCAAGTCAATCAAAAGGGTTTTTACTTTTTATAGGTTATTTTGAAAGAATTTTTTAATTAAAAACAAGTTAAATTAATTTTTGATATTAACATATCTTGATGATTTTAAATCATAAAAAAATTAATTTAAAATAAAAAAATAAAAAATATTTTTTAAATACAAAAACAAACACATTCTTGTAAATAAAAATAAAACATCACAAATGGTATCTAAAAATTGATAAGATACTATCAGTTCCCTCTTCATTGTCAAATTGAAAGGAAAGAAACTCAACTACCATCACCACATATAGTATTCAAAAATCTTTTGGAGAAAAAAAACAAAAAAAAAAGGTTGGAAAAGTTCTTTTTCATGTCAATTCACGTTTCTCTAAATTGTGTTTTATGTATATATATATATAACCCTATAGTTGCTTCTTCTTCTTCTTTCCTTTTTCTTTGACTTTTTGCTCATAAAAATCAAGTCATTTAAAGGATTTTTAATTGTTGTTTTTAAAATGTTTTTTAATTAAAAATGTGTTAAATTAATTTTTTTTAATTTATTTCTAATATTAGAACATTAAAATGATTTAACATCATAAAAGAAATTAATTTGAATTCAAAAATTAAAAAATATTAAAAAATATTTTTTAAACACAAAAATAAACATATTCTTGTGAATAAAAATAAAACATCACAAATGGTATCTAAAAATTGATAGGATGCCATTACTTCCCTCTTCATTATCAAACTGAAAAGAAAGAAACTCAACTACCATCACCACGTATATTATTCAAAAATCCTGTGGAGAGAAAAAAAAAAAAAACCCACTTGACAGCTGTACTGTTCTTGTTTAGAAAAATAAAGCAGTCGGGCAACTAGTCAAATCTTTTGTTGTTATTCTTCCACTCATTTTATTTTAGTTTAATGAGAGTGTTCGGGTTAGCTTGCGTGTACCTTGACTAATTTCATGGGCTTTGAAGTTAACGACCATGTAATTCTCCAGTGGTCATCATATGAGCAACCACAGGATTTGAACCTGAAACCACAGAGAAAACAAATTTTTTAATCCCAAACTCTTACCACTAGACTACCACCTAGATAATTACTCATTTCATATCTTAATTACATCTGTAGTAACAATGGCAGGTAACATTAACAAATAATTGTTAGCACATCCGCCGTACTTGATGCGAATATTGGATGAATTGGCCTCCGATTCATCCATCATGTTGTGTTCAAATTTAAAAGCAGATTACAAGTGAAGAATTTCTTTTTTCAATTCACCAATCAATTTTCCATGTTCTACCTAATTTCCAATCAAAAGTCAATATAGTATTAGGATAGAAAACTAATCCAAAAATAAATTCATTAAAAAAAAACTAGATTTTACTGTAATTATTAAACATCGTTGAGTCAAATCTTATCTAGGGTTCGTATGAATTTTAAAAAATTTTACTGGTGATATGAAAATTAACTTTCTTGTCTCTTGATTAATTATTTTAGTGACACTTTGATTACTAAAATCAAAATAATATTACACAATACAAATATCTTTGTAAATTCTGTCAAGTTAATTCTGAGAGTCAAAGATATAAAAAAAAAACTATTTTCTTTCAAAGTAAAAAAACTATGCCTTTATATATATATAAAACGGTTATTTCTTTTCATTAAATTTTCAATTTTACCGGTAGATCATCAAATTAATACAAGTATATTAATTTATTCAAAAAAATGATGATATATATGTTTTTTAAATAATTATCTAGAGTTGATCAACTATATCTATCAATGAAGACGTTAAATTTGATAAGATTGATGTTCAAAATTCAAAATGGTATAAAGGGAAGCCCAATCTAGAAATAAAATCAGGTTTTTAACCTAAGTTATGGTACAATTAGTATCTTATTGATTGAAAAGAATATTTAGGGCATTATCGATAGCCTGATGGCAAATTGTCAATGGGGTCTCCATGTCTGGCCCTGGGAAACAGCCACCCTCCCCGAGCCCCCGTCCTCTTAATTGATGGGATCCCCTGTCATCCTTCCTATCTTTCAAACCTACAACTGCCTCTCCATAGCCAATAACTCTGCACCACTTCATTCCTTTCTTTCATTTTCAGTGAAGTTGATAGTTGCTCTAACGTCTCTTTCCATCCATTGAACCTAGCCCTGCCATTTGAAAGGGGAAGACCCCTGAATTTGTGCAGGACAGATGGGCAGTCCTACACATTAATAACAGTAACAATTTTATTAATTTTTTTTTTCAAAAATATTTTATAATATTTTTAGATATTTTAATGTATTGATGTTAAAATAATAATAATAAAAAATATTATTTTAATATATATTCGAGTAAAAAATACTTTGAAAAGCAATTGTTAACACATTCTTAAACACCCCGTAAATAGAACAATAAATTAAATTTATCATTAACCTAATAATAAATATCTCAAACAATTTATACGTTAATCAGAACTAAATTATTTTTTTAAACAATTCAACAAAGAGAGAAAAGGAAGGTCAAACAATAAGAACTTTGATTTGGGATGGTTTACTGCTATTCTATTTGAATTTGAATTATTGCTTCCCGTTTCCTTTATTATTCTGGAGCGGAGGGGCGAGGGGAGACTTCTTGTTTTTTTAGTTCTTTTTTAATTAATTCGATGGGAAGCCTTGTTAGTGGTAGATTTTGAAATCATACTTGTGCCTCGGTTTAAGGTCTAATCAGATTTAAAATCTGAATTATGAATTTATAATATAAGATATAAAATAATATCATTTTATTTTTATAAAATGAAATGATATGATATTGAATGAATTTTTTTAATAAAAAAATATAGTTAATTTAACTTAGTTTTTAGTCAGGTTTAGTTAAGTCAATTAGACCAATTAGTTTTGACCAAATCAATTTTAAAATTAATTTAAAATAAAACTAGGTCTAAAATAAATTTCAAATCAACTACATACGAGACTACATTTAAAACAACTTTAATTTTGTTGTATTTTTTTTAATTTAAAAAAATACTCTCGAATTCTTAATACTCCAATTTTATCAATAATTTTCTCACAAAAATTTTTAGAGTTGACTTAATATGTTATCATTTAAGTCTAAATCAATCAATTATGTTGATTTATTTTTGACAAAATCAACTCAAAACTAGTTTAAAATGAAATTCAATCTAAACTAAACTTCAAATTAATTATTTATTGGATTTAATTGCTATAAATTGTAACATATTGTATTTTTTTAATGATGAAGATATTTTACGATACATACTTGATCATTTTCCAATGAAATTTTTGATAAGAAATTTTCTCCTAGCCTCCTTTAACCTCCAGAGGATAAAAAAGCGTATTAATTGACTATCATTCTAGTATTTTTCTCACAATATATAGTAGAACATTCTAGTTAATATCACTGTAGATGGACGTATGATTATTTTTGTTCATGGTACTTTTCTTGTATAGTCAAAATATATCCTTTTATTCGAAGAAAAAACAAACACTCCATTATTATCAACGTCCGTATTGAATTAAAATATCTTTCGTTGTCATAGGGCTTGCAAGCAAATAAGTAAGGTGTGTTGGGTTAGCTAGTTAGTTATAATATTTAGTGTCGGTGAATGAGTGTTTTTGGAGTTTGTTCGAGATTATTTTTAAAAGTTTTTTTATTTGAAAATATAATTTTTTATTTTGTAAAATTTATTTTTGATATTATTATGTTAAAACAATTTAAAAACACAAATAAATAAATAAATTAAAAATTAAAAAATTTTAAAATTTTTTAAAAACACGATTAAACTGCAATGATAAACATTACCTAAACTTAATTGAGTTAATAAACTTGTATTAGCCATCACTTGATAGTTTAAGTGATAACTTGGATCCTTCAGGGCCCATAGAGTTAGTTGAAATACACGCAAACTGACTCAAATATTTACGTCAATCTAAAAAAAAAAAAAGTGATGACTTGAATATTAGCTACTAGCAAATGTCTTTCTCCATTTATCTTTAAAGATTATTTGTTTTAAGACTGATTTTCACACAATTAAATTATTATTTTTCATGTTTGTAAGAATTATTTATATTCAGATTGACGTATTTAAGATTTCTTTTTCAGTCTTTCCTAAAATATAAGTTGAAGTGATAACATAAGAAATAAGTGCTAATGTACCATCCCTTCTTAGCTTCCAGGGATGTTCTCTCTCTTTTGCCGGCGAGGGAGATGAGCACAAGTTGTTTCAATTCAAGAATGTCCTGGCTCGTTCTTTGACTCCGTATAGAATGGGACACAAGGGGTCTCTCTCACTCACAATGGTAGGAGCTACGTGAGAGGCTATAGAGTTGTTGCCACTAAACACCAAAGTGGTGGTGGTGTTAGTAGAGATAGTGGTGGGTCTCCACCAGGCGGCGCCCTATCCTTGCAGTACTGGTTATCTTTTCTTATGGGACTCTTTTCTTTATACAGGAAATTAAGGGTTATTTGAATTTTGATCAAGTAGTATGTTGTCGTAGCTACTGAAAGAAGGATCTCTCTGGGTCCCATAAGCTATATCAATGGGGTAATCCACCTGGAGCAATAGCATGCTTGAATTTGCTTAGATTTGAAGGTTTGGTCACCAATTTGCTGGGCGGTATATGCTTTGTTGCCAAGCTAATTCAAGCACTTTAGTTTCCACCATATGCTTGTGGCCCTCCTATCCTTTTTATCATACCTCCACGCACTGTCAGCCCTTCTGGTTTTTGTAGTGCCATTCCTTTATTGCCAGTCTCTCTCGAGCTCTATGTTTTAGATATTGCATGATTTGTGCGTTTTAAGGGCGCAATTAGCTAGGTTTAACTTATCATCTACAGAGTTTGAGAATTGTTGGAGAGGAGCAAATTGTTTAGGCAAAATACCAATTTCTGTTGCATAATACATTATCTTGCACCAAAAAAGAAGAAGCAACTCTTATATATATTATCCACATGAAATTAAAAGAAAAAAGAAAAAAACCCCTTCATTTACTTCATCCTAAAACCAATGAACTGCCTTCTAGTAAACAAAGCAAATATATACACAAATAATAGTAACCACCGTTCATGTAACAAAATAATTGACCCCGGGTCATAGTAATTAAATCCAGCTCCGTTCATGATGTGATTATTCCAAATAACATCGTTTTGATTTCTTAAAATTATAATGATGTTGTTTAAATTTTCTTATAGTTTTTATTTTTTGTTAGTTAATGGGTTAGGCCGAGTCAACTCATAAAGAATGAATCTGGTACAAATATTTGAAGGAGTTACTAAAAGAAATAATCGCTTTCTCTACTTATATATATAGACACATAACTCATACGTAGTGATAAGTTTTCATTGTCGAAATAATATAATTTTTTTTTTCTTTTTTTATCTTGAACTTTCTGTATTAACTTGACAAGATTTACAAAGACAATCATACTGTAAAATATCATTTTGATTTTAAGAATTAAAGTGACACTAGAGTAATTGATTCAAAGATAAAAATAAATAAATTCTCACAAAATTTCCTTTGAAATCTACATTTTTGTTAAGAGTAAGAAATAATAAGGGCACTAGCTATTTTTGTGCGGTTGAGTTCTTCGAGAGCAGTGATAAGAGAATCAAAGGTTCAATTGTCGAGCCTAAATAACTACAGGAAGAGGTACTAAAAGTGCAAAAAGGAAGGTGAGGAACATAACTAATACAGATAGTTGGTTTAATGAAAAGAAAATGCAGTAAAAGGATCTAGGGCTCCTCAATCATATTACAATTTTCTGTTTTTCTTAAGATCGTACGTAGGAGTTGAACTCAAGTTTTATCTTCTTCCCTTAATCCATAAGAGGGAATCATTAAACTAAACAATAATTGAGGGAGGAATGGTTCTCGGTTAGGTCAAACAAATGATGGTTGGTCGTTTTTTATAGTTTGCAAAATCAATGGGAAGGGAGCAGAGTGGGTGCCATGGGACGAATTAATGGAAAGGGAATGCTATTGTTAAAGAGACAATAAAGAACAGGTTAATTTGTAACACCTAGCAGGTGGCCGTTCGAATGTTTTAGAAAATAAAGTAATTGATGATCTTCGGCAATGCAATACGGGATTTAATAATGTTCATTTGGTGGTAAATAGACGTGTTTATATATGAATGCGGTATTGATTGTTTTTAAAAATATTTTTTTTTAAAAAATATATTAAAATAAAATTATTTTAATTCATTTTGATATCAGTATATTAAATTGATTTAAAAACATTAAAAAAATTAATTTTAAATAAAAAATTTAAATTTTAGCCAATCTCTATTTGAGTTGCGATCCTAAATAGAAGCTTAATGTGTTTTGGTATTATGGTAATTTTTATAATTGAAATTTGAAAAAGTAAATTTAAAAAAAACTATAAATTATAGTTTTTTCATAACTAAGATTTTAAAAAGAATTTTTAGTGGAACTGTTATGTTGATTAACTAAATATTTTCAAAATTTTAAAAGAAAATATAATTTCACTTCACCACGCTATTAAACATACATTTACGGTAATCATCCTAAACAATTATTGAATATATAATAAGTTGTATTTTCTCATTTTACATCAAATTATTTTATTAATGAATTTCACTTTTGCACATTTTAAAGGAGAAAATATAAATCCAAATATATTGAATAATACCTCTGTACATACGTGTTTCATCGCTTTCCATAATATAACATGCATTTTGTGTAATATTAAATTCTTTCTTTCTAACTTCTAATATATATATATATATATATATATATATATATATATATATATATATATATATATATATATATATATATGCTACTGAAAAACCAAAGCAAACTACGGAGATTAGGATCAAATTGGAATGATTCTGAGGATTAATCATGAATTATTTTTTAAAAAAATAAAAAAATAAGAGGGGGAAAGGAAGGAGGAGAACAGTTGAGATGTCATCTCCTTGAATGATAATGAGGCATAATTAATCAATGTGCCGGAATACCAGCTTCCATTCTTAAATAGAGAAAAGGGCCAAACCATCTCAACGGAGCAAATTCCTCCGGTAGATCATAAACAAATGATCTAAACTTTAGATAACACGAGTGCCCTCTTAGTTGGCTTGTCTTTTTTCAAGAAATCCTTGTTTATGCCCAAAGCCAGAATGCAAGAAGCAGTAGGAGACAATCCATGGACATGGCTCTTGTGCTGTACGTAGTGCCCTAAGCACAATTTCAAAGTAGACAGCTTTAAGCAAAAGAACAGATTCCATTCTTGAAGCTGTCCTTGCATGGCCAATAGCTTCTTTGACAACTTTTCAACACAAAGCGAAGAGAATCTCAGGTTCTGTGCTTGAAGGCTTGAAGCCGCACGCAAACAAAATATAGAGTAATTAAGCAGAATAAGAATGGCATCTAGGGTTGTTTTTTATGAGCAGGGAAGCACTGGCATCCAGTGGCGGAGCCACGTATGGTCATAAGGGGCAATTGCCCCCTTAATCTTTTTTTTTTCTTTAATTCCTTTTATATTAGAATATTAATAATACCTAGCAGTTTTTTTTTTTTTTTGTTACCAAGTTAGCTATTGTTAACTTTAGGAGTAAGGAAAATAATAAAAAACTAAATAAATTGAGAAAATAAAAAAAATAACTAAAGAAATTAAACCGTAAAAAAAACTAATTAACTCAAGTTAGTTTTTTCATTTTGAAAGTATTCTTAAATTAATTTTATTAAATATGAGTTAGTACATATATTTCAAATTAATTTCTTTATATAATACATATTTACATAATAAATAATATATAATATCAAATATTTATTAATAATTTATCTTTTCATTTAAAAAATCCTGATTTCGCCAGTGTTCCCATCACAACTATAAAAATGTGGTATTTCACCTCGTTTTGCTTATAAAAATGAGCAGGGAAGCAGAATTAATACGCTGAAGAGATAAAGCACTAATTAATCATTGTGTTCTTGGTTAGCATATATTGCTTAATTACTCTATATGGGAAGACAAGATTGCTAAATTCGAACCAAAGGTACGGCAAATCCAAGAATTTCTGCTAGGTTATGCCTTAGCAAATGGAATGAGCAGGTTATTTATTGAATTGCTGCCATAATTAATTGAACCGATATTAAAAAAAAAACAAAATCTCTTTTAAATGGCACAATAATAAAAAATTATGGTTCTTATGAAAATTGAAGTAAAAAAAACTTCTTAAAATCAACGTTTATATGTATAATTTTTTCGGTTACAATTTGTAGCCAATATTTGAGATAACCCGAAGTTGTAAGCTATATTGGATTGTTAGAAGAAGAACTGTAAGGATATTGCTTTGTGTCTATTTCTTTTTTTATTTTTTTAAGAATTTTTTCTGATTTATTTATAATATTTTTTGAATAGATAAATTTTATTTTTAAAAATAATAAATATTTATTTTTAGATAATATTTCTGATATGTACAGCCTTGCATAATATTTATATTTTTATCATCGTTTTTTTAAATAAAAAAATTATTTTAATAAATAAATTTAGCAAAAAACAACCTGATAAATGTCCGTCTTACGAGATTAAATATCTTGATTTATATTTTATTGTTTATAATTTTTTTCATTTATTAACACACATAATTTTCTATTTATTTTATTGTATATATGCATAAACTGTTTTATTTTCATTTAGATTTTTTTTAATTGCAAAAACACATAAAAAAAGCTTGTGTATACAATTGTTTTGTAGGAGAAAAAAATATTGAATCTTTTTATATTATTTTTTTAATTGATTTTTTTTCCAGTTTCATCCTTTAACATTAAATTTATTGAAAATTGAGTTTTATAATTTGTTTTGATTTATTTTTTACAGAGTTATTATGGTCTCATGACCTAACATGCGGATTGACAGGTTAACCCGGGTTGATCCGAATCGATCTAATATGTTTTCGTCTTAATATTTATAAAAAAAATCTCATATTGAATATTTATTTTGAGTTAAACAATATTTTTATTGATTATTTAATTTGTTTTTGAATCTATCAAGTCAAACAAATCATATTAAATCAATCTCTATATATTTTTAAATTTTTTTATTAAAAAACATTAATAACTTCTAAATAATTTTTTTTATATTAAAAATTTAATCCGATACGCCGTTTATCACTAGCTAGATGGTAACTGTATACGAAACTGCATCCATATTTTAGGGAGAAATTTAAATTAATTCTTTTGTCTCATGCGAAAGGGTTGAAAAAGGTAACACTAAGCTCATCATTCTCTCTCTGGTGGTTTGAAAATAAACTATTACGAGCTTGTTTTTTAAAACTAAAGCATCATTGACCAACAACATTCCTCCATGACTTTGAGGGATGTTTGTTTTTATATTTTAAAAAGGTTTAATTTTTTTTATTTTTTATTTTAAATTAATATTATTTTGGTATTTTAAAATTATTTGATTTGTTGATGTTAAAAATAAATTTTTAAAAATAAAAAAATATTATTTTAATATATTTTTAAACAAAAAATATTTTAAAAAACAATTGATACTATATTCTCAAATACCCCTAAACAATTCAAAATGCATGGCAATATAATTTGAATTTGTATCCTTTCTTGCGGTGGTAAAATTAAAGTTTCATGGAATTTTGATTTTTTAATTTATTTTTTTAATTTTTTTAATGTGTTTATATTAAAAATAAATTTTAAAACATAAAAAAATATTTTAATATTTTTTTTTAAAAAAACTATTTTAAAAAGCTACCGTTATACTATTCTAAACCGTTTCTATTTCAAATTTAACAATTAATTTTGAATTTAATTATTTTGATCAGACAAAAAAAAATTAAAAAAAAATATTTTTTTTATTATATACTAAATTATATATGAACATTAGAGGGTCCCAATCCAGTAAGCTCTCCCTTGTATGATGACTTTATTTTCTTCATAGTTACTGAAGGAATTTGGCAACCAGTTACACAAAAACAATGATTTGAGATAAACTTCAGATTGAAAATCTTTATTTGCTTGGGATAAAGATGAAAATCTTGTTTTCAGATACAGCAGTGGCAGATTTACTAGGCACGGATAAATCTGTCAACCCCACTTCTGTCATAATTTGGAGGAAGTTCTGCTCCCCAGTAACTCTTGGACTCTCTGTTACCCATGGCTATTTCACACGCAGATGAAAATTAGAATGATTAACAAAACAATTATGGTCATTAAATAAACTCAAAATTAATCAGAGACCAGAAACCATTTCAAGCACAACACTTCAAAACTATCAACTTGACGTTCTTAACCAGAGAAAGCAATAGTTGTTATGAAATAACTTGTGTTTGAATAAAGGAATTGTATCAGTTCCTGATCATTGCTTCATGCTTCAGTATAGGTAATGAAGGGAGGAGACAACAAAATAATGTCTAGCAGCAAAAAAAATGAAAGAGCTCATCACAAAAAGAAGTCGAAATTGTCTATCTTCTTGTCCTTGCTGCAAACAATATCACAGATTGAATTCTGGTTTGCCATACTTCTGTTTTCTGTAACCTGTTTATGACACTAGACTTTTCTTGGCAGGCATATATCTCAAATGTTAATGATTTTGAATGATTTTCCGAACCTGTGAATTTTAATGATTTGGCCTTGATAGTCTCGAAAGAATAAAGTTTGAAGCTACTTTTGGATTTTAAATGCGCTTCATGGCATGTCCCATATGTTCATGCTAGGACTTTGCAACAGGATCAGTTGAAGAAAAAATTAATTCATTAAGAGGAACTCTCCAAGTTCGGAGACTCATTGAAAGTTTCAGCTTGTCTCTAGAGATGAGCACGCTCATCATCATGTTCATGGGAAATAACTTAAAGCCTATCAGGAAATTTTCACTTGGTTTCTAGTCTGATATTCGATTCACCTATATCACAAGCAGATGATGGTGAGGAGAGAGACCACAGTGGCAGTTCCTCCCCTGCTCTTCAAGTAGTTTATTGCAGTAACAGTTCGGTAAAAGCAATGCGTAATGAAGGGCCAATCGACCACAAAATTCTATCTAATGATAAACATTCTATGCTCCGACCACAGAAGGTCCTCCCCTGAATTTCTTTTCAGTAGACAAAAACAGCAACCCAAATTAAAATATAAAATAATCATTATTCAACCCATTACTGATGAGGCATGCTTGCTGATATGGATAATTATAAAGCCATGTTTCTCCACTCTTAACAAGCTAGCTTCAACTTTTCTATCTCCGAAGCATGACTTCTCTCCTCATAGACATAGCTTGCAGCAAATTCAGAAAATTTCTAGTTGAGTTCCTGGAACTTCAGGAAGCTGCAGCCACATATTGCATGGGAAAAAAGCTCATCCAAATTATTCAGATTAAGTGTACACTATCATTTGGTACTGCCAAAAACAAAACCAGCCAGCCTAACCCTGAATTTTATAGTTTTCTAAAGTTACACCTATGAATTTTTGGACAGATTTCCAGATGCTGAACCACCAAATAAATGCTTAAACCATCCATCATTGCAAACTACTCTACAAAGAAACGATATAACAAAACATCAATAATAAGAATATCCATGACCAAATACCTCCTAGGATAATAAAAGGACATAACTACCAGCTTAATATCCAGAATAGAAAATGAAAAATCCAAAGTACAAGACTTATGGGTAGCTAAGAAGAGGTTCTACTGGTTAAAAGTTGGTAGTCTGACCTGTATCTGATTCTATAGTGGAAGCCGGCGCAGGGAAAATCACAAATTGGGATTACAGAATCATCAGCTAACCTATGTCCTCGAAAACTATCCGCAGGCAAGACAAAATGAAAGAATCAGCTAACAAGGTATTTTTTTGACTACGTAGCTATCAAGTATCAACTTAAAAGAAGTGATCATATATATCTAACATGTTCAAAAGCAGATGTTCTATATTGGCAATCTCATGGACTCCAAGCAACGCAGAAGAACAACATCATAAAAGAATTCTTTGGAAGATAATTCCAAGGCTTTACCATTAACAAAATTATCCTATATGGAATAAAATTTTTGTCTTTTGGTTTGAGGCTTATGTGGGCATAACCACTTGACCAAGAATGCCAGTTACTGAGGAAAACTACCCTACACCTTAACTTGTAGCAACAAGTCTCCTAAAGCAACAAATTCAAATCCAAGGTTCTACAAATTTTTAATCTTGAGATTCTATGATGGATTTCATAATTATTCTCACATTTCAACACAAAAAACCCAGCAGTTTTACAAATAGTTAGCCAAGAGAGTCCCTGGAACCTTATTTTAATCTTGAAGTAGCAGACAACAATGAAGTTTCTGCAATACAGAAACACTAACAACACAAACTCCCAAGAAACAAGACACAATGGCACACGGTTCATTCAAATTTCAATGGCACACCAAACACCATATCTTAAGTAGAGCATGTTGCCATCCTTCTAAGACAGGAGCCTCTGATATATCTGCTGCAGTCTTGCCTTCTGCACAGCTATTTTCACGTAGATCCAGTCCCATGCTTCGTCCAAGAACCGGAAATAGGCATGTCTCCAAGAACGCTTTAGCAGTAAAGCACCTGAAACTCCCCAAAAGGACACACCGAAACCGATTCCCAAAGCAGTATAAAACCATCTCCTGAATTCATCAACAGCTGTTTCATTGCCTTGGTTGTCATCATTAGCCAGTGGTCTTGGAGTCGCCTCATCTCCAGGACATTTATGTGTGACCGGCAGCCCGCACAAGGCAAGATTACCGGCAAATGCTGAAGCATTAAAGGTTTGCAGCTGAGTGCCTGATGGAATTTTCCCAGACAAGTTATTGTAGGAGAGGTTCAAGTAACTCAAAAAACTTAGAGAAGCTGTGCTGGATGGAATCACTCCTGACAACTGATTTCCTGACAAATCAAGAGATTCTAACTGTTTCAGCTGCCCAATCTTGAGAGGGATACCTCCGGTCAAATTGTTTCCTGACAAGTTCAGTGCAACCAATTGTAAGAGACTTGTTATCTCTTCTGGAATTTCTCCGGTTAGTTTGTTTCCTGCAAAATCAATAATCCTGAAAAGTCCCAGACTCCGTACGTATTCATACTGTCTTCCTTTCCACTCAACCCATGCTTTGTTAACATGTTGGCCTGGTTGTCCCAAACCAAGTTTACCAGAATTAATATCAGTTAACTCCCCTTTCTGAATCATAGCAGTATAATTGTTGAGGCATTTTGGAATGATTCCAGAGATGTTGTTCAGAGAGAGGTTCAATATCTTAATCTGTCTTAGCCGACAAAAATGAGATGGTATGCTTCCATGGAACTCATTACTGTAGGAAGAGGAATTTCAGAGACAAAAGGCTTTCTCCCATCCAAGCTGGTATTTTGCCATGCAATTTATTTATACTTAGGTCTAAAAACATCAAATCAGTGCATTTTTTTAAAGACAAAGGTAGTTGTCCAGAGAAGCTATTATTACGTAAATTCAATGTTCGAAGCATTAATAGTGATCCCAAGGACCTAGGAATTCTACCAGAAAAATTGTTGTGGGCCAAGTCCAGAAATGCTAATCCATCGAAAGGGATTAAGCAATTAGGAAGATTTCCTGACAATAGGTTCTCTGAGAGGTCAAGAGAGATCAGTTCAGGACCTGCAATCTTACATATAGCAGATGTTGGCCCTGAAAACATATTGTTAGAGAGATCTAAGGCAATTGTTTGTAAAGGAAAAGTTGGTAACGGGCCCTCAAACTGGTTGGAACTCAAATCTACCCCAACAATTTCAGCATATTTTGATGACAAATCAGGCAACATACCTCGCATGTTGTTGTAGGAAAAGTTTAAGAGGGTCAAGCTGGAATTAGACAGATCCCAAAACCAATTTGGGATTGTATCAGAAATTCCAGTACCAGAGATATCTAGCACCCATAAATTATTTTGATTTCGCAGCCATTGTGGGAAATGAGGGCCCAAATTGCAAGATGAAAGATAAAGGTAATTCAATAGAAAAGGGGGAGCCCAGTCGTACGTAAATTTCAAAACCAGAGAGTTATGAGATAAATCCAATTCCTGTAATTTGGATAGATTTGAGAAATAAGCTTCAGACATCACACCTTGCAGAGAATTCCTCCCAACATTCAATTTCTCGAGCTGAGATAAGCTTCCAATACTTTCAGAAACATTCCCATCTAATCGATTGTTATATATAAGGAACTCTCTCAATGATGAAAGCATCGTAACATCTGGCAGTGATCCAGTGAGTTGGTTGTCACTCAAGTTCAAGGAAACAAGTTCAGAACGTTGTCTAAATCTTTTTGGTAAAGATCCATTCAATTTGTTATGAGAGAGGTCCAATTCAGTAACGGAAGAGAATCTTGTAAAATCAGGCAAAGAACCATGAAGTTGGTTATCACGTAATTGCAAACTCTTCAGCGAGTTCTCTACGCATCCATGCATATTTCGAATAGACCTGGGAAGGGGTCCACTGAGGTTGTTGGAGGACAAATCTAGCTCACGTAAGCTGCACATTCCTCCAAAGGATCTTGGAATTCCTCCTTCAAGTTGATTATCGGCAAGATGAAGATTCGTGAGAGAAGTCATTTTCCCGAAAGCATCTGGAATAGAACCTTGTAACTGGTTGGCAGATAGGTCAAGATCAACAAGGCTATCACTGGAGTTGGACAACCAGGGGACTATTGATGAAGAAAGATGGTTGAATGAAAGATCAAGGATAGCAAGAGATCTTGAAGAATTGACGAAAGAAAGAGCTGGAGGAACGATGCTTAAAAGGCTACAATCACTTAACTGCAAGTCTTTTAGGCGAGGGAGCTTGTTAACGACTTGAATCCAATCACTGGCTTGGGTAAGGTGATTTCCAGTCAGGTGAAGATGCTCCAAAAAAGAAAGACGAGAAAGCCAATCAAGGCTTTCAAAACTAACATCAAAATTATAGCTGAGATCAAGAGATTGCAGGCTAGAGAGGTTCCCAAGCTGATATGACAGCCTTCCGATTAAACCATTGTTGGAGAGACTCAGGTATCTTAATTTCCTGAGGGAGCCAACGAAACTTGGGAAAGGATTCCCATAGAAACTATTATCACCAAGGTCTAAATAATTCAAATGCTGCAACTCAAGTAATGAATCGGTAATGTTACCTCCCACAGCCAAACCATGAAGATCAAGCATGGTGATGCGACCAGTTCTGTTGTTGCAACCAACTCCTACCCATTTACAGCAATCACTCTTCTCTCCTTCTTCACTTCCCCAAGAAGAAAGAAGACCAGAGGGATACTCAAGTTCTTGTTTAAAACTGAGGAGTGCTTGTCTTTCCCTTTCTATGCACCTGAATTCTGCCCTTTCCGCTGCTGAAATGAATCTAGGACCTGGTTTCACGTACAAGAGTAGCACAATAATAAGGATATAAAGAAGCTGAACACTGGACAATCTATGCATTATCAGCATGGTTACAACGAAGATGGAATGGTTATGGCAGCAACAAGAGCAATGAGAATTTTCAGTTTACTTTAATTTCTGCGAACTCTTTTCCAAGTCGAGTCAAGGTCCACTGTAATGGAAATTCATGAGGTCCTCATAAATTATGAATCCGCGTTAAGGTTTCTAATCCGAAAGAACTAACAAATTTCATTCAATTCTTTTGAAAACAACCCTTCTTGTTTCATCCGTGTGGTATGAATTCTTGACTCCGCCCCCTTCTATTACGGAGCTGATGCAATTTTTCCTTCGTAGATGCAACAAGTCCACTACTTGTAGACTCCATGATCTCAAGGTTTAAGTTTGAAGATTAGCATACCTATCCTGTTCATTTTCCTCATTAAAAAAAAAAGTGTTTTAAGTTTGGCCTTCAAAACACTCTGGTCTATCAGTCGAGGATGATGAATGAACAGAAGACTCTTCCGTGCTTCTTCTTCTTTTTAATTTTTTTTTACGGGTTCGGTGTCACAAGGTATTCTAAATTTGACTGTTAAAATTCCCAGAACAAAAAATGCCATTTTTGCTTCAAACATATTAATGTTAATTTATATAAAAAAATTGTTTTAACAGTGAAAGCCCAGCTTTTATTTTTCAAAATTATTATTTTTCTTATTCTGGATCGTTATTTATGCTTAGATTAAATTGATTAATTTGTGATTAATTAAAAACAAATTATCATGTAAACCAACACTAATTCTTCATAAAAAAAAACTTCAAAAATAATGTTAACAGTAATTTATAGTGTCAATTTAGAAAAACCACCCCAACATGATCAAAACAGTATATCATCATATAGCAGAGGCCCAAAGTCCAAGAAATTAAAAAAAGAAAAATTATATAATTTCGAGTATGTGCAAGACATGCAGGATAAAATTATATAACAGTATATCTTTTCTTTAAGGGAACGTTTGATATTGTGTTTGTACCTGCGTTTCGTCAAAATTTGAATTTTTTTTTTTTGCTAAAATTGAGTGCGGTTTGTACTTTTTGGATCGTTTTGATGTCTTTGATGTCAAAAATGATTTTTTTTAAAAAAAAAATCATTGGCATGCATTTCGGCACGAAAAGCTATTTAAAAAGCACCCGCAACCACACTGCCAAACACGCTCAAGACAACCAAGTTGAGATTTCAATTAATCAAATGCAAAAAAAAAAAAAATAGAAAAAATAATAATAAATGACTTGAGCCAACTTAAATAAACATGCCAATAAAATTATAAAACTTAATTCTAAAACAACCCAAAATATTGAAGGATAAAATATAAGAAATATTATTTTTTTTAAAAATAATTCTAAAAAACCTAAGCTAATATAGGTTAACCCGTGATCTAAGTGATGAAACTGAGATAAACGAATAAAAAAATTAACGAAAATAAAACCTAATATAAAAAAACTCTAACCTTGAAGGATGAAATTGAAAAGGAAAATCAACTATCAACTAATTTATTGTTGAAAAATAAAATTGAAAAAAAAATATCAGTCTAAATTGAAATTTTTTTCAAAGTAGAAAAAAACAGTTGAAAAAATAAAAAAAAAATCTAATAAGAAATAAAAAAACTAAAAGAGGATGAAATTGTAAAAAATAATAATTATATTTTAAAATTCATCTCAAATGAAACAAACTTGACCTGAGAAAACAAATAAATTAAACAAAAAAAACTTGCTCTGAGTCAACTTAGGTTAAACAGCAAAATTTATAACTTGAATCTCTATTAAATGATAGAATTAGAAAAAAAATTAATTATAAAAAAAAATATAAAAAAACTTTAAGTCAACACAGGCTAACTTTTCAAACCTTTGACTTAGATCCTGAAGTCAAAACTATCCTATTGAAAGCAAATTTGAAAAAATAAAATTTTAAATCAACAAAATTTTAATAAATAAAATGTTAAGAGATAAAATAAAAAAATAAATTTTTAATAAAAAATATTTAAAACAAAAAAAATAAAAGTTAAAAGAATAAATATTAAATAAAAATAAAATAAAATAAAATGTTGAGATAGATAGTTGAAAAACAAATTTAATTAAAAAAATTGTAATTAAAAAATAAAAAACAAAACTGACAGATGAGAAAATCAAAAAATAATGAAATTAAAAATTTTTTTTAATTCAATGAATGATTTAAAATAAAATAAATTATAAAAAAAATAATGATAAATTTTTTTAAAAAAATAAATTAAAAAATTACTTTGAAACTTCACAGGACATACACAAAAGTTAAAGAAAAAATAGAAAAGAAAAAAATAATAATCAGAAGCACGTTGATCATACGTACCACTGACGCTTTGAAGACTCAAATACCATCGTGAAAACTGACATCTGGCCAGCAAAAAATGATGCTCACTTATGGCGTCCGAAAAACATGGATGTAACTACACTCATCCACGTAAATAAAATACATAATTTTTTTAATATTAAATAACATTTTATCTCTATTAAAATATCAAATTATTCATCATCTATGATCTAACTCATAATTGAAAAAAAACATAATGAAAAGATTTAAAAAACTGAGTAAACTTAAGATAATTTGAATTTAAAAGCAATATAGTGATGTAAAAAGGAAAAATGAAAAAGAAACTACCTCATTACCTTTACTGCTAAGGGTTTTTTTTTTTCCTGGGAAGAGTAAAATAGTAATTCTATTGTTTCTGCCCACCGTGCAAAATAAGTCCAGAGCTATAATTTCTAGGTGTCAATCACAGGAAATTTGTCTGAAAATATAGATATTTGCTAGCTGCCATCAGTACTCTACAGAAAGCATAAAGAGAAAGAACAAAAAAAAAAAGATACTCATTTCGTTTTTGGAGGAAGGAAATAGAGGTGTAGAGAGAAAGAAAGGGTTTCTTGTGGTGGGTTTTCTGGGAGTCTCCTAGCTTTCTTGAGGGTTTTGAGTTTAAGAAATAAAAAAGGAGACATTTTTATTGTTGGTTACTAAAAAAATTCAAAACTTTTTACTTTTATGTTATTTGTTTTATAATCTCTCTCTCATTGCTTATATTTGTTTAACTGGTACTTGTAGCTTTCTGTGTGCTAGTCTTTGTTTGGTTGCCAAGAAACCGCGATAAAACATTTTTGTTGAGTGTTTCTAAAATGGGGTTAAAAGGTTTAAGGTTTCGTTGATTTTTTTTCCGGGTTTTCTCTCAAAAACCATTAATCTTTTGAGTTTTGATGGTGTTTTATTGTAGAAAACAGAGGAGGTTATTTTGGTTGTTTGTCCTCTAATTTGTTGTGACGAAGCCTTTAAGGGTCTGTGTGTTTGCGTGAAAGAAACTAAAAAAGTGAGAACTTTAACATAAACCTTTCAAGACTATTTGTTGGGAAACCGAACGACCGTTTTTGGAAAATGGGTTTTGATGTTTACGAAATCTGATTACCCCTGGCTTTATTTTTATCAGTATATTTTGTTGTTTCTTTTGTTACCCTCTTAATTTTTCCTGCTTTTTTTTCACAAAAAAAAAAATCTCTCTTTTTGTATGTTTTTTTGGGACGAATGGTAAAAAAGTAAAGTCAGATTCTGTTTGAATGATGAGAAAATACTAGTAAAAAGGCCATTCAATTCTTGAGAATCCTACAAAGTGTTTGGGATTGGAGTGATTTTTATAAAAAAAATATATAAAAAAAACTGCAATTTTAGTATAAACATGTAAAACAAGGAATACAGAGTTAAAAGGTTTCTTGGCTACCAAACAGAGGATGTTGAAATTTTATTGTAAGCTGTAAACACTTCTGCTTTGATGCTTATTTGCTTCTTATTAAGAAAAAATGCGTTTAATTAGGAATTATGATATGCATGTTGTACTAGCTAGAGGCCTTTATGTTTGTTTGTTTGTTTCCCAAGAACACACTAAAATTAATCCCAGGGCTGCAATCATGAATTAAGAAAGGATGTGATTTTTTCTGACAAATTTGCTTATACTCAGGGTTCGTTGTTCTTGATTGACCAAGTGGCATTGAGATACCTGTTCTTACGTTTAATGTGTTGCTAGCTAACACTTGTAGTGTTTTACATTAACTCCTACTGATTTTCATCCACTTTTTATGCTTGATAGATGAGATCTAAGGTAAGCAAAGAGGATTTGTGATTAACTTAGGCTCTTTTTTCTTGGGATGCTATTTTTGATGGATTAGCTAATTTCATGTCATTTTTCTTTCCTGTTTCTATCTTACCTTATCTTTGCCTATCGTGTATATACTCTTATCGTACTTGTTTCCATCTTCACTGTATTTTATTTTGGGAGAAATATCTTAACTTTAATTTTATAATAAGGGTTTATACAAAACAAGAAACATAAGTTTTTAAGCAGTGACAATCATTGAGATACTAGCTAGATATATGTATGTAAGAAGCTTCACGCTTTAATCTTTCACATGCTTTCTTGAACATGTAATGAATTGTTTGGCATGATGCGCCAGGAAACATAAACTACTGTGCCTTACTGTTTGTTTGTTTAATTAAGAGCTCGCGAAATGTTTCATGCCATCCTGCTAATTAGCAACATTTGTATTTTTAGTTATTAATTTTCTTTCGTTCTTTTTTTGTTGGTAATTAGATGTTTGTGTTGCTTTGTATGAGTTAAAATAGTGGTGGTAGCTGGGTAGCGGGGATGCTCATTTCTCATTAACTATTGTGTTGATAAATCATTATTTGTGCAATGACTCTTTATTTACCTGAAAAAAGAGAGAAACATGTTCTATCATATTACTCCTGTATGTCTTGTTGACATTCAAGATTCAATGACTGCATTCATTTTTTCTGTGATTTAGGATATGGCAGATTTTGGGTGCTTGGACACAGACATTCCCTTTGATGTGCTCTCCCGCTTGCAAACGAAAGATTTGCTGGGATTGAAGTGTGTCTCTAAAGGATGGAAGGACCTTATATCGGATCGCTCTTTCATCCAGGCTCAGTCACAAAAGAAAGAGCCACTGTCAGGATTCTTCTTCCAGCAGAGGCATCGGTACTGTCCTGATGACATAAAAACTATTACCTATTTTCCTGTTGAAAGGAATAGATTGCAGCAGGATGTCTTCGCTTTCCTCCCTCAGGATGTCGTGGTGTTGGCATCGTGCAATGGGCTTGTTTGTTGTCGAAGTTGCTACCCTTTTGAAGATCCAGCTATCTATGTCTGCAACCCCTTGAACAGTGAATGGTGGAAACTGGATTGGAAGGAACCTGGCAAAGAAAGCTTCATTGCTCTGGCGTTCAATCCCTTCCAGGATATCTCTGTCAATTCGACAAATTTCAAGGTTGTTAGACCGAGGCAATTTGAGACTGAGCAGGAGGAAGCATATTTCTCATTTGAAATATATGCCTCAAGGACAAGGAATTGGAAGCTATCAAAAGAGGTTTGCTGGTGTGACAACAGTTTATCCAAGAATGAAGGCATTTTTAGTGGAGGGATCTTACACTGGCTCACTGATGGTGACCAAATCCTGACTTTTAATGTAGAGAATGAACTAGCTTTGCTGATTTCAACGCCACTCCCAGCTGGAGAGTTTAACAGCAGGCCTCACGCTTGCATTGGAGAATCTGAAGGTCAACTGTATTATGTACTGATCTCTGAAGAAGGACTTCATGAATGGGTTCTTGAGGACTACTTTGATTCTACTTGGTCTCTCAAGTACTCGAAAACTCTTGCGCAGATAGAAAAGGAACACTCGGACATCATGATCAATTTATACAACAGAGTGATGCTCTGGCAGAGAATTGATGATCGCCCATGGATGGATCCCTTGGCCTTCAAAGATGGGGTCTTGGTAGTAAGGATATCTAATACCATCTACTTATATCATGTTGACACCAGCAAGATGGAGGAAGTTGGCGAGACTTCAAAGTTTGGTGCAATGTCCTGGGTTTCCCCCACAGTGCTTCCCTATACCATGAGCCTGGTTCCTTTAGGTCGTCAATTGGAGTCACCTTAATTTTCATCCTCTGCTGACTGTGAGCTTATATAGCTTAGGAAAGTAGTGCCTGACAGGTTTCTCAAATTAGTAGAGACCAGTTTTGAATCTGAGCTCTTATGGATCTTCACACTGTTACAAGGAATCCTCTTTTGTCCATGATGACTTGACTTTTGAATTACTATATAGTTTCAGCTTTACTAGTTGTCATTTGTTGATATTTTTAATAATCTTTTGTGATTCTTGTAAGTTAATTCTAATCGGTATTCCTCTGTTGATTATCATGCTCCCCTGCCATGGAAATCCGGAGCCATTCCACAGAATTCCGTTCAGTTCTCAACGCTGAACTCTGGGCTGGTGTTGTAGGTTTAAACATTGCTCGGGGACGAGGGATACAGAAGCGCATTGCAGTGGAACTGGACTCCGAGCTTGCTGTTGATGTCATTCCCTGCACTGCAATAATCACGTTATTTTTTATTCTGTTTGTTTTTTTATTTTAAAAATATTTTAATATTTATTTATTTATTTTAAATTAATATTTTTTTATATTTTTTAATCATTTTAATATATTAATTTAAAAAATAGTTTTTAAAAAATAAAAAATATTTTTAAATATATTTCTAAATAAAAAATATTTTAAAAAACAATCAAATTATCTCTTAAACAGTGACTGGTTAGCTAACCGAGCTCATCCCTTTAAGTTGATTTCAAATAAAGCTTTATGTTCGGGTAGCAATATCCTAATTAATACTCAAAGTCTAACCAGCTCGGGTTAGGATATCCGAAATATGTAGCTACAAGATAATGAAAAGAATTGATCATAATTTTGGATGGGAAGGATAATACTAAAAACCAATCCATGAATATTAATGGTCAACCATAAATTGAACATAGAATTCTACGTAGATACGTCATCGTTTTCATTTCTCCGTAAACACCAATAAATTCACCCAAAAAATCTCTTTCTAAAAAATACACCAAAAAAGATAAAAAATCAGAAAAATCCCATTTTAATTCTTCAATAAAAAAAGGCGTCATGTCTTCCACCACCGGCGGCGTCCCGCAACTCTACTTCTGCTACCAGTGCAACCGAACGGTAACAATAACTCCACCAACCACCGCTCTCTCATGCCCTAACTGTCACGAAGGTTTCCTCGAAGAACTCGATTCTCCAAACCCTAGCCCTAACCCTTTCGATGCTGGTCTCGGTCCCGCCCTCTTACTCGACGACTTCGCCTCCATTTTCGGCGGCATGAACCCCACTCCTCGATCATCGACCACCTCAACAACAACAACAAACTCCTCCTCTGTGTCGCCACTATTTCAAGATCCCGACGGTTTCAATCCCTTCGTGTTCCTGCAAAATTACCTGCAAACCATGAGGGCCGGCGGAGCGAATATTCAGTTTGTGATTGAAAATAATCCTGGTATGGGCGGAATGGACCCCACCGGATTTCGTGTTCCGGCGAATCTCGGAGATTACTTTATCGGACCAGGGTTAGAACAACTAATTCAACAGCTTGCGGAGAATGATCCTAATAGGTATGGAACTCCGCCGGCCGCCAAATCTGCGGTTGAAAATCTTCCTGATGTCAAGGTAACAGAGGAATTAATGCAATCGGATTCTTCACAGTGTGCAGTTTGTAAGGATAGTTTTGAGCTAGGGGAGGTAGCTAAACAAATTCCTTGTAAGCATATCTATCATAAGGATTGTATCATGCCCTGGCTTGAATTGCATAATTCGTGTCCGGTTTGTAGATATGAATTGCCTACCGATGATCAGGATTATGAGCAGAGGAAAGGGAATGAGAGTAATGGGATTAATCAAAATGTGGGTGGTGGAATTAATAGTGGTGGGTCGATTAGTGATGGTGATAATAGCGATGGTAATGCTCAGACACCGAGAGAGAGGAGGTTTAGGATTCCATTTCCATGGCCGTTTAGTAGTGGTACTGGTAGGTCAGCCGGGTCGTCGGCAGAGGCCAGCAATAGCCGGAGTGGGAACAACAATGATGGGGATTCAAGAGGGAATACCAACTTTGGATCTGATACTAGAGAAGAGGATCTTGATTGATTATTGCTGCTGGGTACTGTTTCTTGTAAACATACAACTTTTTTTACTTAATTTAGTTTCTTATTGTTTTTGTTTCTCCTTTTGTTTTCATTTAGTAATAAGTGGCTGTTTTTGTTAATGCTTGTCAATAATAGTTTGGTCTTATTGATGGTACAATTGAATATCTGTGATCTAGATGGGTGTGCAATGAATTGACGACACAACTGTGAGTTATGAGTTTTCTGTGTTCTGCTGATTGTGAAGCAATTGTGATTGACAGAGTATCTCTAGAGCCACGTTATTTTGTTTGGTGAAGATAGAATTCTTTTGCCTGTATGGTTATAGGGTTCTTACATAGAAAATAGGATTTTGAAGTTTTGATGTTTGCATACTGTGTATTTAAAATTGCCTTGGTGTTCTGGCATGGTTGCTGTAGTGTATGGATCTTGTTATTTTGTTTTTATGTCCATCCTTTGCATTCTCGTTTACATTTGCTCACAAAATGTCAAGATGAAAGTAGGATTGATGAGATTTACAGATGCTTGGCGTTAAAATGTGGCATGACAAACATGAACACAACAATCAATTGAAGAATCCTTCTGACTCTGGTTTCTTGGGAGCTCTCAATTGCAAGCAGGATTATCATGTTTGCCTATGAACAGAACACATGAAAGGTACTGGGGTGCACATTCAGAGTATATGTCTTTGTTGCTTAGCCCTCCAAACTATAATAGGAATATGATGCTTATGCTACAGATTTTGGATTAGTTGAAGAGTTTGGTGTCATCGCAGTGGGTTTGACTTTGGGATTTAAGAGCTTGATTTTGTACTTTCAGTTATGTCTTTTTTATATATATAAAGATTAGGTATTCATTTGATTGTCTAGAATATCTATATTCCTTGCTACTCTCTCATGTTGAGAAGACCATGGTAGACCAACAACCTGATGAGGAAGTGTGAGAAATTCACAAGTGATTTTTACATCAAGGAAGCAGTACTCAAGTGCAAACTCCTTGAAACAATTAGGATTTGATTACTTGTATCTGGGATGGTTAATAATATAGGATATCGTAATTAGCTAGTGCTGTAGGTCATATTCTGGGGCCTCTTAGCAGTAACAAGTTAGATTGGATAAAAAAAAAGTCCTGCTTTTGTAGCAGTAATCTGACAGATTCCTTCAAATTTCTGCGCGCGCACATGTGCATGTGATTAGTGAATGTGGATTAGTTTTGATGTCGTTGTATCTGAATTGTGGTTTTTTTCTACGAGGATAATATTGTATTCTTAATTGCACATCCTATAAGACATTCATCTAGATTGGCCCCTTTCAACCTTTTTCACGTTGTCTATTACTTCCTGCCACATCTAGTTTTTGTGTCCTTTTGAATCAATGAACGAAGCATCACGTGATAACAATATCTTCAAAGTAGGCTGTATTATTTTGGTGTTTTTGTGCATCAAGTTAAATGGATGGTAGATTCATTGGTTTAGATACATCAGCTATAGTTCTCTTGCCAAAATCATTGCTTGTATACCCTTGTTTTCTTGTAATGAACCCATGCCACTCTATCATGTCCTAGCTAAATGAGGCATTTCCTTAGGTTCATTGTTTTGAAGGCTTCAGTAGCAAAATAAGAAAGGAGAAGGGATGTTGGTGTCTTTTTGGATATCTTGTTCGGTGATTTTTTTTGTGCTCGGAGCTGCATACAAGCTTATCCATGAAATTTTATTTATGCACACGCAATCATGCATGTTGTCATACCTGTTTCATGACTAAGCATGTGATGCAGTGAATCTCAGCACGCATAGTTATTTATTCTCTTCTCTTTCTGCAGGATGATATCTGGAAGGGTTGTTGAACGTAGAAAGAACTTATGCACATTCTCTTCTCCTTTTCTTGCTTCATGCATGTTCTGTAAATGCTGGTTTTTAAATTATTGTCACAATTGTTGCTAGCTTCACCTTCTTAGGACAAATTCATGCACAAATTCGCTTGGTTCTGTAAGTTCTTTGTTTGAGCATCATTTTAGACCCCCAAAATACCTCTTTCTGTAGCCTTTTGTGTGGGTTATTTTTTTGGTTCGTGTTAAGCTCCCAAAAACTATTGTAATGTGTTTTTAAGCATTAGAAGTGCATGTTAATCCTTTTGGGTAGTCGAGTGAACATATCATACAGGTTCAGCAGTAGATGAACTCAATTCTAATGTCAATAATAATAGGCTTAATAGCAGGTGGAGTGATTGCTAGCAAGTATGATTTGTTTTAGGCGGTATGCTCTTATAGTGTACCAGCTCCAGGCCTGAGTTAGATATAGTTCCATTGAGTTGAAAGTGTTGCATCAATTTGTCTAATTTTGGCAAGTTCTATGGATGTTTTAGGATCACACTTTAGGCGCCAGGGTTTCCTTTTTGGCTCTTTTCCCCTTTAATGGAGGTATAGAAATTGAAAGAGCCCCGCATCTTCTCGTTCTTTTCTGCTTTTCGTCTCCTTTT
Source organism: Populus x sibirica (assembly GCA_019202695.1). Taxonomy (NCBI): domain Eukaryota; kingdom Viridiplantae; phylum Streptophyta; class Magnoliopsida; order Malpighiales; family Salicaceae; genus Populus; species Populus x sibirica. Next base: position 70,587 of record JAGMVL010000053.1, read on the forward strand.
CTCTTTCCTTCTTTGAAAGGGATGTTACAGTTACTTACATGGCATCACCATACCTTCCTTCGTATGCCAGAAAAATCTTAGAACTCCATCGTTTTAGAAAGAGCTTAGAAATCATCTGGTTCATACGTTTAAAATTTTGGTTCTAGGTAATTGAGATTCCAGGAATGTATCTTAGAACGTGTTTGGTGTTGCAGTAGTTAATATATTAAAATAATTTTATTTTTTATTTTTGAAAATTTATTTTTATCATTATCCCATCAAAACAACTCGAAAAAATAATTGTTTTCGTCAAATGAATTTGACCACAAAGCCAAAGTACTGAATTAGCTCTTAATAGAAAAGCAAGTTTTAATTCAATTTCATCCCTAAAAGGACAGCTGGTTCCTGTAGACTTTAGAACTAAAAAAGCTCATTAGTAAGAGATGGCATGCTCTTAGCTGTATTTTTGGTTTTTGTCACGTCAATCACCATCTTAATTATTTTTAGGTTAAAATCTTCGATTGGAGCCTGAATTGCACTTACTTTCCAAAGAACTCGACCGATAGATTTAGGAACTGATAGGGAACGCTGTGTAAATTGTATTTTTTAAAAAGTAATATTTTTTTTATTTTTTTATTAAAATTTAATGTAGTTTAATATAGTTTTTGTCATGTATCACTAAGAACATGTTTGATGTGTTGATGTCAAAAATAATTTTTTAAAAATAAAAAACATCATTGACATGCATTTCAACATAAAAAATTATTTGAAAAGTAATCACTACCACACTACCAAACATGTTCTTAGTGATACATCAGCAATTAATTGTGGTAATTAACCTTTTTGTTCTTAAGAATAACAGCAATCAATAATTAGTATAGATATTAGATATAGTTTGAAAATTGACCTAAATTATTAGATTATAGATTAATTCAAATTAATTATTTTTATTAAAATAAAGCTATTTAATTTATTTAAAGAAATTTAAAAAAAAATAATCCAATTAAATTTTACTAGATCAATTCATTGAAGTTAACTAGGTTTTATAATTTCATTTAAAACCTGATTTAAATTCAGTTTTGAATTATAAATTTCTCAATTAACTTTATCAAAATAACCTTAGCAACTATGATAATTAACTTTAAAGCCAAAGAGGTTGATTATTTTTGCTTAACCTTCTCACATTAAAAAAATATTAAAAAAAAAAGACCTACGACGCAATCTGTGTGTATATATAAATATAATCTTAAGAGTGTATTTGGTATTGCAGTAGCTGTTGTGGTTGTGGTTTGAAAAAAATTGTTTTATATAAAGTACTTTTAGTTGAGGTTGGTTTTAAAAAATATATGTTTGGTTAAAACTGTGGTTGAAATTGAGGTTGAACAAAAAGTAGTTTAATGTGTTTAGTTAAAAGAATGATTTTCAAATTGAGGTTATATATATATATTGATGGTTTTTAATTTAAATATTATAGATTTAACTACTGTTATTACATTATTAAATAAATAATATTGATATCAAATATTTTTTATTATTCCATTAAACTATGTGCAATTTCATCACGTACGAAATCTATACAACAAGGACTATATTTTCCATGGTTTCTTAAGTGCGCAACAACAAAAACTGAATTTTTTATTACGTCATCAAACGATCTCCTTTTAATTTTTTGAATAAAACACAATTACAAATAAAAATAAAAATAAAAACTGAATTTTTTTAACTGGATCGGACCTGGCAAGAGCATAATTGGGCTTGCGATCAAATTCTGTAAATGCTACGTCATCAATCGATCTCCTTCTAATTTATACAGTGTTACTAAATAATATTAAATACTAGTTTTTCGAGTAAAATATAATTTTAAAAATAATAATTTTTTTAATGTAAGTAGGTATTCACCTGGTACTGTTCACGTGAACAGTGTCCAGGTGAATTAATTCACCTGGTTGCAGGCTTCTCACGAAACGGTGTTTTCTCAAAAATATACATGGGTTCCACATGAAAAGCAATTGAGTTTTTATGTTACCAAACTTAATGTTTACGCGGTGAGCTTTAAAAGTAGAAGCTACCGCGTAATTAAACACTTTAAAAAAAAAAGTGAAAAAAAAAATGGACCCTTTAAAAGGTCCACATGATGAATTGAATTTCGGATAAAAGGACATAATCTGGCTGCATCTTCTTGTCGGTGGCTCTGTATTAAACTAAAACCGCGTGCGTCAGAAATTTGTGATTATAGGGATAATACCCAAAAACTCATACTATAGATATAGAATTGGAACAAAAATAAATCTACAGGGATCAAATTGAAGTTTAACCCTTAATATATTTTAGGATAATATTATTCTACTAGTGTTTTTATTATTATACAAACAAAAAAAATCATGCTACAAACAAAGCAATCCTACCATTTTCTTCCTAACAAGACAAAACCTCAATAGTAAGTCAAAAGAAAAAATTGAAACTAGATGGGTAAATTTAGATAGTGATTGTTCGTGCAGCTGGACTATATTTTTGAAATTCTTTGATTTTTTCTAGTTTTAAATTATTATTTTTAGATTTTATGGATATTTTGATGTTATATTATAAAAAATAATATATATATATATATATATATTATTTTAATATATTTTTAATAAAAAACACTTTAAAATATCTATGCCTCCTCCTCCTCCTCCTCCTCCTCCCTCTCTCTTTTGCCTAACATTTGTCAATATATTTAATTATTTTTCCATATAAATTTTTTAGTTTTTTTTATGAACTAAGCACATAATTCTATTAACACCGGTGAAGAAAACCCAAATGGGGTTCTTCTCTTTTCTTTTTCTTTCCATCTTAATCTGTTTAGTATTGTGGTAGCTTTTATGATTGTGATTTTAAAAAAATTATTTTATAAAAAATATTTTTGGTTGAAGTAGGTTTGATATTTATATATGTTTGGTTAAAACTATGGTTGAAATTGAAGTTGAATAAAAAATAATTTAATATGTTTGGTTAAACATGCTTTTCAAATTGAGGTTATAAAATAACTAAAAAAGATATTTATTAATATTGATGGTTTTTAATTCAAATATTGTAGATTTAACTACTATTATTACATCATTAAATAAATAATATTTTATATCAAATATTTTTATTATTCCATTAACTTATCTATAATTTCATCACGTATGAAATTCATCTCATAAGGACCATATTTTCCATTGTTTTTTGAGCATGTAACAAAATCAGGTAAAATATCATCGGAAACAAAATTGAAATTGCGATTAAATTCTACAAAAATTACGTCATCATGCGATGTTCTTCTAATTTATGTAGTGTTATTAAATAATATTAAACACTAGTTTTTCAAGTAAAACATAATTTTAAAAAAAAATTTACCGGGTCGGAGGCGGTCCAATGAACACTGTTCACGTGAACAGTGCCAAGTGAAATTCAACTGGCACTGTTACTTCTCGTGTTGCCAAGTGAATTAATTCACCTAGCATGGACATTGTTCACTTCAAGAAGTGAACAGTGCTCAGGTGAATTACATGAAAAGCACCTCTTAGCTGCTGTGTGCGAAATGGTGGTTTGAGAAAAAAAATTATGGGTCCCACCAAACAGTAAATTGCTTTTTTCATATTACCAAACACTTAGTTTACGCGGTTTGTTTTAAAAGCTAAAGCTACCGCGTAAATAAACACTTTCTTAGAAGTTTTTTTTTTTCAAAAAGCAGTAATTAATCTGAGTCTTATGAGAAAAAAACCCAATGTCTCCTTCAAATAGCAATATTGGTATTGTTACTTGTCGTGCATATTCCTATATTAGAATTATTGAAAACAATATGGATGGAAAGGATAAGAAATTATTATTTTTTATTAATAAAAAAAATAAAAATCATCGCTTAGTATTTTGTTAATTAAAAATCTTAAATGATATTAGAATCTGGGTAAGAAGATTAGTTGTGTATAGGGAAACATATTACCCCTAGCACATCATGACTAATATAAGTTGTATTGTTTGTTTGTCTAATTTAAATTAAAGTATTGTTGTATTTTTTAATCGTTGATCTGTCTAAAATTTAATAATAGTCTTTCTCTGTAAGGAAATCTTTATTGTTAAAACTTAACCGTTCTAATATAAAATAATATAAATAAAAGAAAGTTTCTTTTTATTTAATATTAAAAATAAATCTTACGTATAAGTTCATAATCTCATATATTAAAAGAAAAGAAAATAAATTTTTTGAAATGTATATCAAGTTCTCATGGATTTAATAAACTAGTTATTAAATCCAAAAATATATGTAAAAATATCAATGGAAATAGTTTTTTTGAGTTTTTAAAGATGCTAAATCATGCCATGATATTTTTTTATTATTATTTAAGCAAATATAATTTTTTTTGAGATATTTGGTCACATGCACACAAATAAAAATATATTTTTGTATTTTCTTTAAATAAAAATTTTTTAATTTTTTGAAATTTTTTTTGAAGAAAAACGAGTATATTTAATATTAGGTCAACATATTATAGTATAAGCTTATAATCCAAATATTAAATAAAATGATTGGAAAACTAGTTAGGACCCAAAAATAATTTTAAATGATTCTCAAAAATTTTTCAAAATTTTTAAAAATTATTTGAGGTCTTATTTGGCAAAAACAAGAAATTAAAAAAAATAAATATTGCTAGGAAATTAATAAAATGTGTTTGTGAAACATTATCTTAGCTAAAAATAATAGGCTTTAAGAATTGTTTTTAAGGACCAAAAATATTTCCTTTGAAATATTTTTGGCCCAACTAAACACTGTCTTAAGGTTTGTTATGGGCTAAATCCAAAACCCACGGGCTGGGCTCCTTGATACAGGACCGAACTAAGACTGAATGAGCCTTAAAAAAAAAAAAAAAAGCTTCTCACATTTCAAAGATCTAAAGATTCTAAACCAACGCTTTTATGAACTTCAACCAGCATCTCGGTTTTTTTTTTTCTTTAATTTTAAAACACACCCAAGGGTCTTATCATACAACAAGAACATTACGCCATTGCATTTAAAGCAGAACAAAAGGACTCACACTGCCTTAGAAGCAAAAAGGAGAGACAATCGCTACTGTTGCTGGAGAACAATCAGCTGAAACTTCTGTTATGGCCGGGACAATGAGGCGCACGATGTTGCTGATGGAGAGGATGGAAGTTGCTATTTTCTGGATGTGAGCTGAAGGGGGAGATCACGGTTCTGTGGACATGAAGAGTTACTGGACGTTGCTTGGAGCTGGAGTGAAACTGAACCTCTACTGGCGATGGGAATCACGGGATATGATTCTGCTGGAGGTGCAGAGAAGGTAACACCGCTGGAAGGAGGAGCTGTCATGGCTGCCGTTGGAAGACCCTTCTCTGTTGCTGGAACAGTTGAAAATGAGATGAAAGCTGAAGAAAATCCTTCAAGAATGCTAGCTCTCGACAAACCACCATGACTGAGAAGAAAGTCTTGCTGCTAAAGCTGCTCATGGTTGGAGCTATTGGAGTGGCTGAGGAACACAACCGCGCGCTGCTACTCACGGCCGAGAAGATGATAGACGTTGTCCTTGGAAAATGGATGAGCTTGCTGTCAGGGGCTGCTGCTGGAGTTCACATTGCTGGTCTGGAGAAACTTCTCATTGAATGGAGGCTGGAACCTTAAGGAGCTGTCACTGGACTGAGAAGGTAAAGATCTTGCAGCTGCCACTGGATTGAGAAGGTGAAGATCTTGCTGAAACTGGTGTGGCTTGTGGTGGAGCAATCGGCCGGTGCTGTGTTTGGTTGTACAAGCCAATTTTTCTATCGTCCAGACCAAATGGGGCTCTTGATCGATGAGTGTGGAATGATCTTTGCACATCTTGCCAAGAACACTTTGAAACAACCTAAAGCATAACCCTGCCTAAGCACAACTTGTTAATTCCCATGTCTACAGTTTCAAGAGCATGTGATAATAATCAACTTAAGACCAAGAAATCAACTTAAAATACTAAGAAGGAACATGTAGCCTGTAGGTTCAAGACATGCACAAAACCTGTGTAGCTAGGTGGTGCCCATCTCTCCTTATGTCCATTTCCATGTCAAGAGAAGCTTCTTTGTTTGCGATTGATTTCTCATGGCATTCTCCACAGTATTTGTTTTCCTGATATGAATTTACGGAACAGCACTTCAACTATATATCAGTTAAGGATGGATAGTCAGTTCATGAGACCGAATTCTCAATTGTACACGAAGAGCGCACACAAGAAAAACCTGCCAAAAGAAAATTTCAGTCAACTCACCATTCAGAAGATCTACAAAAAAAAATGCATTGAAAGACAGAGTTAGAGCGAGCATCTCGAAAAAAGAGCCAATTGATAAAATAATTTTTTAAATAGTAGAAATATATCTTTTTTTGTTTATAAACATTTCAATGGTAAAAATTTAGTTAAAAGAGTCAATTATATTTAATATATTTTATGTTAAATTAATTTTAATATAATTATATAACTAATTTAGATATTTTTATATAATATAATTATGATGTTATTAATTATATAACTAATATGAGTAATTTATAAAAGTAAATATAAAATTAATGAAGTAATATGAAAGTTAAAAGATATAATTTTAAGTTAAATTTTAAAATTTTAAATTTATTTGTATGAATATTTTAAATTTTAAATTTTATATGTTACTATTAAAATTTTAATTTTTTAAAAGTAAATTCAAATTTTGAAAAAAACCGCCAAAATTTTAAATTTTGATTTTCAATTTTTTTTAAAATTCAAACTTTGAAAAAATGACCGCAAACATTTTAAAATTTTGAAAAAATAATCGCCAACATTCTAAAATTTCAAAATTTTAAAAAATAATTCATCTATAAATATTCTCATATACCTAAACATTTTTTCTCATCATTTTCTTCTCTCCAATATTTATTATATTTCATTAAAACTCATCATGAATCATTTTAATTTTAATTTTTATGATGCTTTTGATTTTGATGATGACACTCCTATGTTCGCCTTTTAAGTTGCTACCGTAGTGGTTGCTGAAGAATAATCGAATAATCAAGGGCGGAGAACATAGTATCGTGGCTATATTCCTGGTCACAATATTGTCAATCGTAATAGAAAGGAAGGTGAGTTAAGGCTATATAAAGATTATTTTTCTGAAAATCCTAAATTCACTTAAAGTCAATTTCAAAGAAGATTTAGGATGAGTCATCGTTTTTTTTTCAGATCGCAAATACAATGGAAGCTCACAATTCATATTTCAAACAAAGAACAGATGCTCTTGGTGTTCTTGGTTTGTCTTGCCTTCAAAAGGTAACTACAGCTCACAGGATACTTGCATATGGTATTCCTGCAGATCTTACTGATGAATATCTTCGAATTGGGAAAACCACTATGATAGAAAGTCTTAGAGCTTTCGTCAAAGCAATCGTAGAAGTTTTTGGTGATTGGTATCTAAGGGCACCAAACGAGGCCGATATTTGTCGATTATTATCAATTGGAGAGCAACGTGGATTTACAGGGATGTTAGGGAGCATTGACTGTGTGCATTGAAAATGAGAGAAATGCCCAATTGCATGATATGAGATGTATACTGGTCATTGTCATGAACCAACTATAATTCTAGAGGCGATGGCTTCACAAGATCTTTGGATATGGCATGCCTTTTTTGGAATGCCTGGATCACTAAATGATATTAATGTTCTTGATCGGTCACCTATCTTCGTTGCACTTGCTGAAGGTTGTATTGCTCCTGTTAATTATACAATTAATGGGTATGAATATGAAATGGGATACTATTTAGCATATGAGATTTATCCTAATTGGTCAACCTTTGTTAAGACAATCCCAAGACCATTAGGAGCAAAGAGAAAATATTTTGCAAGAAAGCAAGAGTCTGCAAGAAAGGATGTGGAGCGGGCATTTGGGGTGCTCCAATCTCGTTTTGTAATTGTACGTGGACCTGTTCGATACTGAGATGAAGAAATGCTTGCAAATATTATGAAAGCTTGCATAATAATGCATAATATGATTATTGAGGATGGAGCAATGAACCTTGGATTTGACCATGAACGTGAAGTCAATTCCTTTATATCAGTGTCACATGGTGAAATACCAAAACTACATGATTTTCTTCAAACTTATAATTGAATCAGGGATAAAGCAATTAGCTCTCAACTACAAGACAATTTGATTGAATATTTGTGGGAATAATATGGCAACGAGTAGAATCATTAGATTTGAACTTCTTATGTTATCATAATTTTCAAGTTTTTTAAGTTTTTTTTTCATTTCGTTATGGTTGTTATCTTTTAAGTGTTAGAAGAACTTCAAAAAAGTATTATGAATTGATATTAATTTTATAACAATATATTTAAAATAACCAAGAAATTTCTACATATTTAATTAAAAATACATTACATTAAACAATAAATCAATCAAGTTAATTAAAAATTTAAACCCCTCTTTTACATAATTTATAACTTTCTATTTTGAAAATACGCTGCAGAAAATGGATCCAAATTAGAAATATTCATTTTTATAATTTGGTTTTCTTTCTCAATCCTATCCAATTCTTGTTTCTGTTGACTTTGTTGAATTATCATAGCTTGTTGCTCTAACATAATTTTTGTCTTGTTTCTTCTGATCCTCAATTTCAACTAGAGTATCCCTGAATTGTTGTAAGAGATTTGTTACAGTTACCTTCCCAACTTTATCTTTACCTTGTCTACGTTTAAGTCGTTCCTTTGCAGCCTTCTGACCAATTGGTCTATCTTGATAAATCAACAGTTCATTATCTTCTCCTAAACTAACAGAATTAATCAAGGGTAGATGGAGCTGATGAAGCCGGACTTGCATTGACATGACTTTTTTGTTTCTTGTTTGACTTTTGATGTTGACTTGCACGCTCAAATTGCTATTTGGATTCTTTTCTTAAGATAACCTAACAATGTTCTAGTTGAAATCGTTTGTTAACGCAAGAAGCATAAATTTGCCGAGTATCATTCACCTGGTAAAAAATTAGAGAAATTCAATAATGTTAAAATATGTGTTAAACAATTTAACATGGAAATGAATATTAAAATTACCCTTGATTTTTCGACCATTCCACTTTACTGACGATTTTCAATTTGAGTAACAAATCTAACAAATTTATCGACTTCTCTATTTATTTCTTGCCATCTACTTGAGATGCTTATTTGGGAACGATTATTCAAGTTTCCTCCATTCTCTATAAAGTAAGCATGTACTCGAGCCCATAATTGTTTTGTTTGTTGTTCAACTCCTGTAATTGGATCCTTGCTTGTATTTAACCATGTAGAGATAAGTAAACAATCTTCCTCCGGTGAGAAGTTTGTACTTCTTTGTGATTTTTTTATTGTATGGACATTTAAATTCGAGTATGTTAAGTCATCAATTAATTGATTAAATCACTTGGTTGAGAGAGAATATCTTCTGACTTACTCATAAAAAAGTTGGTAAAAGAGCTTGGAAAATTTAAATCCATCTACATTAAAAAAAAAAATTCAAGTTAAAATCTTATAAGAGGGTGTAAAGGAAGCTCCCATTCAATGTCTAGCAATTTTATAGTTTCCATACATGTGAATTAATAATAAGCATTGCCCCCTACTTGTTCTAACATTAATCTAATCATACAACTATTACAATTTGACCATTTTTTAGAACTAAAAGAGGATTGATATATTGGTTTAGTTGCATTTTCAACAAGACAAAATATAATTGACCTCAAATTAAAACAGGCAATCAAAAATAAATTTAAGATATGTCACTCTATGTTTTTATCAATATCAGCTACCATTATTATTTCCTCTTAATTTTGTCAAAGATAACAACATAAATAAAAATTGTCTTCCTTAACCCATATCAAAAACATAAAATAACAAAGAAATAAAAATCATCACAAATAGCAAATTAACAACAAAAGGTCTCAAAACAAGAATCAAGAGATGCAAAAGAAAAAATTGAAAAAGTCTTTAAGCAAGTATACCTTTTTATTTCAGCTAATTAACACAACCGATGTTATTAATTAACCGAAGGACAATTGATTCTTGTTTTTCTAAATTAGAGAGAAGGGTGAGGCACAATGCAGGTTTTAAAATTTACAGGTAACTTTTCTTCTTTCTGTTCTGCTTTTAAAAAGAAAAATAGATGTTGGCCAACGGATATAAAACAAATAAAAAAAATGTTGGCCAGCAGAGAAAGCCTATTTTCCTTTACTTTTATCTTTTCTACAAAGAAATGTAGAAACGTCACTTCAAAATAAAAATAGTTATTTTAGCTATTCATATGACTAACCGATTTGGAATGGTTAAAAGCAAAAATAAAATATAAAAATATAATTTTTTAATTTTACTTATTTTTTTAACTGCTGCTGCGTGTGTTGGAGATGCTCTAAAAACTTTAACAAGGCAAAGTGGTTTTTGGCAAATTACTACCACAAGAAAAAAAACAAACGAACCACTTCTCTTATCTATTCCATGCTTCAGGTTTTCCTGCTTAGTTCTTTGAAACAGCTCTCAGTGAGTAAATTTAAATTCTGCACATACAAAACCCACCTCAATTATTACCATAAACAAGATTCTTAGCACCATCATCACAAAACCAAAAACAGAAAGACAAAAGTACATACATCCCAGATGAAGCTTGAGGCCTATCAACATTTGCAGCATCAAGAAACTTGAGGTCATCCCAAACCTCTGTGTAAGACGGTGAGTGGTGCTCGCCTTTCACGCTAGCATAGTAACTGCTAACATCCTCACATCCATATGAAGAAGAAGAAGAAGAAGAATATAGATAATCTTGAGCAAGTGCAACAAAATTGAGGCAAGAGAACAAGTAAATGGAGATGACTCTAGAAGCCCATCTCCATAATAAATTACCCCAGCAGTAGTAGTGCTGTTGTTGCAGCTTTGTTGGATATGGTCAAGTTTGAGCTTTTGATGTTGAAGACACGTGTTTGAGTGTGAAGGAGGTGGAGTTGGGTGGGAGCTTCCATCTCCTGTTAGCTACTATAAGATGGGCGCATCAAGCAGTAACCAGGAGCCCTTTACAACTGCATGTCTGCACTTCGTTCACGTAGGATGGAAACGAGATAAAAATACCCTTGAGTAAATTATTCTTCAGTCCCTATTTTTTAAATCATATTAAAATTTAGTACTTTTTTAAAGAGTTAAATGTTAGTCCCTTTACTGATAGTTTTCCTATCAAGACATCCTAGATTTTCTCCGAAAGACTGTCAAATGGCACGTCCGAGATTAGGAAAAAAACAACATATGGTTTAATAAAACAACTGTCAAGGAGAGTCAAGGGAGTAAGTTACTGGTTTTCAACATTTAGAGACTAACTTGTAAATGCATTAAAAAACTAGGGACTAATAGAGAATTTACTCAGAAATCGTTGCTTGTTATGTGCGTGATTGTCTGGGTTTTTTCTGATGCCAGTTTTGGTGTTCTAATGACCAAACAATGTTGACTATCGTGAAAAAATAAAAGGCAAATTACACCAAAAATATGTATTAAAAAGGGAATATGTAAACCTGGCGGGTAATTTAGATTGTGGTGAAATTAGACAATAATTAAGAGACGGTAAAAATTTCTTCAGCCATGTCAAAGCAGCCCAAGTTAGATTCGCAGTGTCCTTCAAAATCCATCGAGAAAGAAAACAACCTGAGATTGTAAAGGAAACAGAATCCAGAACCTGAATCCATTGCACGGTTCTGAAATCTGAACCCTGGTCCAGGCAATAGATCAACTCCATAGATACAACTCTAAATCAGCATTGTCTACAAGCAAGGAAGCTTTACCACAATCACAATGCCTTTGACAATATTCAGAACATACAACTACCTCACTTGCTGATTATGTTTTTGGCCCCATAACTTGCCGTGCATAATAATTGAAGTGATAAAATCTTTCTTCCAATTAAGATCTATAAATTGCTCAAAAAAGTCAGCAAGTTACATTTGATACTAACTAGTCGAGGATCTAAGATGGTTCATCTGTCTGCAATATAACATGACAAATAGTTCGAAATGGATGAGGTGAAGGGCTGTTCCAGAGACCAAAATTTAGGTTCAGAAAATTTAAAAAGCCTTGAATACTACAAGCTCAACCTCTTACTAGTACTCTACTTCTGTGGCCAACTCTCCCTCCCTCCCTCTCAAGACTCGATTGCAGTCCAACTACCAATTTCCTTCTCGCCTACATGGAATGAGAGATTTCACCACCTATTATTTGGTGGCTTGACCTTGTAGATGCGAACAATCCAATTAGATGTCGTGAATGCCTCTTCCAAGTGTTCAAGTTTAATGTCCTTATTTCCAATTTCGACCCCCCTTGCTCGATCATACCTACCACAACAGAGAGCAATTACAAAAGGTAACAAAAATGAAGAGTGCTAAAGCCCCCAGTATGGTCAATTTCAAAAGGATGCGAGTCCATGCGGAGTAATCACCAGGTAGTACCTTCCAGAAATACTCATTGCCACCCAACAAGTGCAAATGCTAAACAACTTGCGAAAGAAAAGACAAGAAATGTTTTAACTTACCCTGGAGGTTTCCCATATTCTGTTACCAGCTCTCCAAATCGATAGTAGGATAGCTTGTACCTATTCACCAACAATCAATAAACAATATATAACTTCTCTAAACTACAAAAATTGCACCACACTGGGTAACACATGATTAATATATGATCTTCAATTCATTGAAGTTATACTTTCTCAATGTTGGAATGCCAAAAATTTCCTCGAGGAAAATTATTGTTCTTTAGTTCACAATAATGTCAAAGGTCAAAATATCAGATCAACCATAACAAAGACCCTTGTTTATGGGAATCAGGCCTGTAAAAAAACTGGGAAATTTCCTTGATAAAGTAGTGCAATAAAATAATCAAGAAAGGCATAGGAATAGCCAAAGACATTGGAAATGACTAAGGCATGCAATTTTTGAGGAAAAGGAAAACTTACATGACTTTGAAAAAAGAAAGATTCAAAACCAAAATATTGGCAAGTAATTTTTATTAAATATTACAGAATCCAAGCTAACAGAGAAAGCAAAAGTGCAGAACAAAGAAGTATAGGAAGCAATAAGAGAAAAAAATGTACACCACGCACACATCTTTTATTAGAAGGCATGTTCTCACACAGAAAAGAAAGGCTGTTTTGGCACTACTATTGAGATTTGTTGGCCTGACAGCCCATATGTAACTATAGCATTTGCATGAGAAAGATATCTAGATAAACTTATATGATTGTAAATCTTTAAGATTTTGGTGTGGGTACGCGACGCTCAACTCAGATTCTTTGTCCTATCTTAAATGATGGATGCAATGCCCTCAAACAGAGGAAAGGAACCCTCAAACTCCTCACTCTACAAGATATCTGACAATTTTTGCAGTCTCTCTAGGCAGAACTTCCAAAGAACCATGTTTCAGGTTATATTATGAAAAATAAAAAATAAATAAATAACAAATACTAAAGATAAAACAAGATCGATTGTGGAGTTCACATCGTTCTCATCTTGCAATTTTCTTTAAGATGAAAATGACTAAGATGCGTAAACTTACATGAGACAGTTCAACATCTTGGGAGCTGCACCTTTGTCAACACGATATTCCCCATTGACAAGATAGTCAGGTTCCTTAATTACTGGGAATACTCCACCTCCAATTCTCACCATCCACAAAAACCTAGTGCAAATGAATAGCTTTATTAGACACACGAAAATTACATTACCCACAAACATTAAGAAGGTTGGTGCTATCAAAGAGAAGCTCATAAGCCATGAATGAGAAAAGCTAAGGAGGACCATATTTGAAAGCTTCTGCGATTGTCCAACAAAAGAAATGTTACATATAGTCTACGGTTTCAAAGGGGAAACAAATGAATTTAGGATAGCATAAAACCACTTCTCCAGTCTTCAACAACTGAATGGCATCAACATCTGAATTTAAGATTACATTAAACCACTCCAGCACTCCCTGACTGGGCAGGTAATGTCAATGGCATATGCTAAACTATTCAAATTCAAATTATTTAGAAGAAAGCAAACTATAGACTGTTAACTGATTTGGGATCTTATAAAATGCAGATCACGTTCAATTAAAAACATAAACTAGAGCCTTACTTGTTGATATCATCAGAAGAATACCCTGTAACACCACCAAAGACAACTAGTACATAATCCACATCAAGTGATCTCATTATCTCATATGCCTCATCTTCATAAGATGACATTGCACGGCCAACAGTGGCAATGTGAGTATTGTTCCAGGTATTATTGTCAACAATAACTGTTCTGTTCCCCATGGCAGTGATCTGATACCCATAATCCCACCATGACATCACCTTAGCATCTGGAGGAGTATTCTGTCGAAGCCAATAGTATGCCTCACGGTAATCATCAAAGATGACCCTGTTACCATGGGCACCCCTTGCAGCCAAGACAATTGAGGGAGATGAGTAGGCCTCTGAGGTCACCCAGGTACAATGTATAGCATACCTACTGAGCAAGTAAAATGCACCGAAAAGCAATGCAATAGCACCATTTCTTTGAAAAGGCTGAGACTGATCAGGCAAAGCCTGCTTGCACATCAAATACAACTTGCATTATTTTATGGCAACAACCAGAATAAAGCAAAGGGAAAACTTGCTCCAATGCAATAGCACTTGATAGGAGTATTATTCAAAAGTTGTAATAGACCAGATGTACTGGAAGGAGCGATGACCAGACACCAAATAATAGCAGCATTACTGAAATTAGAGATTCATAATTTATTCAATGTTGTAAAGCAGCTCAACAAAAACTACTTTCTTACCTATTCCATGTAAAGGAGTAGACAAGAACATTGAAATTATTAAATAAATACAACTCCAAACTCTTAAATATACAGTAATTAATATCATCAAAACTACAAAGAGATAAGAACAGCAATGTGAGCCAATAGTTTCCTTAGAAAACATCATTAACAAAAAAATCTTTCATACTAAATGGATGAGTTGTCTTAAGATCAGTAGCAGGTCTTAGCATGAGTAAAACACATCCTTTTCAGACTCTTAAAGCAGAGTTTAGCATGGCTGAATAATAATGAAAGGTGTGCCAAAACCAAATTTAAACATTATCCCACAAGTGAAGCAGCATAGAAATGTTACTTAGATCAGCTGGTTTTCTAAAATATTTAACAAGCTTATTGGAACCTTGATTTTGTTCACCATCTTAAGGACAGTTGACACAAACCAAGAGAATAGAGAGATTCATTTCAGCCACAAGACTACCAGTTGTCTTCATAAATAGTCAAAAGAATAGAGACGACACAGTCCAAATCAAGTGTAAAGAACTCACCTTAGAAGAACCCTTCCCACCGCTTGTTCCTTTAGTAGAACCAGTTTGGGAAACCTTGCTCTTAGTCCTTAACAGTGTAGTCAAATTCTTTATTGTGGCAGAAACAGCAATGGCACTAATGAGGCATACCGCAGGCGTAGCAACAAGAATTAACCGCACCATGACACCAGCAAAATACATGCTTGTAAGACCATACATAACTATGAATATTGTGGCATCTGACAGCCGCTTGAAGCAGAAATACAGACCAGCAGGGAAAAGGAAAAGCAGGATATGGAAATCAAACATGAAAGATGACCAAGCTGTTGGCTGATGCTCAGAAACAGATGCAATGATGGGAATGTGATCCTTGGCATATGTTGGATCCAACAGAGAGTAAAATCTGCCAGTCCACGGTGAAATATACCCAGATGCTGTGCCAAGTCCGAGAGCAATAGCACCTACACCTACTGCGCATGTCACAGTGATCCTCAAAAAGGCTTCAAACTTCTTTTTGTCACCTAGCAGGTGCTTAACCCAACCTAAGAAGTAAAACACCTGTACATACAGTTCAGGGTCAGTGCATATCCAAAGAAAATAAGCATTTTCTACTCTAACTAAAATAGTTATAACTTGTAATGGTAGTATAAACTATCTTAATATCATTCGCAGTTAAAGGCATGTAAGAATATAGATGAAGACTCAACAAGTATCGAACTTTAGCAGTTTTTGTGAGTATTTGGCAAAATCAAGTGAATGGACCTGATAGAGAGACTAAAGCAACACAAATAACATGTTTAAAATGTGATGATTTCAAAACAAACAACATATTCAAATTTCAAAAGTTTTAACACTCGTGCAAAACGTCATTTTTTAACTTAAGAAAGACAGCAGCGGTATCAATTAAAGGACTGTCAATTCGTAATCCTGCATTTAAGAAAAACTTCTGTTACTTAGCCTCAAACTTGTCCATAAGAAACCAAACATAAGACAAGCAATTCAAGCAAACTACACAATTCAATTTCAAATCCATTACAGCAAGTAACAAGTAAAAGAAGAGATTAAACATCAAACCTGCATCAAGAAGAACACACCCATAGCTGCCATGTGCTCCCCAGATTGCACATGTTGAAACCCAACAAACCGAATCTGCATAGCAAGCAACATTCCCAACACATACATGGAATTATAGGCAACATACAGCCTCATCGAATACCTCCCAGTAATCAACAACACCAACACATAAAGTGGAACCAAATTAATAATAAAAACATAACCTCCCCAAGCCGAAACCATATAAAAATACCCAAAAGCCGACGCCACTCCCCACGCTAAAGACCCCGTATTCACTGCCTTGACAAACAAATAAAAAGTCAACAACAATGCGAAAATCGCAACCCCCTCATTATCATAAGACCCTGCAACAGATCGCGATATATAACCAGGACAAATCGCAATCAATACAGCAGCAACCAACCCAGCACCAGTATCCCATATCTCTTTACCGAAAAAATACGCAACAAGTGTAGTATTCGATGCGAAAAATGGTGCCGTTAACACACAAACTTCACGAATATGAACAGCGAAACGTAAGAATCGGAGACCCCAGTACATAATGGCTGCAGTAACCATTAATCCAGGATAAAGGGTTCCTCCAATGATACGTCCAAGAGGGTACCAACTCTCGGAATCGAACCAATTCCAAAATTCATAAAAACCTTTTTGAGTTAAGAAGAGGGTAGTTCGATAATTAAAATATGGATCAAATTCATGGATCATTGACTCATAACGTAAGACACTAAACAAACGAGTAATGAAAGCTAAAACATAGACCAAACAGAGGATTGAGACACGGATCAGAAGCTCTTGTTGTTTGGTTCTGAGTTTGAATGATTTGAGTGAAAGAGTTGACATCAGATCTGATTTCACAGACACTGATGATGACGATGATTTGTTCGTTACGGGTTCTGTTTTGGTGACTTCCATTGTTTGGTCTTTTTGAGAGAAATTGAAGTGTGTTTTTGCGACTTTGATGGTTTTAGCATTTTTAAGGTTTCATGCTGATGGAGAGAGAAGACAGAGTGGAGCTTGAGCTTTGGGGTTTCAAGGAGATGTGATATCAGATATGGACTCGTGGAGGGTTAAAGCCCTAATCCCTAGAGAGAGTGATTAAAGCAGAGGTTAATTATGGTTTTAAGAGGATTAGAGATGGTATGGATGACTTGTCAGTTTGTGATAGGATATACTTTGATCAATCACAAGAGCAGAGAGATCAAGATTCAAGACTAGTCTGAGTTGGGAATTTGGCATCTTATTTGCTAGAAATTGGATTAGGATTAAAAAAGAAAAATAAATAAATTATTAAAGGGTTAGTGAGTGGATGGCCTTGCATAGAAAAAGCCCATAACTAGCTTTTCATAGTTGAGATGGAAAGGAAAATATAAAATTATACCTTAGTCCCTATATTTATGAAGAACAAACAAACTAGTCCTATTGGTTTTGAAGACTATATTGTAATCGCTTAACTCATGTTTTAGTTTATTAAACATATCCTTCCTTCAATTGTTATTGAAACCCAAAATAATAAGACACTTTTATTTGAAAAATAAAATATTATTTTTACATGTAATTCTTGGTATTTTTATAGGATTAATAACTTAATATGTCCTTATATAATAAAATAATTCTTTAATCTATCATCATATAATAAGGAAATTATCACCCTAATTTCAAAATTTGTTTTTGCAATGAGTATGTAATAAAGGACTGGAGCCTATAATATATGCAAATTCATAGTTTTTAACTTTTATCATATGTGTGCTTGCAAAACTGATGCAAGGAACTAATAAATTTTCAGATTAGCCTGTTTCATTATAAATTTTCAAAATAAATTAATTTAGTTAAACGTTTGTTCTTGAAAAACAACCATTTTTGCTTGAAGAAACACTCCTGAGCTCATGCCCAAGTGTTCGAGCAGTACCAGCCCGGTTAATTACTGAGAGAATTCTTTGGGCTAAGACAAGCCGGATAAATGAAACAATCTAATTATAGTGATGTAGTATAATTGTTCAGGTATAAATTTATTCCGTAGAAATTATCAGTTTAAGTGTTATAAATCTCAGGGTTATTAAAGGCTTACCTGGTTGTTAACTTTAAGACCTCTGAAAATTAATCAAAGTACGCATAAACTATCCCAGATATCCACAATAAATAAATAAAAAAGTAAATGAGACAATCTTCTTAAGGTGGCATTAGATTTATTGATGATTGTCCCAAAGGCATTATGGAAATAAAACCATGATAAAAGGCTGAAGTGTACAATAAGCTCGGAATTGGAGATCGAAGAAAATTAACTCAGTCTTCATTGTTGGATTCTTGACAAAAAAACATCTCGAATAATTTGATCTAATAAGTGATGATCCATGCTAGGGCCATGAATCTTAACATGTCTGGATTTTCTTTTAAAAAAATCCTGTTTTCTTCTAAATTACTTATTCTGGATTTAGTGATAGATTCTGGTTGCATGAATACAAGAAGAGCTGGACATGAAATGATCGATACCAGACGATGAGCTGAATTCGACAAACAATGGATTGGTGATCTCGGATTAGATTTCGAAGTACTCAATGAAATTGGAAAGTACTATTTTAAGGTTTTTATTATTCTCTCGGAAAGAACGTGAAAGCAACCAAGAAAAGAAAAGAAAAATCCTCTCTGAACATAAAGATTTACTAAATTGATTATTCATGTTTTATGTTATGTTACAAGTTGAATTAATTTTTTTTTAATATACAAAATAAATATTTAGGTATTGCTATATTTTTCTAGTAAAAATTATGTGGATATTGAACCGATATGACCTAATCAACTTAATAGGTCCAAATACAATTAAGATAACTAGTAAGAACATACAAAAATTCAAAACATTTTTTTAAAAAAATAATATTGAAACAATAATTTATTAGATCAACTCGAGTTAACCTATAAAAAAAATTAATACCAAAACAACAAGAAAAATTGACATGAGCTAACCTATTAAATTCATGATCGGGATTATAAGATTGGAATAATCTCATTAAAAATAAATAAAAAAATTAACTTGAGTCAAATCATATTAATCTACCAAACTCACAATTAAGGTTATGAGACTATAATAACTCCATAAAAAGCAAATAAAAACAAATTATGAGGTTGAAATTTCAATAAACTCATTGTTAAATGTTGAAAATGAAAAAAAAATCTAAAAACATGACACAATAAAACAACATGAGTCTACTTGAGTTAATCCATAAAACATGTGACCAGATTCATAAAATCATGATAACCTCATATAAAGCAAGTCAATCATGAAATCTAATTAATAATCAATTTAATGTTAAATGATGAAATTAAAAATATAACAATTAAAAATCAAATAACAAAACTAGAGTTAATTGAATTATCCTATTAAAAACTCATGACTCAAATAATGACAATAAGATAACATAATAGCTTTGTAAAAAATCATACGCAATTTTTTTTAATAGATTTAAAGTGCATTAAATATTTCCCTACGGCAATAATCGTGATTTTTATTTCGAGGGTTTTTGGGAATTAACTAGCTTAGTTGTCTGCTATCTGTCATGTCAATTTCGCATGGGCTTCTTTCGCATCAAATTCATGCATTAGTAAATGAGTTTCTTAATAAGTTCTAAATCAATCATTCTAATTGAGATTTTGGAGGAAATTGAAAGATTTTTTGCTATTTACAAAGATAAAAAAAAACAAGAATGTAACATTGAAAAGACCTATTAAGTAATATTAAATAATAGAAATAGTATAAGAAACCTCAACTCTCCAAAATCTCTCAAGAATTATGATTGATTACTATGTGGATGGATTAATTCTAGTATAAATAACATGTGTTCTGAGGTAAGGAAGTATTAGCAAGAAATGGAAAGGCATAGGTTTCACAACCATCCTTGTACATTATAATGTAAGTATATGTTAAATTTGCAGTAAGTACTTACCTAATAAAAAAATGATAACTATGCAAATAACATGTAGAAAGCTAGAAAGAAGTAATGATGGTATAGGGTGCATGAAGGCTAGGCTCCACAACTAATGACAAATGAGCAAGTTTATATGAAAAGAAGATTCCTATTAATTTACACAAGAAGGATAAGGCTTATGTGAATGAAAGAATGATATGTAAAATTCTGTTGTATGATTTACAACTCCTTCCGTCTTTCTACCCTACCAAATTATTCTAAAAAAACACCTAAACAATATTTTAATCTTGCAAACAATATTTCAAGATAAAAAGTTATTTTAAAGCTTGAGTCAAGAACACGATTTTTTATTTTATTTTTTAAATTACAAATTTTCAAATCTAACAAGAATTGGGTACAAGAGTTGTATAGATGAGCTTGGAATAATAACATCTTTAGCTACAGTAAGAATATGATCTTAATAAAAAAAATCCTAATCCAAAAACCTAAATTAAAATTAGAAAAGGATATTGATGATGTAAATCAAAACAGATAACCCCAAATTCAATAGATTTTCAAATACCAGGGTTTAGATTAAAATAAAAGCCAGGCCAACCAATAACAGGCAAAACTTTTGCAGATTTCTATGGGAGAGGGAAATGAATAAAAAACGGAGCACATCAACTTCACTTATAGAAGTAATAACATACAATTATATTTATCAAAGGGAGGAACAAAAATCTTCCTTTATTCATTATAAACCTGCGTGGGTTTGGCTGAGAGAAAGAAGGAAACTATCAAGATTTTTCTTTTTTTGGTTGCACCGGATTATCAAGAATTTAATTAGAGCATTTACTTCTTTAAAAGTAGACAGCAAACTTAACTTGTCCAGATTAATTTGCGAGACCCCTCTGCTTAAAAACATCAAGCATGGCAACACCAATTTTTGCAGGGGACTCTACAACAGTAACTCCAGCTTCCCTTAGGGTCTTGATTTTGTCTTGCGCAGTCCCTTTTCCACCTGAGACAATAGCTGCACAAAAAGAGACCAAACATAAAGATGTTTTAACACCTTGAAGACATTTCAGGGATTCCTATACCAAATTGCAATCGCTCTCAAGGATTGTTAAATTCTACAGCAACATGACCACATATAGTGAGGGTAGTCAATACAAGGACACATGGGCACGAAACTCATAGAAAAACAATCTAGAAATATCCTCCAGCTACTAAACCTTAGCAGCATACAGCCAGGAAGCAGTGATTTCAGAAGCACAATGTTGAGCTCATGCACCATACTGGAAATTTAACTCGTTCACAATACAATAGTAATAATCAAGAGGTGTTTGAGCTGGACTTCGCGCTCACAAGTCATGTAGGGCAATCCCAGAAACTTGAAACTTACAGCGAATAATCGCCTTGGGTTCTAGGGTTGACGTGGATGACATTGGGGATACATTTTCTCCCAGAAGGTATGGTGACAAAAACATGCTTGACTAGTAGATTCAAGGCTGATTTCAGACCACCTTCACTGAAACAAAGGCTTGAAGCTATAAAGATAATTAACATACAGAGTATTTCTGAGTTACTTGAAAGTCATCTGTGCAAGCACCCTCCACCCCAAAGCCAAAATCCTGATTTCCTTCTATCGATATATAGTTGCCAAGGCCACTTTTCATTCACCCCACACTCAATTTGGAAGTGTTTATGCAGAGAATCTGTATTTTTAATTTGATTCCACACACAATTCAACCCTTAACATTCCACTCAGCACTCACCCACCCTCCTCCACCAAAATTTCTTTCATTTAAAATTTATATGGTCCTTCCACCACCTCCCCAGCAAGATGAGCCATTTATCTTGCATATTTTAGGCTGCCCTGCTCCTACTTCAATCTATATGAATGTGTATATCCACATACATGCACACACAAAAAGGCAAGCATAAAATTATATAAAGTGCACTACCAAAAACAATATACCTCCAGCATGTCCCATACGACGGCCTGGTGGTGCAGTAAGTCCAGCAATGAAGGCCACAACAGGCTTCTCAGTTCCACTCTCCTGTTAGAATGGATTCATTTGATCACATATAAACAAAAAACAAACAAATGCTCCAGCAATGAGAACAATAATGCAGCGAGAATCTTGTGAGAAACACAAGACAAAGAAATAACATCTTATATACCCTACAATTTTTAATCAAACGCTGACTTATCCAATATCCTCAAAAAAAAAAAATTCGGATAATGAAGCAAACCCCCCATGAGGTTTTGTGAAATTTGAGTTGCCAAAAACTTCAAAGACTCAACACAGGCACATCTGAACAGAATCTGAATTGTTAACTACAATAAAATTGATTTAAAGATTACTTACACAAATCACTAGCATTCTCTAAAACACATTATCAACAACCCAATTGAATTAAAAAATACAAATAATGAAATCAAACTAAAAAGAAATTGGACAAGCAACAATCAAATCGTCAATCAAAGAATGACGACTAAAACAATATCTCGGCAATTAGATTTTTTCTACCTCAGTTCTTTCAAAACAAAGCGATACTAAGAGATTTGTCTATCCTCCCCCTTAACAGAACCAAGGTTTTGCCGTAGTTTTTATTTTTTTTGCTGTAGTAATAATAATAAAAAAAAACATGTCTTTAAATAAGAACGGAAGCCATTAAAGTACAGACCAGAAGACTCAAGTCTATGCACCCATGAGAATCTGAGTTTAGAGCATCCACCAAAAGTGCATAAATAACAACAGACATACACAGAATAGTAAATCTGAAAGCTTATTTATATATTAAATTTAAGTCAGCCACATAGAAGAACTCATAGCATTTCATGCCCCCAGTAGATCCCATATTCCCACCAGTACTTCAAAAAAAATAAAAATATGACCCATAATTTACAGGGATTTACTGTAAACCAATTATGAAATTGACTATATATACAAAATTTTGAGTTCAAACTGAATCCACTGACAGATGGGCAACCATTACCTTTATTAATGCAGCAGCATCCTCTTCTGCAGTCCCACCTATCTCCCCTATAAGAACGATACCTGAAATGCATAATGCAATTATAGTTCACATGTGTATCCTGTTTGTCCAATATCTACTGCAGTTCTTTCTGGAACATCTATTGATATCAACAGAAATAAAGGAAAAACAGAGCAATAAAATGTAGAAAATAAAAAGAAGTGAAGAACATATTTATTAACCACCCCCATCCAATATAAAATCCAGTTTAAGTAAACTGAAAGGTGGTTTTGGAGAAACTCATTTATCAATGATGAGATAACTCATTCTTATAAGAAAACAAAAGGCAAAATACAGCTACCATATAATTTTATCCTAATACTGTATGTAAGAATTTGAAGCCACAAACAGACTGACAACATGGACAATTCAAAGTATCTATGTAGTGCATCAGCAAGGTTAACCAACGAATCCAGACCATGTGCTTCAGGTCTCTGCACACAAACAGCTCCTACAGACAGGGGAGATAGAGAAAATGCATACTGAGATGAATGTAAGTATATTCAGCTCTGAAAGAACTAAGTCTAAACCATCAATAGTAAAGCATACTCAATGACAAAGTTGATATGAACATTGAACATACATGAGTTTGTGTATGTTTCTTTATGTGTGAAAATTCCTAGCGACAAATTCTGCGACATTCTTTTTCAACAAATAATTAAAACAAGCAGGCAAATATTTCTGAGAACAATTTACCTTCTGTTTGAGGATCTGCAAGAAACTTCTCTATGCAATCAACAAAGTTTGTTCCATTGAATGGATCTCCTCCTATACCAACACAAGTGGATTGTCCAAGGCCAACAGCAGTTGTTTGGAAAACCTGAAAAGTAAAAAAAAAAAATGTACCCATAAGGCTGAAAACAAATAAATTAAGATGTAAAAAAAAAAAAAACCCTCCTGCTAAAGTCACGAAACACTCAATGATATCTATTAACGCACGAAGCAGATGGACATATAAAACTCTACTTTTCCTTGCATATTCAAGGAAGCAATTTGTGCATTTCAAAGCTTACCTGGGGAACACAGAGAGAGAGACCTTTTTTAACAATAAAATTAGGCCTTGCTCTTCAAACAATCAATCTAATAGCATCTTATCAACACATTATCAGCAGATCAAATCAGGCCTTACCGCTTCATAGGTCAAAGTTCCGGATCGAGAAACTATTCCAATACGACCAGGTTTATGGATGTAGGCAGGCATTATACCTATTTTACATTCTCCCGGTTTAATAATTCCAGGACAGTTTGGCCCAATCAACCGAGTTTTAGTTTGCCTGTTCAGAGCAGCCTTCACACGTACCTGAAATTAATAAACATCATCTCAAAATCACTTTCAGAAGAACAAAGAAAAAACAAAGCAAACATAATAACCGAGCCAGCCAGTAATCAACTACATATCGATTGGAACTCCAACCACAAGGCAGTATATTACCAAAATTTAATTCATCAGGAAACCACTAATAAACTAACAATACCAAAATATCAAATTTCCAAATGACAAATAATATCATACCACTGAACATAATGCAATTTCACTTCCAAATTTAATCAATTTTAAAAATAGACAACATTTAAAAAAAAGAATAATAAATTTTACCATATCATGTTGAGGGATTCCTTCAGTAATGCACACAACAAGATTCAACTCAGCTTCCATTGCCTCCAAAATCGCTGCAGCAGCAAATGGCGGGGGAACATAAATAACCGAAGCATTAGCCTTCGTTTCAGCCTTTGCTTCCGCCACTGTGTTGAAAACTGGAAGCCCTAAGTGCTCCGTCCCTCCCTTCTTCGGCGTCACACCTCCTACCTACTTCAGCGAACAATCAAACAAACCGCACTTTAAGAATCACACCCTAACAAATTTTGAATATTTTTAGGAAACATAAAAATTAACAAATATGAAATTTGTTATACCATTTTCGTGCCGTATTCGATGGCTTGTTCGGTGTGGAAAGTGCCGTTTTTTCCAGTGATGCCTTGGCAAATCACTCGAGTGTTTTTGTCGACGAAAACCGCCGGAGGTGGTGGTGGAGCCGCTGCATAATGGCGAGTCTGAGCCGCCGAGGACGGCGAGAGGTTGAGTAGAGAAGTGGTGGGGGAAGGCTTGCGTGATGCGATCGAGCCGAGTAGTTTGGCGACGGCTTGACGAGCCATCTAGTTACTTTTTTCGTTGAAGAAAGAAAGTTGGTTTTGCTGTCAGAAAGAAAGATGGAAAGCAAATAAGAAAAGTTGGTTCCGATTCTCTTATTTTATTGTTTTTAGAATTATTTTATTTCTCTGTTAAAAAAATAATCATGTAATTAATAATTAATTTCATATATATATATATAATTATAAAATTATAATTTTAATATGTTAATATTTAAAAAATATATCATTTTAATATATTTTGAATTAAAAATTATTTTTATGGAACGCTTAAAATCCAATTGTTTTTTTATTATTATTTAAGATTAACCTCAAATAATTTGCATAGTGATTAAAAGTTCATGAGTTAAAATCTTAGGATTAATATTTATAAAAAAATATTAAATTCTTTTAAATGCATAAAATTACTTAAAAAATACTTAATTTAACTAGTTGGTATACGCAAACTACTTCAAAAATACCCTTATTGTTAAACCACACACACACAAAATAATTGTCTAGGATTTTATTCCATTTTAATAGTTAGTGCATGGTTAATTTAATGCAAATACGAAGTGTTTTTAGAGAGATTTTAATTCTTTAATTTTAACAATTTTTTTTCTTGCAAGCTTACATGAGATAGAATTCCTTGTTCTATGTGTTTACATGAAAATATTTTGATATTTTGTAAGAATTTTTATATTCTTGCAAGCTTACATGGTTTGAATAGTGATGATGAGGACAAGTTTTTTTTTTTTAGTATAATATGGTTGATACGCCCAATAACTAAACTATGGCAAAAAAATCACATTTTATTTCATAATTAACGTTAACATGTTTATAAAATTAAGGAAAAAACGCTTAAATTTTGATTGTTTATGATCTCTGAATGAATCGTGTCTCCAAATTATTTGTAGAACCCTAAATTTTGGCTTACTGAAACAAACTGAATGTCTCAGCTTTGTTAGGTGAGGTAATATCCATCAATAGGAAAACATGTTCTTGCAAACTTTACTTGGATTCAAATATGAAAAGCAAAATTACTAACCATTTGCCACCTATGCTCCCTCGAAGAGAGCATGTTCGAGAATGTAGTTGGAATTATTTTTCAAAATATTTTTTTTATCAAAATATATTAAAATAATATTTTTATTTTATTTTTAAAAAAATTAATTTTGAGATTAAAAAATTAAAATGATCCAAAATACATAAAAAAATTAATTTTTAATAAAAAAAATTAAATTTTTAAAGAACGCGATGCAAGAAGAATCTTAATTTGCGAATTTATATAATTAAACAATTCACAATATTATTAGAAAGAAATATTTGACTATATAAAAGTTAAGAACTTGAAGTTTTCATAGATTAAAGATGTAAATGCAAATTATATTGCTGGTTTTATAGACCATACAACCTATGGATAATTTTTTTCCCCCTCTCTTTTTCTACTTTCTCACACCAAATTTGCTTTAGCATTTTATATTACAAAATCCTCTTGAGAAAAGAAAATAGAATAACTATTTCTACTACACTTTTATCTTGAAGAGCAAGCTTTCTTTCACCATGACTGTCAATTTGATCTTTTTCTTGGTTTGTCACCAAGATTATCAGCATTAATTTAGTATAACAATTATCTAGAGCAGTTTTTTTTATTAATGTTAATGTTCGAACCAGTTTACACGCACCTCAACTAATCACATGAGATCTAAAGTTAACGATTATGTAAGTCTCCAGTGATCTTGAGATTTATAAAACTCGAACTGGTGACCTCTAAAAAACAAATCTAAAATCTGACTAATTAAACTACACCCCTCGTATAACAGTTTTTTTTTTTTTGTTAAAGAGCTAATGCCATGCGAGCTCAACTTTCTCAACATGGCAAAATGCTTTCAACCCTTTAAAATCCCTGAATTACCCTTTTCAAATGCCAGTTTAATCTTGCATATAAATCTTCTACCTAGTAAGTAAAATTAAAAATCTTAATTACAAATGAAGCACATTTTAGACAAGTAATTTAATTATAATGAAAACCAACACCAAGCAACAAGTTATAATCAAATATACAACATGGGTATTAATATTAGGTTTTTTAAAACAAACGGTTTAACTAATTATTTCATTAGAAAAACAATGGTAAAATAATAATTTAGTCCAAATATAATTAGTGAAACGCTTACTTTTATTAAAAAAATCTTTTCTAAAGGCATTATCCCAAAAATCATACTATTGAAATACTGCAAAGTGCAACCCACCGATGAGACTCGTTATTGATTATGGAGAAGAAGAAGGAATTTTTCAATCAGATTGCCATTATTCTCTATACTAACAGTTGTGTCTTTATGCCCTGATCAATCAGTACAGGGATTTTCTAGGCTCCATGCATATAATTATATCTCTAGTATTATTTACAAAATTAAAGCTATTAAAAAACATACATTGTGCTAAAGAAATTAATTAGACTACACAAATAGAAACCAGCCGGCTGCTTTGGAGAGGATTTGATTATGTGAAAATGATTGTTTTTTTTTAATATTTTTTTTATATAAATAAAACAAAATAATATATTTTATTTTTTAAAATATTTTTAATATCAACACATTAAAAACACTCTAAAAACATAAAAAAATAAAAAATAAATAATTTTTTTAGAAACACCAACTTTAAAGGTGTTTCTGATTGTTGGACTACGTTTTTTAAAAATTTTGATTTTTTTTTTAACTTCAAATTTTGAATTTTTTATTTTTAGATTGATGTGAAAAATAAATTTAAAAAATATATTTTAATACATTCCAAGCAAAACAAAAAAAAAAAAACTTTGGAAAAAGAACCTTCAAACATGCACCTAATTTCCTGCATGCTTACAGCATTAATGCAGCTAAACATTGCAAAAAATTCCATTCCAAACTTCTGCCATTTCTTGGGATCACCATCTCCCATTACATCATATAATCAGATCACAATCTAATTCCTGATCAAACATAGCAAATTTGCGACAGTAAAATTTTGAAAGTAATTTCTCAAGGAGGTTAAGGATACCGCCGGAGCTCTACTATGTGCAAAAATGGAACTACGTAAAAAAATTAATTTAATTTCCTATCAAAGCATCCGGTACAACTATTCCACTCCCAAAGCTGTATGACGCACTCTATTGAAAATGTTATTGCCACCCTATTCATTTACAATTTTGCAGACATCCTCCACGAGTTAAAGGTCGATGATGGAGAAAACAGGTTAGGACACTGGTAAATTATTGTCAACTCACGCTTTCCACAACCTGACTCGATATCAAGATGATGATGTTTGAATATCACTTTCGCAGAACCTCCATGAACCATCATCTTGCCTTTTTAGAACATAAAGGGTTTTATAGGTGCTGCAATACATCAGAGACACATGTATAAAACAGAAATTATCAGAACAATACGCTTCTGGATTCAGGTTTTTACATGCTCTCTACTATTTTTTTTTTTTTTGTTATTTTTTTATGAGAAAGTCAATTCATCAAAGTTGTGATTCATAAGTACTTCACAGCCAATGCGGGACAAGGTTCGATGAAACAAATAATATAGTAACGAGAAAAAATCTGGATATACTGACCTGTAATAGTTTGGGTTTTTCTGCTGAGATTCATCAACAAGCTCTGCTGCTTCCTCAAGGAGAACTTCAATTTCAGCAATCTCCAAGCCATATCCATCTGAGAAAATGTCAGCTCGCAGAATGGACAGTTGCAGCAAAACAAATCTCCAATAACAAGACTGTGTTTTCGCTGCTTCAGCTAAATCTTGCCACTGTAAATAAAAAATGCAACAAAGCAAGCAATCACAACACTTTAAATCTTTACAAAGGAACAGAATTTGATAATTTGTATTTGTTGTTATACTGTATTTCCATCCATTCATGCACATAAAAATATACAGGGGCTGTAAAAATGTCATTTGAACTAAGAAAAGTTATTAGTAGCCTAATTCATTAAATCCAAATTAAATTTTCTCAAACTCATCAATAAACTGTTTTGCAAATGATATCCCCAGAATCCTAAAAAAAAAGAAATTATATCCAAGAACAATGACTAAATTTCAATAGTTTTCATTCTGCACTGGAATTAATGTTCAAACCAAATTTGAAATATGTGATTTGGACCACAAGAATAAAATAGAATATCCATATCACAATCCACCACAATAGTGTATAAGTTGACTAATTAGACTCTTATAGAACAAGTGAATTATATTTTCACGATTTAAATTGTCATTTATGATTGGGTAACTTACTGCAATCCAATGACCCAAAAAATTCATTGCATCTTCAAAGTCACTTGTTCAACTTTACAAGATCATTAGATTGGCAGCTCAATGGTTGAATATCTTATCACAACAAATATATTTTACCTGGGCAAGCATGGACTCGTCAAGGACTTCAGAGAGGCTGTGAACTTGGTACCAAGGACCCAGAGCTTCAGCTTTAATTGCCTGCCAATGATTAACAAGAGCTTCAGCTTCTTCCACAGGCATTTGCTTCCTAGATACAGTTTCCATAGAAGGTGATATACTAGCAGCAAGCCTTGAACTTTGCAATTTTTTAGTATCGAGCTGGTTTCCACACTGCATTTTAAGCATGGACAACAGCTTTCTCATTCTTCCAGTAATACCACTTCCTCTAATATAAACAGGGTGAACATTGCGATCAAGAGAAGAATCTGTTTTCCAGGCAAGGGAACTTGTGCCAATACTAGTTCTATCAGAGATCAGATTAGATGCAACTCTTATCCTTCTTAAACCCATGCCTGACATTTTAAAAGTAATAAACACAATGCACCCCAATACCGCAACAAAACTTATCTTTCTAACTACATCTGCATGTTGTAACCAACTTTCCCAAGTTCTTCTATTGTGAGCACCAATCTCTCTCTTCAATTGAACTGATGGCTCATTACTGTTGCTTCCACTGCCATTCTCGGTCAAGATCAATGAGCTTTGCAAATCAGTTGGAGACAACTGCTTTACAGCAGACCTGAAATATTGGGAAGAGTTCATATATGGACGTGATTCCCCAGAATCCATTCGTTTCATAGCAATATCAGACAGTGGTCGATGGGACATAGTAGGAGTGGCTTGTGCAGGTACTCTACTTTTCTTGCTTCCAATAACTCTCTTTTCACCACCAAAAAAATTCACCTGTAGAAACGTACATTTGTAACAGAAGTTCCTGCTAATGCTAGAGATTATCATTCTTTTTATGGTTCATAGATATGATTCTCACCAAAGAAGGAGAGCAGTCTCTAGTATCCGAAAAGACAAGAAGCACAGAATCCTTCAGCCATGTTTCCTGGCAAAGTTCAGCAGGCATTCTGACATGAGAAAGTATCAACACTTAAGAATCGTTTAGTGCATGAACTTAATAAATCATGTCACTTGCCCTGAAACCATGAAGGGAAAAGACCACAAAGGGAATGAACATACAAGAGAAATGTCTTCAATAGTGGGATTTTCTATAATGAAGATAAACATAAAAAGGATAACATGGCCCACTAATAGGGACTTTAATATATCAACTTTGCTTGACACTGTACTCTCCCTGAATTTATTCATCAATACTCATTCTAGTTTGGAAACGACCGTTAGTGGAAGAAAAATCAAGCAGGATCTATTCACCAAGATTGTGTGGATATTGAAAGTGAGCTTGCACGTATCTAGTTCAATCATAGTGAAAGAAACTTTTACAAGAACAAGTAACTTCATGATGAAACATTAGCAACTAAATTGTACAGCATCCAAAATAAAAGTATAGGCTACTGGAAGAGGCTCATTAACTCAGGAGCTAACATTAAGGTCCCTTCCTCACCCCATGTAACTTGTCCTCTAATACCCCCTCCCATGCATAAGTGCAACACGAACAGACTTAATCGGCCGCTAAGCAGCCGAAATAACGAAAAGACAACAGGCATATATTGTAGAGGCTGAAGCATAACCAAAGTGTGTCTAATATCATATAAGAACATCCAACCTAAAAGCTTCAACATTGTTACATGGAGAGGGGCACTACATGAGGATACAAGAAATCTCATACGTGCCCAATATCAGGTCATTGAGAAATTTCCTGAATGTAAACAACATGAATAAAATAAATTAGAAGATGGTGGTTATTTAAAAGAACAGCATGTAGGGCAACAATAATAATAATAAAAAAAAAAAGCAGAACATAATAGGCAAGCTGTGATACCGTGTTAAAGCATATGCTATTGGGTTGGAGGTGCTCCATATCCCATATAGCACAGGAAGGCCATTGTGAATGAGGGACTCAAAAGCCCTCTTCTCCGCTCTATCATTGAGCAACCCGAGCATGAGCAAATATAGATGGTAAAAAATACCATACCATCTTAACATCCAATAAATTGATTTGAAATAAGTAAGGCCCATAGCAGTAAAAATATGACGACGCCTAAGTCTATACTTCACTTGGAGCCTTCCTAACCGTGCTCTCCACTTGTTTTTTCAGATGCATGCATGTGGTGATGTTCACTCACAAGGCCAAAATAAAAGGGCATACCAATGATGGTTTTACACCAGAGACATCTTTTATCTCCTTTCCTGGGACTAAATTCTGTGCAGCAGGATTTGAATTTGATTGTAGCTGCTGAAGCTTTTCAACTGCCTGGTCTTGATTGCCCTGAAAATCAAAAATGAAAAGTTCCCAAAGAGTTAAAAAAAGAAGTGCCAGAGAGAAAGGCATTGGACTGGGGATCAAAAAAGGAGTATGGATATAAATTGACCAGTAAAAACCAAGATATGCAATCCAAACATGCTAATGGAACTGTATCTGAGAAAAAAGGGAGCTCAAAAATACACCTGTCCAAGCAGAAACAAGCAGAAAGCTTCTTCAAATTTTAGATCAATACTCTCCGATGCTATCAAACACTCACATATAGTTTTTGCTTTGTTGATCTAGCAAACAGCAGAAAAATCGAGATAAGCAAGACAGAACCCACAGCTGTTTGACCACAATAAATGGTGCAATTTAGTATTTATACCAATTCTGCTTGCTTGCTAGAAAAACCAAGAGCAATATGAGCTAAAAGCACCACGTAAAAACAATTGAAATCGATCACAACCCTTTGATTCTGTGACTCAAGTGATTTCTTATTCTTGCGAATGAGGACTAAATCATCCCAAGGAAGAAGATCAACTATTTCTGTAGCCATGAGTCTGTTAAGTGCTTGGCTCAGAAAACATGGCCAGTCTTGGACTCTGCATGATGTTTCCAAATCAAGGCCCTGCCTGAGCAATTCACGCAAGGCTGCAATTGCTCCTCGTCTCCGTTCTGCATTTTCAGGAGAGTGAGGCGTGCCTAATAATTCCAATGTGCAAGCAGGTGCAAGCTCCTCCAGGGATTCTTCTATCTAAAAACAAAATGCAACAAGTTTACATCAGACAGTGTATATGGAAACATACAGAACATGAGAAATGTGGGAAATAAAAGTTGTGTCTGATGCACTTTGTAAAATTTCAAGCACCATCATGTGTTGATAACGTGTCCTTCTAAAACTTCTATTCACGTGTAAATATTTATTTGCTCTGCTTCATGAAGAATGAGAAAATTCAGATTGACTTAATTGCAAGCACAAGCAATAGGAGGTACCATATTAAGCAGAAATGATAAAAAAATCATCATATAGATCCTTAAATGGCAGGGGGGGAAAGAGCCACTGAATCACAATTACCTGAGATAGTAATGCCATCTTGCCAAGTGAGATTGTACTCCTCAGAAGACACTGAGCACGAGCAAGAGCTTCAAAGCCAAATGACACTTTGTTCCTCTCAAAACCAATCTTTGCAATTGCACACTTCAAGAAAGGTGCATGATAAGAAAAGGGGGCATAACAAGCCTGCTACTACAAAATTACTCTAATTTGACGCCCTCATTGATTTCCTTACCTCAGCCAATGCCATGGATAGAAGCACATCGTGAACATATGGTTTGGCATCTGGATGCTGGAGCGCTGCTTGGCCAATATCCAGCACCAACTTCTCTTCTCCAACCTGTATCAGAGAAATGAAGATCCCACAATGTTAGCTTAAGACCAAATCCTTCTGCTAGAAATCTTCCACATTCAACCACTGCCAACAAAAAGACACCAATCGTTCAATAACAAGATTGTTCAAAGGATGATAACATGCAGCAGAAAATGATGAAGAGAAACAAGTGCAACTATTAGTGAATGGAAAGTCTATGAAAAATGGCAATCTGTTCTCTGCTTAAAGACAACCCTCACATAAGAACTACAAGCTCATGGAATTTGGAATAATTACTAGAAAGGATTTAAGTAAGACATTACTGACTCATACCTCTTGAAGTAGGCAAAGAGCACCAGGCAACCAAGCTAATGGAATACGTAGAGAGGATTTAGGAGGGATCTTGTCCCTCACATTCCCAGCATATTCTGGTTCAAAAAGAAGCTTATCCCTTACATCCATTAGAAGATCCTGGGATCAAAACAGCATAAGATAATACAAAATCCAAAATTGTCTTTCCATGTCATAACATTTTTTTTGCAAGTCAGAAAAACTACAAGTTTCAATCTTGAGTCTCCACCTGCCGAGACATAACAGCATCCATGGTATAACCCTCTTCTACTTCAGCATTTTTCAATTGCATCACTGACCTAACAATCTCATCTTTCTCTGCTTTATCAGGAACACCAACAAGCTGCAAAATTATTCAACTGCAGCACGTGAATAACTAAAAAAAGAAACTAGGAACCAAATCAACTAGGTAAAAGCTGAAACAGGGCATTGAAGAAAATGCCCAAGGAGAAGAGGGAAACACACTCTAGACCCTAGAAATGGGGCTAAAAAAAATCTATTATTGATATGCAAATGTAAAATTCTTGAATAAAAGTTAGAAAAATGGTGGGAAAAGCAGGAAAATTTATCAAGTCGGTACTTACACCGCATTCGATCAATATGGGTAGTAGCGAACATATGTTATTCTCTGTACTTATCAGCACAACAAGTATACAAGTATCTTGACTAAATATCCATCTAGCAAAGAGCAAGAACCTCCACTCCAAAACACACAAATAAACATCTAAAATGTCAGCTTTATAATTTACTCGAAAACTTAATTCTAAAAGACTGCAAACTTTCCTGCTTGATATACACACACCAAAACAACCGCTACAGAGAAAGACTGAAATCAACTAACTTAATACGCCGTCTTCTTTCTCATTTCTGTTATTTTCAAGATCTAAGAGCTCACTAAACCCAACATTTAATACCGTGTCGTTCTGTGATTAACAAGTCAATAAATTGATTAATATAACTTCTGCTAATTTAATATTGGATTGTTATTAAGACCTTGATTCCTCAGCTATTTTCAATATCTAGTGTATGAAATCTCTGCTATATATAAAGAGAGAGTGTTAGTGTGTTTATGTAACCTGATAACAAGTGACAGGGATTTCAACAGTGGCGGTGGATGTGGCCTTCGTCGTAGCGGCGACATTGTGAAGGATGCGAGTATCAGTAGTGGCATTGAAAATCAACTTGTTGCTAGATTCAAAATCAGGCTTCCTCAAAACCCTAGAAACAGAAATTGTTTTTCTAACAAAACCTAAACAAAGAAGAGAGCAATCACTTTTCTGGTTAAAATGACAATAACAGCAACGACACGAAGAAGATGAAAGAATGGTCGGCGTCAGATTCAAATTCGACACTGCCATTTTTCTTTTTTTTTTTGTTAAATCATGAAAAAAGGCTTCTACATTAGAGATGATGATTAAAATGCTTGAAATGTGAGGGTTTTTTTAGTTATTTACTTATTTATTGAAGGGGTGGAGAGATTATGGACTTCGATTTTTGTCAATTTCAAAAATAAAAAATAATTTGCTCGATAAAAATTAGAGAGAGAGATTTGTTTTTCTTTCTTCAAGGGGGTGATCTAGAGAACCGTTGATTTTGTTAAAGTTTTTGAGGCTTTTTGTGCAATTTTGTCCTCTTTCTATTAATCTTAATTCATGCAAGTCCTTGCTAGTATTTTGCTTCTCTACTTTATATCTGGGTACACTAGATTTATAGAAAGAGGACAAAATTGCACAAAAGCCTCCAAAACTTTAACAAAAGCAACGGTTTTCTAGATCACCCATTAAAGAAAGAAAAACAAATCTCTCTCTCTCTCTCTCATTTTTAACGAGCACATTATATATATATATAACAAATAAACTATACAATATACTAAAAAGAGTGGGTAGAATACTATAAAAAATAATTTTTTTAATTTTTTATCATAGCAACCATAAAATTATAATTTTTTATTTTTTTACCGTGTCAATACTATAACGGTGGTAAATTTAAATTTTTTATTTTAAAAAAATATAATTTTATTTTTTCTCTACACTTAGAAATATTTATCACTTTACACTTACTATATTTATCTTTATTTTTCTTGTTTTTATTTTATTTTATTTTATTTTTGATTTTTTTTACTATCCTTTTTTTCCTTAAACTTTTTTTGAAAAAAATTATTATTTTTTATTTTTGACACTTGAAGTATTTGCCATTCACCCTTATTTTTTGAGCAATCATTTTTTTTTTACAACCCATCATAATAATAATAAAAAGTTTTATTTATTAAATTCTTTTATTACAATCTCTTATTTTTTTGTATTACATAATTAAATAAAAAATAATTTCAGAAAAAAGAACTTATTAAACTTCGTCGGTTCCATGACCCTAGTTACAGGTTGACCTGAATTGATTTGATATGTTTTCATCTCAATATTAAAAAAAGTATCATTTTTAATTTTTTTTTAAAATCAAACCTTGTTTTTATCAATTTTTTAGGTTATTTTTAGATCTGTCAAGTTGATCACTATAAAATTTAATTTGAAATATAGGCAAGACGAAGATTCTGGATGGAAGGTTTCAAGAATGACCAATCAATAAAGGTTTAAAGATATTTCCAAAGAGTTCTTCAAAACAATGCACAAGCATTTTATTATTGTTATATTTTTAATACAATCGCATTAAAATTACTAGGGTGTTATTTTTTCTTAGAGTTTAAACTTGCTTTTGGAATAATAAAATATTGTATAAGAAACAAATGATATGGTGAGAGTTTTTGGAAAAAGAAAAGGAGCATGTTAAAGAGACAGAGGTTTTAGATAGATATGAATATTTTTTGTCCATATTTTTAATTGTTGTGGTTTTTCCTGGTATGTGTCTTTTTAATGTTTTTGGTTTTCATTAAATAAACGACATAGAAAATATTATATTTTTTTAATTAAAGATTTTGACAAGGAAAAAAAATTCTCTACTAGCAAATTATTTTATTTCAATAAAATTTAAATCATTACTCTTTTTATAAAAAATATTAGTGCCAAATAATTAAGATAAAGAAATTAAAAGGCATCTTGGACACACTAATTGTGGTATTTTTATTTGCATCTATTTCTTAACTTCATGATTTTATTTTTAGTTAGTATTAAGATTTTTTTTAAAGATTTTGAGTTAATAATAATAAAAAATTATGTTAGAAAACACTTTAGTAAGGTATGTACATTTATTTTTTATGTTAAAAAAATTGGTCTAACCAACGACATCGCAAGAAACAATTATATAACAAAATCAAAATTAAAAGATTAATACAAAACTTAACCCGAAAAAGAAGATCCTTAACATATTAAATACCACATATCTCGCCTAGATAACCTCCAAAAAATCATTTGATTTCTCCAAAATCAACTCTTTAATATTTTTTTATCATATAAAATTCATCATACTGACTTGATTTTCAGATGGTCCCCCAACAACACCTCGAAGGGATCTCTAAGAGACTTTATGCAGGTATTCGTTTAAGAAAAGATTTACAACCTCTGAAGGTATCCATTAAGAAGGAGGCCGATACTGTCTGAAAATAAAAATCATAAAACACATTATAAATGATCTACAAGGGTTTTTAAAAATAATTCCTTACAGAATATTCTCTGTGATTTTTGTAGCCTCATCACTATACATGTTCTTTTTGTATCAATCTTATTTATATAATTTTTAGATGAAATGAATAGTTCAACTTCAATGAACAAATAAATATTCATTGGATATAATTATTCTTTTAGAGTTTTCCATCAATGATTCTTCTTCTTCTTCTTTTTTATACAAAATCTCATTGTAATCATGAGAAATTAGCTATATAATACGATGTCGTTGTTTTGACTTTTGAGACCCGTATGCTCATGCCATATCTGTAGCTAAACAACCAGTAAAAAAAAAGAGAAGAAGAACATTTGCATAATCATAAGAATATTACACACGAATAAAACAAGGAGAAGAGTTTCATTTATAACAAATGTAAAACTTATGTAAAACATTTTTCCATGAAATTCTGGATATATTCCCCATTCCTAATGGTACGGAGAATAAATTAATTCAAGAACAAGTGTTCAGGATGCAGATGAATCCTTGCCACACTTTCTTTATTCATGATAGAATGAAGGCTAAAATTAACCTTTTTAACCCTTGACGGGAGGATCATAGCATGTAACTGGAATTAAGACAATATCGTTTTTTCTTGTGACTGACGCACTGACAATCTCGCTCATGTCAAAATCTTCAGGCTTGATTCCATTAGGAATTTTCCAGTCAAAATGTAATAACAATCTTGCTAGCGGCAACTCAACAGTAGCAATACCAAACGCCATTCCTGGGCAAATCCTTTTTCCAGAACCAAATGGGAGAAACTCGAAATTAGCACCTTTGTAATCAGTTGAACAATCTAAGAATCTCTCTGGGTAGAATTTCTCAGGTTCAGTCCAGTACTTGGGATCCCTCCCTATCATCCAGGCATTGATGAGAACTCTAGTTTTAGCTTCTAAGTCATATCCAGCAACCTTGCAGTTCACCTTACATTCTCTTGGATATACGCACAAGGGTGGGTGTAATCTTAGAGTTTCCTTGAGCGTTAAGTTCAAGAACTGTAATTCATGAACGTTTGATTCATCAATGTACCCGACATCATTGAAAAGTGCTCTCACTTCTTTTTGTGCTTTTTCCCTGACTCTTGGATTTTTCATGAGTTCTGACATTGCCCATTCTAGAACTGTTAACGTTGTATCACCTCCACCAGCGAACATATCCTGAAAACACATGCACGCACAATAACATGCAATTAATGCTTATTCCCAAGACAAGAACAATTATTTTGTTTGATTTTCATAGTAGTTTGAGACACATAAATGTGTTAGTAAGATATTGAGACCTTGAATGCATACAGGCAAAATTATTTCTCTCGAGAAGGGATGCATGCCGTTTTATGTTCAAAAACGTATCTCAAATTTAGTGATCGATGGCTATGAAAAAGTCTTGAAGTTTTAACTTACAATTTAAAGTATAGTATATAACTTCTAAAGCCATTTTAAATATGTCTTCATAATTATCTTATCTCAATATATTGAGTGGCCCTCTAAATTAAAAAAAAAAAACATGAAAAGGATTAACAAGTTAATCTCGGTTAATGCACAAATTAGTATGAAACTATTTCTAATAGTCAAATTAAAAAAAAAATCAAGATTTAGTTTCTATTTAGATTTTTTTTTCAATTTAATGTTTAACATGATAATATAACCAACATGGAAAGTAAAATTAACATGTTGGTTTGTCCTAGTGTTATTCAAAATACTTAAATATAATTAAAGATTTACTGTCTACTCTAATGACAAAACTTTTATATTTAAATATAATAAGAAATTTACTTTATACATAAATATGAGTTTTTCTTTATGAACAAATAAACAGCTGCACGTAGACATGACCATAGGATGAATGTAGTCGGTTCATGATTTGATTATATTTAAATATTTTCATTGTTATTTTCTTCTTCTTGGATAATGCCTAAATTTATCCTCTTAGCTTAGACATGATGTGTTGGCTCTTCTAGTAAAAAACAAAATTCGAATTTTGCAGTACTAGATATTGATTTGTGAAACTTCATGTGTGTGTTCATATCGGGGGGGCAAAAAAGCCATGCAAGGATTTGTGCTTAGAAATGTCAGCGTACTAACCAGGAGGAGTGCTTTGACGCATTCATCAGTTAAGGGGGAGTCCAAGCCTACAGTGAGTTGGAGATTTAAGAGAACATCAAGAAGATCCTCCACTTCATTTTCAGCAATCTCTTTGTCTCTCTTGCTGGCTTTGCGCTCCTTCATCAGCCTTTCAAGAATTTTATTTGCTTTTTTATGCTCCCTCCCGAGCCTAAACTTCCTCCAACTAAACATGTGAAGGAGCTTTTGGGATGGGTACAGATCAACCACATTGGCACCTCCTGCTGCTAGGGACAATTCTTTGGAAATTGTTGAGAAATCTTTGACGATGGTTGCGAATTCTTTTTGGTTTTTGCTGTTCCTTCCAACGCTTATCCTTGAAATTATGCTATATGTGAAAGAAAACAATATCTGGCTGAGGTTAATGGCCGATCCTTGCTGGGAAGAAATGGTTCTTATAAGACTCGCTACCTCTTCTTCCCTTGTTGCTCTGAAAGTACGCACACGTATAGGACTAAGAACCTCCATCGTGACAATCTTTCGCAGCTGTTTCCAATAATCTCCGTATGGTGCAAATATAAGGTCTCGATTGCCGTAAAAGTAGACATTTCCAGCAAAGAAAGGAGGCCTTTCATCAAAACAGCTCTCATGGGTTTTCATCACTTCTTGTGCTAATTCTGGTGATGATATAATAATGGTGGGCACTTCACCAACCTGGAGCAGCATGATCGGTCCATACCTCTCGGCCAACTCTCTGAGGCGAATAAGGAGTGAAGGTCCACCCCCCAGCTGGTGAAGGTTTCCAATGATGCGCAATGCCTTTGGTCCGGGAGGAGGATTTCTACCTGAGTTGTGATTTGTTTTCGGTTCCTTGAAAATTTTAAGTAGAAGAAAGCTCATGAAGAGTAGGAAGGTTGAAAGGGCACTGAAGGAGGGGAGTTGCCACTCCATAGTCAAAACGTAAAGGATTGGTAGAGGTTGATAGGTGATGCTGAGCCCTTGAAGAGAAAAGGGCCCAAGATAATCTTATATAAGAGGATCGATTCAATTAGCTCTCAAAAATATATATAAATGAGCATATATATATATGGATTTGGTCTTTCCTATTATGTAAATTATAGATTAGCACAATCTTATTAATTTCTTCTTGTCTATTCTGTGAATATCAGATTCGCATAATCTTGTACCCATTATTTCCTTACTGGTACACGTCTGTTTAGGAAAGATATAGTCATTTCTAAATTATCTTATTAAAAATTGAGTAAAAGGGGTTGGTGGCCGGCACTTCTGTCACTTTCCGCTTTCCAGGCTAGGTTCAT
Organism: Populus x sibirica; assembly: GCA_019202695.1. Taxonomy (NCBI): domain Eukaryota; kingdom Viridiplantae; phylum Streptophyta; class Magnoliopsida; order Malpighiales; family Salicaceae; genus Populus; species Populus x sibirica. Next base: position 111,389 of record JAGMVL010000053.1, read on the forward strand.
CAAAACAATCTTCAAGGGCTGGCTCGTCTGATCAGGCCTTAATTTTAGATTGTAATTGATCCTCGAGTAAACAAAATCACATGAAAAATGTTCCTCCACATGCCAATCATGAATGCAGTCCCTTGATCCTTGCTTCTTGTATCTATAAAAGGGGGGTTTTGGCATTTGAGAAAAGAAAAAAATGAGAGTAGCCTCTGCCAGTATCTGAAATCTTCTTCCTACAATTTTCACTGGTGTTTGTTTCTTGTTATTGGGATATCCCAAAACCACAAAAACTTCACCAAGCTTCAGCAACAATTCCAAGCAGTAATAATAGTGTCCTTGAGCTTAGATAAGATGTGGATCCCGCGACAGTTTCCTCAACCCTAGTCTGGTTTTTCTTCCAAGTTTCAATTGCCAAACCCAAAGTTCTTGCATTATCAATAAGGGGTAGTAGAGATCGTAATTTCTCAGGCTGGGATTTCACCAAGATTTGATACAAAGAGAACAGTGGGAAAAGAAAATGGTACCCTGCCAGGTACCGACGACATGCTGGGATGAACTGATACAGCATGATACACAAAGTGCCCATGTCTAGAGTATATGCATGGACTAAAATCCATGATCACAATTAAGCATGTTAAAAAGAAATTTAATGAATCTTGAAAGGTATAACTCAACTACTTAGATTTTAAATTTACTTCACAGAAATTACTGGTTTGAATATCACAAACCACTACTAAAAAATATAGTAATTAGCAACTAACTAATCTATTGCAAAAAAAAAAAACTAAAATCCGTTGCTCAAAAAATTCAGCAACGAAAAATATCGAATGCAAATCTGTCGTTGTTGCTTTTTTAGCAACGGATAATCCGATGCATATATTAGCAACGGATTTTCCGTTGCTCATATATCAGCAACGAAACAATTTGTTGCTAGTTTTGTGAATATTCAGGAATGGATTTTTCGGTGCTGATTGATGAATTATTTACAATCAGCAACGAAAAATCCGTTGCTGACTATATTATTTTTATTAAATTTATTTTTTTTATCCAAATGACTTTTAATTTTTTAAATTAATTATTTATGGATATTTTGAAAGTTGTAGAATATATATAAACAACATAAATTAATATTGAAAATGACTTTATCACCAATAATAAATGGAATAAAAATAAAATTCATGGTATAAAAAATTAGTTAAACTTGCATTAATGCAAATAAGTCGAAATACAATAAAAAAGATACAATCATGGTGCTTGTTGAGGAGACGAACCATGATATTATAGATCGACGTAAGATGAATCAGGATATAGTGGTGGAGGTGTAGGTCGATAAATTGGTAAAGATGTGAGACCCATAAATGTCATTATCTAGAGAGCCATAGGTGGCGGCATTGATGGGGCCATATGTGTTGGCATACCTTGGCCAATATTTGATGTCCCACCATGGTATCCAAGATTGTTCATAAGATATTCTTTTATGGAATCCATTTGCCGTTTCATTTCAAAAATAAAATCATCTTTTTTCTTTATCTCCTTTTGCAATGCCCGATAAGATGAACTAGGATTTGATGACTCCACTGAGTAGGAATGTGATGAAGAGCTTGTATTAACTATAGATTTTGGCATACGAGGTGCCCCATATACCCTTTGTAACTCCTCCTGAAGCCACACACCAAGGTGCTCCATCAAATAAATGATGATTTTCACGATTAGTTTCATATTTTGAAATCATCTTCTTTTTATAATTTTCCTACAAATAAAATACATGCAATAATAAATTCATTTGAATGTTAAATAATATTTAATTTATATAAATAAACAAAACAAATAAAAATACATACAATCACTTTTTTAGACTTGTTGTCGACGAAGATGCCAGACTACTTAGTACTTTGATGCAAAGCTGAAAAGACATCATCCCATAGAGGTTCTTTTCCACCAGCTTGCTTTTGCTTTCAAGATTAATAAATATTGTAAAAGATAAATATAAAAATTTTAATTCATTATCTTAAGCAAAAAAAATAAATCCTTACCATGTTAGCTCGATATGATGCAAATGACATTGTTCCTCTAGAATGAGTGCTTATTTTGCCATCTGTTTTGGTTAATCGATTCCTCTTAGCAGATTCCGACTTCTTTTGAAATTCAGGGGTGAACCAAACATCTTTGATTATTTGATTCCAGTTGTCATTGTTTATCTAAGCAGAACCTTTATCAAGTCAAGCTTAAGTGGACACGATTAAACTCCTTCCATGCCTCCCTATCAGATGGGTGCACCATAACCCTATTATGTGACTTATGAAAATGATGTCATGTCATATCTTTGGCATGATATGGAGACATGAATAGTCTATGAAGCCTTGGTGTCAAGGAAAAGTATTGGAGTTGCTTCTCCGCCTTATTGGAACCTTTACTAGTCGGATTTCTAGGTTTGTATCGTGAACTTCCACAAAAATCACAATTTATTTTCATTGCATCTGCCCCATAGTACAACATATAATAATTAGGACACACATCATATTTCCCATAACCAAGTCCAAATAGCCGCATAAATTTCTTGGCATCATAAAAATTTGATACCAAATTTTCATCATTAGGCATGCAACTTTTTGTAAAATGAATAAATTTATTAAAGGTAGTTTGAGTCAAATTTAAAGTTGACTTCATATTAAACAATTGTACACAAGCAGATAATTTGTATTGCTTGGTACACCCATCCCACAAAAGCTCCTCCGCAGCTTTTAAAAGTTTATAAAAATTAGTTGCCTTCGAATTTGGAAGTTCATCTGCTACCACATGACTAGACATATTATCATTAGAGTATGTATCACCAACCCCTATTGCATCCATAATCAGATTCCTATATGGATTTTCTAGACAGACGTCATTCACAACATGACTAATTCCAACCGATGAAGGTCCAGTCAATATTGGTTATGTGATATAAGGCTCCCTATGTACAGTCCAATTTTTATAACAAGGTAAACAACCTTTTGCCAATAGGTGCTTACAAACATCATCTTTCTTTAAAACTTTTGATTTTTGCACCTCACACAAAGACATCTAATTTTTCCCCCAGATATATTTTTATCAATTGAAAACGCAAAATTGATAAATCTTCTAACACCCATAATGTATTCAAGACGAAGACGACCATCCATAAGATGACGATAAATCCACAATTGATCATCCATATTAATCTAATTAACATGATAACATCAATAAACATTTTAGAAATAAACATACTTCCTTAACTACTAGTACTTAAACAATCCTTTAAAATAAAATATGTACCACATAAACAAACTTTAATTGTTTGTCCAACTCCACGAGGCAATTTGATAACAATATGTTGGATACCATATCCTTAAGATATACAGTCACCTCCACATCAATTAATATTTAACTTTGATTTACCACAATAATCTATCTTGAAATTAATATTAAAAACAATATACTAAAAATATTCATATTAACACAAACTTTATTTATTTTCACGTGTTTCTTTCTTTTATTCCAAAAACCCTTGGCAATACTGTATCTTTGTATGGTTAGCATCAATTTTCATCGAGATATCTTTATTTCTTATAAAATATATTATTATTATTTTCCTTCTCTCTCTCTTTGGGGTTTTGCTAAGCCAATTATACATGGAAAATAGAGTTTTTCTTAAAAAAATAAATGTGGATTATAATTGATTGAATGAGTATAAATTAAAAATAATTTTATAACAAAAAATATTTCTAAATTAAAAGTAAAATAGTTAAGACTTCTAATTCAATTCATTTTTATATATATTTTAAGCATTAAAATTGAATTCAATTACATGATTTAATAATTTATTTCAAATATAAGAATTGTAATAGGTTATTAATTGAATCCAAATTTGTTTTGAATTAAATTTAATATGTGATTTGGTTCCAGATAAGGTTTAAGCTGTTCGGTGCTTAAGCATTTAAAAATATTGTTATTTATCCATTTCCTTTTTAATTATTAGAGTAAATTATTATTTTATCATTATGTTCTTAGTGAAATAATGATTAGTCTCTTTGGTTTTAAAAAAAAAACTCAATATTAAATTCTTGTATTTTTTATATTTTTTTGCCACTTGTCTTCTCATAACAATTTTTTTTTTCTAAGATCTAACATAAAAATTTCAATCTTGAACAAGATTAAAAATGCATTTAGAAATTTCAAAATAACTAACATTTAATTTATAACAAGGAACTAACTTATGGTTTTCAAAAACATAATAACTAACTTATAAAATCATAAAAAATACATAAATCAAATTATAATTTACTCTAATTATTATCTCTTAAAACCTCTAACTTAAAAGTAGAACTACTCAGGTGGTTTATGTTTTTTATTTCCAAAGAAATACTGATATACTATGCATTTAATAATAATAATAATAATAATAATAATAATAATTCATTGTTTTTTACTTTTAATTGTTAACGTCGCCCAGTAAACAAGTTGAGTTATTACAAATTCACCAAAAAACTAATTTAAGGTGCCAAAAACTAACGTTATCATATATTCACTCAATTAAAAACAAAAGCATATCTAGTGGGCATAAATTTGATTGACAATAACCTCCACATCAATTAATATTTAACAATAATTAACTATTATATGGACATAAATTTGTAGTTAATTAATATATTATACAGTCACCTCTAGGTTTCATTTTGATCCCATAATTTCTATAAAAAAAGAAACTCAATATCAGATTTAATGATTGATCATTCAATTAATATTTTTATACAAACTCGCATTGAATAAGGAAAGAAAAAAGATAGTCCTATACCCAGAAAAGATATTATCAAACAATTTATGAATCGTAACCCTACAAATTAAATTGGAGGTTTTGATAAATTTTCAATTAAATATGCATAATTAGGTTATAGATTATGGTAAAAACATTTTATAAACCCTTATTTTATCGAATGAATAACCTAAAACCATTATTCAAAGTATCGATAAAAAAAAAATTGTTACCTATGTTCTTGAGTTCTAGGTGAGCGAGATGAAATCTACACGACAGAAGAACACCTGAGATTGGGAAAGTTAGGTAAGAACTTTTTAGTGTAAGTTAAATTGCAACAGAGAAAAAAATAAATCTTAAAATTAATTACCTGAATTATTGAAGAAAAGAATGCAAAAACCAACCCATATACAAAGAGAGGGGGTAAATCAGGATGTTCAATGGTGATAATGATGGGTCTACTGAGATGTTGCCATGAGTCTGTGTTTTTTATGGTTTACAAAGAAAGATTGAATCTGTTAAGATGAAGGAGAAGAAGATGAAGATAAAAGTTAAGGATGTTGGAGACGAATGAGAAGAAGATGAAGAGAAAAGTTTGGGACAAAGGAAATTCTATCGATGAAGAGAGAGTGCAAGTTAATTATTTTTCTACAGTTATGGATGTTATTAGGGACGAAGGAGATGAAGAGATCCACTGCAAGTTAATTAATTTTCTAGTGGGTTGTTTGTTTCTTTGTTGTGTTTACGTTTACGAGGGGAAGAGAGTGCAAGTTTAGAATTGCTAATTAACGGTTGAATCTTTTAATGTCAAAGCTAATCAACGGTCTATATAATTTTAGTTTTAGTTTAAAATTTAAATAATTATTTTTTCAATCAGCAACAGATAGACCGTTGCAAATTTCATGTTGCCTTAAGCAACGAATTTTTCGTTGCTTAAGCCTATTGCTAATATCAAAAAAATAATATATATGTAATCCGTTGCAAATCTGTTACTAAATTTAGCAACTGAATTATCCGTTGCTAAAACATGATGTTAATAGCCCTATTTTTTAGTAGTGAACCCCAGGACTACTGGAGATTTACCTTGTCGTTAACTTCATGACCTTAAGGAATTAATCGAGTTACGAGTAAACTAACCGATATCTAATTTTTTTTTTTCTAAGGAATTCAATGCACACGGTGAAAATCACCACCACTTTATTGAAACGAAGAACGCAACAGCCATTCAAGACAACATGGCCAACAACCCATCAGCAAATACATTCATGCTTGGCTACTGGTCTTCATTCTTCAATGGGATGCCTGGTGTGCACTCTCATGGCCGTGCATGGTCACTATGTCCCTCCCAAGGATGTCTCCGCCCCAATACTACAGGGCTATCTTGCTTCTCCATGTACAGTACCCAAAACCACATGACAGCACACGAGCCCTTTCCAGTGACTACATCCCATCGCTTTGGCTTATGCATGGTCAAGCCTGTGTAACTGACGCCCTCTCAATGTCCTCCCGCCATCTCTTTCAGTCTCCCCTTCCTCTGGAATAATAATTTTTTTAAAAAAAAATAATTATTTTTAACATCAATTTATCAAAATAATTTAAAAATATTAAAAAAATATTAACTTAGAATAAATAAAAAAATTTAAATTTTTTTAAAATACTTTTAAAACATAAAAATAAATTATAACAACTGAGCTTCTATTTATTGGCTAATCAAATAAAGCTAATTGTGTTGTCTTTATATAATCACATTAAATAATACTCTAAAAGGCGTGGGAAAACTACTGTAGCTTTTTCACGCCTTTCACTTTCTCATCTTTAATATATTATATTATAATTAAATGAAACGCTAAATTGTTTTTTTTTTAATTTTTTTGTTTTTTTAATGAATTTTTTGGTTTGATCCCGGGTTTTATGGGTTAGTCTGGTTTGACGAGTTAATCCGGATTTGTTTTTCTTTTTAATTAATTTTTTTTATTTAGTTTAGTTTGTTAATGTTAAAGTTCTTTATATTTAATTATCAGACTTTCATGACACGTATCCCGGACTTGACGGGTTAACTTGGTTTGACGGGTTAACCCGGTTAATTTTGGGTAAACCCGTCAATTGTTTTTTTTTCTATTTAGTTATCAAACTTTCATGACGCGAATCCCAGGTTTGACGGATTAACCTAGTTTGAAGGGTTAACCTAGTTAATTCATATTTTTTTCTTTTTCTTTATTAGTTTTTTTTCCTTTATTTTTTTTAATTAATCTATTTAATTATCACACTTTTATGACACGACCTTATAGCCAGACCCACATCCAATGCTCTAGGGTCCGGTATTGCAGTCAGGCTCACTTAAACTTAAGTCATGTAAGTTTAATGTTATTATTAATATTATAAATAGTATTCTTGGGTCAAGCGTTGCAGCTAGACCCAAGGCTTTTGGGTATATCTTTGCAGAAAGATCTAACACTTTTAGATCTTAGCATTTTTTGATATTTTTTATGCAAGAAAAAAAAATTAACCCGTGACTTATGCTTTTGTTTTTTTTTTCCCTTTTCTTTTCCTTTTTAAGCCTTTTACTTTGAATAGCACGGTGCAATCCACAGTGAAAAAGCTTATGCCTTTAGTTTATTTTTTTTGTCTATAGTTTCTTAATATTAAATTTTTTCTGTTTAATTATCAGACTTTCATGACACGGATCCCAGGTTTGATGGTTTAACCTAGTTGATTCAGATTTTTTTTTCTTTTTCTTCATTAGTTTTTTCCTTCATGTAGATATTTTTCTCTTTGCTTTTTCCTTTTTAATTAATCTTTTTTTAAAAAAAATTAGTTCATTAATATTAAATCTTTTTTCTATTTAGTTATCACACTTTCATGACACAAATCCCAGGTTTGACGGGTTAACCTGATTTGGCGAGTTAACCCAATTGATTCAGATTTTTTTTCTTTTTTCTCATTAGTTTTTTTTCTTTGTTTTTTTCTTTTTAATTAATCTATTTAATTATCACACTTTTATGACACGACCTTTGCCATGGACCTACATCCAATGCTATTGGGTCTGGTATTGCAATTCCAAACCCACTTAAACTTGGGTCATGCAAGTTTAATGTTATTATTAATATTATAAATATTACTTTTAGGTCAGACGTTGCAGTCAAACCCAAGATTTTTGGGTATAGCTCTGCAGAAAGACCTAACACTTTTAAATCTTAATTTTTTTTGATAATTTTTATGCAAAATAAATTGACCTGCGGCATCGCGCGGGTCATGTAACTAGTTATAATTTATGATTGGTGGATTCTTAAATTTATTTTTTTATTCAATATTTTTTTTTATTTTTTATTTTAAAATACAAGTATTGATTATTGTTCGAGAGTAAGAACATTAATTTATATAGAGATATTTTCTCATTATTTTTTAAAAATAAATTTCAAGACCTTTTTACATTAAATGTTATTTTTCTCCTATAGGTTGCAGGGAATTTTTTTGATTGTATTGTTAAATTTGACTCAAAAAGTTAAAGATAACCGTAAACCTTTCAATTTATATTTGACTTGAGTTTTATATTAAATCATGTGTAAAAATAATTCAGACAATCAGTAAAATCATGATTTTAATTAGAAAAAAATTATTATGAATTTTTTTTATACAATTAAGATAATAACATATTAAATTGATCTTGGTAAACCTAATTACTTTCTTATTTATTGTTACGTACGACTTTGATAGATCAAACAAAAGATTGATTATTGCTTTATTCATTGTCTTATTTATATTAGCACATCCTTATTTTTTTATTGTTTTATTTATTTTTTTCAAAATTTATTTATTTTTAACTGGTACAAAATAATAAAAGAGAAGTTTTGTCCGGCCTATTTATTTGAAAGTACAGTAAATAATATTTTTTAAAATATTATTAATTTAAAAATATATTAAAATAATATATATTTTTTATTTTTTAAAACTCATGGTTAAATCTGCACATATCTAAAAATATAAAAATATAATTTAAAATAAAATAATATTTACAATTAATAAAAAATTAGTATAACCACAGCCTCATATAAGACCTACCGCAACATTGATGAGTGTAGCTGCTTTATATCTGATCAATTAATTTAAAAATATATTAAAATAATATTTTTTTTTATTTTTTAAAACTCATGGTTAAATCTGCACATATCTAAAAATATAAAAATATAATTTAAAATAAAATAATATTTACAATTAATAAAAAATTAGTATAACCACAGCCTCATATAAGACCTACCGCAACATTGATGAGTGTAGCTGCTTTATATCTGATCAAATAAATATTTTTTTATTGTTATAAAAGAGTGTTTGAATTCGAGATTTTTTAAAAATAATTTTTTAAAAAAAATATTATTTCAACAATATTCTTTCAAAAAGACACTTTAAATAACCACCGGCACGAGAAATAATTGTCACTGTCCTTTTCTTTTCCAGCATTCATTTTTCCGTACGACTTTTTTCAGCGTTCATGTTTCTCAATGGACTGTTAGCTTCTACTTGCCGATGGACCTCTGTATATTCTCTTTCTTTTTAGTTATTTTTTAAAATATTTTTTTATTAAAAATATATTAAAATAATATTTTTATTTTAAAAAAATTGTTTTTAACATTAACGTATTAAAAAAAATTTAAAAATATTAATTAAAATAAAAAAATTTAAATTTTTTTAAAAATATTTTTAAAATATAAAAACAAATTTGTCCTATTATGAGGTAGCTTTCCTGTCTCTTACTCTTCTTTCAAGCGAAGCACCACTAGCCACTGGACGCGGTAGCTCCACATTTGTGGAAGAGATAAGCATGGCTGTCGCTGTCTTTTCTCTCTCAACTTGGACGCTCTTCCTCCAGAAATGAAACGTAGCATTGTTCAGAACCATAATATTTAAAAATGTCATATTTCACTAAAGATTTCTGCTACTATATTAATTTCTTATTTTTCTTATATTATATATTAATTTCCTAATTTATCCGATAACAATGCAACATTTCTAGAAGAATACCTACTTATAGTAATGTCACGTTTTAAAAATATGATGAAACGATGTTATTTCCTTGATTATCATTAATTTCCTAATTAATCTTAGGAATTTTTAAGATATACCATTTGCGCATGTTGTTGATGGATTTCGCTAAATAATAGTTTTGCTTTTTTTTTAATATTTTACTCTTAGAAGTTTATTTAAATAAACGTAGATATTGTTTTTAAAAGTATTTTTTATTAGAAAATATATTAAAATAATTTATTTTTTAAAATTTATTTTTATATCAACATATTAAAACGATTTAAAAATATATAAAAAAATAATTTAAAATCAAAAAATCAAAATTTTATGAAATAGTAATTGTACTGCTTGCTCCATACTAGTCTAACATTTTTGAATATTACCATTTTAATTTTTTTTTTATTACCGTGGATGTCCGGGTCAGCTACCATTTTAATTTTTTAAAAAGATTTAAGTTTGCTCTTATCTACTAAACTAAGAAAAATTAAAGGAAGCTCACTTTTTATTTATATTTTTATTCTACTTATTCTTCATTCTAATAATTTTTCCATCAAACTAAAATAAGGTTATTTATCGGCTATGGGTAATATGTGATTTAAAAAAAAATAGAAAGCATTTTAGATTTCTTAAATATATGAATAAATGTGAAACATTCATTAAACTGTAAGGATAAAAATAAAATGTACTCTTTACACTCCTTTGAAATTCTATATGAATTAGTTATGGTATTTTTAATCATTTTGCAAAATTAGAAGAATAATTTATAATTTACTCTTTAAGAAACATGATTGGAGAATTGCAATAGTAGTTTATATATTATGATTTTTATAATAAAAAAATTTGTGTGCTATCATAATTCTGTATTCAAGTTTTGCTGTCAGTATTTAGTAAAATTTATTTTTTAAAGTATATTAAGTCGGTGAAATTCTCAAAATCATTTGAAGAAAAAAATTAGTATTGATTGAAAAAAAATTTAATTAATCTAAAATATTATTAACACTTGAAAAAAAGCATTTATATATTCTAATATATATATAAAAAAAAACAAGAAATAGTATCTAAAAACTCTTTTGGACTTTGGAGTCTATATGTACCTAAATACTAGGTATTAATATTTGTCAATAATTGATTGTAATTCGGATAATTAAAAAAAAATGTATTTGTTTCAACTAATTTTTAACTCATCATTACACTTGGAACTGATTTTATTCCGGAGCCATTAATTATAATAGTATTACATGATAAGTGACGATTTTTTATTTGGTTTTTATTAAAAAAAATAATTAAATATAATTTATTTTAGAAAAACTTGAAACTGGTTGAAACTGACTGGTTTCGGTTTGGTTCAGTTTTATAGGATAAAAACTGGTTTGACTTGGTTTCTTCAATTTGGCTCGGTTTTTTTCTGGTTTTTCGGTTTGGGTTCAGTTCGGTTTTTTCGATTTTAGACTTATAAAACCAAAACTGAACCAAACCGGTCGGTTTTTTTAAAATTTTAATCGGTTTAATCGGTTTTTTTCACGGTTCGGTTTTTTTAGTTTTTTTTTTCAGTTTTCTCAGTTTAATCGATTTTTCAGTTTTTTCTCACCCCATGACTTAAATATATTTATGATAAAAAAATATATTTTTAATATTAATATATTTAAAATATTTAAAAAATAATAATATAATTTTTAAGTGTAAAAAGCCATTTGAAATACAGGTAGTAATTGACTGGAAAAACAAACAGTCACTGAGGTCAAGCGGGCCCCAGACAAAACCAAAGTTAAATTGCATCTAAAGTGCCTCGACGGTCTTCACTGTGATATCCTCATTTCTATCTTTCTCTCTTTCGGTGGTTGTGCGAAAAGAGAGAAACCTGCCTGATGGAGGATACCATAGTCTTGTATCCATCACCTGGCAGAGGCCACTTATTCTCTATGGTGGAACTAGGAAAGCAAATTCTCGAACACCACCCTTCAATCTCAATTACAATCATAATCTCCGCCATGCCAACTGAACCAATCTCCATTGATGACCCCTACTTTTCCACACTCTGTAACACCAATCCCTCCATAACTCTTATTCACCTCACTCAAGTTTCTCTCCCTCCCAACACCACCTTTTCTCCTCTAGATTTCGTAGCCTCTTTCTTTGAGCTCCCTGAGCTCAACAACACCAACCTCCACCAGACCCTCTTAAATCTTTCTAAATCCTCCAATATAAAAGCCTTGATTATAGATTTCTTCTGCAGTGCTGCTTTTGAGTTTGTGTCCTCTAGACACAACATCCCCATTTCCTTTTTCTTCACTCATGGTGCAAGTGGCCTCTCCATGTTTCTTCACCTCCCTATCCTTGATAAGGTCATCACAAAGAGCTTGAAAGACCTTGACATGATTATTGATTTTCATGGCATACCAAAAATCCCAACAAAAGAGTTGCCACCGGCTATTTCTGACCGGTCCCACAGAGTTTACCAATACTTCGTTGACACTGCCAAGCTGATGATCAAGTCTGCAGGAGTCATAATAAATACATTTGAGTTACTTGAACGTAAGGCACTTCAGGCAATACAAGAAGGAAAGTGCGCCCCAGATGAGACAGTACCACCATTATTTTGCGTTGGTCCCCTTTTAACCACTAGCGAAAGCAAAAGCGAACACGAGTGTCTGACTTGGCTTGACTCGCAACCAACCCGCAGTGTTTTATTTCTTTGTTTTGGCAGCATGGGAGTCTTTAATTCGCGTCAGTTAAGGGAAACGGCTATTGGGTTGGAGAAAAGTGGTGTTAGGTTCTTGTGGGTGGTGCGTCCTCCCCTGGCTGATAGCCAAACCCAAGCAGGCAGGTCAAGCACTCCAAATGAGCCATGTTTGGATTTACTTTTGCCAGAAGGGTTCTTGGAGAGAACCAAAGATCGGGGATTTCTAGTGAATTCATGGGCACCACAAGTTGAAATACTCAACCACGGCTCGGTTGGAGGATTTGTGACTCATTGTGGATGGAATTCTTTACTTGAAGCCCTGTGTGCTGGGGTGCCAATGGTGGCTTGGCCTCTGTATGCAGAGCAAAGGATGAATAGGATTTTCTTGGTTGAGGAAATGAAGGTGGCTCTAGCATTTAGAGAAGCTGAGGACGATCAGTTTGTGAACGCGGCCGAGCTGGAGGAGCGTGTGATTGAGCTGATGAACTCGAAGAAAGGTGAAGCTGTTCGAGAAAGGGTTCTGAAACTTAGGGAGGATGCCGTGGTGGCAAAGAGTGACGGAGGATCTTCTTGCATAGCCATGGATAAGTTGGTGGATTCTTTTAAAAAAGGTTAATCATGTAAACCTTGGGCTTGAAACCATTAGTGTTCAACAATGGGATCTATCTTGTTTGCTGATCATTTTTACCTGAACATGAACTTTCAATATGTAATCTTTGAAAAGAAAAGTATATTCAAATTAAGTTCCAATGTTCCTAAGAAAGGCCCTGAGGAGACAAGGATTTCTGATGTATCAAAGCCATTTTTATGTCACTAATCAGTAATTACATTGCTCTGTTTGATAATGCGGCGGTAATAAATTGCTTATTAGCATGTTTTTTAAGTTGTTTATTGTTTGAAAGAAATATAAATTAATTTTTTTTTGTTTTTTAATAATTTAAATGTATTAATATTAAAAATAAAAAAACCTAAATAAACATAATCTTGATATGTTTTTAATTAAAAGATATTTTCACAAAAATATCATGCAATATGCAATGCATTATCAAGCAAAACAGATTATATATTCATGACAACAAATCGCAAATACTAGGGTATTGATAACTTGGAACAAAAAATAATAAATGATCATGTTAAGGCTCTTGCACACGTTGGTGACTAATAAAAAAAAGTAACCATCTAGGTGGTGGCCCAGTGGTAAGAGCTTGGGACTAAGGAGTTTGCTTCCTCTTAGGTCTCAGGTTCGAACCCTGTGGTTGCTCATATGATGGCTACTAGAGGCTTACATGGGCGTTAACTTCTGGGCCCATGGGATTAGTCGAGATGCGCGCAAGCTGGCCCTCGTGGACACCCACGATAATAATAATAATAAAAAGTTACATGTTACTAAATCAGATGATATTTGATTCAATAAACACACACACACAAGCTTTGTGATTCATACTTCGCCGTGGGTCAAATAATCAAAAAAATTTAAAAGAGCTCCTAAACAAAATAAAAGAGGATGTTTTGTCTATTTTTTTTTTATTTTTTAACCTGTCATGTCATTTTTTTTGTATTTAAACCAAAAAGGTTTATTATCTCATATTGACAAAACATAAATATACACTAAAATGCTTCAAATCCCACATTAAAAAAAAATACATTATTATAGTATTTATATAATGAACTATGAAATGAGTTAGTAACCAAATAAAAAATATAAGAAAACGAAGGGTCCAGGGTATGAGAAAAAACACATTTGACAAAAAAAGTCTCTTCCAGATTTTTGCCGGATCACCCTAGTTTCGAGTTGACCTTGCAAGTTGATTGGTTTACTCCTGGTCAATTGCAGGCTCAGATTTTGAATGAAACAGGCCCTCCCAACGCTGCTGGGCCTGGCCTCCCAGCAGGATCCAAAGCGTTGGGTTTTGCTTTGGGCATGGCCCAAGCTGTTGGGTCCTGGTTAGAAAAGGGTTCAAAGATGTTGGGTCCTGATAGCAGAAGGGTCCAATTAGGTGTTGGGTCATGGTGGTAGGCAGGACCCAAAGTTGTTGGGTCCTGGTGGCTGCAAGACCCAATTAAGCGTTGGGTCTTGATTCTGAGGCCCAATGTTGTTGGGTCTTAATGACATGGGTGGAAGGGCCCTAATTGTTGGGTCATGGTGTGTGTGAGGCTGGGTTCTGTACTGGTAGGACCCAACACCCACATAGGTCCTGCACCGGGCAGAATCCAAAGCTATTTTGGATCCTCGCACACGTCGGGACCCAAAGCAATTGTGGGTCCCGCACCCGCGGTATCCGAGGTATTCCGGGCTTTGCACCCGACAAGACCCAAAGCAATGTTGGGTCTCGCACCCCGCAGACCCAAATGGTTCTGCAAATTTGGATCTAATATTTAATAATATATATAATTTAAAACTGCTGTACAAAAAATTTAAAGACAACAAAACATTGATAAAACTTTAAATTCCATACACTAATGTTATAAAATTAAAATATCTTCTAGCACCCAATATATAATCTCATATATAATACCAAAACTTTATAAAGTATATGATGTGAATTAAAAATTTATTGAGAGCTTCATCAACTTTAATATGACAATATTAGAGAATTATTTACTCAGCCAGACAAAATCTTAATATATTTTTTTTAAATATATTTAAAAAAATATAAAAACATGAGAAAAATATTATTTTGAAGTAAAGAAAAAATTAAAAATTAAAAATTTATTGGGTCTGGTGTCGCAGCCAAACACAATGCCAACATTTATTTTAAAAAAATAAAAAAAAAACATAAAACAAAATTAATTTGAAGTAAAGAAAAAAAACTTCAAAATTGTCAAATTGTTTTCAAAGAATTTTTAAAACGCAAAATCAAACATGATCTAATTAATTTGAAGTAAAGAAAAAAATAATTTTTTTTAATTTCTTGAGTCTAGCCTCTCAACCAAACACAATCTCAATATATGTTTTTTTTAAAAAAATATTTAAAAAATAATACAAAAACATGAAGAAAATATTATTTTGAAGTAAAGAAAAAAATTAAAATTTTTAAAATTTCTTCGGTCTGGTGTCATAGCTAGACACAAACTCAACATATTTTTTTAAAATAAATAATACAAAAACATAACAAAAATATTAATTTGAAGCAAAGAAAAAAATTTAAAAATTATTTTAAAGAATTTTCGAAACGCAAAATCAAACATGATTTAATTAGGAAATTCAACCCAACCTGTAACGGGAAAAAAATTATCATCACCTAACTTTTATACAATATAAAAAAAATCTCTTTAATTTATTTTGAAAAATAAATTTAAATCAGAGAAGACAACAACAAAGAAATTTAATTGATATAACTGCTGGGTTTGGAAGCCAGTCGTCTGTATTGATCAATGATCTTCCATTAATATTCAATGATGGTGTTATACTGCAGTGAAGAAGATATATATATATAAAAGATGTGCAAAGGCATAGAGAGGCATGAGGGGTTGAATTCTCACACACGTGATAACATGGATTCCCAATCCGTCGGACAAAAGGAAACCAATTGTTTTGTTTTTTTTTTTTTTTTTTTTACAATCTCTTTTGCTGATGTCCCTTTGGGTGGATTGCTTTGAATAGTTCTACAAGGGGAGTAGGCCTTTTCAGTTTCAGTCTTCGCTTTTCCTGTGAACGTCTTCGATCTTTTTTTCGTTGTATTCGGGCCGTGGTTTTTGACCGGGCCCTAGGAGACTGCTTATGCCCCTAGATAGCTTTCAAAGTCTACAAACCTTCCTGTACCAGCAGGACCCAACACCCACCTGGGTTCAACACCAACAGGATCCAATGCCATTTTGTGAGTTCTGCACATGTCAGAATCTAAAACAATTTTGAGTCCTGCATCAACAGGAACTAGAGTTATTTTGGTTCATGCACTCGATAAGACCCAACACCCACATGAGTCCTGCAACAAGCAAGACCCAAAACTATTTTGGATCATGCACACGTCAGGACCCAGAGGTATTTTGGGTCCTGCACCCGACATTACCCGACACCCAATTGGGTCCTGCACCCTGCAGGACCTAAAGCAATGTTAGGTCCTGCACCCGGCAGTTCCCAACTCTAATGGTTTCTGCAGGGGGCTGGACCTAACACATAATTTATTTATGTATTTAATAATATATATAATTCAAAACTACTGCATAAAAAATCTAAAGAAAATAAAACATTGATAAAACTTTGAATCTCATACACTAATATTATAAAATTAAAATATCTTCTATTACTCAAAATAAAATCTTTTATATAAAAACAAAAATTAATAAAGTATATGATGTGAATCAAAAATTTATTGAGAGCTCCATCAACTTTAATATGACAATATTAGAGAATTATTTACTCAGCCAGACACAATCTCAATATTTTTTTAAAAAAATATATTTTTTAAAAATATAACAACATGAAAAAAAAATATTATTTTGAAACAAAGAAAAGAATTAAAATTTTAAAATTTCTTGGGTCTGGCGTCGCAGCCAAACACAATGCCAGTATTTTTTGAAAAAAATAATACAAAAACATAAAAAAATTATTAATTTGAAGTAAAGAAAAAAAACTTAAAAATTGTCAAATTTTTTTGAAAGAATTTTTAAAACGCAAAATCAAACATGATCTAATTAATTTGAAGTAAAGAAAAAAAATATCAAATGAATATTAATTTGAAGTAAAAAAAATAAAAAACTTTTCAATTTTTTAAGTTTTGCCTTTCAACCAAACACAATCTCAATATATGTTTTTCTTTTAAAAAAATATTTAAAACATAATACAAAAACACAAAGAAAATATTATTTTAAAAAAAAAAAAAATTAAAAATTAAATATTTTTTGGATCTAGCGTCGTAGTCTCCGACATAATCTAGATGGAAGCTAGACCCAAAACTAATGTATCCTGCAACAACCTGACCCAACAGTGTGAGGTTCGGCTACTAAAGCCAGACCCAGCAGCTCTATTGTCACCTCTGCCGCTGCATCGCTCTCATCTTAATGGCACAGTCAAATGGGCAACGTCCCAGCCGCAATTCTCGACTAAAAACACAGGAAATGAACGACTCCAGGATGCTACTGGAGAAAAGTGGTGTTAGGTTCTTGTGGGTGGTGCGGCCTCCCTCCAAATGAGCCATGTTTGGAATTACTTTTGCCAGAAGGGTTCTTGGAGAGAACCAAAGATAGGGGATTTCTAGTGAATTCATGGGCGCCACAAGTTGAAATACTCAACCACGGCTCGGTTGGAGGGTTTGTGACTCATTGTGGATGGAATTCTTTACTTGAAGCCCTGTGTGCTGGGGTGCCAACGGTGGCTTGGCCTCTGTATGCAGAGCAAAGGATGAATAGGATTTTCTTGGTTGAGGAAATGAAGGTGGCTCTAGCATTTAGAGAAGCTGAGGACGATCAGTTTGTGAACGCGGCCGAGCTGGAGGAGCGTGTGATTGAGCTGATGAACTCGAAGAAAGGTGAAGCTGTTCGAGAAAGAGTTCTGAAACTTAGGGAGGATGCGGTGGTGGGAAAGAGTGACGGAGGATCTTCTTGCATAGCCATGGCTAAGTTGGTGGATTCTTTTAAAAAAGGTTAATCATGTAAACCGCGGGCTTGAAACCATTAGTGTTCAACAATGGGATCTATCTTGTTTGCTGATCATTTTTACCTGAACATGAACTTTCAATGTGTAATCTTTGAAAAGAAAAGTAAATTCAAATTAAGTTCCAATGTTCCTAAGAAAGGCCCTGAGGAGACAAGGATTTCTGATGTATCAAGCCATTTTTATGTCACTAATTAGTAATTACATTAATGCTCTGTTTGCTAAATTGCTTATTAGCATGATTTTTAAATTGAGTTTTTTTTGAAAAAATTATAAATGAATTTTTTTTCTATGTTTTTTAATAATTTTAATGTATTGATATTAAAAATATAAAAAAACTTTAATAAACAAAATCTTAATATGTTTTTAAATAAAAGATATTTTATAAAAATATCATGCAATATGCAATACATTATAAAACAAAACAGATTATATATTCATGACAACAAATTGCAAATAATAGGGTAGTGCTAACTTGGAGTAAAAATTAATAAATGATCATGTTAAGCCTATTGCGCATGTTAATGACTAATAAAAAAAAAATACTATTAAATAATTGAAGGGATTAGAGTTCAATAATGTTGTAGTATGCAACAATTTTTTTTATAGATAGAAAAAGGGGGAAAAAATAAAAAGAAAACACCCATTTTATTAGCAAGGAAACAGGAGTAAAAGCTCGGAGTATATCCTAACATGGTAAAAGAATGTTTGAAAATACATTAATGATTGTTTTTTAAAATATTTATTTTTTTATAATGATATATTAAAATAATATATATATTTTTTAAAAAATTATTTTTGATATTAAAACATTAAAATAATTCAAAAAATAAAAATAAAATTCAAAACAAAAAAATTTAGAACTTTAAAAAAATATAATTTTAATAGCGTTCCCGTGCTTACTTGCTAGGAAGATAACTTTAACGAACACGGTTCAGGAAATGTTAAAGAATTGCTCTCAATTCAAAATGTTAGAGTGGTTGGTTAGGTCATAATATCAAAAGGTAAAGTTAATTTTTTAACCTTTTCTCCGCATTTATATATTCAGTAAATACATGGTATGCATGTTATTCCAGGCGGATAGTCCTATATCCGATATGAATCCAATAATAACAATATCTATGCCATTCTGACGTGTTGTGCTTAATAATTCCCAGGGTGTCGAAAGCTCGTCACCCATTAATATTTTTTTCTTTAATTAATTGTTTTTTTTTAATATTTATTAGCTTAATAGTTCTCTCTTAAATACTGCTCGAGTGCTAATTAAGTTAATCCAGCATTTAAGAGAATTAAAAGTTGCAGCTCGGGAAAGAAAGGACGTCGAGATTTGGTAGACAGTTCAAATGTCATACTTAATTAGTCTTCAAGAAATTTAAAAGCGACTGGTTTCAACCCCTCTTGTGGGTTTTGGTAAAGTTAGGCTTGCTTGTTGTTCCTTAGGATAGATGGGGCCATATGTAATATAGTTATATTTTCAGCCATCCTGGCTCAGCTCAAGATTTACTTGACTCGGTGAATTCTTAAAAATTACGGTAAATTACTTTATTAATTAACAGTACAATAAAACATGTGTGGTTTTTTACTATGGCAAATCTCTCAGTGTACTCTCTCACAAATTATTGTTAATTAAAATAATTAATTTTTTAAAAAATTTAATTTAGTTCTTGAATTTAAGCACAGAATTCAAGCTTTTATAAATTGTTATAAATAAATATTCATTTATTTATTTTTTTCAAAGGTGATCATGTTAAACTCACTGCTTATTTATAGAGAAAATACTGATATACTTGATCATCCTGTATCCGAAAGAACCTGCATAAAAAAAATTAAAAAATATACTAGGATACTTGATCATTCAGTCTTCGGATAACCCCATATTAAAAAAAAAATAACAACGCTCACGAGCTGCCATTCAAACCCATGAATCGTGCAATTTCATGGCAAGTGGTCAAATTTAGATGGGACTGGTTTCAACCCCTCTATCTAACAATTATCTTCAAGAAATTTAAAGGGAGTGGTCTAGTACATATCCTCATTTCCTTCTCTCTTTTTTTGGGTTTCGATACGAGAGTACGTTTTTTTAAAATCATTTGAAAAAATAATTAAATGCATAAATGATTTGAAAATATTCTTTGGCTTAAAAAAAAACGAAGTGACTTTAGCCTGTAGCGAGGAGAGTCAATTTACATGGAAATGGCAATCCAGACCCCATCTAGCGCAAAATTTGCTTACTCTTGTGAGCATTGTTATTAAATCCGATCTGATCTGACGGGTTGATTTGGTGGCTAGACTGGTTTGGATTTGTTAAAAGACTAGCCGGTGCAACAACTCGGTAAAATCCGGTACCTGGGCGACTCGAGCGAACCCGAACATTTCACCTTTTATTATCAATGATTTGCTTTTGATGGCTCCAGTCCCAAACACCTTTAATGTTATTTTTTTCTTTTTAAAAAATATTTCATTAAAAAATGTCACATTCGCTTTATTTTCATATAATTCTATTAAATGAAACTAATCTATGGAATAAAAAATTATTGAATCCGATAACATGCATGACTAGCATGAAAAGTTTAGTTAGTTGACTCAGGTTCACTTGTTTTTTATAAAAATATTTTTTTTTATTTTGTCCTTCAACATTGAACTAACTCAAGATTTAAGTTCTCAACTTGTTTTTTTCAAGATTATCCTGAAATTTTCAAGTGTCAACCAAAATAATCTAGGTTGATCTAATATGTTTACTTCTTAATGTTAGATAAAAATATCTTCTGATATGCAACTAATTTTAAATTCATGAATAAAATATTTGAACTTTCTTAAAAGACACATTAGCAATGTCTATATTTTTTTGGTTTGATCATGTTTTCTTTTGCATGGTGCGAGCTAATGGGCTAGCCAATGGGTCATTTTCACCGTGTATTTTCAAAGGTGAACGACAAAATTGACAATGATCAATCTACAAATGACATTTGTGTCCATCAAAAAAGACAATTTTACACCAATACCAAGGCAATTATTAAAAACAATGAAGGGTAAAATAATCATTACATTTCTTAAATCCACAATAATTAATCTCTTCACATGCTATAGAAAAAGGCTAAGGCCGATTACTTTTAGTTTTTTTTTGTAATATTCCTAAATATTAGGTATTATAATATTTGTCAATAATTGATTGTAATTCGGATAATAAAAAAAATGTAGATGTTTCAACTATTTTTTAACTCAATATTACACCTGGAACTGATTTTTTTTCCAAAGCCGATTAATTATAATAGTATCACATGATATGATTTTAGTATGCTTGCGCATGATATTTTTTAAAATTGCTTTCAATTGAAGTAATATATATAATATTAGTATATTAAAAATATTTAAAAAAAACAGTTTAATACTTTTTTTTTACTGTAAAAAGCCATTTGAAATACAGGCAGTAATCGACTGGAAAAACAAACACTCACTGAGGTGAAGCCCACAGAAAAAACCAAAGTTAAATTGCATATAAAGCACATCCAAGGTCTTTGCTGCGATATCATATCTCTATCTTTCTCTCTTTCGGTGGTTGTGCGAAAAGAGAGGAGCCTGCCTCATGGAGGATACCATAGTCTTGTACCCATCACCTGGCAGAGGCCACTTATTCTCTATGGTGGAACTAGGAAAGCAAATTCTCGAACACCACCCTTCAATCTCTATTACAATCATAGTCTCCGCCATGCCAACTGAACCAATCTCCATTGATGACCCCTACTTTTCCACACTCTGTAACACCAATCCCTCCATAACTCTTATTCACCTCCCTCAAGTTTCTCTCCCTCCCAACACCTCCTTTTCTCCTCTAGATTTCGTAGCCTCTTTCTTTGAGCTCCCTGAGCTCAACAACACCAACCTCCACCAGACCCTCTTAAATCTTTCTAAATCCTCCAATATAAAAGCCTTGATTATAGATTTCTTCTGCAGTGCTGCTTTTGAGTTTGTGTCCTCTAGACACAACATCCCCATTTACTTTTTCTACACTTCTGGTGCAAGTGGCCTCTGCACGTTTCTTCACCTCCCTATCCTTGATAAGCTCATCACAAAGAGCTTGAAAGACCTTGACATAATTATTGATTTACATGGCATACCAAAAATTCCATCAAAAGAGTTGCCACCGGCTATTTCTGACCGGTCCCACAGAGTTTACCAATACTTCGTTGACACTGCCAAGCTGATGATCAAGTCTGCAGGAGTCATAATAAATACATTTGAGTTACTTGAACGTAAGGCACTTCAGGCAATACAAGAAGGAAAGTGCGGCGCCCCAGATGAGCCAGTACCACCATTGTTTTGCGTTGGTCCACTTTTAACCACTAGCGAAAGCAAAAGCGAACACGAGTGTCTGACTTGGCTTGACTCGCAACCAACCCGCAGTGTTTTATTTCTTTGTTTCGGCAGCATGGGAGTCTTTAATTCGCGTCAGTTAAGGGAAACGGCTATTGGGTTGGAGAAAAGTGGTGTTAGGTTCTTGTGGGTGGTGCGTCCTCCCCTGGCTGATAGCCAAACCCAAGCAGGCCGGTCAAGCACTCCAAATGAGCCATGTTTGGATTTACTTTTGCTAGAAGGGTTCTTGGAGAGAACCGAAGATCGGGGATTTCTAGTGAATTCATGGGCACCACAAGTTGAAATACTCAACCACGGCTCGGTTGGAGGGTTTGTGACTCATTGTGGATGGAATTCTGCACTTGAAGCCCTGTGTGCTGGGGTGCCAATGGTGGCTTGGCCTCTGTATGCAGAGCAAAGGATGAATAGGATTTTCTTGGTTGAGGAAATGAAGGTGGCTCTAGCATTTAGAGAAGCTGGGGACGATCAGTTTGTGAACGCGGCCGAGCTGGAGGAGCGTGTGATTGAGCTGATGAACTCGAAGAAAGGTGAAGCTGTTCGAGAAAGGGTTCTGAAACTTAGGGAGGATGCGGTGGTGGCAAAGAGTGACGGAGGATCTTCTTGCATAGCCATGGCTAAGTTGGTGGATTCTTTTAAAAAAGGTTAATCATTGTAAACCGCGGGCTTGAAACCATTAGTGTTCAACAATGGGATCTATCTTGTTTGCTGATCATTTTTACCTGAACATGAACTTTCATTATGTAATCTTTCAAAAGAAAAGTAAATTCAAATTAAGTTCCAGTGTTCCTAAGAAAGGCCCTGAGGAGACTAGGATTTGTGATGTATCAAGCCATTTTTATGTCACTAATTACATTATTATGCTGTTTGCCAATGCGGCGGTAATAAATTGCTTATTAGCATGTTTTTTAAGTTGTTTTTTTTGTTTGGAAGAAATATAAATTAATTTTTTTATGTGTTTTTAAATAATTTTAATGTATTAATATTAAAAATAAAAAAAAACTAAATAAATATTATCTTGATATGTTTTTAATTAAAAGATATTTTCATAAAAATATCATGTAATATGCAATACATTATCAAACAAAACAGATTATATATTCATGACAACAAATTGTAAATAATAGGGTATTGCTAACTTGGAGCAAAAATTAATAAATGATCATGTTAAGCCTCTTGCGCATGTTGGTGACTAATAAAAAAAAGTTACATGTTATAGTGTATTTGAAAACATGGTCGTGATTGTTTTTTAAAGTGTTTTTTACTTGAAAATATATCAAAATAATATTTTTTTTAAAAAAAAAAATTATTTTTGATATCAGTGCATCAAAATAATCTAAAAACACACAAAAAAATTAATTTAAAGCAAAGAAAAAAATAAAAAAAACTTTAATTTTTTTCAAAAGTATTTTTGAAACGCAAAAACAAACAGGGCATAAATTATATTATATTTGATTCAATAAACTATAACGACATCTTGAATTCGAACTTCTCCTATATATATAGTAGTTGCCATGCCCGCGCGCTGTCGCAGGCTTATGGTATGTTTGTGCGTTGCCATGGATTTGTAGAAAAAATCAAAAAAAAATTTAAAAATTATATAGAAAAATATTATTGCAATCTACAATGTTTTCAAGAAAAAATAAACTACAAAGCTAAATTCTCAACCAGCTTAATATTAAAAAAATAAAATAGACAAAGATAATTTTGAAAAAAATCATAAAAAAACAAAAGGAAAAAAAATCATGTAGAGAAATATTGCAGCAATCTATAGTGTTTTGTGAGGAAATATACAATTGTAATTCTCAACCAACTCAATATTAAAAAAATAAAATCAATAAATATAATTTTGGAAAAAATCATAAAAAAACAAAAGGAAAAAAAACTATGCAAGAAAATACTGTAGCAATCTATAGTGTTTCATGAGAAAATCTATAGCTGTAATTTTCAACCAACTCAATATTAAAAATAATAAAATCGATAAAAAAAATTTAAAAAAAATTATAACAAAAAAAATCATGTAAGGAAAAACTTTAGTAATCAACGGTGTTTTAAAGAAAAAAACTACAAAACTAATTTTTCAATCAGCTCAGTATGGAAAAAAAAATTCAACAAAGACAATTTTATAAAAAAATCGATAAAAAAACATATGGGGAAATACTGTAATAATCCATAATGTTTGTTTTCCAGAAAAAAACTACAAAGCTAAATTATCAATCAGCTCAATATGAAAAAAGCTAAATTTGACAAAAACAATTCTGGAAAAAAAAACAAAGAAAACAAAAAAAAAACTATATGGAAAAACACTGTAGCAATCAACAATATTTTAAATAAAAAACTATAAAGCTTAATTCTCAATTAGGTTAATATTAAGAAAATAAAATCGACAAAAACAATTCTGAAAAAAGCACAAAAAAAAGACAATTTTGGGGAAAAAACAAAAAAGCAAAAATAAAAACAAAAAAATAAAGAAAAAAACATGTGGGAAAAACTAAAGTTAAATTCTCAACCAGCTCAATATTAAAATAAAAATTCAACAAAGAGAATTTAAAAAAAAAAGAATTTGGAGAAATATTGTAGCAAAACAAAAACCATGTGGGGGAAATATTGTAGCAATCTATAATGTTTTTTTTATAAAAAAAACTACAAAACTAAATTCTCAACCAGCTCAATATGAAAAAAAAAAACCAAAAAGAAACTTTTTGGGAAAAAAATCATAAAAAGAAAGAAAAAACATTGTAGCAATTCACAATGTTTTTTTTTTAAAATAACAGAGTTAAATTCTCAACCAGTTCAATATTAGAAAAAAATCAGCAAAAATAATTTTAAAAAAATACATAGAAATTTTTTTAAAAAAAGAAGTTAATCATGGGAACAAAAAAGAAACATGTAAAAACAAAAAATAAAAACAAAATAAAAATATTAGTACAGCGAAAATAAAAGGAGTGGGAAAGCTAGAGTACTTTCCCACGCCTTTTAGAGTATTGTTAAAAAAAACAAAGAATTTTTTTTAAAAAAAAGTTAATCATGGGAAAAAAAATAAACAAACATGTAAAAAAAAAAAATATTAGTACAACAAAAATAAAAGGCATGGGGAAAGCTACACAGTACTTTCCCCATGCCTTTTATAGTATTGTTAATATATACTATTAAATAATTGAAGGTATTAGAGTTCAATATTGTTTTAGTATGCAACATTTTTTTCCATAGAATGAGAGAAGGAAAAAAAAAGATTACGAAGAAAAAAATAGGAATGAGCAAAAAAAACTGAAAAAACTGATTAAACTGAGAAAATTAGAAAAAAATAACCGAAAAAACCAATCCGTAGAAAAAAACCGATTAGAATTTTAAAAAAACCGACCGGTTCGGTTTTATAAACCTGAAACAAAAAAAACCGAACCGAAAAATCTAAGCCAAACCAAACCAAATTGGAACTGGTGGGTTTGAACCGGTTTTGGTATTTTTTTGTAAAAAAATGATTTAGTTACGTTTTTGATAAAAACTAAACTTAACTAAAAATGATCATCCCTAGAAAACACCGGTTTTGGTATTTTTTTATAAAAAAACGATTTAGTTACGTTTTTGATAAAAACTAAACCGAACTAAGAATGATCATCCCTAGAAAACACTCATCTTATCAGCAAGTAAGTAGGCGGAGAGACTCAGAGCGGGATCCAAACATGTTAAAAGAGTGTTTCAAAATACAGTAATAATTATTTTTTAAAATATTTTTTTGCTATGAAAATACATTAAAATAAAATATTTTTTATTTTTTAAAAATTATTTTTGATATTAACCTATCATAACAATAAAAAAAAATTTAATTTCTTTTTAAAAAACTAAAAATATTAAAAAATATAATTTCAATCATTGTCCGAGATAATTACTTAAGATAACTTGAAGAACACGGTTCAAGAAATGGTAAAGTATTGCTCTCAATTCAAAATGTTAGAGTGGTTAGATCATAATATCAAAAGGTAAAGTTAATTTTTGAACCTTTTCTCCGCATTTATATATTCAGTAAATACATGGTATGCATGTCATTCCAGGCGGATAGTCCTATATCCGATATGAATCCAATAATAACAATATCTAAGGGGTGTCGAAAGCTCGTCACCCACTGCATTATTTTTTTCTAATTAGTTGTTTTTTTAATATTTATTAGCTTAATAGTTCTCTCTTGAAGACTGCCGGAGTGCTAATTAAGTTAGTCTAGCATTGAAGAGAATTAATAGTTGTAGTTCAGTGAAGAAAGGACGTCGAGATTTGGTAAATGTCATATAATATCGGTATTTAGAACATGATCCAATGCTTGACTCATCAAATTAAAAGATTATAATAAAAAATATCAACGTGATTAAAATATTTTATTATTAAATGATCTATTTTTATTACAAATAATAGTCTAGTTTCCTTATATAAATAATGATTTAGTTTTTATTAATTCTTAAATTGATTATATTTTATTTATCTATTTTTTAATGAGCTCCATAGTTTAAAGTCTTTTTCTAAATATAATTTTTATTTTGATATGTGTATGTCACTATTTAAATTAATCTCTTAGTTGAAAATAAAAAATTTATCTTTTTAAATTATTTTTAAAATGTTCTATTTAATTAAATCTTAAAAGTTTAGGGAATGAAAAAAAAATGTTTGTTAATTCGTCGTTGAAACTTCAAGTAAGAAAATGGACTCGCCTTGTAATTAAAGACAGTAAATTAAAATTAATCCAAAATCTTCAAATGCATTATGCTTGAATAAACTATTTATGTGTGTGTAGTAACTTCTCAATTGTAGTAAGCTTATTGTTGTATTTGTTTCTCCGAATACCGTTGACCAGAAAATATTTTCTGTTGATCAACTTTTCTAACAACAAATAAATACAGGAAAATAGTTTTTCAAAAACCACTTTCTAAAAAACAAACACAGCCTAAATATTTTTCTGACATGTGACATTGTCTATGGTAATATTAGTGGATAGTATTTTTAAAAATATTTTTTAATTAAAAATATATTATAATAATATTTTTTTAAAAAAATTAACATCAATAAATTAAAATCATAAAAATATCTAAAAATACATCAATTTAATTAAAAAAAAATACAATTTTAAAAACATTTTGAAAAGGTTATCAAATCTATTATTATTTTCCTTTGATGAATGATGAATTCCACAATCATCCCTCTTGATTAAGAATTTATTTGTCGGTGTCATAATAATTATTTTTTAAAGTATTTTTTGTTTGAAAATTTATTGAAATAATATTTTTTATATTTTTTAAAATTTATTTTTAATATCAGTACATTAAAATAGTTTTAAAACAAAAAAATAAAATAAAAACAAATTTTAAAAATACTTTCAATCACAAAAATAAATTGGTGTAAGTAAAGAACAAGAAAGTTAAATAATCTTCTTTCGTATTCAATTGCATTTGATGGAATATTTTTCTTGTGTTTTTTTATAGGACCAGTGCTTGTTTGTAATTGTATTTTAAAGAGTTTTTTAAAATATTATTAATTTTTATTTAAAATTAATTTTATTTATATTTGTAAATAGTTTTGGTAAACTGATATAAAAAATAATTTTTTAATTTTTTTAAATATATTTTCAAATAATGTTTTTTTTTTTAAATATATCCACCGTCTCAACCGAAAGAATTCAATACTCCGGTGTACCAAATCAATTAAAAGGACGGCTAGCATTCATTCATACCAATGAATCAACGCGCGAAGAGATGGGCACTGTAATTTCATGGCAAGAGGTCAATTTTAGATGGGACTGGTTGTTCAACCCCCTCTCTATCTAACAATTAATTCACTATTTATTGACCCCATCTGGTCTTCAAGAAATTTAAAGGGAGTGGTCTAGTACACTCCCTCATTTCCCTTTTCTTTTCTTTTCTTTGGCAAGTGGTACGTTTTTTTTAAATCATTTGAAAAAAATAATTAAATGCGTAAATGATTTGAATATATTCTTTGGCTTAAAAAAAAACGAAGTGACTTTAGGCTGTGGCGAGGAGAGTCAATTTACATGGAAATGGCAATCCAGACCCCATCTAGCCCAAAATTTGCTCACTCTTGTGGGTCTTAGCTTGCTATTTTTAGGCTTGGCCTCTTGTGGGTTTTGGTAAAGTTATTAGGCTTGCTTGTTCTTCCTTAGGATAGATTGGGCCATATGTAATATAGTTATATTTTCGGCCATCCTGGCTCAGCTCAAGATTGACTTGACTCGGTGAATTCTTAAAATTTACGGTAAATTACTTTATTAATTAACAATACAATAAAACATGTGTGATTTTTACTATGGAAAATCTCCTTGTACACTCTCTCGTAAATTATTGTAAATTGAAATGGTTAAATTTTAAAAAAATCAATTTAGTTATCGAACTTTATTTTTTTGCACAATTAAGCTCTTTTGAACCAAAATCTACACTCAATTGCTTTTTTTTTTTGTTGGAGAAAGGGTTGGATTGAAAGTCAAACGAATCAAAGTGAAAATAGTAAGTTAAATAGGTGGTGAATTAAAATTTCATACAAAAATTCTTATTTTAGTCCCATATTTTTTCGGTTTATAGGTGATCGACCTCATTAATTTTTAGAAATTCAATTTTGGTATCGAATTTCATTTCCCTTATTTTTTTTAGTCATTTTACGTGAGAGGAGAAAAAGGCTCGTTAGATTCCAGCTTAACGAAAGAACATCATCGTTTACACAAATTTAGGCCACTAAAACGATTGGAATATAGTGCCAATGAGTTACACTTTATTAGGGGAGTCTTATGAACATTGCTTTAAGCCTTGATATTGCCTAAAAAACAAATCCAAGTCGAGGACGAGAGAACTTATTTGATTTGATTTTGTGATTTAAGTTGTTTTTTAGGTTGCCAAATTGGTTTTTAGGTGTTCTTGGCATTAAATGGGTTGAAAAAATGGTTTTGTTGGGTTAAGAAACTATAGCCTTGATTTTTCGACCACCATAGTGGTGGCCGACATCTGGGCTGGAAGACAACGTGTCGACTACCTTGGTGGGTAACGCGTCATCTCTGAATTTCAAAAGAAAAAAGTAAAAAGAGGTGAATGCCAAGTTGTCCACCCATTTGAATAAGAAAAGAAAAAAACACAAGCCCAATTGTGCGGACCTGGGCTGTTATTTTTAGAGGCCCAATGACATGCATAACTTTCACCACAAGTTTCTATGGTTGACTCAAGTTCACCCTGTCTTTTTAATCAAATGTTGTTTTTTTTTCGATTTCATCCTTCAACGTTAAGTTAATTAGGGATTGAGGTTTTTAAATTTTTTTGTCAAGATTATCCCTACGAGTTTAGTAAGTCTACCCAAGTTAACCTAGGTGGATTAAATGTTTTTCCATCTCAATATTATATCGAAATATCATTCAATTTATGGTTAAAATCAATTTCATTTTTTAGAAGACATGTTATCAATGGCTAAATATTCTTATTTGCCATCAAAAGAAATTTTATTGTGCTTCGCAGCGTAGCACAATGTATACTAGTATATTCACTCGCGCTCTCTTTGCCGGTCATACTATTTTTTCCTAAAATTAAAAAAATGTTGAGTTTAAAGATTTTTTTGATAGTATTATTAAATTCAATCAAGCAGTTTGATCTTGAAACCTACCAACCCGGCTCCTTGCCTAACTCGAGTTTTGAATTACATTGCATGAGAGCTAATTCAAAGTGAATTATTTAATTTAGTAGGGTCCAAAGACAACTTAGATAACCAGTAAAAACATGACATAACTTTTAAATAATCTTTAAGATGATATTTTTTTATTGAGACAATTCTAGATTGGATCGACATCGGTCACCCTACGACTTGGGTCATGGATATAAATAAGTTTAATAACTTTGTTATTTTTATAAATTATTTTTATTTATTTATATGATAACATTATATACTTTCAAAATCGAGCGTCAACCCTAAACAAACATTTATTTGAGATATTGATAAACCTATAGAAAGTTGAAAAACATAAACCATGAATTTCATTTATCAACCAATTCAATATTGAATAAGAGTGAAAAAAGAAATTAGAAAAATTAAAGGACCAGGAAAAAAAAACATAGTAGGTTTGATGGGTAAACCCACTAAGCCTGTGAATTGGGTAACCAGGGTCAACACGTCAAACCCGCAAACCAGGTAATGGACTCCATTGGGATTAATAACTTGTTTTTTTTTCTAAACTACTGTTTATTTAATTATGTGATAATAAAAATAAATGATCGTAAAATAATTGGGCAGCATAATTTGTTTCGATTTAATTCTTTTACAATCACTTTGATATTTTGCTGGTTTTTAATTTTATAGATGTCTATTTTGTTCAAAAATTATTAAATCCAATTAAGTTTATGATTCAGGTCATGGGTTTGATTGGTTTATTTCGGTTAGGTAGGGATCATGCTTGGTAATTTATTTATTCCTTTTGCATAAATAGTTTTTAATATTATTTAATTAGATGAATGCATGAACTTTTTAAATTATATTTGAAATTTATTTATGCATTTGATTTTTATGTATAAAAACACATCATAAAAATTTATATATATATTTATTTTAAATAAAAAAATATTTCATCCACAATGAAATGTGAATTAAATAGCTAGGTTATTATATTTGGCATTGAAGGCAGTGGTAATGGCAAGGGTGTAAGCTTTTTGAGGGATGAAATTTTTGAAATCACAGAGATTTTGGAATAGTAAAAAAATTTTAAAAAAGTATTCGATTATATATTTATATTTATATATTTAAAATTGAGCTTTTCAACTCTTAATTTGTGAGGCATAAAGGCCACATAAACCTCACTAAAAAATTATTGATTAACCAAACAGGTGTGGATGAAAAAGCCTGCCACACACTTTGTCCCAAAATGTGGCATAAAATGGCGTTAAAAGATTGGTTGAATCCTGTAAAGACTTCTTGTTTGTTTTTGAAGATGTTTTTGTGGGTATAATTTGAAAAAAATAAATTTTAAAAAAATATAATTAGTTGTAGTTAGTTAGATTTAGATATGTGTTTGGTAAAAATTATAGTTGAAGTTTATATATATATAGTAAAATACATGTATAAAATATTTGGTTATTGTGTTTGAGAATGTTGTTGCGATTGATTTTCAATATGCGTTTTGCTTGGAAATATATTAAAATAATATATTTTTTTAAAAAATTATTTTTAATATTAGCACATCAAAATGATCTGAAAACACTAAAAAAAATATTAATTTGAAGCAGAGAAAAAAATAAAATAAAATTAATTTTTTTAAAAAATGCTTTTGAAATGCAAAAACAAATAGGATTTAAGAATTTTTACAAAATACAGTTAAAATAACATGTCAAATCTGCTTCACAAAAACTGTGTTTCACACTCAATTTTTGTAGTGGATCCCGCCATATAAAACGCAGTTTGGTGTGTTACTAAACACTTTATTGCGTTGTTTCACAGCAAACGCAAAAGTTAGCGGAAAACAATTGCAGCCTTACAAATTATGTAAAAAATAAAAAGGATATTTTTGGAGTAGTAGTTGAACTATTATTTTGCTAATTTTTGAAAAATAATTTTTTTTTGTTTTTTAAATTGTTTAAAAATAACAATAAAATATTATTTAAATATATTTTTAAATAAAAATATATTTTAAAAAACAACTAAGTTCGGAATAGGAAAGGAAGGATAAAGAGTAATGTCTAACTTTATTTTTTAACCTAATTGATTTACATGTTTTTTTCTATCAGGTTCTCTTGCATATTTTTTTAGAAAGTAAATAAAAATAAAAACGCGAATCCATGTCCTTAATGATTGATCAAAATAAAAAAATATACCACATCATCTGATCATAGAGAAATCAGCAGGATTGTTCATTTTTCTACTTAATCGATCCAACACACACACACACACACACACACACACACACATATATATATATATATATATATGCGCGCATCAAACAGGAAACTTTGGGTATAAATAATTGAAATTTCAGAATTTTAGAAAGAAATGAGGAGGACAAAAAAAGGGTGTTGAGGGTGTACACTAGGGTTCACAATAGAGAAGCAAAGACAAGGTTCACGCGTGACCAAGAATGGAGAGCGAAGGGAGTCCCGTGAACATGCACTGATTCGAAGCCCAAGGAAGAAGACAAGAGGAGGCAAAATCAGCACCCGACAGCAGTTCACTGCACATAAAAAAGCACTACATTGAGGATGACACATATCTTGGATTTTTCACTCCCTCCATGCATCAAAATAGATAGAGACCCGTGACATATATGTGGGCCAGCAATCCTTTCAGTCATATGATCGTCAAATCAAAATATATGAACCATGACATGGATCTCTAGGTAAAAATGCGCAAAAAAAAAAAAAAACAAAGAAAGGAGAAGCTGGACATGGT
The DNA here is from genome assembly GCA_019202695.1 of Populus x sibirica. NCBI lineage: Eukaryota > Viridiplantae > Streptophyta > Magnoliopsida > Malpighiales > Salicaceae > Populus > Populus x sibirica. The sequence continues at coordinate 144,209 of JAGMVL010000053.1, forward strand.
GTTTGCTTCAGGGAAAAACATATTAAAAGTACATGAATTTGGATCTTAATGTCGGATGTGTAAAATTAATTTGAAAAGCACAAGTTGCTACATCAATCGTTTCTGTTGTATGTAATCGTGATTTAATTCACAATTGTCAATTTCAGATGAATTCCCACAAGTTATCCCATCATTAATTACAGTTGATAACAGGCACATATCATGAAACTAGAGGCATATATGGTTAATCTAGCTCTCGAGAATAAATATTATAGACCACTCATGAATGTGATAGCTCCAAACCAAACCATGCTTTTCTTTTTTGTGGATTTAATTTCTTGCAACAAAAGACATAGGGCAATATAGATGATTACAGAGAATAAAATCATCAAGAATATTGAACTTGCTTCCTCGCGATGTCATTTTCTTCTTTTGTTCTGGCAAACCAAGTGAAGCAGAAGAAGTCATCACAGGAGCTTCATTTTCAACAAACAGATAAAAGAAAATTACAATAATAGATGGAAGAAAGTGATCAAAAGTTTGTTAATTAAACATATAAGCTAGATTTGCCTTTATTTTTTTGATCTTGAAACCCTTCTGATCAAAACCAGCAAACAAAGCACGCGATAGAACACAAAAAACCCAAGCAAAATGTAGATGTTTGTCCATCTCTGCCTCTCATGGAGCCCTCTCTTCTGCAGCACATCACCGCCAGTCACCATGCAAGTGCTGTTCTCTTGGTACCACAAGAAGCACTTGTTTACAAGGCAAGAATACTCATTTATGAGTAATGCATCAAGGGCATACTTGTACATGGAAAAGAAGTGCATGAAGAGCCAGTACTTGGGCATGCTATCCTGTGAAATGAAGTAGCCAGAGAAGAGAAAGAACCCACCAAGAAGTATTGTCACCAAAGAAGTTCCTGCTATGTAATTTGGTGCAAGAGAGCTCAAGAATAATACAAATGAGTTTCCCATCAAGACAATGACCCAAATGACCAAAACAAAGTAAGCAAAAGCCTGCCAGGTACCACAAAGACCCACCATGAAATAAATCGAGACTGAGTAAATGATGGCAATTGCAAGCAAGTATGGCAAGAAAACAAGAGTGTTTGCTATGAGATAAGATGATAGTCTATAAAGCCCACTTGATGTTTCTCTTAGTAGAATTGGCCTTTCATTGATGAAGATTGGGAGTGTTTCAGTAGTGGAAGATAGAAGGAAAGTGAGAGTGAAAGCAAAGAGACCAAACCTTTTTTCAATACCTTGCTTGCCATATCCAATGTTGATGTAAATGGTTCCTAGAACAAGACCAACAATAAGTGCTTCTAATGTATTTGTCAACAATAGCTGCCTTGTTCTATAAATAATCTTCCAAAACCTACTATGTAGAACACAGATTTCATGGAGTCTTGAACTCTTGTTTCTGATACTTCTTGCTTTATTATCAGAAGGGGAGATTGTAGAATTGTCTGGTGATGGAGGTAGTGATGGTGGTGTGTTGGGTTTACTCTCCTGAAGCTGGTTTAGAATTTCCATGGCATATTCAAGGGCGTTGAGCTGTGGAGGGACAGTGAAGCCATTAGATAGCAAGAAACTTTCCAATGAAGAAAGGCTACCATGGTGAACCACAGTTCCTTTATTCAACAAAAGTATTTTGTCGATAGTAGAAAGGATATTGAAGCTTGGTTGATGAATCGACAAAATCACAGTTCTATAACGTGAAGTAGCAATGGATTTGAGGGTTTGCATCACATTAAGAGCTGATTTGCTATCAAGTCCTGAAGTGGGTTCATCAAGGAGTAAGATACCTGGGTCATGAAGGAGGCTTAGCCCTATTGATACACGCCTCCGTTCCCCACCGGATAGTCCATGAGCTAACCTTGCATTAGCCAAGTGTGTCAGGTTTAGCTCGTTGAGAAGAGACTCAACGATGGTGGCGATTTGTGATGATTTTGGGTTGAGAAGGCGAGCAGCAAAGGTGAATGTTTCAGATACAGTAAGCAATTGGAGGCATGCATCATGTTGAGGGACATAAGCTGACAGCTTGCGAAATGAAGAAGGATTGATAGGGGTTGAGTTGAGAAGGAGAATGCCACTTGTTGGTGAAGTTCTGGCAGCTAAAATGTCTAAAAGAGTGGATTTTCCAGCTCCACTTGGGCCAACAACGGCAAGGATTTGAGATGGATAGGCTGTGAGAGACACTTCCTTGAGGATGTAACTCGGTGGGGTTGAAGTGCAGTGTTTGAAGAGGAGGAATGGTGCAATAATGCTGTTGGAAGTTGTGGTGGATTTAACATAGGAGATTGATGACGCTGTAATTTTGTAGGTTTTAAGTGGTGGTGGTGGTTGTGGTAGCGGTGGTGATGGCTGTGGTGGTGGAGAAGGTTGTGATTGATCTTCCATGAAGAAGCAGAAGGAGATTCAAGGTTGAGGGGGAGGATTATTTGACGTGTCAAAAGAGCGAAGGGGAGAGATATGTTCGTGAATATTTCCATCACTTTAGAGAACGTAATGTTTGTAGAGGATAACAACAGTATTGAGAATTAAAAAGTGTGACAGTGCCCCCAACTTGGTTCCTTTTTTATTTTATTTTTTAACACGAGTTATTACTATGTATCAGTTCCCTGTTTGTTATTGTATTTCTAAACAGGATTTAGTTAAAATTTGATTTTTTTGAATTGTTTTTAATAAACTGATATAAAAAATAAATTTTTTTTTAAAAAAAACATATTATTTTGATATATTTTCTAATAAAAACACTTTAAAAAATAGTTTTTGTGATTATAACTATTTTTTATTTAAAAAATATTAAATTAATATTTTAATGTTATTTTTAATAATTTTGATGTGTTAATATAAAAAAATATATTTTTGATGAAATGATCTTTTAAAAAACATTGTACACTAAGATTACGAGATAAAATTTCAAACAAATATTTATATTTGCATATTCATAAAAGTTACTTTCTTTAAGATTTGCGTTCTGGATAACACAACAAAAAAAACAAGCTCATTTATCAATTGCGCTAAATTCTAATGATTAAATATGTAGTTTTATTAATCCTGTCATATTGTTTCTTAGAACATATATAAATGTCATGTTTAATCTGTTTTTTTTAATATGCTTTTTAAATTATTTATTTTGTTTTCATAAAAAAAAAACATTACATTGATATGTTTTAGTTTTTATATAGTTTTAATATAATAATGTTAAGAATTAAAATTAAAAAATATTATTTTAATATATTTTTAATAAAAAAAACTTTTATTATCTATTTGGCATAACGTACGGTACTGTCATCACTATTTTGATAAATTTTTATTTTTTTATTATAATTTATTTTTTAAAATATTTTTAATATATTGATATTAAAAATAAATTAAAAAAATTAAAAAAATATATTTTAATATATTTTTAAATAAAAAAACACAATCTATCACATCAACACCATCTGAAAGCAAGCAGTGAAAATCAATTTTATTTCTTCCCTTGCATTTTTATACATCGGCACGGAAATACGTGGCTGTCATCAATCATTACTTGTCTTTACTATGTTGGCACCACCCATTTGGGGTTAGATGGAATAATTAATGGATAATTGTGTTTACAGAGTAATTAATTTCAAGTGAGGAAGGCTAGCTAATTTTCGGTAATCATGTCGATCATGGACCCCACCCTATAGCAGCAAAACACAAGCTAATTAATATATGTCAATTCGCCTTAATGATTATTATATTATATATCCTATTTATAATTAAATTTCTCATTGCCCTTCTCTCATGCATGCATTGTAAAATATTCTGATTGATGTAGAAATACTGCACCCAGCGCATGTGAACATTGTACCAGCTTGGAAGGGAAAGAAGACCTGCTCCTTCTCTAAGCCCTCGTTCAGGAAATTTGGCATTGCTAGGCTCATGTAGGAGACACATAACAGGTATTTAGCAGATACAAGAATGCGGAGAAATAAGTATTACAAAATAATATATATTATATCTTGAAATTTTATTTAATAGTTTAAATTTTTGGATTGAATTGATTCTTTGACGTGATATCAGAACTTTGATAACTAAGCGGCCATGAGTTCGAATCTCACCATCTTCCTATATTTAATAAAAATTAAATACAAAGTACGTAAGTATATGAAAGTTTTAAATTTAAAGAGCTTTCATTCATTTGAGAGGACATGTTAGAGAATAATATAAATTATATTTTGAAATCTTACTTAACAACTTAAGCTTTTAAATTGAATTATTTTTTTGACGAAGAACACATTAATATGGCTATGTTTATAGGATTTGGAAACAAACTTATGGATATTGATGATCAGTGGCTGTTATACTACAGTTGGCCAGCAATCAATAATTGTGATGATCATATATATATATATATATATATATATATATATATATATATATATATATATATATATATATATATATAGAGAGAGAGAGAGAGAGAGAGAGAGAGAGAGAGAGGAGTGCTTCTTCTTCTTTCATGTGAGCTTTAAACAAGAGAAGTGCCTTTCAGCCATTTTATACCAAAAAATAAAAGGTATTTTGATGGGGTTTGAGTGGAATTTGAAGGAGAGAAGAAACAAAAAACGGAGAGTTAAATTAAATTGTTTGTTTCTCTATATATTTCACGAGCTCGCTGTTCTATATCTCCCCCACCATGGTTTATGTTTGTCAATGGATAAAGCAACATGGCCAACCTACACGTGACGACGAAACTAGCAATCAGCTAAAATTCTCATCCGTGATCTCTCATCTCATCTGTCCTAAAGGTATCTTTCACGGGGAAAAAAAAACAAGTTTTTTTTTTTTAATCAATTTTGTTTTTTATTATGAAACCCAATGTAACAGACCTTAAACTTTCATCAGTTAATTATGCATAATCTTCCTAATCTCATCAATACGTTAAGTAAAGATGGATGGTGAAATTAATTTGTAATATATGGATTGTGGGAATTAATAAATTATTATTACGTATTAAAAATTATAAATGAATACATTGAAATAACAATTTCATTACAAGAAAATTATCAAATACAAATAGAAATACCGATAAACAAAACCCGTCATTAAATCATTGTAACTTTCACCAACAGAATATTACCTCACTATTTCCCTCTAGATTCACCAATAAAAATTCTTCGTTGTTGAATGCTGAAAAAATTACAAAAAAAATGAAAAAATGAAAAAAAAATAGCTTATTATTATGAAATTACCGAGAAAATATGTTTATAACCATTACTCATTAGTAAATTCATTAGTAATATTTAAGTTATAACCTAATAGATAACCTTCATTTTTCCCTTTTCCTTTCTTCTTCTTCCTCTTTTTTTTTTTTTTTTTGAAAACAACACACAACATTTTTATATTTTATCATAAATTAAACTCTTATCATTTTAAATTCAGTCACCCCAATATTCATTCTGTTATTTTAGCTCAATTTTCTTTTTAAGATTCGCTACATCAAACTACAGGGATCACGTGTAATTTTTTTATCTAATATTTCAAGGGAGTGGATATCTACGAGAATGTAGGGGATTAGAGGATTATTATTATTATTATTATTATTATTATAGTAAGAGCATTTTCAGGCCAGTTTGCATATTAATAAAGACCAAGTCCCTTCTTGGATAATTTTAAAGAAGTTTTTGCATTAACTCGCCCTATTCAGAAAAATTTAATAATTATTTTGGATATTCACTTTGAAATTTAAACCTAAAAAAAAATAAACCTCTTCGATCATAATACCAACATTATTATTCATTCAATGTTTCCATAGAATATGTACATCAAATAATATATTTTGGTAATGTTTGAAAATGTAGTTGAAATTATATTAAAATAAATATATATATATATATATATATATATATATATATATATATATATATATCTGTGTGTGTGTGTGTGTGTGTGTGTGTGTGTGTGTGTGTGTGTGTGTGTGTGTGTGTGTGTGTGTGTGTGTGGGGATTATTTTAATGTACTAATGTTAAAAATAATTTTTAAAAAATAAAAAAATATTTTAATATATTTCAGAATAAAAAATATTTTAAAAAATAATCATTATAATATTCTCGTACACCTGTAAATATGTTGGGTTTAAAACAAAAATTCACAACATGAAAAATGTTGAACCTAATTTCATGGGCCTACACTTCATCACAATCTTTGTTAATAGTGTGTTTGGGCTTATGATCTCTTCCATGAAAAAGGTTATAAATGAGGGGTTAGGCCCAATAAGATACAATTCTATTTCTTACAAGCTCCAAGTGGTTTATAAGATAATTTTATGAATTTTGCAAGCTAATTCAAATGACTTGATTATGTAAGCCACTTTGCAAATAATTTAATTTGATATTTCATGGGTTATCTTTTTGCATTAATGATTAATAAAAAATAAAATACAATTTTTTTTATTAGTCTTCTTAATTGTTTTGTCTCCATTTTTCTTTCTATAGTACTGCACTTTTGTCCTTGTTGGAATAAGTTTTTGCAAAGAATTCTAGAAGGTCACTTTTATTAATTTTACGTTCAATTTAATATTCAATTGTTTTTTTTTCCTTTCTTTAAAGATGGTATTTTTCATAATAGTTGTTCCCGTTTGATTTATTTGATTTTAATTTTTTTAATATTCATGGAGTTTGATAGAAATCCAATACTTGTTATTTATTTTTTATTATTAGTTATATTTGTGTCTTCTTCTTCTTTCTTCTTCTTCTTCTTCTTCTTAAAACTTGGAAGCTTATAAATTGATTTTTGGGATATTTTTATCCGATCTCCAAATTAAAAGATATCTAAACAGATTTTTATTTTTTTCTCCATATCAGTAACATTAACGGATTTTTTTCTGTCTTCTAAGGAGGTACTTGACAGTATAGTAGCAAATGTTTTTTGAAAAGTTTTTGATAGGAAATGCATTAAAATAATTTTTTTTTAAAATAATTTTTTTTATTAACACTGTAAAACGATCTGAAAACATAAAAAAAATTAAATTTTAAACAAAATAATTTTAAAAAATCATGAAACACAAATTGCACAATAGCTCCAAACAACCTCTAAAACTTAAAAAAGTGAAGTAATATTTCAACAAGAATTCTATTTCAATCCCAAATAGCCTCTAAAAATGTTTTTGGTTGAATTTTTTTAAAATTATTTTAAAGTGTTGATGTTAAAAATAATTTTTAAAAAATAAAAATAAAATTATTAAAAAATATTTTAAAAATTAATTGCTAGTATCATTTAAGTTTATATAAATTTGCACCCTTTTCGATCACAATTATTTTTCAAATCATCAACGTCACCTTTTTCCTTCGAAGTTATTCTCCGAATCTTCATCATCAATGGGAGCACTATAATTTTTCTATCCTTATAATTACCATTAGATTACTATATATACATCGCAGTAACCTTTTTCTTCTTCAAATAAACATGGATGCCAGTGCTACAACAATTCGCAACTTCAGGACAAAAATCATGTCAAACATAAATTTCATCCGGTGAATTGAAACGTAAATGGGATATTTAATTAAGAATGTGGTAGTAGTTGTTTTTTAAAGTGTTTTTTATTAGAAAATACATTAAAATAATATTTTTTTTATTTTTTAAAAATTATTTTTGATATTAGTACATCAAAATGATCTGAAAACATTAAAAAAGTATTAATTTAAAATAAAGAAAAAAATAAAAAAAAATTAATTATTTTTTTAAAAAAATTTAAAACGTAAAAATAATAAGATGAGGACACAAATTAAGATAATTTCCTTGTGGCCAATTTACTAAAACAAATATCTCCAATATTAATCAAGCATTCAATACATATAAAATTAAGAAACTAATTTAATTGATATGATTTTTTTTAGTACAATCGTTGTTTCTTACTCAATCATTCTAGGAAAATAAACACAGGCTATTATTTGATTTTGTGATGAAGAAATTTATGGTATATTTCAAGCAATGATGGGACGGGTATGATTTTTTATTTTATTTTATTTAATTATTTGTATCTATCTGTCTCCTATGTTGTGCAAGTAAATGGTAATTAAAGTTGAACGATATAAAATTTCACTTGATTAGTAATCAAGGTTAAGAAAATCAGAGGGAGAAGGAAGATCGTTTCTTAAAAACTCAAAATGGAATAGGATTGATGGTTTTCGGTTTAATTTTTATTTATAAAAATAATTAAATTAAAATTTTATAAAATACAAAAAATAAAACCGACATCGAATCAAAATCGGTTCCAACTGACCGTTTGGGTTCGATTATTTTATATTAAAAATAAAAAATTATATTTTTTTTGGGCTTTTTTTTGGATTTTCTGATAGGTTTGGTTTTTGCTCGGTTTATTTATAACTAAACTGGTTCGGTTTGGTTGAAGTTTTTTTATTTTAGATTTATGAAATCGAATCAAACCGAATATTTTTTAAATTATTTTAATCGGTTATTTTCATGGTTCAATTTTTTTAATTTTTTTTAATTTTTTTAATTTATCAGTTTTTTTGCTTGTTCTAAAAATAAAAAAAGCAATGTGACCACCATGACCGGTGGTTGTTTTGACCAGTGTTATTAAACCGGAACGGCCCGGCGGGTCGACCCGGGGCCTGGACCGGTCCGGGCAACACAAAAGACCGGTGCAAGGAAAAAACCGGCCAGACCCGACCTGACCCGGGTGACCCGGACTGACCCGGGTGAGACCCGGAATATATATACTAACTCACCTGTCTCAGCAAATTTGGGAAAGCTAAACTTTTACCCTAATTTCTTTCTTTGCAGTTCGAAACTTTGAACAATCAAATTATATTCTTCTGATATCTTCTACTGGTAACTCTGCTGGATTTCTGTTTCTTTTTTTCTTTGAATATTCTAGCCCTTAACTGGATTTTGTCATGATCTTGTAGAACCCTGCAGTCTGCACCAATGATCCGAAAGAGAAGCTAGATTCCACTCTTATAAGCCAGGTACTTCCTCTTTCTGCTTCGCAATGCTTTATTTTGGGTTTATTTTGGGGGAGCTGACAGGAAGTGGAAGGACAAGGGAGAAATTTTGCAGAGAAAAACAAGTTGTCTGTTGTGTGTGAGCCGAGAGAGTCAATAAAGTAACAGAAGCTATTTTGGTCCCACGATCTCTATAATTAAGATTGAACTCTTCAAATTTTTAATTTGAATATATACAACTGTACTCCAGGCTTGCATTTTGAGAGAGAAACATGATAATGTTTTCAATCTTGCTTGAAATGACTGAAAAGTGAAAAGGCCCTGTTCTCTGAATCTAGGTTGATTCTGGGCTCGTTCGTAATGCTTTTAAATTCCATAGTTTTCCCTTGTTTTGGAAAGAAAAATGTGCTACTGGTACTTAATGTTTTCATGACTTCCTCTCATCAAATTCATGCAGATACTAGCACTAGCAAGACATCAGCAGCAGACAAATTGTTTCTCCTTATACTCTACTTCAAAGAGAAATAATTAAGGGTTCACGGTTAAAATTACTATAAACAGGTAGCATCTTGAACAATTTTCATTTTGTATGAGTTTTTTTTGTTAAAGAAGAGAAATTTTCATTTCATAAAGAATTTTCTTGAAATTTTTTATTAAATGGAACCCTTGAACCATTGCTTCAATGGCTCTTAACTTAAACCGGATATGGTGATGACAAAACCATGATTTAAGTGCAAATTAAGCAGGCTTCAATTCTGAAATTTCTGTAGCTATATATAGCAAAATGGCTTGCTTACTTTCTTGAGCGACCAAGGGAAGACTTCCTTTTAGTTCGATCTTACTACAACTCTATTGCAGGTTTTTGCATTTGTTGCTCCTAAAATTATTGTTCATCAATAATGTTTGGTGTGTCTAGCCATTCATCATGTGATAGATTAATGCACCTTCTAATCTATTAATGCTAATTAATTATGCTAGTACATATGTTAATGTGATATTTTCTTGTTAATTATATTAGCATATATATTAATTTGATATTTTATGTCAAAAGAACCATATTAATGTGTGTTTTTGTTCTTGACCCGGGTTGACCCGGGTCAACCCACAAGACCCGTGACCCAGTCATTTTACCGGGTCAACTACTGGGTCGGGTCTGATAACTATGGTTTTGACATGATATATTTGGGAGGATAAAAAAATTAGCAAGTAAGCCCTACTTGCTATGCTTAGATTTTAAGTTTACACCATGATTTTTGGGCAACAGTGTTTAATACACAATAGCTAGGAAAACAGCAGCTAATTGGTGTCGCCATTGTTTTGGTCATTAACAACCTCCTCGGATGCCCTTATGAGATCCTCTACAATGGCTGCAAATCACAAGTGAAAAAATCGAGTTTAGCAAAGAGTAGAAGAGAACTATAAGCACGTATCTGGGTCAGTGAATATATATGAGTAGAATAATCACCATCTTCTTTCTCTCGCCAACTGCCACCGGATTTCCACTGTTCATGAAATTAATGCAAATTTTATGATGTTAGCATCTAACTAGAGAAATCTAGATTTAATGTTTATGATTTTTTGCAACTTTTCATACATGGCCTGCAAAAATTAAAGGAAAGTTGTTGGCTAGTCACGTTGTGCTTCCTTTTGCAGAGCGAAAAACAATAATTTAACACAGAGAATAACAAAACCCTAATAATATCAGCGAGCTGCGAGCATATGTACCAATAACCATCCACAGTCTCATGATTTTGGTGCTTGTTCTGCCATGATCTGCCTTTTCAAAAATAGGAGGGAGGGGAAGTGACAGTTGATCAGTGAGGAATGTTTGAATGAGAGCACTAAAAACTTAATTTAGACGGGATATACAAATGAAAAAAACGAAGGTGGTGAAAACATATTCACCATAAACAGCAAATGATTAGCTAGTGGCTAGATTGTATGAAAATTTAGGCATGTTTGGGGGAAAGTATATGGTAGTTCTTTAGAGGAAAACTACACAAGATCATGTGGAAAACATATTTGTAAAATCGTTTGGTTTTTAGAAATTATCATTCAATTATTTGGAAAAAACAAAGATGGAACATGGGTCCCTGCATGCTGGCGGATTGCATGCAAGGAATTTATGTTGATATTCATTGGCTCCACAAGATCCTGGGCAAAAAGATCATGAATAAACATAACATAGAGTCAAGGGTGAATGGTGATGAATTCATGCTCAGAAATTGGAATGCCATGTCCATTAAAATGCCTGTAAAATTTCTTAAAGCGAAAATGAACTTGAGGGAGCAATTGTGCCCATAACTTTTTAAGGAAATGACAAATTAAGCTATGTGTTTCGTAAGAACATGGGCCTCTCGAATTCTCACCTTGTTAAAGAGATAGGCAATATGATGCTTTTTCCATGCAATACTATGAACAAGATATGATCATTTTTAATTCGGTTAGATTTTATTAAAAAAAAACTAAAATTAAATTTTTTTTTAAAAAAATCAAAACTGGTTCAAACCGATCGGTTTCGGTTCGGTTCGGTTTTTTAGGACAAAAACCGTTTCAAATTAGTTTGGCTCGGTTTTTCCGGTTTGGCTCGGTTTTCTAGGTTTGGCTCGGTTTTTTTCCAGTTTTTTTTTTCAGTTTGTGTTCGGTTCGGTTCGGTTTTTTCAGTTTTTTGCTTATAAAACTGAAAATGAACCGAACCAGCTGGTTTTTTCAAAATTTTAATCGATTAAATCGGTTTTTTTTTACGGTTCGGTTTTTTCAATTTTTTTTTTCCAGTTTTCTCGATTTTTCATTTTTTTTCCTCACTCCTAGCATAAACAATGACATTGTGTTTTGCATTTGGAGCATGCAGATCGATAATTAAACTGAAAATAAAAACCACTTCTCTGCTCCCTTTTTACATTTCATGTAGAAATACCTTCCCATGTTTAAGCTCATATATATTGGTCACGTAGAGAAGTCAAATTATCATCATCATTTGCAATATATTCAAATATTCTTAAAGATTAATATAGTAAGATCCTTAAGATCATAGAAAAATATTTTATCCATCAAAGTATCACATCGGTCTAATTATTTTTTTATAAATGCAGTCATTTTGCATCAAAGAGGCCCAATTTTTCTGTACCATTGAACTAACCCGGCTCCTTTACTAGGCTTGACTCACTACAACATTATCCAGTTTTACCGACGGACTCATTCCGTCGATAACAGAAATAAAATCCGTCGGTAAAAATAATACCGACGGCGTCACCGACGGAACCCGTCCGTCGGTAAAACAGTCGTCGGTAAATCCCAATTCCGTCGCTAATTCTGTCGCAAATAAAAAAAACCACCTACCAACGAAAACACCGACGGTTTACAGACGGATACACGCGCGCGCCAAAAAAAAATTCCCGCGAGAACATTACCGACGGAATAAATCCGTCGGTACTTTCAAGGGTTATTACCGACGGCATTACCGACGGAAAATCCGTCGGTAATTATGGCATGGCTGGTAATTTTGTTGCAACTCTCTGGAAATACCGACGGATAATATCCGTCTGTAATGCCGTCAGAATTTAATCACCGACGGATTATATCCGTCGGTGATGCCGTCGGTAATGATGGCATGGATGGTAATTATTCGGCAACTCTCTGTTTAATACCGACGGATAGTATCCGTCGGTATATCCGTCTTAAGTATTTAAAATATATATAAAAAATAATTTTTAATTGTAAAAAACCTTAATAAACAAATAGAAATGCATTAAACATTAAAAATGTAAAAGTAATGTTAAATAATATTCATTACAAATTTAATGTGTTTAAAAAACAAAATTAAACTAGAATAGCGGCGGAGTTGGAGGAGGAGGCGGAGGAGGAGGAGGTGGTTGTTCCCGGGACCATACGGCCAAAAGGAAGCCGCACAAGTATCGTCACCCATCTTTGATCTCATCTCCATGACTATTTGACGGAGCTCATCATAATTCGTCGAGAGTTGTTGATATTGTTGTTTCAACGCAATGAACTCCTCAGACCGGGTGTTCGATACGATGGAGAGCTTCCAACTGTTGAGACACTACGAGTCGAACGCAAGTTGTCGCCGTAGTGTTCGAGAGCCCGTAGACCCTATTTTTATCGGGTCCACCGGACGATCCCGCCTCCATCCACAAATCTGGATCGAAATCTGGATGGGTCGACGGATTGTCCCCATATCTCTCCCTCAACCGGCTATTATAGGTCTCCTGAAAATTCCATCGGTAAAAAAAATCATCAAATGCAATTCAAGATGCAATTCAAGAAAATAATAACTTACAAAATAAAATGAATGAATGAACATACCACGAAGTGCTGAGCACGGTTGTCCACGAACCTGCGCACCCCCTTTTTGGCGGTCTTGACTTCGCACATGCGTCTCTAGAAACAGCTCCATTGGACTCGGTTCACGTCCAAGAGACGCAGCCGTAAGGAAAAAATAGATTGAAAGTTAAATATATTATAAGGAACGACAAATTAATTAACGATATATTTCATTAAAATTAATCATACCATCCGCTTTGCATGTGCGCGAATGGGACGGATCCGCCAGTGTGCGTGGTCACCGAACCATAAATTTGCCGGTTCCGGTTGTCGGCGCTGCATCGTGAGCGCCGTGAGAACCGCTCCGAGGTCACGTGCTCAATATATGCCGTCCATATTTCCCCGAGATGAATGGCGGTTTGAATTCCGCCAAAACCGCCACCTCATTCCATCCTTCAAGACCGCTATCCCTCGCATGTCTTTTTGATTTTTTTTTGGTGTCATACCAAAAACCACGCAACCTACTTCCATAGTAACAAATTAGAATTTAAAAAATAAAATTATAAAACAAAAATAAATATTATTTTTGATGTTACCTAGTTGCCGCGTGATTCTCCCACACCCTCCTCACAACATTGTTGTCCGCCCTATCCCACTCAAATTTGTTCTGTGTATATAAATAATTCATATAAAATAAAAATAGTACAAGATATAAAATTATAAAAATTGTTTATTAAATTCAAAGCTGGAAATTAAAAATTAACACCGACCCGAAATCGCTTAAACCATGCATCGATATTAAGTTTCCACTCGGGATGTTTGGAAACCTGGCTCCATTGAAACAATGGAATCTCCATCGACGATTTAAACGCCAATGTTATAGTCCTTGACCTCAATGTTTGTGAACCCGAAATTAAATAAAAGTAGTAATTAATATTAATTAGTTGTTCATAAATTATGTTATAAGTATATAAAAAAAAAAACTAAAACCTAAACAAACTTACATTGAGAGGTCATCCTTCCATTGTGCCTGGTACTTGCGGGTGAATTGACCCCGTTGTGAAGGCACACCGCTTCTTATTGTGAAACGCGCTAGAAGAGGGCAAACATCACAAGTTGGCGTAGATTCCTCGCCGTGATCAGCACCTAAGGATACATCCTCCTCGTTGCTAGAAGAACTAGCCGCAACCGTCTTCTGACGACGTGCTGTAGATTTCATTCTACGCATCTACACAAATGTATACGAATAATTACATAATTAACTTCGATTATTTTAAAAAAAATTCGACAGAGTCTCCCCTGTACTGGGGGTCCCAAGTTGTCGACAAAATCATATTACACTTCCAATTTTATTTCACATCCCGATCCAATCATCCTGGATCTCAATCCAACTCATCATCATCAACACAACATTTTTTTCAATAACATCATATAGAATTATAACTATGAACATTCATTGTTAAATTGGTACTTAGAGTTACAAACATTAGATTAAAGTCATACATTCAAATTTACGGATTAATATAACATTTTTAACATAAATTCAACAATAACAATTATAGCAATACAAACAATAATATCCTAAATTAAGATAAACTAATTAAAAGCAATTCTATATATATAAATTAACATTTTTAAAATAAATCAACAATAACAATTATATATATAAATTAACATTTTTAACATAAATTCAACAATAACAATTATAGCAATACAAACAATAATATCAAAACTAACTAAATAAATTTAATAAATAAAATTAAAAAACTAAAAAACACTACACAACACACAACATAAACACAAAACAAACAATACACAAAACTAAAAAACATTATATCAATTCAAAATAAATTTGGGAATAAAAAATGCTTACCTTAATAATGTGTTGAATTTAAGATGTTATCTACAAATAATATACAAAACAAAGAACACCAAAAAAAATAATCATAATTAAAATAAAAAAATAAAAAGATAAAGAAAAAAATATACATACCTTTTAAAACTACCACCAAAACAATAAAATCCTTCTAAAAGCTAAATATAAATGAGAGAAGAAGAGCAAAGGAGAAGAGGAGAAGAGAAAGGGAGAAGAGGAGAAAATGAACAAAGTGAGGGGATGGGTGGTATATAAAGCAATTAATATATAAAGTGAGGGTAATAGTGCAGACAAACACGTGTCAGACATGCGTGCGGAAACCCGTCGGTACTTACGTCGAAAAAACCCGTCGGAAAGCCGTCGGAAATCCGTCGGTGAATGTGGCAAAATCTCGTAATTTATTTTGCAACTCTCTGTGAAATACCGACGGTTTATATTCCGTCGGTATATCCGTCGGTGAATGTGGCAAAATCCCATAATTTATTTTGCAACTCTCTGTGAAATACCGACGGTTTATATTCCGTCGGTATATCCGTCTGTGAATGTGGCAAAATCCCGTAATTTATTTTGCAACTCTCTGTGAAATACCGACGGTTTATATTCCGTCGGTATATCCGTCGGTGAATGTGGTAAATTTTTCTTATTTTTTTTATGTAACCCTCTCAAAAAATCTTAAATTGAAATCTTACAAGACACACAATACAATAACAGAGGTTGACCCTTAAAGAAGAATAAATATTTCATGTTTCAAATTATTACATTATAAAAATAAGGCTTTATAACATGTTTAGTTAGTGGAATTTTCATCTTCGTCCTCTATTGAATTGTTATCATCGCTTCATCGCACTCTTCAATTTCGTTATCATCTTCTTCAACAACATTCTTTTTTCCACTAGTAGATCTCGAACAACATTCAACTCCCTCTGCGTCAACATCAACAAGACTATCGTTGAAAACACGAAAATTCGAATTTTCTTCTAAGTCAATCGACGAAACAACTCGGTATGGTTCAACCAACTCACTAGCTTGAAAGACTTCATCTATCACACTTGTGTCTTCGTTCTCATCCCGAACAACCTCGACACGACCCTTGGGTTTTGTTTTTAAAACGGATAACCAATCAACTCTTGATCGGTCCTTTCTAAAGGAAGGGGTGCATGTGTAATAAACTTGTTGGCATTGCTTTGCGAAAACAAAGACGTCGTTTACGTTGCGGTGTCTAGCTTTTGAGTTGATTTCAACGAGACCATAGTGAGGATCTACTCGATTCCTCGTCGGTTGTGTCATACCAATAGCATTTGAATAAAAACACTCTATTTTGCTCGCTATGATATTGCAGTTCGATGACCTCTTCCAATCTACCGTAGTAGTCAACTTCAAACTCACTAGAAGTCGATCCCTTAATACAAACACCGATGTTGTATGTCTTTCTTCCATGCCCGTATTCTTCAGTATGAAAGACATATCCATTGACAAAATATCCATTATAGCACTTGACTTTTCTTTCAGGGCCCAGACATAGTAAAGACAGTGAAATAGCAGCACTACCTCCCATTTAATAAACCTAGCTTGTAAATTAAATACAACAATAATCAATAAACGAATATTATGTAACATTGACTACAATTAATTACATTGCAAGAGAAAATGAGTTTGTGATAGGACTTACATGTGTTCTAAACCATGTGGCAAATTGTTCATCTTGTAATTGAAAGATCTGGGATTCGGTCAATTGTGAGTTATTGGACGAGTAAGTATCGTCGATGTTGCCCGCAAGGTTGTTCCAAAGTATATGAGTGTATGGTATCACAAAACATAAATCGTACACTCTTGACAAAGTTTAAGTCGAACATCTACTTACTTAATAAAAGGTCTCGGCTCATCACGGTTAAATAGGACATAATTGTGTGCTTGTCTCGAACTCTATTTCGAGACAAATATCTTCCCCTCACGGCATTTTTAGGTGTGGGTCGTCCAGGATTGGAGAATATTGACAAGTTCCCACTTGAATGCACTTCACCACCATCATCATGCCGTGGAACACGGTTTATCCTCGTTCTCAAATGAGGTTCGAAATAGTATGAGATAAATGTTGAGATCTCCTCAACAATATACGCCTCACATATTGACGCCTCAACATGCGCCTTGTTCTTAACCTTTTTTTTAAGATTGAACAAGACTGTATATATATATATATATATATATATATATATATATATATATATATATATATATTAATAAAAAATTATCAATTAAAAACATTAAAATAAAAATAAAAACATTTAATTATAAATGTCATAGCAACTGTAATATCTAACCTCTCGAATGGATACATCCATCATCTTTGGACCGGTCCTCCAACTTTTACCTCAAACGGTAAATGTACGGGTAGATGCTCCATTGAGTCAAAAAATGATGGAGGGAATATCATCTCAAGTTTGCATATTGTCTCGACGATATTCTTTTCAAGCCTTTCAATGTGATCAATATTCAACTTGCTAGAGCATATGTCTCTGAAGAAATGACTAATCTATGTTAGTGCATCCCATATCCCCTTTGGCAACAAATCACGAAAAGCTAATGGGATGAGTGTTTGCATAAACACATGGCAGTCATGACTCTTCATTCCATATAATCCGCATTCCTCCGTATTAACCGGCCTTGATATGTTCGAGGCATGTCCATCGGGGAAACGCAAACTCTTAAGCCATTTATAGACTAGTAGTTGTGCGTTTTTCTCTAGCACGAAGCTTGCTCTTGGTTTTGCGACCCGTGACCCATCACAAACCAACTCCATATTTTTACGGTTCTGAACAGCGCTACATCCAATCTAGCCTTGATGTTGTCCTTTGTCTTCCCCTTCACATCCATGACGGTGTTGAAAATGTTCTCAAACACGTTTTTTTCAATGTGCATGACATCAAGGTTATGGCGGAGAAGATTGGTCTTCCAATAAGGAAGCTCCTAAAATATACTTCGCTTCACCCAATTATGGGTCAAACCAAAACCAGGAAACTTACGCTTACCGATTGGAGACCAAACACAATGTCACCGTACTTTGACACAACATCAAACAATTCTTCACCGGAAAGACGCGGGGGTGCAACATCATTTTCAACTCGCCAACAAAGAAATCCTTTCTGTTCTTTACGCACTGTGGTTATGTGGCAAGAAATGACGGTGGTGTAAAAAAAAGAAGCTTTACCCCGTTTGTTAGCGTGAATGCCTTGTTGTTCTCCATACAATATGGACATGCTAGCTTTCCATGCGTGCTCCAACCGGAAACCATTCCATAAGCTGGGAAATCATTGATAGTCCACATCAAAGCCGCTCTCATAACAAAATTTTGTTTCCTCGAGATGTCATAAGTCAAAGCTCCGAGAGGACCACAACTGCGTCAACTCATCAATCAACGGACGAAGACAAACATCTATATTCCGCCCCGCTTCTCGGACTCGGTATGACCATAGATAAAAACATGAACTCCGGCCTCATACACATCCCCGGTGGCAAGTTATAAACCGTCGGTATGACCGGCCAACAAGAATAAGGAGCAAAGAAATGACTCGAAGGGGTTGAATCCGTTTGTACACAACCCAAGACGCACGTTCCTTGATTCAGGTGAAAAGGGAGGATGCATACTTGTTAAAGTGTTTCCGGGCTTCACCGTCAGAAGGATGAACCATCACTCCATCTACCGCATGGTGTGATTGGTGCCATGTCATGTGCTCGGCGGTCCTTGGTGACATGAATAACCTCTGCAGTCTAGGTGTGATTGGGAAGTATCTAAGTTTTTTATATGCCACGAGAGTCTTCCCCTCTACCCGGTTAACGGGTTTGTAACGGGAATGCCCGCATGTCATGCACTCGGTCATCTCGGCATTTTCAAGGTAGTATAACATGCGAAGTTAGGGCATGTATCAATTTTCTGGTATCCTAAACCGAGGGGTTTCATCATGGACTTGGCAAGATAGAAGTTCTCTTTCACTGTTCCCTTCGGGTAAAATGCTTCTCGCCCATTCAATAATCTTGTCATAACCGGCCTCACTCAACCCGTGATCGACTTGATGGTGAACACCGTGCTACGGCTGAAAATTTACTATGGTTCGTGCAACCATCCCATAATGGTTCGTCGAATCTCTCAAGAGATCAAAAAACCTTGCTTGCATCTGCATTAGGTTCTTCTTCTATGATTGGACATTCCCCGACATTACCTTCATTCATTCTCATTGCATCCATAACCATATTCCTGTAAGGATTGTTGTTCTCATTTCCAACTTCATGCATGTTGCTAGCACTAGAAGTTGACCCAACCACCTGTTCTTCCATGCTCTCATCAGGAACAAATAGTTCTCCGTGAGCATACCAACACAGGTAATCTTCCATGAACCCTTTGGTTAGAAGATGCATCGTTACAACATCTTGATGCAGAAACTTTAAATTTTTACACTTCCTGCATGGACACCTAATACCGCCATCAGTAAAATTCCTCGGAATAGATGTTGTGAAATTAATAAAACCCTGGACACCGTTACAATAATCCATCCTCCGCAATCCTTGGGGTGAGTCCCGATACATCCATGGACGATCATCCATGACTTCTATTGAACCTCTATAAAACATAACAAAAATATTGGTTTTCCCCGACATTATCCAACAAACTAAAACAACACTTATGTTAAATATTCATTATCAATTATCAACTATCAACGTTCATACATACAAATTTATACATATATAAATTTACAGAAATCACAACTTCCAAATATAATTGATAACAATTAAACAAGACACTTAAACAAGCTATTAATTATTTATTTCATCACAACGGCATATTTAATTCGGTGTAATTCAAACAAAATTTCAACAATTTACAAACAAATATAATTTGATAAAATCTAAAACAAACTATAACAACTACAAAAATATTGTACAATATTCATTCATACTACAAGTTTCTTTGATAAATAACAATTAAACAAGTACAAACGTTAACAAAATATATATACTAAAACAATAAAATTCACAATTAAATATTAAAACTAAAAAGGATAGATTTACTTACAAAAAAATGATAAAATCTACAAGAAACGGATATTGTGACCACGTACAAGATATAAGAAACCGGAGTGCTCGTGTTGAGAATAGTGGAGAGTTTGGGATGGGTGTTTGGCTGAGTTTGGGAGGGGAGCTGCAGTTTGGGAGGGGAGAGGTGGGATGGGAAAGAAGAAGAAGGAGAAACAGAGGAAGAGAGTGTCGGCAGACGGGTCATATAATCACTTGTTCCGACGGAATCACCGACGGAAGTAATCCGTCGGTGATTCCGTCGGTGATGCCGTCGGTGACTGCGCCACGTCACTGTACGGCTATCTCAGTTTGAATCCCTCGGTAATTTCCGTCGGTAAAATCACCTGACGTCACCGCGCCGTTGCATTTTTCCGCACGCCCTGTATACCCGTCGGTAATTCCGTCGGTATATACCGACGGAATTACCGACGGAATATTTCCGCTCGGTATACACCGGCGCATTTTGGGATGGAATTATTTCCGTCGGTATAAATTACCGACGGAAAAATTCCGTCGGTAATTCCGTTGCTTTTCTCCGGTTTTCTGGTAGTGACTTTCTAGTTGGATTTAATAACTATGATATATACTAATTATTTATCAAATTACACTTGAATCAATGAATTTCAAAATGTTGGTTGAGATTTGGACCCTACACATAATAATATACAATAAGTTATTGCAACTTCTTACTATGATTATGTTGCTAAGAAACATGCCAATTGAAAGTCGTGGTTTACAATAACTTCAACACATAATTAAAACAACCTAGCAATGTAGCTCCTCAGTTAGAGATACTGATAACTTGAACAATATAATGATAATTTTGTACTTTTACTCAAAAACTTTAAGTCTTTTCTCATCTCAATTACACAATAAAATTACTAAATTACTAAAGTATTATTGGAAGCAAAAAATTAAAATTAAGCTCTAGAGGTATTTTCATATTTTCATAATGATGTTTTCATTATTATAATATCAGCTAAAAGACAATTTAGTACTTGATCAATTATAAAAATGATAAATAATTAAAAGGAGATTGAAATGACCAAAATTCTTTTAAAAACAAAAATTTTAAAACTAGAGTTAAAGGGTTTTTTCGTCTTTTCACAATGATTTTTTCATTATTATCATGTCAACTTAGGGATAATTTGGTATTTGGCTGAATATAAAAAAAAATAACAAGCATGTGTACGACACCACAAGGTGTATAGGAGGTGCTCTCGCACTTCGAGCAGTGTGTGCAGCGCCTTCAGGTATCCAAAAACCACTAACACGATTTAAAAAAAAATAAATGAACACAAAGCTTGCATGAGATTAATCTGGATGGTAAAGAATAAATCCATTAAGTTTAAAATTTCAAGTTAAGGCCCTATTATTACAAAACAACTAAAACAGAAGGTAAAAACATTGTAGCCTCCCTCACAATTTTCTATTCACCATTACAGAGTGGTATTTCTTTTGTCATCCTAAAAACAATTGTTTGCCTTTGAACCAGGGGTATTTTTGTATTTTTATACAGTACATTAGTCATTATGGATTTGTTTGATGATATTTTTGTCTATTCAATATATTTATAAACAGTAAAAGAAACAAAATACCTTTGAAATAAAAAAAAATACATTGTAGGGCAGGGGTGTTGTTGTCTTTATCCTTTTTAGATTACAGTAAGATTATATATATGACTTTAAGGACAAAATATTTATGCCATTGAAATGGGGGTAATTACATCTTTTTCTCATGCAATTTTTTTTATATAATTATTTGTTTGGTTAGGGGTTGTAACGTAATTTATCATTTAATTTATGATTTTTAAATGTAATAAGTTGTTGGTGCGCCCTTTGGGCTGCGCGCGGTGTCTTCCAGTGGTAAAAATAAGTTTTTGCCATCTTATTTGGTTCTCCTTCATGTCCTCTTTCTTTATTGGGGGCGCGTGGTATCTAAACGTGGTCGGTTTGTCGCCAATGACCCCTTTTTTTTCCTCTCCTTCATTTCTCTCTCCTACTCCAGAAAATAAATTTGTGTCCTTATTGTTGTTGGTGTTTCAAATTCAGTCCTTTTAGTTTTGATTTTTATCATTTTTTTGTTAAAGTTTATTTTTTAAAAAATTTAATCCTCCAATTCTAATTTGTAAATGTAAATTTTTCAATTTAGACCTTCTACTTTTAATTCCTTTTTTTTTTTTCTTGTACTCTTTTGTCAAAATTTTTATGGTTTTTAATTTTATCCTTCATATCAGGTTTTTGATTTTCTTTTCAATAAAATAATATTAATTTCAATTTAATCATTTTTCTTTTGATTTCTTTTTTCTCCTTTATTCTTTTGTCAAAGTTTTTATGGTCTTTAATTTTATCCTTCAAATCAAGTTTATATTTTTTCTACTTTTAATTTTTTATTTTTTTCCTTTACTCTTTTGTCAAAGTTTTTATGATTTTTAATTTTGTCCCTCATATCAGATTTTTTATTTTATTTTCAATAAGAATAATATTAATTTCAATTTAGTCCTTTTTCTTTTGATTTCTTTTTTTTCCTTTATCCATTTGTCAAAGTTTTTATGGTCTTTAATTTTATCCTTCAAATTAAGTTTATGTTTTTTGTTATTTCAATAATAATAATAATAAATCATTCTAAATTCTAAAAAATTCTAAGTTACATTTTTTAATAACTAAAAAGAAAGGGGTTTCCGTGTAGTCATATAGACAATTTATTATTCACTACAATTCATTATATTTTTTGTGTTTTTTTTTAATTTAATATATTTTATGTTTCGTCCTTCGACAGTAAATAATGAACAATCCATATATGTTGTAAATAATAAAATTTAAAAGATTATTTCAAAAAAAAATTATTTTATATTAAAAAGATACTATTTTCTTCTTTAAAATTTTAAAGTATTTAAATCAAAAATAATTTTTATCACGTATTGAAAAAACAATATATTAATATTACTTTGTTAACTATGACTTCTAAGTTTGAAAGCATTGCTGATTTTTAGTTATCAAAAAAGTTGTTTTGATTTTAAAAAGGGTAAGTTGTTTTTACCATATTCGTTGTAATAATCGAGGAAATTGCCCCCGTGATTCTCTAAGATCCAGTGAACTTGAGCAAGAAACTCTATTTTCAATGATTATTCTTCCTAATTAGGATGTTATTTTCTCTAATGAGAAAGCTAAAATAGGTCACATGATGCTAGAATCTATATCACCTCGATCAAAATGCCACCAAACTGCATCTTGCACAAGCTCAACAAAAAGAATTAGACATAGAAAATCTATGATCCTCCGATGAAGATATGCTGCTGGCCTGCCTGCTCTTTTGTCTGTGTAGTGTCTCTTGGTGCACCGTATATACCCCCCGACTACATTTATGGAACCTCAAAAACTTGAACCATGCTTTTACTCTAGCCATCTTCGGTGGTTTTCTGCTGAGTGCAATGAACCATGCTTTTAGCATCCTTGTCTCGAGTTATGAAGTCCACCACTTCCTGAGTCACTCGAAGCCATAACCAGGCATGCAGGTCTTCAAAGTGAACATATATATATATATATACCATCTAATTATTCTTGCCCGTGTAATTTTAGAGAAAAAGATTAAATTGCAGGAAGAAAAAATGCATGATAGATTTAATTAGAGGGTGTTTATGAATATGGTATTGGTTGTTTTTTAAAATATTTTTTATTTAAAAATATATTTAAAAACATAAAAAGTAATAATTTTAAGTAGGAAAAGAATGATGATTAATCCTTATGTTAATCATGATAGTTTCATTTATTAAATAATCTTAAAAATTACTTTGAAATGATGATTGATCGTCGTTTTTATAGATGATTGTTGCATGCTCAAAGTCTCCACAGCCTAGAAACTAGATAATATGAGGACAATTTGAAATTGGATCAACAAGTGTGGAGGATTTTTTTTATTTATTATTAATATGGGTATCCAGACTAACTTGTGCATACTTCGATTAATTTCATGGATCCTGAAATTAACAACTATATAAGCTTTCAATGGTCCTAAAAAGATTCGAACTCATGACTATTAAAAAATAAATTTAAATTCTGAATAATTGAATTACCCTTAAAATTACAAGGAAGAGAATTTACAAGGTAGAGAATTTACTCGTGTGGCAGCTCCATTTTCGAGAGCTACAAACTGTGGATTGAAACCAAGCAACCCCATCACCTGGTACTGAAGGGGGCCAAGTTGTGTGGTGGTTCAGGGAGGAGGCCAAGTTATGTTTTCTGGTCACCTGGCATTTCTCGTCACCATGATTTTGTTTGGAAATTTGATACCCCTCGTTGCAGATTGCAAGCTCTTTATTCCTCCTTTCAGTGTATACAAACCTCACTTTCTCATGCCTGTCCTTTGAAATTTCTAGCTCTCCATTTTTCAAATTTGTCCATGTAATAATGGTTGCTCTTTGAAAATTGAACTCTTGAGAATAATAACCATAGATTTTTGTGCTCCTTTCCTGTCTTTGTGTGCCATAGCAAGGGAAAATGGTAATGTCCGAGGTTCACTTCACAACATGTTGCATGTTATTGTACAGTCAGCTCTAGCCACGTTACTTTGCCGCTATTTCCGAATAAAGTTCCATAAAAGTTTTATTTTTTATTTAAAATTATTTTTTATATTATCAGATCATTTTAATATGCTAAAATAAAAAAATAATTTAAAAAATAAAAAATATTATTTTAATATATTTCTAAACAAAAAATAATTATTACTACTTTCTTAAATATCTCTCGATACATATAGCTTACGATGAGATGTTGGCTAAAAAAAACTAGGCATAGAATTTTTTTTATATAAAAAGAGTATTGTCAAATCATTTTATATATCAATTAAAAAAGAAATGATTTTTAAATATGAACATTTCTACCTGTAATATAAATTTTAAAAAATTTAATAAATTTTAACACGCTGGTTTCAAAGTTGAACTCAAAAAATTAGAGAATAGAGAAAAAAAATTTAACCATCAAACTAACCTCTTAAAAATTTTAAATTTAGCAATTAAACCAACTATAAAGTTGTGTAAATTTTAGACTTTAAATCATTATAACTTGGGAACCTTGGTTGGAATGATGAGCGGATTTTATATATATATATATATAACGGTTGGACAAGAAATGCTCTCTCTTGGTATGATCTCTCTCTCTCTCTAACGGGCAGCCTCTCCCATCTTTCTCTCTTGTTTTTTCTGTCTTCTTTTCTTTTTGCTTTTCTAGTTAAAAGTGTCTTCAATCATTTTTTTTAGCTCGTTTAGATCTAGATCTTAAATCCAAATTAATATTTATTAATTATCATTTGAACTTTTGCTTTTATAAAATTACTTACAAATCTTATGTTTGAAGATGATAAATTAAGAATTTGTTTGGGTGTCAATTTCATCTCTTAGACTTTTAGTTATTTTTAATCAAATTAAAGTTGATTTTGCCCATTCAAGCTTTCATTTGCAACTGAAACCTTTTTCAACATCACAAGAAACCCTTTTGAAGTCAATTGAAGCAAAAAATCAACGAAACACAGAAAGAAAGGAAAACAATGGTCCCATCAACAATATTTTGTGCGTGGATGAACAACATTCCCCACACACCCCTTAGTTTTTTTATTATTCTTTATTCTATCATTATACCGTGATATTCTCTTTAGGTTGGGTTTATTTTTATATTTTTAAAATATTTTTAAAATAGATTAAAAAATTTTATTTTTTTATTTATTTTAAATTAATATGTTTTTGATGTTTTTAGAATATTTTTATGTGCTGATATCAAAAATAATTTTAAAAAAAATATATTATCTTGATACATTTTCAAATAAAAAATAACTATAATTATATTTCTATACAGACTAGGACTTTAAAAATAAAAATATACGGTGGCAAGGTGCTTTTTTAGTTTTTCAAGTTTTACTTTCAATTTTTTTTCATTATGTTCTAGTAATTTATTTTCTTAGTGTTTTAATTCCTTGACTAGTGAGTAGTGTTGTCACAAAAAACGAGGGGAGAGAAAGTGTCAGTAATCATAGTTTTAGCCATAAAAAAAATTAAGATTAGTGTCAAAAAGTATCATTTAATGAGAAAAATTTCATTAAAATATTTTAAGAATATAAATTTGAGAAAGGGAAGCTTTTGGGATTCAGTTGATTTTGAGGGTTTTAACTATTTTTGGGTTAATTTAAGGTAATGAATGAATTTAGTTTGATGTTTGAAATGTTTTCATATTAAAAATTGTTTTTTTTAAAAAGAAAAAACATTAATGGCATGAAAGGAGTTGTCCATTCCTACGTGTTTTTTTAACATTAATGAGATTGTGTCATTATCTTTAATTAAGATTACAACTCTTTATAAAACATTTTTTAATATTAATTCTTTTAAAACAAAAAATAATATTAAAAAATATATTCAATTGTGTCATTAACTTCAATAATTAATAAGATTATAGCTTCAAATAATAAAATATACATATTTTATTCTTGTTAGATATTCATGAGCATATTTCTTTTAAAAAAAGACATATTAGGTTCAGATATAAAAAATAATTGATAATATTACCATAAAAAGTTATAATCTTATTTGAAGATAATGATACAATTTAATAATGTTTTAAATATTGATTTAGTTATTTTATTTATAGTGTATTTTATTAATATTGAAAAATGTATTCAATTGTATCATTATCTTCAAATTATATTATATCTTTAAATAATTAGTTAGTATTAATTAATTAAACTAATATTAAAAAAAATTATTCAATTGTGTCATTATCTTCAAATTTATTGTAAATTGTGTATGTATGTTTTTTAGATTAATTTTTTTTCTAAATTTGCATTCAAATTATTGAGTCATGTTTTGATTGGAAATTGCTTTTCAAATTATGATAAGTTTTTAGTTAAAAAATATATTTCTAATAAAAAATATATTTTCATCAAAAAGGAAAAGACATACATGAATACGGTAAAGGAATTTTGATTGAAGATATATATTTTTTCTTCTTAATTCAAATCATTAGAGTTTTTATGAATATTTATTTTTAATTATTATTTTTATTAAAAATATTTTCATAAAAAACATGAATAACAAAAGGAAAGCTTGCCTAGTAAATTTGTTTTTCTTCAGAATTTAAATCGTTTATTTTTTTTACAGATATCTATTTAATTATCACAATACTGAATAAAAACATTTCAAAAATTGTCTCACAACATATCGTAGGTACAATGGTTAGTTAAAAGAAATTAAAAGAGGACGATGTTTTACCGTGTAAAACCTTATTTATCCCCTCAAAAAACGTTGTTCATATCATTGTTCACCGTACAAATCTTCGTCTTCGGTCCCTTGTTTTTTTGTTTTGATTTTTTTCGGTCATCTAACTCCGGATTCTTCCAAATTGGTCCCTGAAACTTAACAAAAAATAAAATTAAGAGAAAAGGGAACAAATTTGATATCTGGCAAAAAAAACAGCGTTTTCCAATGTTCATTGTTATAAGGCAAGTAAATATACAGTTTAGTTCCTCAATTTTAATTTTGTTAAGTTCAATCCCTTATGGTTTTGAAATGTTCCTTTAGTTCCCTAAATTTATTTGTTTTACGTTTCAATACTTAAAACTTAAAAAATAAAAAAGAAAGTCATTAAAAAATTTCAAGGAGAGAAAAAACTTTCACGTGGCGAGAATCTTTGGTTTTTGTGTTTATAGATTGGTCCACCAGAAAGAAACTTAATGAATGCAATTTACACTTTTAAGTTTTAATAATACTGAAAAAAATATATTGAAGCTCTCTAGCTTTTTCTATTTCATTTGGCTGTGTTTTTATGGCAATTATATGTTTTTGTTGTTGGATACATTATTATAGTAGTTTATAAAATTATATTTCATATTTTTATATGAAAATAATTGAGATATGAGTTTTTAAGGTTAAAAAACTAGTACCCTCATTTTCCTAACTTTACCATTAAATAAAAACCATAAATAACATGTTTATCTAAATAGATAATAAATTTTTCTATTCTCAATTAAAATTTTTATAATAAAAAAAAATATTTATAATACTATCACATTTAATTTCACATTAAAAACTAATTTAAAGATATAACTTAATTGATCAGTTTAAATTCCATAAAACTCAAAACTATTAAAAATTTACATGGTTATTAATTTCAAGACTCGTAAAATTAATTAAAATACATACAAACTGAATCAGATACTTTCATTAATAATTAAAAAAAACACTAATTTAAAATCTCATCCACAATGTAATTGGCCAATTAAAAAGCAAAACCACTTTGTAATTAAACAAGATGACTGATTTTTTCAGGGCAATCCATGTTAAACAGTTTCATCACATTCTTCTGGTGTCCTACGTGGGAAGCACTCCACCAAGTAATGGAGGAAGAAAATCAAATTTTACTGCATAGTGCAAACCGATCAAGTCATTTCAGTCATCAAATCCAGATATGATTACATTCTTGACAAGAAGGACAATCTAAAATATTTCCATGGGTAACATAATACACAGCTGCAGACTACATATAGATTGGATACGCCAGAGATCCAATCTCAGACTTCGTTTCAAGTTTCTCATGATGACCCATCACTTTACAGACTACAGCATCAACAGCAGCTCTAATAAACCCTAATGTCTTCCCTCCTAACTTACATGATTCATGGCTAAAAAGACCAAAAACTACCCTGCTTTCTCTATTTTTTTCCATTTCTTTCTCTTTACATGATAAAAACGAAAAAAAAACTAATAAATTTCTTTTCTTTGTATATTTCCCGCTTGTTCTCTCTTGAATGCCAAGAAATAAAGCTTAATTGGTTGCATTCTCTTCACTTGATGAAATTCTTGGTGAAGCCATTGATTTCTCGTGCGAAGGGTCACTTGAAAATCTCGACATTAAAGAAGAATCTGAAAAGGCCAACATGAGAAGAATGGTTAGATTTTGATTATAAATAACAAAAATAGACTAAAAAAGCATGAATTCTAGAAAGTGAACAAAAGGGTTATTGATTTTTTTTACCTCTAGAAGAATTGAAAGATTTCTTGCAATGCAGGATAGCACTTTGAATCCCATCATTCTGCAGCAGCAAAGAATCATCTCTCCTGCTCCCAATTGGAGGAGAAACTCCTGTGGTCGCTGAAGCTGATTTGCTCTTCCCAAGATGCCTAGAAACCACTCTAATCCCTGCAGGAAAACTCCCCTGCTTTTCCTTTGCCGGCACCGTTGCTGAGGAAGATGATGGAGACCCAACTGATAACTCACCGGAGAACCTCATCTTGTCGCTTTGTCTCTTGGAAACTTTGATGTATAATGGCTTGATTAGCTTTAAGTACTTTTGTATCATTTCCTTTGAAAATCTCTTTGATGTATCATTATCATAAGAATCATTAGCGATTTGCTTCCTCAAGCTGTTTTGTTTAGTGAAAAAAGAAGCGTTTGTAACCTCTTCAAGCTTGAGTTTGACGGTAAAAAACTTGTTGCTTTCGTGCTTTTTGCTATTTGCATTGAAGGACTCCGTTTCCCCTGTTTTCTCTGTTTTCTGTGATGCCATTGACTTTGATTTCTTGAACATGAGGACTTTAAACCTTGGAGCTGATTTTAGCAAGGAGATTGGTGACTGAGGTTTTGGTGAAGAAATGGGTTCGATGGGGAGGATTTTTCTCTTTGAAAGGAGATGATCGGTTGAAAGCGTTGGCTGCTGAAATGTATGTTGAGGGTTGTGGCTCTCTTTGTGAGCTAATTTGTGGAGAGGCGCTTGTTTAGAGTCAAAGACGTTGCTTTCTTTGTCTAGTGGGTGATTGTTGTTGATGTTGGTGGTGTTGTTGCTGCCGCATTTATTGGTGTCAAAATCAGGCACAGTAAGTTCCAATTCAAAAAACGAGTCTTCTCCATCTTCAAATTCATAATCTGTGAATGGGATCTCGGTGGTGTCATCACTGCTTCCACTAGAGGGTCGGTTTTCTTTATGAGTGTTGGTGGTGGTGGTGGTGGGTCTCCAGAACTTGAGGAAGTAGAGAGCTTCCATATTTGAAAGAAAAGGCTAGATGGGAGAGCTCTGAAAGAGAGAGAAGAGATGGGGTTGGCGTTGGCTTATTTTTAGGGTTTAGAGGTGGGTTTTTATAGCAGGTTAAAGGGAGGGAGAGATTAAAGTGGGGAGGTTCTGGTTAAGAGATAAAAAAAAAAAAGAAAAAAAAAGAGCTTTTGCACTTCGTTTTAGGATTTTGTTGTTTGTTATTGCAGTATTGAAAATGGTATTACAAAGGGCAAAGCAGAGAGGGCAAGTGAGGTCAGGTTAATTTTGCTCTGCTTTTACAAGAGAGATAGATAGATAGGTCATAGTAAGCCAGGTTGCTTTTGGAATTTGGACACACATTGTTTGTACGTTTGGTTGTTTGTTATTAACATGAGAGGTCTTCAACATCCACTCTAGGGCTCGACAATCTGACCTCTCTCATGCAAGAAAACTCTCTTATTGTTCAAAAGAGAAAGTGTTTTGTACATCTTGTTGTGTTAGTGGTGAATTTAGTCCCATTTCTCTTCATTTTATCTTAGTTTGGTCCCTCCATCTTTCTTCCCCTGCCATCATTCTGTGTAATCATCTACTCTTTCTGTTCAAATGTAGTTGTAGATGACATTAGTCCTGTTGTTAACTTAGGTGTTCTTTAAAAATTAATGCCAAATGGTGTTATCTTGTGAAGCCAGAGTGTGTTTCACCAAGAGTTGAGGTACCAAATTAGGGTAAGATTAAGATTGAAGGATGAAAATGCAACATCAATCCCACATTTCTGAACAGAGGATAGAGTGTGACATACTCTATAAAGTTGAAAGTTCAGAGTCCAGCCACGGACACAGATACTCTCTCCTCTTACGAAAGCAGAATTCTTACAGAGTTGCAGAGGAATTATTTATTTATAATTAAAATAAATAATTTCCCTGCACACCTACTCCAAATCTCCCTGACCTTGCAGTTTTCCCATGTATCCTAGAAATTATACATTTTCATTCTTCTTATTAAAAAAATAAACTGGGGAATTGAGAAATAATTAGCCAGTATTAAACTTGGGGGGGTCAATGATTATTTATTTATTGTAAAGCTAAAGCATGGTTCGTTGAACACGCTGCTCTCATCAAGATTTAACTTTAAATTGCAAACATTATAAGTTTTCATAGATTATAGTATGAGAGCTGAAGTGATTAGATCATAATCCTACTCTTTTTAATCACGAATTCTAGTTATAAACTGTGGGTTATGAGATTGTGATCATAACCAATAAAAATGAAAGCCTTGGGAGCAAGATTATGATTTAAGATTGTTCATGGAGCTCTGCTGGATTTCTCAGACGAGGAATCACAGACGTTGATGGGTGCAAAAGGGACGGAGGAGGAGGAGGAGGAGGGTGATGGGAAGCTTCCAAAAAGAGAAGAGAAAGCAAGATGAAAGAGGAAAGGGCCAAAAAGAAAAGACTCCAAAAAGAAGAGGAAAGAGTAGGGTCACGTTACATTGGTAAAACATAACAGTGGGCTACTTTACTTTTGCGCAGAGAGGGAGAGGAGAGCCTCAAAAGATCAGCTAGATAGGTCAGAAAATTGGGTTCTTTTACAAGGCAAAGGCTCATATTGGTGCAGCTGGGGCACGCATGCAGGTCGAGCTTTTGGACCCTAGCTAAGCTTTAAAGAGAGTCCAACTTCTCTTTATTACAATTTTAATGCCCTATGCCATCAGGTCCAGCTCTTGCCCAAAAAAGGTTTGACTTGTAAAGATTGGCTTGGGCGATCTTTACACCCCCTCCCTTTTCTTTTTCCTTTTCTTTTTCTTTTTTTTTATTTATTTATGTAGAGCAGCTATAATAAAAATAGCTCAGGACAAACCAGTGGCGATTTTTAGTGTTCCACATTTGCCTAGAAATCCTTTTGCTAAGAAGTGTATTTAGGTGGTGTTTGATGTTCAACCGTATTTTTTAAGATTTTTTTATTTTTTTATTTTTAAATTATTTATATATATATATATATATATATTTTTTTTTATATCGTTTTAATATGTTTTTATTAAAAATAAATTTTTAAAAAAATTCAATAAATTGTAATGCAATCATAAATGGAGGAGTATTTTCTAAAATATCAAAATGGTTCTTAAATATTGAAATTTGAAAAGAAATAAAAATTCTACCCTACTATTTCAAAGTTTTCTTAATTAATTCCCTTTTACTATGTTTTAATTGTAAATTACCAAAATCCCAATTTCAATTATCAATTTTTTCCCCTACCGTTGGCTATTTTAACGTGATTTTTGAAGTTCAATCACTCTAACTCCATTAGACTTTCAACCTCGAAAACTATTTCAAATTTAGGGTTGAAGATCCAAAAGGATTCAAGATTCAAGATTGAACTTTGACTGGTAGTTAAAGCTTCAATTTGAATGGTAATTGAAAATAATAATGATGCTTGGAATTCAATTATATATTCATGGGATTTGACATGTTGTAGTCATTAATTATATTTAAGAACCATTTTGATATTTTAGAAAACTTTAAGGGAATTCAATTTAAGTTAATTAATTAAGAAAACTTCGAAATAGTAGGGTAGAATTTTTATTTTATTTTCAATATTTAAGAACCATTTTGATGTTTTAGAAAATACTCCTCCATCTTAGGCTAAAATTAATACACACACGCATAGTTTTAAAACTCGGCCCGTTCCTGGACTGAAAACGAGCTGGATTGAAGAAAAACAGAAGAAGAAAAAACCTGGTGTGACCCGGTTGATCATGCAAGACCTGGTCAAAAACTCAGTTGCAACTCGTTAACTTTGTTTTTTTTTTTACTAAAACGACGTCGTTTTGATTTTAAAAAAATAAAATTTGACCCGGACAACTCGGTGACCCGGTCAAAACTCGGAATCCGGGCCTTGACCAGGCCGGGTCTAAAAACTATACATACACGAATTGAGATATTAGTTCTTTCCTTCTTGGTTTAGTAATAATAATAATGTACATAGGTGTAAATTAACCAGATTGTCTAGAATATTTGTAAAAATTAATTTATAATTAATTGAATTGAATGACTTTTAAAAAATTTAGATAGATTTGATTAATTTAAAAAAAAAAAACGATTCACACGGTTTCAATTTTGAATTTAAAAAACTAAAAAAACCTATCATAAACCAAAAGCTTAAAGTTCATAAAAAATAATCATACTAATAATCTATTAATTCACTTTGGAACAGCTCAATTTAGTTCTTTTATTAGATTTAGTTTGGCTCAAAATTCAAAAAATATTAATTTAGTTGAATTTTCTCTAAACCAAAATGTTTTAACCAATAATTACCCCTCTAATCAAGAAAAAAACACGTATTGAAAATCACATGTATAAAGAGAGTGGTTGGCGATGCGTTGCATCGCAATTTCATCAAATTTAAAATAAAAATTATATTTTTTAAAATTATATTATTTTAATATTTTTCCATACAAAAATCAATTTTAAAAATAAAATCTACCTCAACATCTTCAAAATCCAAGTGGGTTATACTGTAGTCCAAAACTGAGCGACTCTCTGGCCAAATCAGTGAACTTATGGCAAGCAAATGCCAGTCCTAGCTCCCAACTCATAAAAGTCACGAGTTTTGGAAGCCATGCGGTCCTGGTTCCTGAGCTTTGCTCTGTCTCCACGAAAGACTGTAGCTTGGGTATTGAAAGAGATGATCTATTATTGCTTTGCAGTGAATTTGCATGATCTTTTTCTTCAACGGCAGGAAATCCCAATGATTATCACAATTAATTATGAATTTTTTTTTATCATTGTTTGTGTCATGGAAGTCTTTATCCACAAATGTGATTGGTATTATAATAACAGTTATTTTTTAAAATATTTTTTTATTTAAAAATATATTAAGATAATATTTTTTATTTTTAAAATTTATTTTTAATGTCAGTGTATCAAAATAATTTAAAATTTAAAAATTATTTTAAAAAAATTATTATTATTATTTTAAAAAATATTTTTAAAATACAAAAATAAACTAGAGTATTCTTCTTGAATTCCTTAAATGCATAAGCCGCCACTGTTGTCACACATTTTCGGATGTACACATGGATAATCTAATTTAATTAGAGTATCTTACCCAACTAGTTGCAACTTTGAAGAAAACCCATGTGTACAGCATACGCAATTTGCTTGTACAAGAAAATTCAGCATGGCCAACTTATTTTTTACTTTTTTTATATTAGATTTAAAAATTTAATTTATATTATTTTTTTAATTTATCTTTTTAAATGACAAATTTACAAAGATTTTTATTATTTTATGTTTAATTTTTATTAAATAAATAAAGATAACAAGACTCAAACTCGTGATTATTAGTCAAGGATTTAATACATTGCCAAAAAATTATCTCAACCTCCAAACTTAAACTTTCAACTAAAATTTTAAAAATATAATTTATATTATTATTTTAATAAAAATAAATTTATTTCCACCGATTAATTGATTAAGATAGTTACGACGTCTATTATGTCAAAGATGAAAACATAAATTTGATGCAAACACACTTTTTTTTTAAGTGCTTTAAGTTCGAAAAGAAAATATTCTCCGAAAAAAGCATGGAAATATGTTTTGCTAAAAAACCAAAAAAAATAAAATGATTCAAGGAAGTTTCAATCCTCAAAGTACAAGAGAGAAGTCGAATACATCAAGTATCAATCCTAGCCTTCGTACTCCCTCCCAAAACTATTGTCTATGATTTCATCAAAATATTAATTATACTCCTAATTCTATGATTTAGTATTTATTTACATTTAAATGAAAGGCTAATTTATTTTTTTAAAAATAACATAATGTGTAATTAACTGTATTTTTCTAATCTGGCTAAAAAAAAAAAACTATGACTTTAGGATGGGAAAGATCCAAATTAATCCAAACCACCCTGCATCTCTGAATCATCTACTGGAAGCCCCCCACGACTGCATTCCTGCAGGACTCTTTACACTCAAAAGGGAAGCTTTCGCCTTCATGGAGAAAAGGGCTCCATGTTCTTAGACCCCAGAATGCACGTAATAACTACATTTATACACAGATCAATCATCATCACAAGATTTTTGTTCTTATCGCTTCCGATGAATTCCTTAAAAGTTGAAACTACTGTGGAATACGTGCTCGACCTAGCCAGGTGAATAGTAGCTTGTTCTTCTGCACATTTTATCCGATAACATCAGACATACTTTGCAAGATTCTGTACCCTAAATCATGGTAATATCTTGTAACTTTGGGAGTTCATTTGTGCAAACTTTGTCTTTACAGAGAAGAGGTATGTTCCCCAACATTATTGTTCATCTCTGGTGGATGATACTGTTTCTCATCTGAAATTCATCCTCCACTCAATAGCGTACTGTGACTTTTTGTACTTATACTGATGCTTCTGGTTGTTGAATGTGGGTCTCTGTCTCTCTGATTTTTGAATTCACAAATCGATGGCGAGCTAGTCAAATTATTCCTTGAAGAATTTTGGTGAAAGTGGGGTCTTTGTGTTTTAGCTTGAAGGGACGCCTGATTAAGCAATTTTCAATTTCAATCATTCTTTTCCCCAGAAATTCAATTTGAATCATCGTTTGCAACTGGTTTTTCCAAGGAATGAGAAATTAAGCATTCGAATTATGACAGATCCATGCCTACAACATCATCCCACGTTTAGTTACTGTTTATGATTGTGATATATAGTGTTTTTTATATTAAAATTTGATTTTTTTATTTTAAATTAATTTTTTTATTGTTTTTAAATTGTTTTAATGTGATAATATCAAAAATAAATTTTTTAAAATAAAAACAAATATTTTTTTTTGATATTTTTTCAAATAAAAACACTTTCTTGAATTTCTATTAATTACCTTATCTGTGCTGATTGGAATTAAAAATTAATTTTAATATAAAAAAAATTAAAAAATATATATACATACCCCTAAATAAATCCAACATATATGCCCCTAAAAACCTAATAGGGGATCACCAAATAATTAAAAATAATACAGAAAATTCCCTGTGATACCACATCATTTAACACAATTCTCATAGAAGAAAGTTATTACCGACGTGGAAATCAAACAAAGTGTGAAAAAAAAATATAGAGATCGAGTTTATAGACATCAACTGCTGGGGAAACGAAATGGGCCAGCTCAATGAAAAAGAATCTGCTCTAATACAGTGCAGACCGAAGAGCTTATAATCCATTTTGTTTGTACGAGGAATGACAATCAAACCTTCTAAGGCCCAATACACTTTCTTCTTGCTGATAGGAATTAGGAACCCCTTGTTTTGTATTTTGTCTGGTTGCTCCTTTGGTTTTCCATTATTAAGAATATTAAAACTTCAAATTGTACTGTTTTAATGACTTTTTAAGTTTTCGATTCCTTCTTAGAAAAATGTTTTTACCTTCTTAAGAAATATGGTAGAGCCAAATAACCGAACAACCTGGGTTATTAAACTAAAAAAACTAATTATAAAAGCTTGGTTTAGTCAGATTACTTTTTTTTCAACCTAAAAAAATACAAAGATGCTAAAAAGTTAAAATTTTGATTCATATTGGCGGGAACACTTTGCAAATACTTGAATGGTAACAAGTTGCATGACATCTTTGTTTTAACAAATTATTGAGACGACGAA
Organism: Populus x sibirica; assembly: GCA_019202695.1. Lineage (NCBI taxonomy): Eukaryota > Viridiplantae > Streptophyta > Magnoliopsida > Malpighiales > Salicaceae > Populus > Populus x sibirica. The sequence goes on from JAGMVL010000053.1 coordinate 181,001, forward strand.
ATCAACCATGGTTAACCCATGACCCTGCAACATGGGTGATATAGTGATAAAACCATAGAATTCATAGCAAAACAAAATCGAAAGCTCAATTACAACGAATCAAAAATTGAAGGCTAGGAGTGAAAAAAAATGTTTAAAAAACGATAAAAAAATTACCTGAGTAAACCTATATTAGTGGTCAGTGCAATGCCTTTGGGTTGGACAAATCTTTCAACCTAAAAAAGAAAAAAGTTAAGGCGACGCCGTGATTTTCAAATAAGTCAAAGAAATTAGAGACTTGGATCATCAAATAAGTTTGGTTAATCTAATAATATATATATAAAAAAACAACCTCAATCTAATAACATGAAAAACCAAGCAAATCTAGAAAAGTCCTCTAAATCAGGACTAATCTTTAAAAATCACAACTCGTGAAATCTCAGATTTGGGCTGAAAGCCCAATCCCCAGCTAATTTAATTTTGAATGATAGAATTAAAAAAATAGCAATAAAAGAAACCTTGACCATACATTAAAAAAAATAAGGATGGAATCGCAAGAAACAAATAAAATTTATAAGTCATCTCAAGCAAAAAAATATCAAAAGAATGGTGACTAAATTTAAGAGATGAAAAACTTAAGGAGGATAAAATTTTTAAAAAAATTCAATTTGAAGTGATTTTTCCAAATAAAACAAATAAAAGAGGGACTAAATCTGAAGAGAAACGAAGTTTAATGGCTGCTGTGAATTTTTTCATGGACAATGCGCAAATCGAGGTAGATGAGAGAGAAATGAAGGGAAAAAAAGAAAATTGAATCGTCGCCAAACCGGGCATAATCATTATACATGCGCAACTCATAAAGAAAAAAAACACCGAGACACATCAAATGATATGACAGAACAATTTTTTTTTAACAACCGTAGTTAGCCACACGCACCACTCAAAGGTGACGGATTGGTTGACGCGCTGACATATGTTGGCACGTGTCAGAAGCTTTTTGTTTTTTTTATGTGTTAAAAGACAACATTACCCTAAGATCAAATAGTTATTGCTAAAAAATCATTACAAAATGATGAATTTACCCCTGTAACGATATTTTGAGAATTTTCATTTTAAAGATGGTAGATTCATTACATTGTTTTAAAAAGTTAGAAATCAAGAATGACCCCAGCCATAGTTAAGTTTAATTTTGCTTTCAATGGTACTAAAATAAATTCAATGTATAAAAAGTTTATGAAAAGACAAAAAGTACTCCTCAATAATTATAGAATAACAAATAAATCATGTGAAAATTTCAATATATCCCCATAGGCCGGTTCAAAAGGTTCTTTTAGGGGCAAAAACATAATTATATTGTTATAATCCATGATGAATCACATCCAATGTACAACGGGGTTTAGTTTTTATTAATCCAAGAAACCAAAAACTAAATTGATTTTAAAAAAAATCCAATCAGATCAAAGCTTGCCAAAAAAATCTAATTAAAAGTCCAATGAGTTAATTTGACTTTTTAAAAATTGGTCATTCAATTCAATTCCATTGAGTTTTAAAATTTAGATTCAATTCGATCTTTTATCCAAACCTCCAAACAAACCAATGATCATAACAAATCCTTAAAAAAGTCTCAGACATACTTCCATTAATATGGAGGAACGAGTGAGTACATTAACGTCAAAATCTTTGATCTTGTTGACATTATATTTATATATTTTTAAATAAAAAATATTTTAAAAATAACTATTATAATTATTGGTCCAAACATCCTCTAAATTTGTAGCTTGTGACTATTTTTTTTTTTTGGAAAGTATAATTTTATAACTAGGTTATACAGGACAGAAAATGGCCAAGAATAAATGACAACTCAGCTGTAATGGAGGCTCACATATAAAGCATATTCTAAAGATACTCTATTATTCCAACAACAACCAAAGCATATACCATTCGAATTTACAAGTGCGTGGCATCATGCCTCCTCTGGTTGTTCAAGGTTGGAGGGAAAAAAAAAAAATATCAAAGCAAGTGTAAGCTAACCTTTCAAGCTTCAAGAATCCCAGCATTCTCCTCTCGATAAAAAAATAAGAAAAACACAGGTAATTTCATGATCTTGACCCTAATTGATACTTTTGCTGCAAAAATTGATTCATTTGGATGGATATATTCTTGTTAGTGTAAGATCCAATCTCTTGATTGATCATACAGCTTTTCTCTGTGTACTCTCTGCTCCTCTCCCTCAACAATGAAACAATCTCATGATATGGTTCCTCAATCTTTAATTCTTGCATGTTTAGAAATCCCAGCATCTGAATCAGCATTCTCCTCTCGATAAAAAAGAAAAGATAAACTCAGGTAATTTCATGATCTTGACCCATTTGATACTTTTGCTGCAAAAATTGATTCATTTGGATGGATATATTCTTGTTAGTGTAAGATCCAATCTCTTGATTGATCATATAGCTTTTCTCTGTGTACTCTCCGCTCCTCTCCCTCAACAATGAAACAATCTCATGATATGGTGCCCTCCATCTTTTATTCTTGCATGCTTAGAAATCCCCAGAACATTATGATTAATTAATCGAGATGGTAGAATGGAAGTTTAAGTTGTCAAAAAAAAAATTGTTACTAATTTTGGTATAATTCTGATCTGGCAGTTCTTTTATTTATTTTTTTTTTTTTGTTATATCATCAACTCACCGTTCATTTTGCTTATGTTGTATTTGGGAACACAATTCAAAACCGTATTTTTTAAAAATTAAATATTTTTTATTTAAAAATAATTTTTTTATGTTTTCAGATCGTTTTAGGGTGCATTTGTTTAGTTGTAACTTTTACGTTTGCGGTGTAAAAAACACAGTTAGGTGTTTGATAATACACCAAACTGCGTTTTATACTGTGGGGCCCATCAAAAAATTGAGTTTGAAATGCAGTTTTTGTGAAGCAGTTTTTACATGTTTTTTTAACTGAGTTTCATAAAACTCTATTTGTTTTTGCGTTTCAAAAACACTTTTTTCAAAATTTGAATTTTTTTATTTTTTTCTTTACTTCAAATTAATTTTTTTTATATTTTCAGATCATTTTGATGCGCTGATATCAAAAATAATTTTAAAAAAATAAAAAAATTATTTTGATGCATTTCCAAGTAAAAAACACTTTTGAAAAACAACTACAACCAAACATTTTATATATGTTTTTTGCTACACATAAACCTCAACCACAATTTTTATTAAACATATATCTAAACTAAACTAACCATATTTTTTTTAAACTTATTTTTTAAAAAAACATAACCACAAAGGCTACCTGCAAAACAAACACATTTAATATACTGATACTAAAAATAATTTTTTAAAAATAAAAAAATATTATTTTAATATATTTTCAAATAAAAAACACTTTAAACCCAATTTAAAAATGCATTAATCTAATTTTGGTATAATTCTGATCTGGCTGTTCTTTTATTTATTTATTTGTTATGTCATCGACTCGCCGTTCATTTTGCTTCACCTGTTTGCTTTTGGGTCTGTTTCCTGGCCTGAAATAAATTCTCAGGTTTTTACTTCTGGGTCTGTTTGCTTTGCCCATTTGTTTAGAGAATTGAGCTCCTTGTATTTGGGCCTCATCACCTTTTTAGGCCGCTGGCCTTTTGATGGATTCTACCGTTAAATAACAATAGTAAAAACAAAAAAACAAAATTAATCTCAATTTTGTATGTTTTACAAAGCACTTGTTGCTCGTTCAATTTTAGCTTCGAATCTAGTTATAGAGATTATCAATATATAGGAATCAGAAAATCGTAATAGTTGATCATCATATTTAACAGATATATTTCGTATTTAGTGAAATTTTTTCAGTTTTCAATTTTTTTTAACAGATATATAGATGATTTATTTTTTTTCCGGTTTTTCTTTTAGTTATTATTAATAATTATTTATTTATAGAAATTATTATTAGATATTTGGATAAATTTTTTTATTTACATTTATAATTTATATTATATTAAAAAAACATTTTAGCTTGTATACAAAATTTTTTTTAAAAAAACAAATTACGATCAATTATGGAACACATATCAAATCAGATTTTTAGTTGCTTTCTAATTAATGTTTTTTTTGCACTCTTATTTTTTTGATTATTTTGTGTAATTAATATTTTTATTTATTTTATCTTTTAATATTTAATTTGTTAGAGATTCGACTTCTAACAAACTTATTGTTTTGTATTTTTTTTAATATTGTTTCTTTTTAAATGTGTTGTTTATCAAGGTGTTATGCTAATTTATTTATAATTTTTTTTTGTGTTTTATACAAATTAAGTTTATTTTTAAAATAAAAAAATATTTATTTTTAAATAATATTGCTATTGAGTTTGGACTTACATAATATATTTTTTGGGCATGGAATTATATGTCAGTTTTATTTGTATTTATTTTTTAAGTCATAAGTTTTTTAGATTATAGATTTATTTATTTTATTAATTTTAATAAATAAGTTTAATAAATACAATCAAGTGTATGTCTCATTTTGTAATTGAATATCTTGATTTAAATCTCTTAATTTTATTAATTTTTTTAGTTATTGTTAATATTTTTTTCTGTTTATTTACATAAATAATTATTAATTAAATTAATAAGATATTTGTATGGGTTTTTTAATTTATATTTTAAATATTTTATGTTAAAAATATATTAAAACAATTTACTCGTATTTTTCTTAAAAAATTATTACTCATGGCAAAACACGAATTAAATGACTAATAATAACCTATAAATTGATGGGGTGATCTATAGATAGTAGGAGTGAGTAAAAAAAACTGAAAATTGATTAAACCAAGAAAATTGAAAATAAAATAACTGAAAAAATCAAACCGTGAAAAAAAACTGATTAAAATTTTAAAAAAATCAACTAGTTCGGTTCTATTTCGGTTTTATAAGCCTGAAACCAAAAAAACCAAATCGAATCGAACCGAACCCAAACAAAAAAAAAACCAGAAAAAAACAAAGCCAAATTAGAAAAACCGAGCCAAACCGGTTTGAACCGGTTTTGACCATAAAACCAAATCAAAACTGAAATTTTGTCAATTTGAACCGGTTTTGGTTCTTTTTTTAAAAAAATTTGATTTAATAATTTTTTTTTTATAAAAATCAAACTAAATCGTATCAGACCGAAAATAATATTTTCTGGTAGATAGAGCCGTGACGAAGTAACTCAGGTGTTTTTTTCTTACCTATGATTCTAATGCTAAAAAATATCTCATTATCCTTTGTTGACACCTGGCAGAAAATTTCTCCATTGTTGTCGGCCAGGAGCACAGATATTCCTCCTCTTAAAGGATGGGCTCAAATTGCTTCACGTGTCGCCTCAGCATGCAAGATTACCAGAGCATCCCTACTTGGTTGTGTTAACAACTTTCCACCACTTAAATAATGCCACCTCATCATTAATCCACCAAACCAAAATAGCTGGAAGGAAACGAAAACAAGCAAGCGCCGTCAGATCTTACACGCCGTTAAGTCTCGAGCAGTGCGAAATGCGAGGAGGGATTAGGTGACGGCATCACAGCCCAATTGGGCCAATTTGCTCAATTAATTTAAACCAAGGTAACTATATAAAAATTATAGAACATTAGCTTTTCCCCCCTACTTGCATCCGTACTTTATTTATTTATATTTCATATTCTATGAGGAATGGTAATTTATAACATACATAAAAAAACAAGATAAAAAATTATATATATCTTTTAGAATAATAATATATATAAAAAACAAAAAATATTTCAGTTTTGAAGAAAGATATATTCAAATATTTTATAAAATGTATATTTTTTCTTACATTATTGTTGTTGGGAGATAAAACCTAGGTTCTATATTTAAATGAATGCTGAGATGTTAGATTTTTAAAATTATATCTAATTTCAATATTAAAATTTTATTTATCATCATTATTTTTAATGTAATTATTATTTCTAGTGTAATTATTATTATGAACTTGAAATTTATATAAATCTAAATTAAAAATAATAAAATTTAAATTCATGATCACTTGATTAATATAGTTTTAATACTATATAAAATAATCATTTCAATCCAATTAGTTAAATAATTTGATAAAATTTTAAAATATAATTTATATTATTTTCTAAAAATTTCAAATAAAGAAGTAATTAATAAACAATTAAAAAAGCTAAAGAAATTAATTACATCAAACATATATAGAAATAACAGCCACATCATTTCCTCATGTAACATTAGCTTCTCCCCTATCACCATTCCCAAAGTCACCTGCCAAATTTCTCCCTCGGTTTCCGTTATTTCCCATATCAAGCAGTAGGCTCGTTCTCCAAACCTCAGCCTCGGACTTCCCACACCTCTCAACGGCCCAGATCCCATCTCTCCCTCCAAAACTCACACTAAAAAAACTTGGAAAACAGTATATAATTACATCGAAAACACTACTCTATCGTTCTGAAAGATCCATCAATGGCGGAGCAGGAAGGCGAGCGTGAGATGGCGGAGCATGAAGGCGAGCGTGAGCGTGAACCAGTGGTTGAATCAAAGGTGGATAAGATAACAGAGAAAACCCACGATCATGATTCATCATCTTCTTCATCAGATTCCGATGATGACAAGTCGGATGCTGTGAAGTCGAAAATCTTTCGTCTTTTTGGTAGAGAGAAACCCGTCCACAAAGTCTTAGGCGGTGGAAAACGTAAACACACACTAACTAATATCTCTCTCTGATTTATTAAATATCTTGTTTTTGTTTCTTTGATTCGAAGCTAGATCTTTTTTTTTTATACTTCTTTTTTATTTGATGTTGTTACAGAAACTTGAAAATTGTTGCTTGGTGTAGAAATTGGTATTAAATGATGGATTTGGTTTCTGAAACCATGGCGTATTAAAAGAAAAGAAAAGAAAAGAAATGATGTTAAAATCCCTTTTTGTTGTTTCGAATTTGGAATTTCTTATGAAGAGAATGATTTGACAAGAGATTTATAAGTGAAGAGCGGTTTGTTGCTTGACGATGCTTGCTAGCTAGCGTTAGATCACTCGATTCTTTCATTTTTGTTTTTCTAAACACACGCATAGAAACATTCCCTTTATTTGTCTAAATGAGACGGGCAAATTTATGCATTTCCACTGTTGTAGGATTGAGCATTGTATTGGTGAGTAGGGAAGCAAGTTTGGGTTGCATTTGTTTTTGTTAGATGAGACTTGGAAAAGCAAGTGCATTTCCACAATTATAGGATTGAGCAATGTATCGGTGAGTAGGAAAGCAAATTTGGGCTGCTTTTGTTTTTGCTAGACGGACTTGGAAAAGCAAGTTTTCACATTTCCACTATAGATTGATCGCTTGATTTCGTGTTCTAGAAATTGTTTGTCTTTCCTTAATGATTTTGGTTTTGTTTTTTGCAGCTGCTGATGTTTTCCTATGGAGGAACAAGAAAATCTCTGCTGGTGTGCTTGGTGGTGCAACTGCTGTGTGGGTTTTTTTTGAATTGCTTGAATATCACTTAATAACTTTAGTTTGCCATTTATCGATATTCTCTCTGGCTGTTCTTTTCCTGTGGTCCAATGCATCCAACTTCTTAAACAAGTAAGGATCGTTAGATATTCTTTACATCCCTTCAGCTTTGGTAAATGTATATTCTTTCTAACGGTGCTGGCTTCAGCTTTGGCGATGTATATTCTTTCTAATGGTGCTGGCTTCAATTTCCTCTGTACTAGATCCCCACCTAAAATCCCCGAAGTCTTACTTCCTGAAAAATGGGTTCGTGAAGTTGCATCTGGGCTGAGAATTGAAATTAACCGAGGATTTGCTGTCCTGCATGATATTGCTTCTGGGAGAGATTTGAAGAAGTTTCTTGCTGTAAGTGATCTCTTCCTATCATTGATATAGAGATATAGCGTTTGATCTTCTGATGGGGAATATCATATTTGGAGCTGTATTTTACACATCCTTGGTGATTAATGCTTACTTCATCAGATACTTCTACTTAAAAGAAAAAACCACTCTGAATTCCATTTTATAGGCATGTTAATGGGTTAAAGCTGCGTACTTCGTCCTAATACATGTCAAGTTATGTTGGATTTATACTGTATAGAACTAATTATGAGTTGTTGCTGCTCATTTCGCTGTCAGGTAATAGCTGGCTTGTTGGTTCTGTCACTTGTTGGAAGTTGCTGTAACTTCCTGACCTTACTCTACATATGTAAGGAATTCAGATGTTCATTACTTCTACTAGATGCAAGATAGGTTTTTATTAGACTCTGATTTTTATTTCTTCTTTGAAACAGCCTTTGTTTTGCTGCACACCGTACCAGTGTTGTATGAGAAGTACGAGGACCAGGTTGATGGAAATTCTGAAAAAGCATGGATTCAGATCAAGAAGCAGTATGCGGTGTTGGATGAAAAGTATATAAGCAAAATTCCAAGAGGACCATTCAAGGAGAAGAAGAAGGATTAGAGAGAGGGAGAGAGAGAAACCAGTTCTAGTGTTCACTAGGTTGAATTTTGACTCTCAGCAGTTCTGTTTGATTAAGCTGCTCTTGTTGTGACTTGAGTATTTTACAAGCCCTGCCTCTGCTTTATGTTTATGGGGGTGTTTAGGTGCTCCCAATTTAACTAATATCGTATTCGGTAACCTCTGAGTTATGTAGATTCTCTCACTTTTATAATAATAAGTTATTGGTTTCCAGGAAAAATCTCCGTCTTGTTCTTATCGATTAATCTCCTGCCTTTGGCATCAATGTGCTCAAGTTAATGCTTGTGGGCTTTAAAGGGTCACTAGTATAGTTGGCCGCATTGCAATGAGAATTTCTCGAAATATATATATACACACACACATTTTATTTCGACAGAAAATGGTTTTTTATTAACAATATAGTTCATTGAATAATAAAAAAAGGCAACCAGTATAATGATTTGAAATAAAACGAAAAGAACAATTCTGAAGGTGTTTGTTGATGTAAAATGTTCTACTTTTTTTTTTTTTTTATCATAAGGTACAACATGTGCTTTCCTCTTTAAATTCTAATTAAAAAGAAAATCTTTAATCTATATGCTATTCCAAGTTAATATTCCAGAGAGAAGAAGATGAGCTAGACCTGGCAATCAATCTTTGTGTTGTTCTACTCTTACTGCTCTCAGTACACTTTCTTGGCACATTTCATCACATTGGTACCAGCTGCCCTAAATGTGTAGCAGATTGAGTTCCATCTCGCCCTTTTCTTTTCTGGTTAAATTGACTTCTGAATGTTCAGCTATAATCTTCCACAATAGAGCTATAAAGAAAGAAAAAGAATCATACCACAAGAGTAAGGAGGAGTATTACTACTTTTCACGAAGACTGATGTACAAATGCTACCCTTAATATTTGTTCGTAAACTACAGACTATCTTGAAAAACCCAATACAGATTCCTCTCAAATTCCACAAACCCTTGTGCATTTCCAAGCACCACACAGTCACATAATTACAATACTAAAAATGCAGTGGCAATTGCTTGTAGAATGATCTAAAACATACTGACAAGTGAGAACCCCCTCTTTCGCTTCATCTACACATTTTTCTGACAGAAACCTGAAACTGTACGTTTTAACTTCTCTGTAATTTCCATCATTTCACTCTGAGGATCTGGTGTCGGGCATTCTGCATTCCATTCGACACCCGCTGCTGCATGCTTGTAAGAAAAATGTTTCAGTTGCAAGGGAAGGCCATAACCTCCGACATACAAAGAACGTTGCCAATGACAGGGTGACTGCTTTGTAAAATCTAGAGGAAGTAAGTTAACTGTTGCTTCTTTCTTGAACCCCCTTCGCCATACAACTCATTCCATTGCTTTAGCTCATTCATTACCGTACCCTCAGTTGCGAAACTTGAAGCAACCTGCAGATACATTATTTAGAAACATCCCTAGACAGAAACATAAGATTCTAGATTTCTTTTACTTTCACGCTGTAGAACCAAATTATCAAGATGGTCATTGGTTCGAATCACACTGCATTCACACATAACAAAGAAAACATGGCTACTTAAGTAGTTGAGATGTTTCTCATCTGGGAAATAATGCTGTTATGATGCTAATCATAGAAAATTTAACTCCAATATAGTGCCAGCTACTTGAATTCCAAATCATAAGTTATGGACTTTAAGTAGAAGAAGAAAGTATGAGAGTCTGGTGACAGAAGAATTTGAATTTGAAAAGACTATTTGCTCATGGATTGAGGGTGATAGATGCAATCTAAATTTAAAGGAAATCCATGTAAGATCACCTGATTCTTTGCCTGTCTCATATCATCCATGTTTAACGGCCTTAGAATGATCACGCTTTCCTCTTTCCCTTCTTCCTTTGTATCTGCAGCATCTTCTGAACTTGTGCCTTCTTCAGCTTTCTGCTTCTTTTCCTATAGAGAGATTAAAGGAGCAGAAAACCAGGAAAAGTGTCAGCAAGGACTAAATATGAAAAATACATCTGTAACATGTGAGAAAAGGCTTACCTTATCCTTCACTCGCTCCTGCTGTAAAAGCTCTCTAACTGGTCGATATGCTGCTGTGACACACAGGTTCTGTTTACAGCAATCAATAACATGAGCTAATCAGTCCATTATGAATTGGTTTGATGAATGCTATAAATGTTCTGGAAAATAGAGAAGCAGAAAGAACAAACCTTAAGATCACTTCCAGTATACCCTTCTGTCATGGTTGCAAGCTCCTTGAAGTCTAGATCTTCTGTTTTTTCTTTTGACATGAGAGTTTTCAAAATCCTTTCCCTGCTCTCAATAGATGGAAGACCAACCATAATTCTGCCCGACACAAAAAACACGTTGTAGTTAGCAAACATGATATGAGGCATGAAAATATTTTACATGGAAATATTGAAGCTTACAATTGAAAAGCCACGATGGAAGCTAAAGATATCTGAGAAGTTTTCTTGAAGAGGTCAAGACAGAAGGTGAAAAAGAAGGGAGTTGCTTAAGGCTGTACTGGGAACAGAACAACTCAAGAGGAATGTACAGAAAAGATGATGACAAACTTCAATGAATTGCTTGTTATCATGGACCAGCTATGCCGAATGATGCTGATGATGTTGGTCAATAAACCAATTAGAGGAATCAGAAGAAATAAAACGTACCTGCGCTCAAACCGCCTAATAATTGCTTCATCAAGGTCAAATGGCCTGTTGGTCGCTGCAAGGACAAGAATACGCTCACCAGGTTTTGTCAACAGTCCATCCCAGTGAGTCATAAACTCATTCTTAATCTTCCGCATGGCCTCATGCTCGCCAACTCTAGTCCGCTGCCCTAGCATGCTATCAACCTCATCCACAAATATGATAGTCGGGGAAACCTTTGCAGCAAGTGTGAACAGAGCTCGAACGTTCTTCTCGTCTTCACCAAACCATTTTGAAGTAATGGTGGACATTGAGACATTTATGAAACTTGCTCCGGCTTCTTTGGCTATAGCTTTTGCCAGCATTGTTTTTCCTGTTCCAGGTGGACCAAATAGCAATATACCTCTACATGGCTTGAGAAGCCCACCATTGAAGAGGTCTGGCCTCCGAAGAGGCAGCATGACAAGCTCCTGAAGTGATTCTTTGGTTTCATCCAAGGCACCAATATCTGCAAATGTTACTCCAATCTCATTTGCAGGGATAACCTCTGGTCTGATTCGTTTCTCAAACTCATTGTCAGGAGGAACTTCCTGCAGGAAGTAATGGGAATCCATCGGTTAGACAATCAAAATAATATTGACAGCTCTTATCTAAAGTATAAAGGATTTTGACTTACAGGGGCTTTAGGTTGATTCTCGCTGTCCTTCTTCGCGCCAGTAACAGATTTCTCCTTTTCAGTCTTACTATTATTCTTTGCACCAACAGCCTCTTCCCCTTCAGCTTCCTAAAATTGACCAAAAATGTCAAAATGTGTATGTTAATAACACCAACCTTCTATAGTGCTCACTGTGTAATATACAATATCAGGCATAGAACTAACCTTGCCAGCTTCGGCATTAGTCTCTAGTTTTAGTGTATCTTTCCCGTCACTTTTACCTTCTTGGAATATACTCAATCCATGTGACAAGCTGCTCCAAAGAAATAATTGTAATTAAGAGATTGTTGTCTATTATCTTCCCAGAGGATATAACAAAAGAAATCATTAAATCAAAACAGGTATCCACCTCTTAGATGATATAAGAAGCTTTCCATTTCGGTATTCCGGATCCTTATTATTCATCAGATGATATGAGATTGCTGATACCACGATTTCTTCAATATAATTGCTAAGAACCATTGTGTCTGCATGGCAAATAGAACTCAAACCATCGCATTCAATATCATTTGCCGCAAGCACCTCAGCAATGTGGTTTTTGTTATCTTGAAACTGAATCTTCTTCATGTCCTCTTCCAGTTGGGCTTTCCAGCTGACAAGATGAGTCTCATCTTCTGGTGGTTTGATCTCAATGTTGTATGGAAATAACATTGCGAGCCTTTCATCCGCTTCTTTGCAATCATCTTCTTGGTCCAACATCCGGGAACCAAGTATCAACACATTACCTGAGAGTTTCTTCAACAACTTATCGAGCAAGTTGTACATCCTTTGTGATTGAAGAAGCAGCTTCTCAGCATCCCTAAGGTATAAAATGATGGAACTTCTTTCTGATACTGAAACCAATACCTGTAAGAAAAACATTTTGACTATTCATAAGATCTTAAGAATCATGCAGCGTAATAATCCTGACGCTGAAAATCAAATTTTCGTTTACATTTTAACATATAGTTATATATGCAGTAGAGACTCTCATTCAGAAGCTAAACAGTATCAAGGAAAAGTAAACTTTTCACTAGTAACAACATAACGAGCTAGTGTCTTATATAAAAAATTAAACATCAACCACCAAAAAATCAATGAGCACACTAGTGACAATATTTTTACCTGGTAAAGTGATTGCAAAAATAGGTTCTCATCAAAACACCAACTGCTTGTGTGCTTGAGAGGAGCTGAAAAAACAAAAGAATCCCCAGAAGCAGTGAGCTCAATAGATGTTTAAAATATGCAGATACCTACAGCCAATCTAACATTCATAAGAAAACTAAAGAGAACACGGTTGATGATCTTCGAGAAAACAATGCATTATAAATAAATTAGCATTGAGTTCTTCATAATTATATAATATAAGTCATGCAGAAAATATGACAGACAATAATAAAATTGCTACCAATATGAATGCCGGGAATCAAATCAATAAATGTAGAACCTAAAGTTTGTGGATTCGAGAAATAGGACAACAAACCTAGGAAAAAAGTCCTATGTTCTTTCAAGGCTTACATCTCCTGGGATGAAACCGATTAAACAGGACAAAGCCATTTATCTTACCAATTCTTATCACTGAAACCAAGAGTAACTGAGGTTACCACAAAGAAAAGATTGGAAAGAATAACTGAGTGATAAAGTTTCTGGTGAGAAATCATTTTAGTAAGATGTGATCTAAACATCGTATCAAGTTTTGTAAATCCGTACATTACAAGGCAGTGGTGGTGGAGAAAAATGGATTCATTTCCAGCATCACTGTCTCTTCAAGGAAGTTCACTTCATTTAACAAATTGCAATGAACTTTCCAATAGTCAATCTTCAAAAAAATCAACATATATTGTCATAAACTTTCCAATAGTCAATCTTCAGAAAAATCAACAACTATCAACATATATATCACATTTTTAATAGTATTTAGGACAGCAACTAAAGTTGTCGAATTCTGATGTGTAACCTGGATTCATGGAAGAGGACTGTGAAGTCATACTACTCATATCAGAAGCGGTGGAGGTGTTTCTGCGAAGTTTGGGAGAATTACTAGACCCTTCCTTACCCCTGCAATATACAAAGACACAAGGTTAGAGCTAAAAACATTTAAATCCATGTGAGATCTCTAATCTAACCACCACATAAGACCAGCTAAACCCAGCCGAGACCTATTTCTAGTGCAAAGGGATGATAAACTGATGGGTGTGCTTGTGAATGCCTACCTTGTTTCTTCCTTTGGAGAAAGGATTGAGAAAGAACCAAACAAAGAGGACATTCGTTCCAATGTCACCCCAGAAATGGACCTCTTGAAAGACTACAAAAACAAGCAAAGAAATCAGGGTACTTAACAATATGAAGACGTGAAGCCATCTGCAATCCTCTAACCAAATAATAAACAATCTATATCAACTTTACTCATCAAATGCATGCCATTAAACATGTCTACATCGTTATTTTCCGACCACTTAAATGATGAAAAATATAAAATGATGCAGTAACACTCAGATTCAACACCCACTACAGCATGTTCAATTCATCAGAACGAGCAGGAGAAAGCTTACAGATTCTTTTTTACTGCATCCATATTTGCTTTGCATCTGCAGTGAAGAAAGCATGAAGAGTATAAGTACTATTCAATGGCAACACGGAGAGAAGGATTGGAATTTGTTCATAGTCACCTTCATGGAAAAGTCACTAACATCCAACAACAGCAGCTTTGATTCAAAGTTATGTGCTAAAGCCTTCGCAAGCATTTGGTGATAAAACTCTTCATAAAATTAAAATCGCAAGAGATTAGGTCACTGCCATCTTGAAACACATAATATTCAATTTAAAATCACAAAACATATCCTCATTGCTTACCAGCAGGTCCTGAGAGCAAAATCGCTCTACTAGCAGGAGAAAGATTCCGGGTGTGCTTGGAAAAGTCAGCATGCTTTAAATGAACAAATGCCGCACTTGTTAATAACATTCGAGTTTTCTCACTGCAATCAACCATACAAAGAAATGAGAAAGTAAAAATGGATTGATTATTGAAAATCTTCCCTAAGAATGAATTCCAGAACACATATTGCAGCAGTATCTGAACTAATGCCATAGAAGGACTTCATAAAAATGTTACAACTTGTGCTCTGTGTAGACCAATATGGTTTACTTTCCATGCCTCCTACAATCCAAGAACAGAGAAGCAACTCAGCCAGAAGATTTTCTCAAGCTTAACATAACTGAAATCTTGATCCAACTATATGACTTAATTCCCATCATCTCCAATAATCCAGGAAGAAGTAAGCAACTCATCCAGATAATTGTTTCTCAAATTCAACAATTTCAAGTTGAGTATTCCAAAAACAGTAGAGGGATCCATCAATAATTAGATGCCTCATAGCAGTTACAAAGATAAAAAAAATCCAGCAATACCAGTGAAAAACAGAGAGAACTGGCAGGCTTGGTATCAAAACCCTAGAACATTAATAAATATTTGACATGCTGGACTAAAATCCTCCTCATGGTTCAAGAAAAATTTCTGAGATTACATAAATTCCTGACTTTTCATTGTGGCATCTATGGATGAGTGAATTTCCCCTATTCAACAAGATGAACTTAAGGCTAACCTGTCCAGAAAGAGGGAAATCAAATTCAATTATTGAAGAGAAGAGATCCTTCAAATTCTAAGCACTCATTATAGGAGGAAAATCTATCAAAATGAGATGATGCCATTGATTAACTAAAACTCCAAAAGCAAACTATTTAATATAACATTCATGATTATTATAATCATGTCCAGGGAATATCATCACGTCATAGCAGTTAATTTCCAGATAATGATAATCAAAGTACCAAAACCCCATATGTCAGTAGATACATAGATTCAACTCAAAGTCCCATAAACAAAGAAATAGCACAGTTTCTTTCTCAAGATCTTCAAAATGCTGGTATCAAAATAAAATAATTTTTGGACTGTATAATACAAGCATGTGATAAAGGTCAAAAAGCTAGCAGAGAATAAGAAGCATTATCTTGCCTCAGATAATAAGGGAACTCCTCAAATGTGACCTTGCTGTCTCTTCCATCAACAACCTGCCTCATCAACTCTTGCTCAATCTGCTCAGCCGTGACACCATCTATTGAGCCACATCCACCAGCCCACCTACTTACTTTTTGTCCAGAGGCCAATCCTAGCCCCATACCGACCCCGACTCCAACACTCAAAGCAGACAACAACATATGCTTCTGTTCCATCTCTCTCTGATTTTTTTTTTCTATCTTCCCAAACTAACAACACCTTCAAGAAGACTAAAAACACTCAAGATTTTAACATGAAAATGAAAACATGATCATATATGCACATAAAAGTGATGAGTTCTGGACACCCTACAAGCTAAAATGGCTGTTACAATACAGTAAGAGATTTGGAGGATAAAAAAAGACAGATTTTCAAGCAACAAGAATTTAGCAGTAAAAAGGAACGACGAATAAAATCTTTTCCCGAGGAGACTAGAAAATCTGAAAATGGTTTAGGAAACGCAAAAGGGTCCCAAGAACAGAAGCTTTGTCTACAGTCTTTCTTGACAGGTATGACTCTGGTGCTATGGGGTCTGGCCCTCTTCAACTATTTATAGCATGCTCTCCTCCTAATGAACGTTAAATTACCGGGAAAATTTACTTTATATATATATATATATATATATATATATATATATATATATATATATATATATTTGGTTGGGAGGTTTTCTCTTTTTAACTTTTCTGTTAGGTGGTTCTTTGCCTTTTTCTTTTGCCGTATATTTTATTTGCTTGTGTCTTCTATATAATAAATAGTAGGTAAAGTAAAAATACCTACTTTCCATGCCTTTATATTTATATATATATATATATATATATATATATATATATATATATATATATATATATAATGGTGGATGCTCTTGTAAATAATTGCTTTATTTTGAAGACTATTTATTTTTGACAAAGAAATTTTCCATGGCTAAGCTAGCCATGGAAGGCATTAAATCTTGACGTGCAAAATTGTCTTCAGAATACCTGGATTATTAAAATAAAATAAAATAAAAACCATTTTCTGCAACTTAATTTTTAATTTTGTTTTTGTTTTTAATATGAGAGAAAAATACATCGATATTTTTTTGGGAGTATAGTTGCGGTTGCTTTTCAAAATGTTTTTCACTCTAAAATACATTAAAATAATATTTTTTTTTTATTTTTTAAAAATTATTTTAGATATCAGCGCATCAAAATAATATAAAAATACTAAAAAATTATTAATTTGAAGCAAAGAAAAAAATAAAAAAATTTAAAAGCATTTCTAAAACATAAAAATAAACAGGGTCTTAAACGAAATCTTGATATATTTTCTTTGCCAGATGGGTCATATTATTTAAATGATCAATCATCAACTTCTTAGCTTATTATTTTTCATAATAAGTAAGTGCACTGGTTGGATCACGTTATTTAAGTGATCAGTCATCAATATATCTTAGCTTATTATTTTTCATAATAAGTAAGAACACTTAATTACACATATATTCTTGAAATATCAATTTTAAATCCGACTCACGGTGTCCTATTTTAGAGACTAGTGTATAAACATGTCTAATCAAATCTAAAATTAAAGAAAAAACCTTAAAAAAAAATAATATCTTATGTACAAATCTTAATTGTATGATTTATATTCAACGTGTCAGATGCTTTAGGGTGTTTAAAAATATATTGATGGTTGTTTTTTATAATAATTTTTGTTTAGAAATGTATTAAAATAATATTTTTGAAAAAAAATTTATTTTTAACAATAACACATTAAAATAATTTGAAAACATATAAAAAATTATTTTAAAACAAAAAAAATACAATTTTATTTCAAAAACATTTTTAAAATACAAAAACAAACAGGCTCATAGTGATTTAGCTAGCTAGCTGTTTCTATAAAACATCACAAGTATTTTTCAAAAGCATAAATTCATCGGTTAATTGTATTATGATAGCGGCTACTTTTTAAAATATTTTTTTTTATCAGAAACGTATTAAAATAATATTTTTTATTTTATAAAATTTATTTTTAATATCATCACATCAAAATAATTTAAAAATACTAATTTTAAACAAAATTTTTTTAATTTTTTTAAACAATATTTATGCTGTAAGAACGAACAAGATTCTCAAAATTATCATTCGACAATATATCAATTTTAGTGGTCAAAATTATCCGATGGGAATGACCGACTTCACACAAGTAATTATTTGACCCTTTTTGGCGTATGCGTGGTCTTTGGTTTTGGAATAACATTAATGGTCCACACCACAAGTAATTTCGAAGACAATGGCCCTCAAGTGTAAAGTATTCGCCTACACCTCGAAAAAAGTTCTCTCGTTGGGTGCAAGGAGCTTAGAATTAAAAATCATAATATAAGATGCAAATTTATCAGCCAGTACCAATTAAAAACATTAATGTAAATTTATATTAAAAATAATTTAACGTGATCATAACTTTTAATTAGATGAATGAATCATTTTTTTTTCTTTTTAGATTTCCAACAAAATGAAATTTTAGATTTTACGGTTAATTTTTTTTTTAGGGTTAAAGACTAAAAATATTGGAGGAACCGTCCATCTTATTTCTTGAAATTAAACACCCTTTTTTTTATTATTATTATTGAGAGTTCGGAAACAGGCTTTAATTTTTTAATAACCTGATAAATTTTCTTTTTTAATTTCCAATAAAATAAAATTTTAGATTTTACGTTTAAATTTTTTTAGTAGGGTTAAAGACTCAAAATTTCAGAGGATCCGTCCATCTTATTCCTTGAAATTATTCCTTGAAATTAAACACTCTTTTTTATTATTATTATTAATGAGAATTCGGAAACAGGCTTTAATTTCGAGAACAAATGATGTAGTAATGAGGTAAAAGAGAAATCATACAAGACAAGTCTTTTAAGAAAGTTTGAAGCCACTTTTGTTAAAGTACATGGCATGGTCTAAATAGAGTAGTGTTTTTCTCCATGGTCCATTTGCTTTACAGAGCAGCACATGCTCAGTTTCAAAAGAAATTGGTAAGCATTTGCACGTTTTTACCTTCTATATTGAAAAACTGCTTTCTAGGCCAATGCATGAACGTGCCGCCCCCACTTGAAAGGGACTACAAGACTAAACTGAGGCGGCTCCTCCAAAAGCCTGAGGTTTTCTTATAATCTTAGGCACTCAAAAGACAAATCCACCGTGGCTTCATGCTCTCCATCATCCACCATGAGAAGCCACTTGCCTTTTCATTGTTTAGCTGTATACCTAGGTTGCTACCCGCGCTAAGATGCAAGTTAAATGAATAAAAAAAATATATCAATAAACAAAATAAATTTTTATATCAAAATAAAAATTGATGTGAATTTTGGTTTAGCAATAAGCTTCTCCGCATTTTACTTTTGAGTACTCTAATGATTAAATTGGTACTTTTATTATAATCCCAAACCTAATTTCATGTAATTAAGCTACGGAAGGATGTAATTAAAATGAAAATAAAGTTAGAAAATTGGAAAGAAGAAGAAGAAGAAGCAAGGATGTAATTGAAAAGAAAAAAAAATAAAATAAAAAGTTTCATAATTCATATGAATAATGAAGCCCATGTAGTTTTCCAATTGTTTTAGTATAGTAGGGTTATTAGGTAATTGGTTCGCATTTCACTATGGGTTGGACAAAGAGATTTTAAACGTAAAAAAATATACAAATATTTTTAATGTATTTTCTATTTGCAAGTAAAATTTTGAATATGAGATCAAAATTTAGTGTATACAGAGTAAATTAGTTTTTCAAATATCAAGAGACAAATTTTTGATTGTCCCGGTCTAACCCGTGACTCAAGTCATGAACCCGATTAGACTTAATTACATAATTTCTTTAAGATATTTTTTATTTAATTATATGATAATCATTACAAGAAAGCAACCAAAAAAAAATGTATGAATTCCATATATTTGGTAAATGTTTTAATTTATCAGGAAATTTGTATGGTCTAACATTGATAGTTGGTGCATCCATTGGGACCGCATTAGCAAGCAAATCGTACGTTCATTCTATTCATAAAAAAAAAAAAAAATTGGAATCAAATTTTTAAAGTCACGAGATCCCATGCATAAAGACATATTATTACTTAAAAACTTTCACCTTACATTGTGAACCTTTTTTTATTTTAAACAATTCTCTTCAGTTACATGTTACATGAATATAAATTAATAATAAAAAAGGCAAATAAGAATCTTATAAATAAATTTTATAATAAATATTGCATTTTTTTATTATTATCAATATCGTTCAAATGAGTAAAAAAATTAACATAGAACAACAACAAAAAAATAACTTATAAAAAATCAACCAGTGATTCAATTTAATAACCTATAATTTTTTATGCAATTTATTTATTTTCAGATGTTGATAAT
Source organism: Populus x sibirica (assembly GCA_019202695.1). Taxonomy (NCBI): domain Eukaryota; kingdom Viridiplantae; phylum Streptophyta; class Magnoliopsida; order Malpighiales; family Salicaceae; genus Populus; species Populus x sibirica. The sequence goes on from JAGMVL010000053.1 coordinate 201,214, forward strand.
TAATTTTATGTTCTTATTGGTTTGGTTTTAAGTAGTTCTAGAGTTTTAGAAATCCAGATAAAATACCATATTATATAGTTTAGGAGTGATTTAAGTAGCTTGTTTTATATTATTAATAGTTTTATATGATGTGTAAATAAAATATAATAAAAATGGGATTAATCTATATTTTAGGATGTATTATAAAAAAAAAATGGGTATTTTCTTAGGAATTACTATTTTTATTTTACAAATTTTTACCATTATTGATTTTTTCTTAATTAGAAATGAGATTGAATTTACTTATTAGTATTGATAATATTCTATAATCTTAGTATTATATTAAGATTGTAATAATTAATAAGAAATTTCAAAAGAGTATGTATTTTTACATATAGTTATGCACATAACATAAAGACATGCATGTTATTCATTATTCATGAGAAGTACTCTATTTTACCCCAACATTATCCTTAGTTTTCCCAACATTATCCTTAGTTTTTTTTTATATTGTTAAATTAAAACATTTAATGATTTTTCGTTAACCTTTTCTTTCAATGGAAAGAAGTACGTACCATAGGTATTATGAAAGTGCCATAGGTTTAATTAATCAGTCTTTTTCATCCATTTCATTTTTAATATAAAACAAGTTATTAATCTATATTAAAATCCTTTACATTTTCACGGTAGAAATGAACAATCAAATGCCAATGCCTTTTATATTTTGATTCTTAAAATTTTTGAAGATTTTTTTTTAATTTCATCATTTAACATTGAATTTACTGAATATTGGACATCATAATTTATTTTAATTTTCTTTCTATAAAGTTATTCCGGTCTCATGACTCAAGTCACGAGTTTTGTGGGTTAACCATGTTGATTCAAATTATTTTTTTGTTCTTTTTAATTATTATTTTTTTCTCAATTTCATACTTTAACATTGGATTTACTAGGTATTGGACTTTATTTTTTTATTCTTTCTTTAATTAATTTTTTCTCAACTTTATCTTTCAACATCGAGTTGATCGAGAATTGAGATTCATAATTATTTTTTTATTTGCATTCTATGGGGTTATCACAATCTCATGATTTAAGTAATGAGTTTTACGGGTTAGCCAAGTTGACTCGGGTTTTTTTTGTTTTTTTAATTAAATATTTTTTTTTCAATTTTTTTTTTTAATATTAAGTTTTTTTCAATTGAATTCACTTTGCAATTTTTGATAGAGAAAGAGTGAAATTCAAGGAGAGGAGAAAGATGAGAAGAAAGAAAATATTAATAGGTCATCGGAGTCACACTGTGGCATTCCTCTACCACACATCGCCTTATTCCAATGCCATCAAGGATTACCGTCTACAGTGGTCTAAGCAAGTTGCACCCACCTCCAATGTGTGGCGTTTCTCCCTACACTATGACGCATGTGTTGTAAGTGCCAATCAACTTTCCCCTGTTTGTTCAATTTCGTCCCTAATCCTGCAAAAATAGAGTTGGGCATTTGTTTTGGTTTCAAATTTAGTCCTTGAAGCCTTAATATTAACATAATTTAATTTATTTTGCCAAACCAAGTGCTAGAATTTTTTCTTGACATTGTAAGATCCCCATATCTAGGCAACCAAAACAAACCATCAAGTTCAATCCTTAATTAACTAAGTAAATTAAAGGTTAAAATTACAGGTATTTTCAATACAAGTTAGTTGTGAAAACTAAGTAAATTTTAAGTTCAAAAAGCTTTCACTTAAAAGATTTGCTAGAAATAAATTATTGCTCATCTAAAAATTTATTCTTTTGGATTGAGATGATTCTTAAATAATATAATTGAAAATGTAAATTTATTTTTATTTTCATCTAAATTAAGTGATTATTAATTAATATTGTCTCTCAAAAGTTGTAACTAGTCAAATTTCTATGAATAATGTAGTGAATGGACTAATGATTTTTAGAGGGTCTTTATGCTATTGATAGCTTAAACCATAGTTTTGAAATCCGGCCCGGCCTGGCGGGTCGACCCGGGACCTGGGCTAGAACCGGGTTGGGTAGAAGAAAAACAGGAAAAAAAAACCTGGTGTGACCCGGTTGACCCGGCGACCCGGTCAAAAACCCCGTTGACTTATTTTTTTCTTTACTAAAATGACGTCGTTTTGATTTTTTAAAAAAAGAATTGACTCGGGTGACCCGGTCAAAACTCGGAACCCGGGCCTTGGACCGGGCCGGGTCTAAAAACTATGGCTTAAACAATAATGAATGAAATGTCCTTAAGCAATTGTTTTTTAGAAGAATATTGTCCTTGCATAATTGAGAGGATGGGGCAACAAAAAAAAAATGTGATTGAGGAATATGATACAAGAGCATACCTCAAAATCTTTAATAAAACGAGCATTGATGTGAATATAGAAGTTGCAATATGGATTAATGAAAGATCCATCTTCCTTGAATATGATCACTTTAAGGAGGTGATTTTGTGTTTTTCTCTCTCAAAAGATAACTTTTTGATGTGGTGATGAGTTAAAAGGGGAGTTGTATGGAAGTTGTGCAAAAGTATGTGGTGGCATTGCGTGTATCCCACAAATCAAAATGCAGCAAAAAGATTTTCAAAAACGAAAGCAGGCGAGGCTTAGGTGGAAATGCGCAAAGGAATCTCATTATTCTAGTTGTTTTTCTTGCATGGTTCTCCATGATTTTTCTTAAAAACTTAAGACTCTCTTATTATGCCCCTTCGATGATCGGTTGATAAGAGCACTTACTACTCACATTTTCAACTTTATTTCTTCTGGCAAACTGCAAATGAAAGCCAAAAAGCCTCAAAGCTACAGCTTTCGTAATGGACCCAACACATGCAATCTCCAGTTTCAACAAGCAGGAATTGCTTAGACCCCCACTCACCCATCAATTTGAAGAGAATGGAGAGTAAGAAATGGAGATAGCGAGGAAGAATCCAATGAAAGGATGTGTTCTTCTTTCTTGACACTATACCAAATTAAGACTTCTTTATTTTCCTGTGCTTGCTTGTTCACTTTGTCCACAAAACCCTTTCCTTGTAGTTCATGCCTTGTCTTGAATCAACTCGACCTTTCCAGCTCTTTCCAGTTTTTCTTTTCAAAAGGTAATTTGATGTGAATAGAAATCACTTCTTTGTTAGGAAGAAAGAAGAACAATAGAGGGCTTATCCCCTACCATGATTGATGAGACAAAAATTCCATACACAATCTCGACAACCATGAGAGGAAGAAAACCATTTTTAGACCTAATTCAATGGAACCTTCTACTTGTAATAAGTGTTATCACTTTTTAATTCAAACTTATTAAAAACTAATACGAAAAAAAAAAAAAAATCATGTGACCTCTTCGGTAAGTTGCTAGCCTTCAAGTGGGATGCAAGCTAAAATGTGCATTAAGAGATGCTTCTTTTAAATCATCTCGTCAATAAAGCCAGCTTTATAGTCTTTAGCTTTTCTATTTCTCTTAGCTTTTGTAATCTTACATTAATCCCTTTTGCTTATTCATGATGGAATATCTTACCTCTCTTAAACTATTGGCTTCCTAGTCCTTGTATAAATCTCTCACAAGCATTGATCTCAAAATCCTGGACATTAATTTACCTGTCATACACTTAGCAAAAGCGTTGTAGATACAGTGTCTTGATACGACAACCTTTGCTGATTAGCTAAGTAAGCATCGCTACCTAAAAGAAAAGAAGAAAGCAAAAGGTTTCGACTTTGTTGAAAGCAGGCATGCTCCCTACGAGAGTTTTGACTAATTAATATATTCTAAGTTTTTCCATTTGCAGAAAGTTTTGAATCTTCAAGATATGGACATAACCCTAGATTCTCCACTAACATCCAATAAGGTTTCAGAGATATTAGTAATGTGTGCCCATAGTGAATGAATCAAACTATAGCCGTCGATTATGGTAGGTCTAGCAAGATTTAACTTTTCTAAAGTATCATAGATGACGAGAACTGCTTTAAAGCACAAATTTGCTGCTGGGGGTTAAGCATGATAATTGACGCAGACCCAGATGGAAAGTTAAAAGGAAAAAAAAAAAAAAAAGTTATGATAGATCGATACCATGGAGCTACGTTGGTGTAGCCAGCAGGCCTATGAACACTTTACCATTTGAGATATCACACGTTTGATCGATTAGAAATGCAAAAGGTTGAGTTATATATATATATGAATATCCAAAATTAATTTACATATTTCTCGATTAAGTTTTTAAAATTTTAAAATTAATAACAATATATATCTCCAACAATTCTAAAATTTATAACACATCGGTAATCTTAAAGAATAAAATAGAATTTTTATATATAAAAAGATGGATTCATTCATGTTTCTGGGGAACATGTTTATTTTACAGTGCCCCGCAGGGCACTTTAAAGACTCATTAGTCAATAGTAATCGTGTTTCTTCGCCGGTTGAATAATTTTTTCTAGTAAAGAAAAAGTAAAGTGTAGTAGATAACAATGTATTTCTTGTAACAATAATTTATTATTATTATTATTATTGTGAGTTTTTTTTTTTCATGAGTAAAATCCATTTTAGAGACCTGTAAAAAAAACTGCCCACTAATATTTCAAAAAATAATGCTATAAAACTTCATAAAAAAACAAAAGATAGAACAATATTTAGTAAAATAACAAAAAGAAAAAACACAAAAATAACCGTAAAGAGTTGTAAAAAAGAAAAACGCTCACTAATATAAAAAATGCTATGATTTCATAAAAAAAATTGGAATTTCAAAGGTATTCAATAATTTCTTTTCTTAATTATTTTGTAATTAATCTATTTGAAACTAACAAAAAAGTAAATTATATATAAAAATTACAAAACAAAAAAAGTTAGGTGCTCTCATGGGACTTTATGCCAGGCTCATTAAAAAGAGGCATGGCATGGTCGTCATGGGGCTTTATATTTTTTATTTTTTTATATTAAAGGGTTTGATGTTAAAAAAATATATAAAAAAAGATGTTATGGAGGGTCGAAAAAAATCAAGGCATGATTATTTTATACCTAAAACTTTGATTTTCAACAACATTTCAGTGGAATTTTTCTCATTGAATAAAAGCCGTTAATATCAAGTCCAACCAATTTTATGGTTAAAATCAATATTAATCAAAACTTTCTCTCTTTATCACTAAAATATAGCGATGATCTCTCTTATCTCAAACTAGAAATTGAAAAATAAAGTTTTGAACTAAAATAGAATATTCTAAATATAAAGAGATCGAAAATTTATCATTTGAAAAGTATGAGGATCAAAATAAATATTTCACGCTACTTTTGAAATAACCATTCATTTTCTTTTCTTTATCACTTTGGCCTCCTTTCTTTGAATCTTTCTCTATTTAGATTTTCTTTCATCTCTTTTATATCAAATTAGAGATTGAAAAATAAAGTTTTGAATTAAAATAAAATATTTTAAATACAGAGGGATCAAAAAATTTTCATTTGAAAAGTATGAGAAATAAAATGAATATTTCACGCTACTTTTAAAATAACCATTTATTTTCTTTTTCTTTGTCACTTTGCCCTCTTTCTCTGAATCTTTCTCCTTTTCAACAAAATTCAATTAAATTGGTCATCAATTTGGTCCTAGAAAAGCAAAATAAAAATAAAAAGTTTGGACCGGAAAAAAAAACAAAGCACCCATCACAATCCACAATACTTAGCATGTGGTGTTACAGTGCGTGGTGCTATAGTAAAAGCACTATACCTTTCGTTAATACATGGAAGATGAGGTTTTACTGTAATAAGATTGGATACACAAGTAAAATCTGAGCGAACAAGCCTCATACATGTAAAATGTAGATGAATGGATAATCACGTTATCAAAAGGAAAATGTCCATTTGTACAGGTATGTGGAGCTTGATCAGCCTCTCACTTGCTATAATGGCAGATAATACATTCATTACATGCACACTTTTTTCTAATTGGCAACGACCATAACATCATCTTTTCTATCTAACAACGACCCATCAACAAATTATACAATCAGACAGATCTCATGGCTACAAAAATAGCCATGAGTTTTGGGGTTAGGGTTTCACAATCTAAACTCTCTGTTCATCATTTTTCTCCCGACGATGACCTTCTTCGGCCTACAACCACTATCTTTTCAAGCTCGTATTATTGATTTACTTTGTGTTTTGAAATATAATAGTTGTTATTGTTTATAGTGTTTTTAGTTTAGAAATATATTAAAATAATATTTTAAAAAAAAACAATTATTTTTTATATTAATACATCAAAATGATATGAAAATATATATAAAAAATTAATTTTAAACAAAAACAATTTAAATTTAAAAGGAATACAATTTCAATCATGTTTCCGAATAAGCTATTATCCATTAAAAAACTTGCATCCCACTAGAAAAGCTTGTTTTGCATGCATTCTAAAGAACCCGGCCCTGCATTATCAATCTCAACTTTATCTTATGAAGAGTTATCTCATTATAATAGGGTACCGTTTTCAATCCTTATCATTCATGACCTAATAATTTGGATTAAATTCATTCATGTATATAACTTCCGTATGCATAATTTCATATAAAAATCTGTACATTCTCCATGAAATTCTCCCTCAAAAGACCAAATTTGCATGAAAATGTCGATATGTTACCAAGTATCACAATAACAAATGATAGGAGTTTTTTTTATTTGTTTAAAAATAGGTATTTAAATTAAATTGGATACTCCACACCCTCACGTCTTCCCTCTTCTTTTTTTTTTTTTTTTTTGGTGAGTGTTGAAGTTGCTCTTTTTGATGTAACTATAGCTTAGGTAAACTTTATATTGTGCCATTTTGTTGAGAGATGGGACAAAATGGATGACAAATCAAATCATCTTGCTGTGGCGTTTTTGGTGGAAAGCCCATGTCTGTGTCCACAACTTTACAAATGACACGTCGTCAAAAACCACCCACAACTTTGATAGATCTGAGATTAAAAGCAGTGTTTACCATTGCGTTAAGAAAGCATTTTTAAAAGAATTTAATTTTTTTATAATTAATATGTTGTTTATAATTTCAAATTATTTTGATTTGTTGATGTAAAAAATAATTTTTAAAAAATAAAAAAATATTATTTTAATATGTTTAATAATGAAAATTTTATTGTATTTTCAAACACAGTGGTAAAAGATAATAAGTTTTTTTTCTCCTTCAAAAAAAATTAAAAATTTCCCCGAAGTTTTGTGTTAAATTAAAGAGCCAAATCCCACAACTCGTGTCCAAGATTTCTCATTCAAACAAGGCTAGGATGTTTCCTGAGACTAAAGAAATGACAAATTAGAGCCAACCAATGAGATTTGGGCCGACCCACAAGCTGTAAAATCAAAATCCCCTGACTCCACTAGAAGCCAAACCAGCTTAGCCAGGTTGGCCCATCAAGGGATTGCCGACTGGCTGTTTTTGTTGCTAGTGTGCCAAGTTACGCAAATCCAACACAAAATGGCAGCACCACCGCACGAGGAGGTCAAAGTGGAGACAAGAGACAACAATGTGACAATACCACCTTACTTTTACAGAAACAGTGGCCTGTAAAAGAAGGGCTCTAAAGCCACAAGAGAGTTGAAACCTTCTCAATCACCCCAAGTGTTCCTTTTCTTGGTATTGTGCTCGAAGAAGTAAAGCACACAGTTGTGAAAACAATGGCCTCATCACTCCATTGAATTTGATTTTCTATGCTCCGAGATTTTGAAATGCCTATCCTTTTTCTTGAATTCTAGAGGAGGACGGCAAGGCATGCTAATGCTTTAAAACAAAACTGAAAAAGTAGGGAGTAAATTGTGGATAAACATCAAACCACCACGAAGCCAGCCTTAATCCATTCAATTCCAAAGTTGAAGTCCTTGTCACTGTAATCATATCAGCAACGTATTTGTCGTTAGTTCGGTATGTTAAAAAAACTTAATGAAATAAAAAACTTAAAGATAAGATTTTAAAATATAATATATATTATTTTTTAATATATCTCTTAAATAAAAATATTTTAAATTTGAAACTTGTAAATACTCATATTATTTTATGCTGAATTTTACTAATTAGAATGAAATAATGATATTCAAACTCGTGATTTTTTAGTCAAGGTTCTGATATCTTATTAAATAATTATTTTAATTTAAAATTTTAAACTATTAGATAAGATTTTAAAATATAATTTATATTATTCTCTGAATTAATTTTTTACACGTATACAATCATTCAATAATGTTTTGCTTGGATGATAACATTGATTCTTGACTTAAATAGGGTTTGAGTTTGATTGAATCCATTAATGATACACGAGATATGTTCAAGTGTCTTTGTTTATTTGTGCTTATCTGAGATTATTCAATGTATCATTGGTCTGTAATTATTGTCGAGCAAAACGTCAGCTGAATCTACTCTCAATTTGCCGATTGTTGATTAAAAATGAATATTATTATACAAGTTATAATTAATCCACTCAAAAGCATTTTGATATAATGCAATGATGAAAGGTAAAGTTCGAATGACCACTTTTCGTTTTTGTTTTATTGAATTGTGGAGGTGGAAATGGATGTTCATGTAGCAAACCCTTCGCCGCCGCCGCCGCCGCCTCCTTGGAGACGAGTCTATAATTTTAATCCGTTCTCCATGGTTCTTTCCTTTAAGTGAAGTATATAGGATGAAAGAATAAAATAACTTGCATTTATCAAACAAATTTAATCAAAGTAATCTTAGAAAAAAATACATGAATTATTTTAAATATATAATAAAAATTATAATTATAACACACTATTTTATATATAAATTTGAGCATAGACTTTCATTAACGAGAAAAGATTTCACATTCTTTCAAACCTGAATAATCTGGATATTTTTTTACTTATCTCCGTCTCTACCTTCGTGAAAGTCAAAGTCTCTTTATATTCACCTCTACTTGGATAATTGAAGGCATTCTCTTCATGAAAACAAAACAGACATAATTGTCATATGAAACCATTAATTAACTATAACTAAAACTTATTGGTGTGAAACTTATTGGTGTGTAAATGTAGTGCGAATACTGTTTACTATAAGTGAATTCATTATTGACCACATTATTGATGGGGGCATGTGGGGAGATTATAGCCTGCAGGATCCAAGCGTCAGGCTGGAGGGGCGCTAAGCACATTCCTGCGCACACGTGGTGCTTGGGCTGCCTACCTGGGAGTTGGGCACATCCCAATGCATACGTGGCGCTCGGGCTCCTGTCTCTGTGCTAGGCACATCCTGTGCACGCATGGTGCTTGTGTTATGGCTCCGGACTTAAGGGGAATAGGTCAAGTGTCAGGACTCATGATCAATGGATCTAGTATAAAGATTCAATTCTATGAGGTTCTTCTTCAAGACTCAATGTTCATGGGTCCTGGGATTCTAATTATTATTATTTGTGCTATAAATATTATTATTTTTATTATAATTAATATTATTATTAAAATAATTAATAAATTTGAAAGAAAATTTTATTATTTATCTTATAAATTTTTATGGTATTTTTTATAAAAATAAAAAGTTAGCCCGCAATGTAGTATTATTAAAAATATTCAACAATTCTAAGTATTAATAAAAAAAATATTATAATTTGCATTGTCAATATTATTATTTTTCTTAGAATACAAAGTATTCATCTCAAAGATATTATTATTTTTGTTATAATATTATTATTTTTATAATAATTCAAAGTTTTAATATAAAAAAAAATTATTATTTATGTTCTAAATATTCTTGGAATTAAAAATAGTATTATTTGTGTTATGAATATTATTATTTTTACTATAATCAAAAGTATTAATATTAAAAATATTATTTTTTGTGTTATAAATGTTATTATTTTTATAATAATCAATATTATTAATAAAATAATTACTAAATTAGAATAAATTTATTCTTAATATTAAAACAACCAAAGATTTGATTTGAAAGGTAAAAATTACTATTAATATTATTATTATCATCATTAATAAATTTTTAAAAATTATTATTACTATTAAAGAAAAACTATTTGAGGACACGTGGCGCTTGGGCTCCTACCTGGGAGCTGGGCACACCCCCTGCGCATACGTGGTGCTTGGGCTATGCCTTAGTGTTGGGCACATACCAACGCACACGTGGCGCTTGGGCTCCTGCCTCGGTTGTGGGCACACCCCAGTGCACACGTGGCGCTGCGCTATTGCCTCAGTGCTAGGCACCACCCCTGCGCACACGTGACACTTGGACTCTTGTCTCTGTGCTAGGCACATCTTTGCACACACGTGGCGCTGGGGCTGTCTGCCTGAGGGCTGAGCACACCCCAGCGCACATGTGGCGCTTGGGTACGCCAAGACCTAACTATTCTTGGGCCTCACGTTCTGCGGAATTCAAAATAGTTTTGAGTCATTGGCTGTATAGGGCCCAAAATAGACTTGACTCAAATAACATTGAGTCCTGCCATCATCATGATCTAAATTTTTATGAAAATAATAAAAAAAAAACCGCGGCGTAGCGCAGACTATGATTCTAAAACTTATGTTTCGAAACTTTTTCACAATTATATGATTTTACATTAATTGCATTCATGATAGTATTATGAAAAAAAAAATGTGTAAGCTTTTTCCTTGTGGTTTTCAATAGTTAATTGGTTTTTGACTTTTTATATGTTTATGTAAATGAAAAACAAAAACAAAAGGTAATTAGGGATGTCAATAAAATCACGATGGTGTAATTGTTTACGTAGTTGCCTCGAAGAATTCAATATCATTCTCTAGTTAAATTAGACTAAGACAGACCTTTGTTAAATCATTGGATATCTATAATAATACATCTGACATTACTCATTTCTTATCTTATCTTATTTTTTTAAAAGAAAAATCATTGTTTTTAGACGGCAGAGCCTTAAACTTGATGCATTGTAGTAATAGTGATAATTCTTCTTATATATATATATATATATATTGACTAGCTCTTAAATCTATTAATCTAAGTAAATTATTGTTATAAAAAAAGTCAAAAATAAAATTAATGTTTCACGACAAATAAGAAACTATAATCCAACATACAAAATTCATCAAGGTTAAAATTAAATGGGCATTAGATATCAATGTTCTAATTAATAATAAAAAAAAAACACGAATTATTTTAGTCTTAATGAATTTGGTCAAATTGTTGACTCTATTCATATTTTTCTTTTATATATTTTTTAAAAAAGAAAAAAATAAACGCTACCAAATCACTGTAATTAAGTTAATGAGCTGGATTATTGTAAAGTGGAAAACAACGGAAGAAGAGGCCAGCTAATCCCATGTCTACGGTTCCAACCAAATATTAGGTTGGGCCGAATTCTGTGTTAAAGAGTATGAACCAACGTCTAGCCCATCAAGTTACTATGAATTCCAAATTTGAGCTCTAAGGGGACATCGGGCTTTTACTGGATTAGTCGATCCGAACTGGGCTATGGCCTAGTTTGTAAGTTTCTTAGTTATTGAGCCCAATACCAGTCTTATGAGAACTGGCCCGTTAAGTTATTCAGATAGCTTACTAATCTGGATTTGACCGTTAATGAAAAAACCGGGTTTTTTTAATAAAAAAAAGAAGATGTTCCAGGTTATTTTTTTAAAAGTTATAGTTTAGATCAATTTAGTTAACTCACACGACTTGAACTATGACCCGAGGTCTTGGGCTGGGCTGCTCTTATAATTGTAGTAATAGAAGAGAAATTATTAGACATGTTATAGTTTTATTTCCAATCTGAAGTGAAACCAGATTCAGCCCACTAGAGGAGGAGCTTGGACTTTGTCATGGAGATGGGCTGAACTGTACATAGTCGGACTGAACTCTTGACCTTTTTTATTGAGTTGATTATCCAATCTGAGGGTGTGTTCTCAAATTTTGATTTTTTATATATTTTTTATTTACTTAAATTGATTTTTTTATGTTTTCGGATCGTTTTAATATGCTGATGTTAAAATAATTTTTTAAAAATAAAAAAACTTTATTTTAATGTATTTTTTAACGAAAAATATTTTGAATCATCACCACTACCACAATTATAAACACACCCTTAAATAACCTAAATTCGAGGTCTAAGAGTGGTTTTGGAGTACCAAGTTATAAAATCAGAATCCACCATAACAATTATCCTTTAGATTATGGGATTATGTATAATTTAATTTGAAAAAATGATTTTTTAATAAAGTTATTTTTTTAATGATAAAAGTATCTTTAAATTAATTTATACGCCAATCAAAATTAAGTCCCTCTTTAAGCTATTTTATAGAAGTATCTTTATATCGATTTAAGTATATTAAAAAGAATTTAATAATTTTTCTAGATGATGGCTTCATGATTAAAAATTAAAAAATCAAGAAAAAGAATAAACCTTTACCCACCATACTAACCCAAATTTCAATAAAGTAATGGATGGGGATAAACAATGCTAGAAGGCCCTCACAATATACCGTTTGATAGTGTAGGCAAAATGCAATTTGCTTAAAATTTGTATTTTTCGTTTAAAATTTGTTTTTTTTGTTTAAAATTAATTTTTTAAATATTTTTTTGATTATTTTGATATACTGATATCAAAAATAAATTTTAAAAAATAAAAAAATATTTTAAAATATAATTTTTATCACATTTCAAAACAAGCTCTTCGTAAACTTATGTAGCATTGAACATGGAGCTATAACCGAATATCAGAGTTATTTTAACTATTCTTATAATAGTCTTAAATGATATTTATTTCATATGCAAACTTTTATAATTGTTTGCAATAAATTCTATCATATGAGAAAATGAGATTAAATAGGAATTTTAATTAATATTTAATAAGTGCCTAAGATCTTTGCCGGTAAATTCATTAATATAGTCAGGATAAATAAATTTTTGGGCTAGCTAAAACCTTAGCCCATAAGAACAGAGCGACACCCAAATCTTTGTTTAAAAAACGAGAAATGATATAGAGCGTGAAAAAAAAAAATCAAGAAGAATGGGAGCTCTGAATCATGGCAGAAAATCTTAATAAAAGATTTTTTTTTGTTATTTTTTTTTAGTTTAATGTGGGTGTCGGAGCCAGCGTGCGCGCACCTCGACTAATCCTATGTATAAAATTTTCATCTAAAAGTAGTAAATTCAAGATGAAAAGAGTAAACATCTAGGTAGTGGCTCAGTGGTAAGAGCTTGGGATCAAGAGGTTTGCTCCCTCTGTGGTCTCAGATTCGAGCTATGTGGTTGCTCATATGATGGCCACTGGAGGCTTACATAGTCGTTAACTTCAGGGCCCGTAGGATTAGTCGAGGTGCGCGTAAGCTGGTCCGGACACCCACGTTAAAAAAAAAAAAAAAAAAAGATCAAAAGAGTATAAAATTTGAAAGTGATATATGTATTCCAAAAGAAGAAGAAGAAGAAAAAGAAGAATGCCCGTGTTTTGATTCTATAATTTCGGCATAGAACACATTCTAGATTTCATGAATCTAGTCTGTATATAAGATAATCAAGTACATGACAGTTTTTATTTGTTTATTTAGCAAAGGAGTATGTTACTATAATTATCTGCACTGCGGTTAAAATAAAAAAATTAATATACAAAAATTAGATAATAAAAAACTCAAAAAATATAAAATTCAACCAGCATGGGTTTATTATGTAACATTTCAAGGTGATATTGTTTTATAAAAAATATTAAATTATTGATATATTAGATCGATCTGAATCAACATAATATAATTATTTATCTGCTCAGAATCCTACTATTATATTGGTTGAAAAATTAGAGGAGATATTTTTAAAATCTAAAAAACCATTTTCAATTATTTTGTACTTAAAAACAACTAAAAAACCATTAAATCATTTATAAATCATCTAATTAATAACCTTAAAACCAAAAAATAGGTTGAAAAACTGAAATCCGACCCGAATTGAAAAAAACTTTCCGAACCTAGATATACAATCTCATGCAAGTTTAGAGATAAAAATCACCACATTAAACTCTTTTAGTTGAATGGAACCCGTTGATATCAATAACATCGATTTTCTTCACTGGAAGTGGTTAAACTAATAAATTTCTCTATTTTTATCATTTCCAAGCGACTTTCTCTTTTATTTCTCCAACTCATAGATCAAAATGTAACAAAAATAAATTTTAAAATCAAATTAAAATTATGAAGATTAAAAAGAACTTTTTTCAAGACTTTTAGATTGGCCATATTATTTTTTCTATTTTATATTTTGGCTCCTTATCTTTTAAATTTTCTATCCTTTAAATATTTTGACAAATAGATAGATAGTTTGGTCTGCGATTAGAAAAAAATTGAGAATAAAAAAAACAAAACAAATTGAGGACAAAAAAAGGAAAACTGGTCATGAAGCTTCAGTATAATACCTAGGCGTTTTAGGAAGTTCAGTAATTGGATAAGGGTTACGGATTTCCAAAGGAGTTAATTTGATTTTCTTCTTGGTTTTGGTTTTTTTTTTTAAATATTTAAGAAAATGATAATAATTACTTTTAAAAATAATTTTTTTATTAAAAAACTATCAAAATAATATTTTTTGTTCTCAAAAATTTATTTTTAATATCAATATATCAAAACGATTTAAAAACATTAAAAAAATTAATTTTAAAAAAAATAATTTCAAATTAAAAAAAAAACAGATAAAAATTCCTCACAGACAACAGATAATACATTACTATAACTTTACTTTTTGTTTTTTTGATAGGAAAGGGGTTATCTTCTTAACGAAAAAAATCCAAATTGTTCATGTTGGAAAAGGAGCGGTGCTTTGATGGCATGGCACTATCAGCTTCAACAGCCATTCGTTAAAGGTGATGTACGAATATGCAAATCGCAGACGCCACCATGATGCCTCCATGTCAAAAGCCTACTAAAGCTGCTAAAGCTGGGTTCTTCTTATGTTTTAGGTTTGGCTCACCTTTTTTCCCTAGCACCCAATCACCAATTGTTCATGTTGGAAAAGGAGCGAGGAGACTCCTTCCAATTGCTGCACATCCACTCTTCCAGCCCACTAGTTCCAAATTCTTCCCTTTTGTTTCGTGTCTCTTATTAGGTCTCATGTCAAATTTCCATCAACTTTGAATTCCTCGACAAACCACTAATTGTTGTGTCTAGATTCTGTTTGTGCACATAGCGAAAAGTTTTTTCGTTTGATAATACATTATAATAATTTTTTTTTTAATTTTAACTTCACCACATTAGAAAATATCAATGATTAAAACGCACCCAAATACAATCTCAAACGTAAAAATAAACAATACCTAAACTACTTGTCTTCCGTTTCAAGAACCACTATTTCAAGTAAGACTCCTAATGGAATATTATCCGTGTTTTCTTTTGATATTTTCAATCAACTAAACATTTTAGATTTGATTTTTTTTTTCTTCTAGAATGAGAGTATATATAGTTTTGATGATGAATATGATAATGTCTATTCAACATGTCTGGATCAGCCAGAAGATTGTGTGCCGGAGGAGAGCATACACTTGAATCAATCAACGAGCTTTGTAGAAGAGAGGAAAAACTTCACTAGCAAGGTTTGAGCTGTTAAGGAGAGGTTTGTTGATGAATACAAAGATTGTGTACTGATTTGTAGTTGTCCCAAGAAAGTTAGGCCATTCACGAACACCATGCACGATCCCTTAAAAATAAAAGAAGAGAAAAAACTCGAACCATTCACTATGCCATGTACGGATGTGCTGATACCAGACACCATAATCGCTCGTTGTCGAATTTTATGGTCATGTAATTCTCAGGTTTTAGCTTACTTGCATGGTAACTTTTAAGGGAAAGTTACTTTGATTCTTCTTAGTTTTGATGTTCTTTAGATTTGTTTCCATTCTTCTAAAATTTATAATTTATATCCCAAGTCAACTCAATTTTTATATTATGATGGGTGAACAGACTACCCTCGTTTATAATATCACCTCAGTAAGATGAGCTAGAAATTAATAAATCGACATGATTGAAGGACGTTAATCTTAGCTTGAACTTTTTGATGACGAGGGTGATATACGCAAATCTAATGAAGATGACAAAAAATATTTATAATGATAATGATGTTGATAATGTTGAGGGACAAGCTTTTTTTATTATTATTATTATAATATTTTTTTTTAACGTGAGTTTTTGAATCAGCTTACGTATATTTTGACTAATCCCACAGGCCTTGAAGTTAATAATCATATAATCATCTAGTGACCCTAAGGTTTATGGGGCCCGAACTAGTGACCTATAGTAAGCAAATTTAGAACCTGACTAGTTGAGCTACACCCTCATAGTTACATCATTGTCATCGTCATATAAATATTTTTTTTTATTATTTCCATTATATTCACATAGATCAATACTCTCATCATCAAAAAGTTCTAGCTAATATTAACATGTCGATAACACCAAAAGTTGTTGAAAATTTGTAATGAAATAAGTTATTTTATACTTGATTCACTATAAATAATAATATTTTTAATTTGAGTATTGATAATGATAATTGTAAAAATATTATTGGAAAATATACTGCTAATATATACTTCAATTATAAATTTAAATGGATTAAAGTTATAAAAGAAATAAGGGTAACCCAATGCTGTAAAATATATTTTTTCATTGGAAAATATAGAAATGAAACTTATTGTGATGCGGTAAATATATATAAATAGGTAAATGTTTGATATTCGGTAGGCTTTGGTAGTATGATATAGATACAACATACTTGGATAGAGAGAATTTACGTAAGATTAAGAAGGATGACATGAATTATACTCTTGTATCTTTGAAAGGGGAATTCAAACACCAAGCTTTTAAGGTAGAGGACCAGCAACCTGAGACATCAATTATTCGAGTTGATGAAAAGGGTTTCTATTCCAAAATCTTACACACATAGTTTTCTAGTTTTGGTGACCAATGTTCTTAATAATGAACTAGTTACTTTATTTATAGATTTTATTTTCAAAGAATTAAAAGAGCCACGATTATTAGAGAAATAATTTAAAATAAAAACGGCAATTTAATATGATCCTAATAGATATCAATTTATAGATCACGAAAATGTAGCTGCTGTGGACTTCCCATTTCTTCCCCGAAATAGTGGGTTTTGGAAACAAATAAATTATGACATCTATGTTTGGAATTTGGGTGATGTTTTGATACTTATCCATTAGAAACTCAACATACTAATATAATATTTAATATGATTCTATAAATCATATATATTCAGGGAGAAACCATTTAATTATATAGAAAAAAAATTATAATAATAATAAAAAAATCATTTATTTTTTGCAATTTTCAACATGATTTTTTTTTTTAGTGTTGTAACAGCAGCCATTGTTTGCTGTTTTTATACCTCACTCTCTTTTATATTTTATATATTTTTGACTCTGCACTAACTCTTTCTCATTTTTGTTCTTCAAGTGATGGCTAGGTTTCAAAGACAGCTTCTCTTGCTTCTTTATCAAAAATGGTGGCCACGTTTGTCAATAATTGATACAGTTTATTTTGACATTGACAGTGACACAAACAACCCACCATTATAGTCTTCTTTCTTTGATAATAACAGCCCTCTACTGCACATGCTGGTCGTCAGTAATGACATCAATGTTCTTCACACACACACACACACACACGCACACACACGCGCGCGCGCGCACACACACACACGCAAAAGCCAAAGCCTAGATATTATATTACTCATGCATGATGGTTTCTTGCTTTATAATTTCCAGACTGTCGAAGATTGACGGTGCAAGATGCTCCATGTACAATTAAATATTGGATAGAAGAAATATAGTTTACACTGAAATTCTTAGATTTTTCTGATTATTAATTTTGCAAACAGCTTCGCATTAGAACAGGAATGTATCTGTCGTCCCATTCAAGTACTAGTTTTCGGTTTGGTTTTGACTTCTATCAATGTTGTTTTTGTGGTCCATTTGAATATATATCAACTGTCTTACCATTTATTTGTTGAATTCTTATCACAAACTTAAAATCAAAGCTACACTTTCTTAGTTGTTTTTAGTACTTGTTTTCCATAACCTTCCAATTCCAAAAGGAGCTCTCTAGCTCTCGGTTCGTTCTTTAGATACAAAAGAGATGAAAACGACAGGGACATGTCTTTTTGTATTTTAAAAATATAAAAATTCACTTTAAAATTTTATTAGATTTATTTTATATTTTTAACCTCTATTTTTAACTAAATACATTATTTTTATCTTATTTTTATTGCTTATTTTATCCAAGAACACTCCTGCTCTTTGTGCTTAATATGGAAGATATATATATATATATATATATATCAAGATCAAGATTGTACTAACTAGAAAGACTATGCTAGGATTAGGAACCAAATTTGACTTAATGATTATTAAATTAATCTCCCAGGTTCATCTCGGCTAATTTTTATTTAGGTTTTCCTGTTGTTTCTTGTGGGCAGCCATTTTTTGTGTTTACTCCTTTATTTATAGCATTCAATGGATTTTTTCTTTCTCATGCAACTACTTCGTGAAGGGTATGCTTTGATGTCCTGCTTTCAAGCTTTGACATACTCATGGCTGTTGTAATAAGTGTGCGGGTAGTTTAGTGGTGGTTGTTCAAAAACTTTTATTTGAAATTATTTTTTAAATATTTTTAAATTATTTTAATGTATTGATATTAAAAATAAATTTTAATATATTTTTAAATAAAATATATTTTAAAACATAATTTTTACTACATCTTATTTGAACTAAATGGATGTGGACAAGATAAGACTATCCCTTTAATACGGGGAAGTATCTTATTTTTTTTAGTCTTTTATATCAAATCAATGATACTTTAATTTTTGTTTATAACATTATTTCTATTAAAATTAAATGGGATTTTTTATAAAGTATTTAAGAATGTGGCAGTAATTACTTTTCAAAATATTTTTCATTCTAAAACATATTAAAATAATATATATTTTTTTATATGATCAGCACATCAAAACCATCTAAAAATATATTAATTTAAAGTAAAAAAATAAAAAAATTCAAATTTTTTTAAAATCACTTTCCAACTATAAAAATAATAATAGTAAACTAGAGAGATGTGATTTAAAATCTAGCAATTTTTGTTTATGTTTTATAATCTATGTCGAACTTACCTTGTGATTAAATTATACTATTAATTTTCTTTAGGATGGTTGATAATGACGATAAATCATTGAAACCATTATTATTAATTGGAATTAAACTTGAAGTTTAGAGAACTTAAAAGTGAGTTTTTCGAATAGTCTTTTTAGTTATTCTAAGCTTAAATGTGCAATAGATTAATTAACGATATGAATATCTTCTTGAATTCTACAATTCTAGTGGTCTAATAGGCTTGTAATTTAAGTCCAAATCTAGAGTTACATAAATATAAATATAAATATAAAAATGAAATATGTTCAACCGTGTTTTCTTCCCCCCCTCTTCTTTCCCATATATATTGTTACTAGAATAATGTTGGTGGCCAGCGTGTTCTTACCTAACATATGGTGATTAGGAGTAATTAGCTAGCTTGAATTTGATAACTTATTAGCTGCTTTGTCTATTTGCATGAACATGTCATTCTCAAATAAGCAGCACTACTCGTTATCAAAACAAGAGTGCTTTGACGTCATTTTGTTTTTTCTAGCGGATGGCTTGCCTTGAAGACTCTCTATATACACTGCTGTATTGTTGAAATACACGAGTTAGCTTTTCTCATTTCTTCCTTCTCGTATCCACATAGGTCTGGTTTTCCTGTGCTTTTTTTCGGGGAGCCATCTGCTTTAAGGAGAAAAAGAACACAGATTTTTGCTGCTGATTTTCTATTAGCTTAGATCTGAGCTCTGCCTGTGTTTCTGATTAACTACGATTTTCTCAAGTGTGGCTGCTTGAGGAGGTAAGTATCGTGTCATGTTTTTTTTCAAGTGGTCACCGATTTCTGGGATCTGTGTGCATGGGGTGTGTGTGTGTGTGGGGGGGGGGGGGGGTGTATTAGCATGTCAGTGTACTTTTTTCGGTTCTAGCATGTGAAACATCTTATGGTTGAAAATGGAAATCAGTTGTGGTTGTTGTACTTTGATTTGTTGAACTGAGCAATCGACTCAACAGGGATAAGATAAGATTTGTGGTGCTAATTAGTAAAAAAAAATACTGTACTGTTCCATCTCTGTCATCTTCTGGTGTCATACTGTGATATGTCATACTGTGATATGCAGTCTTTGATGAAATGATTCATGTACTTTAGTAAGGAGTTTGACATGGACAGTTTTGATCTGATACGTACAAATCATCTTGAACTAGCCTAGATGAAGATGCTTTATTTCCTTGTCATCAATTTCTCCATATAAGAAAATCCAATATGCTTTCCTCCTGTCCTTTCTACTTTTCAATGTGAAATCAAAGAATAATTGGTTGGTATTTGGGATACATTTCACAAGATGATCATTTTTCTTCTTTTGTTGGAACTGGAAAACTTACTTATTTTTTGAGAGTCTGCAGTTTTTCCTTTTTTAATTTTCCATACTGGTCAAGACTATTGGATTGCTTGTCTGGAGATATTCTCCAAAAACATGGGACTGTCCTGGACCTTTTCACCAGTATTTCAAGACAATGAACCTGATAAACAAATATGGGAATGATGACTAACATGGATAAATATACAGTTAGCAAGGTTTGATTTATGTGTTTTAGGTGCTGGTTCCAGTTACAGTGTCATCTAACCATTTATGTTCTTGAAGAGTCTACAATACAAAGATTGGCTTAGGGTTAATCGATTGACTGTAGTTTTTTTTTTTTAATTCTGATTTATATTTAAACAAGTTTTGGTATTTTTTAATTTGATTGAAAGATGAAATATGTTTGTTAAATAATTGATCTTTTTTGAATTCTACTATCCTTTCAGGGTAACTTTTTATGATGAAAAACAGCAGAAATCTAGATTTAGAGAAGCAGATTTTGCCAGAAGCACTTCCTGCGCTCATCCAATACATCCCATCAAAGGAAGTGGATGGCTTTGATGGCATTCAACTAAATAAAATCTTGAACAATCAGCTTCAACCAAGTGATTCTCAACCTTTTAGTTCATCAGCTATGGTATGATACACATATTATGACATGTTACTGAACCATTTTAGCCTGATTCTGCAGAAATTCTTGGGTGGTTTTGTGTTAATTTCCTTCTGCAGGGATTTGATGGTAAAGGCATAACATATTTCTTATGTTGGTTGTAGCAGGGAAGTGATACTGCTGCCTTTGAGAACCAAACTGATGAATCTCAGTCCATCCACCTTCAAAGGAAGCATTCTGTTTCCATCAGCTTGCCAACTTCTCCCGTAGCAGAAAGCTCAAAGAAGGCAAAAAAGGTCCTTTTCAAAGAAGACGGTGAAAAAACCTTTGTTTATGGAAATCCAGATTCTTCTGCTGCATCTAAAATTGTCGATACACCGCCTAAGCAAGTTAAATTCCACTCTCAACCAATGGCTAAGGGAACTGCTGCATTTGAGGTTGCACTTGACGTTCCAAACCATCCTAATAACCATCCCAGCTTGAAAAAGTTAAAGGATAAAAGATATGATTCTTTCAAAACATGGTCTGGGAAACTTGAGAGGCAGATAACAAACGCACGTGTGAGGCCGCGAGATGATTCAACAGAGAAGACTGCTGGCCCAAAAGCAGAGAAAGATGCTTTACCTGTAGACCGATACTTTGACGCGTTGGAAGGGCCTGAGTTGGAAACTCTTAGGGTATGTTCTTAGTGTTTACCTCCCCCAATCATTTAAAATAATTTCTTCGTAATCTGAGATCATCCAGTAAAAGGAAACTAGATGTCCACTTTGAGCCTTTTCTTTTGTGGTATGATATTATGATGCACATCTGTCTGTTGCTGCACTCCTAGCCTGCATTATAAACTGATTCTATCTCGTTAGATTTCCAGGTTCACTGAAGTCACCAAATACTGATGAATTTTGAATCTAGATATGATCATCTAATTATAGGAAAGATCTGGTTTGGTCAGATCTTTCATTCAATTTAGGATGATCTCCGCGCATTATCTTTTGCCTTGGTTTTTAATGAATTGTCCTTGTAAATTGAAGACATCCGGATGAATAACAGCCTTCCCTTTTCCTTCCATAACTTCTTTTCTCACATGTAGTTATTGATGCATTTTGTATTGCCAAATATCATATGTTACTGCTGGTTAAGCTGAACGTTTCTGATCAACACCATGCATGCTGCTACTTTACAGCCTTTGGAACAAATAGTGCTACCAGATGATAATAAATGGCCATTTCTTCTCCGTTTTCCCATCTCTTCATTCGGTATCTGTCTTGGGGTTGGCAGCCAAGCAATGATGTGGAAAACCCTGGCCACCTCTGCCTCCACAAAATTTCTCCACATAAGCATCGACGTAAATCTTGTCCTATGGTGCATCGCTGTTGCTCTTGTAGTCATTATTGGTTCCATATACCTTCTGAAAATGATTCTCTACTTTGAAGCAGTTCGTTGTGAGTACTACCACCCAATCCGAGTGAACTTCTTTTTTGCACCATGGATAGCTCTGCTATTCTTAGCTATTGGAATGCCTCCTTCCCTTGCCAAAGACTTGCATGCAGCGCTTTGGTATGTTCTCATGACTCCATTCCTCATTTTGGAGCTTAAAATATATGGACAGTGGATGTCAGGAGGACAGAGAAGGCTTTCGAAGGTGGCAAATCCTACGAACCATCTGTCGATTGTTGGGAACTTTGTGGGGGCACTGTTGGGTGCATCAATGGGATTAAAAGAAGGGCCTTTATTCTTCTTTGCAGTCGGGTTGGTTCACTATACAGTCCTATTTGTAACTCTGTACCAGAGACTTCCGACAAATGAGACACTCCCTAAGGAGCTCCATCCAGTTTTCTTTCTGTTTGTTGCAGCTCCAAGTGTGGCTTCTATGGCATGGGCAAAAATTCAAGGTTCATTTGATCATGGATCACGGATTCCTTACTTCATTGCCCTGTTCCTTTATTTCTCACTGGCAAGTCTCTGCCACTTAAGTTACCCTGGGCATGCCCTTATTTCTATCATACGTTATATTTCTGTCATGTACATTCTCATAAGCTATCAACTGTGTGAAGAGGATCAGACTATATTGCTTTATTTGGCTATTTAAGATTTATCCCTTAACAATACTATCCTCTCTTTTTTTGGCAATTTTGCAGGCAGTCCGTGTTAATTTTTTCCGAGGATTCAAGTAAGTCAATGCCACTTGAAGTTATTTTTTCTCTCTCTTACCATTTCGCTTCTGAGGTTTCCTAAATTTAACAATCTCTTGAATCTACAGGTTTTCATTGTCATGGTGGGCATACACTTTCCCGATGACCAGCGCTGCCATTGCGACCATCAGGTACTCGAATGAAGTCACGAATGTAGTCACCCAAGTTCTTGCGGTCATATTCTCTGCTGTTTCCACACTCACTGTATCGGCTCTCCTTATATCGACAATAGTGCACGCATTCGTACTCCAGGACCTCTTCCCTAATGACATTGCCATTGCTATCAGCAACAAGAAACCAAGACAGCATCACCAGAGGAAGTGGTTCCATCTAAGACGTCGAAGCTCGGTTGAAAAAGAGATTGAACATTACTTTAAGTTCACAAACTCAGATGGTAAGGATATAGAATCTTCTCTAGACCCCACCACTTCTAGCTCAGATAGTAGTCACTGAGTTTAGGTAAGTTTATGTAATGCCCATCACAGTGAGGCTTATGTTTCGCTTCCTTAGCAGGTCCTTTGCCATTTTCTGAATCTTCAGCCTAGTCATGTAAGGAACTCATAATCTAGCAGTTATGACAGTTTCAATGAGCACGATGAATCAGAGAGGAAATGAAGATTTATGCAGTAAGAGTAGAGTGCTGTCCGAAGAAATAATAAGATGTATGCTTGTAAAGGATGAGTATCAGTAATACCTATGCTTTTGCAAACAGACTTTTCTGCTTTTATTAAAAAACAAAAACCAGCTAAATCAAAGAACCTAACTTTTACAGAAAATTGTGAAAAGAATAACCCCTGCCTTTTCAGCTGGATGAGGTGACCAAGTGCCTCATCAATGCAGCAATCTGGGTTGTGCAGATAGCAGGTTGAACAGCATGGTTGGATCTTCAATGATTTTGAATGTTCAGGTTTAAGCTCCAACCACTTGCATAGACCCCAATTGTAGAGGACTAAGAAATAATAAATTGATCTGCAGTAGAGAGGACACCAATTCATTGGATTTCATCTTTTAAGAATTAAAGTGCTATACAGTACAGAAAATGTGACTAAACGTAGAGTCTTAGACAAGCACTACCATTTCTAGTTGTGCCACAACATAATTGATAAGACTAGGTGAAGTTGGAGCCACAACAACCTCCTCGTCTCTATTCCCAGCGACTAATGATAGACATAGTTTTGTCGACCACCATGGGCACCATTAGCAGTGATTTGATCTCCGACATAGTTTTGTCGACCAGCATGGCCACCATTAGCAGTGATTTGATCTCCATTCGTCATCCTCTTTTCCTTGCGACCCAACAACCACCATCTCTGCCATTTTTCTAACCACAGAAATTGACCCACACAACCCCTTGCCACTCTCTACTTGATCGATCACCACACCCAAAACCTAGCCTCCACGCCACTACCAGCCACCATAGAAATCATCTCACAGCCCCACATAACAGTAGTAATAATAGCAATACTAAGAAGAGAGAGAAGATCGATAGAGGGAAGGAAATTGAAACTTCAGGTGATCCAATCTCTTACCATGAGCAACAATGAGTTGCATTGCCGATATATGAAGAAAGAGAAGAAGAAGATGCAATTGTTCCTACCCTTCAAGTGCCCCGAGTCTCATCGGAGCAAAGGTTCAAGCACCAGCAGCTTCCCTAACCCACCAACGCATACTCACGCGCCACCCCCAGCCACTCTAGAAGTCGATTTTAAACCTCAAAAATTAACCCTCGATAATTTTTAAAGCTGATACGGTAAATAAAAGGGTGAATAAGAAAATTTAAATTTTATTATAATTGTGTTTATTGTTAATTTTATGTTAGGAAGTATAATAATTGTTCGATTGAGCTGAGATTTATAGAAAAAATTTTAAATATATTTTTTTAAATTAAATTAAAATTTAAGTTAATTAAAGTTCTAAAAAGCATCATGATATAATTTTACAATCATCTTTAATGAATAACAATATAATTTTTAATTGCGGTAATGATTGCTTCAATATTTCAAAATTATTTTCTTACAAAGTTTTCTTATTTATCCTGTATACACAAGAAAATAAGGGTTTATGGTATTTAATGGTAGAATGTTTTGGGAGTTTCCATCTTTTATAAAGAAATTAAGAGGCAGCAACTATTACAAAGATTTTCATGCTTATTTAGGAGAGTTAAAATTGATTTTGGATTGATTTTTTCTATTATATAGTTTTAAACCAACAAGTATAATTTTTTATTCAACTATTGGATCAAGCTGTAATTTTATTAAAACTTTTCGAGGGTATGGTTTTATACTAGGTTAAAAGTTTAGATCAATCAAACATAGAAAAAACCTTGTGATAAGGTTTAGAAACTACTACACGAGAATTTGTATTGGTTTTGTAGTTGATTTATGATTTTATTTTATTTTATTTAGAACTCTTTTATTATTATTTTCATAATTTTTTAAGATATTTTTTTTATTTAGTATAAATTGGATTATTTAACTTGTACTTGGGTTTGCTTTACAACATAGGGTTATTAGCTTCTTTTTTTTCAAAATTCTTTTCTAATAATGTAAGAATTCTTACTACACTTGAAAACTATTTTGTTGTCCACTGAAGATTCTTATAAAACTAGTAAAGCTTCTAAAATTATTTTTTGGATATCCTTGCATTATTATAAAGAGAATCCTCCCTAAATATAAAATCCACAAGTTAAAAGGCAACAAATAACAAAAAACATATTACATCTGCTGACCTGTAACGCAATACCTTACCAAACTCTAATTGGCTTAGAGTTTTAACTCAAAGTATAACAATATGTCTGGAGACTTCTGGTAAAATTTCAGTCTGATCCAACATTCGAATTGAGAGTTATGCTCGATAGGATAAACCTAGACGGTAGACACAATTACTCTAAAATCTAAATTTCCTTGTTTAATGTTTTCCAGGATTATTCAATAATCCAAGGCTCAAATGCAAAACCTTAAGTATAAGCTAAATATCACTATTTATACTAGGTAAAAAAAGGCATCCTAAACAATTATGGAAAAAAAAAATAAAAGAATTCTAAATAAAATAAAAAAATAATCTCAAATCAACTAGGAAAATAATAAAAATTCCTACATAATAGCTCTTAGACCTTATTATGAGGTCTTTTTTATGTCTGATTGATTTGAAACTTTAAGCTAATATAAAACAAGACCTTTGGCAATTTATGATAAAATTTCAGCTCGATCCAACAGTTGGATCAAAAACTATGTTTGTTAATGTAAAATTATGCATTAGAAAAAATTAGCACAAAACCAACGTTAACCCTCCTAAATAAGCATGAGAATCTTTGTAATAGTTGTTGCCCCTTAGTTTTCTTAAGGAGTATGGAAACTCCCAAAACAATCTACCATTAAATACCATAAGCCCTCATTTTCTTGTATAACTAGGATAAATAAGGAATTCTTGTAAGAAAATAATTTTGAGACATTAAATAAGTTCTTTCCACACTTGAAAACTATGTTGTGATTAATTATTTGAGATTAATTAAAATGTATGAATTGTAATAATTATAATTTTTTAAATAAAATATCGTCTAAATTTTAAATACTGATGAATTAAAAATTTAAATATTATTTGAGATTAATGATATATATATATATCTCTTTGTGTGTGTGTGTGTGTGTGTGTGTGTGTGGGGGGGGGGGGAGGGGGGGTTGGGGGATGCCTAGGGTATTTAATTTTATTTGAGATTAATTAACTAAATGAATTAAATATATTCATCAACCTTTTGATTTACAATTATTTTTTTAATATCTAAAAAATACATTGGGAATGATTGAAAATTCATTTTTTTTATTAATTAAGTTTTATTTTTTTATCAATCTATGTCAAAGCACGAGCCAACTGGCAAGTTGTTTCTATCACTCGTGGAGTAACTAAGGATGATATGGTCTAATATTGGACCCTATCATTATAATGTAATATGGCCAATTAATACATGACCCTTTATAACATGTGATTTTTTTAAAAAAATTATGTGTTAGTTGTTTCTATTATTCACCAATCAATCCAAGATGATATGGTTTGATATCAAGCCTTGTACTTTGAATGTTGTTTAATAGATAATAAAAATGATTAATATATGGCCTATTTTTTTATATGTGATTTTAAATTTGTTTTTATATTTTAATTATTTCTATTATTTGCAAATCAACTCAGGGTGGTAAGGTTTAATCTCGGGATATGTTCTTTGTATTTTCTTAGTGGGAAATGGAATAGATTAGCATATATGACTAAAGTTTTCATTACAAGGTTATCATATTCCTCGGATGTGATTTATTTCTTTAATATCATGTATTGATTATTCTTGTTTATCTAAAAATCAACTCAAGATTAACACTATCTTTAAATGGGTTTGTCCTAAGAAATTAAAAGAAATATGGGAATGGTTGATATATGATAATATTTTCAAAATATATTGTTTTTTTTTGTTGTGTATCAGAATTTTGACCCATGGGTTCGAGTGCCCCCACAATACCCTTATAATCTACTTATCTGACTATCTAGTTAACTGCCTTTAAGAAGTGAGGTCATTTGTGATGATAATATTTTTTTATTTATAAATGTAAATATTTGTGAAAAACATAAAATTAATCTTCAATTATAAATATTAATTGTAAATATTCATTTGTTATTTAAATTTAAATTTCTATGTTTGAGTTGATGTATGTGTGGATTTATTCTTTTTTTTTTTTTAGGATACCATTTTTTTCATGATATGAGCAATCTATGATGGATCAATGTGATCTTACATAGACTCATCAAGTGTAGTGATGATTTTTTTGGACCCATTTCAGTCAATTTGTTTTTGAACATGCTTATACTTATAATTGATCACCAATTTTTTTGGTCCAATGCCTCGTGTTTTAAAATTAAGGATAAGGTCTTGCCATCATAATCATGTCCCAAACCACTAATTTATTATATTTATTTTAATGATGATTATGTTACATTAGACAATGACAATAATGGTTGTGATGGTATTATCAATATTATCGTTATTGATAATTAGATGACGAGTGCAAAGTAAATATGAAAAGTGCTAAAAAATAAATTGATTTAAACTATGTTAATCCTTTTAATTATAAGTTTACTGGTGTCACAATGGTAGATATGTTTAAGAGTTATGTGGATATAACATGTATAAATAATATATTTTCTTCTAACCCTAAACTTAAATCAACATTCTCAGCCGCCCCCTCTCTTTGCTCTCTATTTCTCATCTCTTAAATCTGTTTTTTTTTTCTCCATGCTCCATAACCCAGACAAGGAACTGAATAAAAAAAAGATATCCAAGCCGATTAGAAAGGAACTGAATAAAAAAAAGATATCCAAGCCGATTAGAAGGCTAGCATAAGAGTTTTTAAAAAGAGAAATGTTGAGAGGGAATTTAATTAGTTAAAACAAGAAGAGTGACGTATATTTTTTTTATTGGATTTAACTTCTAGGCAAGGATCTATCAAAATGAAAATTGAAGTTGATTTTATGGAAAATGGAAGCAAATACAAAAATAAAAGTGTTGAAAAATATGGTTAATAAAAAGCCCAGAAAAAACCCAACCGGAATAATTTTGGTTTGAACCGGTTTGAAAGGGGAAAAAAATGAACCGAACTGAAATTACTCGGTTTTCAGTTCGGTTCAAAAACAAAAAAAAAATTTGGTTTGGTTGTTTATTTTGATCCAAAACTGGATCGGACCGAAAATGCTTAGCTGTAATTAGGTATGATCAATTAAGTTGGTCATTTATCATTTAACCTTGAAGGGTAGCTCAACCGGTCGGGTTTTGGGTTTGCTCCTCAACGGTCACGAGTTCGAGTCTCATTAGGGCCATTGGAGGTTTACGTGATCATTAACTTCAGGGTCCGTGAGATTTGTCAAGATACGCGCAAGCTGACCCAGACATCAATATTAATAAAAAAAAAATAATAAGTTGTTCATTTTTGTTGGTTTCTTGTCATTACATGCTTCATTTCTCTATATTTGCATGAAACCGGAAAGGGTATTGATGATACAATATCCCACGTCAGCAAGGAGTTGTAGGCAATATGCCTTTTCAAAGTAAAACCCACTGCAAGGTTATGAGCTCTAATGGGAACAATACTTTTTTTTTTTTTTTAGATTATCGTGGGTGTCCGGGCCAGCTTACACGCATAATAGGAACAATACTTCTTGAAGGGTCTAGTGGATGTTGACTAGTGGATTTTGGTCAACATCATCCTATCTAGGGAACAAGGGCTACTACATGTTCTTGGATCCTTAAGCCCCTGGACTAGAAGGGCTATGATGATACTAACATCCACGGTGACTAGGAGTCCAGGGCTTAGACAACTTTTTTGTTTCATGTACCTCCTCTTTCTCTTCAAGAGGCACGTTTTCTAGACAAAACCTATCGCAGGGCTATGAGCTCGAACGTGGAATAATACTTCTTAAAGGAATAACCATGTAGCGAATTTTGACCAACAAAATCAGATATCATTATGACTGTTAACACATCTTAATTCTCTATCATGTTCAAACATTTATACCATGTTCATCATTGTACTGTTACTTTAGTTGCAGCCAGTGCCCACAAGGCTATACCTCTACGAGGCTAGAAAGGAAACATGTTTGCCATGAAAATTTTGGTCAGTATTAGCTAAGAATCAATGTTTAATATCTCCATGATTGCTGGTCTGCAATGCTGTTGAGTGTGAATTCTGTCCGCTAATCTGCGCAGTCCTAAATCGACCACGCAACCAGCCGTGTAATTTGTTTGTTGGTCATTTGTCCTTCTATAACAAGGTTCAGTTTTCACATTGAATCCAGCGTCCTAAATATCTGATGACATAATTGAAGAAGCCCCATGTCCTCATCTTTGAATCTATATGCAATGTCTAGATGAAAACCAGTACTGTTATTATGACATGGAGTGTCTTGCTGGTAGATACAATTACCAAAGAATTGATAGCAGCGACAAGTAGCATGCATGATGTCTCGGTCCCCACAGCTATACGAGAAACAAAAGTTATGAAGTTACCCTTGCTTTTGTGAAGAAGCAGAAAATCCAACTAGAAAAACAAAAGGAAGTAGATAGGAACAGAAAAATCAGTGTAATCAAGCTTTGAACTTCTCCTAGCACATTTTGCCATTGTCTCCCTATCCTACCTTCTGACATGTGATAAACCCTTCAATCGTAGCCAAATTCTGCTTCAACCCTGATGGCCTATATTTGGCCAGCTATGCTCGGTTAGGATACTCTGTAATGGATTGAATTTTACATCTAACTAGATAGTTGGTCTTCGCTTTGCTCTGGGCCGGGTTGATTTTTTTTGTAGTGTAAAAAAACAATGCTTAAGTGCTGTAAGTATATTTAAAGAACAAAAAAAGTCAATGACTTGACATTATAGAAGAAGAATTAAAAAAATAACGATTGGCAATCCTCAAGAATCAGAAGGATGAAATGAGAAGAAAAAAAATCAATGAAAAAATCTTAAAAGACAAAGCACTAACAAAATTGTGTGAGGTTGCCAAAAACTCGCGAGTATAATCATACAAACGAGATAATCCAATAAAAGTCAAAACAATAAAAAATACACAGTTTAATTTAAAAAGGAGTTGAATTTTGAAGGACAAAAACAAAAAGGATAAAAAAAATGACCTAAAAACACATGGATTACTTAGAGGGTGCTTGGCAGTATGGTAGTGGTTGCTTTTCAAATAACTTTTTGTGACGAAATGCATGCTAATGATTTTTTTTATTTTTTAAAAATCATTTTTGACATCAGCAAATCAAAACGATCCAAAACGTACAAACCATATTAAATTTTAGCAAAAAAAAATTAAATTATTTGAAAACGCGGTTTGCACCGCGTTCCCAAATATGTTCTTAGACAAACCTTCTACCTAGATCATGAGAAAAAAAATAACCTACTTGAAAAGAAAACCAAAGAAAATAAAGAAGTTTATTTTTCAAAACGAACAACTTTGAAGAATGTAATTGGAAAAGAAAATAATGGCAACCCGTGTTAACTTTTCAAACTCATGACCTTAGCCGGTGACTAAACTGGATGCACTGCATCTGGAAAGCCACTATTATAAAACTTAGCTTGATTTTATGGGTTGACCCGTGAACTAAGCGACATAGGGCTTAGACTTGGCCGAGTTTCAAAGGAAATTGGGGGAGAATTAATCCGGTCTAAAACAATCAAAAACCCAGGTTGCCCATGTCCTTATTAACCTGGGGCAAATTCAGTTAAAATAGGGTCAAAACCCATTGACCATTTTCCTTCCTTTTTTTTCAAAATGGTATCATCTTTACTTTTTTATATAAAAAAAAATTGATTGACTTGGGTTCACTCGAGTCAACCCAACTCAACCTGTGACCTGATATCTGTCCTAAATTAACTCTTAGGTAAGGCCTGGAAAAAATAGGAAAAACTAAGGAGACCAAATCCCAATAAATCAAATGTCGACTAATGAAATAAAAAATAAAAAAATAGCAATTAAGAGAAAAAGAACCTCATTTGGAAGAAAAAAATGAGAGGACAACTTGAAATTTTGAATTGAAGGGAAAAATTGAAAAAAAAGGGATCAAATTAACAAATGAATCCCTAATAAAAAAAAATCAAGACAATATGGATCAAATTAAAAAATCAAAATTATGGATCTAAGGATGAAATTGAAAACAAATTAAAAATTGATAATAGGGCTAAAAATCAAAATTAGAAATCAAAATATTAAGGGACAAACCTTAAATATCATCAGATTTTGAATTGAAAGAAAAATTGAAAAAAAAAATCAAATTCACAAAAGAATCCAAAACAAAAATAAAAATCAAGAGAATGAGGATCAAATATGAAAAAAATTAAAAATAAGATCATGGATCCAAGGATGAATTTGAAAAGAAATTACATAGGATAATAGAGCCAAGAATAAAAATTAAAAATAAAAACATTGAGGGTCAAACTTGAAATATCATAAATAAAAGGACAAATTTGATATAAAAATCAAATGCTAAAGAATGAAATTGAAAAAAAAAAAATATTGAATTTGATACCATTAAAAGAAAAAAGACCAAATATAATAAAATTAACAAATAACATATTATTTTAATTTTTTACAAGGACAACATGTTTTTCAAAGATTAAGACATCATTTAAGTTTCACGTGATTCACCATTGTTAAGAGAGCGACAAAATGTGTTGAACACCGCCTTGAAATGTGGTTTTCAACTACTTAGAGGCGTCTCATGCCCCTCTCAAAGGGTTTGAGTGCATCCTAAACGATGGCGTGTGCAATCAATTTCAACATTTTAGTAACTACATTGTGTCAAGAAGCAGAAAAGGCCAAGAAAATTCAATTTTTAAAAGTATCTTAGACATTTCACTGCACAAGTCAAAGATTAAAAGTTGTTTTTACCCTCATTAAAAATGTGTCCCATAAAAAATATAATATTACCCTTGAAAAGCATGTTGGAAGCCATTTCTGAGGGGACCAGGAACTCTCATTTCTCAGCGTTATACCAGATAGAATGATCCCTGAAGATTGGTCTAATAAATAAAAAATGCACTCATCAAATCACTTGTTAGTGTTTACATACTTTAAAAAAAGCGTTATAGCCACTGGTCTTGTGAAGAGATGCCCCGATTTTAGCAAATAATGGTCGCTGCGCTATATGTAACAGCCATTATTTAAAACTGTGCTTGGTTAGGATTTCAGATATAATTAGACATGGTTTAAGATCATGATTTAGCCTAGTTTTTCCTCGTTTGTTATATTCTACTGGCTAGGAGTGGACTTGGTAACAATGTTTCTGCACAAAACTTATCAAGTGCAGAATCCCATAGATCTGCACAAAAGAATGGTGGTTGCTTGGATCCAAGACAAAACTTGTGAGAGCTAAACATTATCAAATGATGTAGCTGCAACTCTAGCTTTCTTTTAGTAATGAGTTAGCACCATCTATGATAATTCCCAACTTTGGTCATTATGGATCAACTTTTTTCAATTTGGTCAAGAAAGAGGCTGTCACTGCACAATTATAGGGCACAGAGAAATGTATGCTACAAAACTGCTGCAAAGATATGGGCACGACAAGAGCCCATACCAATGATTGTGCTAGAAAAATCAGCCTCAAGGAATGGAGTTTGCCAAGGAATGGAGTTTGCTCAAGAATGAAGCAAGTGTTTACTTTCCTTGGAATTTTCACCTTCATTACACCTTGCTTTAGTCATTACTTGATCTGTTGGCACCATGCTACACACAAGAAAAGAATGGAAGTTTTCCTCATAGAATAAGTAAACGTTGGTCTCCTGCAGCATATATTCCGTTCTATTTCACCATCAGGAGACCTGCTTGCCGGAGAAATATCTATCAATAATGTTGAAGAATTTCTGATCCAAAACCTGTCGACTGTCAAAAAATCGATCAAACTTTGTCTTTTTTTTAGTGGGAATCAAGAACTTGCCTGATGATATTCGAATAATCAGCAGTCAAATCTTAATCAATCAGTAAAAATTTGGCATGCCTAACTTATGTTCTTTGATTTGTGTCCCAGGTCATGTCAGATAATCTTCAGCTCGTAGATTTAAAAGTTAAAACTAGGCATTTTGCAGGTGTAAGAAAAGAATGGCAGCTGGGACAGGACAAAAAAAATAAATAAAGAAAGAAAATCTAGCTTGTGAGAAACAGAGAAAGAAAAATAGTCTGATACCAGTTCTGACAGAGACACAAAGCCGAACTAGAATCTGCCTGTAACTGCAAATTCAATTTTCCTACCAGATATCTAATTTCAAGAAATCTTGGAAGAACTTCCTTACAGAATGAGAGTTAAATATGGTCAAATTGTTATAGATTAACTTCTCCAGTGGTTGCATTCCACGCCAATTGAAAATCCTTCATATTAAACTAACGTTGAATTCTTCAACATTTAATTGCACAAGTTAAAGTCGTTGAGAAGATACTATCTACAAGCAAGCGTGTTGAAGAAAAAAAATCAAATTTATTTGATTATGTAATCTAAGTACCGCAACGGTCGAGCAACACCAGCAGTTCTTCTTTCTTTCTTTTTTCCCTTTTCTTTTTGCCTAAACAATTAAGCAACAACAGTAAGTAAATTCACCGAGTAAAACACCCATAAATCCAAGCTATACCTGGTAAAAAGATTGAACCTAGGAAGGGCACCTCAACTTTATATCCCTAAGGTTAATTCATCCCTTTCCATCAGGCTAATCCTAGTCGGGCTTTCTCGACCGTTGTTGTCCTGGAAGGCTCAACAACATGGTCCAGTGCAGGCATTTAGACATCTGAAAATGTTTATCGATAATTCTTAAAGGCAATGATAGTATGCTACAAATCTAAAAGAAAAAGGTGCCCTGAAGACAACTTGTGGAATTTGAAATTTGAAACAATAATAGAATTGAAAAATAATTGAGATATTTAATGAATAGAATAATCCTGTTTCCATTAAAAGAAAACTATACAGAAATAAGGGAGAGAGTCTTTGTAGCTGGTAGCTTTTCTCCCATGAAGGAGAAGACAAAAAAAAAACAAAATTTAAAATTTATCCTTAAATTCTTCTTCTTCTTCTTCTTTTCTCTCCCTCATGGCCCGACCATCCACGCAACTTCTAAATATTTCTTAATGAGAAAACAAATTTACATTATCCTCACAGAAGAGTAGAAGAAAAGAACAAGAAACAAGTGGTTGCTGATCTTTCTTTATTCCTCTCTCATTTTCTTTCCCATGTGAATATCAGCATTGCTGCTTTCTTTTCTTCTTTTCGACTCCTTTGTACAGCAGCCTCGATTTATTTCCCTGAAAAAAACAAATACCAAAGAATGTTCAAAAACCCTGATAATTATGAAGTGACAATCATGGCAGGATTGAGATTAGAAAAAGGAGATAATCATAACTAGGTGAAGATTGACTTACCATTTGATCTTTTGCAATGGAGAACTGCCTCATAAATAGAGCTCTCGGAATCACAAGATCTTCGCCAACAATCGTCGACAGAATTAGCTACACTGATTCTTGGAGATGTTTCTGCTGAATATTCCCAGCTCTTCATTACCTGAACTTTTGAATCAATATTTTCAGCTCTAGAACTTGACCTGTGGCCTCGAAATCTTCGATAAAATGGCCTAAGAAAATCCAAGTACTTCTGAATTATTTGCTTTGACACTCTCCTGCACCTTCTCAGTGAAGAGCAGCGACGAGGTTTACAAGCTGAAACCACAGTTTTTGGGGGATGTGAAGAGGTAGGAAGGGCTGCGGTTGAATCTGAGACTTCATAAGGCTCTATCGTTAACGGATCGACAAAGAGAGGCATGACATAGCCATTGGAGAAGAGCTCATCAGCATGAACAAGAGTATGAGGAGATTGTGAAACGGGGAAGTCAAATTTGAACTCCTGAGAATTTCTGAAGAATCTCTTAGATGGTGGCATTCTTGGGTCCATCTCAATGAAGGAAGCTTCATCTGATGCATCAAGTGAGGCCCTGAAAGAACTGTCTAGGCTTTCCAGAGATGGTTGCAGGTTAACTAACCAACTATATGAAAAGCTTTCAATAGAGAGAGGCTGTGAAGTTTCCATTGGGATCACTCTTGACAAGATATTTAGAAAAGAGAGCAGACAAGGTTGCTAGAAATATTAAGGGGAAGAGAGGTACAGTAGGTATATTAGCAAAGGTCCTCTACCTATAGAATATATCAAGGCATATATATATATACATATCCTCTCTATAAATATTGGGTATGTGGCTCTTGCCAATGACACAGTGACGAACGAAGTTTATAAGTTAAAATATTTAAAAATAAAAAATATTATAATTATAAAAATTATAGAAAAACTTTCAAGATATTAACAATATCTAAATGGTGCGGGAGAATCAATGTTTCCCCACACCTAAATCACTATCGATTACAACGGTAATCCATAGTGCTTTCCTTTTTTTTTTCTAACTTTTCCCCCTAGTTTTTCAATTTTTTTTTTCAACTTTCCTATTTTTCCTTTTTTTATTTATTTTTTCTTTTGTTTTTTCTAAAATTATTTTTATTGATTTTACTTTTTAAATATTGACCTAGTTAAAATTTTTGCTTTGTAATTTTTTTCTTTAAAATACTGTGGATTCTTTGCGATGTTTTTCCATATAGTTTTTCTATTTTATTTTTTTATTTTTCAAAATTATATTTTTCAATTTTTTTTAATATGGAGTTGATTCAGAATTTAGTTTTGTTATTTTTTTCTTTAAAACATTGTTGATTGCTACAATGTTTCTCCGCATGGTTTTTTTTATGGTTTTCTCCGAAATTATCTTTTGTTCTTTGATTTTTTAATATTGAGCTGGTTAAAAATTACAGTTACAATATGTGAGGAAAGCACTGTAACTTTTCTTAAAAATTACTGTTGATTGCTACAATGTTTTTTCCCACATAGTTTTTTTTTTTGTTTTTGTTATGTTTTTCCCTAAAATTATCTTTGTCAATTTTATTTTTTAAATATTAAGTTTGGTTAAAAATTACAATTACAAGTAAATACAAGTTTTTCCTCACAAAACACTATGGATTGATACAATTTTTCCTCACATGGTTTTTTTCCAGTTTCTTTTGTGTTTTCTTTTTTTGTAATATTTTTTTTCAAAATTATTTTTGTCGATTTTTTTTTAATATTGAGTTGGTTAACTTTGTAATAAAGCTTAATCATGTGAGGAAAGCATTGTAGCTTTTCTCATAAAACATTGTGGATTGCTACAGTGTCTCTCCGCATGGTTTTTTTTGTTATAATTTTTTTCAAATTATCTTTTTCAATTTTATTTTTTTAATATTGAGTTGTTTGTGAATTACAATTATAAGTCATTACAAATAAAGCTAAATCATATGGGGAAGCACTGTAGCTTTCATCATAAAACACTATGAATTGCTACAGTGTTTCCAACATGATTTTTTTTCTTTTTTTGATGTTTGTTTTGTTATTTTTTTTCTAAAATTGTCTCTGTCGATTTTTTTTATTGAACTAATTAAGAATTTAGCTTTGTAATTTTTTTTTTCTTTAAAACACTGTGAATTGTTGCAGTGTTTTCCCATATGATTTTTTTCAAAATTATCTTTGTCGATTTGTTTTTTAATATTGAGTTGGTTAAGAATTATAATTACAATAAAACTAAATCATATGAGGAAAGCGTTGTAGTTTTTCTCACAAAACACTGTGGATTGCTATAATATTTCTCTAAATGGTTTTTTATTTTATTTTATTGGGAAAAGCGCTATAGTTTTCCTCAAAAAACATTGTCAATTGCTGCAACGTTTTTTCTCATAGATTTTTTTTCCTTCCAAAATTATCTTTGTTGGTTTTTTTTTAATATTAAGTTGGTAGAAAATTTAGTTTTGTAATTTGTTTTTTGCTTTTTATTAACTGAAAAGCTAAATCATGTGGCGAAAGCACTGTATCTTTCCTCACAAAACATTGTAGATTGTTACAAATCATTTTGTTCAATCTCTAAGTTTTTGATCACCAACATAACTTTTTTTTCCGTCATGAAATATTTGCTTCATAATACATTTAATTTTTGTTACTTATCTAGCGCTGGTTCACAATTATAACACTATGAAGTACATTTGTTTTATAAGCCTGCGGGCATGTCATCTCGTTTAATTTTATTATATGTCTTATTTATCAAAACGCTATTATAAAATAACAAGAAAATCCTATTACTACTTAATAGAAAAATAAAAATAAGTTTTTTTTTCAAATAGAAAAACTAGAAAAGCAAATAATACTAAAAGTAAAAATAAAATAAAATTTATAAACTGAAAAAAAAATTATGTTTTAAAAAGGATATTGCATTAGTTTTCTTAGGTCGAAAAAAATTCATCCTCAAGTTTAAATTATTCATCGTACAGGACCTTTTCAATTAAAAACCATCCACCATGAAAACATCTAATATAATATTCTTCAAGCAAAACCTATTGAACTAAAAATAAAAATCAATTATCTTCTGGTGTGGTCACTTTATCATGGATCCCTAATATTTTTATGCAGGTTGTCCTATTATATATCTCTAATACCTTTGTACTTGTCACCTATCATGAGTCTTACTACCAGGATTTTCAATAATAACACACGATAATCAACTATCAAGAATCGTTAAGTTTTGATATCATAATTTGTTACATGTTAAAACTCTTAAACAACATCATAATAGACTCTCAAAATATTTAATATGGCAATTATTTATATATATATATAGAAAACTAGCACGTTAGAAAAATTATTCCCTTCAAATAAATAAATAAAAAACTAGAAAAATAGAAGAAAAAAAACTAAGTAGAGAAAATATGTCACTACAACATTATCCAGTGTTACCGACGGACTCATTCCGTCGGTGACAGCAATGAAATCCGTCGGTGAAAATCATACCGACGGACTCACTGACGGAACACGTCCGTCGGTAAAACAGTCGTCGATAAATCCCATTTCCTTCGCTAATTCTGTCGCAAATAAAAAAAACCACCCACCGACGGAAACGCCGACGGTTTACAGACGGATACGCGCGCGCCCAAAAAAAAGTTTCCCGCGGGAACATTACCGACGGAATCAATCCGTCGGTAATTTCAAGGGTAATTACCGACGGCATTACCGACGGACACTCCGTCGGTAAATATGGCATGGCTGGTAATTTTTGTGCAACTCTCTGTGTAATACCGACGGATATTATCCGTCGGTAATGCCGTCGGAATTTAATCACCGACGGATTAAATCACGTCGGTGATGCCGTCGGTAATGATGGCATGGATGGTAATTGTTCGGCAACTCTCTGTTAAATACCGACGGATACTATCCGTCGGTAGGTATTTAAAATATATATAAAAAATAATTTATTAATTGTAAAAAACCTTAATAAACAAATAGAAATGCATTAAACATTAATCATGTAAAAGTAATGTTAAATAATATTCATTACAAATTTAATGTGTTTAAAAAGCAAAATTAAACTAGAATAGCGGCGGAGCTGGAGGAGGAGGCGGAGGAGGAGGAGGAGGCTGGTTGTTCCCTGGACCATACGGCCAAAAAGAAGCTGCACAAGTATCATCACCCATCTTTGATCTCATCTCCATGACTATTTGACGGAGCTCATCATAATTCGTCGAGAGTTGTTGATATTGTTGTTTCAACGCAATGAACTCCTCATACTCGGGTGTTCGATAGCGATGGAGAGCTTCCAACGGTTGAGACACTACGAGTCGAACGCAAGTTGTCGGCCGTAGTGTTCGAGAGCCCGTAGACCCGATTTTTATCGGGTCCACCGGATGATCCCGCCTCCATCCACAAATCGGATCGAAATCTGGATGGGTCGATGGATTGTCCCCATATCTCTCCCTCAACCGGCTATTATAGGTCTCCCGAAAATTCCATCGGTAAAAAAATCATCAAATGCAATTCAAGATGCAATTCAAGAAAATAATAACTTACAAAATAAAATGAATGAACGAACATACCACGAAGTGCTGAGCACGGTTGTCCACGAACCGCCGCACCCCCTTTTGGCGGTCTTGACTCCGCACATGCGTCTCTAGAAACAACTCCATTGGACTCGGTTCACGTCCAAGAGACGCAGACTGTAAGGAAAAAATAGGTTGAAAGTTAAATATATTATAAGGAACGACAAATTAATTAACGATATATTTCATTAAAATTAATCTTACCATCCGCTTTGCATGTGCGCGAATGGGACGGATCCGCCGGTGTGCGTGGTCACCGAACCATAAATTTTCCGGTTCCGGTTGTCGATGCGCAGTCGTGAGCGCCGTGAGAACCGCTCCGAGGTCACATGCTCAATATATGCCGTCCATATCTCCCCCGAGATGAATGGCGGTCCGAATTCCGCCAAACCGCCACCTCATTCCATCCTTCAAGACCGTTATCCCTCGCATGTCTTTTTGATTTTTTTTGGGTGTCATACCAAAAATCACGCAACCTACTTCCATAGTAACAAATTAGAATTTAAAACATAAACTTATAAAACAAAAATAAATATTATTTTCGATGTTACCTAGTTGCCGCGTGATTCTCCCATACCCTCCTCACAACATTGTTGTCCGCCCTATCCCACTCAAATTTGTTCTGTGTATATAAATAATTCATATAAAATAAAAATAGTACAAGATATAAAATTATAAAAATCATTTATTAAAAATAAGCTGGAAATTAAAAATTTACACCGACCCGAAATCGCTTAAACCATGCATCGATATTAGGTTTCCACTCGGGATGTCCGGAAACCCGGCTCCATTGAAACAATGGAATCTCCATCGACGATTTAAACGCCAATGTTATAGTCCTTGCAGCCTCAATGTTTGTGAACCCGAAATTAAATAAAAGTAGTAATTAATATTAATTAGTTGTTCATAAATTATGTTATAAGTATATATAAAAAAACTAAAACCTAAACAAACTTACATTGAGAGGTCATCCTTCCATTGTGCCTGGTACTTGCGGGTGAATTGACTCAGTTGTGAAGGCACACCGCTTCGCGCCGTGAAACCGCGCTAGAAGAGGCAACATCACAAGTTGGCGTAGATTCCTCGCCGTGATCGGCACCTAAGGATACGTCCTCCTCGCCGCTAGAAGAACTAGCCGCAACCGTCTTCGACGACGTGTTTTGTAGATTTCATTCTACGCATCTACACAAATGTATACGAATAATTACATAATTAACTTCGATTATTTAAAAAAAAATTCGACGAGTCTCCCTTGTGACCGGGGGTCCCAAGTTGTCGACAAAATCATATTACACTTCCAATTTTATTTCACATCCCGATCCAATCATCCTGGATCTCAATCCAACTCATCATCATCAACACAACATTTTATTCAATAACATCATATAGAATTACAACTATCAACATTCATTGTTAAATTGGTATTTAGAGTTACAAACATTAGATTTAAGTCATACATTCAAATTTACGGATTAATATTACATTTTTAACATAAATTCAACAATAACAATTATAGCAATATAAACAATAATATCCTAAATTAAGATAAACTAATTAAATGCAATTCTATATATATAAATTAACATTTTTAAAATAAATCAACAATAACAATTATATTTATAAATTAACATTTTTAACATAAATTCAACAATAACAATTATAGCAATACAAACAATAATATCCTAAATTAAGATAAACTAATTAAATGCAATTCTATATATATATAAATTAACATTTTTAAAATAAATCAACAATAACAATTATATTTATAAATTAACATGTTTAACATAAATTCAACAATAACAATTATAGCAATACAAACAATAATATCAAAACTAAAAAACTAAAATTAATAAATAAAATTAAAAAACTAAAAAACACTACACAACACACAACATAAACACAAAACAAACAATACACAAAACTAAAAAACATTATATCAATTCAAAATAAATTTGGGAATAAAAAATGCTTACCTTAATAATGTGTTGAATTTAAGATTTTATCTACAAACAATATACAAAACAAAGAACACCAAAAAAAATAATCATAATTAAAATAAAAAAATACAAAGATAAAGAAAAAAAAATACATACATTTTAAAACTACCACCAAAACAAAAAAATCCTTCTAAAAGCTAAATATAAATGAGAGAAGAGAAAGGGAGAAGAGGAGAAGAGGAGAAGAGAAAGGGAGAAGAGGAGAAGAGGAGAAAACGAACAAAGTGATGGGGGATGGGCGGTATATAAAGCAATATTTCCGACGGACATTAATTGATGTCGGTGCAATTAATTTCGGTCGACAATTCCGTCTGAAATTAATTGAAATTCGCACCAAAAAAGTTTGGAAATCCTGCCAAACTTTTCGATCCGTCGGCGAATCCGTCGGAATTCCCGTCGGTAATGGTGCATACGGACACGTGTCAGACATGCATAATCCGTCGGTAATTCCGTCGGTATTTGACGTCGTAAATTCCGTCGGTACTGGTGCAGACGGACACGTGTCAAACATGCGTGATCCGTCGGTAATGCCGTTATCCATCTTCGTCCTCTATTGAATTGTTATCATCAGCTTCATCGCACTCTTCAATTTCGTTATCATCTTCTTCAACAACATTCTTTTTCCACTAGTAGAGCTCAGAACAACATTCAACTCCTCTGCGTCAACATCAACAAGACTATCGTTGAAAACACGAAAATTTAAATTTTCTTCTAAGTCAATCGACGGAGCAACTCGGTATGGTTCAACCAACTCACTAGCTTGAAAGACTTCATCTATCACACTTGTGTCTTCGTTCTCATCCTGAACAACCTCGACACGACCCTTGGGTTTTGCTTTTAAAACGGATAACCAATCAACTCTTGATCGGTCCTTTCTAAAGGAAGGGGTGTATGTGTAATAAACTTATTGGCATTGCTTTGCGAAAACAAAGACGTCGTTTACGTTGCGGTGTCTAGCATTTGAATTGATTTCAACGAGACCATAGTGAGGATCTACTCGATTCCTCTCCGTCGGTTGTGTCATACCAATAGCATTTGAATAAAAACACTCTATTTTGCTTGCTATGATATTGCAGTTCGATGACCTCTTCCAATCTACGGTAGTAGTCAACTTTAAACTCACTAGAAGTCGATCCCTTAATACAAACACCGTTGTTGTATGTCTTTCTTCCATGCCCGTATTCTTCAATATGAAAGACATATCCATTGACAAAATATCCATTATAGCACTTGACTTTTCTTTCGGGGCCCGGACATAGTAAAGACAAGTGAAATAGCAAGACTACCTCCCATTTGATAAACCTAGCTTGTAAATTAAATACAACAATAATCAATAAACGGATATTATGTAACATTGACTACAATTAATTACATTGCAAGAGATAATGAGTTTGTGATAGGACTTACATGTGTTCTAAACCATGTGGCAAATTGTTCATCTTGTAATTGAAAGATCCGGGATTCGGTCATTTGTGAGTTCTTGGAAAGTAAGTATCGTCGATGTTGCCTGCAAGGTTGTTCCAAAGTATATGAGTGTATGGTATCACAAAACATAAATAGTACATTATTGACAAAGTTTAAGTCGAACATCCACTTACTTAATAAAAGGTCTAAGCTCATCACAGTTAAATAGGACATAATTGTGTGCTTGTCCGAACTCTATTTGGGACAAATATCTTCCCCTCACGGCATTTTTAGGTGTGGGTCGTCCACGATTGGAGAATATTGACAAGTTCCCACTTGAATGCACTTCACCACCATCATCATGTCGTGGAACACGGTTTATCCTCGTTCTCAAATGAGGTTCGAAATAGTATGAGATAAATGTTGAGATCTCCTCAACAATATACGCCTCACATATTGACGCCTCAACATGCGCCTTGTTCTTAACCTTTTTTTTTAAGATTGAACAAGTATACGCATATATATATATATATATATATATATATATATATATATATATATATATATATATATATTAATAAAAAATTATCAATGAAAAACATTAAAATAAAAATAAAAACATTTAATTATAAATGTCATAGCAACTGTAATATCTAACCTCTCGAATGGATACATCCATCTATCTTGGACCGGTCCTCCAACTTTTACCTCAAACGGTAAATGTGCGGGTAGATGCTCTATTGAGTCAAAAAATGATGGAGGGAATATCATCTCAAGTTTGCATATTGTCTCAACGATATTCTTTTCAAGCCTTTCAATGTGATCAACATTCTTGCTAGAGCATATGTCTCTGAAGAAATGACTAATCTCCGTTAGTACATCTCATATCCCCTTTGGCAACAAATCACGAAAAGCTAATGGGATGAGTGTTTGCATAAACACATGGCAGTCATGACTCTTCATTCCATATAATCTGCATTCCTCCGTATTAACCGGCCTTGATATGTTCGAGGCATGTCCATCGGGAAACGCAGACTCTTAAGCCATTTGTAGACTAGTAGTTGTGCGTTTTTCTCTAGCACGAAGCTTGCTCTTGGTTTTGCGACTGTGACCCATCACAAACCAACTCCATATTTTTACGGTTCTGGAACAACGCTACATCCAATCTAGCCTTGATGTTGTCCTTTGTCTTCCCCTTCACATCCATGACGGTGTTGAAAATGTTCTCAAACACGTTCTTTTCAATGTGCATGACGTCAAGGTTATGGCGGAGAAGATTGGTCTTCCAATAAGGAAGCTCCCAAAATATACTTCGCTTCACCCAATTATGGGTCAAACCAAAACCATGAAACTTCTGCTTACTTGATTGGAGACCAAACACAATTTCACCGTACTCGACACAACATCAAACAATTCTTCACCGGAAAGACGCGGGGGTGCAACATCATTTTCAACTCGCCAACAAAGAAATCCTTTTCGTTCTTTCGTACTCGTGGTTATGTGGCAAGAAACGACGGTGACAGTCAAAAAAGAAGCTTTACCCCCGTTTGTTAGCGTGAATGCCTTGTTGTTCTCCATACAATATGGACATGCTAGCTTTCCATGCGTGCTCCAACCGAAACCATTCCATAAGCTGGGAAATCATTGATAGTCCACATCAAAGCCGCTCTCATAACAAAATTTTGTTTCCTCGAGATGTCATAAGTCAAAGCTCCAGAGGACCACAACTGCGTCAACTCATCAATCAACGGACGAAGACAAACATCTATATTCCTCCCCGGAC
The DNA here is from genome assembly GCA_019202695.1 of Populus x sibirica. NCBI lineage: Eukaryota > Viridiplantae > Streptophyta > Magnoliopsida > Malpighiales > Salicaceae > Populus > Populus x sibirica. The sequence goes on from JAGMVL010000053.1 coordinate 246,111, forward strand.
TGCTCGGACCTGGTATGACCATAGATAAAAACATGAACTCCGGCCTCATACACATCCTCGGTGGCAAGTTATAAACCGTCGGCATGACCGGCCAACAAGAATAAGGAGCAAAGAAATGACCCGAATGGGTTGAATCCGTCCGTACACAACCCAAGACGCACGTTCCTTGATTCACTGAAAAGTGAGGATGCATACTGTTAAAGTGTTTCCAGGCTTCACCGTCAGAAGGATGAACCATCACTCCATCAACCGCATGATGTGATTGGTGCCATGTCATGTGCTCAGCAGTCCTTGGTGACATGAATAACCTCTACAGTCTAGGTGTGATTGGGAAGTATCTAAGTTTTTTATATGCCATGAAAGTCTTCCCTCTACCGGTTCCGGGTTTGTAACGGGAATGCCCGCATGTCATGCACTCGGTCATCTCAAAGCATTTTCAAGGTAGTATAACATGCGAGAAGTTAGGGCATATATCAATTTTCTGGTATCCTAAACCGAGGGGTTTCATCATGGACTTGGCAAAGATAGAAGTTCTCTTTCACTGTTCCCTTCGTGTAAAATGCTTCTCGCCCATTCAATAATCTTGTCATAACCGGCCTCACTCAACCCGTGATCGACTTGATGGTGAACACCGTGCTACTACTGATAATTTATTGTGGTTCGTGCAGCCATCCCATAATGGTTCGTCAAAATCTCTCAATAGATCAAAAAACCTTGCTGCATCTGCATTAAGTTCTTCTTCTACGATTGGACATTCCCACGACATTACCTTCACTCATTCTCATTGCATCCATAACCATATTCCCGTAAGGATTATCGTTCTCATTTCCAACTTCATGCATGTTGCTAGCACTAGAAGTTGACCCAACCACTGCTCTTCCATGCTCTCATCAGAACAAATAGTTCTCCGTGAGCATACCAACACAGTAATCTTCCATGAACCCTTTGGTTAGAAGATGCATCGTTACAACATCTTGATGCGTAAACTTTAAATTTTTACACTTCCCGCATAGACACCTAATACCACCATCGTAAAATTCCTCGGAATAGATGTTGCGAAATTAATAAAACCCTGGACACCGTTACAATAATCCATCCTCCGCAATCCTTGGGGTGAGTCCCGATACATCCATGAACGATCATCCATGACTTCTATTGAACCTCTATAAAACATAACAAAAATATTGGTTTTCCCCGACATTATCCAACAAACTAAAACAACACTTATGTTAAATATTCATTATCAATTATCAACTATCAACGTTCATACATACAAATTTATACATATATAAATTTACAAAAATCACAACTTCGAAATATAATTGATAACAATTAAACAAGACACTTAAACAAGCTATTAATTATTTATTTCATCACAACGACACATTTAATTCGGTGTAATTCAAACAAAATTTCAACAATTTACAAACAAATATAATTTGACAAAATCTAAAACAAACTATAACAACTACAAAATTATACATTCATACTACAAGTTTCTTTGACAAATAACAATTAAACAAGTACAAACGTTAACAAAATACATATACTAAAACAATAAAATTCACAATTAAATATTAAAACTAAAAAGGATAGATTTACTTACAAAAAAATGATAAAATCTACAAGAAATGGATATTGTGACCACGTACAAGATATAAGAAACTTGAGTGCTCGTGTTGAGAATAGTGGAGAGTTTGGGATGGGTGTTTGGTCACAGTTTGGGAGGGGAGCTACAGTTTGGGAGGGGAGAGGTGGGATGGAAAAGAAGAAGAAGGAGAAACAGAGGAATAGAGTGTCGGCAGATGGGTGCATATAATGGTTTTTTCCGACGGAATCACCGACGGATTCCTTCCGTCGGTGATGCCGTCGGTGACAGCGCCACGTCACTATACGGCTATCTCAGTTTGAATCCCTCGGTAATTTTCGTCGGTAAAATCTCCTGATGTCACCACGCCGTTGCATATTTCCAGACGAACTGTATATCCCGTCGGCGAAACCGTCGGTATATACCGACGGAATATTTCCGTCGGTATATAGCGACAGAATTACCGACGGATTTGGAGACGGAATTATTTCCGTCGGTAATTTCGTTGCTTTTCTCCGGTTTTCTGGTAGTGTGTATTTTTCCTAAAAATATTCTTTCGAAATTGGGAAAAGGGAAAGAAAAACAGAAACGTGTGCCCCCTCAGGCACCCATTATGTACTGTTTGCATCTATCTTTTACCCACCCTCTCTATTCATATTTTCTCTTTACAAATTTCCCAAGTTCATTATTTGGTTAGAAGTTGTCACAAGCCAATGATGCAGGTGTGGACCATTGGGGTGAGCTAGTCATATCGAAACTTGATCCTAAAAGGACTAGTTAAAAGCTGTTAAGGTCTGTTGTAACATCGACATCAATTACGCCATTCAATTCAAAAGTCGAACTCATTCAATTCGAGAATGATTTATACGATATTTTCTAACAAATTAATCCCCTTATTATGCACTTCAAATTAAATCCAAGAGACGAGGCAACAAATTGAGTTTTTGTTTGTACATCACAACTTGTTTTTAAATTACTTGTCATTTAAAAAAAATATTAGATTAATGTTAATTTATGCTTATTTGGATGATTTTATATATTAATATTAAAAAATAAAAAAAAAAGAATTTTTAACTGAAAAATACTTATTACTACAATATTAAACATATAGAATTATTATTAAACTAGAACTTTGGAATGATTTATATTTTATTTCTAACAAATTGAATTTTTATTGATAAATTTATCAAATAATTATCTCAATCTAATAGCTTAAATTAATTTATATAGATCTGCACTATTTTAAAAACTTGATTTTTATTAAATAAGTAAAAAATATATAATTATTTAATCATGAAGATTCTAATATCATTCTAAAAAAAATTATTATAAGCTATCAAAAATATAATTTATATGATGAGTCAGCTGGTTCATGCACATCCTATAGCCAACTGAAAAGAGTCATCTAGAACCCTAGCTAACGCAAAAGGCATGCAGAAAAAGAGAATGTTTTGCTTGACACCATGTTTCTAGCAAGCCCATACTCTAAGTCTAAAGGGGCAATTAATTGGTAGGCAATTAGTCTTTTTTGAGAAACGGGTAAAGCCTCTCTCTCTATTGTTTATGCAAGCTGCTGCTAGAGCTACAGCATAAAGGCAGTACAATCATTACTATGCTTTGAATGTTTCTCACAAACATATATTCTATACTGTTTGCAAAGAAAGTCAACATTGCTTGGCCTGCTTTAGTGTTGTCATCTTCTTTAACTGGTTCACAATTCTGATGCTCACAAGGCTCACAATAATAAAGTACGTCATTAAAAGAATCTATTACGATGTGCAAGCTCTGCTCTGTGCTCCAAACTGCATCGCCAAAGCGAGTAGGCCCTCGAGAATCAAGGCTACTAGGCTCCAAATTGACAAGTGTCTCTAACCTTATAGACTCGAGCGAGATTAACGTCAAACGACATTATGAACCAAGAACTTCGGTTCACAATATTTCTGTCCTTGATCAGTTAAACAAGATGCAATTGAGATATCAAACAGGAGAGAATTGGTTAGAGAAGAGAAACTATCACTAGGTTTCTCTCGGGAGTAGAGACTTCAGGCCTTTTCATCCACTAGCAGTCCGAGTGGTGGTGACTTCGAATCTTTCTCAAAAACATAAATAAATGCTTAAGAAAGTAGTGTCATTTTCACTCAGAACCGTAACTACTTGTTATTTACAGACAACGTTATAAAAACAAGAACAACAGACAAGGGTCCCCTTTGGCTGTCGGAGAAAGAAATGGACAATGACCAAGGTCTGTGGGACAAAAGCCAAAAATAGAAAGTGACTTGAAACCAATTGGTCCCCCCTATGACATCCTCTCCGAGGCATTGCGCAAACAATTACTAGATAAAGCATTCAAACATTTGGAAAGGATCGAGCGGTTAAATTTCAAACAGAATACTTTATGTTCGAGGTTATTGTCCTGGTCTCTACTCTCTATGGAAATTCTCTCAAATAACCACAGCTTGAAATTTACATAGATTTATCATTAGTTGTGCTTAATTTAATTAATTTAATTAGATAGAATAAAAATAATATGATTAACTAACTTGATCAATAAAACTTTAAAATATTTAAGTTCATATAGTTATTTAACAAATAAATATTATAAAAAATTAAAGTTGCATTTACAAAAAATTATTTACCATACCACATTGCTTAGCAGCCTAATTTTTTTTCGAGGCCACTATTAGGCAGAAATTGTTGTCTCCAAACATCCACAAATGGGATTTTGTAATAGGCAGCAGGAAAACATGAAAGTGAAAGCAACTAGTTGAAATTTAGTAACACACTATTGTGCCCGCACTTTATTATAGAGCTCAACTATTTTTTTTTATGTAAAAAAGATGTTCAGATTATAAAATGGGATAAAAATAAATAAAAAATTGGTCTTAACAAATTTATATCCACATTAATTAAAGTTGAGTCAATCTAGAATATTACCTCAACCCTGCAACTTAGATCATATGATTGGAATAACACAATAAAAATAAAAAGAATTATAAATTTTTATTTCTATAAAAAAAACTAGTGTTAACTTTTCAAACACGTAACCCGAGTCATTAGATTCAAAACACCTAATCTGCAAAAAAAACATGAAGTACAACTCCTAACAAATCATATATTGAATGATAAAATTGAAAAAAAAAATTCAATTATTCAAAAGAACTTAAAAACTAGCAATTAAAAGAATGAGAACCAAAATTAAAATACAAAATAAAAGTTATATTTAATTGAAGAGTGAAATTGAAAAAAAAATCAATTTAGTAAGAGGATAAAAATAAATTTTAAAAATGAGGCTCGAAATTAACATAAAAATAAAAACAATGTTGTAATTAAAATGTGAAATTGTAAAGAATAATAACTTTTATAAAAGGGCAAAGAAAAAAAATTAGAAATCAAAACAATAATGACCAAATTAGAAAACATAGCACCATCAATTTAGATTAAAAGATAAAATTGAAAACCATTAAAACTTTTACAAAAAGATCAAGGAAAAAAATTAGAAATATAAAGAATGAGGGCTAAATTGGATAATATAATATTTGATAAATTGGAATTCAAATATGAAATTGAAAACAAATAAAACTTTTACAAAATGATTAAGACCAAAAATAAAAAATAAAAAGAATATAGATTGAAGTTGAAATACCAACAACCAAGAAGATGAAGTTGTAATTTTCAAGGGTAGAGAGAGAAAAGAAAAAAAAAAGGTTCACTAGCGACATATGTTACACCAATAGAAAAGGAACACGGTGGCGCTTCTAACAACTCGGTGGAAGGGCTCTTTTGGACGCCGCATAGGAACATCCCACTCATTCCCGGGTGTGCCACACGTGCATATTTTTTTTTGTTTTTTTAAGAGTTTTTTTATTGTTTTACTGTACATTTTAATTGTTTATTATTTTTTATATTTAGTAAAATATCAAACTTCCTCCCAGCTTAATTATGAAAAAATTATTATGAAAATACAAAAATATCTCTTGATGTCAAGTTTTTATTTGCTTCCAATAGTATTTTGGTTATTTTAATATACAATTAAGATAAAAAAATATTTATTTATCTCCAATCAATTTAAAAATAACAAATAATCAATGTTAAAAGTCTTCAATACTCTTAAAATTCAGTATGAAATTTTAAAAATATACTTATATTATTTCAATAAACGATGCTGATAGAAATATTACCAAACACTACGATGTAAATTGTTTCTGGTTTCCTCCATGTGCAGATATGTCACACTGCTATCAACAAATGTTCACATCACAAAATAGCTTCACTTTTTTTTTTTTTTTTAATATTTCATGGGAAAGCCAATTCTAAGCGGTCCAAACTCCAAAGCACATGGGAACCTATAAACAGCACAATCATTGTACTTGGGTGAGGCAATGGTTCCAGAAGCTAATTAAAATAATTCTATACCAGTGAGATGTCATTTCATTTAAAAAAAAAAAAAAGCTAAAAGGGTGATGTTGACACGCTACTATCAACAAATGAATTCACTGTTTCTCTAAGCAAGTTCCACCGTGGACGATAGCAATAAATTTATCTTCTTGCCAAAAAAAAAAAAAAAAACTTTAGGATATGGCTATCTTAAAATGAGGGTATTTTAATATTTTTAAATTGTTCAAGGATAAAACAGGCTTTTGTCTTTTAAATTGCATAATAAAATATGATAAACATCCTTAAAATTAATATGTTGTTGGGTGTCATTTAAAATGGATTTGTGCTTAGTAAAATAACTAATTTATGTTTTTTATTTGCATAATCAAAATATCTCATCCCCTTTAAAGTTTAATTTTCTATGCACTGAATTTAGAAGCATTTTTGTTACTCCATTATTGATTTCTTTGGATGATGCATGCGATTGATTCTAGCAAACTAAAATACTATTACGAGGAGTTTTTAGATTTGTCATGATGTCTTTTCCATGTAACGACGGCGCGTGTAAAAAACATAACTCTTGTATGACTCTGGTAGCCATATCGTTTTTTTTATTCTCTCCCCCCCTGATTTTTGCACCCTACCTTGCTATTTTTCAAATCAATCACTTAACTTCTCTTTGTTTTTGATTTTGTCCCTAATCTTTTAGATGATATTTGTTTTATTTCAAGTAACTTATGAAAATCAAAATTTATTTAATTTCATTCTTATTCGATTTTTTTACGTCTCTTTGTTTTCAATTCAGTCCTTGATCTTTTGGTTGATGTTTGTTTTATTTGAAATAAATTATGAAAATTAAAATGTATTTCAATTTCATCCTCATTCTTTTAATTTCTATTTATGTCATATGAGATAATTTTTATAATGTAATATTTTTGGTGATTTCACCCTCGATTTTTTTTTTTCCATTTAGAATTCCCCTCATTCTTTTTATTATTATTTTTTTTACTTTGCCAAAAATTTTAGCTTGGTATTTTGTTACACTTAATCTCATCATTCAACATTAAGTTAATTTATATTTAAGCTTATTGGTTAAGCCCATTTTGAAATTTCATAGGTTGCAATAATCCAACTTAAGGATGTTCTCTAGTGGTTACTTTAGGTTTTTTTTTTATCATTCTTTTAAGCTAATGTTTTTTCAATATCATCCTTAGATATTTATTTTATTTGAGATTAGGTTTTGTGTTTTTATATGCTATCTACTTCCTTTGTTAATTTATTTAGTTGGGTTATTTGGGGTCTTTTATTTTTTGTTCTTTGTTAAATGTATTTTATCCAAATAAAATTTTTTCTTGAATTAAATAAAATTGATTAATTAAATATAGATAGATACTCACTTCATTGTGTTTTGTTCAATTAGCTTTTTCGGGGCATTACTCTAACAAACCATGCAGCTTCTTTCAATGTTATTTTGCATCCTTTTGTAGTGAAGCTTGAACCATTTCAATAAACTCTTTTGATTATGGGCAATGTTCATAATGGAGTATTTCTATATCAAACTCAAATGAACTAATAATTTTTTTTTTCTCCTTACACGTATGATATAGATAACATAATTTTTTTTAGCTGATTATTGCTGAGTTTTTTTATATAGTTCATTTGTTCTTATTATTTTTTTTTATTTAAATCAGATGATTGAATTAATCAATGTTATTAGATATAATCAAGTAATGTTTTTACTTTTTGGAAAACACTATTGTTACCTAACTATTTTTTTATATTAAAAAAAATTAAATCAATTAGCGGCATAGCACGGTTCCATTGTAGTTAAATCTAAATGACATTTCGTCAACAACCCCAGTTCATAACGACACTTTGATTAGCTTTACCTCTATTTATGTGCTGTGCTATGTGAGCTAATACTAGAAATACTCAAGATTCTACCAAGCAGAATACAGCGAGCACATGTTTTTTTTTTTTTTTTTTTAGAGATTTTTTTTTTGGGATTTGTTAATTAGATTTATAGGATTTGTTACATTTAAGAATATTCATTTATACTTAAATGTGTTTTCTTGGTGTTGAAAACATGAGTTCTTTAGAGAGACCAAATTTTTTTCATTTGATTCTCTCAACTGTGATGGTTATTGTTTGTGTTTCTCTTTCTCTTTCTCACATATACAGAAACATATATTAAAATTATACAATTCAAATATAATTTTAAATATATAAATATAATTTTAAAATTTAAACATTTCAATTTAGTAATTATTGGATTATTAGTTCATATTGAGACGATAATTTAACTTAAAGGAATTCAAAACACCTCTTTTTAAAAAAAAAATATTGAGACAATAATATATTAGATCGATATGGATTAATCTTGCAAATCCATGACGTAAGTCATGAGACCATGATAATCCTATATAAAGCATATCGAAACAAATTATAAATTTTAGTTTCCAATCAACTCAATATTAAAAGATAAAATTTAAAAAGTGACAAAAATTAAAATACTCAAATTAACCTATCAAATTCATGACCCGAGATATGAGATAAAGATAATCATATTGAAATAAATTATGAAGCTTAATTCTCAATCAACTCAATGTTGAAAGATGAAATTGAAAAAAAAAATCAAATTTTAAAAAAAATACAAAAAAGACTCGAGTCAGCCTGTCTTAACCCATTAAATTCATGACCTGGTTTATGAGATTGGGATAACTTCAAAACAAATAAACTAAAAAATGATCTCAGTCAACTCAGGTTAACCTGTCAAGCCTACAACTTAGGTTATAAGACTATGATAACCCCACAGATAGAAAGCAAATTGAACAAATTATGAAACTTAATTTATAATAAATTCATTGTTAAATGATGACATTAAAAAAAATCAAACTAAAAAATAAACACAATAAAACAATCTAAGTCTACCTGGATTAACTCGCAAAACTATGAGACCATGATAATTGGATATTTCATTAGTTTTCAACAAACCATTTTTCAACAAATTGAAACAAATATGTTTATTTAGCATAATTCATAATCAACCAAATATTTAATATATCAAATGATAAAATTGAAAATAAAAATAAAAATAAAAATAAAATTGAAAATAAAAAACCTAAGTCAACCATATTAACCCGCCAAACCCGTGCATGGGTCATGAGACTGAGATAGTTATAAAAAATATAAATCATAATAAATTATGAAGTTTAATCCCTAATCAACCAGGTGTTGAATAATGAAATTACAGGAAAAAAAAATATAGAATTTTTTTAAAAAAGAAAAACAAATTGAAAAAAATTTTTTTTTTGCTGGAATAAAATGAATGAAATGAAACGACCGGAATTTGATTGAGAAATTCAGAATGAATTGAGATTTAGAGCAAGATAAAACTTGTTTCAGTTTGTTTTGTTTTTTACATGGCATGAGATATACTGGTCATTAACGTAATGGAATAGAACTGACAAACTTGGCATAAATAACTTGAGAATTGGATGGAGAGGGAGAAATACGAGTGGCATGCTATATAAGAAAGAGGATTTGTAAGAGTAGTAATTTTAAAACTGAGATTTGATGGGACTAGACACTCGATGAAGCTGTCCCAAATCTAAGGGTAGTTTCATGATTCATACAAAATGAAGATTTTATTTCTTGAACACAACTGGGCATCACCGGCATGGAAGAAACCAAAGCTGGGCTCTAGCCCCCGAGTAACAAAATCGTCGGAAGAAAGAAAAATTTGTAAAGCCCACCTATTATGGCTTAAAGATTTGTAAAGCAGAGTGTAAAATCTCCTTGATATAGGACTTGAGTGCTCGGGACAAAATACAGAACTCGTGATTCTCCTCCAAAATCAAATCTTTAAGCCTGAGGTGAGATTTCCAGAGGCCAAGCTTTGCTTTGGGAGTCAAATTACAAGAAAAGAACTCAAACTAGAAAATGGGCCATTCAAGTTTTGCCTCAAAAGAAAAGGTAAAAGAAAAAAAGCAATCTCAATCTCAAAAAGTTGCCTCTTTAAACACTCTCTTTGTTTCTTGCTTCTTCTTCTTTTAGATACTGCTCTCTTCACTTCTTCGTTTACACAAATCAAGAAACAGAAGGTTCTATATTTCAAGAATTTGAAAAACATGGCATTAAAAAAGATCAGGTTTCGTTTTTCCTTCCCGGATTTGCGATTAAACAGTCAAGAATTTTGGCTTCCGTTCTAAATCTCAAGAAAATACAACTTCAAAGATTTTGTTTTTCCCTCCTGGATTTTCGAGTGTAAACTATTCTGTAGAGGCGGTTCCCTTTTTTAATTCATATTTCGTTGATGGTTCATTTGTGCTGTATATTTTTATTTTCTCACTTTAGTCCTCAAACATTTATTTTTGACAATTTGACCCTAAATTGCAGGTCAATTGCTTATAATTTCTTAAGCAAAGTCAACATAGAAAGAAGGAGGTTCTAAATGAAAAAAGCGGTCCAAATGGGTGACGAGTCCAATTTTTTTAAATAAAATACACTTTAATCCTTTATCTTTACAAATAATACAATTTAGATCCATTTGAATGTCTAAGATTTAACTTTGATAAAAAAAACTTAATTTTATTTATATTTTAATCGATGGTTAGAGCGAGTAGAGAAAAATTTAGATCAAATCCCACTAAGATAGATCTTTGCCAAATTTTTTCATTCTCAATAAGAAAAGCTGCAAATAAGAATTTTAAAGAGAACTGTGAAATTTTGATCATTTAGCTGAAGCACAACATCTTTATTGAATGTCAGATTACAATACGAGATGATTCAAGTTTGCTGGACTTAACTGGCACGAAAGGGATACAGCATACCAATAATCTAAGACGGTCAAAGCAGGCCAACAATTGCCAGAAAGCAGGAATAAGAGGAATACTCTTATTATCTATACAGCCTTTTGCATGTGCTAATCAAGAGGAATAAGAGGTCATCGCCTTCCGACCGAATTTGGCACAAAAAACATATGGATTGGTCCCTACATTTTTTTTTTATAAAAAAAAGCCACTATGCTTTTATTGTCAAAATAATGTCAATTGAAACAATGTTTTGACTTCTTCACAAAACTAATAATAGTTGCTTTCATGGGTATTTTTATTTTTTTCAGGAGTTCATTAGGCATTGCTGAATTAATTGGGGACAGAATGGTTTACCCACGTTTATTTTTGCACAATATGATAATTTTTTTACTTTTAAAAACAAAATGACATATAAATATTACTTGGGTAATAATTGCACATTGAATTATTGAACTTATCCTTGGAAGACAAAAAAAACAATAGGTGTACAAGTGTATTCGTGTATTTTCCTTTTGGTTTTTAGATAATGACTGAATGAAGAGAGGAGCTAATGCCTCTTTTACCATACAGACAATATTATTTAAATAATTAATAGGGTTATGTGTGGGGGCTCCAGCAAATTTGTGGTGATGTGTGCGGCTAATTTACATGGTCAAATGTTGGCTTCTAAGAACCTGTTTAGTTACGTGGGAGCGTCCACGTTTCCTGTGGTTCTATTGTTTCAAGTTGTTTGGTTAACGACTACCCATGTTTTCAAATTCCATGAGGCCTACACAAATTGCATTCCAAACGCAGGATAAGCAAAAGCAACTCGCTGTTGCTTTTGCCGTGGCTGCTGTTCAGAAAACGCCGCAACCTTTACCAAGAAATTAATTAGCCCTATCTGTCCTCAATATCACGGTCGTTTTTCTTGTGTTTGTACTTTATATGCTTGTAAATAGTCTTTGTTCACAGGTCTCATAGTGACATATAAGCTTTCTTGTGTAGAATATAAACTGAAGGTTTTCTTTGTCTAAACTTCTGCCAACTGTAATGCTCTATACATCACATATTAATATATTATCATTATCTTCATTGGCATTAAAATTGAAGAAATATTTGTAATACTAGGCAATGCAAACATTGGTCTGCATTCGTGATGGCATTAAGGTTGTTGCATTCAACAAGTTTGATAACTATCCTGATTTCGTTCTTTCAGATACTTTTCTCGATGTCGTTCCACAATCACAAACAACTGGACACCAGAGGGTATCGCGTATGGATTATATTCGTGATAGCATTGCAAATAATTTGATGGGACAATAATATTTAATTGTAATAACAAATCACGCTTTTATTATTTTGCCGGTATTTATGTGGACAAAATGTTTTATTTTCTCTTAACACATAATTATTTTATTTATGTCCTTTTTCGTCATTTTGGATACAAAAGCAACCACAACCACATGTTTAACCAAACATGTTTTTAATAACAATAAAGTCAAACCACACTTTTAACCAAACACTCAAAATATATACACAAACCACAGAAAAAGTACTTTTTTAAAAAATCACTTTTTTCCAACCGCAATCACAACAATTACAGCAAAAACAAACACACTCTAAGTCGGCAATGGAATTCTCTCAATAGTTCCTACCTGACCAGATAGCGAGTGTGTCTTCTTCACCTCGGTTCTCCATCAACGACTATTTCTTTTTTTTTTCTTTTTTCCCTCATCCTCAAGAAGCGCACTAACTCTAAAAAAACATAACGCAACCCTTCAATTAATTTTTTATTTAGTTTTGGTCTCTGGTCTTTTAATTAATATTTTTTATTTGAAATAATTTATAAAATTAAAATATATTTTCAATTTCAACCCCAATGGATTTTTTTTTATTTTTTAAATTTGGTCCTTCAAAAAATTCAATGCACCCCTTCATTTAGTCTTTTCTCTAGATTTGGTCCCCGACTTTTTTATTAATATTTGTTTTATTTAAAATAATTTATAAAATTAAAATATGTTTTTAATTTCATCCCTATGGATTCTATAAGTTTGGTCATCATTTTTTTAATTGCTATTTATTTTATTTAAAATGGTTTATAGAATGTTTTTTTTCAATTTCATCCTTTTAGAGTTTTTTTCCTATTGAATTTTATCCTCAATTTTTTATTACTATTTTTCTACCTTTGAAGTTTTGAATTAGATTAAATCAATGGATTGAATATAAGCATCAAGTGCTTGACATCATTTCCCCCCTAATTACATCTTTCAAAGTTATTTGTTTTGAAAAATAAACTCTTTTATTTTCTTTGGTTTTCTTTCAATTAGGTTATCATCATTTTATAATCTAGATAGGAGGTTTGGCTGGGTGACCTAGATTTTTTTTGTTGCTTTTTTCTTTTATCTTTTTTCGATTTTATCCTTTAAAATTCAATTCTCTTTAAAATTAAGCTTCATATTTTTTTTTATTTTACCTTCTATTATGCTATCACGTTCATATGATCCTGGCTGTGACTTTTGACGGGTAATTCCAAGGTTTGCTGATGCATTGTTTTTTTATGCTTTTTTTTCACTAATTTTTTTTCTTGATTTTATCCTTCTATATTTGGATATTATGAATCTTTATTTTTAACAATTTTTATTTTTTCCAATTTTTTTTATTTTTTCAAGTTGTGATTTTTTTTTAAAATATGCTGACAGCATTTAAACATTGCTTTTTAACACTACAGAAAAATTAGCTCAACTCAGTATGTGACAAAGTGCGAGCCACCTAGTTTAGTGTTGTGGTAGCTTTTGTGGTTGTGGTTTTAAAAAAATTGTTTTATAAAAAGTACTTTTGGTTGAGGTTGGTTTGATATTTATATATGTTTGGTTAAAACTATGGTTGAAATTGAGGTTGAACAAAAAGTAGTTTAATGTGTTTGGTTGAGGTTTTACTTTTCAAATTGAGGTTATAAAATAACTAAAAAAGATATATATTAATATTGATGGTTTTTTATTTAAATATTGTAGATTTTACTATTGCTATTACATCATGAAATAAATAATACTTTATACAAATTAATCCGACAAGGACTACAATTTTCATGGTTTTAGAGCATGCAACAAAATCAGGCAAAATATCATCAGGAACAAAATTGAGATTATGATCAAATTATGTAAATACTACGCCATCATGTGATCTCCTTCTAATTTATATAGTGTCATTGAATAATATTAAACACTAATTTTTCAAATAAAAAAGAATTATAAATTAAAAAAAATTGGTTTTTTTACTAGGTCGGACCCGGTCTAATACATTTAGATTTGGGTCAGATCCGGTCCAACCATGAACAGTGGATTCAACCGAACTGTGCATAATGATTTAAATTCACTTCGCATTGTTCATTTTTATAAAGTAAATAGTGCAAAGTAAATTAATTCACTTTGAACATATGACAATGGGAAGTAAGCGGTGTGGAACACAAAGAATGAAAAACAATAATTTTTTGTTTTAGCAAAACCGATAGTATGACCTCAATTTTTAATGAGATCCATCTCTAAATCAAAACTTAAAAATTTTAATCAAATAATTATAAATTATGATTGCATAAAATCCAGTTTCAACCACAATACCAATCACGACTTGGTTGGAAAAACGTTTTGAAATGATAGCATGCAAGACTTGTATTATTTTATTTTTTTTAATCGAAAATGCCTTCATTATTGTACGTGATTTAAAACTTTTGGTGAGCTCATTCAGTTATCATTTAAGAAGGAGGCTCTAAATAAAAAGGTGGTCAAAATGGGTGATGTGTCCAAAATGTTTTAAGAAAATAAACTTTAATATTCCTTAAGCTTTACAAATAATATAATTTACATCTGTTTGAATGTTTAATATTTAATTTTAGTTAAAAACTTTATGTTTTTTATATTTTAGTTCATGGTTAGAGCGAGTAGAGAGAAATTTAGATCAAATCCCATCTTGGCCGAATTTTTTTCATTCCCAATAAGAAAAGCTCCAAATAGGAACTTTAAAGAGAACTGTGAAATTTTGATAATTTAGCTGAAGCAACAACATCTTTATTGAATATCAGATTACAATACGAGATGATTCCAGTTTGCTGGACTCAACTAGCACAAAAGGGATATAGCAAGCCAATAATCTAAGACGTCAAAGCAGGCCAACAATTGCCAGAAAGCAACATACGAAATACAAATTCCTGAACTCCTCCACTTCTACAAGGAGTTGTTCATTTATTAATATCTTAGAGAGGCATAGAACCCTTATTAAGTTTTATTATTTGATGCTTGGCTTATTGCCAACTTACTGCTTATTACCACCTATTAGGAAATTGCCATAATTTTGAATAAGATCAGTATCATGCTGGCGACAGAATACTGTTTTCCAGTTAGAGGATGATCCCCTCAACATCATCTTCAGTAGGAGGATCCGGCACATAATCATTCAACTTCCAGAATCCGTTGTCTGTTTGGATCATACCATTGTTCTTCACATTCCACCAATTAGGTGGTATTTTATACTTGTCCGGCAATAAGTCGAGACCTTTGTTTAGCAGTGCTATATCACGATCGACCACTAACTTGAATTCTTCTTCTTTCCCTTGGTAACCTGCTATTGTATGTAGATAAAGCTCTAAATCATGGGGTTTGGTGGGATCCTTGGGGTACGGGGACTTGATACTGTCAATTTCCAGTTCTTTACCTACATCGTGGTACAAAAGTACTGGATGACGAGGAACAGGATCTTTCGAGTTTTTTATACGTAACACATGAAGATCGTTGGTAAGACCATTGAATACATCTTGGAAGCCTTGATCTCCTACGCGGGGACATGCATATGCAAAGACTGTGACAGGAAATCCTATGTCCGAACCAGATGGCTTGTTAAAACCATTGGCAACCATGTCCACGCCATTCAATGTTGCAAGTGCTGCACCTAAGCTATGGCCTGCCACGGTTATGCTCACTTCCTCTCCGTTGAGAGCATACATGTCCACAAGTCTCCTGACCTCAGCAAGAACCTGGCCAGTACGAACGTAGTAAAATAAATAAGATTACATGATTATATATTTCGAGGAAATGACAAAACATGGATTTAAGTATCGATTTTATTTATTTATTTTTACCTGCTCCCTAGCACTGGTCTTATTGTATTTGGACTTCGAACTTTTGGCCACGTACACATTGTGAAAACCACTGTGCACCTTGGGATTGTTGGTTGCTCCAAAAATATCTGAAGCTGGTTTTAAAACGAATAGAAAATCCTTTAACCATTCCGCGGGCAAGATTGTTCCTCTCCAGCAAACCAAAATATCCCTTCTCCCTAATACTCTCTGGCCTTCATCGGTTGTTACAGCCACGTAACCGATCCAAGCAGACCCTTCGAGATCCAATTCGAGCACCTCTGCAATGTCTTCTGATTTCAAATAGAAGTACTTAGTTACTTGGTATTTGAATGGATTTCCATTCTGTAGATTCACGTTCATGAATAATTCTTCTGGTGGATGACGGGAAAGCGCATATGAATCCGATGCCTTCACGTAATTGAAGGCATCGCCGATAGCTCCAACCCTTTCACCATAGTGAATAAGATAACGGCGGAAATCAGTGTTGATAGGGTGGTCCAAAAGACCCTCCCAGTTCTTTGCACCACTGAAATCCTTCCAGTTATCTGCTATGCTTGCCATATCAATGAATCCCACTATGTTAAAACTTGAATGCCTTCTCTTTTTTGCAAGTTAATTATGAGATGTGCATATATTTCATGGTTTAGCATGCTTTATATAGAGTATCACTACTGTCTGCTCCATTATTTGAAGCTCAAATGGAAACATATGGAAATGTTAATTAAAACACGTGTATAGAAAAAAAAAATTAAATTTAAGATGATATTTTGTTAGTAAGAGAATTTTAAATAGATATTGTACTTAATTATATATTTTAATAAAATTAAATTTTTATACATTTATATTTACTTGACAATATATCAAAATTATATTTAACAACCTAAAATAAATTTTACTGGCTGCCTTGCGTTAGCACTGAAAATTTAGAAAACACATGGAAAATCAAATGGTAATGGTGGTCTAGAATCTAGATTTGATTGGGGACGTGGATATTGGAGAGATTCTTTTGCATGTCCTAATCAAGAGGAATAAGAGGTCATCGTCTTCCGACCGAATGTGGCACAAAAAAACATATGGATTGGTCCCCAGGTTAAAAACAAAAAAACAAAAAAGCCATTATGCCTTCATTGTCAAAATAATGTCAATTGAAATTTGAAACAATGTTTTGACATGTTGTTCTTCTTCACAAAATTAATAATAGTTGCTTTCATAGGTATTTTTATTTTTTTCAGGAGTTCATTAGGCATTGCTGAATTAACTGGGGTCAGAATGGTTTACCCACATTTATTTTTGCACAATATAATAATTTTTTTATTTTAAAAAGTAAAATGACACATGCATATTACTTGGATAATAATTGCACATTGAATTATTGAACTTACTCTTGGAAGACAAAAAAAACTAGGTGTATAAGTGTATTTGTGTATTTTCCTTTTGTTTTTTAGATAATAAGAATGAAGAGAGGAGCTAATGCCTCTTTTACCATATACATAATATTATTTAAATAATTAATAGAGTTCTGTGTGAGGACTCCACTAAATTTATGGCGGCGTGTGCGGCTAATTTATATGGTCAAATGGTGGCTTCTACATCGGCAATGAAATCCTCTCAATAGTCCCTACCTGACCAGATAGCGAGTTTGTATTCTTTGTCTTGATTTTTCGTTAACTTCTCTCATTCTCGAAAAGCGGACTGACCTTATAAAAACTCAACGCAACCCTTCAATTATTTTATTTTTTTTAGTTTTAGTCTCTGGTCTTTTGATTAATATTTTTTATTTAAAATAATCTATAAAATTAGAATATATTTTCAATTTCATCCCGAATGAATTTTTTTTATCTTTTAAATTAGGTTCTTTAAAAAATTCAATGCACCCCTTCATTTAATCTTTTCTCTAGATTTGGTCCCTGATATTTTGATTAATATTTATTTTATTTAAAATAATTTATAAAATCTGAATTTGTTTTCAATTTCATCCCCATTAGTTTTTTTTTATAAGTTTGGTCCTTGTTCTTTCATTTACTATTTATTTTATTTAAAATGGTTTATAGATATTTTTTTCAAATTTCATCCTTTTGAGTTTTTTTTCTATTGAATTTTATCCTCAATTTTTTATTGCTATTTTTCTACCCTTAAAGTTTTGAATTAGATTAAATCAATGGATTGAATATAAGCATGAATTGCTTGGTGTTTTTGCTTTTTTGCTTTTTGCTTTTCAGGTTGCCATTTTGACATCACAAGCGATCTCTTTTAATTACTGGAATAATATTTTTTTATGTCACATTAATATCTTTTTTATATCTCTGTCAATTGTTGAAAAAATTGTTTAATAAAAAAATTGATACCGACAAACCATCAACCAAATTTTTTTATTTTATATGAAAAGGTAAAATAACATCATTTAAAAAAAAAAGAAAATTAGTCAACGAGTTTTGACTAGATTTTCCTTGGATTCATCGAGACATGGGTTAACCCGAGTTTTTGATATTGGATCAATTCTCTTCTAATTTCTTTTGAAACCTAGATCGGTCTAAGTCTCGGTGTCACGAGTCAACCTGTCGAGTTGAGCCGAGTTTTAAAATAGTGATTTTTTAGATGGAGTGCTTCTAGTTTAGTCACTGACTAAGGTCATGGGTTTGAAAAGTTAACACGAGTTGACAACCCCCTCCGCTCAATTACATCCTTTAAAGTTATTTGTTTTGAAAAATGAATGCTTTTATTTTTTTTGGTTCCTTTTCAATTAGGTTATCCTCATCTTATAATCTAGGCACAAGGTTTAATTGGGTGATCTAAGTTTTTTGTTGTTTTCTTTTTATTTTGTCTTTTAAGATTCGATTCCTTTAAAATTAAGCTTTTTATTTTTTTATTTTACTTTTTATTATACTATCTTGTTTATATGATCCTCCCTGTGATTTTTGATGGGTAATTCCCAAGTTTGTTGATGCATTGTTTTTTTTATTATATTTTTTTCTTGATTTTATCCGTCTATATTCAGATATTTAGAAATTACCTATCTTTAATTTTTCCAATTTGTTTTTATTATTTCAAGTTGTGAATTTGTTTTTTAAATTATGCTGAAAGCGTTAAACATTGCTTTTTAACACTGCATAAAAATTAGCTCAGCTCAGTATGTGGCGAAACGCGGGCCACCTACATCTAGTGGTGTTCGAAAAGCCGTTTTGAAGTGATAGCATGCAAAACCTGTATTTTTTTTATATAGGAAATGCCTTTGATATTATTGTACGTGATTTAAAACTTTTGGTAGACTCATTCAGTTATAATTTGATAAAATTATTGTTATCGGTATAAATATCTCCCTTCCTTCCAAAAGTTGGAAGACTTGTGGTATTGAGTTTATGATCAATTAATTGGACATTTACATTATATTGATCGTATAAATCATGAAATCAATAAATTAAAGTCTTAAACTATTAATTTATAATAATCAAAAGGTTATTAAGTTTTAATCAGAATCATTTACTTTATATTGATCGTAATAAATCATAAAGATTAATTTATGTACCTTAAAATAAAAGATAATAAAACTTAACACTCGGTAAAAGAAAATGCTCAGCATGAAAACAAATTTAGACCACACCGTCCTAATGATCTCACGTTTTCTTTGAAAACAATGCATTTCATCGTTTGAAAACAAGGCAGAACAATCCTGAGATTGCAACCAGCCATGTTAGACCTTAAAACCTCAATTTCATAAAATAAATAAATAAATAAAACTATGCATATGGAAATTGAAATGTCCAGGTACGAAGAATCGTGGAATCACATGCAAGTGGTCACATGCAAGGGGTCACATGCAAGTGGTCACATGCCCGCAGTGAAGGACAATGGCACTCGTAAATGCTAAACATGTGTTTGGGACCATTATTTTATCAAATTTTGAATTTTTTAAAATTTTTTTAATTTTTAAATTTTTTTTTAAATACTGATATTAAAAATAAATTTTAAAAATAAAAAAATATTATTTTAATATATTTTAAAGTAAAAAATACTTTAAAAAAATTTACCATCATCCCAAAAAAAAAATCTAAATTTACAACGTTTTCAAACCAAACGAGCAACCAAACCCCCGTAAAAAATATGCGACACAAGCGCAACCACTATTTAACTCTCGAAAAGGCAATATTGATGCTCTATTTTTTTCACGTGAAAATCAACTCGAGACATGTATAAGATTGCAGCCCACATACTCCCACATACAACCGGAGGTGTTTAGGGGCCGAGTTGGGCTAGGTTTAGGCCGGTTTATTTTTCTCGAACCAAACCCGGCCGGACAAATTGGATCTAACTGAGCCTAGTAAAGCGCTAAAAAAAAGAGAGAGAGTAAAGTCTCGAACCTTTTTTTTTTTTTCGCCGAATAATCATATATTCTTGTTAAGAAGGAAAAACAAAAAAGCTAGATTTACGTTTTTTTTTTAAATAAACATAAGGTATTATTCTTATAAATTTCCCAAACAAAGCTGAGCTACTCGGATTTGTGCACGCTATGCAACAAATCTTAATGCGGATTGTAAGCTTGTGGCTTTGTTGAGATTCGAGACGAAAATCTTCTTCCCGCGTGCTTCGTCATTAACGATGTGATTTATAAATCTCTCGTAAACAAAAATCAAACCAAATCATGGAAGAAGAAAAAAATGAGCGTTGCCTTTTGTTAGGTTGGTTGCCATTAATGTGCAACAACCATTGACTAATGGCAGCCACCTTTGTTGAAGAAGAAGAGGAGTTGGCAGCCACCTTTGTTGCAGCCACCTTTGTTGAAGAAGAGTAGGAGTTGGCGACCATCAATGTTGACAACAAAGCAAGAAGGTTGCCATGAAATGCCTATAAAAGAGACATGATTTTAGAGAGCAAAATTGTGAGAGTGGGGAGAACGTGAAGAGAAGAGAAGAAGAGAGAAAGAGGGGCTGCAATGGCGGCAGCCTTGTGCCATTGCGGCGCAGCTGCAAGTGCAGCAAGAGAGTGGATGAGTTGAGTAGAGTGGATGTAATCCTCCTCCTCTACATGTATTTATTGTATCCTTTCTCTATCTCTAATAAAATGAACCTCTCCCGTGGATGTAGGCGGATTTGCCGAACCACGTAAAATATTGTGTCGGTGTGCTTCCCCTCCTATGAGCAATTATCGGTACATCACTTGGTCGGAATCCCCAACAATTGGTATCAGAGCACATGGTTTAAAGTGGTGTTTGATTTTTGCTCAAAAATGAAAGTTGTCAAAATTGTGTTTTGACCATACCACTGTGTAGAGGAGGCCGAGACGAAGCCACTGGTGAAAACGGCGTCAAAATCGGACGTCGGAAAACGGCCGCATGGGCCGGCGAAGAGACTCGCCCATCGGCGTGCCACGTCGGCGCCGGTCAACAGACACGTCGCCAGACACTTCGGCGACGGCCACAGACCCATCATCGACCAGTCAGCAGACACGTCAACAAAGTGGGACCCACCTGACACATCATCAGTCGCGAGCCGAGCCGAATTGGAGCCGAGCCGAGCCGCGAGCCGAGGGCCAGGATTCAGTGTAGCTGATCCTATGTGCAACCGGATTCGAGATTGAATCGAGCCGTTGATCGTGCCGGAATTGTTTTGATCAAATCTTAGCCGTCTGAAGTGCGATTTGGACGATTTCGGACTTGTTTCCGGCCTAATTTGATCGTTCCGGATGCAATGGTACGGTCTCGATCATTGAGATTTGAGACCGAAAGTGGTGGTGGTGAATTATTAAAGAGAGATTGCCGTCGGGATCGAGGCATCCGAAGGTCATCATGGTGGTCGTTGAAGAGAAGAAGAAGAAGGTGCACATGTTTACCCAATTACATGTGCTAAACTGCTAAGTGGGGAGAATTTTAACTGCCTTGAGGGAAGGCAAAATTGGGACACTCTGGACACCCGGTTATGTGGACAATTTGAGGTGAAGAGTGAAAATTGACGAAGACCAATCTTGATGAATTTAAGACCTTGTAGTCTCAGAGATGTTGAGAAATCATGTATTAAACCAAGATATTCCAGATTACTTGTAAAGGAAAGCCGCAACAAAGCTAGCAAATGGTTGTATATACGGAAGACAAAGATACGATGGATAGATATGGCCCGAGAAGTTCTGTCTGGAGATTGGGTTTTAAGCGGGACCAGTGTGACCCCTCCAATCTTTCCTGGGAACTTGCTTGGTGGAAGGATTATCCATACGGTACTATTTTCGTATATATAACAGTTTGTAATGAAACGGTTGAAGACTAGCAAGATAACGGCACAAGGGAACGGTTGGGTTCCGAAGGTTCAAGGATCGATGAAGTGGTGATTTCTCCAAAGAAGTTAGATTCGGTGACTGTGATTTCTCGATGGGAGAATTGATGAAGACCCTGATAATTGAAGAGAAATACAGCAAGGGGATAAAGATTGGCACCCTATTTTGACTTGGACGGGTGTTCGAGCAGGATGAGCTCACTGTCAAACATAAGCAAGGAATAGGGAGAAATCGGAGAACAGAAATTGCACGAGGGCACACGGAGATTGTGCAGGAGTACCCGTAGGATCCAATGAGGTACTATAATGAGACAACAGGTGCAAGGAGAAGAAGTGTTCCCAGATAAAGCTCGGAGCGAGACTCGTTAAAGTTTGTACAATAGGAAGTCTCTTATGCTCTTGATGAAGACAACAGGCGAAGACCTTTCCAATGCATGCAAGGATGGAAAGAGAGCGTTGCAGAGGCACCTAATTGAGGGGGGTGCAAACGCCTGTGATAAAAGGCGACCGCCTATGACGAAAGGCGAAGACACCAAAGAGAGTTGGTGTAGGTGGAGGTCAAATAGAAAGGCATAGAAGCTCCAAACATAGAAATCGAGGTGGAGGATTGCGAGGAGTATACCGCAAGTTTCTCTTTCTATGTGATTAGTGGCGGCTATCTCTCCCATAGTGCACATGGTGGTAGAGAATTGGAGCCACTTTGAAGCATCTCATGAAGGAGGATGCAACCACCTATGAAAGGTGAAGACACCTTAGATAGAAGGTGTGTGAGGGCCGTGATAGAAGCCCCAGTTCAGACCGCCGCATGACGACGAGCGGAGACACCTAAGGAGAAGGTGTGTGGGCCACGATGTAAGCCTAGTTCAGAACGCCCCAGAGCCAATGTGATGGCTAGACATGAGTGGACAGGTGTATAGCCAATGAAGTGGCTATGATGAATATGGAGACAAATGCAGGATTGACTTGCATGGATATTGCCCCCATGCTAAAGATCAATGAGCTAGAAGACATTTGCCTTGGACAATAAGTGTGTGACTTGTGGAGCACTAAGACGCGGCGCTATGAAGAAGCGTAAGGGCATGCGCAGGTTCCGAGAACGAGTTGACTCTTGTCAAGGTGGTGAGCTCGGTAATGGCATTGTAATACTCGAGTATGAAGACAGATACGGATCAACCTTTAATGGGTCGCCCCCATGGTTAAAGGTGGAGAGCTACTCGGACTCTTACGACTAAGAGCGAGAGACTCAAGGAGAAGTAAGGCGTGGTTCCTAGGGAGGAACAGAGGAGGCGGCGCAACTCCCGGATGAGTAGACTCTTGGAAGAGTGGTGAGCTCGTGATCATATTGAGATACTCAAATAATGACCGTCGCACTTGGAAATATAAATTCCTGTTTGAGGGGGTGTTGTAAGCCTTGGTGTAAGGCTTGATGAATCATTCCGAACCGAGCATGGTTAATACGCTCGAAGGGGAATGTTGTGTTCCAGAGACAAGCGTTAACACTCTTCAGATGTGATGTGGGAGACTATCTGGTTGTAGTGATCCTTTTGTGTGAGAAAAGGTGTGCTTTGGTAACTCTGATGATTGAAAGGTTTGGCGAGTACCTGTAAACTCGGCCACAGAGCGCTCTCGAATGGTAAGCTTGGAAGAGGCTGCAAGATGCAAGCTTGTCTTTGAAGAAGCAAGAGGACAGTTGCCCCACATGAATGGCAAAGGGGGTGATTGTTAGGTTGGTTGCCATTAATGTGCAACAACCATTGACTAATGGCAGCCACCTTTGTTGAAGAAGAAGAGGAGTTGGCAGCCACCTTTGTTGAAGAAGAGTAGGAGTTGGCGACCATCAATGTTGACAACAAAGCAAGAAGGTTGCCATGAAATGCCTATAAAAGAGACATGATTTTAGAGAGCAAAATTGTGAGAGTGGGGAGAACGTGAAGAGAAGAGAAGAAGAGAGAAAGAGGGGTTGCAATGGCAGCAGCCTTGCTGCCATTGCAGCAGCTGCAAGTGCAGCAAGAGAGTGGATGAGTTGAGTAGAGTGGATGTAATCCTCCTCCTCTACATGTATTTATTGTATCCTTTCTCTATCTCTAATAAAATGAACCTCTCCCGTGGATGTAGGCGGATTTGCCGAACCACGTAAAATATTGTGTCAGTGTGCTTCCCCTCCTATGAGCAATTATCAGTACATCACTGATCGGAATCCCCAACACCTTTGATATACTAAATAGGATGAATATTATAAATGTAGTAACTATAGATATGATACCAGAAATAGATTGGTTTTTTTATTATTTTTCAATTCAAATTAACAAAAGTAATCTCTCCTTTAATAATATGAATTCCAAACGTTCACATCCAGATATATATTGTCGCGGGGTGCGCGACGTCGCGGCGATCGTCCACCCTCAGGTGTTGTGATGGGGGGTATATCTGGTAAATATGGAGAGACAAGGAGTTCTTTGTCTCTTAGCAATAAAAATGGTGTGGGAGTCGCCACCTAGTATTTTGGTCACTAGGAACCCTAATCGGTCTCGGAGATCGGGCACGGGACCGGTTGCGTAAAGGGAAGGTATTAGCACCCCAAATACGCCCTACCTAAGGTAAGCCGCTTTGTTTGTTTGTCGATAAAATTCAAGGTCTCGTTGTGTTTCCTAGTTGTTGGGTCGTCCATGGTTCAAGAAAAGTCCTCCTCAATAAGGAGGTTCTTATCTTATCGGGTAAAAACCTAACCGTTCTAATGTCTATGTATGTTGGTCCGTCTATGGTTCAAGAAAAGTCCTCCTCAATAAGGAGGTCCTTATCTTATCGGGTAAAACCTAACCGTTCTAATGTCTATGTAAAAAAAGCTATATTTTTAATATCAGGAATACATTTTACGTATAAATTCTTAATCTCAAATACTAAAAGAAGACAAAAAGATTTTTTTAGAATTTTTGAAATATTGGCCTAGTTCTCATGGCTTGAATAAACTGGTTATTAAAGCCAAAATGCATGCTAAGACATATATCGTTTTGAAATTTTCTTTGTTGTATGAAAAATATGATGTTGTGATATTTATATATATATATTGGAGAGACTAGGCCGTATGCATGAAAACAAAACATTTTTTTTTGTAATTATGTATTTTTTGATGTTTTGACGCAAATCGGGTATTTTAATACTGGGTTTGTATTCTTACAGTATAAAAATATAACCAAATATTAATCCACTTTGATAAAAAAATGCAGAAAAATCAACAATATTTTTTTAAAAATATTTAGAAAATTTTTGAAAGCTAAAGACATTTTTATTTTGCAAATCTTTGATTTTTTTATGAAAACCGGGTATTTTAAAACCGAATTTGTATTTCTATAACATAAAAATACAAACCAAAATTGATCAAAATACAATAATAAAATTACAGAAAAATCACATATTTTTTTGAAATAATTTTTGAAGAATTTACGTAATTTTTTTTTTATATATATCTATATATAAATAATCTAAAACAAAATAATATATAATATATAATATATAATATTAAATGGGAAAATGGGTCCTGCCCAACCAACCGGGTTGGGCCGGACTCGACCAAAGGTGTTTGGGCCGATTTCGGCCCAAAAAAATGGATTGGGCCGATCTCGGCCCAAAAAAGAAAAAAAAACTAATCGCGCCGGGCCGGGCCCTGCCAGAGGTCGAGCCGGGCGGGATCCGCCCGGCCCAAGAACCAAAAACGGGTGGGGGAATTATTTTCCCCACCCCCGCATGCGTAACGCTATTCGTTCCGCATGCGGAAAAAAAAAAAAATGCAGGAAATGAAAGAGAAGAAGGGTTACCCGGAGGAAGCGGGTGGCGGCGTCTTGGCGAGGCGTGGCGGAGGCCGGTGGCTCACGGCGGCGGTCTTCGCGGTCGTTTCCGGTGGCGGAGAGTGAGGTTGTTTCGTTTCCTTTTCCTCCCGTTTTCTCTCCTTTTTTTTTCTTTCGGGTCACTTCCCTCCCCCTTCGTCCTCTCGTTTTTTCGTTTTCTCCTCTCCCCCTTTCCACCTTGCGCACTGGGTCGGTGTTATTTATAGAGCCAAGTGAGTGGCTCTTTTTCGGCTCTCATGGGTAACTGTATTGGCTGAGTCGGCCATGGGCGCGGCTATCGAGGTTCGGCGGGTGGTGCGCGGTGGGTGGTCGGCCATTGTGTTCGGTCGGTGGGCTCCAGGCGAGAGAAAGAGAGGGGGCGGTAAAAATTCAAAAAAAAGCACCGTTTTCCCTCTTCCCCATTCTGTTTCGGGGGAAGAAGAAAGATGAACAGTGTCGTTCAAAACGACACCGTTTCGCCCCTTTTTTTTTTTTTTTTTTTTTTTTTTTTTTTGAACGGATGAAACGGCGTCGTTTTGGAGAAAACGCGCCGTTTCATTTAAAACCTGCAAAACGCCAAAACGCGGCAATTTACAAAGCAGCCCTCAATCATCTTTTATCCTTTCAATTGCATCCCTGCCGAATTCGAACCCCGTCCCTATATTTGGCCGTTTTTCACTTTGGTCCTTGGCCTCTCGAATTATGCAATTGAGCCCTTAATTGATCAAATAACTTCCAATTTCTTCAATTAGGCCCCCGAATCAATTAATTCCAGCCCCTATACTTACGCGCCTTCTTCAATTTGGTCCCTGGTTTGGATTTCTTCAATTAAGTCCCTAATTGGCCCTTAAACTTCAATATTTATGCAATTAAGCCCCCGATTTGACTTAATAAATTCCTAAAAAATATATTTTGGCTCCGAACTTAAATTTCTTCCAATTAAAGCCCAAATTGACTTAAAAATCAATTTTTCTTGCAATCAAATCCCCTATAAAATCATTTAAAAAACCAATTAAATCCAAAAACATCCAAATTTGGGTTTTTCTCCTCCAATCCAAATTTTCCTTCTCAACATGGCTCTCCTCCTTCAATAATATACCGTCAAAAATCCAATCTTTGTATTTTTAACCTCATTGAACAATTTTCCGACAATTTTCTCGAGCGCTTCCGCCTCCTGTTATTTTTCTTAACCTCCTTTGGCTATATATATATTTTTTATATATATTTTTATATATATATTTTGTGGGGGACCCAAAAATGGGTTACAACAAGATGCCCCCTCTTTATAATGCTTACGGAGCGGAGATTTTGCGCAGTAAGTTTTATAAAGATAAAACCCCAAACAAAACTCCCGGAATGATCCGGTCGAAGCTTGAATGATCGATACTTGTTTTTTTTATAGCAATCTCAACTTGGAATCCATCGACGATTCCTTTATTTATCTTCTCTTTTTTTACTAACATGAAAATACGAGGTCCCATCCCGCGACCTCCAAATAGTGAAGCACGAGATCCCTTCCCGGTGATCTTCTTTAATCAACTTGGAATCCCATCGGCGATTCCTTTTATTCAACATGTAATATGAGGTCCCATCGGCGACCTCAAGTAACAAAACACGAGATCCCTTCCGGCGATCTCCTTTAATCAACTTGGAATCCCATCGGCGATTCCTTGTAACCAACATGAAATATGAGGCCCCATCCGGCGACCTCCCGTGATGAATATCGAAATACGAGATCCCTTCGGCGATCTCTTTTAATCAACTTGGAATCCCATCGGCGATTCCCTTTTTTCTCTTTTTTTTTTCTTTTTACGAGGTCCCATCCGCGACCTCCAAATAGTGAAATGCGAGATCCCTTCGGCGATCTCCTTTATTCAACTTGGAATCCCATCGGCGATTCCTTTTAACCCAACATGTAATACGAGGTCCCATCTCGGCGACCTCAAATAGCGAAACACGAGATCCCTTACGCGATCTCCTTTAACTTGGAATCCCATCTCGGCGATTCCTTTTATTCAAAAACGAGGTCCCATCTCGGCGACCTTCAAAATAGTGAAACACGAGATCCCTTCGGCGATCTCTTTTAACTTGGAATCCCATCTCGGCGATTCCTTTTATTTAAACAAAGTACGAGGTCCCATCGGCGACCTCCAAAAGGCAAAACACGAGATCCCTTCCGGCGATCTCCTTAACTTGGAATCCCATCTGGCGATTCCCCTTTTTCTTTCTTTTTTTTTTCTTTTTTCCTTTTTCGAGGTCCCATCCGCGACCTCCAAATAGTGAAACACGAGATCCCTTCGGCGATCTCCTTCAACTTGGAATCCCATCTCGGCGATTCCTTTTTATTCAACATGTAATACGGGGTCCCATCTGGCGACCCTCGAATAGCGAAACACGTGATCCCTTCGGCGATCTCTTTTAACTTGGAATCCCATCCGCGATTCCTTTTATTCAAATAAAATACGAGGTCCCATCCGCGACCTCCAAATAGCAAAACACAAGATCCCTTCCCGGCGATCTCCTTCAATCTTGGAATCCCATCTCGGCGATTCCTTTTATTCAAAGCCGACATATGAGGTCCCTTCGGCGACCTCCTTTGACAAATATCGAAATACGAGATCCCTTCCGGCGATCTCAAACAACTTGGAATCCCGTCGGCGATTCCCTATTACCAAAGGCGATGTCGATGTCGTTCTTCCCGATGGCGGGGTTCAAAACTTTTCATTTTCTCTCTTTGTCTTGTTCTTCTTGTTGTCCCAGAATCCACTATAGTTCGAAACCGTGATTCTTTGCTATCGCCCACTATGATTCTTTCTTCGTCTCCAATCTTCTTGGAATGTATTAAGAACTCCTCCCGTAATGATCCGGAAAGCATATATGCAATGATTTATGATTAGATGTCATGCATGCATTCGTACCTAGTTTTGAAACATAGGCCCCATCCTCTTCTTCTTGTTCTCCTTGGCCGCTTGCTTTTGACGTTGTATCTTTGGATTCATCTCTAGTGTTGTCTCGACTTTCTTCAAGTAGTCCTTTTCTTAAAACGTATGACTTGTCATTGCCTCTTTGTCATGCTTTTGTCAAATGCTTTAGCTTGGTTTTCAAATCTATAGGCTTCCGTACATTTTAAACACGGAAAAATTTCATGAAAACATCTCTTATTGCCCCCGGTGTAGGGGTGTGATTATAGCCTAGGCTTTTGTATGGAGAAGAAATTCGTTCAGCCGATGCTAAACTTTTTTAGGTGTGATAACAACAAGACATGCACTATTGGGATTAATGCAAAAATGATTGTTGTGAGATCAATGCAAAAGAGAAAGAAGTCAATGGCCAAACTTTGCTTTATTGATTTAGGAGCCTACATCAAGCATAATATCTTTTACAGTCGAATTCACGAGTCGAGCTAGGTCTTCTCCATCCATTCTAGCCAACTTCGGCGCTCCTCCTGAGAATGCCTTCTTTACTACGTAAGGACCCTCGTAATTCGGTGCCCATTTGCTTTGATCGTCTCCAGGTAACGACAATATTTTCTTCAGTACTAGATCCCCTTCTTGAAACAACCGCGGTCTAACCTTTTTATCATATGCCTTGGCCATTCGTTTTTGGTAAAGTTGGTGATGACATATTGCGGCTATCCTCTTTTCGCCGATCAAGTTCGGTTGTTCATATCTCACTTTGGCCCACTCGGCCTCCTCTAATTCGGAATCTATCAACACTCTTAACGACGGGATCTCCACTTCCAAAGGCATCACCGCCTCCATACCGTACACCGGGAGAATATGGGGTAGTCCGGTCGAGGTCCTAACCGTAGTGCGGTATGCATGAAGAGCAAATGACAACATCTCATGCCAATCTCTATATGTGACTACCATTTTCTCGAATAATCTTCTTGATGTTCTTGTTGGCGGCTTCTATCGCACCATTCATCTTAGGTCGGTATGGTGAAGAATTCGAATGCTTGATTTTCCATTTAGTACACAACTCGCTATCATTTTGCCATTGAAATTTCGTGCATTGTCTGTCACTATCTTTTCCGGAGGACCGTATCGACAAATCAAATCCTTCTCTATAAACCTCTTCACTACGTTCTGTGTTACGTGGGCATATGAACTGGCTTCCACCCACTTTGTGAAGTAGTCAATAGCTACAAGGATGAATCTATGACCATTGCTAGCTTTTGGGTTAACGAGACCGATCACGTCGATTCCCCACATTGCAAACGGCCAAGGAGATATCCAGATTAAATAGCGGAGCGGCGGCATGTTGACCTTGTCACTGTAAACTTGACATTTATGACATTTCCTGACATAGTCGATGCAGTCTTTCTCTAGTGTCATCCAAAAATAGCCAGCCCTTTGGATTTTCCTCGCTATCATATGCCCGCTAGCATGGGTTGAGCAAATCCCCTCATGGACTTCCCGTAATGCCTTTCTAGCATCTCGCCTCATTTAAACACCTTAGCAGGGTTCCATCAAATGATCTTTTGTACAAAATCTCTCCATCTAAATAGAAATCCATAGCCAACCTTCTCAAGGTTTTCTTATCTGTTTTGGAAGCTCCCACCGGATATTCATGATTTTGCACAAGGTTCTTGATATCATAATACCAAGGTTGTCCGTCCATCTCTCCTTCAACTAAGCAACAGTGAGCTGGGTCGTTTCTAATGTCAATGTGTACCGGTTGTACCTTGCACTTGGGATCAATGGTAGTCATAGCAGCTAACATGGCCAAAGCATCCGCAAAATGGTTTCCTTCCCTTCCCAGATGGGTGAATCTAATTTCTTCAAATTCCTTTGCTAACATGGATAGGTATTCCGGTACGGCCTCAACTTTTCCTCCTTGGTTTGCCATTCCCCTTTAACCTGACAAATAATCAACATTGAATCTCCATATACATCTAACTTCTTTATCTTCAACTCTAATGCTGCTTCTAAACCGAGGATACAAGCTTCATACTCAGCTGTATTGTTGGTGCACTCGAAATGCAGTTTTACCGAAACTGGATACTGTTCCTTATCGGGAGAGATTATTACCGCACCGGCCCCATTACCATATACATTCACCGCACCGTCAAAAAACATCGTCCACCAACTGTCTTCTCTTCTTCTTTCTCTATTGACAATATATCTTCATCAGGGAAGTCAAAATCCAAAGGTTCGTAGTCTTCGACAAGCATTATCGCCGGATGGTCCGCGATTGCACTTCCTTTCACGGCTTTCCTTGTCATATATACTATGTCATATTACGCCAATAAAACTTGCCACCTTGCAATTCGACTTGAGAGAAAGGGCTTGTTACAAATATACCTCAGAGGATCCACTTTTGAAATTAACCAAGTGGTATAGTATAACATATAATGTCGCAACCTCTTTGCCGCCCACACCAATGCACAACAAAGTCTTTCTATCTCCGTGTATCTAGACTCACATTCAGTGAATTTCTTGCTTAAGTAATAAATGGCTCTTTCCTTCCTTCCGGTTTCATCATGTTGTCCTAATACACATCCCATGGCTGCTTCAGTTACTGTGAGATATAATACTAAAGGCTTTCCTGATACCGGAGGAACTAGTAAAGGTGGATTTTGTAAATAATGCTTGATTTTATTGAATGCCTCCTCACACTCCTCATTCCAGGTTCCAGGATTCTTTTTCCTTAGTAGTCGGAATATAGGTTCACACGTTGTTGTTAGCTGAGCTATAAACCGAGCAATGTAGTTTAACCTTCCCAAGAATCCTCTTACTTCTTTCTCCGTCTTGGGGGATGACATGGCTTGGATGGCCCTTACTTTATCTGGATCCACCTCTATACCTCTATCACTTACCATAAATCCTAACAGCTTGCCCGATTTAACTCCGAATGAACATTTTGCAGGATTAAGCCTTAGTTCATATTTCCTCAACCTCTCAAACAACTTCCTCAAAACCTCAACATGATCTTCTCCCCTTTTAGACTTGGCAATCATGTCGTCTACATACACCTCAATTTCCTTGTGCATCATGTCGTGGAACAAAGTCACCATTGCTCTTTGATAGGTCGCTCCCGCATTCTTCAATCCAAATGGCATGACCTTGTAGCGAGAATGTCCCCCAAGGTGTGACAAAAGTTGTTTTCACCTTATCCTCTGGAGCCATTTTTATCTGGTTGTATCCCGAAAAACCATCCATAAAAGAATATGTAGAACTACGAGCGTTGTCTACTAAAACATCTATGTGTGGTAGCGGAAAATCATCCTTGGGGCTGGCTTTATTCAAATTTCGAAAATCCACGCACACTCTAATCTTCCCCTCCTTCTTAGGCACCACAACAATGTTAGATACCCATTGTGGATACCTAACTACTTCTAGAAAGCCAGCATCCCATTGCTTCTCGAGTTCGTCTTGACCTTCATCCGGACATCCGGGTGGGCCCTCCTCGCCGTCTGTTTGACCGGCTTACAACCTTCCTCCAACGGTATCTTGTGTACTACAATATTTGTATCCAAACCAGGCATATCTTCATAGGACCAAGCAAAGACATCTGAATATTCTTGTAATAGGGCGATCATTTTTATCCTTTGTTCAGAAGTAATTAGGGTACCTATTTTCAACTCCTTCTTGACCGATCACCGCCTACATTGATGGTTTCGAGTTCCTCTGCAGAGGTTTCCAAGTCTGTTCTGTTGTTCTACTAGCCTGGTGAATTCACCTGATATTGCTTTCATCCAACTCTTCTTCTTCCATAGCTATCACATGTTCGTTCAAGTTTGGCCATTTATTCTTGATGCTAAATGTATGTGATGTTGTAGGAGATCCGCTTTCAGATTCCCTGAAAGCGGGAAGTGTTTGGTGTAAATGCATAAGAAAAGAAGGCAATTTGTGAAAAGTGCATGATCTCATAATTTATTTGAAGAAAAGGTGGGCTCCATGACAAACATAAAATCTAGCCGACAATTGAGCCTTGATTGTCGACTAGAGAGAAAAAAAAACCAAACAAAGCAATGACAAAAGCATGTTAAGACGACCAAAGTGGGTTTACATTTTAAAAACTACTGGAGCTTCTTGGATCACCCAGCTTCGAAACTTCTCGTCCGGAGCCAACTTGCGCACAAAGGTCTTGGCGGAGACTTCTTCTATGGTGTAGACCGTCAGTTGTGGGAGTGCTTCATCTCCCTTCTTGCTCTTGTCTTCGTGTCATCTTCTTCTATCTTGTTTTCTCCCAAGGTATTTATGCTCATGTTTGACAACTCTTGATCAAGGCTTTCAGCTTCTCTATCATTTTGCATTATGTATGCAGCTTTTGGGAATGACACGCTAAGAGGAGGGATTTCTAGCTTTTCTTCCTCAGGCTCTCTTCCTTTAATTCTAGCCATCCTTCTTGCCCTTCTTCGACCAGCAGCCCACCGATAATCCTCTTGGCTGGGTTGATACCCTAACCCAAATCTTTGAGCAGTATTTTTCATCATTGTCGGACTAACCCCTTCTGGTATCCCGATAATGAGGTTATACTGAAATGGGATCCCGCGGTCCAAAAAGCATAGACTTGCCATCCTTGCGCTTCGAGATTCTTGGCCTTCTTAGCACCGTGTTCTCCGGCACCCGGTCCGTGTTCACAATCTCAAAAGCATGAATATTGTTATCCTTGCAATCATCTGCTTCGATAAAAGGCACATGCCACATTCTTTATCATGGATATCGTCTCCTCGGCCTTGACAGTTACCAACATCCCGTTCATGATATACTTCGGGCATTGGTGC
Source organism: Populus x sibirica (assembly GCA_019202695.1). Taxonomy (NCBI): domain Eukaryota; kingdom Viridiplantae; phylum Streptophyta; class Magnoliopsida; order Malpighiales; family Salicaceae; genus Populus; species Populus x sibirica. Next base: position 279,807 of record JAGMVL010000053.1, read on the forward strand.
AATGACGAAGCTACCGCCCCGCCGCATGAATCCAAGGTCTTCCTAACAACATACTATAGGAAGGGTGGATATCCATAACCCGAAGTGTTACTAGGAACATTTGTGGTCCCACATACAACTCCACTTCCAAAGTCCCAATTATTGGCCTAGGTGAGCCATCATACGCTCTGGCCATCATAGTACTCGGCTTTATATGGGATTCATCGATCGGCATTTCTTCCAAGCATGTGTTTTGGCAACACGTTAAGGGCCGAGCCATTATCAATGAGTACTTTTCCTATGAGGCGATCCTTGCATCTAACCGTAATGTATAAGGGCTTGTTATGTCCGGTACCTTCAAAGCATCAAGTTCATCAGCCGTGAAGTATAGGTAATTAGTTGCATGGATCCTCCCCACTAGATGCTCCATGGTTTTGTGTTCAATGTCTTGGGGTACGTATGCCTCATTCAGTACCTTCTGCAAGGCGTTTCGATGCGGCTCAGAGCTGAGTATCAAGGACATAAGGGAGATCCTAGCTGGAGTCTTCTTTAGTTGATCTACTATGCAATATTCACTATGCTTGATCAACTTTAAGAATTCATTCGACTCCTCTTCCGTTACCGGCTTATTAACTTCTAGTGCTTTGTCCAGATCTACCACTTCCTTGCCCTTTGCCTTCCTCAATTCCTCAGGCGTAAAGCAACGACCACTCCTGGTCAAACCACTTATCTCAGTCTGGAACAAAGGAAGAGGGGCTCGAACGTTGGAGGTATAACCATAATTATAAGGCATGGCATTGTGATTCCCTTTGGCGTAGGATGGTTTGACCAAGATTAGCCTTGGGGGCCCATTAGCTGTTTGTTGGATCCCGCATACTCCCGTCATCTCATCTTGACCTTCCATCATGCTCACCTCACCCCCGCTTTCCATGGGTTCGATTCTCAATTGCCCTATTTTTAACATTTTTGCAATCTTTTCACGGAACTCGATGCAATCTTCAATATGGTGTCCATCTCTTCCATGGAACTCACAATAATCACCTCCCATTTGGATGGCTTCCCACATTCGCCTCTAGAAATCCCGATCGTACTAGCATGTCGTACATCTTTTTCCTAGACACCTTCAATATCTTGCATTGATTTCCCACCTCTATCATGCCTATTCCACTACCGCTTGAGGCATGTTTAGGCAACGGGTTTGAATTAATGTTGGGCTTGTCTTCAAAGGATACCCATCCTATCTTAATAAGCTCCAACAATCTTTTCTTGAAAGCATAACAGGTTTCAATCCCATGCCCGGGATTACCCGCATGGTACTCACAAGTCAACTCGGGCTTGTACCAAATTGGGAATGGTGGTTGTAATGGTAATGTAGGGATAGGAGCGATGTGCCCAATGCTCAATAGTTTGGCGTACATGTCCTTCAAAGGCATGGGTAGTGGTGGTAGTTGTTCGAAGGGTATCTTATATAGGGTCTTTGGTAGTGATTTTGGTTGTTTGACCTGGTTATTTGTTCGATTGGGGGGAAAAAGGTTGGTTAAAGTTCATGTGTGAGAATTGAGAGGTAGGTACTTGTGGATTGTGGGAATCTACTTTCTTGCCCCTATACCCGCCTTCTAAGTGGTTAATATCACCTTCCCTCTTTCTTCCAATAAAACCCTTCTTTTCTACTGGCATTGCTATTCGCCCAGCTTTAATCCCTTGTTCTATCCTCTCGGCTATGCGTACCGCATCATAGAAATGTTGAGAGGAGCTACCCATTAGGTGCTCATAATAAGGTGCCTTGAAGGTATTGGCAAACAAGCTCACCATTTCTGTTTCTATCAAAGGGGTTGGACATGCATGGCCTCATCCCTCCATCTTTGCGCATAAGCCCTTACCGACTCCCGGCTTCTTTTCTCCATTGCCATTAGACTTGTTCGATCGAGAGCGATTTCCATGTTGAACTTGTACTTGTTTGAGGAAAGCCTCCACCAAGTCTCTCCAGCTTCTCGATCTTGACACTATCTAACCTCATGTACCAACTCAAAGCGGACCTCGAGAGGCTATCCCGAAAGAAATAGATTAGCGGCTTATCATCGCGGATCACTTCGCCATTTTATTGCAGTAGGAACGAAGGTGAGTGTTTGGGCATTCCAAACCAAAGTGTACTTAATGAACCTCGGTATCCACGAAATCTTTTGGTACCACGATGTTTGGTACCGGACACACCTCATTTGCTCGCATAGGGTCAAACCAATCATTACCCTCAACCGCCCTTAATCTTTCTTCCAAAGCAAACAACTTATCCTGGTCCATCGACCGGGAGACCTATTATCCGGGGTTCCTTCTCGTTGTTAAGTCAACAAGTGATGGAGCATGAGTTGGTAGAATAGGAGTAATAGGCACAAGCGCTGCCCATTGGCCGAGTTTGCCCCCTGTTTTGAGTTGTTTGAGGAATGTGAACCGCTCGGTGCTCTTTCAAGCCGTTGTGCCGATGTTCCCTCCCCATTCTTAGCTCTTAGAAGTCGCTCCAGAAGTCGGTTAGCCGAGAAACTTCGTTCTTTACGGACTCCAACTCGGTCCGATAATGTGACTCTAAGTGAGCTCTCTCTTCGTTCTCCATTCTTGCTCGAGACCGGGTGTTGTGAATTTTGGATGTGGGACCTATGTTTCACGGTCCGGGATGTATGGAGAAATGTAAATGAATGTATGATAAAGAAACAATGTATGAATGCATATGAATTTTTTTCAAAAAACGATCGATGGCCAACATTCCTGTTGCGTAATGGGCATGGACTCTTTTTGTCGCATTCCTTATCGGAGAGTAGTTTCGCTCAAGCTGCTGCTTTGGTAGGCTTATATATTTTTCAACAAAAGACGGGTCAAAGCCCCTTTTCATTAATATTGGCTAATACATCTCTTGAAAAAAAAAGGTACAAAATAAAAATAAATCAATCTTCCTCTTCATTCATGTCTCTAGCCACTGGTAGGAAAGCGAGGCCTCGATTCTCAATTTTCTCTAAGAAGGCATCCGTCTCAGCCAAGCTTCGTCGGTAACGAAAAATGTCCCTTCCTACCCTTCGAGCATTGGCTCTAATAATCCGTGCGTGAATGGCAGCTTCATCCATTTGCTCATCTACTTTGGCCATCTTCTCTATAAGCAACATGTTGTTACGATTCAAGGTATGGTTGTTGGTGTCGATCTATTCTTTATGTTTTTCTGAAACTTCCAACTTTTTGGTCAACTGTTTCACCTTTTCTCGTTCTTTGTCAAACTTCACCTTCAGCGTTCTAATTTCCATTTTCTTGGCTGCCAAATCTACCTTCAAAACCTCCTCTTCATTCCCCTTTCTTTCGAACTCTTGTAATTCAGCTAGGTGACTTTCTCTCATCATGTATTTCTTGTTTAACTCATCATACTTCTCAATTCGGTCCAACAATTCTGCTTGAACATGCAAGAACTTGTCCTCGATATTCTCTTGATAGTCGTTGAAGTCGTCTTTCAATGCTTCCAATTCAGAGCTGCTTTGCATCAAATCCAAAATCAGTCTTCCTCTTTCTTTCTCAGATTCTTCTATTATAGCCTTTCCTTTGCTCAATTGCACCTCCAACACCCCTATTTTTGCATCTCTGGATTCGAGATGTTCGTTTAGAAACACTCGCTTTTATCTCCTTCCATCATCATCCTTTCTAATGCGCTTTATCTCCCTTGCTCTTTCCCAATTCTATTTGGAGCCTTTCTAATTGCTCCATAAGGTCTTCCTCATTACTAACCTTTTTTCTTTTCAATGACCCTTCTTCAATTCGTGAAGGCCCATCTTCTGGACATGGCTTTTTCGGAGAGCGGCAATCGGGGTCAAATTCCTCCACTTTTCATATCCTTCACTTGACCTTGGGTCTCTCAAACTTTCCGACTCCTTTTGAATCATAGTCAAATGGCACCAATCTTGTTTGATGGTTTCAAGAACTTCTCTCGCGGATTGATCCTTGAAAAACCCGAAAAATTCAAAGCAAGTCCCACAGTTCTTGGGATGTGTTGTATGCCACCTAACCTGTCTTATCACCGAGTCGGAGCATAGCCGACATAACTCTGTAATCCCAATTAAGGGTACCCGGCATTTTTGTCCACAACTTACTATGACATCAACTGATTTAACCCAGGGGCCTTCCAACTAAAGTTGCTACTAGGTAACTTTTGCAGCTTTTCCATCCAACCTTGATCACCCGGGATTCCCCATTCTTCTTCCTCCACTACCTTCAAAGGTTTTTGGTTAAACCACCAAAAATTATTAAAGATCGGCTTTTTGGTTTCAACATGGCTCACCATCCAAATGTATAATAACTGAGTACAACATCTTACGCGCCTTTCCCCGTCTTTCTAAAATGGTTGAGGGTCGGCAAAGTCTCGGCTAATATGGCAGTTGTAGGGTTGACATGAGTATTTTCATATTCCACGAATGCAGCAGCAGCCTTCTAGACTTATGACCCCTTTTAAGCTTGGAAACAACACAAGACCATAGATCCCCGAGAGCGATTAACTCTGTCTCTTTCCAACACCGAGTCGTATTGTTCCTTTTTCCTTTCTAATTCAACTTCCAAAAATTTCCACTTTAAACCTCTGCCATTCTTCTCTAAAAATCGCTAAGATGTGGAATCTTCAATAATTTCGACAATTCAGGAATCACCTTGTCATTTCTCAAAGGAAAGTAAACTCGGTGTAGGGGTTTGGGAAACTCCATCAACATTCCATACTCCTCTATAGTGGGACATAAATCCACATTTCCAAAGGAAAAACATCTCGTAATCGGGATCCCAAAAATTAATCAAAGCTTTGATTCTTGGGTTCAATACTTCTATCCTTGCAATTTCTAACAATCGCCCATACTTCCCAAAAAACGCCTCATCAATGTTCCGACTATGGCCCAATATTTTCTTCATCTCATATGCTATGCAATTCGGATCTTTGACTACTTGGAAGCTTCCTTGCATCATATCTAGAGCGGTTTCCTTCGATAGTTGTGACAATTCGGAATTCCGCCCATATTCCACAGCAGAAAATTTGGTAATGATGGCCATCTTTTCGTTTCAAAAGACCTGAAAACCAAATGCTTTATGGTTTAGATTATTTTATGCAAAATGCATTTTGTGGAGCATACACCCTATAGTCAGTTCTAACTCTTTTGTGCTTTGACGAGGGTAGGTTGGCTATTTAGTCTCTAAAAAGGGTCTCTTGCTGTCCCAGTGATTGCCCTCGTGGAGGCAATATGGGGGCTTGTAGGCGATGAGATGGCACATGTACCAACCATTACCAGTCTAAGCACTCAGCGAAGAGTTGGGGTTTACACAAACTTAAACCTTGACTAAAAGTCGTAAGGTAAGTCGCTAGTCCCCCACTTAACTTAAACTTTGTGTGTGCTCTCAATAAACAAAATATGTGATGCATGTGATAGTTCTATACAAATGCATGAACAATATGTAAAAATATTTAAAGCATATAAGCAAATAACCAAAGGAAAGGTAAATTAACAATAACGCATGAAAACACAAATAAATCGAGACAAAAAAACAAAGCTTAGTCCACCGGGTTCCCAGTGGAGTCGCCATTCTGTCGCGGGGTGCGCGACGTCGCGGCGATCGTCCACCCTCAGGTGTTGTGATGGGGGGTATATCTGGTAAATATGGAGAGACAAGGAGTTCTTTGTCTCTTAGCAATAAAAATGGTGTGGGAGTCGCCACCTAGTATTTTGGTCACTAGGAACCCTAACTGGTCTCGAGATCGGGCACGGGGACTGGTTGCGTAAAGGGAAGGTATTAGCACCCCAAATACGCCCTACCTAAGGTAAGCTGCTTTGTTTGTTTGTCTGATAAAATTCAAGGTCTCGTTGTGTTTCCTAGTTGTTGGGTCGTCCATGGTTCAAGAAAAGTCCTCCTCAATAAGGAGGTTCTTATCTTATCGGGTAAAAACCTAACCGTTCTAATGTCTATGTATGTTGGTCCGTCTATGGTTCAAGAAAAGTCCTCCTCAATAAGGAGGTCCTTATCTTATCGGGTAAAACCTAACCGTTCTAATGTCTATGTAAAAAAAGCTATATTTTTAATATCGGGAATACATTTTACGTATAAATTCTTAATCCCAAATACTAAAAGAAGACAAAAAGATTTTTTTAGAATTTTTGAAATATTGGCCTAGTTCTCATGGCTTGAATAAACTGGTTATTAAAGCCAAAATGCATGCTAAGACATATATCGTTTTGAAATTTTCTTTGTTGTATGAAAAATATGATGTTGTGATATTTATATATATATATTGGAGAGACTAGGCCGTATACATGAAAACAAAACATTTTTTTTTGTAATTATGTATTTTTTGATGTTTTGACGCAAATCGGGTATTTTAATACGGGTTTGTATTCTTACGATATAAAAATATAACCAAATATTAATCCACTTTGATAAAAAAAATGCAGAAAAATCAACAATATTTTTTTAAAAATATTTAGAAAATTTTTGAAAGCTAAAGACATTTTTATTTTGCAAATCTTTGATTTTTTTATGAAAACCGGGTATTTTAAAACCGAATTTGTATTTCTATAACATAAAAATACAAACCAAAATTGATCAAAATACAATAATAAAATTACGGAAAAATCACATATTTTTTTGAAATAATTTTTGAAGAATTTACGTAATTTTTTTTTTATATATATCTATATATAAATAATCTAAAACAAAATAATATATAATATATAATATATAATATTAAATGGGCTGGTCCGGCCCAACCAACTGGGCTGGGCCGGACTCAGCCCAAAGGTGTTTGGGCCGATTTCGGCCCAAAAAATGGATTGGGCCGATCTCGGCCCAAAAAAAAAAAAAAACTAATGCTTCTCAGGCCGGGCCCGGCCCGGAAGTCGGAGCCGGGCCGGGATCCCCGGCCCGAAGCAACTCAAAAACGGGTGGGGGAATTATTTTCCCCCCACCCCCGCATGCAGAACGCTATTCGTTCTGCATGCAGAGAAAGAAAAAAAATGCAGGAAATGAAAGAGAAGAAGGGTTACCGGAGGAAGGCTGGTGGCGGCGTCTTGGCGAGGCGTGGCGGAGGCCGGTGGCTCACGGGCGGCGGTCTTGCGGCTGTTTCCAGTGGCGAGAGAGTGAGGTTGTTTCGTTTCCTTTTCCTCCCGTTTTCTCTCCTTTTTTTTTCTTTCGGGTCACTTCCCTCCCCCTTCGTCCTCTCCCTTTTTTCGTTTTCTCCTCTCCCCCCTTTCCACCTTGCACTGGTCGGTGTTATTTATAGAGCCAAGTGAGTGGCTCTTTTTCGGCTCTCATGGGTAACACTACTGGTCGGCCATGGGCGCGGCTATCGAGGTTCGGCGGGTGGTGCGCGGTGGGTGGTCGGCCATTGTGTTCGGTCGGTGGGCTCCGGGCGAGAGAAAGAGAGGGGGCGGTAAAAATTCAAAAAAAAAGCACCGTTTTCCCTCTTCCCCGCTGTCTGCTTTCGGGGGGAAGAAGAAAGATGAACAGTGTCGTTCAAAACGACACCGTTACGCCTTTTTTTTTTTTTTTTTTTTTTTTTTTTTTTGAACGGATGAAACGGCGTCGTTTTGGAGAAAACGCGCCGTTTCATTTAAAACCCGCAAAACGCCAAAACGCGGCAATTTACAAAGCAGCCCTCAATCATCTTTTATCCTTTCAATTGCATCCCGCCGAATTCGAACCCCGTCCCTATATTTGGCCGCGTTTTTCACTTTGGTCCTTGGCCTCCGAATTATGCAATTGAGCCCTTAATTGATCAAATAACTTCCAATTTCTTCAATTAGGCCCCTGAATCAATTAATTCCAGCCCCTATACTTACGCGCCTTCTTCAATTTGGTCCCTGGTTTCGGATTTCTTCAATTAAGTCCCTAATTGGCCCTTAAACTTCAATATTTATGCAATTAAGCCCCCGATTTGACTTAATAAATTCCTAAAAAATATATTTTGGCTCCGAACTTAAATTTCTTCCAATTAAAGCCCAAATTGACTTAAAAATCAATTTTTCTTGCAATCAAATCCCCTATAAAATCATTTAAAAAACCAATTAAATCCAAAAACATCCAAATTTGGGTTTTTCTCCTCCAATCCAAATTTTCCTTCTCAACAGGGCTCTCCTCCTTCAATAATATACTGTCAAAAATCCAATCTTTGTATTTTTAACCTCATTGAACAATTTTCCGACAATTTTCTGAGCGCTTCTGCCTCCTGTTATTTTTCTTAACCTCCTTTGGCTATATATATATTTTTTATATATATTTTTATATATATATTTTGTGGGGGACCCAAAAATGGGTTACAACATATATAACTTATCATGTTAATTTAATTAAAAAAATATTTAAGAGTATAGTAACAATTGTTTTTCAAAATATTTTTTGTTTAGAAAAATATCAAAATAATTTTTTTTATTTTTTAAATTTATTTTTAATATCAGCATATCAAATTAATCAAAAATACTAAAAAAAATTAATTTGAAGCAAAATATTTTTTTAAATTTTAACAAAAAATAGGTTAAAACTCACTCATAAACACTTCACAAAAGTAAACTCGGTTAATTCAGTTAAATTTAGGGAAGACTAATTAGATCAACTAATTATGCACCTATATATATATTTCCTTTAAAAGTTATTATTGTTTTTTCCTTTTCTTTTTGATAAGCATGGATTCATTAAAAAACACCAAGAGGCAAAAAGGAAGAGAAAAAAATGTATAGCTGCAGATAAGCAGCAGGAAAAACATAAACAATAAAAGCATCGAAATTTCGTAATTCTTGTTGCAAGTCTAGTTATTATTGAATTTAGTGGTTGCTCAATTTAGCTATTTTTTAACTATATTTTAATTAAAATAGCTAGAAATTCATTTTAACTAGCTCTATAAAATAAAGAGGCATCAATATTTTATTATTATATTTCATTATTCAAATTATTTTTAAATTCTCTAAACTCATTTAACTCTATTTCTCTTGATCAAAACAATGTTTAGCATCATTTCCATATTTAAATGTTTGCCAAGTGTAAAGGGAATTATTCAACTATAATAACATTGGGAAGTATGTAAAAAATTAAAGCACTAAACTATTTTGTTTTGTTAATTTTTAATGTTTTGAATTGTTTTGACGTGATATTTTTAAAAATAATTTTTAAAAAATAAAAAAAATTATTTTAATATATTTTAACATAAAAAATTATTTAAAAAACAATAATAAACACCGCACGAGATGTGATCCACAATTCGAGCTTTGCTTTGGGAGTCAAATTACAAGAAAAGAACTCAAACTAGAAAATGGGCCATTCAAGTTTTGCCTCAAAAGAAAAGGTAAAAGAAAAAAAGCAATCTCAATCTCAAAAAGTTGCCTCTTTAAACACTCTCTTTGTTTCTTGCTTCTTCTTCTTTTAGATGCTGCTCTCTTCACTTCTTCGTTTACAAAAATCAAGAAACAGAAGGTTCTATATTTCAAGAATTTGAAAAACATGGCATTAAAAAAGATCAGGTTTCGTTTTTCCTTCCCGGATTTGCGATTAAACAGTCAAGAATTTTGGCTTCCGTTCTAAATCTCAAGAAAATACCACTTCAAAGATTTTGTTTTTCCCTCCTGGATTTTCGAGTGTAAACTATTCTGTAGAGGCGGTTCCCTTTTTTAATTCATATTTCGTTGATGGTTCATTTGTGCTGTATATTTTTATTTTCTCACTTTAGTCCTCAAACATTTATTTTTGACAATTTGACCCTAAATTGCAGGTCAATTGCTTATAATTTCTTAAGCAAAGTCAACATAGAAAGAAGGAGGTTCTAAATGAAAAAACCGGTCAAAATGGGTGACGAGTCCAAATTTTTTAAATAAAATACACTTTAATCCTTTATCTTTACAAATAATACAATTTAGATCCATTTGAATGTCTAAGATTTAACTTTGATAAAAAAAAACTTAATTTTATTTATATTTTAATCGATGGTTAGAGCGAGTAGAGAAAAATTTAGATCAAATCCCACTAAGATAAATCTTTGCCAAATTTTTTCATTCTCAATAAGAAAAGCTGCAAATAAGAATTTTAAAGAGAACTGTGAAATTTTGATCATTTAGCTGAAGCAACAACATCTTTATTGAATGTCAGATTACAATACGAGATGATTCAAGTTTGCTGGACTTAACTGGCACGAAAGGGATACAACATACCAATAATCTAAGACGGTCAAAGCAGGCCAACAATTGCCAGAAAGCAGGAATAAGAGGAATACTCTTATTATCTATACAGCCTTTTGCATGTGCTAATCAAGAGGAATAAGAGGTCATCGTCTTCCGACCGAATTTGCCACAAAAAACATATGGATTGGTCCCTACATTAGGCATTGCTGAATTAATTGGGGATAGAATGGTTTACCCACGTTTATTTTTGCACAATATGATAATTATTTTACTTTTAAAAACAAAATGACATATAAATATTACTTGGGTAATAATTGCACATTGAATTATTGAACTTATCCTTGGAAGACAAAAAAAAAATAGGTGTACAAGTGTATTCGTGTATTTTCCTTTTGGTTTTTAGATAATGATTGAATGAAGAGAGGAGCTAATGCCTCTTTTACCATACAGACAATATTATTTAAATAATTAATAGGGTTATGTGTGGGGGCTCCAGCAAATTTGTGGTGATGTGTGCGGCTAATTTACATGGTCAAATGCTGGCTTCTAAGAACCTGTTTAGTTACGTGGGAGCGTCCACGTTTCCTGTGGTTCTATTGTTTCAAGCTGTTTGGTTAACAGCTACCCACGTTTTCAAACTCCATGAGGCCCACACAAATTACATTCCAAACGCAGGATAAGCAAAAGCAACTCGATGTTGCTTTTGCCGTGGCTGCTGTTCAGAAAACGCTGCAACCTTTACCAAGAAATTAATTAGCCCTATCTGTCCTCAATATCACGGTCGTTTTTCTTGTGTTTGTACTTTATATGCTTGTAAATAGTCTTTGTTCACAGGTTTCATAGTGACATATAAGCTTTCTTGTGTAGAATATAAACTGAAGGTTTTCTTTGTCTAAACTTCGCCAACCGTAATGCTCTATACATCACATATTAATATATTATCATTATCTTCATTGGCATTAAAATTGAAGAAATATTTGTAATACTAGGCAATGCAAACATTGGTCTGCATTCGTGATGGCATTAAGGTTGTTGCATTCAACAAGTTTGATAACTATCCTGATTTCGTTCTTTCAGATACTTTTCTCGATGTCGTTCCACAATCACAAACAACTGGACACCAGAGGGCGTCGCGTATGGATTATATTCGTGATAGCATTGCAAATAATTTGATGGGACAATAATATTTAATTGTAATAACAAATCACGCTTTTATTATTTTGCCGGTATTTATGTGGACAAAATGTTTTATTTTCTCTTAACACATAATTATTTTATTTATGTCCTTTTTCGTCATTTTGGATACAAAAGCAACCACAACCACATGTTTAACCAAACATGTTTTTAACAACAATAAAGTCAAACCACACTTTTAACCAAACACTCAAAATATATACACAAACCACAGAAAAAGTACTTTTTAAAAAAATCACTTTTTTTCCAACCGCAATCACAACAATTACAAAGCAAAAACAAACACACTCTAAGTCGGCAATGGAATTCTCTCAATAGTTCCTACCGACCGGATAGCGAGTGTGTCTTCTTCACCTCGGTTCTCCATCAACGACTATTTTTCTCTTTTTTTTTCTTTTTTCCCTCATCCTCAAGAAGCGCACTAACTCTAAAAAAACATAACGCAACCCTTCAATTAATTTTTTATTTAGTTTTGGTCTCTGGTCTTTTAATTAATATTTTTTATTTGAAATAATTTATAAAATTAAAATATATTTTCAATTTCAACCCCAATGGATTTTTTTTTATTTTTTAAATTTGGTCCTTCAAAAAATTCAATGCACCCCTTCATTTAGTCTTTTCTCTAGATTTGGTCCCCGACTTTTTTATTAATATTTGTTTTATTTAAAATAATTTATAAAATTAAAATTTGTTTTTAATTTCATCCCTATGGATTCTATAAGTTTGGTCATCATTTTTTTAATTGCTATTTATTTTATTTAAAATGGTTTATAGAATATTTTTTTTCAATTTCATCCTTTTAGAGTTTTTTTCCTATTGAATTTTATCCTCAATTTTTTATTGCTATTTTTCTACCTTTGAAGTTTTGAATTAGATTAAATCAATGGATTGAATATAAGCATCAAGTGCTTGACATCATTTCCCCCCTAATTACATCCTTCAAAGTTATTTGTTTTGAAAAATAAACTCTTTTATTTTCTTTGGTTTTCTTTCAATTAGGTTATCATCATTTTATAATCTAGATAGGAGGTTTGGCTGGGTGACCTAGATTTTTTTTGTTGCTTTTTTCTTTTATCTTTTTTTGATTTTATCCTTTAAAATTCAATTCTCTTTAAAATTAAGCTTCATATTTTTTTTTTATTTTACCTTCTATTATGCTATCACGTTCATATGATCCTGGCTGTGACTTTTGACGGGTAATTCCAAGGTTTGCTGATGCATTGTTTTTTTATGCTTTTTTTTCACTAATTTTTTTTCTTGATTTTATCCTTCTATATTTGGATATTATGAATCTTTATTTTTAACAATTTTTATTTTTTCCAATTTTTTTTATTTTTTCAAGTTGTGATTTTTTTTTAAAATATCTTGGAGACATTTAAACATTGCTTTTTAACACTACGAGAAAAATTAGCTCAACTCAGTATGTGACAAAGTGCGAGCCACCTAGTTTGGTGTTGTGGTAGCTTTTGTGGTTGTGGTTTTAAAAAAATTGTTTTATAAAAAGTACTTTTGGTTGAGGTTGGTTTGATATTTATATATGTTTGGTTAAAACTATGGTTGAAATTGAGGTTGAACAAAAAGTAGTTTAATGTGTTTGGTTGAGGTTTTACTTTTCAAATTGAGGTTATAAAATAACTAAAAAAGATATATATTAATATTGATGGTTTTTTATTTAAATATTGTAGATTTTACTATTCTTTGTTACATCATGAAATAAATAATACTTTATACAAATTAATCCGACAAGGACTACAATTTTCATGGTTTTAGAGCATGCAACAAAATCAGGCAAAATATCATCAGGAACAAAATTGAGATTATGATCAAATTATGTAAATGCTACGCCATCATGTGATCTCCTTCTAATTTATATAGTGTCATTGAATAATATTAAACACTAATTTTTCAAATAGAAAAGAATTATAAATTAAAAAAAAATTTGGTTTTTTTACTAGGTCGGACCCGGTCTAATACATTAAGATTTGGGTCGGATCCGGTCCAACCATGAACAGTGGATTCAACCGAACTGTGCATAATGATTTAAATTCACTTTGCATTGTTCATTTTTATAAAGTAAATAGTGCAGAGTAAATTAATTCACTTTGAACATATGACAATGGGAAGTAAACGGTGTGGAACACAAAGAATGAAAAACAATAATTTTTTGATTTAGCAAAACCGATAGTATGACCTCAATTTTTAATGAGATCCATCTCTAAATCAAAACTTAAAATTTTTAATCAAATAATTATAAATTATGATTGGATAAAATCCAGTTTCAACCACAATACCAATCACGACTTGGTTGGAAAAACGTTTTGAAATGATAGCATGCAAGACTTGTATTATTTTATTTTTTTTAATCGAAAATGCCTTCATTATTGTACGTGATTTAAAACTTTTGGTGAGCTCATTCAGTTATCATTTAAGAAGGAGGCTCTAAATAAAAAGGTGGTCAAAATGGGTGATGTGTACAAAATGTTTTAAGAAAATAAACTTTAATATTCCTTAAGCTTTACAAATAATATAATTTACATCTGTTTGAATGTTTAATATTTAATTTTAGTTAAAAACTTTATGTTTTTTATATTTTAGTTCATGGTTAGAGCGAGTAGAGAGAAATTTAGATCAAATTCCATCTTGGCCGAATTTTTTCATTCCCAATAAGAAAAGCTCCAAATAGGAACTTTAAAGAGAACTGTGAAATTTTGATAATTTAGCTGAAGCAACAACATCTTTATTGAATATCAGATTACAATACGAGATGATTCCAGTTTGCTGGACTTAACTAGCACAAAAAGGATATAGCAAGCCAATAATCTAAGACGTCAAAGCAGGCCAACAATTGCCAGAAAGCAACATACGAAATACAAATTCCTGAACTCCTCCACTTCTACAAGGAGTTGTTCATTTATTAATATCTTAGAGAGGCATAGAACCCTTATTAAGTTTTATTATTTGATGCTTGGCTTATTGCCAACTTACTGCTTATTACCACCTATTAGGAAATTGCCATAATTTTGAATAAGATCAGTATCATGCTGGCGACAGAATACTGTTTTCCAGTTAGAGGATGATCCCCTCAACATCATCTTCAGTAGGAGGATCCGGCACATAATCATTCAACTTCCAGAATCCGTTGTCTGTTTGGATCATACCATTGTTCTTCACATTCCACCAATTAGGTGGTATTTTATACTTGTCCGGCAATAAGTCGAGACCTTTGTTTAGCAGTGCTATATCACGATCGACCACTAACTTGAATTCTTCTTCTTTCCCTTGGTAACCTGCTATTGTATGTAGATAAAGCTCTAAATCATGGGGTTTGGTGGGATCCTTGGGGTACGGGGACTTGATACTGTCAATTTCCAGTTCTTTACCTACATCGTGGTACAAAAGTACTGGATGACGAGGAACAGGATCTTTCGAGTTTTTTATACGTAACACATGAAGATCGTTGGTAAGACCATTGAATACATCTTGGAAGCCTTGATCTCCTACGCGGGGACATGCATATGCAAAGACTGTGACAGGAAATCCTATGTCCGAACCAGATGGCTTGTTAAAACCATTGGCAACCATGTCCACGCCATTCAATGTTGCAAGTGCTGCACCTAAGCTATGGCCTGCCACGGTTATGCTCACTTCCTCTCCGTTGAGAGCATACATGTCCACAAGTCTCCTGACCTCAGCAAGAACCTGGCCAGTACGAACGTAGTAAAATAAATAAGATTACATGATTATATATTTCGAGGAAATGACAAAACATGGATTTAAGTATCGATTTTATTTATTTATTTTTACCTGCTCCCTAGCACTGGTCTTATTGTATTTGGACTTCGAACTTTTGGCCACGTACACATTGTGAAAACCACTGTGCACCTTGGGATTGTTGGTTGCTCCAAAAATATCTGAAGCTGGTTTTAAAACGAATAGAAAATCCTTTAACCATTCCGCGGGCAAGATTGTTCCTCTCCAGCAAACCAAAATATCCCTTCTCCCTAATACTCTCTGGCCTTCATCGGTTGTTACAGCCACGTAACCGATCCAAGCAGACCCTTCGAGATCCAATTCGAGCACCTCTGCAATGTCTTCTGATTTCAAATAGAAGTACTTAGTTACTTGGTATTTGAATGGATTTCCATTCTGTAGATTCACGTTCATGAATAATTCTTCTGGTGGATGACGGGAAAGCGCATATGAATCCGATGCCTTCACGTAATTGAAGGCATCGCCGATAGCTCCAACCCTTTCACCATAGTGAATAAGATAACGGCGGAAATCAGTGTTGATAGGGTGGTCCAAAAGACCCTCCCAGTTCTTTGCACCACTGAAATCCTTCCAGTTATCTGCTATGCTTGCCATATCAATGAATCCCACTATGTTAAAACTTGAATGCCTTCTCTTTTTTGCAAGTTAATTATGAGATGTGCATATATTTCATGGTTTAGCATGCTTTATATAGAGTATCACTACTGTCTGCTCCATTATTTGAAGCTCAAATGGAAACATATGGAAATGTTAATTAAAACACGTGTATAGAAAAAAAAAATTAAATTTAAGATGATATTTTGTTAGTAAGAGAATTTTAAATAGATATTGTACTTAATTATATATTTTAATAAAATTAAATTTTTATACATTTATATTTACTTGACAATATATCAAAATTATATTTAACAACCTAAAATAAATTTTACTGGCTGCCTTGCGTTAGCACTGAAAATTTAGAAAACACATGGAAAATCAAATGGTAATGGTGGTCTAGAATCTAGATTTGATTGGGGACGTGGATATTGGAGAGATTCTTTTGCATGTCCTAATCAAGAGGAATAAGAGGTCATCGTCTTCCGACCGAATTTGGCACAAAAAACATATGGATTGGTCCCCAGGTTAAAAACAAAAAAACAAAAAAGCCATTATGCCTTCATTGTCAAAATAATGTCAATTGAAATTTGAAACAATGTTTTGACATGTTGTTCTTCTTCACAAAATTAATAATAGTTGCTTTCATAGGTATTTTTATTTTTTTCAGGAGTTCATTAGGCATTGCTGAATTAACTGGGGTCAGAATGGTTTACCCACATTTATTTTTGCACAATATAATAATTTTTTTATTTTAAAAAGTAAAATGACACATGCATATTACTTGGATAATAATTGCACATTGAATTATTGAACTTACTCTTGGAAGACAAAAAAAACTAGGTGTATAAGTGTATTTATGTATTTTCCTTTTGTTTTTTAGATAATAAGAATGAAGAGAGGAGCTAATGCCTCTTTTACCATATACATAATATTATTTAAATAATTAATAGAGTTCTGTGTGAGGACTCCACTAAATTTATGGCGGCGTGTGCGGCTAATTTATATGGTCAAATGGTGGCTTCTACATCGGCAATGAAATCCACTCAATAGTCCCTACCTGACCAGATAGCGAGTTTGTATTCTTTGTCTCGATTTTTCGTTAACTTCTCTCATTCTCGAAAAGCGCACTGACCTTATAAAAACTCAATGCAACCCTTCAATTAATTTTTTTTTTTTTAGTTTTGGTCTCTGGTCTTTTGATTAATATTTTTTATTTAAAATAATCTATAAAATTAGAATATATTTTCAATTTCATCCCGAATGAATTTTTTTTATCTTTTAAATTAGGTTCTTTAAAAAATTCAATGCACCCCTTCATTTAATCTTTTCTCTAGATTTGGTCCCTGATATTTTGATTAATATTTATTTTATTTAAAATAATTTATAAAATCTGAATTTGTTTTCAATTTCATCCCCATGAGTTTTTTTCTATAAGTTTGGTCCTTGTTCTTTCATTTACTATTTATTTTATTTAAAATGGTTTATAGATATTTTTTTCAAATTTCATCCTTTTGAGTTTTTTTTCTATTGAATTTTATCCTCAATTTTTTATTGCTATTTTTCTACCCTTAAAGTTTTGAATTAGATTAAATCAATGGATTGAATATAAGCATGAATTGCTTGGTGTTTTTGCTTTTTTGCTTTTTGCTTTTCAGGTTGCCATTTTGACATCACAAGCAATCTCTTTTAATTACTGGAATAATATTTTTTTATGTCACATTAATATCTTTTTTATATCTATGTCAATTGTTGAAAAAATTGTTTAATAAAAAAATTGATACCGACAAACCATCAACCAAATTTTTTTATTTTATATGAAAAGGTAAAATAACATCATTTAAAAAAAATAAAGAAAATTAGTCAACGAGTTTTGACTAGATTTTCCTTGGATTCATCGAGACATGGGTTAACCCGAGTTTTTGATATTGGATCAATTCTCTTCTAATTTCTTTTGAAACCTAGATCGGTCTAAGTCTCAGGTCACGAGTCAACCTGTCGAGTTGAGCCGAGTTTTAAAATAGTGATTTTTTAGATGGAGTGCTTCTAGTTTAGTCACTGACTAAGATCATGGGTTTGAAAAGTTAACACGAGTTGACAACCCCCTCCGCTCAATTACATCCTTTAAAGTTATGTGTTTTGAAAAATGAATGCTTTTATTTTTTTTGGTTCCTTTTCAATTAGGTTATCCTCATCTTATAATCTAGGCACAAGGTTTAATTGGGTGATCTAAGTTTTTTGTTGTTTTCTTTTTATTTTGTCTTTTAAGATTCGATTCCTTTAAAATTAAGCTTTTTATTTTTTTATTTTACTTTTTATTATACTATCTTGTTTATATGATCCTCCCTGTGATTTTTGATGGGTAATTCCCAAGTTTGTTGATGCATTGTTTTTTTTATTATATTTTTTTCTTGATTTTATCCGTCTATATTCAGATATTTAGAAATTACCTATCTTTAATTTTTCCAATTTGTTTTTATTATTTCAAGTTGTGAACTTTTTTTTTTAAATTATGCTGAAAGCGTTAAACATTGCTTTTTAACACTGCATAAAAATTAGCTCAGCTCAGTATGTGGCGAAACGCGGGCCACCTACATCTAGTGGTGTTCGAAAAGCCGTTTTGAAGTGATAGCATGCAAAACCTGTATTTTTTTTTATATAGGAAATGCCTTTGATATTATTGTACGTGATTTAAAACTTTTGGTGGACTCATTCAGTTATAATTTGATAAAATTATTGTTATCGGTATAAATATCTCCCTTCCTTCCAAAAGTTGGAAGACTTGTGGTATTGAGTTTATGATCAATTAATTGGACATTTACATTATATTGATCGTATAAATCATGAAATCAATAAATTAAAGTCTTAAACTATTAATTTATAATAATCAAAAGGTTATTAAGTTTTAATCAGAATCATTTACTTTATATTGATCGTAATAAATCATAAAGATTAATTTATGTACCTTAAAATAAAAGATAATAAAACTTAACACTCGGTAAAAGAAAATGCTCAGCATGAAAACAAATTTAGACCACACCGTCCTAATGATCTCACGTTTTCTTTGAAAACAATGCATTTCATCGTTTGAAAACAAGGCAGAACAATCCTGAGATTGCAACCAGCCATGTTAGACCTTAAAACCTCAATTTCATAAAATAAATAAATAAATAAAACTATGCATATGGAAATTGAAATGTCCAGGTACGAAGAATCGTGGAATCACATGCAAGTGGTCACATGCAAGGGGTCACATGCAAGTGGTCACATGCCCGCAGTGAAGGACAATGGCACTCGTAAATGCTAAACATGTGTTTGGGACCATTATTTTATCAAATTTTGAATTTTTTAAAAAATTTTTAATTTTTAAATTTTTTTTTAAATACTGATATTAAAAATAAATTTTAAAAATAAAAAAATATTATTTTAATATATTTTAAAGTAAAAAATACTTTAAAAAAATTTACCATCATCCCAAAAAAAAAATCTAAATTTACAACGTTTTCAAACCAAACAGGCAACCAAACCCCCGTAAAAAATATGCGACACAAGCGCAGCCACTATTTAACTCTCGAAAAGGCAATATTGATGCTCTATTTTTTTCACGTGAAAATCAACTCGAGACATGTATAAGATTGCAGCCCACATACTCCCACATACAACTGGAGGTGTTTAGGGGCCGAGTTGGGCTAGGTTTAGGCCGGTTTATTTTTCTCGAACCAAACCCGGCCAGACAAATTGGATCTAACTGAGCCTAGTAAAGCGCTAAAAAAAAGAGAGAGAGTAAAGTCTCGAACCTTTTTTTTTTCGCTGCCGAATAATCATATATTCTTGTTAAGAAGGAAAAACAAAAAAGCTAGATTTACGTTTTTTTTTTAAATAAACATAAGGTATTATTCTTATAAATTTCCCAAACAAAGCTGAGCTACTCGGATTTGTGCACGCTATGCAACAAATCTTAATGCGGATTGTAAGCTTGTGGCTTTGTTGAGATTCGAGACGAAAATCTTCTTCTGCGTGCTCCGTCATTAACGATGTGATTTATAAATCTCTCTGTAAACAAAAATCAAACCAAATCATGGAAGAAGAAAAAAAATGAGCGTTGCCTTTGATATACTAAATAGGATGAATATTATAAATGTAGTAACTATAGATATGATACCAGAAATAGATTGGTTTTTTTATTATTTTTCAATTCAAATTAACAAAAGTAATCTCTCCTTTAATAATATGAATTCCAAACGTTCACATCCAGATATATATAACTTATCATGTTAATTTAATTAAAAAAATATTTAAGAGTATAGTAACAATTGTTTTTCAAAATATTTTTTGTTTAGAAAAATATCAAAATAATTTTTTTTTATTTTTAAATTTATTTTTAATATCAAGATATCAAATTAATCAAAAATACTAAAAAAAATTAATTTGAAGCAAAATATTTTTTAAATTTTAACAAAAAATAGGTTAAAACTCACTCATAAACACTTCACAAAAGTAAACTCGGTTAATTCAGTTAAATTTAGGGAAGACTAATTAGATCAACTAATTATGCACCTATATATATATTTCCTTTAAAAGTTATTATTGTTTTTTCCTTTTCTTTTTGATAAGCATGGATTCATTAAAAAACACCAAGAGGCAAAAAGGAAGAAAAAAATGTATAGCTGCAGATAAGCAGCAGGAAAAACATAAACAATAAAAGCATCGAAATTTCGTAATTCTTGTTGCAAGTCTAGTTATTATTGAATTTAGTGGTTGCTCAATTTAGCTATTTTTTAACTATATTTTAATTAAAATAGCTAGAAATTCATTTTAACTAGCTCTATAAAATAAAGAGGCATCAATATTTTATTATTATATTTCATTATTCAAATTATTTTTAAATTCTCTAAACTCATTTAACTCTATTTCTCTTGATCAAAACAATGTTTAGCATCATTTCCATATTTAAATGTTTGCCAAGTGTAAAGGGAATTATTCAACTATAATAACATTGGGAAGTATGTAAAAAATTAAAGCACTAAACTATTTTGTTTTGTTAATTTTTAATGTTTTGAATTGTTTTGACGTGATATTTTTAAAAATAATTTTTAAAAAATAAAAAAAAAATTATTTTAATATATTTTAACATAAAAAATTATTTAAAAAACAATAATAAACACCGCACGAGATGTGATCCACAATTCGACTCAAGGATGCACTTGGTATTGCACCATTGACCGTTGATATATTTTTTTCTGAATAAACGGTAATCAAGCAAACAAAAAAAGAGAGAGCTTTTGTTCGCTGCAGTGGAGTATTCTAGAAAAAGGGTTCCTTGAAACCCTTCACAAAACCCAACAATCTCAAAACAACCGGCCCCTTGTTTCCTCTCCGTCGGTGCCTTTCAACACACACCTACTCCCACCATAAAACCAGAATTTCTCCGCCGAATACGTCCTTTTCAACACCGACCCTGTCACCAACACAGAATCCTACTCCCTCGACGAGATCATCTACCGCGCGCTCCTACTGGCGTGCCCTCTTCGACTCTCGCGTTGGTAAAACCACTTGGCCTTATGGTTCCCGTGTGTGGTCCAAGAAAGAACGGGTCTTATTCTCATTGCTGCAAGTCATATTCAGTTTTCTTGGGTTCCTTTTCCTCTTAAATTTGCATCCATAGGACCATCAAAGACAAGTCCATAAATCCCTCTTTAATTATTCTGTGTTCACGTAGCTGGGCTCTGATACTTCTCACTCTTACATTCCTTTATAAAATTTGGTTTGAATGATCTTGCAGCTGACTGCAGACTTGTTTTGGCCGAAAGTGGTAAAGGAAACTCGCCCATTCTGGTTTACACGTAGTCACTCTAATTGATTTTAGCCGGTTTAAAGTGACCGGATGTTTAATTATCCGGTCCAAAACTTTGTGTTTTAATATAGGTAGTGAATAAGGCACCTCACCAATCCCTTCAATATCGTTTTCCTTGAAGGATCCGGCACATAGTCGACATTCAACCCTATTACACCTGTGTTTTTTTTTTGCTGATATAGTTATTTCTGTATTATATATGGGGACAAGTTCTAACATGCCAACTTAACCGTCAGCATATATAATTGAGTTGAAGATAACACAAATAAGATAAAATGACATAACAATTCAACTAAAAAAAATTTAAGACCATAATCATGTGATTTTTTGTACAGAATTTATAAAAAAGGCCGCATGGTTTAATTATGAGCAATGCAACGAGTGTTACAAGTGCAATATGACATGTCCTTGCCAATCAACAATGTTTTTGGATAGAAGTTATCAATTCTAATCTTATAAATTTTAGATTCATTAAAAGTTTATAGTTATTAATTTTAGAACCTATAAAATTATTTAAAGTATATATAAATTGATTTGAATATTTATATTAATAATGATAAAAATATTTGCTTTCAAAGTTGATGTTTGTATTGAAAGTTAATTACTTGTGATAAATACCATTTTTTTTTATTCTTCTAGAAAATGAGTCTAATAACTAATAAGATCGTGTGTTAGAGCATAAACACAAGCAAATTGAATTCTACAAGGAAATCCAAATTAATTGAGCCGACCACATTCCACGCATAGCGTAGACGGCAGAGTCGATGTTGCCATTGTGATCCTATTGGTTGCAAATTGAATCTTTATTAATATCATTATTACAATGCTAGTGGCGTATTGTCTTTCAGGAATATAGTACTAATATTCCCTTCAATATCATCTTCACTTGGAGGATCCGGCACATAGTCATTCAACTTCCAGAATCCGTTGTCCATTTGGATCATGCCCATGTTCATCACCGTACGCCAATTAGGCGGGACTTTATACTTTTCCGGCAATACATCTGCAGATTTGTTTACCAGTGCAATGTCGCGATCGATAAGCAACCTGAATTCTCCAAGTTTCCCTTGGTAACCTGCGATTGCATGTAGATAAATGTCCAAATTATGCGGTTCAGCATTTGGATCCTTCAAGTATGGCGACTTGCTGCTGTCAATTTCCAACTCTTCACCTATATCTTTGTATGTATTGTAGAAAGCCGGTGGAAGACTAGGGATAATATCATTTTCGTTTTTTATGCGCAGGACATGAAGATTAGCAAGGCCATTGAATACATCTTGGAAGCCTTTGTCTCCAAGGCGGGGGCTCGCATAAGCGAAGACTGTGACACGAAATCCTGTATATGATCCAGCAGGCTTGTTGTAACCATTGGAAACTATGTCCATGGCATTCAATGTTGCAAGTGCTGCACCTAAGCTATGGCCTGCCACAGTTATGCTCACATCCTCACCGTTGTGAGCATACTTGTCCACAAGTCTCCTGACCTCGGCAAGAACCTGGATAGCAAAATCAAGATCAAATAGTTCATTATGGGATATAAATACTTTTCTTCCACAGTACTTAAGCAATGACAAGGTATATCAATATTTACCTGTTCTCTAGCACTAGTCTTGTTGTACTTGGAGCTTGAGCTTTTGGCCAAATATACGCTGTGAAAACCATGGTGCATCTTGGGATTGTGGGCACCTCCAAGAATTTCAGCAGCTGATACCAGATCAAATTGAAGATTTTTCGCCCATTCGGACGCCAAGATTGTTCCTCTCCAGCAAACCAAAATATCCCTTCTCCCTAAGACCGTATTCCCTTCATCTGTAGTCACAGCCACATATCCAATCCAAGCAGACTCCTTGATATCAAACTCCATATAATCAGCAAAATCATCCAGTTTCAAGTAAAAGTACTTCGTCACTTGATATTTGAAAGGATTACCATTTTGCAGACCCACATGGGAGAAGAGTTCTTCTGGTGGATAACGAGAAAGTGCAAAAGAATTTGATGCCTTGACGTTGTTGAAGCCATCACCAATAGCCCCAACCCTTTCACCGTAGTGAATAAGATAGCGGCGGAAATCGGTGTTGATGGGATGAATCAAAAGACCATCCCAGTTGTTGAATCCACTAAAAGCCTTCCAATGATCTGCTATGCCGGCCATATCAGTCTTATAGTATGTTTGATAACTCCTCTTGCAAGGCAAGTGTGTGGTGTTATCATATTGCTTAGTCTCGTATTTTTTTTTATTGTATAGAGATTATCCCCCAAAGCTTGTACACTTGAATAATCCAACAGTAACCGAACAACATTGTAAGTTTAAAAACCTTTTGAACGATGTAATGGGAGGTAAATAATAATTAAATTTAATTAATTAGCACTCTTTCACTTTCTCGTCCTCTAATTATAATAATTACAACATTGTTATGATGTTATCCGAACTAAGCATAATATTTGTTCTGATATATATATATATATATATATATATATATATATATATATATATATATAAAAAGACAAATAATATATGATAGTACAATATTTATGTATTGTTTGCAAAGAGACGAGACCAAAATTGAAAGAAAGAAAGAATTAAACCCTTTTTTTAAAAAACAAAATACGGTGTCAACTCTAGTTCTTTTTTCAATCATTTAATTTTTTTTAATTTTTAATTTTATCAGTCAATATTATGTTACTTAAGATTCAAGATTGATCAATAATTTATTTTTATTTATTTTTTATGTTGTTATCATAATATCAAAAAAATACCTTGATATTAGATTGATACTTGATTTTACAAAAATAATTTTGATTTTATTGTTTAAAAAAGGATTGAAAATGAGGTACCATAACTGAAACAAAGAAATAGCAAGATTCTCTTTTTTAAAACATTGTGGTGTCAATGCCTTTTATGTTGATTTTGCCTTAGATATTTTTAAATTTCTCTTTTGGTCTTTTTAGTTGGACAATTAAACCATTTAATTCAAAACTTTATTTTAATTATATTTAATTTCTTAGTTTGAGATAGGATAGAGAATCACTAGAAAATAGTTAAGGAAAAAGAAAGTTAATGATTGATTAATTTTTAACCATGAAATTAGTTATTTTTAATGCCAACGTATTTTATTTGATGAGTTAAGTTTTATTTAAGTTTTTTCTTTTTATCTTGCTGAAAAAAATAGATAAAGCTCTAAGATTTATTTTTGAATTTGGATTGATTTTTTTATCAATTAAATGCAAATTTATAACAAGAAATGAGTTTTTTAAGGTTTCTAGAGTGTTTTATATGTGTTTTTAATTCAACAAAATGGGTCGCAATGATTTTTATTATTTTTTTGGACCTAGAGGTCGGTAGTGTGACTTTCTAGCCATCTAATATGGCTGAATTTCGACTAGTAAACAACATATTGTCTAATATATTTTATAAAAAGATTAGAAAAATTATTATTTTTCACTGGACATCGAATTCTTCGTTTTAATTTTATTCAATGGTTTAGTAGGGTCGCCAGCTTTTTAAAAAATCAAATGTGGTATGCAGGGCTATTTTTATTTTTTTTCAATAGTTTATATTTAATTTATTAAAAGTTATATGATTAAAAAAAACTCTTTTAAATTATTATATTAATTAAATATTGTTTTATATATTATTTTATTAAAAGTCCATTTAATTTTTACTTTATTATGAGCAATTATTATTTTTTACAATCTATTGTATTCTTTTTTTTAATTTTATTTGGTTGGTTTTGTTCGGGTCATCGATTTTTGTTATCATATAATTAAATAAAAAATAATACGTAAGTCATGAATTTAACGAGTTGATCTAGATTGATCAATATGATATATTGTTGCCTCATTATTTAATAAAAAATTAAGTCATCTTGAAATTTGTTTAAGTTAAACCATTTTTTTACCAGGTTTCCGGGTTACTTTTAGATTCGTCAAGTCAACCAGATCATATTAAATCAATTCTTATAAAATTTAATTTGATTCTCGAGTGAGATAAAAATTGAGGTTAAAAGATATAAAAAATAATCAACGAATTTAATTTCCATGACAACACATGAGAGTTGTGTTGATATGTTTTTCCATTAAAATATTAGGGAGCTATCTTTTTAGAATGGAAACTTGCTTTTGGAATGAAAATAAAATAGTGTCTAAAAAATAAATATTATGGTGAAAAATTTGAAAAAAAAAATATGAGTACATTAATAAGAAAAGGGGTTATAGTTAAAAAGTTATCTTTTTGTTTCTTTATTTTGAATCGTCCTTATTTTTTAGGTATGCCTTTTGAAAGCTTTCGGAAAAAATTCTAAGAATCAAAGATATTAATAATAAAAAAAAGCTTTTACTAGCAAAATATGTTTTCAATAAAATTTAAATTATTACTCTTCTAGTGTCATGTAATTAAGTTAAAAAAATAAAATACAGTTCAAGATCTTCCTGAAACACATGATTGGATATCTTTAATTGTGGATATTTCTTAACTTCATTAATTAGTGTTTTATTAGCATTAAGATCTCTTTTAATTATTTATCAGCGCATAAAATCTTTCATGTAATTTACTAAACATACACGTCAAATTTTGAATTAATAATTAAAATTTATTTTATTACTAGAAAACACACTAGCATGACTTAAACATTTTTTTTTATGTTAGAAAAAAAATTGTTCCAACATGAGGCATATTGTAGCCAATTATCCAGTAAAACATGAACTTAGTCATGTACAAATTACGTGACGTATTTTTATTAGTTTTAACAGAAAAAATTGACAAAAAAATATAAGAAACATAATAACTTTATAATTGTAAATTAAATACAATTAAACATATAAGAATAGATGGTATATAATCCTTAAAATATGAAGATATATGGAGCCTTTTTCTGGATAAACAAGCTTGAAAATTTTAACACTCCAAGCCAAGTCATGATCTGCATAATAACTTGTTTTTTCCTCCGTCCTTTTTTCTTAGACATTTTCTTTTCACATTTGGACAGCCAAATGTTTCTTCCTTTTAGCTTGGATCACCCACTTTTCCACCAGGGATGTGCAAGCCTCTATCTCCACATCCATGGTAATGTGAAAAAATCTGAATAATTTCAATATTCTCATGCAAATGGCAGAATTGTATGTTTGGTTACGCAATTTAACTTGTTTTTTTATTAAAATTTAAATTATTTTTTTTATATTTTCATGTTGTTTTATACTATTGTAAAAAATATTATTTATAAAATAAAAAATATTTTTTTAAATAAAAAAATATTTTAAAAATTTATTACGGCTTGACTTCCGAATTTCCGTATCAAATGCGGGGTTACATGTGCATAGCCCTTTCGGCTGATCATTGCCCATTTGGAAACCACATGTACACGACACGTGCCACAAAACCCATGGCTCATAGCTTATAGCTCTAGCCGACCATCTGATCCAAAAAAAATAAAATTTCAAAGTGTAGTTCACCAACCACAGTATACGTGTTATGATCTTCCTATTTTCTTCTCTCCATAAAACTCTTACACGCATCTTTCAATCTGTTCTTTCCCTCTCATAAATAATGCATGGCCAATGCTCTATTTTGTAGTTTTAGCTCTTTCAAGTT
Organism: Populus x sibirica; assembly: GCA_019202695.1. Lineage (NCBI taxonomy): Eukaryota > Viridiplantae > Streptophyta > Magnoliopsida > Malpighiales > Salicaceae > Populus > Populus x sibirica. Next base: position 306,946 of record JAGMVL010000053.1, read on the forward strand.
CTTGACATTAACACTCCTAGTCCACTGGTAGCCTGCGTGGTGCTGAGTTTGTGATCATGGCTAATTGTTTGGTCTTTTTTCTCTTGGTTTTAGTTTGGCTTTGGGTTAGGGCTAGGGCTAGCCACATTGGTTTGGGTTCAAGATTGATGGCTCGTGATCAAAATGAAGCATGGGTTTCAGATAATGGTACGTTTGCTTTTGGTTTAACTCCAGCGGCTAATGCTCGTGATCAATTTCAAGTGGCCATTTGGTTCGCAGATCTTCCTGGTGATCGAACCATAGTTTGGTCAGCTAATAGGTACACTTACTTATGAGTCCCTGATCTATATTTCATTTTTAATTTAGTCCCTAAACTAGTTTATCTTCAATTGGATCCTCCATTTATCAGAAATTCTCAAATGGGTTCTGTCCATATCATTATATTTTTCATTTTTATTTTATTTTATGAAATGATGTCATTTAAGAAAAAGGAAAGAAAGAAAAAATCAAAGCCATTTATCCTTCTGTAGTCTTTACAGAAGCTTTCGCAGGTGACACTTTCTTAATTTTCTCAGTGATGATCTGATATATAGAAACTCCCTGGTCAACAAAAACGCATTCCTGGAGCTGGACACCACCGGCAACCTAGTTCTAATCGACGACGAAAGAACAATCTGGATGTCAAACACCTCCGGCGCAGGCATTACATCAGCAAGCATGGAAGAAACTGGCAACTTTATCCTCCACACTAACACTAACCACTCAGCATGGCAAAGTTTTGAACATCCTTCCGATACTTTACTTCCAAACCAACCTTTAACAGTATCCCTTGAACTAACATCACCAAAATCACCTTCACAGGGTGGCTATTACTCACTCAAAATGTTACAACAGCCTACTTCATTAAGCCTTGCTTTAACATACAACTTGCCTGAAACCTATGATGCGTCACCTGAAGCTTATGCCAACTTTTCCTATTGGCCTGGACCGGATATTTCAAATGTTACTGGGGATGTTGTCGCGGTTTTGGATGATGCAGGAAGCTTTGGAATTGTGTATGGTGAATCATCAAACGGGGCAGTTTATGTGTATAAGAATGATGGTGACTATAATGGATTAGGTTCAGCTACAAATCAATCAAGTACTCAGTCAGCAGTTCTTCGAAGACTGATACTTGAGACTAATGGGAATTTGAGACTGTATCGATGGGATAACAATGTTAATGGTTCACGGGAGTGGGTTCCAGAGTGGGCTGCAGTGTCAAATCCTTGTGACATTGCTGGAATTTGTGGTAATGGAGTATGTAATTTGGATAGAAGCAAGACTAATGCTTCTTGTACATGCTTGCCTGGTACTTCCAAAGCAGGGGGTGATAACTTCTGCATGGAGAACTCATCATCGATTGGAAGTTGTGATTCCCGAAATACAAATCAAACATCTGAGTTCAGGATTGCAGCTGTGCAGCAAACAAGTTATTTTTTCTCCGATTTTTCGGTGGTAACAAATTACAGTGATATTCCTACAGTGTCAAAGTGTGGTGACGCTTGTCTATCAGATTGTGAGTGTGTAGCTTCTGTTTATGGACTTGATGATGAGAAGCCTTATTGTTGGATACTGAGGAGCTTAGACTTTGGTGGATATGAGGACACTGGATCCACCTTGTTTGTGAAGGTTAGAGGCAACGAATCGATGTCTTCAGGAGGCAATAAAAGTGGGACAGATGATGATAATACAAGAAAGAAGGTTGTGGTTATACCTATAGTTCTCAGCATGGCAATTCTTGTTGGCCTACTATGCCTATTACTATATTTCAATGTTCATAAAAAGAGATACTTGGAAAGAGCTATGGAGAGCTCTCCTATTCTTCCTGATGCTCCAATACATTTTACTTACCGCGACTTGCAGATTCGTACGTGCAATTTTTCACAGCTACTTGGAACAGGTAAATAATTATCACATAAATACAGAAACAGAGGAACTGAAACAGGGAAAATTTGAGTCTATCGAGTTTTAGTTATTTATGCATGCTATTGTCGTATTGCAGGAGGATTTGGAAGTGTATACAAAGGAAGCCTTGGAGATGGAACTTTGGTTGCTGTAAAGAAGCTAGACAAGGTTTTACCTCATGGGGAGAAAGAATTTATAACTGAAGTAAATACCATAGGCTCTATGCATCACATGAACCTGGTTCGTCTATGTGGGTACTGCTCGGAGGGAATGCAACGGTAAGAAATGCTTCCCAGAAAGAACTTAAAGTGTTGAAAACCTCAAATGTCGTTGATTCATCCTACATTTTCAGATACAAAAGACTACGACTCTAACAAATAGTTTTTTTTTCTTGAAAATTTGTTCATTTCCTTTGGCAGTCTCCTAGTTTATGAGTTCCTGAAAAATGGGTCACTGGACAAATGGATCTTTCCTTCGTATAGTTGCCGAGATAGACTACTGGATTGGTCAACTCGCTTCGATATAGCCATTGCCACTGCAAAAGGGATTGCGTACTTTCACGAGCAATGCAGAGACCGGATAATTCACTGCGATATCAAGCCGGAGAATATTTTGTTAGATGAGAATTTTTGTCCTAAAGTATCAGATTTCGGACTAGCTAAGTTAATGGGAAGGGAGCATTCGCATGTTGTGACCATGGTTCGAGGAACTAGAGGCTATTTGGCTCCAGAATGGGTTAGCAACAGGCCTATTACTGTGAAGGCTGATGTTTATAGTTATGGAATGCTTCTTTTGGAGATTGTTGGTGGCAGAAGAAACCTTGACATGTCTTTTGATGCGGAGGACTTCTTTTACCCTGGTTGGGCTTTCAAGGTATCAAAAGTTTTCTAGCTCAACCTTATCAGCTACAAAGGGTGTTTTCATGGCAATAATTCTCTTTTAATCTGATCATGATATCGATGCTTTTTTGCAGGCGGTGATGAATGATACACCACTGAAAGCAGCAGATCGCAGACTAGAAGGTTCGGTAAAAGAAGAAGAGCTAATAAGAGCAGTGAAAGTTGCTTTTTGGTGCATTCAAGATGAGGTCTACTCGAGACCTTCAATGGGAGAAGTGGTGAAAATGCTAGAAGGATCAATGGAGATAAACACACCACCAATGCCACAAACTGTCTTGGAATTGATAGAAGAAGGCTTAGAACAAGTTTACAAGGCCATGAAGAGAGAATTCAATCAATATAGCTCCTTCACCACTGCTACTGGTCACCCGTCATCTCATGCTACGTGCAGTTATTCAACAATGTCACCTAGATAGGACAAAGGACAATATTTTGTTTGACTTGATAATGTCAACTGGGTTAATTTAAGTTTTAATTTTTTTTTATTATTAACTGTACTAATTTACCTTGACTAATTCCACGGGTTCTAGAATTAACGACCATGTAAATCTTTAATGATCCTGAGGTTTATGAGACTTGAATCAGTGACCTTTAAGGAACAAATCTAAAACCTGACCAGTTGAGCTATACTTTTCAAGATTAAGTTTTAACCTTTTAATGTGGCAATGGGTGTCTAAGATTTTTGGTCAATTTTTTTTATTGATTTAACATCCAATTTTACAATGTTAAATTAAATTTTAATTTACCCTCACATGTGTTTATGTAGTTTTTCAATTTCATCTAAAATCTTTTATTTGTTTCAGTTAGATCTCGTATCTTTTTATTTTTGCTTTCCTATATGAAAATTTCAATTTTTTCCTCAAAGTCGATAGAATATCTCAATATAATCCAAAAGATAAGAATGAAAAAATTGCAATTGAAAAAAAATCAATGATGCAAGGTGTTTTCTTTCAATAAAGAAATATGATAAAAAAACTTTTTCTCATCAACATTATCCAGTAGTCCTTTGACAATAAAGAATAAAATTAAACTAAAAACAGATATGATAAATAATAGTTTTTAATAAAATTAATTAACTAGAAAGTCTCTCCTACAATCACTCACTAGCATATTATATCTACACTTTTTATCCAATTGTCCATTAAAATCCTAAAAATTTTATTAGAGTTTTTATCATTTTTTTAATTATCATTAATTTTTATTGAATAAATCGTGCTATTAATAAAAATAAAAAGGATATGTTATTGTTAAAAACAAAATACAGGAATGAGAGAAGATAATTTTGACTAATAAAATGTATTTTTTCCTTAAAATTTAAGTGATTTATTTTATTATAAATATCTAGTTTAATTTTAATATAATTAAATAAAAATAAATTTTTAAAAAGTATTCTATTATAACATAATAGGTTCGGGTCATTTTAATAGTATCATGCTAAAAGTTTAAATTTTTTATCCTTAGACAATTAAATTAGTGTTTGTGTGAATGGTTAATTCGTGTTTAGGCTGTGTTTGATTGCAGGAAAGTGAATTCCTGGAATTTACTTTTCTTGTTTTCCCATGTTTGGCAACAATATGGAAAATTAGTCAACGGAAACTTAATTCCGGTCAACAAAGGAAACACAACTTCAACAAAGGAAAGTGTTTTCCTTTTGATAAGAACCGGAAAACACTTTCCTTTTCTTTCATTGTACACATTTTTTTGTCACAATTATTATTTTATTTTGCTATATTTGTATATGTACTTGTTTTATTTTGTTTTGATTAATTCATGATTAGTATTTAATTATATTTGTTACATATGGATAAATTTGAAAAAAAAACTCATTTTAAGCTTTTAAAATTGAAAAAAATATAGTAATAGGTTTTACTTAAAAAATATTTCGCAAGCTTATTTCTATATAATATGATATGACATATATAGTTATATTTTATAAAATAAGCTATGTATGAATATATATTATAATAAAAAAAATTCATCATTTGCTGATTATATCAAATTTGATCCTCAAACTTTTGATTGCTATATATAATTTGTTTTGAATATTTATTTTTCAATTTCATCTCTTAAAATTTAATTTTTATATTAATTTTGGTCCTTATTTTTATAATTGCTATTTGCTTTTTCCTTATCATTTTTTTTATTGAAATTTTTTATCTATCAAATTTGGTCCTCATTCTTTTGATTTTTACTTATTTTATTTGAAATAATTTATGAAATGTTAATTATTATTATTTTAATTTCTTCACCTTTTATTTTTTTTAATTTTTTAGATTTGATCTCTATTATTTTGATTATTATTTATTTTATTTGAGATAATTTATGAAATTATATTTTTTTTCAATTTCATTCTCATTCAACTTTTTAATTTGTAAGATTTGTTCCTTATTATTTTAATAAACTTGAAAAAATAAAACATTAATAAGTTATTTTCCAGCTCATTTTCCATAACATAACCAAACACTGGAAAGTGTTTTCCAACTTATTTTCCATTACACTACCAAACATTAGAAAATATTTTCCTGGAATTTACTTTCCCCGGAATTCACTTTCCAAAAGGAAACTACTTTCCTGCAAACAAACGGGGCCTAAAAAAATGTTTGACTACATGTTTTAACTATAATTTTTTTAAAAATATTATTTTTATTATTTTTTGTTTTTTTAATATTTTAATATATTAAGGTTAAAAATAAATAAATAATAAATATTATTTTAATATGTTTTAAATAAAAAATATTTTAAAAAATTACATAAGAAAATATCCTAATTCCGCAGAAACCATATTCTTAACTCTATGTGGGCTTAGAATTTTACAAGACGCAGCGATAAAAAAAAAAAATCATAAATTTTGGAATCCTACACTCCAAACTGGGCCTCATCTTGTTAGTGGGCCATGGTCACATTATACCTAGCCCAGACCACTTACCCGAACCGAATTCAACTTCCTTCTTTTTTACACTCTCGAGTCTTCTCGATTAACTCGATGCTATTGTAGGCTTTTTAGCTTGAGAGAAAAGCCGTAGTTTTTGAAAAATTAGTGCTTTTAATTTAATTATTTAAATTTAAAACAAGCTTTTCCCTCTCATATCTCTGGAAAAAAGAAAAACTAAGAAGAAGAGAAACGCCATTGGAGAGAGAACGAGTAGAAATGGCAAGCGAACAGGACATGAGTAACTGGACCGATCTACTCCACTCCTCCACCAAACTTCTCGAACAAGCTGCTCCTTCCCCTCAATTCCCTCCTCTTCAGGTTTTTTTGTTTTTTTTTCTCTCTCGCACTCTCCTTTTTTCTTTTCTGTTTGTTTCTCGAGAAAACGCGATGGCAATTTTCAAAAGCCGAGGATATATACTTTTATTCATTGTTAATCCATCGGTTCTTTTCTCTTTGTTAACAAAAATAAATTAATTGAAAGCTTGATTTATTTAACATTGTGAACTTTTTTTCCTTTCTTTTTATTATCCGATTTTATAGAAATTATACTTTATTGTTAAAAGAAATTGCTTGCTTTTGCTTTCAATTTCATTTACGTACTGTTTTTTTTTTATCTATTATTATTGTTATTATTACTCAATTAATTTTTTGACCATTAGAATTAGTGCATTTTGTTGTTTTGTACTAATTTAGTGAGTTTATAATGTTTTTCTGTATGTTTTAGAGGAACTTAGATCAATTAGAAGCATTATCGAAGAAACTCAAGGCTAAAGCCATAAGACCCGAGGCTCCTTCGCAATCTATTGCCGCTACAAGGTTGGTTTTTTCAATCACTTTCTGAATTTCTCTCTATTACTGTTTAAATACTGTTTTCTATGATGTCATGTCTATTAAGGGTATCATTGATTGGAATCTTGGGAGTAAGAAGAATCTTGAATGGACAGGGTTTATTTGTGTTGTTTTATGCATTCACAGGCTTCTTGCACGTGAAGGAATAAATGCCGAGCATCTTGCACGAGATCTAAAGTCTTTTGAATTGAAGGTGAAATTTAGCTTATGTTTTAATTAATGAGTATAAGCTTGCCTTGGTGGACACAGTCGTGCAAATTTACTTTATCAAACAGTTGATGAATGACTATAGACTCCAAAGGTTTGTTGAAAAACAATTTTTTATGATGTGTTGAATGAAATTAAAATTTGATTACTAGTTTGTTAATACTGCCTTGTTTTTGTGACCATGCTGAACTTGCTTTAGGCTACCATTTTGATTTTATGTTTGGGGTAGTGACGTGTTTTGTTCTTTTGAAGTTCCTGTTTCTTTTGCTTCAATGTAATATTCATGGTTCACAATTGGAATTTCATTATTTGTTACACCTGCCTTTTCTATTCCTAGACAACATTTGAGGATGTGTTTCCTGCCGAGGCTACAAGTGTTGAAGAGTATCTTCAACAGGTAATTTTTGCTGCTTTTTTATGATCTGAGCAACAGATCTATGATAATAGCTGTGATTATTTTCTTGTTTCTTTAGTTCCTTAACTCTATGATAGGTTTTTGTTGGCTTGAGAATATTTCACGCTGCTATTCTGTTGACTGCTCAAATGTGTAGTTGACATGCTCTGTTAAATTTAGGTATTAGTTGTACCAAATAACTAAAACATAAACACAAAATCATACTGTTTGCTGGTTGATGGAAGTGCTCTTGTACTAGTATTGAAATTACAAAGACCTTGAAACATAAACACATAATCATACTGTTTGCTGGTTGATGGAAGTGCTCATGTACTAGTATTGAAGTTACAAAGACCTTGAAATTGAATTTTAGTTTTTGTTATAAACAATGTTTTTTCTAACTGTGTTCATTTTTCTGAAAAGAAGAATGGTTTTTCTTTCCCCAGAAATGATTGCATTCTGAGACTGCTTAAAAAGATGACTTTCGAAAATAGCCATCAAATTGACAATCTTCTTTTTTGTTTCATCAATGCATGATGATATCATTTTCTTTCACTATGGTTTTACATGCATGAAAACTTCCCAAAATTCTTATGTAGAAGTGGCTGAAGGTCAATCGAAAGTTACCTTTGGAACATGTCTTTAAATGCCTAACAGAAGTGGCCAAAATTTCTTGCAAATCTCAAATCAATCTAATGGAACAAACAACATGTTGTTTAAGCTTCATGTCTGTTAGGAAGGGAAAAGATTTAGGAAGAAAAATTTCATCAATTGTCCTAAAATATTTTTCTTAAAGCTTCATGAATTGTCCTAAAAACATTCTTCCTTTTATGTTCAAGTTAGGGAAAAGCAAAATAGTATCCCAGGAAGCTGTTCTAATCTTTAAGCTGGTGCTAATGTGTCTATATATAATAGCATAGTTTTGTTATTACCATCTATTTGTTTGGAACTACTGAACTGGAACTTTCAATAATGGTGGTAATTCTCTCTTGTTTTATGAGTTTTGTCGTTTTCAATTACATATATGGATGATTGTGGTACATGCGATTGGCTGATAAATGCTTTAATATCTTACACAATATATCCTCATTTGGTTGTGCAACTCTGCTTTGTCTCAAGTAGTTACCTCCTGCTATTTAGATGGATGCTTTTGCTTCCTAAAAAGTGGCTGTTACTGGTTTATGGTTACACCATGCAATTTTTGTCCATAGTTTCATGAAATGGCAGTGGTATCAGCAATCCAGGAAGCTCAGAAGGATAACGTAAGAAGTTTTAATGATTACATGATGAGAGTTTTGGAGGTTAGTGCCATACAGCATGTATTTGAACTGTTGGTATAATTTATTTACTGCCAGCGTATATATGCTGCTAAATCAATCACAGCTTATGGCTTCTTACTAACCATTTTTTTATGTTAAGTGACTTGTAGTCCCTATTCTTTTCGTAATGGTTTACTTATAAAGTTTTTTAAAGCTGCAATATTACACACATACAATAGCCTTGCTGCAATGTAGACTAATCCACCCAGAATGAATATGGAATTCAACGTAAAATAAATTTAATGCTTGCTTGGCATAATTACCCTATAAATTTCCATCCTTTTTACTATCTGTTTGAATGGATAGGACCACAGTAAAGCAAAGTGACAACTTTAGCGGTAACTGTGCAACTTTTTGAACTTTAAGGAGTGACATGGACCATTATGGAAATCAAACTTAGTAATATATACTTTGCTCTTAACCTTGTCAGTTGCAAAAAAAATTAAAAAATTAGCATGTCACTTTCAAGCAATTACGTTTTAAGAAGTTAAAAAATGTCATAACTAACTTGGTTGCTTCTAGAATTGTAAAAACTAAAAAATCACTGCCACTGTAATATAAAACATGAAGGGGTAAATTGTGGTATGATGATCTACCTTTGATATAGGACAAAGGCAGGGATTTTAGTGGTTGTGATGTCCTATTTGAGTGCTTCTGAGTTATGTTTTAGTGAATGGTTGTTCATTCTGTTTAGACTTCTGTGAAAATGATGTTATTCAAAAACTCACACATCTGCAACTGATTAAGAAGATTAACTAGTCACCTCTAAATTTATGCTGTTTAATGATGTTCCGTTCCCTTGATTTTGTCTCTCTGTGAAATCTGCTTTGATTATTATGCCTGCCTTGTGGCTAAGGCTTGGCACAGTCAGATGGTGGAGGGTGGGAAATTAGTATATAAATGAATTTTCAGAGCTAGTTTGGTCATTTAAAGGCATGCAGTTTTGGATTTAAGAACCAAAAGAGGCATTGAAGTTTTCTTAGAGGTTTCTATGCTCACTGTGTTTTTACTTTGGTTGATGAGTCAAAGTTGATATATTGCAGGAGGATTGGCAAAAGGAAAGACGTGACTTTCTTCAGAGCTTGAGCCGAATTTCATCATTGCCCAGGACTAACATAGTCGATTCAAGTACTGAAGGTACTCGTTCTGGTCAACTAGCTTCTCTGGCTTCCAGCCCTCATGCTTCTTCTGGTCCATCTGGCATGGAAATTGTACCTTTAGCTAACAAACCCATTCTGGAGAAAAAAGCTTCGGCCTGTGCTGAGGTTGTGAAGAATTTGAACCATGCGCGAGAGCATGGCTCACAATTCAAGGTAAGGCTGGTTTTGGTTGCACATTTTCTCTATTAAAACTTGTTTCCACATCTTGTTGAAAGAAATCTATTTCTTGAGTAGCTACAGACTAGGGAAAACTAGAAAATCAAAAGATTTGATAGCAACTTTATCTTTGAAATATACCAAAAGTGTCAGAGTGGAGAATACATCTACTAGAGAATAGATAGAGTATTCCTTTTCAATAATAGTCACTGCTCGCGTCTCATGGATTTGGCAAAAGGAAGACCTGGGACTAACAGCAAATAATCAAGGTTTATATACAGTGTTTTGATAATCACTGGTTGAAAGGCATCGACAACAGCATCGTGCATTTAAGAGTCAAGGTGCAGCATATTGAGCTAGAATTGTCCTTTTTGTTTTCTCTCTTTTTTTAATCATCACATCAAAATATTCTTCAGAAATCTCTAAACTATATCCTTGGACCATGGGTGACAATCATTATATATTATATTTGGTAGTCCAAATCTAGGGATTCAATGGGGTAGATTGCCTTGCCTTGATGCTTATTGGGAGCTTATTGAACAACTATATTATAGAATTGTTTTTTTAAATACCATAAATAGATAGACTAGCAACGAGAACTAGAGATGCATTTTTTGTTGAATTATATTTGTGCAACGCACACTTTCGATGTATGATTGGGCCAGTATTACCTCAAATACACAATTGTTAAGTTTGCTTTTGTTCTAAATATCAATATACTAGAATCATGCTAGGAAGCATCACATAATCTGAAAGGATAGGGGTAAGGGCTATATTTCCAAGGAAGTGGCTAAGACTTGAGATTCAGTCACTAAGATTCTGAGGCATTATGCCTGAGAGGGGATGCGTCTCACATCTGAGGGGTATGGCATTTTGCAACATGCATAGATCACAAAAGATTAGACATTTCTCCTCAGTCCTCTCTAAGTAAGAGTTACAGCCATGTACTAACTTCTTTTAGTATGCATCGTTATGAGGCATTTCATAGCCGGGTAGCCAAGGACAGGTAGTCGCTTACAAATGCCTAGTTTAAACAAAGCGCACAAGCACCCACCTTTCTGGCTTCCAAGTTCTTCGAGGGTGAAATTTTCATCAGGACTTGGAATGATTGCTTATTGAGCCGCTTAATTTCCTGAAGAATTTGAAAATTATAGGATGACCTCAACTCTAATGGGATGTTAGCCATGCCTATATGCCCTGATAATATGTTTCTTCAAGCTGTCATATGTAACCTACATTGCTAGGAAGTAAGATCTTCAAAGGACATTATACTTTTGTGTCATCTTCTCTTGTGTTTAGGTTCTCTTAACTTGATATTATTGATATATGTATATTTTATTTCCTGTTTGCTATTCCTGTAGCCTGCAACAGCTTTCAAAGGTGCTTATGAAAGCTTAGGTGTTGAAGTATCTGGTGGAAAATCTGTTAACATGCAAAAGATATGGCACCTTGTTCAGGTATACTTTTTATTTATTTCCTTATTTTCCTGAAATAGATTCTAGAGGGACCATTATAGAGTTTTTTAAGTTCAGTCTAATGAACAATTTTTTATATTGATAAATACAGTAAGCATTTAAAAGTATTATTTTCCATCTAAATATATATATGTATACTTTGACAGACATTGGTGGGTGAAAATACAACCATGCAACCGATTGTTTCAAGAAAAATGTCATTAGTTATTGGTGCAAGGCGCCATCTTGAATGGGGCCATGAAAAATACATCATGGATACAATACAAAATCATCCAGCACAGGTAGTAATTCTTTCAGTATCTTCTTATTTTGTGGATAACCTATTGTTTTTCAGAATGACATAAATGCTAATATATGTGTACTAATAGTCTTTTTGTTCACTGCTACTACCTTTGTTCTTTGCTTCTAACAAATTGTTGCTTGGTAGTGTTGATTACTATTCATCATTTTTCTGTTCTCATGTCAGGCTGCTCTTGGTGGAGCTGTTGGGAATCTACAAAGAGTTCATGCATTTCTTCGGGTTTGTTAATATTGCTATTCAACTTCTTGCTTGCCTGGACTTGTTCATTGACATTTTTCTTTTACGTGAAATCATATTTTTCTTGTTCTTCTTATCTTTCCGTGCAGATTCGGTTAAGGGATTATGGAGTTCTGGATTTTGATGCAGGTGATACTCATAGGCAGCCTCCAGTTGATACCACTTGGCAGCAGGTCATTGATAAATTCTTATTTTAGGGCCTTGTTACACGTGAATTTTGCTTGGGAATGCTTTTAATAGTTTTTGGTCTCCTAAATGCTTATTACGTGAAAGCCAGAGGGCATTGTTTAAAGGGTCAATAAAGTAGGAACCACGATTCATCTGTAAGATAGTAACCTTTGTGTTTTGCTCTCTTAATTACGTGACCACGCCCATTTCATCTGTAAGATACTATCTTGTTTTAGAGAGACCTCCCGTGGCTAAAATTTATGGGGGTTGTTGCTATAATTTATCTAACTGAAAACAACAACCACCCTAGCAGTGGTAGTTAGGATAATTTCAGAAGCAAGAAAAATAATTAATATAAAGTGCATGCATGCGTCTGTATCATTTAGTTATATTCATTAATTTGGGTCAAGTCATTCAGCAGAATGTTAAATTCCTTTTGAAGCTATTTTGACAAACCAAAATAGCAGGATACTAAATTTATTTTCTGCTGTAACGACAAACCAGTTGTGTTTCTAGCAGAGTACCGAACAATTGTTTTTCATAATCTTTTATCTAAAAAATCTGTGTTTCTATACTAAATCATATTTTTCTGTTTTCAACAGATCTATATTTGCTTGAGAACTGGGTATTATGAGGAAGCAAGAACTGTTGCCCTGTCTTCCCGTGCTTCACACCAATTTGCTCCTATGGTACTGATTTTTCTCTGCTTAAGATAAAAAATTATATACTTTATAAGCAGCCTCCATCATTAGCTTTCCCTTTCACAGCTCATGGAGTGGATTAACTCTGGAGGTATGGTGCCTGCGGATATTGCAGCTGCTGCTTCAGAAGAATGTGAAAAAATGTTAAGAATGGGTGATCGAGTGGGTCGAGCTGCATATGACAAGAAAAAGTTGTTGCTCTATGCTATAGTATCTGGTTCTCGCAGGCAAATTGACCACCTGCTGAGAGATCTGCCAACCCTTTTCAATACTATAGAGGATTTCCTGTGGTTCAAATTATCAGCTGTACAAGAGCACCATGGTGGGACCTCATCTCAGGTCCTGAATGAAAGCTTGGTACCATACAGTTTGGAGGATTTGCAGGCATACTTGAATAAATTTGAGCCATCATATTATACTAAAAATGGGAAAGACCCTCTCGTATACCCTTATGTGTTACTATTAAGCGTCCAGATGCTACCAGCTATCTTATATTTGTCTAAGGAAGCTGCAGATGATGGATACAATATCAACGCAGTCCATGTATCAATCGCACTAGCAGACCATGGGGTTCTTACTGAAGGTGCTGGAGCTGGGCAAAAACTTGGGGTAATGGATGCTTATGCAGAGGTCGCTAGCATAATTAGGCAGTATGGATCTGCATATTTACGTCATGGAAATCTCTCAATGGCACTAGAATATTATGCCCAAGCTGCAGCTACAGTAGGTGGTGGAGAAGCATCATGGACTGGGAGAGGTAATATTGATCAGCAGAGGCAGAGAAGCATGATGTTGAAGCAACTCCTCACTGAGCTATTGCTAAGGGATGGTGGTATTCATCTTTTACTGGGTCCAAGAGGTGCCGGAGAAGAAGGTGAATTGGCACGATTTTTGACTGATTCTAAAGAAAGACAACAATTTCTACTTGAAGCTGCTCGCAAGTGTCAAGAAGCTGGACTAGATGAAAAGGTTAATTTTCCTCTCCTTGCCTTTTGACTCTCTTGGTTTGGAAATCATTCCTTTTTGGAGTTCTTCAGGGAGTCTTAACATTTTTTCTCTAGTTATGCATATCTCTATTTCTCTATAAATGTTTATCTACCTCTTGGTAAAGCAATATAGTGACTAGCTGGTTTTTTTACCTCCATATTGCTCTTTCGCCTCACATTTTCTCATTGTTGATTTGCCCTGATTTGATTGCCAAAATCCAGTCCATAGAAATTCAGAAGAGAGTTGGGGCATTCTCTATGGCTTTAGATACAATCAATAAGTGCCTGTCTGAAGCAATTTGTGCACTATCACGTGGTAGATTGGATGGTGAGAGCTGGACTGCTGGTCTCATTAATTCTGGCAATGAGATTCTGGAGACATTTAAGTATTATCCTAATGAAAGGTAATTATGATCCTGTGTTTTCCTTGGCTTCCTTTTTTGCATTGTTAAGTTTGGGATGGTAGTTTGCTTTTGATATTTTTTACTAGATTACAAGTGCTTGAAGCATTTATTGTCAAAGAACCATCTCAACCCAATAGCTTAAATTGTTAGGTGAGGTTCCAAGATATGATTTATATTATTCTCTAACACATCCCCTCAAGTGAAAGCCCTTCGGGCCTGAAACTTGTACAAGCCCACATTACCTTGTGCTTGATTTTTATCAAATAAATGGGGGTGATGAGATTCGAACCCATGACCACTTGGTCATCAAGGCTCTGATACCATGTTAAAGAACCATCTCAACCCAATAGCTTAAGCTGTTAGGTGAGGTCTCAAGATATAATTTATATTATTCTCTATCATTTATATAGTTGAACTAAAAGCAACTTTCGGAAGCACCAGAAGCTTCAATTTCATGGTTTATATTGTGAATGTTGTTCGCAACCTACGCTGTTAAATTTTTAAATTTGAGATTAAATTGTAATTGACAAGAGAAATCTCTAGCTGCTGTTCATGAAATTCAAGTTGTTGGTGATGACACATGAAATAACCTAATCTATGTTGAGTACTTCATTTGTTAACATTTCATGCACTAAGTTAGTATTGAAATGTGTATCAATTTTCTGAATTATTCAAATTGCTACCACGTCTTTCACCCATATTTTTGCACTCATTTCACGTCATCATGAAGATTATTTACTTGCATGATGTTTTCATATTGTGGAACTTTGTTGATGGTGCTGGCTTCTCATTTGTTGAGTTGATGGCAGATTGCCATCAACTCAAGTTTGGAACTTTTTCTGAAATCAATGAATTCCTGAACTGTTGGGATTCTAACAAATTGACAAGGTTACTGAAGTTTGCAAAACAAGTTCCTCTGAGTTTTTAACATCCCTTCTCTAGGGCCTTTATAGTTTTCAATATCAGTGTTATTTATTCTTTTTATATCTTCTCTATAGTTTTCCTGAACTCAATCATTCGGTTATGGTACCCAGTTTTCAAGAAAGAGGTCATGTCATAGAGCAAGAAACAGTATTGAGACAGCTTGAGGCAACATTATCTGTTCACAAGTTGGCGAGAATGGGTCACTATCTTGATGCTTTAAGGGAGCTTGCCAAACTTCCTTTTCTTCCATTTGATCCACGAGTGCCAGATGTCACTGTTGATGCACTTCAGAATTTATCCCTTCATGTTCAGGCTTGTGTGCCATACCTTTTGAAGGTTGCTTTAACATGTTTGGATAATGTGACAGATTCTGATGGGTCACTTCGTGCCATGAGAGCAAAGGTATTTTGGAAAATTTATCTGATCTCGTTATTTTTTCTTTGATAGATATTGGTGCTCCTTTGAAAATGCTATTTTGCTTGTGATCTCTTTGAAATTGCTTACTAAAAATTTGTAGTTTGAAGGATAGTGAGTAAAGGTTGTCAAAAACTGCAACCTGGATCATAGTCATATGATCCTAAAGTCTAGACATATAAAATCTTTTGAATTGCTAAGAAGAGTGTGAGTGGATACAGTCTTGGTGGGATTGCAGTAGAATTTGTAGGATCATAGTATCACATAATCTTAATTTTTTAAGCAATTTAAGTCTTTTTTGCTTACTAATCAGTCTGAACATGAAATATGGGTTTTGTTTTACCCAGTTTAAAAGACATGTAAACTTGATATCTGGATTGCCAAAGTATTTCTTGGCTTAAGTGGTGACATAAGTCCTCATTTTCTTGTAAGGTTTTGGTGACCATGACATCATTTAATAGATACATCCTCAAATTCCTAGCATGCCTTTATCGATTATGTCATTATAAACAGATGAAAATCTCGATAGATAAAAATTATAGTTGAGACACCCCATTGTGAGAAAAAGTTCAGACCCTCAAATGTTTTATACTTGAAAACTGAGAAAGGCCCATTCCTTAAAAATTATGATGATGAGCTAGAAAAATGCTTGAATGGGTTTTGATAGTTTTCCTACAGATTATATGGAGGGCCAGAAATAATGATGAAATGACACCGTTGTAATATGAACTCATATATGCTGCCAAATGCGTACCAATGCACCCAATTTTCATTTCTATGATTTGATGTGTTTCGTTGTTTTCTTCGGGCTTTTCTAGTTATAAATGATTTTGATTTGCAAAACATATAGTAGCCATCAGGCGCATAATGATTTGGTAGTGAAAATGAATTGCTGGATTTTGATCTTGTCAATTTAGAGTGTAACTGTCGTTGAAAATGGGGTGGTTCTTTTGAGAATAGGCACAGAATGTCGCTGCCTAGTGATTGTTATTATTATTTTTCTGGTACCTTTTGCAGATTACACAGTTCCTTGCAAATAATATGAATCGGAATTGGCCTCGTGATTTGTATGAGAAGGTTGCTCGAAGTTTGTGAAGTAAATTAAAGGTGGTGGTTTGAGATGGCAATTCATCCCTCAGGTGGACAAATCTGTTAGAGGCAGTGTTTCAGGTTATTATCACACATGTAGCTCCTTGAACAGTCAAAAACATTTTAACCTAACCAAAATGAGTGTTTCTTGGCGAGGAAACGCAGCTGTTTCGAAATGAATTGTGCAATTTTGTATTTCAAACTTGGAAGATCCTCCAGTCTATAGCTCTAAATTTTGAAATGTGAGCTCCATATGCTTCTTCTTCTTCTTCTTCTTCTTCTTCTTCTTGTATCTTTTTGAATAAGTTCATGCTGCCATTTTTTGTGTCATTAACCATTTCCCTCTTGAGGAGCCGAAGCTTGCTGTCAATTTTTGCAGAATATATATAAGCCATTGAGAATCGACTGTTGTTGGTTTTCTCCTATGCAATTGAAACCAGTGGATGACAAAGATATTTGAGGAAAATTTGATCGAATCATTGAACATAAAAGTGCAGGTCGTCTTCAAGAGAGGTATCCTTTCTAGTTTTTTCATGAGCGGCGACATGGTTCCTCAAGTTTAGGAAATTGGCCAAGTCAGCCCCTGTACTTTTACTTTGTAAAGATAGGATGGCAGTATCTAAAAGGATGGGGGGGGGGGGGGAATCTCCCCAGGTCCTCTTCCACTCTGATTAGAAAGATTCTTTGTACATAAATTTAACTACTAATGAAGCTTTTACTGCATGGTCAAAAAGCTTAGTAAACTTCTATATATAACATATAAAAAGCATTTTACCAATGTAAAAAGAAATAGTAATGTGAATGAATCTTTTATTCCTAGTTGCATCCTGGGTTTTTTCTGAAGTTATAAAACCCGGTTATGAAGGTCAACGGTTAATTAAAAAGATATTTATTTTAAAAAATATTATTTTAATAAAAATTAAGTTTTTAATTAGATTTTATTTAGTATTGGGAGTCAATTCTGGTTTTAATGGATCATGTCAAGTCAATTATCTAATTTTAAAAAAAATTAAAAAAAAAATACCTGGACAAATCTAGATTCTGCATTGACTGGAACCCGAGTGAATTTGTGTCCGGGTTTTATAATAATACTTTCGTCGATTAACTAATAGGGCTGAACTACTTTTTCAACTAGCCGCTGTACATCCTATGATCAATACAGCTTCATTTGTGTACATGAAAAGTTGAAAACCAATAAATATTTTATGAACCAATAGTACAATAACACATTATATTTTTGCTTCTAATTTGGGCATCTCCCCCTCTTTTAAAATACCATTTTATTTTAATTTTTTAATCTTTAATTATTAATATTAATCAAGAATTAATAATTAATAATTACTAAAACTATTTTTTAAAACTTGACCTCATATTTTGATCCAGAAACCTTATGATAAGTTGAATTTTAACAAAAATTTAAAAATTAACTTGGTATTACCTACATAAAAACCCAGAAATCCAATTAAATTTTAGTTAAAATTTGTTGGTTATTTATTAATTTTTAAAATGATATTAATAGTTTTAAATTAACCCAGATACAAGTTTGTTTACCTCATACCTTATTGTTATCATGATGTGTTCTTTAAAAAATGAGGGCTTGAGTTTGCTAACTTTAAGCATTATAGTTTGACTAATTAGTTTTGAATTTATTTTTAAAAATTATTAATTTAAGTTTTAAAAATTTTAAAATTTATAAAATTAGTTGAGGTAAATGTTAATTTAAAAATTTATTTTAATTCTTGTTTTTTTAAAAAAAGAAGAAACAGGGGCATCTTGGGTGACAACATGCTAGCTGTCGAGTATGAAAATCAGGCCCATGACCTTGTTTTTGTTTTCTTACAAGTCCACTACAGTTCAGTGTACATTAGCACTGAAACTTTAGCAACAGACTATTACAAGAAAGAAAGGATAATAATAATAATAATAATAATAATAATAGCGCCGAAGCTCCATTTTACCAAACAAATCTCTCTTTGGATCTCCTCTGCGAGTTCTCCAAGGTACAAATTCACCACTTATCTCTTACTAATCTCTCTTCTCCTTGAATTAAAATCGCTTAAAATCTTCTTTTTTTTACAATCTTAACTGTCTTAGGTTTTCTTTCTGTGTAGGGTTTGAACAGAAACATGGAGAACATGCAATATGCAGAGGAGCTAGTAAGAGAATTTCTTGTATTTAGAGGGTTTACTAATACCCTACAAGCTCTTGATAATGAATTATCCACTGATATCGGTAAAGGGTTTCATGTTGATAAGTTGTTAGACTTGATATTTGCTATTTACATTCCTAGATTTCAAGTTGATAAATTAGTGGGTTTGCTTAATTTTTTTAAGCATTGCTTTTCCAACTTATCGGAGAATGTGCTTGTTGATACTTTGTTAAAATTGGAGGGTTATATTTTGCGGTATTATATTGTTTACGCAATTCAATCGGGGAGGAAAGATATGGTTCTGGAGTTTTTTGGGATCTATGGGAATGAGCTGGTGCAAAAAGGGCATGACTGGACTCCATGGTTCGGTAGGTTTGTTGGTTCCTTTTGTCCTTGTGGTTGAGTTTGCTGTTTTGGATTTTGGGTTTGGTTTATTTTTTTTATTTGGGTTATGTATTGTAGCTATTCCTTATTTGAAGAATCCTAGCTTGGATCCTCAGTTTCGGATTTATTTCTCAAAGGAATGGTATGAAGGGTTGCGGTTGTCTGTAAGGAATTTTTTCAATGAGATCTTCAATGGTACTCATATCCTTTTGAGTAGAATTACTATGATGATATGCTTTCTGAAATATTCTTTTTCCTTGTTATTGTTACCAATTTACCGTGCATTTCATATTAAGATGATGCATTTTGAAATATGGTGTTATTTAGCTGGTCCATGCTTCACAGCCTAAAATGTTTCTCCATCAGCCGGTTGCCATTATATGTGAATTATTTTTGGATCATAATGCATTTGATTTGTGAATTTAAAGTTTCAATTGCAAAGCCTGTGTCATCTTGCCGCCGGGGGAGGGGGGGTGTTATGAGTTCCCTCAAATTACCAACACGCTCCTTTTATGTAGAACTATCCCCTCTTCCTGCAAGCCTACAGGAAAGCTACGTGACCTTTTTGGCGTGAAATATTACATGATCAAATGTTGCATTGGTTTTTGGTTCATAATAAAGTGTTGTTACTGTTTGAACTGTGAAGAATTTTTCTTAACTAAGCCACGCATCCCTGCGCTGTTGAAGATGAGTTCAGATAAAAACACTGTCAACCATCTAAAAAAAGATATCAAGCAGCTTAATCTTAAACTATCTCAACTTCAGGCTTTATTGGAGGAGAAAGAGGCTTTGATATGCCGGTTAAGGAGGTAGGGATGGTTTTCTCCCCTTCAATGGTTTAGTTTTTGATTTGTTGTGACAGTTGATACTATTTTTGGACTCAGTAGTGCTGGCAATGCTCCATCAACATTGGGAACAAGTGTGGGACAAGCTATCAGTATTACTTCATCTAGTGGCATGGATGAAGAAAATTTTATTTTATCTGTAAGTGACAAGGAAATTGATGTTCCTGCAACCCCGGGTCTAGGAGAAAGAGAGCTCAATCCGGAACGGGCTGTTGGGGAACCTGCCAAAAATGTGTCCAGGCCCCGGAATGAATCAAGCTCTATTTCTGATATTGACAATGAAAGTGGTAAAAGTGATGTCAGTCATATGAACTGTGATAACTCTTATAAAGGTGGGTAATAATTCTGTATTAATTTTCTTTCTTGAATTATGATTGCTTAGATTCTCTCTTACAATCATATCCAAACATGCTGGAGAGTATGTTCTTCAAAAATGATCAGACTGGTAGACGAATATATACGATTCATTGTTTGTTTTGATTAAATATGAAGCCTAGTGAGAGCGAGGACTTTGAGCTGTATTACTGGAAAAATGATGGAATGCAATGTTATCAACCTGATATTGTAGTCATGTACTGAGTGAACTAATGCTACTAGTTATATTTTTTACTTGCATGTTGATGTTATTAAAAGCTTGGCGCTGAGTGGGGTATACATATTTCCCCATGTTTGTGCTAGAAATATGTATCACACTATGTCTTAGCTTTTAATACTTGACAAAATTAGATGCTTTTAATACTTGAAAAAATTAGATCGGAGGGCTGTATATTTCTGGCTGCTAAGATGTTCTGTTCCCCTGATTTAAATTGCTTGTTTGTTACCGGAATTTATTGGCCAGTGATGCTGTTTTGAGCTTCTCTCTAGTTGAGTAATTATTGGTTGTGATATTACAGATGATGGTTGCCAGATGCAGGGTGAAGAAGAATTCCCAGAAGTGAAAGTGGACTTCCAGGTGAAAATGCATATGAAGGCTTTATTGCTCGTGGATAATTTTGTGCTTTTTATTATATAATTCCTTTCATGCCTTGTTGTTTGCCACTTTTTTTTTTTAATTCCTTTTATTATAGTTTTCTGACTTTTAGACGTGTTTTAGGAGACATTTTTAGGCCACACAAGTGCAATCAGTCGTTGCCGCTTTTCTGCCTCTGGCAACAATATAGCTAGTGCTTCTGTTGATGGCACAGTCAGGTACTTACTAATGGAGTGGTGACAGGAAGACCCAGGCATAACCTGATTAATTGCATTTGTTGTTTAACATCTTGATTGTTTGTTGACTTCCAATTGAAATTTCCTTCTCTTGCCATGCATTTTTTGATGAAGGATATGGACATATGACTCATCAACTTCAGCATCAAGAAATGCAACCATATATTGCGGGGCAGAGATTATGTCTCTTGACTGGGAATGCAAATCTGACCGCTTGGTATGTATAGTGCCATTTTCTAGTAAACATATGGTTTATTAGAGACATGATAGTTTAATTATTGAAGTTTAGAAATTTCCGTTGTTAAGCACTATTGTTCATTTTGACAAAAGCTTCTCATAGGCACTGCTGATGGAGGAATCAAAGCATGGAATGTTGATGCAAAGAGAGTTGTCTGTGATCTGAACACAAGTGAAGCATTTCCTAGGCACTTACATGAAAAACTACATCTGCATTTATGTTTTGCCTTCAAACTTTCTCTTAACATCTTTTGTTATCCTGCAGTGTCCTGGATCTAAAGTGCAGCCCTGTAGAACCAATTTTTGTTTCTGCAGCAGCTTCTAGAAGGTATTTGCTTTTATTTTTGGTAGAATGAAAAGTTGCTGAATACTGAATCATGTGCTTGAATGGAAATTCTCCTGTAATTTACTTGCTAGCTGATTAGTTTAACCAATTTAAGCAGAACTGTTTGTTGGAAATGCTACACATCCTTTTTATTTCACTTTTTGAGCAAGCATACATGCTTACTTATGAGCAATTTAATTTTTTATTTCACATTTTGGCGCCATATCTTTTTTTTTGGGGGGTCATATCAAAAGAAACAGAAACCTAGCAATCCCTGCAGATGAAAGAGAGGGAAAAAAAGGCAAAACAGAAAATAAGACGTGCTCAACTCCAGTTAAGGGAGCCTTGTTCCAAAATTTGGATTGGTTGAGTGAATCATTTTCCTCTTCTATCTAGAGCCATATTTATATAACTCAGATGCAATGTGAAAATTGCAACTTGACTCCTAAAATTGTCTCTTTATCATGTTTGGTACCCGTGACTAATTACCAGTGTTATGTTTAATTGAGTTCATGCAATTGGCTAAAACTATTTTTACCCGATGGAGTTGTGTTTGAGAAGTTTATGATTATAATTTCGTTTAGAAGGCCATGTTTATGTAAATTTCTTCTACATACTTTCTGTATCATATTTAAGCTAGGGATTACCAGGGCCTCATTGTCTTTGCAGGCATGGCTCAAACTATATTGAAAGTTTGGGATTTGCTTCATTAACTGTATGGAACATGAAGACATGGAGAGCAATGGTATGTCCTTGTTTGTCCTAGACCTTTGTACTTGAGTGCAGTTTAACATTATTTATTTATTTCTTACTGAATTTAAATTTAATGAAGTCAGCTCTACCTCTTGGTGAAGATCCTCCGGCAATTACTTCCTTAAGCTTCAATCACAACGGAAAGATTTTAGCAGCTGCTGCAACTGATGGAATGATCCACATTTTTGGTATCCTTTTGTAATATTAGGTCCTAGTTTTCTGATTTTCCTTATTTCAATTTAGTGGTTATTGCTTTACATATGCATGAAAGAACCCTGGTTTTAAGGTTGCACGTTCAAACCTATAGAAAAGAAAAGCTTTTCACATGCCCTGTGATATTCCCCCGGAAAACAATATTGTTCCTTTGCCTTGATAACTCTGGGGGTACCCCAGTCATATCTTGAAAAGAAATGGTGACCAATTTATGTGCAGTTGAGGTTGCATGTGCTGTCACATGCACGTGGATATGTTTGCACTCACCTTAACTACCCAAAGACATGGCTGCTGGTCTACAAATTACTGGGTGGCCTGCACATGATACTGCTATAAGCTCAATTCTTTTTGGACCTGATGAGACAAGTATTTTCAGCTTGGGTTCAGATGGGAAGGTAATCATTATTTATCCTATATATCAACTTTGGTTGTTGATTACATGCCATCTGGGTTGTTATTTGTACTAGATGTTACTTATAGGTGTTTGTTGATATGGTTAATTGCATGTTTTGACTATGTTATTGGCCTCATGGCCATTGCCCAATGTGATAACCTTATAGGTTTGTTCAAATTATAATAAAATAAACAATAAAATACGAGAGAACCTGACAGAATTCTTTTGGTGGTGTCAGATATTTGAATGGAGTTTGCAAAACCAAGGTCATATCCTTTGGTCGAGGAATGATGCCAGGTACTTCTTCATTGAGATAAACTATGCTGGTTGTGTTTCGAACAATTGGTTTCATCAATGTTTGAAACTGAAATTTGTCTTGAAGTATCTTTCCTCGTGCCTTTTATGCCACTATTTGATAGCTAGTGCATATGTATTTTCCATAAATATGAGGAGTCATGGGATGTTTTTGTTGTATCACTTGACTGATTACTGCTTAGTTTCCTTGCCATTGTTTTCTAACCATAGCGTTAGGACAAAAATGAGTTATGTAAGTTTGGAATTAAATGCAAGTAATGAAAAAAATAATATGATATCCACATGATGTTGTAAAATCTATTTTCTACCTGCTGTTTAATAATTTAGATAAACAATCCCCAACTAATATTCTGTGCCTGTGAGTGTGTGTACCTGTTTTCAAAGATTTAATTCCTGGATCTTCCCCTTTATTATTCTGTGTTTTTAGCCAAATGATCCAATATTGGTGCCTCCCTGACAGGATTTTTCACGTGCTATTGCATTTTATTTTCCTTTTTTTTTTACCAGACCTGTAGGGGTTGTAACCACATATTTTTATTGGTTTTATGATTTGATAGAAAGTGCTTCAATTTTATTTCATTTTGTAGGTTCTGTGACCCAGGGACCTCAAAACATTGTAGACATGAAATGGCTTTGGATGCAAATGGAAGGAAACTATTGGTAACATCTGGTTCAGTAAGAGCACCCATATATCAGGTGAAGCTCTCTACCCCACCCCCGCCCGCACCCCCCAACATGCACTATTTGCACTCAAAGAATTGTTTCACTTTGTGATGTCAATTTTAGTTTGCTTGCTCACTCAATACCCCAAGGCTGACCTTCAACAAACCTACAACAATCAAAATTTTTTTAACTTGTTACCAATCTGACCATTTGAGTTTGACGCCCTTGCATCACTTGATTTATAATAATCATTTTTCCATTTTATTTACTTGGCTCAGGTTCGAGGATATACGAATGGTCTTAAAACTCTTCCACACAGTGCAGCTATAACAACAGTGGATTGGCACCCGACTTTACCCATCTTCTTGACTGGGTCTGCTGACAACTCTGTTCGAGTGACATCTATATTGTAAATACCTAACATCTTTATTTCTGTTTTGATGTGTTTTGTCTGGTTGGTTGGATGAAACATGAATTTCACTCCTGGTTATGGCATGACAAATGTTTTGTCATGGGTTTGATTCATGATTGCGGAGGTTATGATGAAGGAAAGTGTTTATGTTGTTTGGTGTTGAATTCTCTGTATCATAATGTCAACTCCATTTTTTCTCCTTGTGATGTTTTGAATTATTTGTATCATAATGTAACCCCTATTTCTCTCCAGATTCAATACATTACTTGATCTCCTGAGTTGCAGGTGCTTTCTATATCTCTTCTGTTTTGATAAGAATCCCCTAGATTTCCAACTATAAATTAAAATCTGTGATCAGCACACATGGGATTGTGTCAAACTGTCACGAGTCATAAGTTCTTGGAAGCACCAGCAGTGCCTATCAATTGCCGAACTCAAAACAAGACCGTGTGCTTTGCCCTGCGTTCATTTCTCTTCTTTATATGGAACTTTGAAACTTAAATCTGCTTGATCACTAATGTTGAAACTGGGGCAAACAAGAAGCAGAGTTGTTCTCTCTGTGATAGTTTGCAAATTGAAACATCATAGTAGATTACTGTCATGCTCTTTCCCTTTTATGCAAATCTTAAAGGCTTATTATATAGACACCAGGCTTCAGATAATATCCCTACTGCACACTATCATTTATACAGAAAACTAATTTGGACAAATTTGAAGCAAAACGAAGGATTTTGACTGCCCAAGCTGTAGAAGTAGAAACAGAGGTAATGCAACAACTAACTTTGAACAGATGGACGATGCAAGCTTCCTCCTAGACAGAAGAAAACCTGTATTTTCAGCAGCAACAACTATTGCTGATTTCAAAATCAAAGCATCAGCGTAAGTTTAATTATTTTATCTAAAGAAGCAAGCTTGTTGAAACAAATTTCCGGGGAACTTCGTAAAGGGAAGAAAGACACTGTTACCTTGCCAGCTTTGTGAGAGAGAAAAAGTATACATGGCAGATAAGAAATTTTCACTGTAGTCTGGTTTTATACACGCTGAGCCAGTTCCATGATTTGTCCAGGAATTGGAAATAGGCATGTCTCCAAGAACGCTTTAGCAGTAAAGAACCGGAGACCCCCCCAAAAGCATACAGCAAATCCTAAAACCATTTCTGGAATTCATCAACATTTTCTTCGCTGCCATCATTAGCTGGTAGACTTCGAGGTGTGTCATCCCCAGGACATTTTTGGGTGATTGGGCCCCCACAAAGTGCAGGGTTACCATTAAAAGCCGAAGCATCAAAGCTCTGAAGTTGGGTGCTTGACGGAATTCTCCCGGACAAGTTATTATAGAACATGTTCAAATGGCTCAAAAAATTTAGATAACCCAAGGAGGTCGGAATTCTGCCTGATAAACGATTTTCTGAAAAATCAAGCGATGGCAACTGTTTCAACTGACCAGTCTTTTCTGGCATTACTCCAGCCAAATTGTTTCTTGACAAATTCAGCACAATCACCTCTAACAATGGTGTTATTTCTTCAGGAATTTCTCCTGTTAATTTGTTGCTTGCAAAATTAATAATCCTCAACAACCCAAAATCCTTCCATACTCGTACTCACTTCCTTTCCATTCAATCAGGGCCTTGTTCTTGTAGAAGTCCCGAAACCAACTGTACCAGATGTCATTGATACTGCATAAGAATTCTCAATCATATGTTCCGATTCGCCTTCCTTAACCATGGAAGTGAAATTGTTTAGGCACTTAGGTATGGTTCCAGAGATGTTATTTACAGAGAGGTCAAAGATTTGAATTTTTGCAAGTTGACATAGGTTCAGCGGTATGCTTCCAGAGAACTCATTAGAATGCAAGGAAAGGAATATCAAAGAAGATAGGCTCTCTCCTGTCCAAGCTGGTATTTCTCTTCACAATCCATTTGTGCTTAGGTCCAAAAATATCAGCATGCTGCAATTATTTCAAGATGGAGGCAATTTTCCATAGAGGCTATTGCTGTGTAAAGCCAAAGCTTCAAGCCAAGACAGTGATCCTATTGAGCTAGGAATTTCACCTGAGAAGTAGTTATTATCTAAATTCAGAATATTTAGCTGCGGCCACTCCATAAAACATTCAGGAAGCCTCCCGGATAATAGGTTATCGAGAGATCAAGAAAGCTCAAAGCCCCACCCATGATCTTACATATAACAGAAATTGACCCTAAAAGCTTATTGTTCGAAAGATTTAAGGATGTTGTTGTTCGAAGGACGTACTGGCAACGGACTTTCAAATTGGTTTGAACTAAAATCAGTATCAATGTATAGAGGATATTCGGATGATATATTTGGCAACATTCCACTCATCTGGTTGTTGGAAAGGTTTAAGAAAGACAAATTAGGGGATAGATTCCAAAACCAACCAGGAATAGTTTCTGAAATTCTGGTACCTGAGATATAAAAGTTCAGAAAAGTTTGGCCGACAAGCCATTTAGGGAAACGAGGCCCCATATCACAGAAACCCAGATGTAAGCTATCCAAGTTAAATGGGGGCATCCAATAGGATGGGAATTGCGAAGTCAAAGAGTTATAAGATAAATCCAAATGCTGTGATTTTGAGAGATTCAAGAAATGAGCTTCAGACACAACTCCTTCCAAGGAATTGAAACCAACATCTAGATGCTTAAGCTCTGATGGGTTTCCAATAGTTTCAGGAATAGTCCCATTCAATCGATTTTCATAAATCGACAGCACACTCAGAGATGGGAGCATTATAAAATCAGGTAAAGATCCTATCAATTGGTTCCCCCCCAAACTTAGGACAATAATTTTAGAATATTGTTGAAACCTTGTTAAAGAGCCATTCAATTGGTTGTCAGAGAGGTCCAAGACTCTCATGGAAGAGAATCTTGTAATATCGGGTAACGAACCATGAAGTTCATTACCACATACTTTCAAGATCTTCAATGATTACTCTGCACATCCTTTTAAGTTTCGATGAACTGAGAAAGATCGCCGGTGAGATTGTTGTAACACAAATCTAGTGTACTTAAGTTGCACAGCTCTGCAAAGGATCTTGGAATGCCTTGCAACTGGTTAAGAGATTGAATCTAATTTATGCATACTAAAATACATACTGAAATTATATCTAAAGTAAAAAGCATGTAAAAAACTTATTTGTTGAAGTTTTTAGAATTTAATGAAACTAAAATTTTGTTGTTATTAAAGATGATTTTTTTGATATTAAAATTTTATTACTCCTTATTTGATGCAAAACAACTAATATCAATAAGATTTTTAGGATTTCAATAACATTACTTTATTTATTTGCATTTCTAAACAAGATTTAATAAACTCAAATGAATTATAACTCATAACTTTTCTACAAGAATTGAAACTAAATTCTAAATTAAAAAGAAAACAAATAACATAATCAAAGCTTAAAATAGAAAGGAGTACGCTGGAAAATTGGGTAGAAGAAGTGCCAAAAATCATGCAGAAATTCTATCCAAAACAGTGGGAAAATAAATTAAAAAATCAATAACACTTTTCTTCAGCTTTTTTTTTTATAGAGTTTTAGGAACCAAAACTTATAGCTTTGATTAACCTCTATAAAAATATAATTAAACCTGGATTTTTTTTAATAAGATGTTTTTGAGCTAGAAAAACTATTAAGGTTTTAAAGAAATTATTCTAGAAAAAAATTTATCAGATTCTTATATTTATGGGATGGACAAATAGATAAGTAAGAAGAAATCATTCTTCATGTATCGAACCCAAGCTAAAATTTAAGTTAACAAAAAATAATCTAATTTTATAACCCAAAAAATTATTTTATAATAAACTTAAACTTAGATCCATGCCTGACTCAAGGCCTAAGCTAGGTTGTATCGTGCATGTGTAGGTTTAAATCTAAAACTCATTTTATTTAGGACATTTTTCCTTTAAATATTTATGTGTTTTTTAAGTCTAATTTTAACTTTTTATATTCTCATTAAATAAAAAAACAAAAAAAAAACAAGTAAAGCTTGTTTCCTTACTGTATATGATAGAAGTTTTTATAAGGTTTTGGGTTTCTTTAAAATATTTCAATTAAAAATTGTCTACAATTAATTTTTTATTTACTCGTAACTTATTTAAATCAGATAAGTATTTCATGTTAAAGAATTTAATTATATTGAAATTAAATTTTAACAAAGTTTTAATTCAAAAAATAAATGCACCCTACTTTTAATTTAAACTCAAATATATTAATCATGTTTTAAACAAAATTTTCAACATGCTACAATAAATTGTGTAACAGCCGATTATTTGTTTTATTGACTTACCAAAATTCGTCACTAAAATAAATTCTTTCAACGACAGAATTTTTCATCTCTAAACATGATTAACTTAATGATTGTAAAATCGTCATAACTGAACGCTGAAAGACTTGGCTCTATTTTTTCTGCCACGAAGAGTGTCGCCAAAGACTATATTTATAGTCGCCATGAGCTTTGACTGTTGAGACCTTCCGTCGCTAAATCTGTTATAATTGGCGACGACATTATTATTAATATATTTTATTATAAGTGATAATGCATTTAATGGATCAAAATTACTTAATTTAATTTTATGATTTGGATTAATGAAAATTTTAATAAACACAAACATGGAATCGTAGCGCATGTTTGGTTTTATTATTATTCATTTTAAGAAACAAACTATATATATATTTATCTTTGTTTTTTCTACTAAATATGTTTTTATATTTTTTTAAGGACAAAACGCAAAAGAGTAAATTATTATTTAAACCTCGAGTTTCAGCAAAATGACATTTTTATATTTTTATATTTATTTATAACTTAATCAATATATTAATTAAGTGTTCAATAATAAAGAGTTGGCCGGTGGCCAATTTAATTGTTTTTTTTTAAAAAAAAACGAAGTTATTATTTACTCAATACAAAATCATAAGAAAACGAAGAAAGTATCTCAACAATTAACGAGCACATGCTGTCCATGTGCAATATAAACTTAATTAATCTAAACATCGCTTTTTCTAATCGTGTAGCAATGTAACGCAGCTGCTATCACTGTTTGCTGAGAATTTTATTTTTTTTTTCCGATCTCATCCATCCATTGAATGCCAATAGACAAGGGGCGTTGGACTTTTTTTTTTTTGTTTTTTAATTGCTTTTTAAGAGTTTTTTTTATTTAAAAAATATTAAATTAATGATATTTTTAGTATTTTTATTATTTTGATGTGATAATATAAAAATAATTTAAAAAATATATATTTTGATATGTTTTATAATAAAAAATTATTTTTAAAAGTACTTTACACCTCAATACAAACATTCAGAAAAAAAAATAGTTGTGGTAACGAACTAGTTTAGTATTTTGATATTATTTTGACGTATTAATATTAAAAATTAAAAAAAAAAGTTATTTTAATATATTTTATAATAAAATTTTATTTTAAAAAAATCTCCCACCGCAATTCAAAACACCCCGCACCTCGAAAAAATTAGTCTCCGTGGCCAACTAGTTGCTTCACTTGCACTTCTGTAGAATTATTAATATTAACACTTGACAGGCATAGTTGAGTATAAAAGAATTAAAATCAGCCACAACTTGTCGCAACTTTTGACCACCTTAACGTTCGTAAAACTATATATACATATATATATATATATATATATATATATATATATATATATAATTTAATCATCCATTGATCTATGATGAATATAGTATTGTGTTTTCTCATAAAAAGAAATGCCTATTGCAAAAAAAGAAATGCGTTTTGAAAGAAATTCAACTGGAGGTAACATGAGAGAGACAGATAACTTGAGGGGATCATCATCAATCATGTGATGAGGCTAACTCAGGTGGGCTTTATCTGGGAGGAATTATTAGATAATTTTGAAATAATATTTTTATTATGTTGGGTTCCATTTTTATCTTAATTTTAAATTGAATCAAAAATAGGTTTAAAAAAGATAAAACTTTTTATACTCTATATATAAGCACCCAATAAAAAAAAATCTTTTTTTCCTAATAATGAAGACTAGATGCTCCTTTTTTTCCAAAAAAAAAGAAAAAGAAAAAGACTTTGCTCACAGACCATGGAGAACATGGCAAAAACACTGCAAGCATCCAAAAGATATCACTACAAGAGAAGCACAAAAAACAATTTGCCAGCATAAAGCACAGCTCATTCTTCAATTAAGTTTTTAAGATTTCTGGCCTGTGGATAAAATTAAAAGCTCTAGCGAATCTTAAATATTATTGCGGTTATTGAATTCAAAAGGGTTTATTTTTTTCTTAGTATTTGCCAATTAAATTATACTGATAAGGTCTGATTTTATCTCATTAGCTTGAAGATGAAGGTTAGGCTTGAGATAAAATTACTAATCTCCTAATTCTGGTAATATAGTTCATTTTTTATTGATAAATTGACTGATTATTCTCATTACCTATAAAAGATTCCATTTTTAAAGTTTGAGGAATCTCCCATAACTAAATCAATATTATACGAGAGAAAATACAGTTTTTTTTTATAAAAAAACCCTAGAAATAGATATATACCATTTATAGTAGAGAAAAATTAAACTTGTCATGTGGAGGCATACATCGGTTCTTTTTATAGCTCCTGATATCCCTTCTCTCATGGAAGGGTAAAAGGTTCATATATTACCTAAATATCTATGTTTTGTTAGGATAAAATATATTTGATTCATCAGAGTAAAATATCTCTGATTGTGAATATAACGGTACGCCAGACCCGCATATACTTGGACTTAGTGCTTGTTGAGCTCAACAATAGTGGGTCTAACGGCTCGCCAAACCCACATAAATCTAGGTTTAGTACTTGGTTGAGCCTGAAAATGAATATATCTAGGCTCAATACGTGACTAATCCGAAAAACTATGGATTATCACCCTAAACTTTATTTTTTGGTTCACAAGAGAGAGCTAAAAAATGCCAATCCATCAATAAGGAATAGGGATTAACATGAAACTTTTATTTATTAAGCATATAGTTTCATCTACTTCAATCCTAAAAGGTTGATTTGATGGTAAAGAAGGTATACTTCCTCTTTTGATTGAAGAACATAAATTTATTTTACTGAATATACCAACCCAAAACTTGATCTCAGTTTGACATGCAAATTATTCCAAGATATCACTTGTTCATGGAACAAGAACTAAAAAGCTGACGTGAAATGTCTTATGGATTCAGTTATGGAATAGATCATTAACAAGACAAAATCCAAGAGAAATTAAGCATGGTTGTTTCAAAGTTTTTTTCTTGATTAATCGATCATGAGTGACCATCAATTATAATCAAGTTTTAATTTGATTTTTCTAGTTAGAAGTAAGAGTCTTATCTGATCTAAGTTTTTTTATATAGATAGGTTTAAAGTTTTATACAAGCAACTTTCTGCATTGTTTGGGAGCAGAAATCAGGATTAATATTATTCTTTGACTTGAGGAATTTCTTCAGAATTTAAATTTAGATTTTTTTCTATAATTTTGGAATGTTTAAGAACCTGATTAAATATTTTTCACCATACGCTGCGTCAAAAGTCTCCCATGCTTTTATCTGCGCGAAGTTGACTTTAGGATGAGATCAATTACAGGATCATCGACGGATAGTAGCTCTCTCTCTATAAGATCAGGACAAATCATTTCCTGAAAGACAAACAAAAAAAGAAAACAGAGGAAAATGGTTCCATATACATCCATTATCCCAGTGTTTCTAATCGTCCTTTTATTTCCTTCGTCTATAGTTTCCCTTCCGATTCAGGGTAGATTTCTGAGATGTCTCTCGATAAATTCTGAATCTTCCTTTCCTTTCTCCAGTATCCTGTACACTCCAAAAAACTCTTCATTCACTGATGTCTTACTGTCTACTGCTCAAAATCTCAGGTTCGCATTGCCTTCAGTACCAAAACCTAAGTTTATTTTCACACCATTGCAAGAATCCCATGTCCAAGCTGCTGTTATTTGCTCAAAAGAGCTTGGAATTCAAATTAGGATCCGCAGTGGAGGCCATGACTTTGAAGGAATCTCTTACACCTCTGTAATTGACACACCTTTCATTGTGGTGGACCTGGCCAACCTTCGTTCCATTAGCGTTGACATCAAGCATAAGAGTGCGTGGGCTCAAGCAGGTGCTACAGTTGGTGAGCTTCACTTCAGAATTTCAGAGAAAAGTAAAAATCTTGCCTTCCCAGCTGGTGCTTGTCCCAGTGTAGGTCTTGGTGGGCACCTTTCAGGAGGTGGATATGGCCCATTGTTTCGAAAATATGGCCTTTCTGCGGACAATGTCATCGATGCTCATATAGTTGACGTTCATGGAAGACTCCTTGACCGGAAATCCATGGGAGAAGATCTTTTTGGGCAATCAGAGGAGGTGGAGGAGCTAGCTTTGGAATAATTACTGCCTGGAAAGTAAAACTGGTTCCAGTACCATCAACTGTGACAGTTTTTAGGGTTCTCAAGTTCTTGGATCAAGGTCTTACTAAGCTCCTCTATAGATGGCAACAAGTTGCTCATAAATTTGATGAGGATCTTTACTTAATCGTCGGCATACGACCGGGTATTGCTAGTGCCACGGGTAAAAAAACTGTAAGAACCGTCTATAGTGGTTTATTTCTTGGTGATACCAACAGACTCCTCAAAGTGATGGCAAAAAGTTTCCCTGAGTTGAATGTAACAAGGAAGGATTGTATTGAAATGGACTGGATCAGTTCAGTTCTCTATGAAGCTTTCTTCCCCGCAAATTCAACTCCTGAAGTTTTACTTCAACGGAAGAATTTGTTCCCAGTTTACACAAAAAGCAAGCCAGACTTCGCCAGAAAACTCATAAATGAAACCGCACTTGAAGGGTTATGGGATTTTTTCATTCAAGAAGATAAGCTTGCTACCTTATTAGTTCCTTATGGAGGAGTGATGGATAGAATTTCAAAATCTGAGACTCCTTTTCCTCATAGAAAGGGTGTCTTGTTCATGCTTGAGTACGCGACCAGCTGGAATGATCCTTCGCAGAGTGCAACGCACATTGATTGGGCTAGGAAGGTTTATGAGTACATGACACCTTATGTTTCCAAGAATCCAAGGGAGGCATACCTCAATCACAGGGACCTTGATTTGGGCATCAACGAGAAGGTCAACACTAGTGTTGAAGAAGCAAGGGTTTGGGGTGCTAAGTACTTCAAGGGTAACTTCAACAGATTGGTGAGGGTGAAGACCAGAGTTGATCCTGACAACTTCTTCAGGCATGAACAGAGTATCCCACCTCGTCCTCGTTCTTGGAGAAAATGAGACTGTAGAGGATTTCTTGGCTTGAGAAAGATTGTTTGGATCTCTCCTAGGTGTTTTCATTAGTCCTGTGTCCTACATTAACATGAATAAGATATCGAGTTCATCAGTAATAAATTGGCCATGCCCTCTTATGATGTCGCCATGAGCATTGCATAGAATATTTTGAGAGTCACATGCATCCTTATTTTAAGAATATTTTTATTCTAATAATCACAGTTATTAAACCCGGCCCGGCCCGGCGGGTCAACCCGGGAACCGGTGGCTGGACCGGTCCGGGTTTAACAAAAGACCGGCTGTGGAAACAGCCAGCCAAACCCGGCGACCGGTGGGTCGACCCGGACCCGAGCGACCCGGGCGAACCCTGACGAGGCCTTTTTTTTTTTTTTTCAAATATGGGATTTGAAACACATTAGTATATATACTCTATGTTTCCAAGAAAAAAGTCATGTTTTTTCAATGTGGGATAAAAAACCTTTTGGTTTAAATACTTCAACTTAAAAGGATAACATAGTATTTTTTTCAATGTGGGATTTGAACCCCTTTCATATATATACACTATGTTCCCATGAAAAAAACCATGTTTTTTCAATGTGGGATAAAAAACCTTTTGGTTTAAATACTTCAACTTAAAATGATAACATAGTATCTTTTCAATGTAGGGTTTGAAGCCCTTTCATATATATTCCTATGAAAAAAACCATGTTTTTTCAATGTGGGATAAAAAACCTTTTGGTTTAAATACTTCAACTTAAAAGGATAACATAGTATCTTTTCAATGTGGAGTTTGAAACCCTTTCATATATATATACTATGTTCCCATGAAAAAAACCATGTTTTTTCAATGTGGGATAAAAAACCTTTTGGTTTAAATACTTCAACTTAAAAGGATAACATAATATTTTTTCAATGTGGGATTTGAACCCCTTTCATATATATACACTATGTTCCAATGAAAAAAACCATGTTTTTTCAATGTGGGATAAAAAACCTTTTGGTTTAAATACTTCAACTTAAAATGATAACATAGTATCTTTTCAATGTGGGGTTTGAAGCCCTTTCATATATATTCTCATGAAAAAAACCATGTCTTTTCAATGTGGGATAAAAAACCTTTTGGTTTAAATACTTCAACTTAAAAGGATAACATAGTATCTTTTCAATGTGGAGTTTGAAACCCTTTCATATATATACACTATGTTCCCATAAAAAACCATGTTTTTTCAATGTGGGATAAAAAACATTTTGGTTTAAATACTTCAACTTAAAAGGATAACATAGTATCTTTTCAATGTGGAGTTTGAAACCCTTTCATATACATACTCCATGTTCCCATGAAAAAAACCATGTTTTTTCAATGTGGGATAAAAAACCTTTTGGTTTAAATACTTCAACTTAAAAGGATAACATAATATCTTTTCAATGTGGGATTTGAAGCCCTTTCATATATATACTCCATGTTCCCATGAAAAAAGTTATGTTTTTTCAATGTGGGATTTGAAACCCATTAGTATATATACTCTATGTTTCCAAGGAAAAAGTTATGTTGTTTCAATGTGGGATAAAAAAACTTTTTAAAATATTATTTTAAACTTCATAATATGTATAATCTATATTTACATGGATTTTTTCATATGAAATATTAAATTTTTTTTTTAATTTTTCCGGGTTGACCCGAGTTGACCCGGGTTGACCCCTGAAACCCGGGACCCAGTCCCTTGGCCGGGTCAACCCCTGGGCCGGGTCTAATAACTATGCTAATAATGCATGTTAGTCAACAAAAAAAAAATATATTCTCTGCACTCTCCGAATAGTGGGCATGCACTGGTCGATAGAGTATTATTTTTTATTTTTGCAAATATATTTGTCTAGATTTGTTATGAGAGATTCTTAAATTCAAAAAATAAAAATAAAAAAGAGAGTTAAATAGGGTCATAATATATATATATAGCTTCAAGAAATTATTTGATTCTTCAATTTTCAATCAGTGTTTTTATTTCATACATGCAACATAGAACTTTCCAGTTCATTTTCCCCCCCCGACTGTGCTAGTTCAGAGTGTCCATCCCAAAAAAAGACTAACACGGTAATGAATATAGCCGGAAACCAGAAAAAAATTATGCACTGCAGCAATGTTTAGAAAAGAAATTAAAATGACGGTGAAAATCATCTCCAAATGTTCAAGATCATTCAGCATATCACTTGTGCATTCTTTCTTCCACTTTTATTCGAAAACCAGCAATAGCATTGAATTGTCCACCAAGTACAGGCATAACTGTACGTAATACATCACAAAGTATTTTCAAAATTGAAGCAGAAAGAAAATCTTGGATGCTTCGGGTAGAACTAGATGATTCAAAGGGAGAAGGTGATGTGCCATTACAGCAACAAACACCAATGATACAGAACTTCTCCACAGGTAAAAGAGCCATGATTTTTGGGCGGCGAAGAATCCTGATACCAGAAACAGTAGTATGAAACAAATTACAAGTCTATAATATTTGTTTTCACTTAATTATGAGCAATTTGAGCCAAAGCCGATTCTGGAGAACCAAAAAGAAAAGGAATAACCATGTTACCTTGTAAGCCTAATCTGAAAGACTGTCAAAACCTAACTGCAAGTTTGGCAGTGCTTTTTATCTAGCCTTATGAGCTGCCAGTATCGAGAGAGCAAACCCCATGATCCATCCAAAAACTGGAAATAGGCATGTCTCCAAGAACGTATGAGCAGTAAAGCACCTGAAAGTCCACAAAAGAATACACAAAATCCGTTTCCCATGCCAGTATAAAACCAAGCACTGAACTCATGAACAGTTTCTTGATTGTCTTGGATTACACCATTCATCACTGGATTTCGAGGCAAATCACCTCCAAGGCATTTATGGGTGACTGGTAGACCACACAATGCAGGATTGCCTTTAAAAGCTGAAGCATCAAAGCTCTGAAGCTGAGTGCTTGATGGTATTTGCCCAGACAAGTTGTTGTAGGAGACATTCAAGTAACTCAGAAAATTCAGATCACCCATTGCGACTGGAATTGCACCAGAGAACTGATTTCCTGACAAATCAAGAGATTCTAACGATTTCAACAGCCCAATTGTTTGGGGGATTACTCCAGTCAAATTATTTCTTGACAAATTCAGTGCAACCAACCCAAGCAGGCCAGTTATTCCCTCTGGAATTTCTCCAGATAAATTGTTGCCTGAAAAATCAATGACACGCAACAGTCCAAGGTATCTCTCATACTCATAATCTCTTCCTTTCCATCCAACCCATGCCTTATTGATATAGTAGCGTCCAGAAAAAATTGCTCCACATCTCATAGAAGTCAAGTAAAGATTGTCAATGATAGTTTCTGCTTCTCCTTTCAGAACCATTGCAGTTAGATTGTTGAGACACTTTGGTATGGCTCCAGAGATGGTGTTTTGGGAGAGGTCCAGGATCCTAAGATTTGTTAGCTGACAAAGATGCAGTGGGATGCTTCCAATGAATTCATTAGATTGAAGGGAAAGGAACATCAAAGATGAGAGGCTTTCTCCTAACCAAGCTGGTATTTCTCCGGATAATTGGTTTCTACTAAGGTCCAAGAATTTCAACATGCTACAGTTTTTTAAAGACATAGGCAATTCTCCATAGAGGCTATTGTTGTTTAAACTCAATGTTTGAAGGGAAAACAATGATCCAACAGAGCTTGGAATTTCACCTGACAAATTGTTGTTAGCCAAATTCAGAACAACAAGTGTGCTCCAATTCATGAAACAATTTGGAAGTTGTCCAGTTAACAGATTGTTTGACAGATCAAGGAAGCTCAAAGCCTTGCCTACAATATTGCATATAAGAGAAATTGGCCCTGAAAACAAATTGTTAGAAAGAATCAATGAGGCTGTGTTAAAAGGAAAAGCTGGCAGTAGACCCTCAAACCGATTAAAACTCAAATCAAACCCCGGGAATGTATCATCAACTGCATCTACTGATGAAAAATCTGGCAGTGTTCCCCTCATCAAGTTGTGAGATATGTTTAAGAAAGCCAACTTAGGCAGTAGGTTCCAAAACCAATTAGGGACGATATCTGAAATACTAGCACTGGAGATATCTAGCAAACGGACTTTTATCTGAGTTCGCAGCCATTTTGGGAAACAAGGCCCCAAGTGGCATGAACTAAGATGAATGTTGTTCAATTGAAAAGCAGGGTCCCAATCGGATTTGAATCTCAAAACTAAGGAATTATAAGACAAATCCAGGTGCTTTAAATTGGAGAGATTAGAAAAATGTCCGCCAGACACCAAACCATGCAAAGAATTAAAAGAAACATCGAAATAGTCAAGCTTAGAAAGGAATCCAATACTTTCTGGTATAGACCCATTCAGTTGATTATTCGAGATATCTAATTCTCTCAAGGAAGAAAATCTAGCAATATCAGTCAATGAACCATGGAGTTGATTCTGACATAATCTTAAAATCTCCAGCGAGCTCTCTGTGCGTCCAAATAAGTTCCGAGTGAGATCAGAAAGCTCCCCGGTGAGATTGTTGTGGCACAAATCTAGCGTATGCAAGCTGCACATCTCCCCAAGAGATCTTGGAATGCCACCTTCAAGCTGATTACGGGATAGAACAAGATTTGTAAGAGCACTCATCTTTCTGAAGCCATCTGGAACCAAACCTTGTAACTGGTTACCAGAAAGGTCAAGGTCAGCAAGGCTGTTACTTAAGTTATACAGCCAGGGGTATATTGCAGAAGAAAGATTGTTATTAGAGAGATGGAGTACAGCAAGAAATTTAGAAGAGTTCATGAAAGAAAGAGGTGAAGGAATTATATCCGTAAGACTACACTGATTTAATCGCAAGTCTTTTAGGCGAGGGAGGTTGGTGACCACTTGCAGCCAGTCATTTACCTTGCTGAGGTCGGAACCACTCAAATCAAGATGCTCCAAAGAAGAAAGATGAGAAAGCCAGCCAAGATTTTCAACACTTGCATCAAAACTATAGCTGAGATCAAGAGACTGCAATCTTGAGAGGTTCTTGAGGTGATATGGGATAGTTACAGTGAAAAGGTTGTAGGAGAGGTTCAGGTATTTTAGGCTGCTTAGGGAGCCAATGAAATCCATGATACTCTCATCAAGATTATTCAAACTCAGGTCCAAGTAATTCAAATGCTGCAACTCAAGTAATGAATTACTAACCTTGCCTATTAGAGGCGTAAAATGATGCTCATACAAAGGTGAGGAATGAAGATTAAGTGAAGTAACATGACCAGTTATGTTGTCACAGCCAACTCCTCTCCACTTGCAGCAATCTCTTTTCTCTTCTTCACCCCCCCAAGAAGAAAGAACACCATATTCATCAATAATATCTTCTTTAAACTTAAGAAGTGCTTGTCTCTCCCGCTCAATGCACCCAATTTTCCCCCCTGTTGCCCCTGTAATGAATCCAGGAAAAGGGATGTGCAACAATACAAGCACAATAATTAAAACATAGTTTTTGGGCATTATTATCGCTATGAAAATGAAGCAAAAAAAGCATTTTTGTTGGGTTCTTGTAATTCTGATTTCTGAGAAATCATTACCTTTTTAAATAAATTTCAAGTTGACTTGTCTTCTCTTTTTTCTTTTTCTTCAAGATAATAATAATGGTTGGCTCGACAAGTCTAGTGATATAGAAGTTGTCTATGTCACATCCCACCATAAAAACTACCAGCAAAATTGTACAGATATTGTTGACTTATTGTAAAAAAACCAAACTTGAATTCTTATTAAGAAAGTTATTTATAAATATATTAAAATAATATTATTTTTTTTATTAGTACTTCAAAATAATTTGATAATATTAAAAAAATTTATTTTAAAATAAAATAAAAATTAAATTATTTTAAAAATATTTTTAAAACATAAAAATAAATTAGAGATAAAATACAATCAAGTCTCCCATGAATGTCACCATCTCAACAGCAACCCACAACTTCTCTTGTGGCTATCAATATGGTTTTTCTGGGTAAATTAAGGTATAATTTTGTTCGAAAAGCTACACATGGAGGGAGAGTTCATCTGAACTTACAGAGAAATGGTGCGTGTGGCAAAACAACAAACAGCTTTCGTGCAATTGCAAAAAAGTAAGCCATCATAAAAATTGCGCGTATGATACGCGCGCCTCATCCTGACAAACAAGTCGCAACATCAAGAACCAAAAAGAGTAATCAGCCAAGTAAGAAGAAACCAAGATGCAATCCTCAAAACCCAAGTCAGTTCAGCATAAAAACAAGAAATCCACAGCCAGCAATGATCACCTGAAAAACGTTAACGGGAGGAATCAACGAAAGAGCAGTGTAGACGGGTTTCTCTGTCATCAGAAATCTACTTACAGATCCACTTGTCGCCGGATATCTGCTTGTTCGACCGCCAGTGCAGGTGACACTGCTCTGCTGTTAACTCAAATGTTTGCCGCTGGTTGCCCTCGGAGAGAGAATTTTATATTTCTTTTATCATGTGTAATTTTACTCCTTTTTTTTTTTCATTCTTTCTTTAAATTTTCTTTTAGATCTAGGTTTAATTAAAAATATTGAGATGTACATATGTGTAATATCATCCCTGTTTGTTTTTAAACTTTTACCATGGTATATACAAGTTGTTTTTGTTTGTTACTCTCTTCTTTTCTTGTTTTTTTTAAGAAAAAAAATTTATTATCAAGAAAATCAAGTACTGAGGAAATTTTTTACTGTGTATTTTTTAACAAATCACTGTGGAGTGTAAAAGAGCATTTGTTTTTAGTTCTCAATTTTTTTTTCCTTCATTGCACTATTTTAAGCCTAAATTAATATTAAATTGCTTCTTTTTTTTCTTATTTTTTATTATTATTAAGAAATGATGGAATTAAAAAATAGAGAAATAGAGTGAGAGAAAAGATGATAGCAACTTTGAATTTTATATTAATAAAAAATATTATTTATCCATTTAAAAAATAAAAAAATACAAAATTAGGTCCGGGCTTTTTTTTTAGAAGGCCCACGTGCTTGGTCTCTTTTTTTATATTTTTATATTTTGTTATTGTATATTTAGATAAAAAATAAATATAATAAAAGAATGGTTAAACTCAGTTGAGTTCTAGGGTTACAAGTTCGATAAATTAATTCGCAAAATCCGAGTCGATCCAATATTTTATCATTTGAATATTTTTTTTAAAAGACATATGCCAGATTGAGATTTTTTTAAAATATTTGGTTTAATTTAAATTTATCTTTGTGATGTATTTCTTTTTTTTCATGGGACTAATTTGTTCAAAATCGGCTTATTTTGAATTTTTCCTCTATTGCACTATTTTAAGCCTAAATTAATATCAAATTGCTTTTTTTTTTCTTAAGAAATGATGGAATTAAAAGATAGAGAGCCAAAGTGAAAAAAAGAAAAAGAAAAAATAGATGGTGATTTTGAATTTTATACGAATAAAAAATATCATTTGTCCCTTTAAAAAATAAAAAAACATATAAAATCAAGCTTGGGCGTGCAAACTCTTCTTTTTAAAAGGCTCACGTGCTTGATCTTCTTTTTTTTTGCTTTTTTTTTATTTATTTTATAACTAGGTAAAAAATAAATGTAATAAAAGAATTATTAAACTCAATCCATAACTCAGTTTGCAAGTTTGACGAGTTAATCAGCAAAATTCAGGTTGATCCAATATTTTATTATTCAAATATTTTTTAAGAAAAACAATGCTAGCTTGAGATTTTTTTAAAAAAAACACTTGGTTTATTTTATATTTGTCTTCGTGATGTATTTTTTTTATGGGACTAATTTGTTCGAAGTCAGTCTATTTTGAATTTTCCCTCAATTGCACTATTTTTAGCCCAAATTAATAACAAATTGCTTCTTTTTTTCTTGAAAAATAATGGAATTGAAAGATAAATGATCAAAGTAAAAAAAAAAAAATAGATGATGATTTTAAATTTCATACGAATAAAAAATATCATTTGTCCCTTCAAAAAAAAATTATATAAAATCAGGCCAAGTCATGCAAGCTCTTCTTTTTAGAAGGTCCATATGCCTGATTTTTTTTTGGTTTTTTTTTAATTTTATATTTAGGTAAAAAATAAATATAATAAAAAAATTGTTAAACTCAGTTGAGTTCATGACTCAGGTTGCAAGTTTGATGAGTTTAACTCAAAATCCATGTTAATCCAATATTTTATCATTTGAATATTTTTTAAGAAAAAAAATAGCAAATTGAGATTTTTTTAAAACATTTGGTTTATTTTAAATTTATCTTCGTGATGTATTTCCTTTTTTTTTTTGGGACTAATTCGTTCAAATTTAATCATTACATGATTGTCATGATTTTATAATTTGATTTGTGAGTGTAACAGGTTACTATGTCGTTTTTGTATGTCAATGTGTTAACATTTGTTTTTCAAAAAGTCATTTGTAGATTTTTTATTCCTTTAATTTGTTATCTTCCGGTTTCAGTTTTTAGTTATTTAAAAGTTTTCCTATTTTTTATTCTATGATATGTAAAATAATAATAAAAAATAATTAAACTCATTGAATTTCTTAATTCAAATCACGGACTTTGCAAGTTAGGACTTGATGTGAAGTCCATATCAAGCTCAAGTCGATTAAATATATTATCATTATTTTTTTAAAAAGAAAAAATATGTGATACTGGAAATTTTTACCATTTAGTTTATTTTAAATTAGTTTTTATAATATATTTTTTTTATAGAATTAATTGGTTTTAATTTGTTTTTTATAGATTTTTTATTATCTTGATTTGTATTATAGCACCAACTCCATGCAGTCTCACGACCCATCAATTAAGAATTGAAAGTAACTAATCATTTAGGTGGTGGCTTAGTGGTAAGAGCTTGGCACCAAGATATTTGCTTCTTCTGTGGTTTCAGGTTCGAGCCCTGTGGTTGCTCATATGATGGCCACTGAGGCTTACATGGTCGTTAACTTCGGGCCCGTGGGATTAATCGAGGTGTGCGCAAGCTGGCCGGACATCCACGTTAAACTAAAAAAAAAAAAAAAGAATTGAAAGTAACTTCTTTTCGTTTTCTTCCTCTTCTTCTTTGTTTTATTTGTGCTTGAGCACCCAAATGTGCCTACTTCTAGCTTATTTCACTCCTAAAATACAGTATTTCCTTAAATCTCAACATCTACAATTCTGGAGAGTCTCGGTAGAGATGAGTGACCCCAAGCATGCTTCTCCTTACCCTGCTCAAGGTAATCATTTATCTTTGTCATCTTTACAATCTCATACGCATCTTCTTCTTCTTCTTTTTCTTTTCTTTTCCCTTTCAAATAAATGAGTTTGAGCTGTACATGAAAGGGTTTTGCTTCGTTTTTCTACTTAATTATGACATTAATCTCTCTTTTTTCATCTCTTTTTGTTTAAACTGTTAATTTTCAGTGGGATTTTCTTTAGAGGATCACTCGACAATTGATCTGTGTCATGAAGAATTCTTTTTCTTTCCTTTTGAATTTTCGTTTTTCCATAACTTATTCCATTATCACGACAACACCTCTGCAATATAATGCTGCTCCACCACGGCGGAAAGACGTGGTTTCCTTGAGGAATGGTAATTTCTTTAAACTTGTTAAAATTCTAACTGAATTACATGGATTATAATATCCCGAACAATAATAAAATATTACCCTTTTTTATTTGTTCTGCTCTGCATTTTTTTATTATTATTAATGTAGATATTCAGGTCAGTTTGTCTTAATGAACCTAAATTTGTGGAACTCAAACCGATAACTTCTAAAGAGCAAACTTAAAACCTGACCCATTACACTATACCATGTTCTCGCTTTTTTTATTATTATTATTATACATGTGTTTGACACAATATGTGTTGTCAAAATTTAGCGTGGTTCAATAATATATCTACATCTATATAAAAGTGAGAAATTTGTTACTTTTACTATATTAAAATAGAATTATATAATATATATTTATAGTAAATCATAAACTACTCAATAAATTCTAGAAATTAAAAAAATTCTAACCATTCAAAAAATATTAATAATTTTTTTAATATCCTTTTACCGCAGCAAGAAGCGACACCCCTATACCAAACTTATTAATCATTCCCGGCAACAAAACAAAAAATAAAACTCAAAGAGACATATGTTGCCCTATCCCAGCATATTCCCATAAGCCACAAGCTACAGCAACATATATAATTCTGGAATTTTAATGTGTTTGTTTGGTTATATTTATTGACACAGCCTTACAATTTTGTGTTTTTGCTGCCTCGTGCAAGAGTGTTGCTGCGATCCCTCCGGCATGTGCTAGTTTGCTGTGTATTTATTACCCTGCAACATTCCTACAATGTTCAGCATGGATCTCCTTCTGATCTTTCCTTGAGTGGCAGTGCACACAAGATTGAAAAAACTTATTTCTAATTATCTGTTGATTGATTCAGATTATTTGAGTCCTTGGTCTTGCATTATATTC
The DNA here is from genome assembly GCA_019202695.1 of Populus x sibirica. Lineage (NCBI taxonomy): Eukaryota > Viridiplantae > Streptophyta > Magnoliopsida > Malpighiales > Salicaceae > Populus > Populus x sibirica. The sequence continues at coordinate 351,111 of JAGMVL010000053.1, forward strand.
CTGTCTCGGTTCTCATTTATGCCCTAGTTAACTGACATGATTTTTTTTTAAAATTCAATTAAAATAAATTGTGAAATGATGAATAATAAAATTAAAAAAATTAGTAGTACGGGAACAGTAATTTCCCTGAATTTGTTTTTCTTTATTAATTAATAATATCCCCACCTCGATGTGACTTTCCAGGCTGTCCTATGGCCCATCAATCAAAGAATTGAAGTACCTTTCTCGACTTTTTTGGGCAGCGAAACTTTCGGTCACGTCTGCAAATAATTGCCAACGTTATCCACACGTTCTAACACACGTCATTCCATTGAACAACAGCCCACTCTGAGAGAATGACGAGTTAGAACGCGTTTGGTATGGGTTAGGTAAAATTTGATTTTAAAAAAAAATATATTTTTTTTATTATTATTTAATAAGTTAATATTAAAAATAATTTTTAAAAAAAATAATAAAAAAATTATTTTGATAAATTTTTTATTAATTTTTTTTTTATAAAACAACTACTATCATAATTTTAAATAAACTCTAAAATAAAGGTGTTTAGTTATTTTTTTTAATATAAAAGTTAGAGTAAACACAAAATGTGTTTAAATAAAAAAATATATAAAAATAAATTTATTTGAAATAATTTTAAAAAAAATTTTTATACTTCAAGTTATGAGTCGAAAGCATCAGTTTAATTGCCTAAAATTTTTATTTTTTTAAAAAAAATCAATAAGATTTTTACCTGTATTTTATTTTGAATTGATCTGAGTTTTTAACCAGGTTAGATCGAGTTAATCTTTATTCTATTTTTTTTTTAAATTCAAACTAGTTTAGCCCATCATATCAATATTAATTTTATAACTAGAGTTATTATAATATTATAAATTTTAACGCTCGATATATATTAATTTTTTTAAATGATAACAATATATGTTAAAGAAAAAAATGAAATTTTTATATTTTATTATATTTTATCTACCATAACTAAATAAATATAAAATAATTATTTTATTTTACGTATCATTATCAAATACAATTTTATTTCAATAATGTTATTTTCTATCCTATTTTCTTTATTTTTACTGTCTATGTATCTTTTATTTCAGTAAAATAACCAAAAAGCCACCTTAATAGCTTTAGAAAACGAGAAAAATATGCAAAAAAGAAAAAGGGAGGAAAGGTTTACATGATAGAGAGTGACAAAGTCATCACTCTGAGCTTATCACAAGTTCACACACAACATCTTCTTCTAGCTTAGCTCCGCTCCCTAAAATACAGTACTGGTTTTCTTCTTCAATCTTAACCTCTAAAATTCTGAAGAATCTTTGGTAGAGAGATGAGTGACCCCAAGTATGGTTATCCTTACCCAGCCCAAGGTATTTATTTATCCTAATCATCTTCAAAAATCTTCAAAACCCTTTTCTTTTTTTCTTTTTCTCTTCCCCTTCCTTTCATTTTCCTTTCAAAGATGCAAGTTTGAGAAGCATATATATAGGTTTTGCTTCAGTTTTCTTATTAATTATGATATTTTTTTTTCTTTTTGTGTGAACTGTTAGTTTTCAGTCTATGCACAAGGGGATATTATCTTGAAATCATTTTATGGTTTAATTTAATTTCTTACTTTTTTTTGCCCCTTTGGCAGGTTATTATCAAGGACCTCCAGTGATGGCACCTCCACAATATTACGCCGCTCCACCGCCTCGGAGAGAGCCTGGTTTCCTTGAGGGATGGTAATTTCTTTGAAAATCTTAATATACTGCGTGGTTTATATGAATTACAAATAAATAAATAAAATTATCTTCGTTTTATTTGTCTTGCTCTTGGTTCTTGCTCTGTATATATTTTTCTTGGATTTTTGAAGCGTTTACATTTATTGTCACAGCCTTGCAGCTTTGTGCTGTTGCTGCCTTATTGACGAGTGTTGCTGCGACCCCTCCTTCTTTTTCTGACAGAGCGAGCTGCCATGCTTCTTCTAAGAATAGTTATAGCTATGTGATAAATGTTGAGTATAGTGTTGTTTATTGCCTTGGAACATTTTACTCAAATGTAGTGCTACATCCATGTTTAGTACATGTGGACATCAAGAATTTTAATTTTAATTCCCTTAATTTGATCGATTTAAATTGGTCCGAAAAAACCAACATTTTCTTAACTCGTAAATACTTAAAGTGTTTTCACTCAAAAATAGCAATTGTGAAACACATTATTATTTAATGAGTGTTTTTTTAACTGGTAGATAATAAAATATTTTGTGTTTTAGCATTTTATTTTATTAAATTCAAGACTAGAAAAAGTTAATAAGCTCAATATATCCCAATAAAAAACCTATATAATTTTATAAATAATCATCAATTTTGTATTTAATTAATTTTTGTGTGGCCAGTTTTATGGATTCTATTTTTTAAATAACATGATTTGTTTTTTAAAAATTTAACGGGTTAACATAGAATTAACCGGGTTAACCCGTCAAATCAGGTTAACCGTCAAATCCAGGATCAGTGTCATAATTAAAGACATCGTTGATAACAAAAAAAAAACCCATACAGACATAAAAACAACAAAAAAGCAAAAAAAAAAAAAGAAAAACTAAAGGCATTAGTCGATAACTATTGAGAAAAAAATTTAATATTGATGAACTAAATTAAATAAAAAGAAAAAATAAAAGAAAAAAAACTTATAAGAAGAAAAAAACTAATGAAGAAAAAGAAAAAATATCTAAATTAACTGAGTTAACCTGTCAAACCTGAGATCCATGTCATGAAAGTCTGATAACTAAATAGAAAAAAAATTTAATATCAACGAACTAAATAAATAAAATTAATTAAAAAAATAGAAGGCATCAGCCTTTTTACCGTAGAATGCATTGTGCAGTCCACCGTGAAAAGCATAAAAAAAATAAAAGCAAAAAACAAAAGTAAAGGCATCAGCCTTTTCATTGTGAACTACATACAATATTAAAAGATGAAATCGGAATAACAAAACTAATGAGGAAAAAGAAAAAAATCTGAATAAACTAAGTTAACCCGTCAAATCAGGTTAACCTGTCAAACCTGGGATTCGTGTCATGAAAGGGTGATAACTAAATAGTAAAAAGATTTAATATTAATGAAATAAATTTTTAAAAAAGATTAATTAAAAAGGAAAAAGCAAAGAGAAAAAAAAACCTACTGGAAGAAAAAAACTAATGAAGAAAGAAAAAAATCTGAATCAACTGGGTTAACCTGTCAAACCTGGGATCCGTGTCATGAAAGTCTGATAATTAAACAGAAAAAATTTAATATTAAGAAACTAAATTAAAAAAAATTAATTAAAAAACAAAAAAAAAGACAAAAAAAGAAACTAAAGGCATCATCTTTTTCATCAGTAGACCGCACCGTGCAATGGGTCCACAAGAAAAGGCTTAAAAAGGAAAAGAGAAAAAAAAAAACAAAGGCACACGCCACGGTTTAATTTTTTTTTCTTGCATAAAAAATATCAAAAAAAGCTAAGATCTAAGAGTGTGGGGTCTTTCTGCAAAGATATGCCCAAGAGCGTTTGCTCTAGTTGTAACGCTTGACCCAAGACTAATATTTATAATATTAATAATAATATTAAACTTGCATGACTCAAGTTTAAGTGAGTCTAGCTGCAACCCCTGCACCCAAGAGCCTTGGATGTGGGTCTGGCTCCAAGGTCGTGTAATAAAAGTGTGATAATTAAATAGATTAATTAAAAAGAAAAAAACAAAGAAAAAAACCAACAGGAATGAAAAAAACTAATGAAGAAAAAGAAAAAAATATGAATTAACGGGGTTAACCCTTCAAACCAGGTTAACCCGTCAAACCCGGAATTCGCATCATAAAATTTTGATAACAAAATAGAAAAAAAATTGACGGGTCAACCCAAAATTAACTGGGTTAACCCATCAAGCCCGGGATACGTGTCATGAAAGTCTGATAATTAAATAGAAAAAAATTTGACATTAACAAACTAAACTAAACGAAAAAAATTAATTAAAAAGAAAAAAAGAAAAAACAAATTCTGGGTTAATTCGTCAAATCAGGTTAACCCGTCAAACTCGGAATCGGTGTCATAAAAGCCCGATAACTAAATAAAAAAACTTAACATTAACAAACTAAATTAAACAAAAAAAATTCATTAAAATAAAAAAACACAAAGAAAAAAACAAAAAAAAACCCATAAAGGCATAAAAAAATTAAAAAAAAAAGACAGCTCAACGTTTCACTATGGAGTGCATAGTGAAACACTGAGCAGTTTTAGTATGTGTTATTATAAATAGAAAGAAATTTAACATTAACAAACTAAACTAAACGAAAAAAATAATTAAAAAGAAAAAAATCAAAAAAAAAATCTGGGTTAACTCGTCAAACCAAATTAACCCGTCAAACTCGGAATCGGTGTTATAAAAGCCTGATAACTAAATTAAAAAAATTAACATTAACAAATTAAATTAAACAAAAAAAAATTCATTAAAATAAAAAAACACAAAAAAAGCAAAAAAAAAAACCCATAAAGGCATAAAAACGAAAACAAAATTTTTTAAAAAGACAGCATTTCGGCGTTTCACCGGGATCGCACATTGAAACACTAAGCAATTTTAGTATATGCTAGTTACATGACCCGCGATGCTGCGGGTCAATTGTTTTTGCATCAAAAATATCAAAAAAATTAAAATCTAAAAGTTTTAGGTTTTTCTGCAAAGTTATACCCAAGAGTTTTGGGTTTGGCTGCAACGCCTAACCCAAGAGTAATATTTATAATATTAATAATAACATTAAATTTGGATGACCCAAGTTTAAGTGGGTCTGTCTACAACACCAGACCCAATAGCCTTGGATGTGGGTTTGGCTGCAAGTTCGTATCATAAAAGTGTGATAATTAAATAGATTAATTAAAAAAAACATAGAAAAAAAAACCAACATGAAGAAAAAAACTAATGAAGAAAAAAATCTGAATTAACTTGGTTAACCCTTCAAACCAGGTTAACCCGTCAAACCTAAGCTTCGTGTCGTGAAAGTTTGATAAATAAATAAATAAAAAATTGACGGGTTACCCAGAGTTAACTGGGCTAACCCGTCAAACCCGAGATTCGTATCATGAAAGTTTCATAACTAAATAAAAAAAATTTAACATTAACAAACTAAATTAAACGAAAAAAAATAATTAAAAAGGAAAAAAAACAAAAACAAACAAAAGGTATCAGCCTTTTCACTATGCAGTCCACAGTCAAAGGCATAAAAACAGTAAAAAGCAAAAAGAAAAAAAAACCTATGAAAAGAAAAAAACTAATGAAGAAAAAGAAAAAAAATCTAAATTAACTAGGTTAACCCGTCAAACCTAAGATCCGTGTCATGAAAGTCTTATAACTAAATAGAAAAATTTTAATATCAACAAACTAAATTAAAAAAAAAACTAATTAGAAAGGGAAAAACAAAGAAGAAAAAACCTATATGAAGAAAAAAACTAATGACAAAAAAGAAAAAAAAATCTGAATTAACTGAGCTAATCCGTCAAACCTGAGATCCGTGTCATGAAAGTCTTATAACTAAATAAAAAAAATTTAACATAAACAAATCAAATTAAAAGAAAAAAAATAAAAATAATCAAAAGGCATCAACCTTTTCACTGTGGACTGCATTGTGCAGTCCACAGTTAAAGGCATAAAAAAGGCAAAAAAACAAAAAGAAAAAAAAAACTAAAGGCATCAGTCGATAACTAAATAGAAAAAAATTTAATATTAATGAACTAAATTAAACAAAAAAATATTAATAAAAAATAAAAAATAAAAGAAAAAAAAACCTATAAGAAGAAAAAATCTAATGAAGAAAAAAGAAAAAAATCTAAATTAACTGGGTCAACCCGTCAAACCTGAGATCCGTGTCATAAAAGTGTGATAACTAAATAGAAAAAAATTAATATCATCAAACTAAATTTTAAAAAAATAATAACAAAAAAAGAAGTCATCAGCATTTTCACCGTGGACCGCACCGTAGTCCACAATGAAAGGCATAAAATGAAAAAAAAAAAAACAACTAAAGGCATCAACCTTTTCACTGTTGACTGCACACAAAATTAAAATATGAAATTGAAAGAAAAAAACTAATGAAAAAAAAGAAAAAAAAATCTGAATCAACTGCATTGACCCGCCAAATCCGGTTAACCTGTCAAACCTGGGATTCATGTCATGAAAGTATGATAACTAAATAGAAAAAAGATTTAATATTAATGAAATAAATTAAAAAAAGATTAATTAAAAAAGAAAGGCAAAGAGAAAAAAATTCACAGGATGAAAAAAACTAATGAAGAAAAATCAAATCTGAATCAACTAGGTTAACCCGTCAAACCAGGTTAACCCGTCAAACCAGGTTAACCCGTCAAATCTGGGATCCGTGTCATAAAAGTTTGATAATTAAATAGAAAAAAATTAATATTAAGAAAGTAAATTAAAAAAATTAATTAAAGAACAAAAAAAAGCAAAAAAAAAAAACTAAAAGCATCAACTTTTTCACTATGGACTGCACTGTGCAGTCCACAGTAAAAGGCTTAAAAATAAAAAGAAAAGGAAAAAAAACAAAGGCATACACCACGGGTTAATTTTTTTTTCTTGCATAAAAATATATAAAATAACGAAGATCTAAGAGTATTAGGTCTTTCTGTAAAGAGATACCCAAAAGCCTTGGGTCTAGTTACAACGCTTGACCCAAGAGTAATATTTATAATATTAATAATAATATTAAACTTACATGACTCAAGTTTAAGTGAGTCTGGCTGCAACCCTAGACCCAAGAGCCTTGGATGTGGGTCTACCTGCAAGGTCGTGTCATAAAAGTGTGATAATTAAATATATTAATTAAAAAGAAAAAAACTAATGAAGAAAAAGAAAAAAAATCTGAATTAATTGGGTTAACCCTTCAAATCAGGTTAACCCGTCACATCCGGGATTCGCATCATGAAAGTTTGATAACTAAATACAAAAAAAAAAATTGACGGGGTAACCCAGAATTAACTGGGTTAATCCGTGAAATCAGGTTAACCCGTAAAACCCGGTATATGTGTCATGAAAGTCTGATAACGAAATAGAAAAAAATTTAACATTAACAAACTAAACTAAACGAAAAAAATTAATTAAAAAGAAAAAAAAAAAAAAAAAAACTCCGGGTTAACTCGTCAAATTAGGTTAACCTGTTAAACCCGGGATCCGTGTCATGAAAGTCTGATAACTAAGTAAAAAATTAACATTAACAAACTAAATTAAATAAAAAAATTTATTAAAAGAAAAAAAACAAAAAAAATAGACGGATTAACCCAAAATTAACTGGGTTAACCCGTGAAACCTGGAATATGTGTCATGAAAGTTTGATAACTAATAGAAAGAAATTTAACATTAACAAACTAAAGTAAACAAAAAAAATTAATTAAAAAGAAAAAAATCCGAGTTAACTTGTCAAACCAAGTTAACCTGTTAAAACTGGAATCCATGTTATGAAAGTCTAATAACTAAATAAAAATAATTTAACATTAAGAAACTAAATTAAATAAAAATAATTTATTAAAAGAAAAAACAAAGAAAGAAGTAAAAAAAAAACCTGAAAGGCATAATAAAACAAAACAAAAATAGCTCATAAAACCAAAAAAAATTAAAAAAAAAAGAGAGAGAAAGATAGCTTAATATTTTACTGTAGATTTTTACAATGAAACACTAAACCGTTTGAGTATATGTTATAGTTATAATATAATAATAATAATAATAATAATAATAATAATTATTATTATTAGTGCTTCCCGTTTCCTTTTTCTGGAGCGGAGGGGCGAGCGGAGACTTCTTGTTTTTTTAGTTTTTTTTTAATTAATTCGATGGGAAGTCTTGTTAGTGGTAGATTTTGAAATCATACTTTTATCTCCGTTTGGAGTCTAACCAGATTTAAAATTTAGGTTATGAATTTATTAGATAAATTTTAAAATGATATCATTTTGTGTTTTTATAAAATAAAATGATATAATATTAAATGAATATTTTTTTTAAAAAAAAATTAAAATTAATTTAGCTAGTTTCCAATCGAGTTTAATCAAATCAATTAAACCAATTTAAAATTAATTTAAAATGAACTTTGGCCCGAATTAGGCTTCATATCAGCTATATGACTAAATTTAAAAAAACTTTAATTTTGTAATAAGATTGTATTTTTTAATGGTTAACATATTTTTAATTGGCTTTTACAATCCATACTAATCCATGTTTAGTACATGTGGACATCAAGAATCTTAGTTTTAATTCCCTTAATTTGATCGATTTAAATTGCCTTGAAATTAAATAGTCTAATAAATGGACTCGCAATGGAAATGATGCAGCTATTGGGAGTTTGTTGGAGAGGGCCATTAAAAAACTGAAAAATATTCTCAATTCAATCTGGTTAAAATTAAAATAATTCGAAATTAAGTTTGACGAAGAGCTAGGAATAAAGTCAATTTATTATGATAAATCGATAGATTATATATTCAGAAAATAATAACATTTAGAGGTTATTTATTTATTTATTTAATTCGTTGCGTTTATTTTGATAGTTGAGCAAAAAAAAAAAACATTTTCTTAACTCGTAAATGCTCAAGTTTTTTCACTCAAAAATAGCAATTGTAAAACACTTTATTATTTAATGAGTGTTTTTTTAACTGGTAGATAATAAAATATTTTGTGTTTTAGCATTTTATTTTATTAAATTCAAGACTAGAAAAAGTTAATAAGCTCAATATATCCCAATAAAAATCCTATATAATTTTATAAATAATCATCAATTTTGTATTTGATTAATTTTTTTTTGTGGCCAGTTTTATGGAATCCATTTTTTAAATAACATGATTTGTTTTTTATTTATACTTTTATTTTTGAAAACTTAAGCGTGAGTTTCAATCAAGAAGAAAAATATATGATTTAATCAGTTTTTTATAAGATTATATGAGAAATTGTATTAAAAAATATCTCTTTCTATTTGCATTCAGTGGACAAATTAATTTCCAGAAATTGTATAAAATATTTTAAAAATAAGATACTGTCTTTGAATACTCATGAGAAATTAATTTCTCTTTGAATGACTTTTTTATAATTATGCACATTAGTTTAATTTATTATTATTCTTAAGATAGTTAATAATTAAAAGAACTCTAAAACACGCGGAGAAAGCACTGTGCTTTCCCCACCAAACAATTTTCTTTGTTAGTTATTATTATATTATTAAAAGAACTTTAACTAGATATAGTTTGGAAAATATTTGACTTACAAAAGCGACATCATCATAATTGTGTATTAAATGCTTTGAAAGTTTACACTGTTTTTTCTTTGTCTTTTGCAATTGAGTCTTTTTTCTTATCTGCAGTAGGAAAGAATTTTACTTGCACAGGCGAGATCATGATGGTGCATTAAATGCTTTGACAACTTACCACTGTCTTTTCTTTTTCTTGCACTCTTCGTTGCCTTTAGCTCTGGTTTTGTTTTTTCAGCAACTTCTCCAAATTAGTGTGTGTTCGTTCTTTCTCTTTTAATTATTATGGTTTTGTGGCTTCTTAATTTTATTTTATTTTAACTCACAGGATGTTTGGCCTCTTTCCAATTGCTTTGAAGGGTTTGCTTCTTCCATTGCACTCAAGAGAACACTCGATTCCCAACAGCTTTTTGTTTGACTTCTGGTGATCAGAATTCCCAGGTTATTTCATTGCTCTTTGGCTTTCTTTTCAGCTGCTCTTTTTAATGTTGTTTTTTTTCGGTGCGCATGGGTTGTTCATTTAGTTACCGGTGATCGAAATTGCCTGCTTATTTCATTGCTCTTTGGTTTTCTTTTCATTTGGTGTTTTTAAAGTTAGTTTTTTTCTTCTTCCTGGTTTTAATGGGCTCTTCATATGTTTTGCAAAGCTGTCTCTTTTTTTCATTGCACCTTAGACAACATTGGATTTTGCTCGAGCCATTTTGGTTTAGTCTACAAATAATCTACACTGTCAGGTTTGTTTTTCACTTCACGAGTTCTTTTACTTTACAGACAAAATAAAATGCAAAGTTTCGAGGAATCAAGTATGTAAGCATCCAGCCTATGCCTATATCTTTCTTGGATTTTGCAGAATTGACCCGTGAACTTAAAGTCTCAGGAATCATAGAAAATATGTAGACAATTAACCATGGTTACGAAACTCAATCTGGTCTGGCCCTGTATGTTAACATGGTGACTATTGACTCATGACCACGTCCGGTAGATGAAAAACCCTTTTTTTTACCAAAACGAAGTTGTTTTAAGTTTTTTCCAGGGAAAAAAAGAGAGACAAAGGTTAGGTTAATCCGAAGTGTTTTTTATATATATCGCGCGGACATGCCGCAAGATATTTTTGTTTTGTTCCTATTTCATGCCTCTCCATGTAAACTTATTTTTCAATGCTATATTTTACAAGTTTTAATCCAGCATTCCTGCACTTTTCCTTATAAACTCTTAACATTTCTTATAAAATCTTAACATGCCAGCTCTTTTGTTTATATTTGAAGTGAGATGATATCGATTCTACACCAGCACTTCCAAAGAAGCAATGACTCTCCATTTCATCACCTGAAAAGGTTTGCATCTACAATATCATTTAGTTCTCTGGATTGCTCCACCATCTGTTTATTTAACAAAAATTAATTCAATCGCAATCAGCTATATCATTCTCACTTTATAATTACCTTTTTTTTTTTATTAACTCATATACTCAGTGCAACAATTACATCTTTATTTCTCATTTCTTATTTATCTTCAAAGATATTTGATGTTTATTGCATTAGGAAATATTTAAAGCTTACAGTTACACTTATCTTTTGCTATAGAAAAAAAATTAGCATTCAGTTAATCAATGCTTTCTTATCCAACATCGCAAGCTGAATGAACGTTAAAAAACATAAAATATTTAGCTGTAAATACTTTTGTTTTATTTAGATTTAATTCTCTTTACTTAACTTTTATAATAACTTTTATAATTTACCAATAATTTTATGAATATCAAGTTTTTGTTGTATAATAATTAAAACCACATTTTACTTAAAACTCCTGCACCGCGCAGGTATTAAAGATAGTAGTAGTATGACGTATTATAATTTCATTATTTTAATTATTAGGTTCCAAGAGAAATTGATTTTAGAAAGCCCAAGCCTAGGCAAGATTGGGCGCTTTGCCTTGAAAGAGAATACAATTTAAAGCCGACTGCTAGTCGTCCCTCAAACATAATAAATGTTGTTTTGTTTTTAAGGTTTTCATTATAAAAATAAGAGTTTAATTCGGTTTATAAAATACAGTACTGGTTTCTCCAATCTTAACATCTAAAATCCTGAAGAATCTTTGGCAGAGAGATGAGAGACCCCAATTATGGTTATCCTTACCCTGCTCAAGGTATTTATTTATCTTAATCATCTTCAAAATCCTTCTTCTTTTTTTCCTTCTCTCTTCCCCTTCCTTTCATTTTCCTTTCAAAGATGCAAGTTTGAGGAGCATATATATAGGTTTTGTTTCAGTTTCTAATTAATTATGATATATATATTTTTATCTTGTTGTTTAAACTGTTAATTTTCAGTCTATGCACAAGAGATTCTCTTTAGAGGATCAATTCGAGAGTTCATTTATGCCACGAAGAGTTTTTTATTACTATTCTTTTCTGATTATCTGTTGTCATAAGTACCCTGAGTTATTCCTTTTCTTATCCTTATGCTATTTTGGTTTCTTTGATTTTGAAGATTATCTTGATATCATTTTATGGTTTAATTTAATTTCTTTTTTTTTTTGCCCCTTTGGCAGGTTATTATCAAGGACCTCCAGTGATGGCACCGCCTCCACAATATTATGCCGCTCCACCACCTCCGAGAGAGCCTGGTTTCCTTGAGGGATGGTAATTTCTTTGAAAATGTTAATATACTGCCTGGTTTACATGAATTACAAAAAAAAAAAAAAATTATCTTCGTTTTTTTTGTCTTGCTCTTGGTTCTTGCTCTGTATATATTTTCTTGGATTTTTGAAGCGTTTACATTTGTTGTCACAGCCTTGCAGCTTTGCGCTGTTGCTACCTTATTGAGTGTTGCTGCGACCCCTCCTTCATTTTTTGTTGACAGAGCTAGCTATCATGCTTCTTCTAAGAATAGTTACAGCTATGTGATAAATGTTGAGTTATACTGCCTGGTTTATATGAATTACAAAAAAATAAATAAAAACATCTTCTTTTTATTTGTCTTGCTCTTGGTTCTTGATCTGTATATATTTTCTTGGATTTTTGAAGTGTTTACATTTATTGTCACAGCCTTGCAGCTTTGTGCTGTTGCTTCCTTATTGACGAGTGTTGCTGCGACCCCTCCTCCTTCCTTTTGTGACAGAGCTAGCTATTATGCTGCTTGGAGTGTTTGATATTTTGTTTCAAAAATATTTTTGAAAAAAATTGAATTTTTTTTAAATTAATATGTTTTTTATTTTTAAAAAATAAAAAAATATTATTAATATAATTTTCTGAGCGAAAAGCACTTTAAAAAACAACCTCAATCATACTCTCAAACACACAAACTATAGTTATAGCTAAGTGATAAATGTTGAGTATAGTGTATTGATGAGTGCTGTTGTTTATTGCATTGGAACATTTTACTCTGACGTAGTTCTACATCCATGTTAAGTACATGTGGACATCAAGAATTTTAGTTTTAATTCCCTTAATTTGATCGATTTAAATTGGTCTGAAATTAATTATTCTAATAAATAAATGGACTCATAATGGAAATGATACAGCTATAGGGAGTTTGTCGGAGAGGGCCATTAAAAAACTGAAAAATATTCTCAATTCAATCTGGTTAAAATTAAAATAATTCGAAATTAAGTTTGACAAAGAGCTAGGAATAATAGCATTTAGAAATTAACAATTTTTTTTTATAATGTATGATTTTCTTTTTACTAATTTATCGGGATTATGAAGATGGGTTTTAAGTTTTGACCATGCAATAGTTCCAACAAGTTGGTTTGTCGTGATTGGCAATTTCCCCGTGTTTTCTAAGTATTTCCTTTGTTTTTATTAGTTGACTTTATAGACAGACATTTTCTTCTGATTGTTTTCCCATTATCTTTGGTCACTTGATGGGTTATCATTATATACAATATTCTTTTACTCCAATTAACAAGAAATGATGCTGTAATTAAGTTATGAATTAGGTCTTATTTGTCACTACCGTATATCCATGCTTTTGAATTAGTAAACATATATATATATATATATGATTCAAAAGCATGTGGTATATATAATATTCAAATTTACTAGGTCGCTATATAGGTCATCTATATACATGACCTATATATAATATTCTAGTTTACTTGGTCGTACTAGGTCGCTATATAGGTCATATATATACATGACCTATATAGCGACCTAGAATATATATATATATGTGTGTGTGTGTGTATATATATATATATATAAAAAAAATATTCTAGTTTACTAGGTCGATATATGTATATAATTAATAAGAGATGATTGCTATAAGTAAGTTATGATTTAGGTCTTCTTTGTGTAATAATTATGGTTTATTCGTGTGTTTTTCTAAAAAAAAATTAGCTTTGAATTAATTACCTTTTGTGTTTATAAATCATATTAAAAATAAAAAAAATATTACTTTAATATATTTTTATACAAAAAAAATTTTACTAAACAAAAATTAAAAAACATGAAAAGCATCACGTTATGGAAAGTAGAAATTAAAATAATTCGAAATTTATTATGTTAAATCGATAGATTTGATATTCTGGAAATAATAGCATTTAGAGATTTTTTTTTCATTTAATTCGTTACATGTGTTTTCATAGTTGAGAAAAAAACATCATTTTCTTAACTCGTAAATACTAAAGTTTTTTCACTCAAGAATAGCAATTGTGAAACACATTATTGTTTAATGTGTTTTCTTACTGGTAGATAATAAAATATTTTGTGTTTTAGAATTTTATTTTATTAAATTCAAGACTAGAAAAGGTTAATAAGCTCAATATATCCCAATAAAAATCCTATATAATTTTATAAATAATCATCAATTTTGTATTTGATTAATTTTTTTTTGTGGCCAGTTTTATGGAATCCATTTTTTAAATAACATGATTTGTTTTTTTATTTATACTTTTGTTTTTGAAAACTTAAGGGTGAGTTTGAATCAAGAAGAGAAGTATATGATTTAATCAGTTTTTTATAAGATTATATGAGAAATTGTATTAAAAAAATATCTCTTTCTATTTGCATTCATTGGACGAATTAATATCCAGAAATTGTATAAAATATTTTAAAAATAAGATATTGTCTTTGAATACTCATGAGAAATTAATTTCTCTTTGAATGACTTTTTTTTATAATTATGCACATTAGTTTAATTTATTATTATTCCTAAGATAGTTAATAATATTAGTATAAAGTACTATAATTTCATTATTTTAATTATTAGGTTCCAAGAGAAACTGATTTTAGAAAGCCCAAGCCTAGGCAAGATATCTTGGGCGCTTTGCCTTGAAAGAGAATAAAATTTAAAGCCGACTACTAGTCGTCTCTCAAACATAATAAATGTTGTTTTTAAGGTTTTCATTATAAAAATAAGAGTTTAATTCGGTTTATTTAATTTATTCATCTTCATTTCTTCTATTATTTTTAGCGTAATGCAGATAAGATTATTATTTTCTATTTTTTTTAAATATAGTTAATAAATATGTTCTTTATTTCATTGAGAAATCATTTTACAATTTATAAGAAAACTACTATATAAACTCAAAAAACATTTTCTAAAAGTAATAGCTCTCCTCCTCCTCTTTTTTGTTTAATTTCTGCAATTGAATTATATCTCAAATTTTTTAACTTATCTCTTCACCATCAATGTTCAACTTCATTCACTGGAGCATCTTCGATGGATATGCTACGAGGAAAGCTAATAATAATAATAATAATAATAATGCTATTTTATTATTTAAAAAAAATATTATTTCTACATATCTTGGAAAAAAAAATATTTTTTTTTTATTTTTTACACTTTGAATATTTATCACTCTATCCTTAACATATTTATTTTATTTTTTTATTCTTATTATTTCGTAATTTATTTTTATTTTTTTTCCATACATTTTTTTTTGAAAAAATTATTATACAAAGACTAATGGAATGATGTTTCATTATAACAACGGTAACATTGTTCTATTCTTTTGTTATGTTAAAAATTAGTTTGAGATTTTTCATATTTTTATTAATTCATATGATTTTTACTATTATTATTATTATATGTAATCATCAACTTTTTTATTTATAATTATACTTGTTACTCGATGTCAAAAAATATGTTAATAACATCTACACATTAATTTTATTGTATTATAAGAAAAATTGTTCGGCATGTAATGAGGCAAATTGAATAGACGTGTTAATATTTTGTTTTTTTCATTTATTGACATATATTATTTGTTATTTATTTAATTAAATGCATGAATAAATTTTTTAATTTATAATTAAATTTTAAAAAAACACATATTTAGAAACCTTGTATATTTATTTGGTTTTTTTTTTCAAAAAAATTATCCAATCCGTATTGAAATGCAGTCAATTAACTAAAATTAATCTAATCATTCATTTCATTGTAATGCATGTGTTGGATATGAGCCAGGGAAGAATATGGCACCGTTCCCACAGTTCTTCGTGGTCGTGCCACAATTCCTTTATTTGTAATTAATTTATATTATTTAATTAAAAAAACTAATTTAATTTTTAATTTTTAATTGCTAACTAAGATCATACAGGCCAAATTCAATAGACAAGTGGCACCTGCACTATAAGCAAGCTGTACGAAAAAAAACGTTTCTTTTTCCCGGTTTCGGAAACAAAATATTATTCATTTAAATATTATTTTTTTATTTAAATGTTTTTAAAAATAAACTATATATTTTTTTAATTCAACTCTATCCTTTAATATTAAATTTATTGGAGTTTGAACTTCATAATGTTTTAATTTATTTTTTATAAGATTCTTTCAGTCTCATAACTCAGATTATAAATTTGACAAATTAACTTAATTGACTCGAGTTTTTTTTTCTAATGAAATTTTTGTTTCTCAATTTCATTAACAAAAAACTAAAAGATGAGGGGTTTTATTATATCTCTCATCACAAAATATTATTAACTATAATAATATTTTCTTTCTTTTTTTGATTTTCTTTTCAAATTCAATTTTATTTTTCAACATTAGATTTATGAAGGATTGTACTCTATATTTTTTTTTTAAATTTGCTTTTTATGAGGTTATCTTAATCTCATTACTTAAACCGCAAGTTTGATAGGTTAACTCGAGTTTTTCCCATTTTTCTAGTTGATTTTTTTTCTCAATATCATCCTTTAACATTAGGTTCATTGAGAATTAAGTCTTGTGATTTGTTTTAGTTTGCTTTTTATTAGGTTATCCTCAAGAGAGACGAGGCAGTCGAGACCAACTCCCGCCACATACTATCCCAAAAGCTTTGATCTAAAAAACTTGCAGTTCCTCATGCACCTTTGCCTAAAGTCCATCAAAGGCCAGCTCCCGCATAAATCTCTCATGACTCGGGGTGACTCGTGTTGTTTTTTGTGTTTTTTTTTAATCAATTTTTTCATTTCAATTTTATCCTTCAATATTAGATTTTTAGGGGTTGAACTTCATAATTTTATTTTCAATTTACTTTTAAAGATATCATCATAGTCTCATGACCTGTATTGCGAGGTTTACAAGTTAACTTGATTGACTTAGTTTTTTTTTTCTTTTTCTAATTGATTTTTTTCTTCTCATTTTCATTCTTCGACATTGGATTGGTTGAGAATTAGGCTTTGTAATTTGTTTCCTATATGGTTATCCCCATCTTATAAATTGAGTCACGGGTTTGACGGGTTAGCTTGAGTTGACTCGAATTGTTTTTTGTGTTCTTTTTTAATTAATTTTTGAATTTTGATTTCATCCTTTAATATTAGGTTTATTGGGGATTGAATTTTATAATTTTTTGACCCAGACTATGGGTTTTACGAGTTGACTCGATTGACTTGAGTTGTTTTCTCCCTTTTTCTAATTGACTTTTTTTTTTCTCAATTTCATCCTTCAATATTAGATTGATTGATAATTAGGCTTCGTTATTTGTTTAGGTTTGCTTTCTATGAGGTTATCCTTAACTCATAACTTAGGTCACACGTTTGATAGATTAACCTAACTTATGTTGTTTTTGTGTCCTTTTGTTAATTGATTTTTTTTTTTAATTTTATATTTCAATACTTGGTTGATTTAGAATTGACATTCATAATTTATTTCAATTTGACTTTTATTGGGTTATCTTGGTCTCATGACTTAAGCCACGAGTTTGTCAGGTTAACTTAGATTGACTCGAGTCATTTTTTGTTGTTTTTTTCAATTTTATCATTCAACATAGATTTTTTTTTTTTGAAATTAAGTTTCATAATTTGTTTTAATATAATTTTTATAGGGTTATCATAGTTTTATGACTGAGTATGTGGGATTGACAGATTAATCTGGGTTGACCTCAATCGATTCAATACGTTTCTGTCTTAATATTTATATAAAAAAATATCAATTTAAATATTTATTTTGAATCAAACTACTTTTTTATTGGGCGTCCGTGTTACCTTTAAACCTATCAAGTTGACTAAGTCATATCAGAATAATCCCCACACGATTTAAAATAATTTTCTACTAAAAAACATTAACAATATCTAATTTTTTATGTTTTTTTTTTTTTAAAAAAAAATTCAACTCCCAACATGGAACTTGTATGATCTAGCATACATAGCACGCGTATGATCTACTATAGGACTGAACTTCATTATAGGTAAACAAATTATGGCATGAGGACACATATTATTAATTTCATGGATGTAAATTTAAGTTATATTGTAATGTTCACAACAGCTAGCCTTACGAATTACACACTTATTTCACTGCAAAATCGTTCTTATTTACTTATTGGTTGAATGAATGATGGCTCAATTCTTTTATAAAAAGATCTAGTTATTTAAATTGTAAATTGTACGGGATAATAAAATTATATCAAAGTTGTTGTTTCATTAGTTAAAATATTATTTATTTTATAAAAAAATATATATTATCATGAAATGAACTATGATAACAAAAAATAATCTAACTGAAATGTTGGAGGAAATTAAAAATATATTTTCATTTCAAATAATTATATTAACAAGATATTAGACCTAGCACCATTGGATTTAACTATGCATTAAACCCAAGTGTATATACGTTTAGTAAGATGTTAGACCCAATATCATTAGGTTCAACTGCGTGTTGAGCTCAAGTGCCTGTAAGTCTAACATGCATGTAGGTCTGCCAACATGCCAGATCCAACCCTATTGGGTTTAGCTACGCACTGACCCAAATGCACGTAGATCTGACAACGTGCCAGACCCAACCCCAACCCCCTGGGTTTAGCCATATGCTGACTCAAGTGCATATGGGTCTAACAACATGCCAAACCCAACCTTCCTGTATTCAACTACGCCTTGATCCCAAGTACAAGTAGGTCTGACAAGATATCAGACCTAACACCTCTAAGTTCAGCTACGCACTAAGTTCAAATACTTGTGGGTCTAGCACCCAAATGCTTGTGGGCATGTCAAGATGTCAGACCCAACACCCTCAGGTTCTGCTACACATTGAGCCCTTGTACTTATAGGTCTGACATCAAGTGCATGTGGATATGGTAAGATACCGGTCCTAATACCTTTTGATTTAGCTAAATGTTGAGCCTAAGTGCATGTGGGTCGACAAGATGTTAACCCAATATTTTTGGATTTAGAATCAATCCAGGACCAGGTACATATGGAATTGATAGTTTTTATAGGCTTTATATTGTGTCACAAAACTATTTTTATGATTATAATAATCTAGGATAGTCATTTCTATACACCTCAAAGTGTGTAAAAGTCTACCAAAAGCTTGTCATGTTCCAATCAACATTAATATTGATGTAAGAGTTATTTCTATCAACATTGTTTATGAAATAACTCTTACATCAATATTAATGTCGATGAAAATATCTCTTATACAACATTAATGTTGTGAAGGGATATTTATTCTCATCAAAGCTTTCAAGAGGAAATGACTCTCCATTCATTAAACAAAACAACAAGGTTCAGGGGATTTAAATATCCTTTGAACCATCCAGGTAAAAAGTTTATATTTTTATCATGGTCATATTTTCTCAGAGTATTTATTATATAAAAAGTCAAGAACAAGTAAAAAGTCATATTTTTTACCTTGGTTCTTAGAATTTAATGATCATTCTTTTATTTATTATAATCCATTACTAAAAAGTTATTAATTTAATCATTCGAGAGTCCCTGTGCTCCACCAATACTAAATAAAGGAATACTATTGTGAACATATATGATTACCCATTATCCAATCACTGAATAAACCTTATTCTTGAGTATTTTGGATTCTAGAACATCACACACACACACACACACACACACACACACACATATATATATATATATATATATATAAAAGTAGGATATTCCAATTCTAACCTTATTTCTTTGATCTCCATAAACAAATATTATGGTGTTTAGGTTTTGGTGAAATTATGGTCAGTGAAAACAAATTCAAGGTTATTAAATGGTGAGGGGAGTAGAGGTGTTTGTTTGTAGATTTTCCACGAGGTTGTAGTATTTGGATTTTATTAACTTCCAGACATTATTAGCAATAGAATCTGCATAAAATATTAAAGTTAATAATTAAATTACAAAACATTATTTTAATTTGATTAGAAAAGAAAAGTGAATTGATTATGTATAATTCGACGTATAGAAAATCCACTACAAGAATTTGGTGATTGAAATACCTCACTCGATTTGGATGTTACCTGAAATTAATGAGGGTTTTGTTGTTAATTTATTTGAATTAATCATGCCTGTTTAGTTATTTTTTTATTAACTAATTTACTTTCTTTATAATCATTTAATTTTCACCCCAAACTAGAAAATGTAAAAAATAAATGAGTTATTGCGGGAGTTTATGAATAAACAGTTGTCAAGTATTCAACTTTATCCTTTCATAAATTGTTCTAAAGCAAATTTATTTTTACTTTCCAGTTTTTATTTCTCCATCCAAACAAGTTTTTGCTATTTTTTTTTTTTGTGTCTTTTCTATTATAAGATACTAACTAAATATGACCTAAATAGATATTATAACCAATTTTTTTAAAAAATCTTATTATACAAAATATTAAAATATATTGGGTTTTTTCCCAAGTGCTTCATTGTTCTTATGAATAGTGAAGCTCACCCCTTTTATATTTTCATCATTTTTTTAAAATTGTCCCCTGTTTTTTTTCTAATTTTTTAATGATCTAATTATATAAGATAAAGTTTTAAATTATAGTAGAGAAAACATATTTAAAGTGAGAGGATCACAATGTAAAACACGAAAAAAATACATAACCAATCTTAAAGTTTTTATAATTTTTATTATGGTCCAAAAATTTATTTTATTTACTTTCCAATTCTCGAGTTTGAGAGATGAAAGAAAAATTCATCAAAAAACAATGAGATTGTTGGTTGGCCACAATTATTTTGAGGTGTTTTCACGGTTGACAGATGATTTATAAAGGTTTTTATGGTCTTTGTAGGGTTATTTTTGGTGAAAATGAGTTGCAAAATTGATTTTAGACCAAAACCCTCTCATCTTTGATTTTCTGGGTATCACATTGGTGGTTGGATTGAGCAGCACCTTGGCCAGTGACATGTTGCATGCCATTAAAGGTGACCTATCTCTTATTAAAAAAAAAACAAAAAAATATGGATGATAGGTTCTCCTAAGAAAAAAATAAGAAAAAAAAATCTACACACAGGTATGGGCTAATAGGTCCACATGCCTGTGTTTTTTTTAAGGACCATGCATGTTAGACCATCCAAACCCACAAGCTTGACATTTTTTTTTAAAAAATTTATCATTTAACATTGGTTTTTGTTAATGTTTTTTTTTTACATAATTTTTTATTTATTTTATTTCTGTGAGATTATCGCAATTTCAAACAAATATTCTAACATTTAGTTGTTTCTCAATTTTGCGAGCATATATTCTTATAATTGTATAATTAAATAAAAAAATATTATTCATAAGAAAAAAGTTATTAAATCCAGTGGAGTCCATAATACAAATTATGTGTCTGATAGATTAACTTGAGTTAATTGGAAATTTGGTTTTCTAATTTGTTTAGGTTTACTTCCTATGAGATTATCTTAACCTCAAACAAGCATCCCAACATTGAGTATACTCAATTTTACAAGCGTTTGTTTATGTTATCATATAATTAAGTAAAAAATAGTTTTAAAGAAACAAAGTTATTAAACTCAGTGAAATCTATGACCCATTGCAAAGCTTTAATTAATTTTATACGTTACTGTTTTAATTAAAAAAAATATAACCTTGAATTTTATTAAAATTAAATTATTTTTTATCAGTTATTCAAGTTTTTTTGGAGTCACTAAGAGTGTATTTGAGAATGTGACAGCGGTTGTTTTTCAAAGTGTTTTTCATTCTAAAACACATTAAATTAATATTTTTTATTTTTTAAAAATTATTTTTGACATCAGCATATCAAAATGATCTGAAAACATCAAAAACATATTAATTTAAAGCAAAAAAATAAAAAAAATTCAATTTTTTTTAAAAGCGTTTTCCGACCATAGTGCCAAACATTGTTGTTTAGAATATGTTGAAATAATTTCTATATTATTTAATTTAAAATTTAAGATAAATAAGAAGTCAAATCATAACATTTTAATCTCAGAGGTCAAATTTAATAACTGAAAAAAATAATTCTTGAGATCTAAGCATTTTTTTTATATTTAAATTTTCTTTATCCGACCAACTAAATGTCTATGTAAATTATGATAGACATGGAATCAATTATGATTCTTTCATTAATCAAAATTAACTTTCCGCTGATCCAAAATTTTTAAAAGGCCGCCTAAGACTACCAGAAAGTCCTTTCACCAACCCCTGTACGACGTCGCTTCTCTTCTTCCCCCTTTATAATCTATACGTAGTAATAAATAATTCCTCGACTCGCCAACTCGTCTAGCTGGTCTCTCTTCTCTGTACTAGCAGGTAAAATCCCCGACAATAAAGAAAAAGATACCCGCGCGAACTCGGTGACTCAGTCACTCTCCTCCTTTTCAGGATGTGAGTTCTGGGGTTTCTTGAGTTAGTAGTCGGACTCAGGAGATGACGAGTCCGATCACTCCAAGCAATGGGAGTTGTAGGGGTTTATTGTTAACGCCAGGGAGTACGGTCTTGAAGACTCCTTTATGTGATGAGACGATCTGGAAACGACTTAAAGAGGATGGATTTTATGAAGAATCTGTTAAAAGAAGAGATAAGGCTGCTATTATTGCCTATATTGCCAAACTTGAAACCGAGGTTTGCTTTCTTTTTGCTCTTCTTCTTCTTTTATTTATTTATTGGTGCTTTTATCTGATTTTTTAGTTTTTGTTTTCGAACAAGGTGGGAATTCGGAGAAAGCTCTAATTACTAAAATTGACAAGTCTTTTTTTTTTTTTTTTTTTTTTTGTTATGGTAGCTTGTGGAAGACTTAAATTAATAGTTATTAGAGACAGGTAATTGTGGGATTACTCTCAACGTTTTCAATTTCTAATTTTTTGGGATAGGATGAATGTTTTTCCTTTTAAATTCTTGGATTTTAAATTAACTAGTAACTAGTAATTTACTCGCTGTTTCAAGGATCATGTAAGTAGAAAGTTTGTCATTTTTTGGGGAAGGAGTTAATTTTGTTATGTTTGAGCACGCTTGTAATAATTATATTCTTTAATGGTGGATTAAATGTTGGAACTTTAGCTCATTTTATTTCATGAGAGGGCGGGATTTTTTGACCAGTGTAGTTCATGTAGATGTTTGACCTTCAATACCGCATGGGACTTCTCATAAAGGAAAAAAAGGAGTGGACTTCAAACTATGAGCAAATGAAAGCATCTGCTGAAACAGCTGATTTAACGCGCAAGCGTGATCAAGCTGCACACTTATCTGCCCTAGTTGAGGCGAGAAAACAAGAAGAAAGTTTGATGAAGGCTTTAGGAGTTGAGAAAGAGTGTATATCAAGTGTAAGATTTTTGTTCTGGGGCTTCCTTGTTTCATTTCTTTCCAATTTGTGCATATCATTGTTTTGCAATCCTTATGGTTTTCTGATGGATTTTTGTAGATGGAGAAAGCCTTGCATGAGATGCGTACATAATCTGCTGAACCAAGGTTGCAGCTGACTCACAGTTAGCTGACGCAAGCGAAATGGTACAAGATGCCCTGAGAAAGCTTTTAGATTCTGAAGCAAAACTGCATGCTGCTGAAGCTTTACAAGCTGAAGCTAGTCGGTTTCACCGAGCCGCAGAAAGAAAGCTCCGGGAAGTTGAGGCACATGAAGCTGATCTTAGCAGGCATATGACTGCTTTCAAAACTGAGTAAATATTCCATCCATCAGCTTATTCTCTCCATTTTATTTGCCCAGAGAACTGATGTTATAGAATTTAGCTTATTTGTAGATTTTCAATAAGATGATATGTCATGTCATTTAGTTTCATGGTTTCATTAACAGCCTGTTTGAAAACCATGGGATTGTGTAGAATTAATTCCAATTTACTCCTACTAATCCAATTTACTCCTACTAATCCAATTGTCATGTTTGGAAACCTCTTAAGACCAGAGTTGAATTCTAGACTCCATATAAAACTCACATGCCTGATTTACGATAGATCGGAACACTGGAAATTTTTGTCCCAATACACCCTTTCTCCTTTTTTCCCTTTCAACTTCTCACTTCCTGACCTGAAGACCTCTGTATTTTTTTATTAGAATGCAAATACTTCACTGGGTCTTGAATTTTTTTCATAAACAATAAATGCAACCACTGATGTTTTTTAGTCTTGATTTTGTTGTTTGGAACAGAGATGCATGATTCATTGTTTGGGGTCATTTCATTATGTATCTGTGATTGTTTTTTACCTGGTCATGCTATTCTGCTTTGGTCTTAGAAACACTAGTTATACATGCTTATTATTTTATTTCTTATGCAGCTAGGCCATGTGATTCTTTTATTTGATTGTGATCCTAACTTGAATTTCATCACATAACAATGTGCAGGATATAGATAGAACTTGGAGGTGCAAGATTGACAGGTTGTTTGAGCAAGTGAACATAAGACTTGTAATAAACTGGGTTTAGCAGAGATTTGGCAGAGATAAAGGAAGGATCAGATTGCAAAATATTTGAGAGGTGGATCATTTTGAGTGGAACATGGGCAAGAGTAACTTGGGGAAATTTATTGCTAATAATTGATTTCTATTGAAGTCAGCTTGATTCAAATGCAAAAAATTCAATTCTGATGTTTGTTTGATTCAAATTAGATGTAGAATTGAATTTTATTGAAGAATTGGTTCCAAATAGGCTGTAAAGGAACTGTATGTGGTTAGTTTGCTCCTCATAAACTAATAGGTGAAAAAGGCCATGCATGATGATAATGCAGAAACACAAACATCTACAGACAATTTTTTTTATTTTTAAGCAACTTAACTGTGCATATCATGTCATATCTGTCAAAACATTTGGCCAACAGCTGTTTTGCTCTCTAGAAATTTGGTTTTATGATTTTGTTAATGTGTTTTTTATCCTTGTCTTAGTTGTGATGCAAAAGAGAAGGAGATTGCTCTTGAGAGACAATCTTGGAGTGAAAGACGGAAGGTTTTGCAGCAGGAACAGGAAAGGTTACTTGATGGACAATCTTTGCTGAACCAGAGGGAGGAATATGTTGCCAGTAAATCTCAAGAGCTAAATCAACTTGAAAGAATACCGAAGTTATCAATAAGGTCTTTAAACTTGAGAAGGGCTTGTCTCTCCCTCTCTATGCGCCCGAAAGTTGCCCCTTTCACTCCAGAAAGGAACCCAGGTGCAAGTTTCATGAGCAACAGAAGCACAATAAGCACAGAAAGATGATGAAACGACTTGTCGTTCTTTATCAGCAGCATGATCACAAAAGAAAAGATAATATCGAAGTGGGTATGGAAGTAATAATTGAGAGCAATGAGATTTTGGCGGGTATTTAACTTTGAATCCATTCACTTCACAACTTCCCTATATATAGTATTAATTAAAAACACTATAAGAAAATTTAAAATCAAGTAATTAATTATATAAAGTCAAGGTAGATGGATATAATTTCTTTTATTTTTATTATTTTATAATACTTAAACTGTTACCAATAACACTTCCATAAACACACAGGAAAGATGAAAAGTAGAAGATGCTACCGTGTTCTACAAATCTCCTTTAGCTTATTAGTAATTATTGATAGTGCGTGCCCCTTATTTTTGAGCCAAGATTTTTCAAGTCATCAGTGTGTTTAAAAAGATTGATACATTTATACCTTTTGAACTAATCTTCGAAGAAATTTCTCTGAAATTTTATTTCCTACAGTGATTACATGTATAGGCTTGAATTAACATCAATCTCAATACCTGCTAATTGCTTGATTTAATGCCAATAATTCAACAAAAGCATAATTTTCTGATTTGGAGAATGAATGTGTTCCATCTTCACACTGTTAAGTAAAGAACTAAATATTTGCAAAAACATTCCAAATGAAATTCACATAAGAACCCTTTTTTGAGATTCCATAATATATTACATAATCACTCTCATAGTTTCACATAAAACCAGCAGCTGTACCAAGAGTTCTCCAATGGAACCTTATTTCAAACTTGTAGTAGTAGACGACGATGAAGTTGCCAAGGTAAAGGACGATGTAGCTCCAGCAAACACGTGCACAAACAATACGAACTCCTTGGACAAAGAGGACCTGTTATGCACCCAGCTGCAGCTCCTGGTATAAAATGAACCATTAGTCTTCAATATAAAAAGAAAAGAAAAGATATGTGAATAACCATATTACCTTGCAATCCTTCTAAGCAAGAACGTGCTCGTGCAGCCTCTGAAATTCTCGTTGAAGTCGTGCCTTGCACACTGCTACCTTCACATAGAGCCAGTCCCATGATTCATCCAAGAACAGGAAATAGGCATGTCTCCAGGAACGTTTTAGCAGTAAAGCACCTGAAACTCCCCAAAAGAATACACCAAAACCAATTCCCATAGCAGTACAAAACCATTTCATGAATTCATCAGCGACGACTTCTTTGCCTCGGTTGTCATCATTAGCAGGTGGACTTTGATTCGTCTCATCTCCAGGGCATTTCTGTAAGAGTGGCTGCCCGCACAATGCAAGGTTACCGGTAAATTGTGAAGCATTAAAGCCTTGCAGCTGAGTGCTTGACGGAATCCTCCCCGACAAGTGATTGTTGGAGAGGTTCAAGAAAGCCAGAAAATTTAGATCAGCCATTGTGATAGGAATTACTCCTGATAATTGGTTTCCTGACAAATCAAGTGATTCCAACTGTTTCAACTGCCCAATCTTTTGAGGGATTTCTCCAGTCAAATTATTTCCCGACAAGTTCAGTGCAACCAACAGTAAGAGTCCTGTTATTTCTTCTGGAATTTCACCTATTAATTTATTTCTTGCAAAATCAATGATCCTCAAAAGTCCTAGTGTGTTTCCATAATCATCCTCTCTTCCTTTCCATCCAACCCTCATCTTATTCTGATATGCAACAGTGTCACCTCCTACACTCAGATACAGACTAAGAACAGCATCATTCGCAATGGAATATTTTGACTCTGTTTTTTGAACCATGGAAGTGAGGTTATTAAGGCACTTTGGAATGATTCCTGAGATATTGTTTAGAGATAGGTCCAAGATCAGAATGTTTGATAGGTGACAGAGATTTGGCGGTATGCTTCCATTGAATCCATTAGAATGGAGGGAAAGGACTTCCAGATATGGCATGCTTTCTCCTATCCACCCTGGTATTTCTCCTCGCAACTTATTTGAGCTCAGGTCTAAAAATACTAGAGAAGTACAATTCCTCAAAGACAAAGGAAATTCTCCAACAAAGCTATTACTATGCAAACTCAATGTTTCAAGACTGAGCATTGATCCAATGGAGCTGGGAATTTTACCTGAAAAGTTGTTGCTGGCCAAATTCAGAATAAAGACAAAGGTAATTCTCCAACAAAGCTATTACTATGCAAACTCAATGTTTCAAGACTGAGCATTGATCCAATGGAGCTGGGAATTTTACCTGAAAAGTTGTTGCTGGCCAAATTCAGAATACCTGGACTTGTGAAATTCATTAAACAATCAGGAATCCATCCCGTCAACAGGTTATTAGAGAGGTCAAGGACAAGCATGATATCACTTCCAATATTACATAGAAAAGAAGCTGGACCTGAAAACTTATTGTTAGAGAGAAACAAGGCTGATGTGGTATCTGATGGAAAAAGTGGTAATGGGCCCTCAAACTGATTGAAACTCAAATCTATGTGTTGGAGAATGGAATATTTTGATGAGAAATCTGGCAAAATTCCACTCATCTTGTTGTGAGAAAGGTCTAAGTAATCCAAGTTGGAATTGGACAAGTTCCAAAACCAATTAGGGATTGTATCTGAAATTCCAGAACCAGAGATATCTAGACCCACGAAATTATTTTGATTTCGAAGCCATCGAGGGAAATAAGGACCCAAATTACAAGACGAAAGATATATAGCAGACAATTGAAAAGAAGGGGCCCAATTAGACTCAAATTTCAAAGCTAGGGAGTTATCAGTTAAATCCAATACCGTTAATTTGGAGAGATTTGAAAAGTGAGCTTCAGACATCACACCTTGCAATGAATTCCCTCTGACAAACAATACCTCGAGCTGAGATAGGCTTCCAATACTTTGAGAAACATTCCCATCTAATCGATTGTTATCAATCCACAACTCTCTCAATGATGAAAGCATCGTAACATCCGTAAGTGATCCAGTGAGCTGGTTGTCATTCAAGTGCAAGGAAACAAGTTCAGAACGGTGACTAAATCGTTTCGGTAAAGATTCATTCAGTTGATTCTGAGAGAGATCCAGCTCTCTCATGGAAGTGAATCTTGTGATGTCAGGCACTGAACCATGAAATTGATTTCCATTTAGATCTACAATCTCTAGTGAGCTCTCCACGCATCCATGCGTGTCTTGAAACAGCTGAGACAGCTCTCCGGTGAGATTGTTTCCGTTTATATACAGTTCATTTAAATTGCACATCTGCCCAAATGAACTCAAATCTCCTTGTAATTGGTTAAAGGATAGATCAAGAGTCCTAAGAGAAGTCATGTTTGCGAAAGCTTCTGGAATTGAGCCCTGTAATTCGCTATTTGAGAGGTGAAGATCAACAAGGCTGTTACTAAAGTTGGCCAACCAATTGAATGTTGAAGAAGCAAGATAGTTGCTAGAGAGATCAATGACAGCTAGGGATTTAGAAGAATTTGTAAAAGAAAGAGAGGGAGGACTGTTATTTAAAAGATCACAATCACTTAACAGCGAGATTTTTAAGAAAGGAAACTTGTTAACTGTTTGTATCCAGTTAATAACTTGGTTGAGATTATTTTTACTCAAATTAAGATATTCAAGAGAAAAAAAATTATAGAGAAATTTAAAACTTTTAAAATTAATATTATGATTACTACTAAAATCAAGATATTGTAATTTTGAGAGATTCCAAAACTGATTTGAAAGAGTTCCAGTAACACCAATTGAAGAGAAATCAAGGTATCTTAGATTTTTTAGGAACCCAATAAAATATGGAAAAGGACTCTCTTGAAAATTGCTTCCACTTAGATTCAGGTAACTCAAATGCTCCAACTCCAATAATGAATTACTGATATTACCAGTTAAATATTGGTCGTCATTCTCCCGGTGAAGATCAAGACGAGTAACATGACCAGTTCGATTGTTGCATCCAACTCCTCTCCATTTGCAGCAATCCCTCTTCTCTTCTTCACTTCCCCAAGTTGAAAGAAGACCAGAGTCATCAATAAGGTCTTCTTTAAACTTGAGAAGGGCTTGTCTCTCGCTCTCTATGCACCCGAAAGTTGCCCCTTTCACTCCAGAAATGAACGCAGGAGCAAGTTTCATGAGCAACAGAAGCACAATAAGCACATAAAGATTATGAAACGACTTGTCGTGCTTTATCAGCAGCATGATCACAAAAGAAAAGATAATATCGAAGTGGGTATGGAAGTAATAATTGAGAGCAATTAGAATTTGGCGGGTATTTAACTTTGAATGTCCATTCACTTCACAACTTCCGTATATATAGTATTAAAAACACTATAAGAAAATTTAAAATTAAGTCATTAATTATATAAGTCAAGGTCGGTGGATATAATTTCTTTTATTTTTTTAATTATTTTATAATACTTAAACTGTTACTAATAATACTTCCATAAACATAAAGGAGAGAGAGAAAATAAAATAAAAATCAAACTTTTTTTTTCTCATTCTTTTGTCATATCTCTCATGTATTACAAGTAGTGGAATAATTTAAACATCATAGCAGAAAAATAAAATAAAAAAATAAGATTTGTTGACCAAAACAGAGAAAGGATTAAAAACTTGAGGGAGCCAGAATAAAAAAATAATCATGGATATTGATTTGAGTGTTGATGAAAAGTAGAAGATGCTACCGTGTTCTCCAAATCTCCTTTAGCTTATTAGTAATTATAGAAAAAATTATTGTTTTTTTTATTTTTGTTTAATTTAGAAATATATTTTTATTTATAATATTTTATTTTTTTCTATTTAATTAGTTTATAAATTATAAATAATTTGTCCAACCCCGTGACAGTGACAGAGCACGGGACAATCTACTAACCTTGTATTGTATGCAAAAACCATTTGCTGTTTCTCTAAATTTCTTTGGACATATACTGATAGTGTATGCCTTAACCTCATACGCAAAAACCATTTACTGTTTCTCTATTATTATTTTTTATTTTAGATGTATTTTTTTTAATGTTTCAAAAGTATTTTTAAAAACTATTTTTTTTGTGATTTTATATTTATTTTAATGTACTAATATTAAAAATAATAAAAATATTATTTTAATATATTTCTAAATATAAAACATTTTAAAAAACAACCTTTACCATTAAACATTCTCTAATTGTGCATGCCCATACTTTTGAGCAAAGACTTTTCAAGTCATTAGTATGTTTAAGAAGATGCCATCTGGAAAAAATAATTTCAATGGTTATATGCCTTATCTATCTTAGGCAAAAACTATTTACTATTTTCTTAATTGTTTTTATTTGAATGTATTTGTTTTTTAATTTTAAAAGTATTTTTTAAAAAAGGTTATTTTTTTTGCTTTAAATTAATTTTTTTATACTTTTAGATTATTTTGATATATTAATATCAAAAATAATTTAAAAAAATAAAAAATATTTTTTTTAATACTTTTCTAATAAAAAAAAAATTAAAAAAACAATTTCTACTATGTCAAACATCCTCTAAGTGCCCGTGTTTATCTTATTATGTGGTCTATGGCCTTAATCTTATAGGCAAAAACCATTTATTGTTTTCCTAAATTTTTTTATTTGGGTATATTTATTTTTGTGTTTTAAATGTTTTTTTAAAAAATAAAATTTGTTTTTGATTTAAATTTTTTTGGTTTTTTCATATTATTTTGATGTGCTAATATTAAAAATAATTTTTAAAAAATTATTAATTTAATACATTTCTAAACAAAAAAAATTAAAAAAAGTAATCTTTATTACACTACTAAACATCCTCTAATTATGCGTGTCCATACTTTTGGGCAATGACTTTTCAAGTCATAGTATTTTTAACAAGATGCCATGTGGAAAAAGTAATTTCAATGATTCAAATGCCTTATTTATCTTATTATGTGGTAGGCCCTGTTTATTTTTGTGTTTCAAAAGTGTTTTTGAAAAAAATAAAATTTTGTAATTTTTTTCTTTGCTTTAAATTAATATTTTTTGGTATTTTCAAATCATTTTAATGTGCTGATGTCAAAAAGAATTTTTTAAAAATAAAAAAACTTTATTTTGAAGTATTTTCAAGCGAAAAACACTTTAAAAAAGCAACTGTTACCACATTTTCAAATACCTCTTAACCTCGTAGGCAAAAACCATTTACTGTTTCCCTAATTTTTTTTTATTTAGATATATTTGTTTTTGTATTTTAAAAGTATTTTAAAAAAAATTAATTTTTTTTCTTTGTTTTAAATTAATTTTTTTATTTCAGATCATTTTGATGTGTTAATATCAAAAATAATTCGTTATATATATATATATATATATATATATATTATTTTAATACAATCCTAAAACATATATTTTTAAAAAGAATCTCTACTAAATTGCTAAACATCTCGAATTATATGGCCCCATACTTTAGAGCAAAAGGATTTCAAGTCATCAGTCTTTAAAAAAAATATCTCACCTTCCTAGTCATCAGCACTTCCATGTGAAGTGCTAGTCTTCCTCAAAGGAAATTATTTATATTCTGGGTGGAGAAATTATAGTCATCTTGGTCTTATTTTAATTCACTTTATATGAAAGCTTACTTGACCCGTGACATATCAATTGTTGTTTTTTTTATTAAAAAAATGGTGGACCTTTAAAAAATTTAAAACAAGCATAGGCTCGCCAACACTCTTCGACTCTTCATTGCAGCACGCCTGGACTCCTGGCTCTCTTTTTTGTTTTTAAAAGGTTAGATATAAATTTAAAAGTAAAAATTATTGAAGCTAGTAGGGTTCATGGTCAGTTTCCGGGTTTGATGAATTAAGCTATAATATTAGAGTTATTATTTTTTTCCTGATATTGTTTTTTTTTTACTGGTTTCTTTTTTTAATAATTTTTTTAAAAATAATTTTTTAATTTATTTTTAAATTAATATCCCTCATATGTAATTTTTTTCTTATTTAATATTTTTTTATAGAGATTATTTTTAAATGGTGTTGTGTGTATTTAATTTTTAAAAAGATTATTTTTATTCATCTATAATTTTTTAATTTTTGTATTGAAGAACTTTATTTTTCAAAATTAAAAAATCTTATTTTCAAATAATATTTCTAATATGTAGTCTTGCATAATTGTTTTTACTTTTATTTTATTTAATCAATTTAATATGTGTGTTTATTTTGAATATCGTGATTTATTAAAAAAATATTTTTAATAAAAAAATTCAGTAAACACAACCATGTAAATATATTATCTTACGAGATTAAAATTCTTAATTTATACCCGACCCTTGATTTTTTAGGTTTTATTTTTAAATATCGTTAATAATTTTTTTCTCATTTATTAATCCACATATTTCTCGACTTATTTAATTATATATTTGTATGAGTTTTTTTATTTACATTTAAATACTTTTTATGTATAAAAATACATTAAAAAGCCTACATGTATAATTGTTTTTGGATGAGAAATTCTAATGGCTAGTGTGGTCTGTAGCCTGAACCTCATATACAGAGAATCTACTGATACAATATTGTATACGCAAAAACCATTTACTGTTCTCTAAATTTCTTTCGACATTTACTTGTGCGTGCCCCTTACTTCTGGGAAAAGACTTTAAGTCATCAGTATGTTTAAAAAAATGTCTTCTGGAAGGAAATTATTAAGTAGCCCACACGTTTTCCCATTCCTTTATATGATTGACATTCTCTTCCTCGTCAACTTATGTTCTGGGTGGAGACATTATAGCCATCTCTGTCTTTTTTATTTCATTTTCTATATATGGCTGAATCTATTTCTTGGATTTTTCTTGTCCCACTTTGATAATTTCTTTTTAATTGCATTTATTGTTTCCATCTGCGAAACACT
Organism: Populus x sibirica; assembly: GCA_019202695.1. NCBI lineage: Eukaryota > Viridiplantae > Streptophyta > Magnoliopsida > Malpighiales > Salicaceae > Populus > Populus x sibirica. Next base: position 383,931 of record JAGMVL010000053.1, read on the forward strand.
TTAAATTGCTAGCCTAGCCGTATAGTTTAAGCAGATATATAAAGATTTCAGCACATATAGTAAGGAGGAAAACGTTCAAGTTTTTTGCTTCATATGAACGGGTTCGGACTCAGGTTTGTCAGGGTTCTAACAGAAACTAGTTATCAGGTTTTGAACACACAGCAGAATCCATCCCTCAGCCTCAAACGGTCTCGGAATGGAGCTTTCTTTGAGACGAAAAGGAATAATAAAAAAAAAGAATCAAAGTGATTTTACCAAATAAACTAGTTACTTTCCACAATCAATCTTACATTGCTCCAAATAACTGTTAATGGCTGCACAAGTGATAGCCAAATCTATGTCAAGAAGACCTCACTTGTTATTTTCAAGGATATAGATGTTTCCGGATCTCTTCAAAACATTATCAAGTTTCAAGACAGAGTATGTACAAACTACATGCTTGTAGCATTTTCCCCATGCTTTACATTGCTATTCAAAATGGTTTGGTTCATGAGATGGGTCAGTGGGTGAATAATCATTGATGATGAAATTTGGTTTAGCGCGAAAACCTTTTATCTTATGAAGAGCAGCAATATCATTAATTGCTCTCAATGCTGGAGCCAATAATAATTCGACATGGAAAAGATGATAAAATTATATGGCCGTGTAATTTTAATGGAAGCTTCTCAGTTAAGTCTTGTTGCACCCTAATTGATAGTACCTCTTCTGCAATTGATAGTCTTTGAAGCTAACATCTGAATTAAAGGGGGCCCTCTGAAAGTTCAGGTGTTCTTTTGATTGGCAGTCTAGGACAATGTTAGTTAAAGAGCTTTTCTCCATCACTAGAATGTTTTGTCCGCCACTCAAGCTTCGTGTCTTTTACAGCTCGGATCCGAAAACTTGAGCATCTTTTTATACACTGAAATTGTGAAACCCGAGAACAAATTATTGCAAAAAAGGGGGGATTATAATAATTTAAATTCTTATAATACAAAAATAGTGTAACTACAAATAATAATAATAATAATAATAATAATGGTGATAAAATTTAATAGTTTTGGAGAATAAGAAAAAGGCGGGGGCTTAATTGAGAAAAAAAGAAAGAAAGAAAGATGGGGCCAAAATGAAATTAAGAAGAAATGATACTATAAATACTCCATTCCTTTTCTCTCCCATGGCCGACTAGACAACATCAAGAAGGGGGGGGGGATTTCATATTTTCCTACATCACACCTAGGAGAAAACACCTAAGTTAGTATACCTACACAAATCTTGGAATTATTAAGTGGAGAAATTAAAACACACTTGGGCAAAAGATTTACAAGAAAAAAAGTGAAGAATTTGTGAAGAAAAGAGGGAGAAGGGAGGGTCGGCTGCAAGTGAAGAAAAGGAGTTGAAAAACTTTAATCAAACTAGAAATTAAACCTAAATTTCCCTCAGGTATGTAACTCTAAACAAATTATGAAAGCCAATTTAAATTCAATTAAGAATTGTGTAGTGATTTGAAGTTGAAAAATTAGGGTTCTTGAGCAAACAATTGGGGGAATGCGGAAATGATTGGAATTAAGTGGATGAGAGTTGCATAAGTTATCTAAAAGGATGAAATTATGCAAAGAATATTTAAACAAAACCCATAGCCAAAGGAGCAAGAGTGGCCGGCCAAGGTGGGTTAAAGAGGAAGGGGAGAAATTATGAATTTTTCCTTGTTGTTCCATAAGAACATTGAAACATATTATCATGAGGTAAACAACGATGAAATGTTCTAGATGAGTGTATAAAAAAGAGGAAGGGAACCAAGGGTTCCTTTAAGCCAAATTTGGCCAAGAGCCAAGTGAGGGATGGAAGAAAAAAAAAACAAACACGGCATGTTGTGTGTTCATAATGCATAAATTAGGGACAGTGGAAAGCTCAATTGAAAATCATTGACGAATCTGGTCAAATTTATCATCTCCTTTCCAAAGGAGATTCGGGCTCCAAAACAACAAAATTTGAGGACAATCTCCCATAAAAGTTATAGCTGGAAGTGTTAGCTTTCCAACGAATCCGACCTTGTCTAATTTGGAGTCTTAGAACTCCAAATATGAATAAAAATCTCGAAAGAGGTCGAGTTGTATCCCCTGCTGATAGTTTTGGCCCAGGGGATAAAACTGCAAAATTTAGCCATATTAAGGGTAGAATTCGTTTTCTCACTCCTTGTAAAACATGTAACATCATGTCTTGATCTTAAAAAAATGGTACAAGAAAGATGAATATTATCACCATTGCTGCTATTGTGTTGTGATATGAGGATTAATATGAAATAATAATGGGTATTTGTGGTTTCAGGGGGAACCACGAAAGGATTGCAACAACAACGAGGGAATGTGAGTTGAGCATCCATAGCATATAGGTATTCGGTACTATATCTTCTCTAGTTCATAATTATTTTAATCATTGGTTGAGTTATAAGTTTTGGTGCTTAATGATGAAGAAAAAAAAGAAAAAAAAAAAAGGAGAAAGGTGAAAGGAAGGGGTAAACGACAAGAAAATGGAAATGAAAATCTAGATTTAATTATGGGTCCATACGGAGGGAATGGATAATAATAATGATCTTATGGATGATCATTCCTCAAATTTGATTAGCCATCCTAAATACGGAAGGCTAATGATGTTAGCCAAGTTGGCTAATATCGGCATAACTGGTATAAGGGAGGAGGAATATGAAACTTGATTAGCTATTCAAGTTCAGAATAGTTAATGATATTAGTGGGCAACGTCGATATCGGCAAAACTCATGGAACTTGATTAGCTTTTTGAGGTGAAAGCTAATGATGTCAATGATTCTTGTCATCGGCATACCCAGAGACCTTTTAAGGTAACATGGAACATTGATTAACTATTTCAGCCTAGAAATAGTTAATGACACCAACGGTTATGTTAGTGTCAGCATTTCCTCGAACTTGATTAGTTGATCCTAGGATGGGCAACTAAAGGCGCTAATAAGGGTAATTAGCATCGGCAGTAACCTCTATATTTTGGGTAAAATTGGCAGGGTGGATACTCTCTATTAGAATTTGGAATACCTATATAAAAAAAAACAGAGAGAGAAAAGGGGAGATACAATTATGAGAAACAATTTAGCAAATCCTTGAAATGGCTACTTATTGTGTGGAGAATTGCATATGACAGAAATAGGTGAATGTGTTGTATAAATTTTTCTTCCTTGCAATTGATTGTATTCTATTTTTTTATATTTATTTATTTATATTGAAATCATGATTTATAGGTCTCTCTCATGCACGTCAGGAGTATAAATTAGGTTATTAACCTCTTTTGTATAAGCTAGGGACTTAGGCCTATTTATGTATTTGGTTATGCAGTAATCATGTAACCTGATCATAATAGTATACTTTTTGTACTATTTTGTGTTTGGAATATCAAAATTTATTAATTTGTGCTCGGAATATTATTATGTTCTGGTTATGTTTAGAATGTTAAACTGTGTTGTGTTTGTATATGAATTTTCAATATTTAGATGTTCATCTTAATTTCTAATTTATGTGTGTTATGAGATGAAAATTGAATAAAACGATTTGTCATGATCATATTTTTGAATGAATTGAATAGTTGAGTTTGATCACTTAGATGTGTTTATGGTTGGCATGTGGATGCAAATGTATGTAGGGTTAATTGTCGATAACTTTGGACCTCCCGGTATAGGGGAAACTCTGCTGAAATTTCTATAGAAATTTCAGGAACTTATTGTTAAATTAAAAAAAAAAATTGTTTAACCATTCATTTATTATGTGGCATTTATATGAATAAACTGATAACTGACGAGGTTGTTACATTAACTTTTCTAGTAGTTTTGGATTGGTGGGGTATCCAATATTGCTTACCAAGCAAACAACTTGCTGCTTTTGCAGTGACCCATAATGGTGCAAGGTAAATTCCAAAGGTTACCTTAGAGACTAATCTCCAATAGTACTACTTGGAGTATTTGGTTGTTGAGGAACAAAATTGTTTTTAAGGAGGGAACTATAAGCTTGTTTGATTGTTTCTCCACCATCATTCACCGAGTTGATATTTGATTGCATATTCTGGATTTAAACTTAACTTATACAAGAAATGATCTTTTAAGATCTTTTGATGGTATCAAATTATGGTGTAATAATTTTTTTTAAATAGTTTCTTTGTTTTTGTTATAGTAGATTCCCCCCTCCCCTAAATCTGTTCCTTTTTTCTTTCTTTTTTGGTCATGTCCTTGTATTTTGCTCTGGCTATTGACATGATAGTCTTTTCAATATACTCTAGATGATTATCCAAAAAAAAATTCATTCTTTTAACAACCTTAATAAAATCTCTATTTTTAGAGATAAAAGTCATTTTTTATATGTTTTTTTTTAAAGAGATCAATATCCAGATTTTAAAATCAAATATGGGTTACATATATCTTGCATAATATCCAAGTGTTCAATGTATCATTCTATCAAGTTTTCTAATCAAATTGATATAATTATCTATATTAAAAACAAAACCAAGTCACCAGGGAAGTTTTTATAGTTACCATGTATTTGTGTGTGCAAAGACACGTGTAATCACACACACAAGTTTTGAATTTATTCTTAGGAGAAATAATTTATGAATTGTATCAATATATTTGTTGTTCATATAAATAAAATTAGAAGTCATGTTATAAGCTTTAAAAGAAATTAAGATATATATTGCATATTGTTTTACAAAGTATAACAATTGTCGTAGGTGTGCGACGTCGCGGCGATCGTCCACCCTTAAATGGCTGGATATATATTTGGTAAATATAGGGAGACAAGGAATTCTTTGTCTCTTAGTAGTGAAAAATGGAATGGGAGTCGCCACCTAGTATTTTGGTCACTAGGAACCCTAACTAGTCTCAGAGATCGGGCACGGGGACTGGTTGCGTAAAGGGAAGGTATTAGCACCCCAAATACGCCCTACCTAAGGTAAGCTGCATTGTTTATTTGTCTGACAAAATTCAAGGTCTCGTTGTGTTTCCTAGTTGTTGGTCCGTCTATGATTCAAGAAAAGTCCTCCTCAATAACGAGGTCCTTATCTTATCAGGTGAAACCTAACCGTTCTAACGTCTATGTAAAAAACCATATTTTTAATATCAGGAGTACGTTTATATTTTTTTTTATGTCTTGACGAAAACCGGGTGTTTTAATACCGGATTTGTATCTTTACAGTATAAAAATACAAACTGATATTGATCAAAATACAGTAATAAAATTACATAAAATCACATATTTTTTGAATTAATTTTTTTTATATACATATCTATATATAAATAATACAAAACACAAATAATATATATAATATATAATTGGGCTGGGCCGGACTCCAGCCCCAAAATAGTTGCGCCGATTTCGGCCCAAAATGTATTGGGCCGATTTCGGCCCCCAAAAAAAAATCAGTATTCTCTTCTGGGCCAGACCCGGCCCGGAAAGGCATGGCTGGGCCAGAATCGGCCTGGCCCAGCAACAAAACTGGCGGGGAATTATTTCCCCCCCACCCTCCTGCATGCAGAACGCTATTCGTTCTGCCTGCAGGGAACAAAACCAAAATGCGACAATGAGGGGGGGAAGAAGAACCTGGCGCGGAGGAGGCGGTGCGTCACGGGTCCGTCGGCCCGGCGGTGGTGCTGCGGTGGAGACCGGTGGCGGTGTCAAGCGGCGCTGTGGTTCCAACGGCAGCTCCAAGCGGTGCTACTGTCTCCAATGGTTCAGCGACGTTCTTCTCGGTTCGTTCTTTGTGCTTTCGTTTTCTACGTTCCCTCGCGGTTTCTAGCTTTCCTTCCTCTCAGTGTTGGGTTTCCGGTGTCTCTCTCCTCGTTCGGCTTGTTTTTCTCTCCTCTTCTCTCTCTTCGGTTTTTTTTTCTCTTCAGGTTCTCTCCCCCCTCCTCTTCTTTTTTCTTTTTGTTCTATATTTATAGGAGCGAAAGGGCGCTGGGCCCTTCATTAGTGCGCCTGGGGAGCGGGTTTCGCGGCGGCTGGTCGGCCACCACCCGCGACAGCAAGGCGCCGCTCCCTTGCTTTCGGCAGGGCGAGCGGTCGGTCGGCCAGTGGCTTCGGTCGGTGGTCCAGAGCGTGGGGCTTCGGGTTGGTGGCCTCGAGGAGAGAGAGGCTGGTTTAAAGAAGAAAAACCATTTTTCTTCCTTCTTCTGCATCGCGTCCAGGGAGGAAGAAGAAAGGGGAACAGTGCCGTTCAAAACGGTACCGTTTGGTCCTTTTTTTTATGTATGAAACGACGTCGTTTTGGATAAAACGCGTCGTTTCAATTAAAAATGGCGCCAGAACGCGCCAAATTTCAAATCAGCCCTCAATTATCTTTCGTTTATTTCAATTGTGTCCCTGCCAATTTCGGTCTCTGCCCCTCTTGTTGGCCGCGTTTTTCATTTTAGTCATTGGCCTCTGATTTATGCAATTGAGCCCTCAATTGATTAATAAACTTTCAATTTCTTCAATTAGGCCCTTGAACCGAATAATTGCAGCCCCTCCATTTACGCGCCTCTTCCAATTTGGCCCCTGGTTTCGGATTTTCTCAATTAAGTCCCCAATTGGCCCTTAAACTTCAATATTTATGCAATTAAGCCCCTGATTTGACCTAATAAATTCCTAAAAAATATATTTTGGCCACAGAACTTAAATTTCTTCTAATTAAAGCCCAAATTGACTTAAAAATCAATTTTTCTAGCAATCAAATCCCCTATAAATTCATTTCAAAATCCAATTAAGTCCATAAACATCCAAATTTGGGCTTTTCTCCTCAAATTTCAAATTTTCCTTCTCAACGGGGCTCTCCTCCTTCAAGAATATACTTGTCAAAAATCCAATCTTTGTATTTTTAACCTCATTGACCAATTTTCCGACCATTTTCGAGCGCTTACGCCTCTGTTATTTTTCTAACCTCCTTTGGCATATATATATATATATATATATATATATATATATATATATATATATTTTGTGGGGACCCAAAAATGGGTTACAACAACAATCATTAAAACTTTATCAATTGTTTCATAAGTAGGGTTAGAATTTGTAAGGAACTAAATAATTGCAAAAACATTCCAAATGAAATTCACATAAAAACCAACTTTGATGATAGATGTCATAACCCAATTTTTTACCCTTTTATTTTACTTTTATGATAATAATAATGATAAAAAAAACAAGTAAAAATGAAGAATGAATTAAAATTTGAGTTAAGAGCAACATAATTGGAAGTTTAAAGATTTAATTAAATTTTTGACTAGTTTAATTAATCAAGTCAAGGGTTTAATTGGAGAATTGATAAATTTTGAGACTTAATTAAGCTTGGAATTAATTTAATTAATCCAAGCAAGGATTGAATTGAAGAATTGATAAGTTTTGAAGTTTTAAGACTTAATTGAGCTTGGAGTTAATTTAATTAATCAAATCAAGGGCTTAATTGGAGAGTTGATAAGTTTTAGACTTAATTGGACTTGGATTTAATTAAATCAGGGACTTAATTGAAGAAATAGCAAAGTTTGGGGTTGATTAGGGGCACGATTGCAACAGATTAAAGTCCAAGGACTGACTTGTAAAAGGCACCGAAATGCAGGGGAAATTACAGTTTAAACCAGGGGCTTAATTGTAAAATGTTTGAAACTTCACGGGTCAAAACGAAAATGGCCACTGTTTATCTCCAAACGACGTCGTTTTGAAGACGCTGTTCATCTTCTTCTTTTTTAAGCTAGAGACCGTTTTCAGCAGTAAAAGCTGAGAAATGGTGCAGCAGTAATCGTCGTCCATTGGCTTCAATTATGAGCACCTTAATGGTGTTCGACCTTCAGCCAACCGCCCATTACCAACCCGCCGGGCTCTATATAAACAGAGGAGCACCGAAAAACAGAGGTTGGTTGGAGAGAGAGAAGAAAACAAAACAAAAACAGGGGAAGAAAAACCAGAGAAAAAGCCAGCGTACCCCTAGCTTCGCCTTCGTCTTCAGAGCACAAATTCACATACTAGAAAAAAAAAAAAGGAACGGGTAGATACAAGGGAGAGTTAGACATAGAGATATAGAGAGAGACTTAGAACAGGAGTGAACCCAGGAGACGAACACAGAAAAAACACAGGAGCGAGCAGGGAAGAGCACAGACGAAACAAGGGAAGCACAGGGAAGGAGAAGGACACAGAAACCAGAGGAACTTTTAAGATTTTTCCCAGAACCCCGTAACAGAAAACTAGCATTCCCTCATCCTGAAGGACAAACCGTACCAAAAAAAAAAACAGAGAGAAACGAAGAGGAGAGAAGGTAGTGTCGGCCAGCCAAAGCTTCACCATCGTTTTCATCGCCTCCAGTAGACCAGGTAAGCAACCTTTTCCTCTCGCATTGCTTCAGTTAATTAGCATTGTACTGTGCAAGTGAATTTTAATTCACTTGCACAGTGTAGCAACACGCGTGGATTAGCTCACGCATGTTGCTTAGTATGGCCCGGTCACTAGCTGGGCTGGACCAGCCCCAAAAAATAAAAAAATATATAAAAATTAAAAATTAAAAAAATAAAAATAGAAATTGCATGCATTAGAAATAAGAAAATAAATGTGTTTTATTGATTTTATTCATTGATGCCAGAATAAAAAATAATAATTTAAATGATTTTTTTTTAGCTACGAAGTTTTACCAACGCCAGAATTGAAATTATTCGTAGTTGAGTAATTACCACTGTCAGAGTTGGAATTACCTGGAATGAAATATTCACTAACACCAGCGTTGGAAGTATCTGTAATTAAATATTCAACGATGTCGAGTCAAGAATATTACCGGTGAATTGTCATAACACAAATAAACAAAATTTTTAGCAATTTAAGACAAAATTAGCAATGCAGCTTACCTCAGATAAGGTGCGCTAGGGGTGCTAATACATTTCTCAGCCACAACCAGTCTCGTACCATAGAATCTCTGATGACCAATTAGGGTTCCTAGTGACCATAATACTAGGTGGCGACTCCTTAAACAATAAATTTTTCCTTAAAAGAACCAGATGCCAGATATCTGTTCTTTTTTCATAACCAAGATTATTTTTAGGGACACCGCGATGTCGGATGCGACAATAAATATAACTCAATATTAAGCAAAATTAGTAGAAAAACACATGAAAAAAATCGAACTAGTCATATTACTCATCTTGATCTTCACCAGGAGAATGATGATAAATATGTAACAAGTAAGATCAGTAATTCATTATTTGAGTTGTACCATTTAAATTACATGAATCTAAGTGGAATTGATTTTAAAGGAAATCCTTTTTTCTATTTTTTTGGGTTCTTAAAAAAACTAAGATACCTAGATCTCTTCTCCAGTAGTGTTCTTTGGAACCTTCTCAGATCAGCTTTGAAACCTCTCAAGATTACGGTATCTTGATCTTAGTGGTAATGATTATGTTAATTTTAAAAGTCTTGACTTCCTCTCCAATTTTTTTTTCTCTTAAGCATCTTGACCTGAGTAGAAACAATCTCGGTTAAGCCACTGTCTGGATACAAATAGTTAACAAGTTATCTTACAATTAAGTGGATGTGATCTTTCAAATAGCAGTCCTCCCTTGTTTTCTTTTACAAATTCTTCTAAATCCCTAGCTGTCATTGATCTATCTCAAAACTATCTTGCTTCTTCAAAATTCAATTGGTTGTCCAATTTTAGTAACAGATCTTGATCCTAGAACTAACAGGAATATCAATTCTGTAAATATCAATTGGTTCTTTAATTTTTTGGAATATCAGTTATGAAAACATCAAATGGCTTTCTAATCTTTTCTTCTTTAGAGCATCTTGAACTAAGTGGCAATAACCTTAGTCTATTGAGTGGTTGCAAGTGCTTAACAATCTCCCTCGCTTAAATAAATTGGGGTTAAGTTCTTGTAGTCTCTCAAATATCAGTCCTTCATCTCCCTCTCTTGTAAACTCCTCTATATCTCTTGCTGTCATTGATTTCTCTGACTAGGAAGTGTGTATTTCCCTCAGCCTCAAACGGTCTCGGACTACAGCTTTCTTTGAGACGGAAAGGAATAAAAAAAGAATCACTAGTTATTTTCAGGGATATAAATGTTTCTGGATCTCTTCAAAACACTATCAAGTTTCAAGACAGAGAGTATGTACAACTACGTGTTTGTAGCAAGAAAAAATGAAATCTACTGGAATCCAAAGCACAATTCTTATCATTTATGTGGGGCCAGTACCCATTCTTTGAACAACCTCGATATAATCTCACTTTTTAGGAGTAAGAGTTATTTTTTATAAATCTTTTTTTTTAAAAAAAGAGAGATCGATATCCAGACTTTAAAATCAAATACGGGTTACATCAATTTTAGTAATTTTAATGAAATTTTTTGTAGGACTTAACATTAACATATGTAAAAACTCTTTTACTGCTTCGTTTACTGCTTTTTGTTTCAAGCTTCAAGTTGATCTTCCACCCTTAGCTTAAAAGGGCATATTAATTTATCTATATAGAAAATATTATAGTCATATTCTTATGTTGTAACCTCCACCATTGCTGTTGTATATTGCCTTACACATATATATAGAAAAAGTTGGCTAACCAATAGGTTAAGCCTCCTAATTATTCTCTACTGAGAGCAATGAGAATTTGGCGGGTATTTAACTTTGAATCCATTCACTTCACAACTTCTCTATAAATAGTATTAAAAATACTATAAGAAAATTTAAAATTAAGTCATTAATTATATAAGTCAAGGTCGATGGATATAATTTATTTTATGTTTTATTATTGCATAATACTTAAAGTGTAACTAATAATACTTCCATAAACATAAAGGAAAGAGGAAAATCAATAAGAAAATTCTAACTTTTTTTTTTATTCTCATTCTTGTTTCTCTATTATTTGTATATATCTCTTATGTATTACAAGTAGTGGTATAATTTAAACATCATAGCAGAAAAATAAAATAAAAAATAAAATTTATTGACCAAAGCAGAGAATTAAAGGATTGAAAACTTGAGGGAGTTAGAATAAAAAAATGGTCATGGATATTGAACACAGTGTGGATGAAAAGTAGAAGATGCTACCGTGTTGTCCAAATCTCCTTTAGTATATTAGTAATTTTAGAAAACAATATTGGTTTTTTAATTATTTTTATTCTTGTTTAATTTTTTTAAAAAAAAAATTATAAATTTTTTAGTTTATAATTTTTTTATTTAATTTATACTCAGGACTAATGTAAACAATATTATTTAGCTTATAGTTTATAAGACTACCTAAAAAAATATTAAGTAATAAAATTTTAAGTTAGAATTTAATTTGGTATGATGATCCTATTCGGTATAGTTTTGTAGTGTTTGTTGTTTTTCTTATGTTATTTTTGTATGCTATACTTAGTATAAGAACACTTTATTTTTATTCATTTTTAGTTTAGGAAAATATTTTTTTATATTGTTTTTATTTTCTTTTCTATTCAGATTATAAATTTTGTTTTATCTTATTTAGTTTAACATAAAAAATAGTATAAATAAAGTTGTTTAACCTTTTATTTTAAAAGACTGCCTAAAAAAATAGTGAATAATAAGATTCTAAATTAGAATCTTGATATAATAACTTCATTGAAGATAATTTATATTCTTGTGTTTGCTATATATATTTTCCATGTTGTTTCCATATGCCTTAATGGCCACCTAAAGTCTCTTTCCTATGAAGTTTCACCCCCACGGCCTCTCCAATAAACGTAGCTATTTTATAAACCAACCACACAACAACATTTGGACAAAGTGATAGTGTTTGTCATCCAGCATGGCGGCTTCATAAGAGATCAGCTTAATAAGCTTGTGGGATAGACAGAAATTTTAATTTTAAAAAAATATACTTTTAAAAAACAAAAACAAATTGATGTGGAAGAGGATGTCCGCCAAACAAATAGAAAAATGAGTTAAAAATACTTCTAGCATCTTTTAGGGAAATTAATTATAACAAAAACTAAATGGTATAAGAAATCACTGTAGATCAAGAGACTTTTTACTGTGGATTGTAATAGTAGTTTCACTTTCAATTTCTTATCTTTTCGCGAGATGTTTCTTTGGCTTTCTTTTTCTTCTCAATCATTGCTTTTTCTCTACCACTTTAGCATCTTGGATCTGGCTTGGTTGCCATAACCACGCCAGACCCACAAGTGTCATGAGTTTGGCAACCATTCAAGACTCAAGAGTCTTGGGTCTAGCAACCATTTCAGACTCAAATACCTTGGGGCTGACAAAGACGTCAGGCCTAAGCGCCTTGGTATCTGTTAGGTTTAATTCTAACTGTTCAAAAGTCTAAAATTTAGTATCGCATTTATTTCACACCTTGTATCTTTAATACATGAGAGTTTACTCTATTATGTAGTTTTACACTCCACATATATTAAAGTCGACATCTAGACCCTAATAAAAAATGATTGGTAAAGGGTTTTTGATATTTTGGTCAAATCTTAATGGATAATCATAAACTGGTTACGATATCTATTTTGCATTTTAAAATATGAGAACGATGCAATTTTTGTTTTTTCATTAAGATATGCTTGAAAAAAATTTAGGATTTGGTCGTATGCATGAAAACAAAATATTTTTTGTTTTTTGAAAAGGGAAATTAATTTAAAAGTTTTGAGATATTTTTTTTAATTTTTTAGAGAGATTTTGGAGAAAACCAAGTATTTTAATTTCGGATTTGTATCTTACAGTGTAAAAATATAACTCAATATTAAGCAATATTAGTAGAAAAACAAGCGAGAAAATAAAAAATATTTTAAAATGCCCATTAGAATTTTTTTGATTTTTTTTTGTTTTTTTATAAATATAATATTATAACATATATTATTATATTATTATAATTAAATAATATTAAATATGTAGGCTAGGGGTCTAGATGACTAGGTCGAGCCCATTCTTGTAGTGCCGAATTCAGCCTCAAAAAAAGGTTGGGCCAAGATCGGCCAAATAAATTTGACTTTTGTAGTTTTTTTTAAAGGGTCTGGGTTGGACTCAGCTTAACCATTACAGGTTGGGCCAACCTAGGCCCATTAAAATAGCACTTTGCCATCTGCATGCAGAAGGAATTCTATATGTCAATGGGTGCCAATCTTTCAACTTAGGGAGTGAAGAAGAGAAGAGGGATTGCTGCAAATGGAAAGGAATTGGATGCAACAATCGAACTGGGAGAATGATGACAGATATGTAACAAGTAAGATCAGTAATTTATTATTTAAATTGCAATATTTAAGTTATATGAATCTAAGTGGTATCGATTTTAAAGGGAATCCTTTTTTATATTTTTTTGGATCCCTAAAAAAACTAAAATACCTAGATCTCTCCTCCATTATGTTACCGGAACCTTCTCAAATCAGCGTTGGAACCTTTCAAGATTACGATATCTTGATCTTAGTGGTAATGATTATGTTAATTTTAAAAGTTTTGACTTTCTCTCCAGCAACTTACTGGATGTAAACAGTTAACAAGTTTTTTTTAAAAAAAGTCTAACAGTTAAGTGGATGTGATCTTTCAAATAGCAGTCCTCCCTCTTTTTCTTTTATAAATTCTTCTAAATCCCTAGCTGTCATTGATCTCTCTCAAAACTGTCTTGCTTCTTCAAAATTCAATTGGTTGTCCAATTTTAGTAACAGATCTTTATCTTAGAACTAACTGGAATATCAGTTCTGAAAACATCAATTGGCTTTCTAATCTTTTTAAAATATCAGTTCTGAAAACATCAATTGGCTTTCTAATCTTTTCTTCATATGAGCATCTTGAACTGAGTGGCAATAACCTTAGTCCATTGAGTGCTTGCAGGTGCTTAACAATCTCCCTCACTTAAATAAATTGGGGTTATATAAGTTCTTGTAGTCTCTCAAATATCAGTCATTCATCTCCCTCTCTTGTAAACTCTATATCTCTTGTTGTCATTGATTTCTCTGACTGGAGCTTTCTTTGAGACGAAAAGGAATAAAAAAAGAATCACTAGTTATTTTCAGGGATATAAATGTTTTTGGATCTCTTCAAAACACTATCAAGTTTCAAAACAGAGAGTATGTACAACTACAAGTTTGTAGCAAGAAAAAATGAAATCCCCTGGAGTCCAAAGCACAACTTCTCATCTATATGGGTTCAACACTCATTCTTTTAACAACCTCGATAAAATCTCACTTTTTAGGAGTAAGAGTTATTTTTTATACATCTTTTTTTTTAAAGAAACCGATATCCAGATTTTAAAATCAAATATGAGTTACATCTATTTTAGAAATTTTGATGAAATTTTTTGTAGGACTTAACGTTAACATCTTTGACAAGTCTTCAATTTTTAGGGACTGATGTAATTTTTTGATGCATCTGAAGACTAACATCAAATTTTTCACAAAATAATTAGAAAATAAAAATATAAATAAAAAAACTTAAAAATTTAGGATAATTAATGGCAATCACAAAGATAAAATTATGAGAAAGTACATAGTAAAAGTAACATTTCGTAAGAAAGAATGTTGTAAGAGTGACGCTATTTTTTCCTTAAGCATAACTAACCTCTTATATGAATATATGGAATCAATGTATATTTTAGAATCTTTAATTTCTTTTAATTACTAAATATCAACTCTAATTTTTCACAATATATTTTTTTATCAGTTGACATCCACCGAGATGCAACAATAACTATTGCTAGTTACTCTTAAAATAATAAAATGAATAAATAATTTAATCTATTCTTAAATAATTAGTCGAGTCTCCACTATGCCTATTCGTTTCTGATTGTGTATAGTATATCTTGCATAATATCCAAGTGTACAATGTATGATTCTATCAAGTTTTCTAATCAAATTGATATAATTATCTATATTAAAAACAAACCAAGTCACGAGGGAAGTTTTCATAGTTACCATGTATATGTATGTGCAAAGACACGTGTAATCACACACACGCACGTATATAAGTTTTGAATTTATTCTTAGGAGAAATAAATTTATGAATTGTATCAATATATTCGTTGTTCATATAAATTAAATTAAAAATCATGTTATAAGCTTTAAATCAAATTAAGATATATATTGCATATTTTTTACAAAGTATAATATATCTTAGGAGAAATAAATTTATGAATTGTATCAATATAATGCAAATCTCAGGAGGTTTGCTTTACTGCGAATTTATTACTGAGATAGCAAGATAAGCATGTGGCATTACATATATATATATATATATATATATATTTTTTTTTTTTTAATTTGGAGAATGAAAATGTTCCATCTTCACACTGTTAAGCAAAGAACTACATACGTGACGACAACATTTTCGCGAAGTTAAGCAACAAAATTATACATTCCTAACCAAAGAAATTCGATCACAATAACCAACTTTGAGATTCCATAATTTATTACATAATCATTTTTATAGTTTCATATAAAAGCCCGCAGGTGTACAGAGAGGTCTCCAATGGAACCTTACTTCAAACCTGTTGTAGTAGACAACGATGAAGACACCAAGGTAAAGGATGATGTAGCACCAGCAAACACGTACACTAACAATACGAACTCCTTAGACAAAAGAGGACCTATTATGCACCAAGCTGAAGCTCTTGCTATAAAATGAAAAGGGAAAACCCAGAATGCATGAAAACGTACCATTAATATATACAATATAAAAGGTTTAGTCTCATGGATTGTTGTGCTAAAAAGAAACAGAAAAAGAAAATATATTACCTTGCAATCCTTCTAAGAAGAACGTGCTGATACAAGCTCTGAGATTTTCTTCGAAGCCGTGCCTGCACACTGCTACCTTCACATAAAGCCAATTAATCCCATGATTCATCCAAGAACCGGAAACAGGCATGCCTCCAGGTGGACCTTGATTCGTCTCATCTCCGAGGCATTTTTGTTTGAGTGGCAGCCATTACCAGAAAATACTGAAGCATCAAAGCTCTGCAGCTGAGTGCTTGATGGAATGCCCCCCCCCCCCCCCCCCCCCCCAAACAAGTGATTGTTAGAGAGGTTCAAGGAATTCAGAAAATACAGATAAGCCATTTTCATTGGAATTAATTACTCCTGATAATTGGTTTCCAGATAAATCAAGTGATTGTAACTGTTTCAACCGCCCAATATTTTGAGGGATTGCTCCAGTCAAATTATTTCCTGATAAGTTCAGTGCAATCAACTGTAAGAGTCCTGTTAATTATTTCTTCTCCCCTATTAATTTGTTTCCTGCAAAATTAACGATCCTAAAAAGTCCTAGAGTACTTTCATATTCATACTCTCTTCCTTTCCATCCAACCCTAACCTTGTTTCGATAAAGATATTGGAGCATAACATTGCTACCAAAATTAAATCCTAGTTATTGTTTAATAAATTTTATGTTTGTGTCGGTTTTTATTTTAAATTTTATGTGTTTTTTTATTATAATTTTATTTTGATTGAGAAATTTATTAAATGTAACCAGGTAAATTATCTATATATTGCAATGTTAGATATCTTGATCTTTATTTTTTGCTTAATTTTCTTAAAAAAAAAATTTATTGTTGATGATTTTTTTTTCATTGCTTTACACAATGGTTATTGGGTTGTTTAATTAGATGCGTGCATAAGTTTTTCGATTTACATCTAGGAGTTTTTTTTGTGTAAAAAAAAACGTTTAAGAATTCTATATATTAATTTTTATTATTATGTATTGATGTTTAGGATTTGATGTTTATTCTTATGATTTTTTATTTTTTTTCCTTGAGTCTTTTATAAAAGTGTATTTTTTTTTAGTTTCACCGTTCAATCCAAGTTTATAGTGCATTTTTTTTGTTTTTATTCTTTTGATTTTTGTCATTTTGTTAATGTTTTTTTTTTTTACAATTTAACTCTCAAATTTAATAGTTTTTGCCTTTTTATTTATTTTTTATTGAAATTTTAACATTCATTATTTTTCTTGTATTTTTTTATGTTGGATTTTTTGTGTTGGATTTGTTTTTGTTTTTTTTTTTTTTTTTGTGATTTCAACCCTTATGATTTTTTCACATATAGTGTTTTTAGTCTTATAACTCGGGTCATGCTTTAAAAATTTAACAGTAATTGACTTTTTTTTTCTTATTTTTTTATATTCACATTTTTTTTTCTTTCTATGAAATTATTTTATTTTAATTTAATTTTTATTTTGTTAACAAATAAGATCATTGAGATGCTTTTGAAATATTGTGAATATTTATTTTCACAATATTGGCAAGTGTGCATCTTTTGCATTGAATTATTGTTGTTTTTTTTTTTTGCTTTGTTTTGTTGTCGATATTTTATTTTCTAATGATATTATTAAATTAACAGAGTTATTAAACTCATTCGAGTCAATTACTTGAATATTATATTTTTTTTACGTTTTAAAAAATATTTATCATTTTTTGACATTTTTATAACAAAACAAAGATTAATTTGCGGTGCAGCGCTGACCACCTAACTAGTGTGCTCTCCAAGTGAACCTCATAGGAAAAAACCATTTATTGATAGTGCGGATCCCTTACTTGTAGACAAAGATTTTTCAAGTCATCAGTATTTTTAAGAAGATGCTTCAACTTTCTAGTCATTTCCATTGACATCTAAGAAGATCAGCACTTCCATCTAAGAAGATGGCTATAATGTTTCCACAATCAATCTTAGATTGATCCAAATAACTGTTAATGGCAGCACAATTGATAGCCATATCTCTGTCAAGAAGACCTCCCTTGTTAATTATTTTCAGGGATGTAGATGTTTCCGGATCTCTTCAAAACATTATCAAGTTTCAAGACAGAGAGTATGTACAACTACATGTTTGTAGCAAGAAAAAATGAAATCTCCTGCAGTCCAAATCACAATTCTTATCATCTGTAACAGTTCAACACGTATTTATATCTAGATTTTTTAGGAATAAGAATCATTTTTTATATGTTTTTTTTTAAAGAAATTGATATCCGGATTTTGAAATCAAATACGGGTTATGTCTACTTTTAGCAATTTCAATTAAATTTTTTATAGAACTTAACGTTAACATCTTGGATAAGTCTTTTATTTTAGAGACTGATATAATTTTTTGATGTATCTAAAGACTAACATCAATTTTTTCACAAAATAATTAGAAATTAAAAATAAAAATAAAAAAGTTTAAAAAATTAGAATAATTAATGATAATCACAAAGATAAATTTAGAAGAAAGCACATAGTAAAAGTAACATTTTATTTTGTATATATTATTGGTAGTTACTCTTAAAATAATAAAATAAAATAATAATTTAAAGATAATTATAAAGACAAATTTAGAAGAAATTACATAGGAAAAATAACCTTTTATTTTGTATATATTATTGGTAGTTACTCTTAAATAATAAAATAAAATAATAATTTAATCTATTCTTAAATAATTAGTCGAGTCCCCACTATGCCTATTCGTTTCTAATTGTGTATATTATATATTGCATACTAATCAAATTGATATAATTATCTATATTAAAAACAAAACCAAGTCACGAGCAAAGTTTTTACAGTTACCATGTATATGTGTGTGCAAAGACACGTGTAATCACACACACACACACACACACACATATATATATATATATATATATAAGTTTTTAATTTATTCTTAGGAGAAATAAATTTATGAATTGTATCAATATATATATTTGTTGTTAATATAAATTAAATTAAAAGTCAAGCTATAAGCTTTAAATCAAATTAAGATATATATTGTATATTTTTTGTACAAAGTAGGGTTAGAGTTTGTAGTAAAGAGGGGGATGGCCCAACTGGCCGATTAAAAATCAAGTCAGGCACAAGGACTTGATAACAAAGGCCAGCACAAGTGTGGGCACTTTTTATTTTTTAAAATGGATTGATAATGCGTCGTTTATTTATTCTCTCAAGAAACTTTCTATCAACTTCAATAAAATCATGTCTAAAATGTTTAATAGGTTAAAAAAATTTCTCAATGTTTAAAAAACAATCTTCGAGGCCCTATCTATTCATACAAATTAAGTTAATCAAAAATAAATTATTAAATTCAATCCCAAATAAACTTGATTGGAAAGATCAAAATGAAAAATAAATTAAGTGACTGAAAAAATATTTAAATGACTAAAACAAAGAAGAAAGCAATATGTTCTTCTCACAATGTACAGGAATTCGCTTATCCCTTTAATTTTTTTTTTAATAGCTTTGTAGCATTGACTCATTAAGTAAGATTGCAATGGAACTCGTCAATGGCTGCATCGCAACCCCGTTTTTCCTCCTTCCTTTCTTATATGATTGGGCATAATTTCAACAATCACCATTGACACATAAAAACACATGATTATATGTATAGGTTTGACTTAACATCAATTTCAATACCTGCTTGCTTGATTTAATGCCAATAATTCAACAAAAGCAGATAAATAAAAATGTATATTACATGTGTTTTTAATTAAATTCTGTAGCAAAATTTCTTGATTTGGAGAATGAACGTGTTCATCTTCACACTGTTAAGTAAAGAACTAAATATTTGCAAAAACATTCCAAATGAAATTCACATAAAAACCAACTTTGAGATTCCATAATATATTACATAATCACTCTCATAGTTTCACATAAAACCCAGCAGCAGTATTACAAAGAGTTCTCCAATGGAACCTTATTTCAAACTTCTTGTAGTAGACGACAATGAAGTTGCCAAGGTAAAGGACTATGTAGCACTAACAATACGAACTCCTTAGACAAAGAGGACCTGTTATGCACCCAGCTGCAGCTCCTGGTATAAAATGAACCATTAGTCTTCAATATAAAAAGAAAGGAAAAGATATGTGAATAACCATATTACCTTGCAATCCTTCTAAACAAGAACGTGCTCGTGCAGCCTCTGAAATTCTCGTTGAAGTCGTGCCTTGTGCACTGCTACCTTCACAGAGAGCCAGTCCCATGATTCATCCAAGAACCGGAAATAGGCATGTCTCCAGGAACGTTTTAGCAGTAAAGCACCTGAAACTCCCCAAAAGAATACACTAAAACCAATTCCCATAGCAGTACAAAACCATTTCATGAATTCATCAGCAACGACTTCTTTGCCTCGGTTATCATCATTAGCAGGTGGACTTTGATTCGTCTCATCTCCAGGGCATTTCTGTAAGAGTGGCAGCCCGCACAATGCAAGGTTACCGGTAAATTGTGAAGCATTAAAGCCTTGCAGCTGAGTGCTTAACGGAATCCTCCCCGACAAGTGATTGTTGGAGAGGTTCAAGAAGGCCAGAAAATTTAGATCAGCCATTGTGATAGGAATTACTCCTGATAATTGGTTTCCTGACAAATCAAGTGATTCCAACTGTGTCAACTGTCCAATCTTTTGAGGGATTTCTCCAGTCAGATTATTTCCGGATAAATTCAGTGCAAGCAACTGTAAGAGTCCTGTTATTTCTTCTGGAATTTCACCTATTAATTTATTTCTTGCAAAATTAATGATCCTCAAAAGTCCTAGTGTGCTTCCATAATCATCCTCTCTTCCTTTCCATCCAACCCTGATCTTATTCTGATATCTATCATAGCTACCTGGTGCACTGAAATACAGACTAAGAACAGCATTATTCGCAAGGGAATATTCTGACTCTGTTTTTTGAACCATGGAAGTGAGGTTATTAAGGCACTTTGGAATGATTCCTGTGATATTGTTTAGAGATAGGTCCAAGATCAGAATACTTGACAGGTGACAAAGATTTGGCGGTATGCTTCCATTGAATCCATTAGATTGTAGGGAAAGGACTTCCAGAGACGGCATGCTTTCTCCTATCCACCCTGGTATTTCTCCTCGCAACTTATTTGAGCTCAGGTCTAAAAATACTAGAGAACTACAATTCCTCAAAGACAAAGGTAATTCTCCAACAAAGCTATTAGTATGCAAACTCAATGTTTCAAGATTGAACATTGATCCAATGAAGCTGGGAATTTTATCTGAAAAGTTGTTGCTGGCCAAATTCAGAATACGTAGACTTGTGAAATTCATTAAACAGTCAGGAATCCATTCCGTCAACAGGTTATTTGAGAGATCAAGAACACTGAAGATATCACTTCCAATATTACATGGAAGAGAAGCTGGACCTGAAAACTTATTGTTAGAGAGAAACAAGGTTGATGTGGTATCTGATGAAAAAAGTGGTAATGGCCCCTCAAACTGATTGAAACTCAAATCTATGTTTTGGAGATTGGAATATTTTGATGCGAAATCTGGCAAAATTCCACTCATCTTGTTGTGAGAAAGGTCTAACAATTCCAACTTGGAATTGGACAAGTTCCAAAACCAATTAGGGATTGTATCTGAAATTCCAGAATCAGAGATATCTAGCTTCACAAAATTATTTTGATTTCGAAGCCATTGAGGGAAATGAGGACCCAAATTACAAGACGAAAGAAATATGTGAACCAATTGAAAAGAAGGGGCCCAGTTAGACTCAAATTTCAAAGCTAGGGAGTTATCAGTTAAATCCAATACCGTTAATTTGGAGAGATTTGAAAAGTGAGCTTCAGACATCACACCTTGTAGGGAATTCCCTCCAACATGCAATTCCTCGAGCTGAAATAGACTTCCAATACTTTTAGAAATATTCCCATCTAAGCGATTGTTATCGATCCACAACTCTCTTAATGATGAAAGCATCGTAACATCCGTAAGTGATCCAGTGAGTTGGTTGTCATCCAAGTACAACAAAACAAGTTCAGAACGTTGACTAAATCGTTTCGGTAAAGATCCATTTAGTTGATTCCGAGAGAGATCCAGCTCTGTCATGGAAGTGAATCTTGTGATGTCAGGAAGTGAACCCTGAAGCTGATTTCCGTCTAGTTGCAGAATCTCTAGTGAGCTCTCCACGCATCCATGCAAGTCTTGAAACAACTGAGACAACTCTCCAGTGAGATTGTTTTCACTTATATACAGTGCATTTAAACTGCACATATGCCCAAATGAAATCAAATAGCCTTGTAATTGGTTAGAGGATAGATGAAGAGTCCTAAGAGAAGTCATGTTTGTGAAAGCATCTGGAATTGAACCTTGTAATTGGTTATATGAGAGGTAAATATCAACAAGACTGTTACCGAAGTTGGCCAACCAATAAAATATTGAAGAAGTAAGCTGGTTATCAGAGAAATCAACGAGAGAAAGAGATTTAGAGGAGTTTACAAGAGAAAGAGATGGAGAACCGATAATTGAAAGGCTACAAGAACTTAACAACAATTCATGCAAGCGAGGGAGCCTGTTAAGCACTTGCAGCCAGTCAATCGTTTGACTAAGGTTATTGCGACTCAGGTCAAGATACTCTAAAGAAGAAAGATATGAAAGCCAATCAAGGTTTTCAGAACTGTTAATCCAGTTACTCCTAAGATTAAGATGAACAAGACTGTTATTAAAGTTGGACAACCAATTGAATGTTGAAGAAGCAAGATAGTTTTGAGATAGATCAATGACAGCTAGGGATTTAGAAGAATTTGTAAAAGAAAGAGAAGGAGGACTGATACTTGAAAGATCACAGCTACTTAACCATAAGACTTTTAAAAAAAGGAATTTGTTAATCGTTTCTATCCATTCAGTGGCTTGACTAAGGTTGTTTCCATCCAAGTAAAGATACTCAAGAAAAGAGAGGTTAGAAAGGAAGTTAAGATTTTTAAAATTAACCCCATAATTATAACTGAGATCAAGATATTGTAATTTTGAGAGGTTCCAAGACTGATTTGAAAGAGTTCCAGTAACACCAATAGAAGAGAGATCAAGGTATGTTAGTTCTTTTAGAGATCCAATGAAATATGGAAAAGAATTCCCTTCAAAATTGCTTTCACTTAGATCCATATAATTTAAATGCTGCAACTCCAGTAATGAATTACTGATCTTACCAGTTAAATACTTGCCGCCATTCTCCCGGTGAAGATCAAGATGAGTAACATGACCAGTTCGATTGTTGCATCCAACTCCTCTCCATTTGCAGCAATCCCTCTTCTCTTCTTCACTTCCCCAGGTTGAAAGAAGACCAAAGTCATCAATAAGGTCTTCTTTAAACTTGAGAAGGGCTTGTCTCTCCCTCTCTATGCACCCGAAAGTTGCCCCTTTCACTCCAGAAATTAACCCAGGTGCAAGTTTCATGAGCAACAAAAGCACAATAAGCACATAAAGATGATGAAACGACTTGTCGTGCTTTATCTGCAGCATGATCACAAAAAAAGATAATATTGAAGTGGGTATGGAAGTAATAGTTGAGAGCAATGAGAATTTGGTGGGTAATTTAACTTTGAATATCCATTCACTTCACAACTTCCCTATATATAATATTAAAAACACTACAAGAAAATTTAAAATTAAGTCATTAATTATATAAGTCAAGGTCGATGGATATAATTTCTTTTTTTTAATTATTTTATAATACTTAAAGTGTAACTAATAATACTTCCATAAACATAAAGGAAAGAGAGAGAAAAAAAATTCAAACTTTTTTTTTTGTTATTTCTCACTCTTTTGTTGTATCTCTCGTGTATTACAAGTAGTGGTATAATTTAAACGTCATAGCAGAAAAATAAAATAAAAAAATAAGATTTATTGACCAAAGCAGAGAAAGTATTAAAAACTTGAGGGAGCTGGAATGAAAAAATAGTCATGAATATTGATTTGACTGTTGATGAAGCCTAGTCGGAGATAGTGATAGCAGTGGTGATTCAGAATGCATTAAAATAAAAAAAAAATTATTTTAAAAAAATTATTTTTGATATTAGTACATCAATTTGAAAATATAAAATAATTATTTTAAATAAAAAAATTAAAATTTTTAAAAACACGATTTATACCACATTTTCAAATATATCTTAAACAGTATCATGTTCTATAATACTTTTGGACAGATTTTTCAAGTAATCAGTGTGTTTAAGAAGATCAGCACTTCCACATGAAATTATTAAGAGCTTCAATGTAAAGTGCAAGCCTTCCTCAATGGATATTATTTAGAGCTTCAGTCTTGCTCGAAGTCATCAATAGCCCATACGTTTTCTCATTCCTTTCTTTCAAGCATGTGTAAAAGTATTTAAAAAAAATAATTTTTTTTATTTTTAATTAATTATATGTTTTTATATCATATTAATATGTTAATATCAAAAATAATTATATATATAAAAATACATTAAAAGGCCTACATATATAATTTTTTTTGGATGAGAAATTCTAATGGCTAGCCTGAACCTCATAGAAAATCTAGTGATACAATCAGGAGCGGAATTAAAGGAAGGCAAGCAGGGAGGGTCCTTGCAAAATATTTCAATTTTTTTATTATTATTTAGTGTTTAAGAATGTGTTTGGTATTGTGGTAGTTATTGTGGTTGTAGTTTGAAAAAAGTTATTTTATAAAAAGTACTTTTAGTTGAGGTTGGTTTGAAAAAATAGATATTTGGTTAAAACTGTGGTTAAAATTGAGGTTGAACAAAAAATAGTTTAATATGTTTGGTTAAGAATACTTTTGAAATTAAAGTTATAAAATAATTTTAAAAAATATATATTAATATTGATAATTTTTAATTTAAATATTGTAGATTTAACTACTGCTACTACATCATGAAATAAATAATACTTTATATAAAATATTTTTTATTGTTCCATTAAACTATTTATAATTTCATCACGTATGAAATTCATCCGACAAGGACTACATTTTCAATAGTTTTTTGAGCGTATAACAAAATCAGGGAAAATATCATTATGAACAAAATTGGAATTACGATCAAATTCTGCAAAGGTTACGTTATCATGCGATCTCCTTCTAATTTATGCAGTGTCATTGAATAATATTAAACACTTTACATGATTACTGCTGCACTGTCAACGTATAACACAAACAAATGTGCAACAAATGTGCAGAGCACACTGTTCACTTTTGTTAAGTGAACAGTGCCAGCAAAGCAGGTATAACTTGCTTCTGCGTTTTTATGCGATTTTCAGTGGATCCCATCAACTAAAAACACTGCTTTTCACTTTAACCAAACAGCATAAAATTGTGGTTTATTGAAAACGTAACTGCTACCGCGTAAACAAACACAGTAATAAGTGTGGGAAGGTGGACTATTTTTTCTTTTAAATAATAGTAAATATATTGGGTAACCTTTGACTTTAAAACTCTTTATTTTATGATATCTATGTGAAAAGAAAAACATAAAGTTATAAACAACTTTTTCAATTAAATTGACTTTGCCATCTTCTCTATTTGGAGCCCTAACATCAAAGTTAAAAAATATAAATAAAAATACAAATTCCAAGCGAAAAGGCTAATGCAGACGGCAGACCCACCAATTAAATATCCCACGCGTTTTCTCATTCCTTTCTTTCAACCATGTGTACAAGTATTTTTGAAGAAAGATGCGTCAGCTTCCTAGTCATTTCCATTGACATCTAAGAAGATGAGCACTTCCACGTGAAATTATTAAGAGCTTCAAGTCCTGGTCAGGTTATCAATAGCCCACACGTTTTCTCTTTCCTTTATTTGATAGACATTCTCTCCCGCATCAACTTATGGTCATCCCGGTCTCGGGCTGGAGCTTTCTTTGAGACGAAAAGGAATAATAAAAAAAAAATCCAAGTGATTTTACCAAATAAACTAGTTACTTTCCACAATCAATCTTAGATTGATCCAAATAACTGTTATGTTTTGGACATAGCTTATTGTGACAGTTTTTTTCGCCAAGTTAGAGTTCTGGAATGAAAACACGGGCTTAATCTAAGTTGAAGTACACATGTCAAGCTTTCCAGGAAGGTATCATAGGCAAAAACCCGATCTCATTTGGATCTCTAATCAGACATGCAAACTCGGGTCAAAATCCTATTCGCAACAGGATTCTCTGCTTTCACGTTAGATATTCAAACATGAATATCTTGAACTTTAGATATCAAAATCAGAAGAGTAAAAAACCCAAATTCATCTACACATCCAATACTACAACTTTGGTGAAGGATTCCAATTCTAGTAAAATCGCTTTCAAGGCCAAACTCCTAACGCAATCTGGAGGACGAGATGGGTTTCCTACTCTGATCAGGAAACCAACAGTGTCGAGTATCGTACTACGGCTGAGAGTCTGACATAAAAACGGTGGGCCTTAAGACCCAAGAAAGATGTAAATCAAGCCTCTAACATACCATGAATGAATGAATACAACTGGGATAGTCGGATATTGCAAGAAACCAAGACAGAAACAAAGTCTAAGTTGCAGCAAAGTTGGAATTACAACAAAATTATTACAGCAGCAGAATCAGTTTAGTATCATGAAGATTCCTAATTAGTCTAAGAATCCTGAAGATTTAGGTAGCAAAGGGGGAGGATAAAGAGAGCAGAATACGGCTGAAACAGGGTTCGAAAAACATTCATTTCTTCTCTACTTTTGTCAATTTTCCAGCAACCATGAACTAAACTCCTTAATTCGGTTCAAGAGGGAGACACATCATCTCCATTAACACGTTGTGAGAAGTAACGTTATTATTGTAATTCTTTCAGATTCAAGTATTTATTTTTCATTGTTCGGAATTATACTATTGATTGTTATTCAAGTTTATTGAATTGTTTTGAGATAGCATGTATGCTTTCTAGTTTCTTTCAATCGGTAATTGTTGTTAGGGACTAGAGTAAGAAGCAAAAAAATTAATTTGATTCTTTGCAACTCTCATCTTGATTTATTAGGGAAGAATTGTAACATCCCCCATTTTTTGGGATAAAACAACAATCTCATGTCAATAGAAAAACAGAGTAGTTAATTATTTTTTTTGTATATACATATTCATGGTCTTCGTATTAACATTTACCGGAATTTCGACGGAGTCCCCCCTATACCGGAAGGTCCCAAGTTACCGACATGTAACTCTGTTTACACTTCTAACAGTTCACATCTCATAACTTAATTCCCGACCCAATCATCCTGGGTTTCAATTCCACAATTATACTCACACCTATCAACCATAATATTTATGATATGCATTATATAACAAAAATATCATTATGGATGGATAATTTAAATAAATATAGATACATAGACATGAAATATGGTTATATAAACTACAGCGTTAAATTCATCCAATCAAGTTTA
The DNA here is from genome assembly GCA_019202695.1 of Populus x sibirica. NCBI lineage: Eukaryota > Viridiplantae > Streptophyta > Magnoliopsida > Malpighiales > Salicaceae > Populus > Populus x sibirica. Next base: position 410,980 of record JAGMVL010000053.1, read on the forward strand.
AACATTTATTATACAAATTAAGTTATACAAACATTTTCATGTTTACAAAATACAAGGGTATACTCCTAGAACCTAGATTTCAAAAAGGGAACATAAGCTAGGATCTACTCCATCGTGCATGCGATGATCCGAAACAAAATACATATTATTGCAAGGTGAATATCACAATAAATATAACAATATGAATATCTAATAATTTCAACAGGGTAACATGCATTCATATTTCATTTACTTCTCCCTTCTAGTTTTTTTTTTATTAAAATCTTTTCCTTATTCAAACTATTAATAACTGTTCCCTCTGCCACTATCAACCTTGATTCCAAACCTTATAAGATCAACGAGATTACTTTTGCTTATCACATTACCGATACCAATTTCACTGATATCGTCATCACCACCCCATAGGAGTCGATATAAGGCGATCCCTTTACCGGGATCCTAACATACACTAAATGTATCTTGGCCAATATATGGTGATCCCCTTACCCGGGATCCTAACATACACCTGAATGTATGTTAGCCAATACGTGGAGATCCCCTTACCGGGATCCTAACATACACTAAATGTATGCTAGTCCATTCGTGACGATCCCCTTACCGGGATCCTAACATACACTAAATGTATGCTAGCCAATACGGGGTGATTCCCTTACCGGGATCCTAACATACACTGAATGTATGCTAGACAATACATGGTGATCCCCTTACCCGGGATCCTAACATACACTCAATGTATGCTAGTTTATGCCTCAAATCACACTTCTCATATTTCCTTTGTCGGTGATAATTTCATCACTTGGCAATTCACATAACAACTTTTCACCTTGAATACACATACATTCGGTAATTCACATTTCACATCAAAAATATATTAAATCATGGAATTTAACTAGAAAGCATAGGTGTGAATCACCTACCCGTAATAGAAGCTCTACTCGTGCTCCCCTGCTGCTGTTGCACCACGTCTGTGGTCCCTCTTGCAAATCACAGGTTTATCTCATAAATTTTCCTCACTCAAGGATATGTTTTATAATAACCATATCAACAACCAATAAGTCTTTCTTTCAGTCATTTCTTAGTACTTTATGTTTTTCTCATTTAACTCATTATTATTGTCGTTTTGAGGAGAACCTAGTTCTGCCTCTAAGACAGTCAAAATTGCTCATCAATGAACCAGATCTACTACCCTATAGGGTCTGTCATGACCCAGTCTCGGTTGGTGACCCATAACTGGAGTTCTATGACTCCAAATTGAGCAAGACCAATTTCATTAGTTAGTAAACATCCAAAACTACAATTTTTTATAAAGGAACTTGATCCTAATTCCTTCATTCTCCTACCCAAAATCTCTTTGAAGGTCAAGAGACGAAAGCTGTCCAGATTCATCAACCTTTCCATTTACACACAACAAGTGAAGTTCTTTACTTTAACAACTCTTACTTTTTCCTCAATTCAAGTCTAAGAACTCAATATATAAATTAACATCCAGGCATCAATTCATAATCGACTTGAAATGACTCATAAGACCAGGTTTAGAATATCTTACCTGGTGCGAATTAAGGCTTCGATCCCTCCTTTTCTTTCTAATGACAGCCGACCCTCCCCTCTTCTCTTCTTGTTCAATTTTTCTTGTTAATCCTTTCCCACCAGGGTTTATTTTACCTATAATCCTCAATCCGGGATGGGTTCTTGAAATTTTGGTGTTTCTCTCTTGATTTGTAAAAATAGATATAAAAACTCCCTCTTTTCTTTCTTTACGTAGGCTGCAGATCTGTTTTTGGTGAGAATAGGAGTATTTATGCTCTATAATTATTCTTATTTGCATTTAGGCCCCATTTTCTTTAAGTGTATTCGTTCTTGCCCCCACTTCTTTTTAGTTTAGTTTATTTTCTTTAATTTAATCCAGCCTTGGTTTTTCTCGGGATTTACAAGAATAAACTAAGTTAAAATTGTCAAGCTTTTGAATGTTTGCTTAGAATAAATGCATAGATTTTATTCCTAAGACTACTGTCGAGTGAACAAAAATTACTTTCAATATTACATTCGCTTGTTGGTAATAAATTGATTAGAAAGTTTTTTCTAATTAATGTACTTGTAATCTCATCGATTTCTCTCAGCTTTAAAGGATATCAAATTTATTTGCTTGACGTGAAGGAATATTTATTTTACTTCGATAATTAACAGATTTATAAGAATGAATATGTGGACCCTTGAACTAATTTAATGACATCAATTTATTATTTTCAGAATTATCATTTCTTGAATTTTTCATTCAAATCCCCTATTCTTTCTCATTCAGTATACTATAAGAAAATTAAATAAAATTTCTCTTAAATTCGACTTGGTTTTCATGATCATAATACAAATTTATTTTATTTATATGTTGGTGGTTCGATGAACTACCAGTACCTTTCCCTCAGCCTCAAACCGTCTCGGGCTGGAGCTTTCTTTGAGACAAAAAGGAATAAGAAAATGAGAATCCACGTGATTTTACCAAATAAACTAGTTACTTTCCACAATCAATCTTAAATTGATCCAAATAACTGTTAATAGCTGCACAAGTGATGGCCATATCTATGTCAAGAAGACCTCCCTTGTTATTTTCAGGGATATAAACGTTTCCGGATCTCTTCAAAACATTATCAAGTTTCAAGACAGAGAGTATGTACAACTACATGTTTGTAGCAAGAAAAAATGAATTAAGATTCAAAACTAGTTGATATAAATAACTCAAAACACATTAAGCTCGCCTTTTACTCAAACGCCATGAATTAGGTTCGTGGTATCTATCGTAGAGAGGTTCAATGCGTTCTTGACGCTTTCGCTTGCTCATTTTTTTAGGATCTGATACTTTAAAGAACCTGGGAGCTAGTTCCACAAGCCATTTGGGATCTATAACGGTGACCTCACGCATATACTCTTTTGTAGTCATTACCAGCTCATGGTAGATGACCCAGTCTGGTTGTCTCTGGAAAAGAGCACTGCTGGGGTGGATATAAACTGGCTGGTTCTCAACCAAAGTCCGATAACCCTCCTGTGGGTCCTTTCTAGCTGCATGGAAAAAGAATCCAGCTGTAATCGCTTTCCTTATCTTGGTAAAATTCTTCCCAGCACTAACAACATCTAATTTATACCTGAAATCCAGCAACAGTGTTAAGTTACAATCATGTAGACAAACACGTTTGCACTGTAAGTGAGGGTTTTCTAGATCTACTATTAGCATTTCTTTATTTTAAATATCCATCAGATAAAACTGCTGGAAGAATAATTGTATCATAAGGGGGGTCAGGTAGGAAAATAACCAGAGCCAATAACTGTTGCAGTTAAATGCATGGTAGGATCAAGAAACAACAATTTTCATAAGAACACCCATCGAGTGAAAAGTAAGCAAATAAAATGAAGGGGTTAAAACTTAAAAGAGAGCATTGGGGCGGCAAAGTTATTTACCAAAAACAACCGACAGCACAGGTTAGAGGGATGACAAATTCACCATATCTCAACAGGTTAGGAGAGTAATTAAAAGCATTGCGTATAAAACACAAGAAGTTTACAACTAAATGAGCCTTGACTTGGCTTGAGCAAATGGCAGTTCGTTAATAGTGATCCCCCTGCCACCCCCATGAACAAGTGTAGGCATACTAATTGAATTGATGACAATAACAAAAAATAATAATAATAATACAAAGCATACAATCCTAGCCTGACCATTTTTTTTAAAAAAAAAACAAGAGGCAGAACATGTCATGTATATCAGGACAAGCACAACAGCAGATATGCAATGAACAGGCTTTTTCATGCTAAAATGCTCAGTGACGTGCATACTAGTAGCATCCCATAATTCACGATAATAAGGATATTAATAGCACTCTACAATGCTCAACGACAAGCATATTAGCCAAGACCAAATATCATTGTTCTTAGTCATGCACAAGTCTCAGAAAACTAATAATGAGCATCAATAAAGAAAACATTGAGCAAGGATGATAAAATATCATGAAAAAGACATTAGCTAAAACAAAGGAAGTTGCAGATCTTACTTGTCCATGATGCTTAGAAGCTGTTTTCTGACATCCTGTGCTCTCCTCAAGGATCGAGATTGGACAAAGTTCTCAAAACACCAAGGTCCTGAAAAGTTCTTGGCTTTCCAAGCCTCGTATACAGCAAGCAAAGTCAGATGGTCTCCCTCAGGCTGGAAAAACTTGGCCCTCTTCTGATCAGCCTGAGCTTGTTTTTCTCTAGGTCTGTAAAAGATGTTACCAGTTTGGATCATGGCAATCATAGTCAAAATCTCATCACTGCACCCAAGGTCTACACTAGCCAGCAACATTTTAGACAATGGTGGATCCAGAGGAAATTCTGCCATTTTCCTCCCTAGTTTGGTCAGAAGTCCTTCCTCATCCAGAGCTCCAAGGCTGTATAGCTGTTCCATGGCAGAAATCAGGGCCTGCGGTGAAGGTGGATCCATAAAATCAAAAGACAATAGGTCATTAATTCCCATAGCCTTCATTGTAAGCGTAGTGAATCCAAGATTAATTCTCTGGATTTCTGGAATTGAGGTGGGAGACATCTCATTGCGGTATGCACTTTCTGTGTAGAGACGATAACATTTTCCAGGCCCAGTACGCCCAGCACGTCCAGCTCGTTGCTTGGCAGATGCTTGTGAAATTGGCGTTATAACTAGAGAATCAAGCCCTTGCTTTGGATTATACACGTTCTGCTTGGCAAACCCAGGATCAATAACATAAAAAATTCCATCAATTGTCAAAGAGGCTTCGGCAATATTAGTTGCCACAACCACCTTCCTCTTTCCAGGTGGGGCAGGATCAAAGATTCTTGACTGCATTTCACTAGGAAGAGCACTATAAACAGGCAAAATGATCAATTCAGGAACATTTTTTCCTAATCCTTTCATCCTCTCATAAAGAGATTGACATGCAAAATCAATCTCCTCCTGGCCTGTCAAGAATAGAAGTATGTCACCTTCAGGTTCTGTCAAGTGGATTTGCAAGACAGTAATCAGAGATGCATCCAAGTAGTCACTTTCTGGCTGTTTGGTGTACAATATCTCCACAGGAAATGTTCTCCCAGGAATCGTGAATATGTTACAGTTGAAGAAATACCCTGAAAATTTCTCCGCATCCAGTGTGGCTGATGTGACAATCAAGCGAAGATCAGGTCTTCTCTTCACAAGTTTCTTGAGCAACCCGAAAAGGACATCAGTGTGAATGGTCCTCTCATGAGCTTCATCTAGCATTATCACCGAGTACTGAGAAAGGTTCTCATCAATCAGAATCTCCCTAAGCAGCATACCATCTGTCATATACTTGATCACAGTATCTGGTCCAGTGCAATCCTCAAAACGAATAGCATAGCCAACTTCCTCACCTAAACGACAGCCAAACTCTTCAGCCACCCTCTTGGCTACAGACATAGCAGCCACCCTACGAGGCTGAGTACATCCAATCTTACCCCTAGTGGTATAACCTGCCTCAGCAAGATACTGTGTCACCTGAGTAGTCTTACCTGAACCTGTCTCACCAATAACCACCAGAACCTGATTGTCATGGACAGCCTGAATTAACTCTTTTTTCAATTTGTAAATTGGCAAGCTCTGCCTCTGTTCCTGGATAGATAACTTGGATCGCTGCCCAAATGTCAGTGCTTTCCCAAATGCATCCTTCTTCCATTCAGGCATGTCATAAGCAGATAAGCCAACACCACGCAGCTCCTGGGCAAGATGCCTCTCGCCAGTCTCGGGCATTGGGTCTTCCCAAGGACGATTAAGATCCTTTGGTATTGAATCAAGCATAGTCCTCTGCTGCTGCTCCCTCACTTCTCTCCTCTCCTTTATAAGTGCAGACTGAAGAGCAGCTGCACGACTCAACGAACCTTCAGGATTCTTAAAAATCTTAACTGGTGACATATCAACAGAATACCTAGTCTGCCCTTGCAAAAATGCAGGCTCATCCTCATTCATCTCAATCTCAAGCTCTTCCTCAACTCCCTCTTCTTGATAAAGCAACCCATCTATTTCCTCATCATACATGGGGTACTCTTGCACACTCAAAACCCCCGAAGCAATCAACTGTTTTGCTTCCCACTTCTCTGGCGAGCTCATTCTCTTTAAAGGTCTCCGTGACGGACCAGTATCCTCCTCCTCCACAATCCTAATCCCTGACAACCCTGTCCTCGTCACCGGCCCCTCCTTAGACAAACCCAAGGCATTGCTCCTAAAACCATCCTCCTCATCATCCCTCTTCTTCAATGGAAGCAAATCTTTCCCACTATTCTGATCAACATCCCTCATCGAAAGACTCAACTTGTTCCCCGACACCGAAATCACCTTAACATAAACTTCCTGGTCCCTCTTAACCACGTCCTTTGCATTCCCAACTCTCCTAGTTGCAATCTGCGAAACATGAACCAAACCCTCCTTCCCCCTAAAATCACTCAACTGGACAAAACAACCTGTATCCATCACCCTCGACACCCTCCCCTTATAAACCCCATACAATTCCGGCTCATTACTATTACCACCACCATACCCATGTTTCCCATTCCTTCTCTCCCTCTCACCTTCACCATCCTCTATATCATGTCCATCTCTCCTTCTTCCTCTATCTCTCCTCCTATCATCTCTATCATACATATCCCTATCCCTCTCTCTATCTCTATCCCTATCCCTCTCTCTATCCCTATCTCTCCCTCTCCTATCTCTCTCTATATGTCTACCATCGTTATCTCTTTCTCTGTGCCTGTCTTCATTCTCTCTTCTACTTTTCTCTTCAGCTTCAATTTCCAATTCCCTATCAATTTCTTTCACTCTGTCTCTACTATCTTTAATCGAGAGAGCTTTAAATTTAGAATCTTTACCTGACCCGTCATCCTCCTTATCTCTCTTCCCCTCCTTCTCCGCTTTCGGCGGCAAAATCGCGTGAATAATCGTCAGCAATGTCCGAACAAAGTAATCAGGCATTTCAGCTCCATTTTCCTTCAGCTTCGCATCGAACTCATCTACTGTTTCGCAACTCCGACCTAACTCGGTGATGAACTCAGCTAAGATCTTATCTCCAAACCCCAAGTGAGTTTCGAGTTCGCTGCAGACCTTGGAGACGAGGGAGAGGTACTCGAGCTTCTTCAATCCGGCGTCGTTTTCTGCTGCGGTTGCCATTAGAAAGAGTTGAAATGTGGAGATCGTAGAGAGAAATTTTTTTATTTTAGGGTTTTCGATTTTTTAGGGTTTTTTTTTTTTTTTTTTTTAATTTTCGTCATCTGATGAGAATTTGATTCTTTCTTTTATTTATTTTTAAACACATGATGTTTGTTCAAGGGCTGAAGGCGGTGCTGTTGTAGGGATAAACAAAAGGCAAAGTAAAGACCCAAATAAGCCTGGATAGTCATAGCCCAACCTATATTACAAATGCAGGCCCATAAATTGTAATCTAGCCTAGAGCTTTGGCCCAAAGGAGAGGATTGATTATTTTTTATTTATTTATTTAGCACATATTTGCTTATTTTTTCACAAATATCAGATAATTTCTATGTTTAGTGATTATGGAATATTTTTTTAAAATATCTTTTAATTTCTTGGGCAGGTGTGTGCCATGTGATGGTGCTGACAAATAGGTTAGAGAACTTATTGGATTTTAAAATAAAAAAATCAATTATTGATATTTTTAATGGAAAATGAATTTTAAAAGAAATTGTTTTCTATGATACAGCACCTATCTTCCAAATATCATCAGTTGTATTAGTAATTACTAAACTAAAAAAGAAAAGAAAATTATGAGTGATGTTGAATGACATGTATCTCACGGTGCTATTTATGTTTACGTTTGTTTTCATTTTCTATAAAAGAAAATATTTCTGATAATGGAAATAGCCATGAAGTAATAGTTTGTTCTAGATCAAGAAATGTTCTTTTATAAATTGAGGAATTTAATCTATTTGTTTTCGTGTTTTAAAAATATTTTTAAAAAAATTTAAAATTTAATTTTTTTTTATTTTTTTATTAATTTTAAATTAATATATTTTTAATATTTTTAAATTATTTTAATGTATTAATATTAAAAATAATTTTTAAAAAATAAAAAAATATTATTAAAATATATTTTAACATGAAAAATTATTTAAAAAATAACAGTAAAAAACCAAGTTCCCAACAGCAATAGGGGTAGGGCCAGCAGACTATTGCCTTTTTTATTTATTTATTTACTTTTCATATTAAAATATTTTAAAATACATTGAATATTCAGAACACTTTTTCCGATACCATTTGATTGATTGGCAACGAGTTCCAATAATGAGCAAAATCGTAGAAGATCCAATCTGGATCTAAAGACTCGAGAACCTGAATAAAGGGTTCTTGGACCATGTCAGGGGCTTTCTTGGTGGCCTCAGCATCTAGAGAGAGACCATCTACTTGGGGCAACGGCAGCTTCACAAAGTGCAGACTGCAGAGCTGACATGTTAACTGCCTGACATGGTTTTTGATATAAAAAAATCCCGGCGGTATTGCTACCAGGGTACTCTCTTTCTATACAAAATACAAGCATGACAAGACTAAATTGCCAAAAAAAGAGGGCGGCAACAATAGACGGTGGCTGCTACCCGTTCAGAGTTCACCTTTTCCCAGCACAGATATGAACAATCTTGCATGCAATATAATCACAAGGTTATAGAAGACAGACCTCTATGCTTTCATCTTAATCATCATCTTCATCCTCGAGATCAACTACCATCCTCAACTTCCTTTTAAGTCTGGCACTTGTCACTACTGTATCAGAAGCTGCAGCATCCTCCAAATCTTCCAATGCATCATCCATTTGTTGATCTGGTATATCATCTACATAATTGACTGGTGAAACCCCTGTTGATTTTCCACTTCTGCTGTTAGTTGCTTCAGCTTCTGAAGCACCTTCCTTGCTGCCATGGTCAAGAACAGTATCCTCATCAATCCCTACAACATCCTGCCCAGTGGACTCGCTGCCTCTGTCCCTGAATTAAAATAACAGGCAACTCATACTTCATATACAATCCACTGACCACTAACAGTTGATCTCTCATGTCTCAGAAACAGATGCTTAGTTCAAGCAATACAATTCTCACAGTTATTTCAACAGTTCATTGCTCATTAGACAAGACAGGTTTTAAACCTAATTCAAGTAAATATATACCTTCGTTCTAGATCGTTAAGAGCTTCATTCCCGGCATCTTCATCAGGCATTTCACTCTCAGTGGAAGAAGTTCTGAGCTCTTTACCTTGTGCCTTCGAAAGGAGCTTCTTGGTTTTACTGAATCAAAAAAGATAAAGCTAGTAATATAGAAAACCAGAAAACACATAATAAGAGACGAAAGTATGCCACTTAAGGTGTTTTTCAACAGAGCTAGACAGCAACATTTTAGAAAAAAACGAAGGCAACGTTACTAAAAATAAGAACTTCATCTAAACACTAAGTAGCAGCACCCTGATTGTCCTTTCATGGAGAAAGATAGAGAGACTCACTTCATTTTAGAGCTCAAGATTTCTTTATCAGAATTGTCAGAAATCTCTCCTTCGTTATTCTGCTTCCCAGCAACCAATCTATCACCAGCATTGTTTTTAGGCCTAAGAAAGAATATGTAGTTTATGAGTAAACTGAGTGAGCAGTTTATGAATTAATACAAATCAATTCTGATGGAACTTCATGGAAATAGAAAATTTAGCAATGCTTAGAAAGAAAGTTCAAATGCAAATTTTTTTAACGAGCTTTGCAGCAGAGAATCTTGCATGTGTTTTTTGAAATTTCAATTCAAATGGTTTTTTTAATAAAATTGTTCCTTTTTTCTAATGACTTTCACTGAAGAGATTACATTAATTAAAGAGTACTCTAATAGCATCTCTTACTAAAAGCAAAGAACTGTTTAGCAGAAGGATGTTTTATCAGGCAGCTGAAAATACATCAGCAAACGGAAAGTCATATTAGAACTGGACCAATTGATAGTGCCAGACAAAAATAACAAATAAACTAAAGAGTAAATAAATCGCAAGTTAAAACACTGGATAACAAAGTTAAATCATAAGCAATATGTCAAGTTCAAGGATACAACTCATCCTGCATTTTTCTGTTCACAGGAAGAGAGAGAGAGTTACTTGAGAATAGAGCATAGGAGTTCATCATCAGAATCACTAGATTCTCCTTCAATGTTCTGGCTTGGCAACTCATCACCAAATAATCCACCATCATCCTTGTTTTTACTCCTACAAGTTAAAAATAAATAAATTTTAAGCGCTAATAGCTTTGAGCTACAAGTAAATCTACCAACAGTTGGCAAGAAACTTTACAACCAGCTTAGAAAAACTTTTCTAGTTGCAGCTGCTTATCTTAAAGGTTTCTTTTTTATCTGTTCTCACATTGCAAAAGAAACGTGCTCACAAATAACATACCAAGTCAACGTTGCCTAAAGAGGCTATCAGTGCATAAAAGGATAAAATCAGAAACTAGTCCCATGCAATACCAAGGAATTAATCGCAGCAGGAAATTAAACATGAACTTAGATGAATTGGTGATATCTGAAGTAATCAGAGAACATTATTTCTCTGATTAACATGGTCGTATAATTAAGCAAAAGATATGCTTGAATCAATGGGGAAAAGGAAAGAACCATGTGGCCTTTAACACAGTTTACATAGCCTTAATGCTAATCTAGGTGGGGAAAACTCAGATCAGTTTGGTGAAAAAGAAAGACATCAGACCATATAATAGGTTTTGAGTTTGGCATTTAACTAAAATTTCAAACTAGCAACATTTCTCAAGATTCCAAACTTTAGCAATCCACAGCCAAATGCTAGAGTAGAACAAATGCCAAGTATGGAGCATGGTTTGCACAAGTCACAAAAACAATATTAAAAGGAATTCCCACAGCCAAGGGCACAAAAGCAGTACCTATTTTTTAACGATAACAATGTTTCATCATCAGAATCTTGTCCTCCAACAGAAAAGCCATTCAGTTCCTCGTCTCTGAGATGCATATCTGTCTCAGACTGCTTCTGCCGAGGAGCACGTAAACCAAGTTGCTTGAGTTTTCTGGACACTTGGGCAGCTGTGAATGAATTATCAGATCCCATTGCATTTGCAATCATATAGCTGCATCTTCGATGGTCTTTGAACCTGTAGAAAGTATATAAAAAAATGTCCTCAAGTTAAATATATCATTCCACAAACAAAGATCCCACTACTTCAATCAAGGCTTTTATAAGTTGGAACATGAAGAAAATAAATGCTAAAGCATAGAGCAGTAATCATTTCCTAGTGCTACTACTGCATCTAATAGGTGGATGAAGATAATGTAAGAATGAACCATGAACACAGGTTAATGGATCGGATTAAATCTTAGGCTACAACATCAAACACCACTCACTGCTCAAATAACGCTTTAATCATTTCCTCCTGATCTTTGTTGAAGGCCCTCACTCTTTTCCTAGTGCTCCTGTTGAAAGGCAACACCTCAGACAACTTGGATAGAAAAAGGAAATTATTTTGCAAGCATTTCATATTTTAAATCATGCACTAGGATATGCTTTAGATAAGAATCGAGTCTTGAGAGCTCAGAGCTTCAGCTTTGAATACAATACTGAACATTGCACTAAAAGACCCTTGAAAACAATTGCATTCAAAAGCATTTCATAAATACTTACAGCCTTGGCAAACTTCCTTCTAAATCAATTGAATTGTGAAGATTGCTTTCCTTTTCAATTATCTCTCCATTCTCACCAAGTTGATCAGGATTAGTAGAAAATGGTCTACCAACAGAGCGCTTCCTTTTCTTCGATGCAACTTTCAATCCTAGCTGCTTGAGCTTGTTGATAACTTGTGCTCGTGAAACTTGACCATCAGGATCTAAGGATTCCGCAATCAAATGACTGCAATTCTCATCATCTTTGAATCTACAAGAACCATCTTTGTCATAACAGATGCAGCGAAAACAATTTAAGAAACTCCAATGCAAGAATGAGTTAGTCAAATATGCTATCATTCAATTTTCATGGAGAAGACAAAAATGCACACAATCAGTTCCTGATAACAAAGATTAGAAGCAAAAGACAATGAAACTTCATCAATGCATTCAGCCAAGACTATCATTTAATCTAATGAGGAAATGCTTGCAGTCCTAAAATGGCTGGGCCAAGGCACTTACTTCTCATACAGATCTTTTATTTTCATCTCCATCTCATCTGTCAGAACAAATCTTCTCTTCCTCCTAGGAACACTTACACTTTCATGTTCTGCAGCATCTCCTCCACTGCAACAGCCAAATACATTAAATAAGGTCGGGGAAAACCAAGAATCTTACATGCTAAAAATCATTACTTAGAGATTTTCCTCAATACTCTATATCCTATCAATATGGTTGCTTGAAATAGATGTGATAAATTTCTGCACTCCAGTCTTCACCGATTCTTCTTTTTCTTTTAACCTTTCATTCTCAACAACAAATGGTGATATAAACCATTCTCATGAAAATAAGACGTCATTGGATCCCTTGCAGACCAAGAAAATATTTTAATTAAATGGGAAAAAAATGTCATTTTCCAACAGAGCCAGACTACTCCCAGATAACAAAAGAATATTAAATTATGTTGCTAAAGCACCCATGTAAAAATTTCCAAATTCCGTTTTATATAAAAGTCAACAGGCATGTCTTACTTCTGATATCCCGGTTCATGAGGGATCACAACATCTGCTTCATCCTCACCCAGTGCATCTGCTATGCTTCTAGGAGCCCATCTCTTCCCCTGTGATGACCCAATATCTTCGTTTGCTGAAGCATTTCCCCAGCCTGCACTTTCTTTCTTCAAATGACCAAGCTCGTGCAACATATATTCAGCATTAATATAATGGCATTCTTTCCGGGATTTCCAAAAGAGAACTTCTACAAAAAGAAGGGGCTGATTCTTCATTTTTCTTAGCATTCTTCTAACCAAACTCGTAAGGAAATCAACAATATTTGCATATTCCTTGCATGGACATGACTTTTGCTCTTCCAGAATCTCATAGAATGTCGTGAGCAGCGATAACTGCACATTGTTTTTTCCAAAAAATAGAACAAAAATAAGAGATGATGATTACACTTGTGCCTAATATTCTCAAGGATAGGATTTTGAGTTTTGAACCTGATATAGCATTGGAGAGAGATCTAAATCATCAGTGATTCTCTGCAACATGCATACTATGTAGTGATTTGTGCTGACAGAATTGTTCTTATAGAACCTAAGTAACCAGCACAAATTCTGAATAATGCTGTGGTTTGCCAAAGATGATATAAAAGTAGAGACTTTAAAATCAACTTCATAATTTTCAGCAGGTTGCTCATCGCCTGAAGAATCATCAGAACTGCAAGAAAGATCATCAATATCAATCTTTTTATTCTCCATCTGCAAAGTGCTGCCAAGATTCTCCATCTCTGGTACAAATATTTCAGGCTTTTCAAGAACATCAACATTCATGTTTTCTTGGTCACCAGAAGTTGCAATTTCTGGGATTTTCTTTTGCAAAACAGTTGATTGTCCACTATTAGACAGAGCAGTGGGATCCTCAATAGTGGCTTCAACATTACACTGTTCATTTCCATTTTCCTTCTTGTCACTCAATGGTTTCTTCTTTCTACTTCTCCTCGACTTCTTAGAAACCTTGATCATGAAACGACAGTTTTAATTTTGATCTTCACAAAAGAAAAACTTTCTAATACAAAAGACTAAGACATTTGGGATTTATAACAACAAAAGTATGAAACTATGGATGCAAAAAAAAAAATTCAAAGAAGCAGAAATTCTATAACTGAGGAAATGTAAATGAACCGCAATTTCTTTTACTTTTCCTTTCTTCTCTCAGCAAGTAAATGGGCCTTGGTCTTGAGTTTTTATGTTTGGCAAACAGATTCACATTTGGCTCAATGTTGGTTGTGGAAAAAACTAGTAGAAATAAGACTTTAAGTATGACGACACATTGAAAGTGAACTAACATCATTTCCTTTATAGCAAAATCAATGAATTGCACTCTCCAAAACTCCCATTGTTGCTTGGATCCTATTGGTGTTGTATCATACTTTGGAGTTGGCTGCAGTTTAGAGAGCGAAGAGAGATTGAGAGAGAGCAGTAAAGGGAAAAGAAAGAAAGTGGAGGGAGAAGATAGGAAAAAATCTGAAATTACAAATTTAAGAACCTATAGTTTAGTCAGCGAAAGGGGAAATTTAAGGACAGTTTTGCACTTAACCTGCTTGCAGAGGGCACATATAGCAGCTCAGATATATCTACATTTGTCGACATATGTAATGGAAAGCTACTAATTATTTGTTATTATATAACTTTTTTTTCCAGTGATAAAGAACCAAAGACAGTGAAATGATTCTATACTATCGAGACAACTATTCAAGCAAGATGCATTACAAGTTCATGAAAAGGAAAAACTAGAAAGAAGACAAATGCTGAAATTGCTACAGCTAGATCCAAAATCTTTATTTTCTGTAGGTCAGCATTACCTGATATAGCACCAAAGATACAAGACCACAAAGCTGATCTCATTAAAGGCTCACAAAAGAATCGTTAAGAGGGTTTTGAGGAAAGCAATTTCATAAGGTTGGACTTAGGTGATGGCATTGGTTGAAATTGTAGAAAGTCTTACAGAAACATGACAATTATTATATGATTAGCAGAATGTGGCAAATATTCAAGTTAAACTATACCTACATTGAATTTACCTTTTTTTATTTTCAAAAAATAGATAAGTAAATCACCGACTTCTTTTCAGCATGGTATGATGACTGATTTAGTCAAGTTCATATGTTACAGAACTATCTTACAAACAAAGCACCATTTCAATCTGCTTAATGCATTGATAAATTCAAAAGGAATAGAAAAACAAAATACAAAAAAAAAAACTACAGAACTGCCCTGTAAAGAAAAGTATAACTTACTCTCAAGGTGCCACGTGTTTGAAGATTCTCCATCAGCCTTACAAGTACATGAATCATTTCTACCAGATCTGAAAGATCACTGACCAGAAAAATAAAAACATAGCATCAGCAACAACATCTTGAAGCATGTTCAAACAACCACATATTTCTGCACGGGCATAGCCTTAGTAAATGCTTGTTCACAAAAACAAATAAACACATAAAATAGGCATACAGTTAAGGAGAATGTTTGTTGTCCTTTTGAAATAATCAGATATCACTAACAGAAACTAGGGAACACAAATTGAGGGCATTGAGTTTAAAATTAATAATATGCTTGATTTAAAGGAAACTAAAAATAAGCTTGATTTGAATGAAGAGATGCAAAAATAATACAAAAAATGACAATATTGAAAAACCTTTCTCACTGTTTCAGTGAAGAAAAAAAAGATTCAAAAGTGCACTGATTCTCACAAAAAGAAGATGACAACTCATGAAACTAATCACATAACAATGATTGCCAGATGATTAATCATTAAAAGCTGCACCCAAATCCTAGTATAACCAGAAACACATGAATAGCAAGTGAGGCTCTCAAATCATTCAGAATTTTATGTTTGTAGAACTAAAGTTCCACAATCAGGACATAAATACGTTAAAAGATCCAAAAGATAAACCACAAGTTTATTTTAGGTCTTAGCATAAGAAGAAAACCTTTTGGTTTGCTTGTGTGTGTCAAATGATTTGATCAGGCTCAGGAGGAACTGAGTCATTCCTTGATCAGTCTGATCATAGAACAACTTGTAAAGCAGGATGCGAGCTGTTAAAGGCTCCTTAGAATCTCCTGGCAGTAACTTAAGCACCAAATCTAACATGCGAATCTGTGGAAAAACAGAAGCTCTAACTCAAGCACCTCTTAACATGCAAATCTGTATATTTAAGGGGAAAGAATAAGGAGGGGACGGGGGAGACATCATTAGGTTAAGTATAATTTACCATAATTCTCATAAGAGCACCAGCTGCAGACAGAAACTTATAATCATGTGTCACCTTCAAGCCTTCAAAAGCATTTTTCCATCTTGAAATGACTAGTAGAAACATTGATTCGTTCATTGATGCTGCAATGGGTCCACATATACCTCCTTTGAATGATGTGTTATCAGCATACTCATCAGAGAAGGCTTGAGAATTGTCTTTTTCCATATTTGGCTGGTAAAATAACAAACATCCACCAACAATTGAATAGCATGATGTACCAGAAGAAAATATTGCAACAATTTGAAATATAACTTGAACAAAAAATATGAGAAGGTAGTGACAGAAAATAAACAGGACTCAGAAAACCCATGACAGTGGATTCAGTCATATATTTGAGCACCAAAATTGTAGCATCAGTCAAAAAGTTTCACCATTATCAACTTGCTCACACAGCCACAAGTCACTCCTATAACATCATTTTCAACAACTTGGAAGTAAGGAATATTTCTTTGAATATTATTCTTCACAAATGAACCATCATGTCAATGTCTCCTTCAAAATTCAATAGCAGACCATCAACTTACTGAAAATATTTATAATCGACCTTGCAAAACCAGATTGGAAGAGGCAGTTGGATTTGCATGCTATTATTGTAATGTTTCCTAACCATAACAATAGTATTTAAGCTTTGGAGGAAAAAAAAAGATGCAGATGTTTATCCAATTCTTTTTCTTATTCATTTATAAAAGAATCCATCCACTGTAGCTTACTTTCTTACTCTTGAATTGCAACAATCAAGAGCTATTTTACTGTCACTGAATGTTATACAGAAAAACATTGATAAGCCAAAATTATTAGCAATGACAAGATCAAGTACTGCAGAATACAAAGCATATACTAATCATTGGCCAACCATGTTGATACATAAGCTACTGGAATTAAACACATAGTACAAAGGAGAGGGCAGAGCATGACAATTCTAATTCCACGAGTTCTACTCACTCTATCACAAGTAATCTGCTTACCATGTACAAGCTCAAACATATCATTAAATGAACCTAAAATTTCCCGTGGTACTCTAACAAACAATTGGTTGATCTGTTTAGACTAACTTAGAGATTCAGTTATGACTGTTTTGGAATTCCAAAAGTTCATTATATGACAAAAGAAAAGGAAAAACAGCAAAAGACAAGAATGATAACTTCAAATATCAAGCCACATGACAGACACTAACTACAAAGATAAACTTCTATTGAAATTGAAGCCATCAGAGAATATAGAATGTCTATCAAAGACACAATTATAGATACAAGTACCTCATATCTCACCTTGGAAGTAATATACTTGTGATATTGAAAAGAAGTAACAAACTGAGCAACCTGAAAGAAAACAACAATGTCACTGTTTTGAATTGCATGATGCTCCTTCTCGATATCTTCACGGATCGACTCCATCAAATCTGACATGAATTCAGTTCATGATAAATGTTAGCAGTATAATCAGTAGAAAGCAGAAGCAAGCAAATGTTTTATGTGAGATGATTTTAATTCCAGAACATATACCATTGTAACCCCCTGATAGAAACTGGTTCAGAAAATCATGCAGTAACTCCAAAATATTATCCTTCATTGAAGGTAATCTCCCATGGTCCCACAAAATCTTTTTACTGGGACCCTTTTGAGCTTTATAAGGTTTAAGTAGAATCTGAGAAGCAGAACTAGGGTTTCCTAAGCATACTGCTTTAGAACCATCCTGGAAAAAAGAAGGGGGAAAAAACCACTTACATTACAAAAGTTTTATACAAAACCCCTCAAAAACATCATTTATAGTGAAACTTCATACCATGGTAAGCCGGGTAAAGGTTCCACTAAATTGTGAATGACGGACCACGTTTTGTTGTCTAGAAAGCTTCATTTTTTTTTGTTCTTCTTCTTTCATAATGGACTTGAGGATGTCAAGAGAAGTGCTGCTTCCACAAACCTACCAAATTAAACTTATTAAATCAATTTCTACATGCACATCATGTAACAACTGGATGTCTAAAACAAGGATAAAACCAGCATAATGATACTCTGCTTATCAACAACAAAAGCCAAAAGACAATAAACAATAAAAGTGCTTGATGATTCAATCTGCAGGGAATAACATTAATGGGAAGAAAGAAAAAAGGGATGGGACCCAAAGGCTTTTTTGCTTTTCAGAAGTTCAGCAATTCAAGATCAAAATTACAAGATATAGGAGGCATTGCTCAACCTTATTTCAGCTTTACTTGTTTACAAAACAAAGGATTTTCTAGTTGCCACAAAAAATTTACCATTGAAGGAGAAGAAAAGAATGTTCGCTAACCTTGAAATCCTTTAGACTGGCATTAACAATCAACCCTGGCTCTTGACCCATGAAAATGTAATGGAAAATTTCTAATAAAAGCAAGTTATCATGAAGAAAATAACTGCATGAACCCTTTATATTCTGAGTTATAACTAGAATGATGTCCATTACATTCTCATGGAACAAAAGCTCCAAAAACCTATCCCTTAGAGACAAAAACTGACTTGCTGATTCCCCAACTTTCTGCAACATTGAAAAATCATGAACTGCTAGAACGTTTCTAAACAATGTCAGCACCAACTGAACCAATTTCCAGTCATCCTCAGTAAACGCCTCACTGCACCACGCCCAATCAATATTAATAGCAAAACCAATAAATTTCTCCAAATGAGCAGTTAAAGTAAAACATTATTTACCGGTCCAAATTCTCCAATGGGCCTTCAAGAAGCGAAACAACCACTGGAATCGTACCACTAAGCGTAATTGCAGCCTTCAAACCCCATAAATACTCTACTTGTAGCCATATATCACTCGAAGACGGCTCAATTGGCATAGTAAGAAAAACTAGAACCTTAACTAAGATATTTTCAAAAAACAGAAAAAAAAAATAACAAAAACACAAATCAATACCGAACCTTTATCCATATATAATTAAAAATAAATAAAAATTAGCATTAACCTGCATTTAAGACCAAATTACGATCATCTTGACAATACTGAATAATCGGTATTAAATCTTTCCCCACAGTATTCCATTTACACACTTGCTTAAATACTCCTCGCGTTTGTGGATCATCGCGCCTTAAGAATCTCAACAAATCTTTTAAATTATCTACAATTACAAAAGGAAAAAGGAAAAAGAAAACTCCAATTAAAAACATCGAGCTAAAATTGTTATCATTTCAAAGTAAAATATATTTATATATTTGTGTTACCTAAGCAGTTAGCGCCTTTAGTGTAACCAATTCGATTTCCGTTGTCGTCTTCTTCAGGGGTGCCTAGACCGACGCAGATACCAGCTAAACCTTGCATTTCCATTTTTTAGGGTTTCTGTGTGAGAGATTGATTTTGGGTTTCTTGTGAGAACTTGAAGAATTTAAGATTATTTGAGATTGGATCTGATGTTAAGTTGCGACGGTAAGAAAAATGGTGGAGAGAAATTGGGGGTGTGGGGTGTCGATTAGGGTTTTGTTGTTGGCGGGAATTTGGATGCGAATTTTCCCGCGCTTTTTTGAGCGTGATACTTTTTATATTTTTGGAGGAGGAGAGAGCATTTGGTGTTACTATATATAAGGAATGTCTCATGACATATTATGTGGCAAGATCTGATTGGTTATACATTCTGATCGAGAGCTTGGCCCTCGTACGGAATCTAAAACAAGTTTTATTTAATTTGGGCTGTAAAAGGCCCAGGTTTTTAACGTGACATAACATAATATCATGATTATATTATCTATGCCATAATCTGATCATAATTAGTTCATATTATAAATTTGTTTTTAAAATATTTTAAAATTAATTTTTTATATTTTTAAAACAAGAAGTAAAGAAAAAAATGTATATATTGTCTTTGTTTTTTTTATCTCAAAACACTAACAAAAAAAATATTTTCATAAAAAAAAAATTTATTTAACTCGAAACATCAATTCAAGAAAAAATATTAATTGAGAGCTTTGAAGTCTTAAATGTTCTCTGGCACTAAGCTTTTTGTTAATTTTTCTCAAAATGCTCTAACGTGATTACTGAATGTGATCATACAGTATTAAAATATAATTTTATTATTCTTAAAAATAGATAAATGACATTAATTGTGGCTACAAAGCATGGCACTTTTATAAAAATCTAATGACATCGAACTTTAGACTTCGAATCAAGAGAGAATCTTTGTACCTGGGATAATTATTTGTATTATAGTTATAATTCAAACATAAGCAAGGATATAAACACACAATTAAAGTATAATATTGACATTAATATATTAATTCTTGAAAGATTAGAATACAAATCAGATTGATTTATTTTCTTTTTCAGGGGCTCATTTGAAATGATTTTTGTGAAGTTACCAACTGAATCAATTTCCAGTCATCCTCGGTAAACGCCTCACTTTTTGCAATATCCCCTAGGGGCGGGGACGCCACTAGCCCCACTGGCAGCCTTCTGAACCTCTCGGGTTCGCTCCTCGAACTCGTCACTGATTTCCTTTTCTTTTTCCTCTGCTTGGGTGTTGATTTTGAAAGTGGACATGGCTGCTTACATGGTTCTTGTTGCAGACAAGGATTGGGATGGTATAAGATTCTGAGTGGAGAACAAAGTTGATTTTCATGCTGTTTCCCTCGTTAAAGATGCACAAGTAGTTCATGAATTGAAGAATTATCTACAAAGTAATATATCTATTAATATGTTCACCCAAAAAAGGAAATTTGAGTTGCATAACAATCCAGCTTACTTAACTCAAACAAAAAAAATTTCCCATTTGGCAGGCTGTGGTGCAGATATACATGTGATTGTAAGAATTGAAAGTGCAGATTCTAATACCAAATTTACATTCAATAATCACAGCATCTGATGGGCCGGGAAGTCATCGGAATCCTTAGAGGTCCATTGAGTTGCTGAGGATTTAGGTACTATTCAGATGTAGTTGATCGGATCCAGTTATCATGACTGGTCTTGGATTTTTTCTATGTGGAGCATATTTTTTATCACTGTTCTTGAAAATGGAAAATGTTTTTTGTTTCTGCTATTGCCACCGGCCACTTGGTTTCCTAGGTGAGTACTGGCTGCTTTTTTTCCCTTCCTTTTGTGCTACAAAATGCTGGAGCTTCGATTTTTTTTTTCTAGTTCAGATGAATCTGACATTCTCTAACCATAGTTGATTTCAGAGGGATTTTTTTTTGGATGGCAGTGATGACCAATAGGAAATGACATCATCATTGGTGGCAACGTTTTACAGTTTGGACTTGAAGTTGAGTAGTTTTTATTTTGATATTGTAGGAAGAGATAATGAAGTTGTTCATACGTGGCAGATAAGAAATGTGATTGAGGCCAGAATGGCTTTACCCATTAGTACCAGAAATAGTTGACAAAGAAAGTCAACGTTGAATAAACATTACAATTCAGGAAGTGCCCGCAGAGTGATTAATGGGGACATGAGTTTTATTATCTTAGATTATCTTAAGTAGGACTAATTCAATGTTTCATACACTGCTGATAATGGAGGGACTGTACCCATTCTGATCATCCCAGTACTTTGACCAAAGCATGACACCTCCATACTTGGGTGACTTCTTTATCACCGGAAGAATTTGAGAAGTCAACACATCTGGTGGAATGTACCCGCTTCCGGCTGCCGAAGGAGCTGCCGGCAAGCCTAGAAATATCTTTCCTGCGTCTATTGATGTAGTCCAACGATTCCATGAATTTAAGAGGTTAGTTGTGTTACCTGAACTATACTGGCAAGGACGGTTGTTATAGAATTGGACCCAGACATAGTCAAAAAGACCAGTATTAAGGGCAGTCCCTAAATTACTGTCCGGGAATGGACACTGAGGAGCTGCTGCTAAATACACTTTTCTTCCATATTTAGATAAGAAACGAGCAAGATCCTCCCAATATAGAGTTGATCCTTGCTCGATGTCAAAATCAATGCCATCCAGAACAGCATCACCTAGAGGACGAGAAGATGATTGTCCACCTAAGAAATTGTTCCACAAGTAATCTGCTACGTTTTTGGCATCACCTTTAGAGGCTAGAGTATAGTTTCCAATGCCACCACCGAGAGAAAGCAGCACCTTAATCCCTTGCTGCTGACAACTTTTGATGCCACCGCTGACAATTGTACAGCCACCGTTTGCTGGGTTGCAATGTCCAGCAAGGTTTATTTCTGGGGTTTGACCATTGCCAAACTTGTTGAGAAAAGCTATGTTAACATAAGCATATCTTCCCGTGGCACATGTTTGTGCTAGAGTTCCTTCATTGCCATTTTGACCCCAGTAGATTGAAATCCCACCAGCAGCATGAGAGGATTTAATTAGCAAAAGGACCAGGAGAGGAAGGAGAAGCAGGGTGGCTTGAGAATATTTGGCCATATCTGCCAACTACCCAAAAGGTTTGGATTGTTTTTTGTGCCTCTAATGGCAAAGGGTTGCCAATTATATAAGAACCCTAGAGGGCCTCCACTAGGAAAATTTGACCCTACGAAAGCAACATCTGCTTTGCTAGCTGTATGCATTCAATTAATCGGTGAGAGGTCTCCAAGCCGAGTTGGTTGACTTCAAATAAGGAGATTTTATTCTCCAGAATCCAAATATTTTCACTTTAAAGTTTTAAAGAAATGATTTTGCACACCTCCTCGTCAAAGAGATTAGAATCAATAGTAATTTTTATTTTTATTCTTTTACAAGAAAGGAATGTTAAGGTCAATTGTGCATCCAATATTAAATGTGTATTCGGTAAAGTGGGAGTAAGGTAATTTTTAAAAATATGTTTTAATTGAAAATATATTAAAATGATATATATTTTAGATTTTATTTTATTTTTTATAATAGCATATTAAAATCATTGAAAAACATCTTAAAAAAATAATTTAATAATATTTTAAATAAAAAATAGTTTAAAAAATATTTTGAAAAACAGATTCAACTACAAAAACAAGTATTTACCAAGGCTTTGTTTAACATTGTTGTCTAACCGTGTTTAAAAAAAATTAGCTTTAAATTAATATTTTTTTATCATTTTTTTATTGTAATATTAAAAATAAATTTAAAAAATAATAATAAAATATTATTTTGATATATTTTTAAATAAAAAAATTCTTAAAAAATAATATCTATAATATTTTTATCAAACTCTAATAATGTTGCTGAAAGCTTTTTACTTACCTCCCTGTCTCATCAATTCTCCCTTCATAATTAAATTTTAATTTAGTCTTCTCCAAGTTCAAATAACCACATATCTAACTTTTCCCACACATACAAAATAAAATAAAAATAAAATCATGAAAGACTAATAATGTTGTTGAAGGCTTTTGACTTACCTCCTTGTCTCATCACTTCTCACTACATAATTAAATTTTAATTTAGTCTTTTTCAAGTTTAAATAATTACATATCTAACTTTTCTCACATATATAAAATAAAATAAAAATAAATTGACGAAAGAATTATTGTATCTAAATCAATTGTCAAACAACTTTTGACTTGAAGAAATACTTGCAAGATGCAACACTCTTATAATATCCAATACACCCTTACATGCCAATGAAAAGTTTTTTTTGTTTTTAATTGAAGCATTTTGTTGTCATTTTTTTATTTTTAATTGAAAAATAATATATTTGTTGTTTATAAGTTGATGATGAAAGATTGTTAAGAGATTAATGTGTGATTTTGAAAACAAGCGTATTTAAAAATATAATAATAGTTATTTTTTAAAGTGTTTTTATTCATAAATAAATTAAAATAATATTTTTTATTTTTTTATAATTTATCTTTAATATTAATATATCAAAACAATTAAAAAACACAACAAAATTAAATTTCAATATCAAACAACCCTGAACAGACCAATTTATTATTATTTTCTTAAAAAATAGTGACTAACTTATAATTTGACCTGTTACTTTATTAATTATTCTAGCTCCCATGCCCAGGGACGGATGGTACCCAAGTGAAAAATGTTCAAACTTCCATGAAGTTAATTAAGCAGCACCAATAAAACAAAAAACAACTCACATTTTACAGTGGTTATGCATTAAACTCTTTTCTCTTCAAAATCAACATTGTTTTGTACAAATTATTTTTGTGTTTAAAAATGTTTTTGAAATATTTTTACTTTAAATTAATTATATTTTTATGATTTTGATAATTTTAACATGATGGAATTAAAAATATTATTTTGATATTTTTCTAGATAAAAAATATTTAAAAAAACAACCACTACCATAACTTCTCATTATATAAACCCATCTCAGTAATGACCCAATACAAGATTTAGTTTATAAATTTATCATATTAACTCTAAATTGACTTAAATAAATTTAAAATAATATTATTTTAAAATATTTTTTAAATTAAAACAACTTCACTGAATCATCAAACCAAGTTAAGATGGGTTTAATAATAGTGGTTTCCTAAAGCGCAGTGCTATGTTTTCCATTGAAATAAAAAACAATATAGGACTTCAATTATGGTAGAAAATCATCAATTAACTTAGAAAATAAAAGAAAACAAAGCAAGAGGCAGATAGGCAACTTAGCTGAGTCAAGGAGCATTTAGGTGTTAGCTGGATAAGATAGAAGTTCAAACGTCACTGTTGTGGACGAGATGAATCACTACAAGAAGAAAAGGCCAGAACATGAGCAGACATGCATGTTTAACTACTATAATGAAGTCATGACCACTTTCTCTTCTAACTTATACAACAATAATTAACAATAACTAATTGTAACAGGAATTTGTGAGGAGGGAAACAGTGATCCCCCTTTTCAGCACTTTGTTTTAATTTTATTTTTTAATTTTAAATTTATTGAGGCTAATAATTTATTTTGGTTTATCAGGTTGTTTCGAGTTTTTTTTTTGAATGATTTTTTTTTAATTTCATCCTTCACTATTTGGATTAATTGAAAATTAAATTTCATAATTTGTTTTGATTTGCTTTTTATAATGCTATCTCAGTTTCATGATCTTAATCAAGAATTTGACGAGTTAAATGAGTTGACTAGTGTATTTTTTTTATCATTTTTTTTTCAATTTTATCCTTTAATATTTGATTGATTGGGAATTGAGTTTCATAAATTATTTTATTTTACTTTTTATTATGTTATATTGGTTTGATGATCTATGTTTGACATGTTAACTCTGGTTGAATTGAGTTTTTAAATTTTTTTAATATTTGATCAGTTGAGAATTAAGTTTCAATATATTTTTTATTTACTTTTCATGAAATTACCATAATTATATTATTCAAATCATGATTTTTACATGTTAACTTGAGTTGATTTGGCCTGCTTTAATATTCTGCCATCACAATATTATTTTAAAAAAATATGCTATATTGAAATTTTTTTGTTAAATAATTTTTTTTTCTGATTGTTTAGATAATTTTTTAACTTGTAAAGTTTACACGTCACTTCATATGAGTTTTTATATATTTGTTTTCTTAAAAACACGCTAACTGTAGATATTTTCTTAAACTTTTTTTTTTTTAAGTTTATCTGGCTTTGTAAATTATCTAATAACAAGTCAGCTTTATAAGTCAGATTAGTTGGGCGGATACGTGTTTGAATTCTCTCTCCTTTTTTTTTTTTTTTTTTTTTCTAACTTCTAGAAGTTCTAAAGATTTTTTGAACTAGTTGGGTATTGAATATTTCAAACACAATAAACAAAATAAACCTACCAAATTCCAATCAAATAGGAAACAAAAGTGAAAGCCTAACAAATACACCTAACAAATTTAATTTTTTGGAAGAAAACTCTAAGTTAATTTTTCAAAAAATCTCAATAATGCTATAAAACTATAATTTCCTATGCACAGTCTCGAAGACCAACTTAGAGAAATATTAAATTTATTTCTTAAAAGCTAATCAATGGATAGTTATAATATTAGAAAATAATAATAAAATACTAAGCTATGTATGTAATTGAGTACATGAGATAATAATTATTTTCTAAAATCTATTATTTACTTACTAATTATATGAGAAAAATAGGAGAATAAATTCACGATTCATCTTTTTATCTCGAAAATATTAACTAAATTTTGGATGAATATATGTCTTTTGTTTTAAACAATTCATTGTTAAAATTAATCATTTACCTATTTTTATAACCAAATCTGAAAATACTAAAACTATTGTTGAAATGACTAAATCTTTCGTAATTAATAAAATTTAATACAAATTATGAACCACTATTCTTTCCCGTCAGAGTGGTTGTATAATCAAATTATTTATTTTTTAATTGGTTTCCTTATTTAATATATATCTATATAGTTTCTGTTCATAATAAAATTGCTTGGGTTATAGCAAAAACCGTATTTAGATTTTAGAATAGCTCTTATTTTGATTAAAGCAAATGATTAATTTATTGCTAGAATTTAGTATCCGGTATTTTTGAGATATCACTACCAGAAAATCGATAAATACAAACGGCAATACCGAGGGAATATTTTTGTCGGTAAATTTTCGAGGGATTTTTCCGACGGAAATATTCCCTCGGTATATACCGAGAGAATTACCGTGGGAAAAAAATTAAAATAAAGCAAAAAAAATGATGACGTGTCATTTTTACCGACGGAATAAATTCCATCGGTAATTTCGTTGGTAAATCCGTCAGTAAATCCGTTGGTAAACTGTGAACATTGTTCATCATGTCAATTATAAAGGGAATCACCGACGGAATTTTTCGTCGGTATTTTCCAGAACTGTTCACCTTCCAATTGCACTGTTAATTGTTATTCTTTACGGACAAAAATACCGACGGATTGAAAAGTCGTCGGTGTTATTTGGCGGTTTTCTGAAAAAATTCAATTAATTTAAAATTTTCATTTAAATATTACAGACGGAATCATCAACGGATTGAAAAATCGTTGGTAATTGTTGGCGGTTTCTGAAAACTTTTTACAAAATTGAAAATTTAAATTAAATATTACCGATGGAATTACCAACGGAATAATTAAAAAATATTAATATTAAATTATCTGTCGGTAAATTCATCGCTAATGCACTCCAATAAAAAGCATGAATGCCCTTATTTCACAAGAGACAAACTCATTTGTTATAATTCTTCTTCTACTACTTCTTCTTCTTCATCATCTTCTTCACTATATGTAAAAAACATCAATATCTATTTCTTTCTCTTTTCTCTTCTCATCTCCTTCTCTTTTCCTCCATGCTCGGGTATGTCTTCTTTTTCTTTTATCCTCTTAGTTTTTTTTTAAATTAATATGCTTTACAAATTTTTTCTCTCTCTCCTTAGCTTCATTTGCAACTACATTAAGGTAAGATTTTTCTTTTTTCTTCTTTTTTCATGATTTTTTTCACTATATTTGTTTTTTATTTTATTTTTAATTGTTTTTGTTCTTAATAATTGTATAAATGTTGTTGTGAGATTTGTTTTTCATATAAGACCAATTTTTAGTTGATTTATTTATAGGATTTTTAAATTTTTAGCAATTGCAACTTCATTTTTTTCATATGAATTTTTTTAGTTGAATTTATTTTTTTTATTTTATTTATTTGTTGCAAATTTGTTTAAGTTGATTTTCTTATTTTTTTTCCAAGCATTTTGAGTATATAATATACAGTGTTGATTTATGTTAATTTAATTATTTTATAATTTTATAAAATGAATTTTTTTTAAAATGTTTTTAAATAATTACCGATGGAATTACCGATGGAAGTTCCGTCGGTAAATCCGTTGGTAATAAAAAAATATTATTACCGAGGGATATACTGATGAAATGAAGCGGGTGATTTTATTTTTTTATAACCAACGAATTTACCGACGGAAAAAAAATTACCGACGAAAGATTCACCGACGGAGCATTTCTGTCTGTGATGTCATCGGTAAATTAATTACCGACAGAATATGTGTCTTACGCCGAAGGAAAAATTCCATCGGTAAAACTGTTAAATCTTGTAGTGTATTAAATTGTGGGTTTAAATAAAAATAACCCACTGTTTAACGGTGCATTTTGATTTAAATAATTGATTATTACATTTCTATTTCTTGTTCATCCTTCATTAAAACGGGTTTTATTTCTGTTAACCCTATTCTCATTGATTCAGTATTATTTGTTTGACAACTTTTCTTTCTTTCACATTTTGCCTTTGAAAATGTCAGCAAATTAATATATGATCAAGGGATTTGCATTCATGGATCGAGTGGAAAAATTTAGACAGTACCCCAGTTGAGTTTCGGAGACTCTCAGTCATTTGAACAACTCATAAAATTTTGTCTACACCTCAGAAGGCATAAAGTTACTCCACAACCACAAGACTTTTGTTGAGCTTGATGAAAAAGAAAAAAAAAACACTATAAGGAATTCACTAGTAAATTGATTATATTTTCCTTGTCAGGGAACTGTAATTTCGTTTTATTTAGCTTGAAATGTAAGTAAACATAATATTTTGATCGCCGCATACACTCTTTAGAACAAACATGCTGTGGCATATATATATATATATACATATATCAAATTTATTCAGGAATCAGGAGCACACAGCATGGGGAAGAGCAGGGCTGAAAAAAATCTAGACACTGCCCTTTATAGCTGCACTATACCCATTGTCATACTGCTTGCTCCAGAGCATCACGCCTCCATACTTAGGTGAACCCTTGATAGATGGAAGGACCTGAGAAATGAGCACATCAGCAGGGATGAATCCACCACTAGGGGCCGCCTCAGGAGCAGCAGGTAGTCCCAGGAATATTTGATTGGATTGAACTGTGGTCCATTGGTTCCATGCACTCAAGAGACCGGTAGCATCATTTACGTATTGACATGGAGGATTGTTATAGAATTGAACCCACACGTAATCAAACAGGCCAGTTTTGATTGCAGTGTCTAGATTAGCATCAGGGAAGATGCATTGTGGAGCTGCAGCTAAGTATACCTTCCTTTGTTGGCTAAAGCCATTAAGTGCCCTAGCAAGATCATCCCAGAACTGGCCTGAACCTGCCTCGATGTCAAAATCAACCCCATCTAAGATGGCATCGCCTAGCGGACGTGAGCTGGACTGACCACCAAGGAAGTTATTCCAGATATAGTTTGCAACTTGCCCTGCATCGTCGGCCGATGAAAGGGAGTAGCTGCCTGCGCCACCTCCAATGGAAAGTAGCACCTTGATTCCTTGATTTTGACAAGATCTAATGTCATTGCTTATGCCGGTGCAAGTACCGGCGCTGGGGTCACAATGGCCTGCTAGGTTCAGCACTGGAGATTGGCCATTGCCGAAACTAGATAGGAAAGCTACGTTCACAAATTGATAGTTTCCTGTGTTGCAAGTATCAGCTAAGCTGCCTTCATTGCCATTTTGACCCCAATAGATGGCGATGCCTGCACCATTTGAGGGTTTGCATAAGGAGACAGCTAAGATGGATAGAAGAAGGGTGATAGCTTTTGCTTGGCAAGCCATCTTGGATCTCAAGCTTGTTCTGTGTATCAACAAAGTGGAGACGGTACATATTTATAGCTTCTGAGGACCATGCGTGTCTAGTTGTCTTGGTAGAAAAGTCTGATCACCGTGGTTTGTGGGCAAGAAATTTATAGCTTCCGAGGACCATGCGTGTCTAGTTGTCTTAGTAGAAAAGTCTGATCACCGTGGTTTGTGGGCAAGAAATTGTTGCCGCTCTCATTGAAAGTATAGAAGAATTCTGCATAAAAATAATGTAGACAAGAATAAAGCCTCCTCTTTTTTTTTTTTTTAAATTAACTTAAGTGTCTAGAATAGTTTGCAGCCTTAAATTAACGATTATATAAACGATTATATAACCCGCTCAAAAACTTATAAAATTCAAACTGATATCTAAAAAAAATTAAAAATCTAACTTGTAATTACCTTCTTTTTTTAAAAAAAAAGTCTCCTCTCCTTGTTTCGAGGCACATGGTTATTAAAGATTATACTGGTCTTCTCTATTTATAAATAGTAGGACCATGACGGTTTTGACTTGGCTGTCTAGGAAGATATGAGATATCATTTAAGTCCCTCAGTGAGTATCCTGGAATCAAAGGGGATGAGGGACAGTTTTTTGGGCAGTCTGAAATTGGTTTCCACTCTGACGATTCCATCAAATCCATCAAAAGCAGCCTATGAATTTCTTAGTTATTATTTGTTAGGTGTTGTGGAATACGCGGACTTACTTTTAATTATAATAAAAATAATAATATTTTTAAATATAATATTATCAATAAAAATAAAAATAAAAATAATTATAAGATAAATGATAATATTTTTAATATTAATACTATTAATTATAATAAAAATAATAATATTTATAACACAAATAAGACTATTTTTAATATTAATACTTTTAATTATAATAAAAATAATAATATTTATAAGATAAATAATATTATTTTTAAAATAAATACTTTTAATTATAATAAACATAATAATATTGATAACACAAAAAATTATATTTAGAAATTCAAAACTCAAAAACAATGGGTCCTCCCTCAGGACCCAACCCAAGACCAATTGTTTTAGCACCCAAGAGAATTATAATAAAAATAATAATATTTGTTTTATCAATAATTTTAATTATAATAAAAATAATATTTATAACACAAATAATTATATTTAGAAATCCAAGAATATTTCTAACACAAATAATAATATTTTTTAGATGAATATTTAGAATTATAATAAAAAAAATTAAAATTTATAGCACAAATAATTATATTTAGAAACCCAAAATTATTTCTAACACAACTAATAATATTTTTGAGATAAATATTTAGAATTATAATAAAAATAATAATATTTATAACACAAATAATAATATTTTTTATATGAATACTTTGAATTATACAAAAAATAATATTATTTATCACACAAATAATTATATTTTTTATATGAATACTTTGAATTATATTTTTTAATCTTTAAAAAAATAATGGTTTTTCTTCAATAGTAATAACAATATTTTTTAAATTTATTAATGATGATAATAATAATAATAATAATAATAATAATAATTTTAAATATAATATTATTAATTATAATAAAAATAATAATATTCATAATACAAATGATAATATTTTTAATATTAATACTATTAATTATAATAAAAATAATAATATTTATAACACAAATAATACTATTTTTAATATTAATATTTTCAATTATAATAAAAATAATAATACTTATAAGACAAATAATATTATTTTAAAATTGAATACTTTTAATTATAATAAACATAATAATATTGATAACACAAATAATTATATTTAGAAATTGAAAACCCAAGCATTTTGAGACCTGTCTCTGTACCCAATCCTCTTGGGTCCTCCGTCATGACCCAATGCTCTTAGGCCCTGCATCAGGACCCAAGCTAAATGGGTCATGATGCGGGACCCAGCAGAATTGGATTCTGATATAGGACCTAAAGCTAATTGGTTCAGCACACCAAGAGAATTATAATAAAAATAATAATATGTATACCACAAATAATAATGTTTTTTTTCTATTAATACTTTGAATTATAATAAAAATAATAATATTTATAGCACAAATAATTATATTAAGAATTCCAAGAATATTTATAACATAAATAATACTATTTTTTATATTAATGCATTTAATTATAATAAAAAAAACAATATTTATAATAAAAATAATATTATTTATAATATTAATAATAAATATTATTTATAATATTTATAATACAAATAATAATATTATTGGGTATGGTTGCACAACAAGACCCAAGGATATTGGGTCCAGCTACCCAGCTAGACCCAAGGGTATGACTAGTCCCTTTTTGAAGTACTTTGAGTTTGACAAATACTATTGGGTCTTGCTTGTTGGGTCTGGCTGTCAAGCCAGGCCCAATAGCTTTTGGTAGAGGATGTAATACCCCCAACTGCAAACCCTCCCCCTCGCAATTGGCTGGCCCTAGTGTCCTGGCTTGAAGCCAAGCGCCAGGTGTCTACTTCTAGGGTCGTGCAACCCCATCAAAATCCTAAATAACCATTTTCTCCTCACTCAAAAAGACAACCCCACTCCTCTGCAGTCTTTGCAACTCTGTATGGTAAGGGCAGCCCTACCATTACGTCTCCCCAACCCACTGTATTTTTAGCAAAGAGCAAACTCAAACAATGAAAACACTCACAATCTACAATAATTATCGCTACAGTGCCAAAACAATGCAATCCACAGTGCAAGAACTCATAATCTACAGTAACTCCTGTTATAGTAAAACATTGATCTCTTTTAATTATAGTTAATGATAGTTATTAAGGCGCTATTTGTTTTTCCAATTGAAATCGTGTTTTATGATTTTTTTATTTTTTTTGTTTGAAATTATTTTTTTAGTATTTTTGGATTGTTTTGAAATGATGATATCAAAAATAATTTTTAAAAAATAAAAAAGTATTATTTTCATGTATTTCCGAACGAAAAACACTTTAAAAACATAAGCTAAACCCGGTACAGTAGTTGACCAAGTAACTTACGAACTTGAAATTTAACTTAGAATAAGTTTTTTTTTTTGGAACTTTTTTAGAAAGTAATATTGGCAAATATGAGTGACTTAACCGTCAACATGTGATCTAGTTAACCTAGCTAAACCCGCCAAAGACTTGAACTAAGTTTCTCTTTTAACTGTTTTGGACATTGATATGGTTAAATTTGAGTGACTTGATATGTCAGTTTGCAATCTAATTGATCCAATAAAAAACCGAGTGAGACTCAACTAAGTCAACTTTATTTTATTATCCAAAAAGATAATATTTTATTAGAAAAACTATAGAAATTGATCTACTAACCCAATAACTTTATGTGATTGGCAGCCAAACACACCATTTACTTAAAATTTAAATTTATTTTAGCTTAAAATTAGTTTTTTAATTGTTTTTATGTGATAATATTAAAAATTAATTTTAAAAATTAAAATAATAATATTTTATTATATTCTTAAATAAAAAATATTTTAAAATTTACGGTCCTTCCTGGTCATATTTTGAAGAAGGGAAGACATCAGTAATTCATGCTAGCTCGCAAGAGCTGATCACGTGAAAACCTTGTCATACTATTATCCACACTAGTGCTTCTCTCGACCACTGCCTTGGAGTTAACAATAATATATCGTCAAGATACTCACTTTTTTCCGTACCCTGTTCTAGAATTTATTTTCTTTCAACAATGCATATACTAAACTAGTAATAATCAAATTAAAAAAAAACCCAAATCAATCTAGGATGTCAAAAAAATATAATTTTGTTTTATTTAGTATGGGATCAAGTTCAAGTATACAGTCATATATTTTATTTGTTAGAGAATAATATAAATTATATCTTGGGGTCTTATCTAACAGTTTAAGCTATTGAATTGAGATGGTTCATTGACATGATATCAGAACCTTGATGACCAAGTAGTCACGAGTTCGAATCTCACCATCCCTGTTTATTTGATAAAAATTAAGCACAAAGTAATGTCGACCTGTGCAAATTTACTTGAGAGGGTGTGTTAGAAAATAATATAAATTATATATTGGAGCTTTATCTAATAATTTAAGATATAATTTAAGATATTGAGTTGAGAGAGTCTGATATTATTGCCAACAGGGGAATGCTACACCCAGAATAACATAGGATGATAGCATGAAGAGAAAGGCTGCAAGACTTAGACACTGCCCTTTATAGCTGCACTGTACTCCATTGTGAAATTACAAAGAGGATCTGACTTTGGTTTCATTGCCTTTGGCTGCTTCGGTGCCCAAACTCCCTGCAAATTTGGAACCCAGCTAGCGAAAGATGCAAATTTTCTTTCCCTCTGTCTCCTAGTTTGAGGTTTTGAGCAACAATGAGTCCATTTTATTGTAGATTTTGTGAACAACACCACCGAGACTCTGACGGTGCCTAAAAACGTGTGCATTCAAACATATAATTTAGCTATGCTTATCTTCTTTCTCCATCAATGATGAAAAGCGCACATGCGAACTCAAAATAATATGTATACACAGTATGGGGAGAAAATAGATTTCAAATGAATATTCATCTGCATTACTGTTTCAATGACAACATAAAACAATACTATGAACACAGAGGGCTTCATGGGAAGGGAACTCCAGAACACAGAGCAGTTACGTTCACCAAATTGATATGCTATGAACCATATGAATAATTCGAAAGCAGATCCCAAAATCAATGTTCCCATATCAATAAAAGAAGCCCCTTCAACATTTGGGCTTTAGGAAAAGGTACAGACACATAACAATACACGAAAAAAGAAAGAAGAAATTAATAGCAGGCACCAGCAATTCCCATTTTGCACAGCACCAAACTATAAACAATAGTACACTTCAGAAATTCTCAAAAGGTGCTCAAAAGTTGATTGTTTCAGGAATAAAAACTGTGATCTTTGTGCAGAGATATGAATGCCTGCTTTTTATGATCTTTCCCACGTATGCATCGAGGCTCCAATCACCAAAGAAGCCTCCCTTCTGATGGCATTGAATGGTCTCTAAAAGCAAGCAAATGTCGGGATGCCAGTATGGATTAAGTAATATTTGGTTAAGCACAAAGGATTTAGAAGGTGAGGATAGAGTAGATGTGCCAGTCTGGGCAATTTTCAAACCTGCACCATTTGCTAATTGAATATGATCTTGGCTAGTATAGTTCTCATTTCAAATATGAATGTTGTTTAGATCATTGGTTAAATGATGAGTGGCACCTATGTCGGGATGCCACTCAGCATCAACAAGAAAGGCTTGAGGTTGGTGATTGTGGGATTGATCCTGGTACGAGATATCAAAACAATGATAGCATTTAAGTGTGTTATGACCTGGTTTGAGGCATACCTGACAAATAAGAGAAGAAGATGATGGCTAGTCATGGCTGGTGGAACAAACACCACGACTTTTTCAAGATAGGAACCGCTATAAGCTCGGTGAAAGGACGGAACAGTGTTGAATTGGGCGAGAATGGGTATGAGGGGGTAATTTGGTGGCCATATTCACGGAGGCATCAACTTTAATGATGCCATGATGTTGATTGATCTGTGACTTAGCAACGAGAAGCAACAAAAATGTTCATCCAAGGAGACATATTCAGAACAAGAAATAATTGTGGAGACCAATGATTCATACTCTTGACCAAGACCTGCAAGAACATAAGTGAGAATATCATCAGATGTAAAAGGGTTACCATCGAGGACATAACACTTTTACGTGCAGTGGCAAGCTGAGTGCGAAGTTGAATAGATTTAGCACAGGAAATGGATGAAAAAATGTGTTCAAGCTGTGCATGCCACACATCACATGAAGTAGTATATATATGATATGACTTGGGAGAGAAAATCCTCAGTATGAGAAGCATTTACAGTGGCAAGGACTAACCACTAGGCATATTGAGGATTTAGTATTTTAGCAGTAGCACTAGGAGGGGGATGAGGGCCATCGATTTCCCGAGGATGGGGCTAAATAGTGCTATCAAAATACCCAAAAATAGATTGGCCACAGAAATATGATAAAGGTCAAATTTTACAGTAATTGTAAAAGGAAAATTGGTTAGGGATGGAAGAGGAGAAGGTGTTACTGTGGTGGAAGCGGAGGCCATTAGAA
The DNA here is from genome assembly GCA_019202695.1 of Populus x sibirica. Taxonomy (NCBI): domain Eukaryota; kingdom Viridiplantae; phylum Streptophyta; class Magnoliopsida; order Malpighiales; family Salicaceae; genus Populus; species Populus x sibirica. Next base: position 446,495 of record JAGMVL010000053.1, read on the forward strand.
CAAAAATCAAACGTTGGTCTTTAATGGTGCTCTGATACCACGTAGTGCCATAAATTTACTCTCAAAGGTGACACAACACTTTTTTTAAAAAAACACACCAAAACAAACAAAAAAATCAAGAAAATTAATTTAAAATAAAATAAAATTATTTTTTTTAAAAAAATACCACCGCAAAAACATTCATAGCCTTTCATTTATTCATAAATTTGATTTTTTTATTTTTAAATAAGAATAAAAAATAATATTTATTTTATTTATATTTATTCAAGTTTTACTTGAATCGATGATAAGATGAGGCAGATTAATGAGGTTTTAATTAAGCTTCATTGAATCAATTATTTTATATAATTTGATTATAAATCTTGTCCAAATACTCGCACCTTAAACCTTTTTTTCAAGCTTTGTTTGGGAGTATCGTCCAAATACTTATTTTTCCTCATAGTTTTTAGACCCGGCTTGGTCTAAGGTTTGGAGTCCGGATTTTGACCGGGTCGTCCAGTAATTTTTTTTTTTTTAAATCAAAACGATATCGTTTTAGTAAAAAAAAAAAATCAACGGGTTGCAACAGAGTTTTTGACCGGGTCTTGCCGGGTTGCCGGGTCAACCCGCCGGGTCACATCGGATTTCTCTTCCCCTGTTTTTTCTTCAACCCGGTCCGGTTCCAGCTCCGGATCGACCGGATCCCTGGTTGACCCACCGGGTCAGACTGAGTTTTAAAACTATCTTTCCCTCGTTGCATCCATCCCCTTTTCGTAGTTGAAGTTGAGCTTCTGCATCAAGTAAACTTTCCATCTCAAGCTGCTTGAGCTGCAATATTGTCGGAATTATGGTGAAGAAGTAACCAAAAAAAAAATAAAAAATTGAAAGCAAATCAAATATTTCTTTTAGTTGTTGGCTGTGTAATGTGAAAAATGTAGGGTTTTGAGAAAAATCTCATAATTATTCAGAAAACAAATGGAACATTTTTTTTTCTTCTGAAATTACTAACACGTTTTACTGCCTTTGCCTTCTATGCTTGAGATAGGATTAATGGAAAATGTTTTCAGCTGGGTTTGGGCCTTTAAAACAGTTTTCAGGGCAAGTAGTTTATACAAGAGAAATATTAAATTTATTTCTTAAGAGCTAATCAATGGATAGTTATAATATAAGAAAATAATAAAGAAATACTAAGCTATGTACAAAATTGACATAAGATAATAATTATTTTTTAAAGTCTATTATTTACTTACTAATTATATGAGAAAAATAGGAGAATACATTCACGATTCATCTTTTTATCTCAAAAATATAAATTAAATTTTGGATGAATATATGTCTTTTGTTTTAAACAATTCATTGTTAAAATTAACCATTTACCTATTTTTATAATTAAATCTGACAATATTAAAACTATTGTTGAAATGACTAAAGCTTTGGTAACTAATAAAATTTAATACATACATTATTTTTTAAAAGCAAATTAACCACGATTGGTTGTATAATCAAATTATTTATTTTTTAATTGGTTTCCTTATTTAATATATATCAATATAGTTTCTGTTCATAATAAAATTGTTTGGGTTATAGCAAAAACCTTATTTAGATTTTAGAGTAGTTCTTATTTTGATTAAAGCAAATGATTAATTTATTGCAAGAATTTAGCATCTAGTATTTTTGAGATATTAAATTGTGGGTTTAAATGAAAATAACCCGCTGTTTAATTTAAATAAAACGGTAAGTTTTAATCTAAATAATTAATTATTACATTCCCATTTCTTGCTCATCCTCCATTAAAACGGGTTTTATTTCTGTTAGCCTTGTTAGTTAGTGGAGACAAACAATGTCCCACCATATGCAAGTGGGAATACCTAATCTCCCACTTGGCACATGGTGGAGGACACAACGGTGGGCATAAATCATGGCATGATTTATGCCCTTTACTCCTAGCTTAATATATATGTATGCTCTGTGGAAGAGCTGGTGTGTTAGAGTGTGAAGAACGCAGATAAGAAGAAAACACGAGAGAAGAGAGAGAGAGAGAGAGCTTGAGTGAGTAGAGTTGAGTTGAGAAGAGTTTTCTCCTCCTCCTTTGTTTGTATTGTTTCTTTAAGCTTGATTAATACAAACCAAGTAGCTCCGTGGAGTAGGCAAGTTGCCGAACCACGTAAATTGTGTGTGTTTGAGTTCGGAATTTCCCAACAACCGGTATCGAGCTTGTTCTTGAAAAAGAGGGTGTTTGATCCAAACTCAAAAATCAAAGTTCTCAAAACGTGTTTTTGAACATACCATCGTGTAGAGCAAGAGGAGACGAATTCACCGGTGAAATCCCGGCGAAGAACCGACGTCCCGCATGCCCGCACGCGCCAACACGCGCCGACGAAGCCACCGCCCTACGCGCGACCACGCGCAAAGACGCTCTCCACGCGTCGTCTCTACCCGGATACTCGCATCTGAACCGGGTTGACCCGCCACGTCATCCGCCACGCCGGCTAAACCGTACGTCACCTACCACGTCACCCGCCACCTCATCAAGTCAACCGCCACGTCATCCGCCCCCGTCGGCGGCCACGTCGGACACCGCCACGTCGGCAAGAAACGCGTGTGCGGTTGCCACGTAAGCAAAGTGGGTCCCGGTGTACCTACGTGGAAGACACGTCATCTTAACACGTCATCAAAAGTGGGGTTTGATCCAAGTGCTTCTCGACGCTATTCTCGGATCGACACGCGGCTTCATCTCGCACCGTCCGTTGATCCAAAACTTTGACTGTTAAGATCTCGAGCCATTCGAAGTCCGATCGGGGTGATCTCAGTGTCGTTTCCAATAGTTTTGGCCATTCCGGACACATCTGTAAGGTCAGATTTGACAAATTCAAATCGGAGATACAGTAAAAATGGCAGATGAAATAAAGGTCAAGGAATTGAAAAATTTGATGGATCAGATTTTGGATATTGGAAAATGCAAATTGAAGACTATTTATATGGGAAGAAACTTCATCTTCCTCTCTTGGGGAGCAAACCGGAGAATATGCCGAAGAAGATTGGTCGCTTCTTGATAGACAAGTTTTGGGTATTATCCGGCTATCCTTATCAAGAAGAGTTGCTCACAATGTTACAAAAGAAAGATCCACTGCAAGACTAATGGAAGCTTTGTCTGGGATGTATGAGAAGCCCTCGGCAAACAATAAAGTGCACTTGATGAAGAAGTTGTTCAACCTGAAAATGAGAAGGCACCTCCGTCACACAACATCTTAACAACTTTAATACCATCACAAATCAATTGTCATCTGTAGAGATTGAGTTTGATGATGAGATCCGTGCACTCATTTTGCTAGCTTCACTTCCAAGCAGTTGGGAAGGTATGAGGACACGGTGAGCAACTCAAATTTGGAAAATCCAAACTGAAATATGATGACATCCGAGACTTGATTTTAGTCGAAGAAGTGCGAAGGAAAGACTCGGGTGAAAGTTCAAGTTCGGGATCGCTCTCAACATTAACACTCGAGGGAGGAGACAGGATGAGGCTTATCCAGAGGCAGATCCAAATCAAGATACGAAGTAAAAGCAAGTCCGGACCCGAAAGGAGTTGAATGTTGGAATTGTGGCAAACCCGGTCATTTCATGAGGAATTGCACAAAACCGAAAAACCCGAAGCCGACTCGCAAACGCTACTACGATGAGGTGCAAGACGCTTTGATTCTTGCTGTACAAAGTCCAATTGATGATTGGATTCTTGATTCTCGGTGCTTCATTCCACCGTACACCACACCATGAGATGATGCAAAACTATGTTGCTGGAGATCACGGTGTAGTCTATCCGCCGATGGACAACCAATGAAGATTGTGGGTATAGGAGAAGTGCAGATCAAGACAATGAATGGATCTACGTGGAACTTGCAAAATGTAAGGCATGTTCCTGGACTAAAGAAGAAGTTGATCTCGGTCGGACAACTTGATGAGAGTGGTCATTCAATCCCTTTTTCTCGGAGGTATGTGGAAGGTATCAAAGGGAGCAATGGTTTTGGCTCGTGGAAAGAAAACCGGCACCCCGTATATGACCACAAGATTTGCAGACATTATTGCCTCTACCGAAGTAGAAGATCAAGCACGTTTATGGCACCGTAGACTCGGCCATATGAGTCAAAAGGGGATGAAGATACTTCATCGAAGGGAAAACGCGCGAGCTTAAAAATGTTGATCTAGACATTTGTGAAAGCTGTGTTCTTGGAAAACAGAAGAAGCTCGGTTTCTTAAAGGTTGGCGGGGCCTTAAGACCAAGAAAGCTAGAACCGGTGCACACAGATTTATGGGGACCTTCTCCAAGGTGGCATCTCTTGGAGGATCTCGGTATTACGTAACTTTCATTGATGATTTCAGCAGAAAGGTTTGGGTCTACTTTCTGAAAAATAAATCTGATGTGTTCGAAACATTTAAGAAGTGGAAGGCTATGGTTGAGAATGAATCGAGTTTGAAGTTGAAATGCTTAAGATCCGATAATGGAGGAGAATACATTGATGGAGGTTTCAAGGAGTATTGTGCTGTTAATGGTATCGAATGGAAAAGACCATTCCGGGCACACCACAACAGAATGGCATTGCTGAAAGAATGAACCGGACCATCAATGAACGAGCTAGAAGCATGAGGTTGCATTCGTGGCTACCTCAAACATTCTGGGCCGACGCAGTTCATACCTGCAGTTTACTTGATCAACCGTGGACCATCAGTTCCTTTGGAGTTCAGATTGCCCGAGGAAGCATGGAGAGGAAAAGAGGTACAACTCTCTCATTTAAAGGTCTTTGGGTGTGTTTCCTATGTGCACATAGATTCTGATGCTCGCAACAAGCTAGATGCCAAATCCAAGAAATGTTTCTTCATTGGCTATGGAGATGAAGAATTTGGATTTCGGTTCCGGGATGATCGTAACGTAAAGATTATCGAAGGTGAACGTGATCTTCAATGAGAAAGTTTTGTACAAAGACAGATCAAGTGCGAAACAGATATGACCGATTCAGATACAAGTCCACAAAAATCTGAATTCATCGATTAGAAGGGCTTCCCGATGTTACCGAGCGAACAAAACTCAAGAGTCTTTACAAGACGATTCAAGCACATCTGTACCCACCACTACACAAGAAGATGCAAGTGCCAAGTGAACCAATTGTTTATGTTCGCAAGTCTTCAAGGACTGTAAAGCCCCCACAACGGTTCACACTTCTACCGAATTATATTTTGGCCGACGAGATGGTGGTGAGCCGCTAAGTTATGAAGAATCCTTACAAGATGGAAACTCAAGCAAGTGGGAGTTAGCCATGAAGGATGAGATGAGTTCGTTGTCAAGAACAAGACTTGGGAGCTAACCATATTGCCCGAAGGAAAGAAGGCTTTGCAAAACAAGTGGGTTTACAGAGTAAAGACTGAGCACGATGGAAGCAAACGGTTCAAGGCAAGACTTGTTGTAAAAGGGTTTCAACAAAAGAAAGGGATTGACTACTCTGAGATATTTTCTCCAGCTTGTGAAGCTCACAACAATCGAGTTGTTCGGGGATAGTAAGCAAGCAGAGAATTTACATCTTGAACAATTAGATGTAAAAACAGCCTTTCTTCATGGAGAATTGGAGGAAGACATTTACATGCAACAGCCAGAGGGGTTTGAAATACAAGGAAAGGAGAAACAAGTCGCAAGCTAAAGAAAAGCTTATACGGCTTGAAGCAAGCTCCAAGACAAGTGGTACAAGAAGTTTGACAACTTCATGTGTAGTTCGGGATACACAAGATGTCGGCGATCATTGTTGCTATATCAAACAGTTTGACAACTCCTATATCATTCTACTATTATATGTGGATGATATGTTGATTGCGCAGGATCCAAAGATTGAGGAGATTGACAAGCCGAAACAACAATTGTCAAAACAGTTTGAAATGAAGGATCCGGGAGCCGCTAAACAAATACTTGGCATGAGAATCATCGAGAGATAAAGACAAAGGCATACTAAAGCTCTCACAAACAGAGTATGTCAAGAAGGTTCTCAAGCAGTTTAGTATGGATAATGCTAAACCAAGTAAGTACACCTCGGGGAATCATTTCAAGCTCAAGAAAGACCAGTCACCACAAACCGAGCTAGAATGTGGATACATGGATAAGATTCCATATGCCTCGCCTATCGGCTCTTTGATGTATGCTATGGTCCGTACTAGACCGACATTGCCCATGCAAAGTGGGAGTTGTAAGCCGATATATGAGCAATCCCGGAAAGCAAAGATTGGGAGGCGGTGAAATGGATCATGAGGTACTTAAAAGGTTCATCGGAGACATGTCTTACCTTCACACTGGTGGTTTGAAACTTGAAGGTTTTGTAGACGCCGATCTAGCGGGAGATGTTGATAGCAGAAAGAGCACTACGGGATATGTATATACTCTAGGAGGTACCGTTGTTTCCTGGAGTTCTACCTTGCAAAAGATCGTCGCTCTTTCAACAAATGAAGCCGAATATGTTGCGGTCTCGGAATCCGCAAAAGAGATCGTATGGTCGCAGAGTTTCCTGAAAGAATTGGGCAAGATGAATGGAAAGGGTACTTTGTATAGCGACGTCGAGTGCAATCTTCCTTGCCAAGAATCCAAAGATTTCACTCCAGGACTAAGCACATTCAGATCAAATATCACTTCATCCGACAATTGCTAGACGATGAGCAACTGATGCTAGAAAAGGTTTGTGGAAGCAAGAATCCAGCTGACATGTTGACCAAAGGAGTTACACTTGATAAACCTGAAGTTGTGTAAAACTTCGGTTGGTCTTCAAGGATAAATGATGATTTCATTGTTTGTCTCCAAGTGGGAGATTGTTAGTTAGTGGAGACAAACAATGTCCCACCATATGCAAGTGGGAATACCTAATCTCCCACTTGGCACATGGTGGAGGACACAAACGGTGGGCATAAATCATGGCATGATTTATGCCCTTTACTCCTAGCTTAATATATATGTATGCTCTGTGAAGAGCTGGTGTGTTAGAGTGTGAAGAACGCAGATAAGAAGAAAACACAGAGAGAAGAGAGAGCAAGAGAGAGAGCTTGAGTGAGTAGAGTTGAGTTGAGAAGAGTTTTCTCCTCCTCCTTTGTTTGTATTGTTTCTTTAAGCTTGATTAATACAAACCAGTAGCTCCGTGGAGTAGGCAAGTTGCCGAACCACGTAAATTGTGTGTGTTTGAGTTCTGGAATGAGAGCTTGAGTGAGTAGAGTTGAGTTGAGAAGAGTTTTCTCCTCCTCCTTTGTTTGTATTGTTTCTTTAAGCTTGATTAATACAAACCAGTAGCTCCGTGGAGTAGGCAAGTTGCCGAACCACGTAAATTGTGTGTGTTTGAGTTCTGGAATTTCCCAACAAGCCTTAGTCTCGTTGATTCAAAATTCATTTGTTTGACTACTTTTCTTTCTTTCACATTTTGCCTTTGAAAATGTCAGCAAATTAATATATCAAGGGATTCGCATTCATGGATCGAGTGGAAAAATTTAGACAGCCCAGTTGAGTTTTGAAGACTCTTAGAAGGCATAAAGTTACTCCACAACCACAAGACTTTTGTTGAGCTTGATGAAAAAGAAAAAAAAAACCATATAAGGAATTCACTGGTAAATTGATTATATTTTCCTTGTCAGGGAACTATAATTTCGTTTTATTTAGCTTGAAATGTAAGTAAACATAATATTTTGATCGCCGCACACACTCTTTAGAACAAACATGCTGTGGCATATATATATACATATATCAAATTTATTCAGGAATCAGGAGCACACAGCATGGGGAAGAGCAGGGCTGAAAAAAATCTAGACACTGCCCTTTATAGCTGCACTATACCCATTGTCATACTGCTTGCTCCAGAGCATCACGCCTCCATACTTAGGTGAACCCTTGATAGATGGAAGGACCTGAGAAATGAGCACATCAGCAGGGATGAATCCACCACTAGGGGCCGCCTCAGGAGCAGCAGGTAGTCCCAGGAATACTTGATTGGATTGAACTGTGGTCCATTGGTTCCATGCACTCAAGAGACCGGTAGCATCATTTACGTATTGACATGGAGGATTGTTATAGAATTGAACCCACACGTAATCAAACAGGCCAGTTTTGATTGCAGTGTCTAGATTGGCATCAGGGAAGATGCATTGTGGAGCTGCAGCTAAGTATACCTTCCTTTGTTGGCTAAAGCCATTAAGTGCCCTAGCAAGATCATCCCAGAACTGGCCTGAACCTGCCTCGATGTCAAAATCAACCCCATCTAAGATGGCATCGCCTAGCGGACGTGAGCTGGACTGACCACCAAGGAAGTTATTCCAGATATAGTTTGCAACTTGCCCTGCATCGTCGGCCGATGAAAGGGAGTAGCTGCCTGCGCCACCTCCAATGGAAAGTAGCACCTTGATTCCTTGATTTTGACAAGATCTAATGTCATTGCTTATGCCGGTGCAAGTACCGGCGCTGGGGTCACAATGGCCTGCTAGGTTCAGCACTGGAGATTGGCCATTGCCGAAACTAGATAGGAAAGCTACGTTCACAAATTGATAGTTTCCTGTGTTGCAAGTATCAGCTAAGCTGCCTTCATTGCCATTTTGACCCCAATAGATGGCGATGCCTGCACCATTTGAGGGTTTGCATAAGGAGACAGCTAAGATGGATAGAAGAAGGGTGATAGCTTTTGCTTGGCAAGCCATCTTGGATCTCAAGCTTGTTCTGTGTATCAACAAAGTGGAGACGGTACATATTTATAGCTTCTGAGGACCATGCGTGTCTAGTTGTCTTGGTAGAAAAGTCTGATCACCGTGGTTTGTGGGCAAGAAATTGTTGCCGTTCTCATTGAAAGTATAGAAGAGTTCTGCATAAAAATAATGTAGACAAGAATACAGTACCATGGTTATTAAAGATTATACTAGTCTTCTCTATTTACAAATAGTAGGACCAGGACGGTTTGGCAGATACCATTTAAGTCCCTCAGTGAGTTTCCTGGAATCAAAGGGGAATTAGGGACTGTTTTTTTGGCAGTCTGAAATTGGTTTCCACTTTGACGATTCCATCAAAAGCAGGCTATGAATTTCTTAGTTATTCAGTTGCTGTTTGTTTTTCCAACTGAAACCGTGTTTTATGTTTTCTTTTGTTTAAAAATAATTATTTTAGTATTTTTAAATTGTTTTGAAATTTTGATGTCAAAAATAATTTTTTATTTTAAAAATATTATTTTTATATATTTTTTAATGGAAAACACTTTAAAAAATAACCGCTATTTCACTTCTAAACACAATCTAAATCTTGTACGACAGTTGATTGGGTAGCTTACTAACTTGAAATTTAACTTAGAATAATTTTGTTTGAACTGTTTTAGACAGTGATACAGTCAAATATAAGTAACTTGACTGTCAATTCATGATCTAGTTGACCCGGCTAAACCTATTTGGAACTTTAACTGAGTTTTTCTTTTAACTATTTCGGATATTAATATGATTAAATCTGAGTGACTTGATAGGTTAACCAGTGATCTACTTGACCTGATCAGAAACCGAGTGAAACTCAATGAGTAGAGTCAACTCTAATTTTTTTTTTATCTAAAATGATGATGTGTTATTAAAAACACTATAGAAAATGATTTACTAACCCAATAACTTTGTGATTGGCAGCCAAAATATTATTTTTTAAAAATTTGAATTTGTTTTAGTTTAAAATTAATTTTTAAATGTTTTTTAATTATTTTGATATGTTATATCAAAAATATAATTTTTATACATTCTAAAACAAAAACATTTTAATCTTTTAACACACTCCCATGTAATACCGTAATCCGGTCATATTTTGAACACAACTATAATTCACGCTAAAAAAAATTAACGAGGAAAAACCTCTCGCAGGCTACCTCGCAAGAGCTGATAACGTGAAAACCTTGTCATACTATCATCCACACAAAAAGTGCTCCTCTCGACCAATGCCTTGGAGTTAATAATAATATATCCTCAAGAAACTCACTTTTTTTCCCGTACTGTAGTTTAGCTAAGCAATCTTGTGTTAAAATCATTAAAAAAATTCCCTGTTCTAGAATTTATTTTCTTTCAATAATACATCTACTAAACTAGTAATAATCAAATTAAAAAAAAATCCAAATCAATCTAGATTAATTTTCTCATCAGGAAATATAATTTTGTTTTATTTAGTGTGGGATCAAGTTCAAGTATACAGTCATATTTTTTATTGCCAACAAGTGAATGCTACACTCAGAATAACATAAGATGATAGCATGAAGAGCAACGCTGCAAGACGTAGACACTGCCCTTTCTAGCTGCACTGTACTCATTGTCAAATTACGAACAGGATCTGACTTTGGTTTCATTGCCTCTGGCTACTTCGGTGCCCAAACTCTCAGCAAATTTGGAACCCAGCTAGCAAAAGATGCAAATCTTCTTGCCCTCTGTCTCCTGGTTTGAGCATTAACGAATTTTCGAGCATGCTCCTCCCGATTCATCCCTTGGGGGCTTTGACACTCATTTTCCACCTGTCTAAGGGACTCATCTTCTGCTGAAACTGAGTCAATGATTCTATTATCATCATCCATTTCATCTCGTTCTATTTCTTCTCTCCGGGTTTGATTACTGTCCTCACTGTTGAGGACAGAATTAGGCAATTCATCTTCCTCGGAGAACAACAACGAGTCCATTTTTTTTTGTAGATTTTGTGAACAACACCGCCGACGCCGAGACTCTGACGGTACCTGAAAACGTGTGCATTCAAACATATAATTTAGCTATGCTTATCCTTCTTTCTCCATCAATGATGAAAAGCGCACATGCGAACTCAAAATAATATGTTTACATAGTATGGGGGAGAATAGATTTCAAATGAATATTCATCTGCATTACTGTTTCAATGGCAACATAAAACAGTACTCCATAGAGGGCTTCATGGGAAGGCAATTCCAGAACACAGAGCAGTTACGTTCACTAAATTGATATGCTATGAACCATATGAATAATTTGAAAGCAGATCCCAAATTCAATGTTCCCATATCAATAAAAGAAGCCCCTCCAACATTTGGGCTTTAGGAAATGGTACAGACACAGAATAATACACGTTATTTAGATTTTAGAATAGTTCTTAGTTTGATTAAAGCAAATAATTAATTTATTGCTAGATTTTAGTATCTAGTATTTTTAGGATATTAAATTGTGGGTTTAAAAGGAAAAATCCGCTGTTTGATTTAAATAAAACGGTAAGTTTTAATCTAAATAATCGATTATTACATTCCCATTTCTTGCTCATCCTCCATTAAAACGGGTTTTATTTCTGTTAGCCTTAGTCTCGTTGATTCAAAATTCATTTGTTTGACTACTTTTCTTTCTTTCACATTTTGCCTTTGAAAATGTCATCAAATTAATATATCAAGGGATTCGCATTCATGGATCGAGTGGAAAAATTTAGACACCCCAGTTGCGTTTTGAAGACTCTTAGAAGGCATAAAGTTACTCCACAACCACAAGACTTTTGTTGAGCTTGATGAAAAAGAAAAAAAAAACCATATAAGGAATTCACTGGTAAATTGATTATATTTTCCTCGTCAGGGAACTATAATTTCGTTTTATTTAGCTTGAAATTTAAGTAAACATAATATTTTGATCGCCGCACACACTCTTTAGAACAAACATGCTGTGGCATATATATATACATATATCAAATTTATTCAGGAATCAGGAGCACACAGCATGGGGAAGAGCAGGGCTGAAAAAAATCTAGACACTGCCCTTTATAGCTGCACTATACCCATTGTCATACTGCTTGCTCCAGAGCATCACGCCTCCATACTTAGGTGAACCCTTGATAGATGGAAGGACCTGAGAAATGAGCACATCAGCAGGGATGAATCCACCACTAGGGGCCGCCTCAGGAGCAGCAGGTAGTCCCAGGAATACTTGATTGGATTGAACTGTGGTCCATTGGTTCCATGCACTCAAGAGACCGGTAGCATCATTTACGTATTGACATGGAGGATTGTTATAGAATTGAACCCACACGTAATCAAACAGGCCAGTTTTGATTGCAGTGTCTAGATTGGCATCAGGGAAGATGCATTGTGGAGCTGCAGCTAAGTATACCTTCCTTTGTTGGCTAAAGCCATTAAGTGCCCTAGCAAGATCATCCCAGAACTGGCCTGAACCTGCCTCGATGTCAAAATCAACCCCATCTAAGATGGCATCGCCTAGCGGACGTGAGCTGGACTGACCACCAAGGAAGTTATTCCAGATATAGTTTGCAACTTGCCCTGCATCGTCGGCCGATGAAAGGGAGTAGCTGCCTGCGCCACCTCCAATGGAAAGTAGCACCTTGATTCCTTGATTTTGACAAGATCTAATGTCATTGCTTATGCCGGTGCAAGTACCGGCGCTGGGGTCACAATGGCCTGCTAGGTTCAGCACTGGAGATTGGCCATTGCCGAAACTAGATAGGAAAGCTACGTTCACAAATTGATAGTTTCCTGTGTTGCAAGTATCAGCTAAGCTGCCTTCATTGCCATTTTGACCCCAATAGATGGCGATGCCTGCACCATTTGAGGGTTTGCATAAGGAGACAGCTAAGATGGATAGAAGAAGGGTGATAGCTTTTGCTTGGCAAGCCATCTTGGATCTCAAGCTTGTTCTGTGTATCAACAAAGTGGAGACGGTACATATTTATAGCTTCTGAGGACCATGCGTGTCTAGTTGTCTTGGTAGAAAAGTCTGATCACCGTGGTTTGTGGGCAAGAAATTGTTGCCGTTCTCATTGAAAGTATAGAAGAGTTCTGCATAAAAATAATGTAGACAAGAATACAGTACCATGGTTATTAAAGATTATACTAGTCTTCTCTATTTACAAATAGTAGGACCAGGACGGTTTGGCAGATACCATTTAAGTCCCTCAGTGAGTTTCCTGGAATCAAAGGGGAATTAGGGACTGTTTTTTGGGCAGTCTGAAATTGGTTTCCACTTTGACGATTCCATCAAAAGCAGGCTATGAAATAATTTCATAGCTAGAAGTGCTGATTTATTTCATGGTTGAAGCCGTGTTTTATAATTTTTAAATTTTTTTTATTTGAAATTAAATTTTTTAGTATTTTTTTATTGTTTTGATATGTTAAGATTAAAAATATTTTTTTAAAAATAAAAAATTATTATTTTCATGTATTTCCAAATAAAAAGCACTTTGAAAAAGAATCACTATTACACTTACAAATACAACCTTAACCCGATACAACATAACTAGTTTACCAGGTAACTTACTAATTTGAAATTTAACTTAGAACATGTTTTTGTTTAACTGTTTTTGTAACATCCTCAAATTATAATATCATGAAATCTCAAACATTTCTTTACTAATGTCAAGTATTGAATAATATGTCTAAGATTATAAATTTTTTTTTTTAAAGTTTCGGTAGAGTTTTCTCTATTTTTGTTGGTACCAAATTATCAACAACACTTATATTATATGTCATTACAACTTTCATCTTGATCCAATCATCCTGGATCACATCTCATTCATGGTATTTTTAAAAATTGCTCCATGGAAGCATGTGATTCAGTTTGGAATGAAAGACAAATTAGCACCTAGGTATATTGGGGCATATAAAATTATAGAAAGAATTGGGACGGTTGCCTATCGAATATTACTGCCACCACATTTAGATAGGATACACAATGTGTTTCATGTTTCGATGTTGCGGAAAGCAAACTTGGATCCTGCACGAATTTTGCCATAAATTCCGATGGAAGTACATGAAGATTTAACTATGAAGGTACAACCTGTGTAAATTAAGGACCGAAGTATAAAGGAATTACAAAATAAAAAGGTATCGTTAGTAAAAGTATTGTAGAGAAACTCTCAAATAGAAAAAGAAACCTGGGAGAGAGAGTCAGAAATGAAGAAGAAATATCCCGGATTATTTTCTTACATAGGTATGAATTTAAATTTCGAGGATAAAATTTTTTGATAACCCGATTGAGAGTTACAATTTTTTTTGTTTTGCATAAAACTAGTCAATTTATTATTTTTCACCCAGAGAAGTTACAGTTTTAGACAATGACTAGATACTTAACCCACGCTTCTCCGCATGTTAGATATTATTTTTTCTACAAAAAAAAATTTATATATAATTTTTTTTTGACATATCATTGTATTTAAAAAAATTCTTAGTGAAAATAAAAAAGATTAAGCCATTTTACTTACCCCCTTGCTCATCACTTCTCACTTCATAATTAAATTTTAATTTAATCCTCTCCAAATTTAAATCACCGACTCATACAAAATAAAATCACGAAAGACTTACTGTATATAAATAAATTGTCAAGCAACTTGTAACTTGAAGAAATACGTGCAAGATGTAATACTCTTATAATATCCCATACACGCTTACATGCCAATGAAATGTTTTTTTGTTTTTAATTGAAGTATTTTGTTGTCATTTTTTTTTGTTTTTAATTGAAAAATAATATATTTATTGTTTATAAGTTAATGATGAAAAATTGCCAATAGATTAATGAATGATTTTTGAAACAAGAGTGTTTGGAAGTTGTTTTTTAAAATATTTTTTGTTTGAAAATATATTAAAATAATATCTTTTAATTTTTTTAAAATTTATTTTTGAAATCAGCATATAAAAACAATTTAAAATACTAAAAAAATTAATTTGAAGAAAAAAATATCAAATTTTAATTTAAAAAAACAAGTTGAAACTCTATGTCGCGGGTGCGCGACGTCGCGACGATCGTCCACCCTCAATATGTATGGGGGGATATATATATCTGGTAAATATAGGGAGATAAGGAATTCTGTCTCTTAGCAGTGAAAAAATGGAATGGGAGTCGCCACCTAGTATTTTGGTCACTAGGAACCCTAACGGTCTCGAGAGATCGGGCACGGGGACCTGGTTGTGTAAAGGGAAGGTATTAACACCCCAAATACGCCTTACCTAAGGTAAGCTGCATTATTTGACTGTCTGATAAAAAAAGTTAAGGTGTTATTGTATTTCTAGTTGTTGGTCCGTTGATGGTTCAAGAAAAGTCCTCCTCAATAAGGAGGTCCTTATCTTATCGGGTAAAACCTAACCGTTCTAACGTCTATGTAAAAAAACATATTTTTAATATCAAGAATACATTTTACGTATAAATTCGTAATCCCATAAACTAAAATAAGACAAAAAGATTTTTTTATAATTTTTGAAATATTGGCCTAGTTCTCATGGCTTGAATAAACTGGTTATTAAAGCCAAAATGCATGCTAATACATATATTGTTTTTGAAATTTTCTTTTGTTGTGTGAAAATATGATGTTATAATATTTATATATATATATTGGAGAGACTAGGCCGTATGCATGAAAACAAAACATTTTTTAATTTATTTTATTTTTTATGTCTTGACGAAAACCGGGTATTTTAATACCGGATTTGTATCTTTACAGTATAAAATACAAACCGATATTGATCAAAAAAACAGTTATAAAATTACAACAAAATCACATATTTTTGAAATAATTTTTGCAGAATTTTCTTAATTTTTTTTTCATAGATATATATATAAATAATATAAAATATAATATATAATATAATATTAAATCGGGCAGGGCCGGGCCGGCCCAAGTAACTGGGCCGGACTCAGCCCAAAAGTGTTGGGCCGATCTCGGCCCAAAAAACTAATATCCCCTTCTGGGTCAGGCCCGACCCAGAAGGCAGGGCTGGGCCAGGATCCGCCTGGCCCAGCAACCAAAACGGTCGAGGGGAATTATTTTCCCCCCCACCCCTGCATGCAGAACGCTATTCGTTCTGCATGCAGAGAAAGAAAAAAATAAAACGCAAGAATGAGGGAGAAGAAGGGTTACCTGGCGCGGAGGGGGCGGTGCGTCAGCGGTCGTCGGCCGATGGCGGTCTTTGCGGTGGAGGCCGGTGGCGGTGTCAAGCGCGGCGTGGTTCCAACGGCGGCTCCAAGCGGTGCTCTTGTCTCCCACGGTGCAATGACGTTCTTCCCGGTTCCTTGCTGTGCTTTCGTTTTCTACGTTCCCTCGCGGTTTCTAGCTTTCCTTCCTCTCAGTGTTGGGTTTTCGGTGTCTCTCTCCTCTGTTTCGGTTGATTTTCTCTCCTCTTCTCTCTCTTCGGTTTTTTTTCTTTCTTCGGGTTCTCTCCTGCTTTTTTTCTCCTCCTTTCTGGTGTGTTTTTGTTCTATATTTATAGGAGCGAAAGGGCGCCGGGCCCTTCATTAGTGCGCCTGGGGAGCGGGTTTCGCGGTGGCTGGTCGGCCACCACCCGCGACAGCAAGGCGCCGCTCCCTTGCTTTCGGCAGGGCGAGCGGCGGGTCGGCCAGTGGCTTCGGTCGGTGGTCCAGAGTGTGGGGCTTCGGGTTGGTGGCCTTGAGGAGAGAGAGGCTGGTTTAAAGAAGAAAAAACCATTTTTCTTCCTTCTTCTGCATCGCGTCCAGAGAGGAAGAAGAAAGGGGAACAGTGCCGTTGAAAACGGTACCGTTCCGTCCCCTTTCTTTTTTGTTTTTTTTTTATGTATGAAACGGCGTCGTTTTGGATAAAACGCGCCATTTCAATTAAAAATGGCGCCGAACGTGCCAAATTTCAAATCGGCCCTCAATTATCTTTTGTTTATTTCAATTGTGTCCCTGCCAATTTTGGTCTCTGCCCCTCTTGTTGGCCGTGTTTTTCACTTTAGTCCTTGGCCTCTGATTTATGCAATTGAGCCCTCAATTGATTAATAAACTTTCAATTTCTTCAATTAGGCCCCTGGACCGAATAATTGCAGCCCCTCCATTTACGCGCCTCTTCCAATTTGGTCTCTGGTTTCGGATTTTCTCAATTAAGTCCCCAATTGGCCCTTAAACTTCAATATTTATGCAATTAAGCCCCCGATTTGACCTAATAAATTCCTAAAAAATATACTTTGGCCCTAGAACTTAAATTTCTTCTAATAAAAGCCCAAATTGACTTAAAAATCAATTTTTCTGGCAATCAAATCCCCTATAAATCATTTCAAAATCCAATTAAGTCCATAAACATCCAAATTTGGGCTTTTTAACCTCCTTGAAGAATATACTGTCAAAAATCCAATCTTTGTATTTTTAACCTCATTGACCAATTTTCCGACCATTTTCTCGAGCGCTTCGCCTCCCGTTATTTTTCTAACCTCCTTTGGCTATATATATATATATATATATATATATATTTTGTGGGGACCCAAAAATGAGTTACAACAGATGCCCCCTCTTTATAATGCTTACGGAGCATGGGTTTTGCAGTGATAAGTTTTATAAAGATGAACCCAAAACGGAACTCCCGAAACCGATCCGGTTGAAGCTTGATTGATCCGAAACTTGTCTTTTACAACAATCTCAACTTGGAATCCCATCTGGCGATTCCTTTTAACCAACATGAAATATGAGGTCCTATCTGGCGACCTCCTTTAACCAATATCAAAATACGAGATCCCTTCTGGTGATCTCCTTTAACAAAAAATCTTAGAATCCCATCTGGCGATTCCTTGTAACCAATGTTGAAATATGAGGTCCCTTCTGGCGACCTCCTTGGATGAATATCGAAATACGAGATCCCTTCTGGCGATCTCCTTTAATCAACTTGGAATCCCATCTGGCTATTTCTTTTTTTAATCAACATGAAATACGAGGTCCCATCTGGCGACCTCCAAATAGCGAAACACGAGATCCCTTCTGGCGATCTCCTTTAATCAACTTGGAATCCTATCTGGCGATTCCTTTTTTAACCAACATGAAAAAACGAGGTCCCATCTGGCGACCTCCAAATATCAAAACACGAGATCCCTTCTGGCGATCTCCTCTAATCAACTTGGAATCCCATCTGGCGATTCCTTTTTTAACCAACATGAAAAACACGAGGTCCCATCTGGCGACCTCCAAATAGCGAAACACGAGATCCCTTCTGGCGATCTCCTTTAATCAACTTGGAATCCCATCTGGCGATTCCTTTTTTAACCAACATGAAAAAAAGAGAGGTCTCATCTGGCGACCCCCAAATAGCGAAACACGAGATCCCTTCTGGCGATCTCCTTTAATCAACTTGGAATCCCATCTGGCGATTCCTTTTTTAACCAACATGAAAAAACGAGGTCCCATCTGACGACCTCTAAATAGCGAAACACGAGATCCCTTCTGGCGATCTCCTTTAATCAACTTGGAATCCCATCTGGCGATTCCTTTTTTAACCAACATGAAAAACGAGGTCCCATCTGGCGACCTCCAAATAGCGAAACACGAGATCCCTTTTGGCGATCTCCTTTAATCAACTTGAAATCCCATCTGGCGATTCCTTTTAACAAACATGAAATATGAGGTCCCATCTGGTGACCTCCAAATAGCGAAATACGAGATCCCTTCCGGCGATCTCCATCAACTTGGAATCCCATCTCGGCGATTCCTTTTATTCAAAGCGAAATACGAGGTCCCTTCTGGCGACCTCCTTTGACCAATATCGAAATACGAGATCCCTTCTAGCGATCTTAAACAACTTGGAATCCCATCTGGCGATTCCTTTTATTCAAAGCTGAAATACGAGGTCCCTTCTAGCGACCTCCTTTGACCAATATCGAAATACGAGATCCCTTCTGGCGATCTCAAACACTTTGGAATACCATCTAGCGATTCCTTATTACCAAAGCTGATATCGATGTCGTTCTTCCTGATGGCAGGGTTCAAAACTTTTCATTCTCTCTTTTTCTTGTTCTTCTCATTGTTCCAGAATCCACTATGGTTCAAAACCGTGATTCTTTGCTATCATCCACTATGATTCTTTCTTCGTCTCCAATCTTGTTGGAATGCAATAAGGACTCCTCCTGTAATGATCCAAAAAACATATATGCAATGATTTATGATTAGATGCCATGCATGCATTCGTACCTGGTTTTGAAACATAGGCCCCATCATCTTCTTCTAGTTCATGAAGCTCTCTCTTGCTTTTGAAGTCTGTATACTAGATTCCTTATCAAGTTGCCTTGTTCTCAAAATGTATGACTTGCCATTGCCTCTTTGTCATGCTTTTGTCAAATGCTTTAACTTGGTTTTCAAATTTATAGGCTTCCGTCCGATTTTAAACACGTAAAACTTTTCATAAAAACATCTCGTATTGCCCCCAGTGTAGGGGTGTGATCCTAGTCTGGGCTTTTATATAGAGGAGAAATTCCTTCGCCCGGTGATAAACTTTTTAGTGAGTGATGCGATAATAAACGAAATGCCTTGTTGGGATTAATGCAAAAAAATGATTGTTTGTGAGATCAATGCGAGAAAGAAAGAAGTCAATGACCAATCTTTGCTTTATTGATTTAGGAGCCTACATCAAGCATAATATCTTTTTACAGAGTCAGAATTCACCGGTCGAGCTAGGTCTTCTCCATCCATTCTGGCTAACTTCAGTGCTCCTCCGAGAATGCCTTTGTTACTAAATAAGGACCCTCGTAATTTGGTGCCCATTTGCTTTGATCATCTCCGGGTAACGATAATATTTTCTTCAATACCGGATCCCCTTCTTGAAACAACCGCGGTCTAACCTTCTTATCATATGCCTTGGCCATTTGTTTTTCGGTAAAGTTGGTGATGACATATTGCGACCATCCTCTTTTCACTGATCGGGTTTAGTTGCTCGTGTCTCACTTTGGCCCACTCGGCCTCTTCTAATCCGGAGTCCATCAACACTCTTAACGACGGGATTTCTACTTCCAAAGGCATCACCGCTTCCATACCGTACACCGAGAGAATATGGGGTAGTCCTTGTCGAGGTCCCGATCAGAAGTGCGGTATGCATGAAGAGCGAATGACAACATCTCATGCCAATCTCTATATGTGACTACCATTTTCGAATAATCTTCTTGATGTTCTTGTTGGCGGCTTCTACTGCGCCATTCATCTTTGGTTGGTATGGTGAAGAATTCGAATGCTTGATTTTCCATTTAGTACACAGCTCCGCTATCATTTTGCCATTGAAATTCTGTGCATTATCTGTCACTATCTTTTCCGAAGGACCATATCGACAAATCAAGTCCTTCTCTATAAACCTTTTTACTACGTTCTGTGTTACGTGGGCATATGAATTAGCTTCCACCCATTTTGTGAAGTAGTCAATAGCTATGAGGATGAATCTATGACCATTGCTAGCTTTTAGGTTAACAGGACCGATCACGTCAATTCCCCACATTGCAAATGGCCAAGGGGATATTAGATTAAATAGAGGAGTTGGTGGCATATTGACCTTGTCACTGTAAACTTGACATTTATGACATTTCTTGACATAGTCGATACAGTCTTTCTCTAGTGTCATCCAAAAATAACCAGCCCTTTGGATTTTCCTCGCTATCATATGCCCGCTAGCATGGGTTGAGCAAATCCCCTCATGGACCTCCCGTAATGCCTTTCTAGCATCGCCTCATTCAAACACCTTAGCGGGGTTCCATCAAATGATCTTTTGTACAAAATCTCTCCATCTAAATAGAAGTCTATAGCCAACCTTCTCAAGGTTTTCTTATCCGTTTTGGAAGCTCCCACCGGATATTCATGATTTTGCACAAGGTTCTTGATATCATAATACCAAGGTTGTCCGTCTATCTCTCCTTTAACTAAGCAAAGTGAGTTGGGTCATTTCTAATGTCAATGTGTACCGATTGTACCTTGCACTTGAGATCAATGGTAGTCATAGCAGCTAGCGTGGCAAAAGCATCCGCAAAATGGTTCCCCTCCCTTCCCAGATGGGTGAATCTAATTTCTTCAAAATCCTTTGCTAGCGTGGATAGGTATTCCTGGTACGGCCTCAACTTTTCCTCCTTGGTCTCGCCATTCCCCTTTAACACGACAAATAATCAACATTGAATCTCCATATACATCTAACTTCTTTATCTTCAACTCTAATGCCGTTTCTAAACCGAGGATACAAGCTTCATACTCGTTGTATTGTTGGTGCACTCGAAATGCGGTTAACCGAAACTGGATCTTGTTTCTTATCGGGAGAGATTATTACCGCACCGGCCCCGTTACCATATACATTCATTGCACCGTCAAAAAACATCATCCACCAATCTGTCTTCTCTTCTTCTTTCTCTATTGACAATATATCTTCATCGGGAAGTCAAAATCCAAAGGTTCGTAATCTTCAACAGCATTATCGGCCCGGATGGTCCGCGATTGCACTTCCTTTTACGGCTTTCCTTGTCATATATACTATGTCATATTCTCGCTAATAAAACTTGCCACCTTGCAATTCGACTTGAGAGAAAGGGCTTGTTACAAATATACCTCGGGAGGATCCACTTTTGAAATCAACCAAGTGGTATAGTATAACATATAATGTCGCAACCTTTTTGCCGCCCACACCAACGCACAACAAAGCCTTTCTATCTCCGTGTATCTAGACTCACATTCGGTGAATTTCTTACTTAAGTAATAAATAGCTCTTTCCTTCCTTCGGTTTCATCATGCGACCCAATACACATCCCATAGGCCGCTTCAAGGATTGTTAGATATAATACTAGAGGTTTTCACGATCTTGGAGGAACCAGTAAAGGTGGATTTTGTAAATAATGCTTGATTTTATTGAATGCCTCCTCACACTCCTCATTCCAGGTTCCAGGATTCTTTTTCCTTAGTAGTCGAATATAGGTTCACACGTCGTTGTTAGCTGAGCTATAAACCGAGCAATGTAGTTTAACCTTCCCAAGAATCCTCTTACTTCTTTCTCCGTTTTAGGGGATGACATAGCTTGGATGACCCTTATTTTATCCGGATCCACCTCTATACCTCTATCACTTACCACAAATCCTAACAGCTTACCCGATTTAACTCCGAATGAACATTTTGCTGGATTGAGCCTTAATTCATACTTCCTCAACCTCTCAAACAACTTCCTCAAAATTTCAACATGATCCTCTCCCCTTTTAGACTTGGCAATCATGTCGTCTACATACACCTCAATTTCCTTGTGCATCATGTCGTGGAACAAAGTCACCATTGCTCTTTGATAGGTTGCTCCTGCATTCTTCAATCCAAATGGCATGACCTTGTAGCAGAACGTCCCCAAGGTGTGACAAAAGTTGTTTTTACCTTATCCTCCGGAGCCATTTTTATCCGGTTGTATCCTAAAAAACCATCCATAAAGGAATATGTGGAACTCCGAAGCGGCGTTGTCCACTAAAACATCTATGTGTGGTAGAGGAAAATCATCCTTGGGGCTAGCTTTATTCAAATTCCAAAAATCCACGCACACTCTAATCTTCCCCTCCTTTTTAGGCACCACAACAATGTTAGATACCCATTGTGGATATCTAACTACTTCTAGAAAGTCGGCATCCCATTGCTTCTCGAGTTCTACCTTAACCTTGATCCGAGATATCCGGGTGGGCCCTCCTCGGCTTGTTTGGCGGTTTACTGACCTTCTTCCAACGGTATCTTGTGTACTACAATATTTGTGTCCAAACCGGGCATATCTTCATAAGACCAAGCAAAGACATCTCGATATTCTGTAATAGGGCGATCATTTTTGTCCTTAGTCCGAAGTAATTAGGGTACCTATTTTCAACTCCTTCTTGAACCGATCATGCCTACATTGATGGTTTCGAGTTCCTCTGCGGGTTTCCAAGTCTGTTCTTCTGTCGTTCTACTAGCCTGGTGAATTCACCGATATTGCTTTCATCCCACTCTTCTTCTTCCATTGTTATCACATGTTCATTCAAGTTTGGCCATTTATTCTTGATCTTGAATGTATGTGATGTTGTAGGAGAGATCCGCTTTCGAGATTCTGAAAGCGGGAAGTGTTTGGTGTAAATGCATAAAAAAAGAAGGTAATTTGTGAAAAGTGCATGATCTCACAATTTATTTAAAGAAAAGATGGGCTCCATGACAAACATAAAATCTAGCTGACATCATGAGCCTTGATTGTCAACTAGAGGAAATAAAAACAAACATAAGCAATGACAAAAGCATGTTAAGGCAAACAAAGTTGGTTTACATTTTGAAAACCACTGGAGCCTCTTGGGTCACCCAGTTCTGAAACTTCTCGTCCGGAGCCAACTTGCGCACAAAGGTCTTGGCGGAGACTTCTTCTATGGTGTAGACCGTCGGTTGTGGGAGTGCTTCATCTCCCTTTCTTGTTCTTGTCTTCATGTCATCTTCTTCCACCTTGTTTTCCCCAAGGTATTTATGCCCATGTTTGACAGTTCTTGACCAAGGCTTTCGGCTCCTTTATCATGTTGCATTATGTACGTGGATTTTGGGAATGACACGCTAAGGGAGGGATTTCTAGCTTTTCTTCCTCGGGCTCTCTTCCTTTAATTCTAGCCATCCTTCTTGCCCTTCTCCGAGGCCAGGACCCACCGATAATCCTCTTGGTTAGGTTGATACCCTAACCCAAATCTTTGAGCAAAGCACTTTTCATCCTTGCACGGATTAACCCCTCCTAGTATCCCGATAATAAGGTTATACTGAAATGGGATCCCACGGTCCAAGAAGCATAGACTTGCCATCCTTGCTGCTTCTGATATCCTTGGCCTTATTAGCACTGTGTTCTCCGGCACCCAATCAGTGTTCACAATCTCAAAGGCATGGATATTGTTATCCTTGCAATCATCTCGCTTCGATAAAAGGCACAACCACATTCTTTATCATGGATCTTGTCTCCTCGGCCTTGACAGTTACCAACATCCCATTCATGATATACTTCAGGCATTGGTGCAATGACGAAGCTATCGCCCCATTGCATGAATCCAAGGTCTTCCTAACAACATACTATAGGAAGGGTGGATATCCATAACCGAAGTGTTACTAGGAACATTTGTGGTCCCACATATAGCTCCACTTCTAAAGTCCCAATTATTGGCCTAGGTGAGCCATCATACGCTCTGGCCATCATAGTACTCGGTTTTATATGGGATTCATCGATCGGCATTTCTTCCAGAATGTGCTTTGGCAACACGTTAAGGGCTGAGCCATTATCAATAAGTACTTTTCCTATGAGGCAGTCCTTGCACCTAACCGTAATGTATAAAGGCTTGTTATGTCCGGTACCTTCAGCATCAAGCTCATCAGCCATGAAGTACAGGTAATTAGTTGCATGGATCCTCCCCACTAGATGCTCCATGGTTTTATGTTCAATGTCTTGGGGTACATATGCCTCATTCAATACCTTTTGCAAGGCATTTTGATGCGGCTCAGAGCTGAGTATCAAAGACATAAGGGAGATCCTAGCTGGAGTCTTCTTTAGTTGATCTACTATGCAATATTCGCTATGCTTGATCAACTTCAAGAATTCATTCGACTCCTCTTCCGTTACCGGCTTATTAACTTCTAGTGCTTTGTCCAGATCTACCACTTCTTTACCCTTTTCCTTCCTCAACTCCTCAGGCGTAAAGCAACGACCACTCCTGGTCAAACCACTTATCTCAGTCTGGAATAAACGAAAAAGAGCTCGAACGTTGGAGGCATAACCATAATTATAAGGCATGGCGTTGTGATTCCCTTTTGTGTAGGACAGTTTAACCAAGATTAGCCTTGGGGGCCCATTAGCTGTTTGTTGGATCCGTATACTCCCGCCATCTCATCCCGACCTTCCATCATACTCACCTCACCCTCTGCTCTCCATGGGTTCAATTCTCAATTGCCCCATTTTTAACATTTTTGCAATCTTTTCACAAAACTCGATGCAATCCTCAATATGGTGTCCATCTCTTCCATGGAACTCACAATAACCACCTCCTCCGGATGGCTTTCCACATTTGCCTTTAGAAATCCTGATCGTACTAACATGTCGTACATCTTTTCCATAGACACCTTCAACACCTTGCATTGATTTCCAACTTCTATCATGCCTATTCCACTACTACTTGAGGCATGTTTAGGCAACGGGTTTGAATTAATATTGGGCTTGTCTTCAAAGGATACCCATCCTATCTTAATAAACTCCAACAATCTTTTCTTGAAAGCGTAACAGGTTTCAATCTCATGCTCGGGATTACCCGCATGGTACTCACAAGTCAACTCGGGCTTGTACCAAATTGGGAATGGTGGTTGTAATGGTAGTGTAGGGATAGGAGCGATGTGCCCAATGCTCAATAGTTTGGCATACATGTCCTTCAAAGGCATGGGTAGTGGCGGTAGTTGTTGAAGTGTATCTTATATAGGGTCTTTGGTAGTGATTTTGGTTGTTTGACTGGTTATTTGTTCGATTAGGGGAAAAAGGTTGGTTAAAGTTCATGTATGAGAATTGAGAGGTAGGTACTTGTGGATTGTGGGAATCTACTTTCTTGCCCTTATACCCGCCTTCCAAGTTGTTAATATCGCCTTTCTTTCTTCCAATAAAACCCTTCTTTTCCACCGGCACCACTATACGCCCAGCTTTAATCCCTTGCTCTATCCTTTCAGCTATGCGTACCGCATCATAGAAATGTTGAGAGGAACTACCCATTAGGTGCTCATAATAAGGTGCCTTGAAGGTATTAGCAAACAAGCTCACCATCTCTGTTTCTATCAAAGAGGGTTGGACATGCATTGCCTCATCCCTCCACCTTTGTGCATAGGCCCTTACTGACTATTGGCTCCTCTTCTCCATTGACATTAGACTTGTCCGATCTGGAGCAATTTCCAAGTTAAACTTGTACTGTTTAAGGAAAGCCTCCACCAAATCTCTCCAGCTTTTGATCCCGATCTTTGTCTAACCTCATGTACCAGCCTTAAAACGGATCCCGCTAGGCTATCTTGAAAGAAATAGATTAGCAATTTATCATCATGGATTGCTTCCGCCATTTTGTTGAGTAGGATCGAAGGTGAGTGTTTGGGCATTCCAAACCGGTATACTTAATGAATTCCGGTATCCGAAAATCTTTTGGCACCACGATGTTTGGTACCGAACATACTTGGCCGTCGCATAGGGTCAAACCAGTCATTACCCTCAACCGCCCTTAATCTTTCTTCCAGAGCAAATAGCTTGTCTTGCTCTATCAAACTAGGAGACCTATTATCCGGGACTCCCTTCGTTGTTAAGTCCACAGTGATTGGAGCGTGAGTTGGCTGGATAGGGGTGATAGGCACAAAATGTTGTTCATTGGCCGAGTTTGCCCCCCGGTTTTGAGATGCTTGAGGGATGTGAGTTGCCGGCGCTCCTTCAAGCCGTTGTGCCGATGTTCCCTCCCCATTCTTAGCTCTTAGAAGTCGCTCAAGTAAGTCGGTTAGCCGAGAAACTTCATTCTTTACGGACTCCAACTCGGTCGATAATTTGACTCTAAGTGAGCTCTCTCTTCGTTCTCCATTCTCGCTCTAGACCGAGTGTTGTGGATTTTGGATGTGGGACCTATGTTTCACGGTCTGGGATGCATGGAAAAATGTAAATGAATGTATGATAAAGAAACAATGCATGAATGCATATGTAATATGAGCTTGTTTTTTTTTTTTTTCAAAAAAAACGATCGATGGCCAACATTCCTCTTGTGTAATGGGCATGGACTCTTTTTTGTCGCGTTCCTTATCGGGAGTAGTTTTGCTCAAGCCGCGCTTTGGTAGGCTTATATTTTTTTTTTTACAAAAGGTGGGTCAAAGCCCCTTTTCATTAATATTGGCTAATACATCTCTTGAAAAGAGGGTACAAAATAATAAAAAGAAAAATATCTCAATCTTCCTCTTCATTCATATCTCTAGCCACTGGTAGGAAAGCGAGGCCTCGATTCTCAATTTTCTCTAAGAAGGCATCTGTCTCGACCAAGCTTTGTCGATAATCGAAAGATGTCCCTTCCCACCCTTCGAGCATTGGCTCTAATAATGCGTGCGTGAATGGCGCCTTCATCCATTTGCTCATCTACTTTGGCCATCTTCTCTATAAGCAACATGTTGTTCCGATTCAAGGTATTGTTGTTGGTGTCGATCTGTGCTTTATGTTTTTCTGAAACTTCCAACTTTTTGGTCAACTGTTTCACCTTTTCTCTTTCTTTGTCAAACTTCACCTTCAGCGTTCTAATTTCAATTTTCTTAGCTGCCAAATCTGCCTTCAAAACCTCCTCTTCATTCCCCTTTCTTTCAAACTCTTGTAATTAAGCTAGACGACTTTCTCTCATCATATATTTCTTGTTTAACTCATCATACTTCTCAATTACCTCCAACAACTCTCCTTGAACATGCAAGAATTTGTCCTCGACATTCTCTTGATAGCCGTTGAAGTCGGCTTTCAACGCTTCCAATTTAGAGCTGCTTTGCATCCAATCCAAAATCAGTCTTCCTTTTTCTTTCTCAGACTCTTCTATTACGGCCTTTCCTTTGCTCAATTGCAGCTCCAACATCCCTATTTTCGCATCTCCGGATTCGAGCCGTTCGTTTAGAAACACTCGCTTTTATCTCCTTCCATCATCATCCTTTCTAATGCTCGCTTTATCTCCCTTACTCTTTCCCAATTCTATTTGGAGCCTTTCTAATTGTTCCATAAGGTCTTCCTCATTACTCGACCTTTTTCTTTTCAATGACCCTTCTTCAATTCATGAAGGCCCATCTTGAGGACATGGCTTTTTCTGGAGCGGCAATCGGGGTCAAATTCCTCCACTTTTCATATCCTTCACTTGAGCTAGGGTCTCTCAAACTTTCTGACTCCTTTTGAATTAGAGTCAAATGGCACCAATCTTGTTTGATGGTTTCAAGAACTTCTCTCGCGGATTGATCCTTTAAAAACCCGAAAAATTCAGCAAGTCCCACAGTTCTTGGGATGTGTTGTATGCCACCTAATTGTCTTATAACCAGAGCCGGAGCATAGCTGACATAACCTGTGATCCCAATTAAAGGTACCCAACATTTTTGTCCACAACTTACTATGACATCAACCGATTTAACCTAAGGGGCCTTCCAACTAAAGTTGCTACTAGGTAACTCTTGCAGCTTTTTCATCCAACCCCGATCACCCAAGATTCCCCATTCTTCTTCCTCCACTATCTTCAAGGGTTTTTGGTTAAACCACCAAAAATTATTAAAGATCGGCTTCTTGGTTTCAACATGGCTTACCATCCGGATGTATAATAACCGAGTACAACATCTTACCGCGCCTTTCCCCGTCTTTCTAAAATGGTTGAGGGTCGCAAGGTCTCAGCTAATATGGCAGTTGTAGGGTTGACATGAGTATTTTCATATTCCACGAATGCAAGCAGTTGAGCTTCTAGACTTATAACCCCTTTTAAGCTTGGAAATAACACGAGACCATAGATCCCCGGAGCGATTAACCTGTCTCTTTCTAGCATTGAGACGTATTGCTCTTTTTTTCCTTTCTAATTCAACTTCCGGAAATTTCCACCTTAAACGCCGCCATTCTTCTCTAAAAATCTGCTCGGATGTGGAATCTTCAATAATTTTGACAACTCGAGAATCACCTTGTCATTTCTCAAAGGAAAATAAACCCGGTGTAGGTGTTTGGGAAACTCCGTCAACATTCCATACTCCTCTATAGTGGGACACAAATCCACATTTCCAAAGGAAAAGCATCTGTAATCGGGATCCCAAAAATTAATCAAGGCTTTGATTGCTTGGGTTCAATACTTCTATCTTTGCAATTTCCAACAATCGCCCATACTTCCCGAAAAATGCCGCCTCATCAATGTTCCGACTATGGCCCAATATTTTCTTCATCTCATATACTACGCAATTCGAGTCTTTGACTACTGGAAGCTTCCTTGCATCATATCTAGAGCAGTCTCCCTCTCGATAGTTGTGACAATTCAAAATTCTGCCCATATTCCACAGTAGAAAATTTGGTAATGATGGCCATCTTATCGTTTCAAAAGACCTAAAAACCAAATGCTTTATGGTTTAGGTTGTTTTATGCAAAAAGTACTTTGTGGAGCATACACCCTATAGCCGGTTCTAAATTTTTTATGCTTGACGAGGGTAGGTTGGCTATTCAGTCTCTAAAAAGGGTCTCTTGCTGTCCCGTTGATTGCCCTCGTGGAGGCAATATGGGGGCTTGTAGGCAATGAGATGGCACATGTACCAACTATTGCCGGCCTAAGCACTCAAAGTGAAGAGTTGGGGTTTACACAAACTTAAACCTTGACTAATCGTAAGGTAAGCCGCTAGTCCCCCACTTAACTTAAAGTTTGTGTGCTCTCAATAATCAAAGTATGTGATGCATGAGACAATTCTATATAATGCATGAACAATGTGTAAAATATGTGTAAAATATTTAAAGCATATACGCATGAGACAGTTCTATATTTAACAATAAACACACGAAAACAAAACAAATCAGACAAAAACAAAGCTTAGTCCACAAGGTCCCCAGTGGAGTCGTCATTCTGTTGCGGGTGCGCGACGTCGCGACGATCGTCCACCCTCAATATGTATGGGGGGATATATATATCTCGGTAAATATAGGGAGACAAGGAATTCTTTGTCTCTTAGCGGTGAAAAAAATGGAATGGGAGTCGCCACCTAGTATTTTGGTCACTAGGAACCCTAACTCGGTCTCGTAGATCGGGCACGGGGACCTGGTTGCGTAAAGGGAAGGTATTAGCACCCCAAATACGCCTTACCTAAGGTAAGCTGCATTGTTTGATTGTCTGATAAAAAAAGCTAAGGTGTTATTGTATTTCTAGTTGTTGGTTCGTTGATGGTTCAAGAAAAGTCCTCCTCAATAAGGAGGTCCTTATCTTATCGGGTAAAACCTAACCGTTCTAACGTCTATGTAAAAAAACATATTTTTAATATCAAGAATACGTTTTACGTATAAATTTATAATCCCATATACTAAAATAAGACAAAAAGATTTTTTTATAATTTTTAAAATATTGGCCTCGTTCTCATGGCCCGAATAAACTAGTTATTAAAGCCAAAATGCATGCTAATACATATATTGTTTTTGAAATTTTCTTTTGTTGTGTGAAAATATGATGTTATATATATATATATATATATATATATATATATATATATATATATATATATATATATATATATATATATTGGAGAGACTAGGCCGTATGCATGAAAACAAAACATTTTTTAATTTATTTTATTTTTTATGTCTTGACGAAAACCGGGTATTTTAATACCGGATTTGTATCTTTACAGTATAAAATACAAACCGATATTGATCAAAAAAACAGTAATAAAATTACAACAAAATTACATATTTTTGATATAATTTTTGCAGAATTTTCTAAAAAAATTTTCACACACACACACACACACATATATATATATATATATATAATATTAAATCGGGGGGGCCGGACTCATTAAAATGGATTGGGCCGATCTCGGCCCAAAAAACTAATATCCCCTTCTTGGCCGGGCCCGGCCCGGAAGCGGGGGCCGGGCCGGGATCCGCCCGCGCAAGAACCAAAACGGGCGGGGGATTATTTCCCCCCCCCCGCATGCGAACGCTATTCGTTCCGCATGCGAGAAAGAAAAAATAAAACGCAAGAATGAGGGAGAAGAAGGGTTACCCGGCGCGGAGGGGGCGGTGCGTCACGTGGTCCGTCGGCTTGGGCGGCGGTCTTTGCGGTGGCGGTGTTAAGCGGCGCTGTGGTTCCAACGGCGGCTCAGCGGTGCTCTTGTCTCCCACGATGCGGCGACGTTCTTCCGGTTCCTTCTTGTGCTTTCGTTTTCTACGTTCCTCGCAGTTTCTAGCTTTCCTTCCTCTCGGTGTTGGGTTTTTGGTGTCTCTCTCCTCTGTTTCGGTTGATTTTCCTCTCCTCTTCTCTCTCTTCGGTTTTTTTCTTTCTTCGGGTTCTCTCCGGCTTTTTTTCTCCTCCTTTCTGGTGTGTTTTTGTTCTATATTTATAGGAGCGAAAGGGCGCTGGGCCCTTCATTAGTGCGCCTGGGGAACGGGTTTCGCAGCGGCTGGTCGGCCACCACCCGCGACAGCAAGGCGCCGCTCCCTTGCTTTCGGCAGGGCGAGCGGCCGGTCGGCTAGTGGCTTCGATCGGTGGTCCAGAGTGTGGGGCTTCGGGTTGGTGGCCTTGAGGAGAGAGAGGCTGGTTTAAAGAAGAAAAAACCATTTTTCTTCCTTCTTCTGCATCGCGTCCAGAGAGGAAGAAGAAAGGGGAACAATGTCGTTCAAAACGGTACCGTTCGGTCCCCTTTCTTTTTTTTTTATGTATGAAACGAGGCGTCGTTTTGGATAAAACGCGCCGTTTCAATTAAAAATGGTGCCGAACGTGCCAAATTTCAAATCGGCCCTCAATTATCTTTTGTTTATTTCAATTGTGTCCCCGCCAATTTTGGTCTCTCGCCTCTTGTTGGCGCGTTTTTCACTTTAGTCCTTGGCCTCTGATTTATGCAATTGAGCCCTCAATTGATTAATAAAATTTCAATTTCTTCAATTAGGCCCCTGGACCGAATAATTGCAGCCCCTCCATTTACGCGCCTCTTCCAATTTGGTCCTTGGTTTCAGATTTTCTCAATTAAGTCCCCAATTGGCCCTTAAACTTCAATATTTATGCAATTAAGCCCTGATTTGACCTAATAAATTCCTAAAAAATATACTTTGGCCCAGAACTTAAATTTCTTCTAATAAAAGCCCAAATTGACTTAAAAATCAATTTTTCTGGCAATCAAATCCCCTATAAATTCATTTCAAAATCCAATTAAATCCATAAACATCCAAATTTGGGCTTTTTTCCTCAAATTTCAAATTTTCCTTCTCAACAGGGCTCTCCTCCTTCAAGAATATACTGTCAAAAATCCAATTTTTGTATTTTTAACCTCACTGACCAATTTTCCGACCATTTTCTGAGCGCTTCTGCCTCCTGTTATTTTTCTAACCTCCTTTGGCTATATATATATATATATATATATATATATATATTTTGTGGGGACCCAAAAATAGGTTACAACACTCTATATCAAGTACCCCTAAATAGACCAATTAATTATTTTCTTAAAAAATAGTGACTAACATATAGTTTGACTTGTTACTTTATTAATTATTCTAGCTCCCATGCCAAGGGACAGATGCTAGCCTAGTGAAAAATGTGAAAACTTCCATGAAGTTAATTAAGCAGCACTAATAAAAACAAATAAAAACAATAAAACAACTCCTTTCACATTTTACAGTGGTTATGCATTAAACTCTTCTCTCTCTCTCTTCAAAATGAGCATTGTTTAGTACAAATTTAATATCAAGAGACTGTTTGTGCGCCTTTTCCATGAAGTTGAATTTTTTATTTTTTATTTCATCCTTCATTGTTTGGGTTGATTGAGAATTAAATAATTTGTTTCGGTTTATTTTCTATAATATTATCTTAGTCTTATGATTTGAATCAAGAGTTTGACGGGTTAAACTGAGTTGACTTGTGTATTTTTTTTTGTCATTTGTTTTTAATTTTATCCTCTAATATTGGACTGATTGAGAATTGAGTTTCATAACTTGTTTTGTTTTGCTTTCTATTAGGTTATATTGGTCTCATGATCTATGTTTAACATGTTAACTCTAGTTGACTTGAGTTTTTTTAGTTTTTTTTTCAATATTAAGTTGATTGGGAATTGAATTTCAATATGTTTTTTTTTATTTGCTTTCCATGAGATTACCACATACTCATGATCCGAATAATGAATTTTACATGTTAACTTGAATTTACTTTAATCAATTCAATATTATGTTATCTTATTAAAAATTTTAGTTAAATAATATATTTTTTTAATTGTTTAGATTATCTTTTAACTTGTACAGTTTACCAGTTCACTTCATTTGAGTTTTTATGTAATTTATATTTTTATCTTCTTAAAAACACGCTAACTTAGATATTTTTTTTTAATTTTCATTTTTTGAAGTTTATCTGGCTTTGTAAATTATCTAATAACAAGTCAGCTTTATAAGTCAGATTAGTTGGGCGGCTACATGTATGAATTCTTCGAACTAGTTAGGTATTGAATATTTCAAACACAATCAACAAAATAAACCTACCAAATTCCAATCAAATAGAAAACAAAAGTGAAAGCCTTACAAATACACCTAACAAATTTAATTTTTTGGATGAAGAAAAAAACACTATAAGGAATTCACTGGTAAATTGATTATATTTTCCTTGTCAGGGAACTATAATTTCGTTTTATTTAGCTTGAAATTTAAGTAAACATAATATTTTGATTGCCGCATACACTCTTTAGATCAAACATGCTGTGGCATAGATATATACACATATCAAATTTATTCAGGAGTCAGGAGCACACGGCATGGGGAAGAGCAGGGCTGAAAAAAATCTAGACACTGTCCTTTATAGCTGCACTATACCCATTGTCATACTGCTTGCTCCAGAGCATAACACCTCCATACTTTGGTGAACCCTTGATAGATGGAAGAACCTGAGAAATGAGCACATCAGCAGGGATGAATCCACCACTAGGGGCTGCCTCGGGAGCAGCAGGTAGTCCCAGGAATATTTGATTGGATTGAACTGCGGTCCATTGGTTCCATGCACTCAAGAGACCGGTAGCATCATTTACGTATTGACATGGAGGATTGTTATAGAATTGAACCCACACGTAATCAAACAGGCCAGTTTGGATTGCAGTGTCTAGATTAGCATCTGGGAAGATGCATTGTGGAGCTGCAGCTAAGTATACCTTCCTCTGTTGGCTAAAGCCATTAAGTGCCCTAGCAAGATCATCCCAGAACTGGCCTGAACCTGACTCGATGTCAAAATCAACCCCATCTAGGATTGCATCGCCTAGCGGACGTGAGCTGGACTGACCACCAAGGAAGTTATTCCAAATATAGTTTGCAACTTGCCCTGCATCGTCGGCCGATGAAAGGGAGTAGCCGCCTGCACCACCTCCAATGGAAAGTAGCACCTTGATTCCTTGATTTTGACAAGATCTAATGTCATTGCTTATGCCGGTGCAAGTACCGGCGTTGGGGTCACAATGGCTTGCTAGGTTCAGCACTGGAGATTGGCCGTTGCCGAAACTAGATAGGAAAGCTACGTTCACAAATTAATAGTTTCCTGTGTTGCAAGTATCAGCTAAGCTGCCTTCATTGCCATTTTGACCCCAATAGATGGCGATGCCTGCACCATTTGAGGGTTTGCATAAGGAGACAGCTAAGATGGATAGAAGAAGGGTGATAGCTTTTGCTTGGCAAGCCATCTTGGATCTCAAGCTTGTTCTGTGTATCAACAATGTGGAGACGGAACATATTTATAGCTTCTGAGGACCATGCGTGTCTAGTTGTCTTAGTAGAAAAGTCTGATTACCGTGGTTTGTGGGCAAGAAATTGTTGCCGTTCTCATTGAAAGTATAGAAGAATTCTGCATAAAAATAATTGAGACAAGAATAAAGTACCATGGTTATTAAAGATTATACTGGTCTTCTATATTTACAAATAGTAGGACCAGGACGGTTTTGACTTGGCTGTCTAGGAAGATACCATTTAAGTCCCTCAGTGAGTTTCCTGGAATCGAAGGGGAGAAGGAACTGTTTTTGGGCAGTCTGAAATTGGTTTCCACTTTAACGATTCCATCAAATGCAGGCTATGAATTTAATTGTTATTAAGGGTTTTTTTTTCTGGTTTCATTAATTTTTAGGTTTTTGTTTAAAATTATTGTTTTTTAATGTGTTTTGATGTGTAGAAGTAAAAAATAATTTTAAAAAAATATATTATTTTTATATATTTTCGAGCAAAATACACTTTAAAAAACAATTATTATCATACTTTAAAACACAATCTAAAACAACTCCAAAAAACTGGTTAAATCCGAGTGACTTGACTAATCAACTTTTGATTTAATAAACCCGATCAAAAACCAAGTGAAACTCAACCAGGCCAAATTCAAAAAACTTTTAATTTTTTTTATCCAAAATGATGTTGTTTTATTAAAAAAAAATACAAAAATAAATGAAATAACCCAATAACTTTAAGCGTTTGACAGTGCAAGCAAAATGCTATTTACCTAAAATTTGAATTTATTTAGTTTAAAATTAGTTTTTTAAATTATTTTGATATCAAAATAAATTTTAAAAAATAATAAAATATTATTTTAATGGTAAGTGCTTGAAGCATATTTAAACTTCTTTTGTTCTTCTTTCTTTTACTACCTCCTGTGACAGCACACTTATCAGATGGCAAGTCCATGGGAGCGGCTCAAATTGAGTTTTGGTTTGCAACCCTCATTTTCTTTCTTAAAAATTTGACCCAAACTCACACCATCAAATTTACTTGTGACTCCATGAGGGTGAAATTCATCTCCCACAATAAGAAGGAGAGCTGAAGAAACCATAAAAGGCTTGACATTTACATAATTATTAGAAAATTATATAAATTATATTTATAAGCTTTAAATAATAGCTTAAATTTTTAGATTGAGATAATTATTTAACATGATATCAAAGTCTTGTTGACCAAACAGTTACGAGTTTAAATCTTACCACTTTTATTTTATTTGATAAAAATTAAGCAAAAGATAATGTAATTATATACAAATTTTAAGTCTAAAGAATTTTTACTTAAAAAATTATATTAAAAAATTATATAAATTATATTTTGAGATTTTTTCTAATAATTTAAATTTCTAGATGAAATATTTTATTAAGAAGAGCTGTTATCTTAAAAAAGAAACCAAAGCCCCCACAACCTTCTTTATACAGAAAACTCAAGAGATGTTGCCAATTAGGTGTGGATTTTCTGAAGACAAACTCACCCATTTCAATCCCAATCATGTCAAGAACCTTATCTTCAGACAACTCACTGCAATTTTCTTTTTGGTCTTTCTCAACTTCCCTTGAAAGCTCACGTACGTTCATAAAAGAATTGGACTGCCTTAAACATGTAATTTCGCAATTCCACCACCAAAATCTTCCAAAACCATTTTCCTTTGTTCACAACTACCTGTCTGTGATTTCATGAATTTCTAAGTAAATCTAGAAAACATGTCCAAGTTAACTAATTTAAGATCACAACACTTACTTTCCAAAGGCTTTTTACTCACATCTAATGTCTCAAGACTCAATTGGGAAGAAACTTTCTTACAACAAACATTAAAATCAAAAACTTTTGGCGAAACATTAATCCTAGGATAAATCAAGCCAAAAGGAACAAGAGCAGAACCTAAAACAACAGAATTACCAGAACAAAATCCCAAGTCTAAAACCTTAATCCCCCTCTCAAAAAGCTCAAAACGCACTTCAGACTCATCAAAATTAACACACCTAACTTCACATTTCAAATCAACCTAACTAAAGTGAATATATTTACTACCAAACCCTTCATTAACACTCTTAAAAACTCTATTAAACTTCTCATTAAACAAATTCCCATATGCTAAACACCAACCATTCAATTCCATGTTAAGAATCTTCGAAATCCACTTAAAAGATCTCATAATCGGTGAAAACATAATAACCAAATTAGAGTTAAGAACAAAAGAGTCAGAATTTTGAGATACGCCTATTAAAGAATCACAAGAATCAGACTCCCAGGCATACTCGTGAAGACTGCTCAATTTTAGGCAAGAGAGAAAGAAGACACATTGACCGCCCTCAGAGAAAAAGAAGACTGCTCAATTTTAGGCAAGAGAGAAGAGAGACTAGTTGAGAGAGAGTGAAGAGTGTGTAAAGTGGCTATTTGATAATAAAATTCCTCGTTGTTTTAAATTTGTGAGTTACGAAGAACTTAAATAGAGTTCATCTGAACTCATTCTATTACAAGGATTTGATTTTTAAAAATAAATACATGCCTAGCTAACAGATAAGATAAGTATATGCCTAACTTACAGATTCTTGAATACTAAACTCAATCTAGAAGGTCAAGGAAGGCAACCACTGGCCCAGACCATCACCTGTGACCGACCAGCCGCGACCACCGGCCCGCGGCCGCCATGCCGCCTTCACACCACCGTCCCACGCCGCCTTCACACTTGAAGGTTGAATTTTCTTGTTTTGAATTCGTGTATAAATAGCAAGCTGAGCTTATGCTATTATGTGTGGGAGATTAGAGAGAAACACTAGAAAGAGAGAGAGAGGGCGTGTATTAAGCTTTTGTGTTTATTTTTGCTTCGTAAGCTTTTGTTCTTGAAATAAAACTTTGTGTTTTATCCCCTCCGAGTGTTTCAAAGCCACCACCAGTGGTTTCTCCCACCAACAATTGGTATCGAGCCCCGTTCGTCGAAAAACGAAGTATTTTCCGGGATAGCCGAATTTTCAAAGTTGTCAAAAACAAGTTTTGATCATTCCACCGTGTAGAGCTCATCCATACGAACTCACCGCCGCAAAAATCAGCTCAATCGGACACCGGGGTGAGCCACACGCGCGCGCCTGACGATCCGGTGATCGTAGCCCGATCGCACCCACGCGCGCGAGGAAGAAGACGAGTGACGTCCACGCGCGCCATATTCAAGCCGTTTAAGCCGAGCCGCGCCGAGCCGCAAGCCGAGCCTCCAGCCGAGCCGAAGAATATTCCCGAGAATATTCCCTTTTCAAGCCGAGCCGCTCTTAGCCGAAGCCGAGCCGATAGAATATTCCACGGAATATTCCGGTTCAACCCAACGAACCGCCCGACGCCCGGAATTGGTTTTTGGACCGGTTCACCCATTTCGGACCTGATTTCTACAAAGTCGACCGGTTCCCGACTATTTCGACCATTCCGGATCGATCTACAGTGTCCGTTTGGCCAAATTCAACTTCCAGAAGGTGATATAGTCATTCCAAGAGCAAAATGACTACGGAAAATGTACATACACTCATTCCGAAGGCGACCAAAGACAACTATGATAGTTGGTGCATCAGATTAAAGGCATTCCTTGGTTCACAAAGAGTGTTTGGAGATTGTACACTATGGTTATGATGAACCGAGTCCAAAGAAGAAGAAGATGCTTTACAAGAGGCACAGAAGCAAGCCCTGAAAGTCAACAGAAAGAAGGACAACAAAGCGAAGACCATCATCTACCAAGGTCTTGATGAAGATACATTCGAGATCATAGCTTCCGCTGAAACATCACATGATATATGGGAGGCTCTCCAGCGAAAGTACAAAGGTGCCGACGAATCAAGAAGATTCGTCTTCAATCTTTGCGAGGTGAATTTGAGTTATTACAAATGAAGTCCTCGGAATCTATTTCGATTATCACACAAGGATTATGGTGATAGTCAATCGGATGAGGAGAAATGGAGAAGCCATCGTAGATTCTCGATTCACGAGAAAATTTTGAGATCCCTAGATCCAAAATTTGATTTTGTTGTTGTCGCCATTGAAGAGTCCAAGGAAGTGGACAAGTTGACGGTGGATGAACTTATGAGTTCTTTGCAAGCTCATGAGCAGAAGATTGTAAAGCGAAATGGAGATAAGGCCATCGAGCATGCCTTACAAGCAAAGCTGTCTCTCAAGGAGAGATATGAGCAAGGGGAGACTTCAACACGTGGATATACCACTCAAGGAGGAAGTCAACAATCCAGAGGAGGATTCCGGAGATTCCAAGGAAGAGGTTCTTGGAATACAAGCTTCAGAGGAAGAGGTGGTAGAAACACCACCAGAGGAGGTCGAGGACAACAAGCATTCACTCCTAGAGGAAGAGGAGGCGGTTACAATAACCGTGACAAGAGGAATATCCAATGTTATAGTTGCAATCAATTTGGGCACTATAACCGAATGCAAAAGGAAAGCTCCATTGGAGATACATGAGCAAGCCAACTATGCGAGAGAAGGATGACGAGAGAAGAAGCTGCATTTCTTGTCCAACAAGAACTTGGCGAGAAACAAGAAAATATATGGTATCTAGATACTGGAGCCAGCAATCACATGTGCGGCTACCAAGAGTTATTTAGTGATCTAGATGAGACCAAGCAAGGTCTAGTTACTTTTGGAGATACCTCAAAGGTTCCATTCAAAGGTAAAGCGGCATCCCAATCAAGTTGAAGAACGGCGATTCAGCTACATCGCCGATGTGTATTATGTCCCAGCCATAAAGCGAGAACCTGATCGGCTTAGGTCAACTTTTGGAGAGAGGGTATACTTTTTACTCGAAGAATTGTCATCGACAATTAGAGACAACAATTGGAGATTAATGGCCTATGTGAAAATGTCCAAGAATAGGATGTTTCCTTTGAACATCCAGTATGATGCAAGCAAGGTGTTTGAGTGCCATCACCAACGGTGAAGAATGGCTTTGGCACCGAGGCTTGGACATCCGAATTTCACGAGCTTGAAGATGCTAGCAAGCAAGAAGATGGTCAAAGGTATGCCTCACATTGATCATCCGGATGAAGTCTGTGAGAGTTGTGTCCTCAAAGAACATCACAGATCCGGTTTTGCCAAAGAATTCAACTGGAAAGCAAAGAGGCCCTTGGAGTTAGTACACACGGAGATGTGTGTGGCCCAATTACGCCTATGTCGACCTGGAGAATAGGTACTTCCTCACTTTTATTGATGATTTTAGTAGAAAGACGTGGATATACTTTTGAAGAGGAAGTCGAAGTATTCAATTGTTTTAAAGATTTTAAAGCAATTGTGGAGAAGCAA
This sequence comes from Populus x sibirica, assembly GCA_019202695.1. Lineage (NCBI taxonomy): Eukaryota > Viridiplantae > Streptophyta > Magnoliopsida > Malpighiales > Salicaceae > Populus > Populus x sibirica. The sequence goes on from JAGMVL010000053.1 coordinate 485,940, forward strand.
AGTGGCTACATGATCGAACCGTGAGATCGATCAAGGTGGAGAATATCTGACAAATGACTTTGAAGCCTATTGTACACAACAAGGCATCGGACATCGGACAACGCCGCTTATACACCACAGTCTGAATGGTGTAAAGTGAAAGAAAGAATCGCACGATTCTTGACATGACAAGAAGTCTGCTCAAAGCAAAGAAGTTGCCCAAGCAATACTGGGTCTGAAGTCGTATCATGTGCAGTGTATCTATTGAATCGCTGCCCACCTGGAAGTGCTCAATCTGTCACTCCGGAAGAAGCATGGAGTGGTCACAAACCAAGTGTTACTCATCTACGAGTATTTGGTTGTGTGGCATATGCAAAGATCCCGGATGCAAGAAGGAGAAAGCTCGATGATAAAAGCGAGAGATGCATCTTTGTGGGATATGGTGAAAGAAGGATGGGATACAAGTTGTATAATCCCATCACAAAGAAGGTAATCATGAGTAGAGATGTTATCTTTGAAGAAGATAAATCTTGGGAATGGAAGAATGACCAAGAAGCGATCAAATGGATCACCACCGATTTGATCCTTGAAGGTGAAGAAGTACCAACAAGTACTTGCAGAAGAACAGATTGTGCCAAGTTTGAACCACAAAGTCCGGTACACAGATTCCCTGTATTCAACGGGAGGAACTCACCGGGAGCATCATCATCAACACCAAGCATCAACATCCTCATCGTCGGAAGGACTAAGAAGGATGAGGAATCTTGAAGAGTTGTATGATACCACTCGGTCATGGAAGATACAACTCTATTTTGTTTCTTTGCGAGATAGTGACCCACTAAGCTTCGATGAAGCTATCACGAAGAGAAGTGGATAGAAGCAATGGATGAAGAAATACATGCCATTGAGAAGAATGATACCGGAAGCTGACTTATCTACCGAGGAAAACAAGAAAGCAATAGGTGTCAAATGGGTCTACAAGACGAAGAAGAACGCCAAAGGAGAAGTGCAAAGATACAAAGCCGATTAGTGGCTAAAGGCTACAAACGAGAGAGAAGGCATTGACTATGGAGAAGTATTTGCTCCGAGTAGCCCGGCTAGAAACAATCGGGATCGATGATCTCACTAGCCGCACAACATAGATGGAAGATCTATCAACTCGATGTGAAGTCGGCATTTCCGAATGGCTTCCTAAAAGAAGAGATCTATGTTGAACAACCACTTGGATACATTGATGCGAAAATGAAGGCAAAGTATACAAGTTGAAGAAGGCTCTCTATGGTTTGAAGCAAGCTCCGCGTGCTTGGAATACTAGAATTGACAGGTATTTTCAAGATAATGGATTTGAGAAATGTCCATATGAACACGCCATATATGTGAAGAAAGGAGCAGATGGCAAAGCATCTTATTTGCGTGCCCGTATGTTGATGATTTGATATTCACCAGGCAACAACCCTACCATGTTTGACGACTTCAAACAAAGCATGGTACATGAGTTTGAGATGACCGACATTGGTCTAATGTCACATTTTCTTGGCTTAGAAGTAACGAGAAAGAAGAAGGGATTTTTGTATCCCAAAGCGGTTACGCCAAAGATATTCTTGAAAGGTTCAAGATGGAAAGTGCGCAATCCGGTATCAACTCCAGTTGAGAATGGAGTAGAATTGAGGAAGAGTAAGGTTGGAAATGTTGATCCAACTTACTTCAAAAGCTTAGTAGGAAGCTTAAGGTACTTGACATGTACCAGACCGGATATACTCTACGGAGTCGGACTCGTCGCGAGATACATGGAGACACCAGACAGTCTCATTTGAATGCGGCCAAGAGAATTCTTCGCTACATCAAAGGCACAATGAATGAAGGTATGTTTTATACCTCAAGAAAAGACTATAATCTTGTAGGTTACTCGGATAGTGATTGGGGTAGAGATCTGGATGAAAGGAAAAGCACAACAGGGGTTTGTCTTTTTCATGGGAGACACATCTTTCACATGGTCATCCAAGAAGCAATCGATTGTCACATTATCAAGTTTGTGAAGCTGAGTATGTTGCGCCAACTCAGCCGTATGCCATTCAATATGGTTAAGGAATATCTTTGAAGTTTTTGGGATTTCCTCAAGAAAATCCTACGGAGATTTATATTGACAATCGATCAGCAATCGCATTGGCAAAGAATCCGATATATCATGAAAGGAGCAAACATATTGATACACGTCATCACTTTATCCGGGAACATGTGAAGAATGAAGAAGTCCAACCGATATCTTGCAACACAAATGATCAAGTTTGAGACATCTTCACAAAGCCTTTGAAGAGAGAAGTATTTATCCGATTAAAATTCATGCTTGGCATGATATCTCTCGATTGAGTTTAAAGGGGAGATTTGTTGAATACTAAACTCAATCTAGAAGGTCAAGGAAGGCAACCACCGGCCAGCCGGCCACCACTGTGACCGACCAGCCGCCTGCCACCAGCCCGCGGCCGCCATGCCGCCTTCACACCACCGTCCACGCCGCCTTCACACTTGAAGGTTGAATTTTCTTGTTTTGAATTCGTGTATAAATAGCAAGCTGAGCTTATGCTATTATGTGTGGGAGATTAGAGAGAAACACTAGAAGAGAGAGAGAGGGCGTGTATTAAGCTTTTGTGTTTATTTTTGCTTACGTAAGCTTTTGTTCTTGAAATAAAACTTTGTGTTTTATCCCCTACGAGTGTTTCAAAGCCACCACCAGTGGTTTCTCCCACCAACACAGATAAGATAAGTTTTACAGAATGGTTATTCTTTTGAAACAGGATTTGAACATGTGTTGGTGACGTGTTCTTCTATAAAGGGTATTGTTGGGGTGGTCAAAGGAGAGGGAAATAGGAGAGAAGAGGAGGTTTGAAGAGGAAAGAAGAGGGGAAAAGAAGGAGAAAAAGAGTTTGTAAGAGAAGAGAGAAGTGAAGAGGGGAGGGAAAGAGAGGAGGGGCTTGATGGAGGAGAGAAGGCAAGTGATGTAAGGTTTTGGGGAGTGGTGGAGGAGTAGAGTTAGGTCTATGAGAAGAAGGATGTGTTGGGTTTTTGTGTAGTTTGTTATTGGATCTGCCATTATTGGAGATTTGCGAGCGGATGAGGAGGAGGGAGGAAAGGGAGGGTGGAACGGTGGGTTGGAGGAGAAAGGGCAAGTTTTGAGGATTTTTTGGTGGGATTTTTTTTGTTGATCAAAAGACTTTATATCTGTTTTTTTTTTTTCAAATATTTTTTAAAAATAAAATAATATGATTTTAATTAAAAAAAAATTAATTTTTTATTGAGTTGAGCCAATAAATTTTATTAAATAAATTCTAACTTAATTTAATTTAAAATCCAAATCAAAACAATAAACTAAGTTAATATATTAAATAACTAAATCATATCAAATTTAATACCATTATAAAAAAAAAATTCAAATATAATTCAATACATGATCCAATGAGATGCTCATATTTTTAAGTTACATTAACTCACAACTTATGAAGTTAATTCAACTTATAAATTATTTAAAAAGTATTTTATATCATGTAACAATTGTTTTTAAAGGATTTTTTATTTAAAAATATATTAAAATAATATTTTTTTTATTTTTAAAATTGCACGATAAAACAATCCAAAAATATTTTTTAAAAAACACGATACCACTATAAAAATAAACATAGCCTTCATTAATTCATAAATATGATTTTTTTCACTTTTAAATAAAGATAAAAAAAATAATATGTATTTTATTTATATTTATTAAAGTTTTACTTGAATCTATGATGAGATAGGCAAATTAATAATGTTTTAATTAAGTTTCATCAAATCAATTAATTTATATAATTTGATTATAAACCCGGTCCAAATACCCGCACCTTAAACTTCTTTTTAAACTGTGTGACTAATTTTTTTTAAAAAAAAATTTATATATATTTTCAAATTATTTTAAATATTAACATCAAAAATAAATTTAAAAAAATAAAAAATATATTATTTTAATATATTTATAAATAAAAATCACTTTCAAAGCCTACTGCTATCACATTTCTTATCATTCCCTTAACTCTAAAGACGAAGATAATGAATGTCTCCTTTGCTCATTCAAAACACTCTCTCTCCACCTTAACACCCTCCAAGCTTCACCAAAACCTCCCATCTCCAATCCATCCCAACAAAAATTAAATGAATCCATAAGATTAGGACCAAATAGAACAAAAACATGACCACCATTTCTTCCTTCCTTGCCACTACTAACACCCCCCTCTCCTCGCACCCTTCAACTTCTACTCATGCTTCCAAAGTCTCTCACTTTCCTTCGTTGCATCCATCCCTTTTCTCTAAATCTCCTTCATGTCCTTATCCTCTATGTAAGTTTCCAAGAAAACTCAAAAGAATAGTTTCTTTAAAATCATCAGAAGCAGGGGAGATATCATCAACAGGAGATGAGTGGCTACAAACACTCCCTGACAAGAAAAAGCCTTTGTACTCTCATAGTTTGCCTTGCATTGAAGCTTGGTTGAAGGGTTTGAGGTTTTACCAAAGCAAGGAGAGCCGTGCTATTTGGTTTGTTGAGAAACCTGATTGGCATGCTCAGTTATCACTTGATGTCACTGATCTTTATATAAGGTAAAGTTTGGTTCTTTATGGTTGTTTTAGCATCTGGGTTTTTGTTGTTATGTTTGTTAGTGTATGTGAGTAATTGCTATCAAGTTTTCAACTTTGCATACGATCATTGTGGTTTGGTGAATTGCCACTGGTGTGGTCATGATGTAGTCTGTTTGAGTTATCTTTTACAGTGAATGATTACTGTGTTTTTGTATTATGTTCATTATTTGGATTTATTTTTATTATTAGGTTGAGTGGTTTCTACATGTAATTTGGAATTTTTAGAAAAGAAGGAAACTTGAGCTGGCAAGGAAAAATTGGTGATTTGAATTAGTGAACAACAGATAATATTGTTGTTAGATGCATCATAGCTTCCATTAAATTATCTTTGGAGAGTTTTTAATGGCGTTTGCTGTCATCTAACAAGTCAAGTGTACTTTGTTATAGCTACTGCTCGAAGTTTGTTTGTCAATCTTTGGCTACACAATCCCGATTGAAAATATTTGTATAATGATGGAAGTGAGATTATTCTTGTTAGTGATGGGAACTCTTGCTTCGAAAGAATTGATAAAAAGGATCTAGCTGATCCCAACTAGTTTGAATCTAGGAATTTAGTGAGGTTTGATGAATAGATGAGCTTCTATGATATGATAATTTTGGTTGATGTAACGATAACCTTTCTAGACCAGCAAAAGGCTGAAGAATCACGTTAATACCTTTCCATTTTATCTAAAAAAAGAGCACATCCATATTTCCTCAATTAGTCATGTTGTACACTAGAGAAGTAATCTAGCAAGTGTGTCAAGAGGTTTGTGCTCATATGAGGTTTGCATTTGGGGAAGAAGAATAATATGGTGTGGAGCAATATTATCAAAATATTAGTAGTTTATGGATGATTTGAATTAATAAATTGTAGTTGGTTTGATAAGATCGAAATCTTTGCAGCTATGTATAAATTAGAGTTTGAATTAGCAATTGTAAGAGTATCTATTCACTTTTCAGTGGAAGTAGCTAGGGAATAATTGATGACAGAGATACATAAACGTGATGAGTTTGTGTTGCTTTGGATAAATAGTGTGTGTGGGAATTGAAAGGTACGATGCTTTGGAGATGGAGTTAGATAGATGATTGCATGGCATATACCTACACAATGCGAGAGAAGTTATGGGACCATCACAAGCTTCTTCTTCATGATCATATAGAAAAATAGTTTCATGCTAATAGATCATGCAAATAAAAGTATTTAAGCATGATCAAAAGTCAAGATGGATTAGTGATTGCGTGAAGGAAATTGGTACCAATATGTGGGAAGTTGGAGGTCGTGTGATCAATGACAATAGGAAAGTTAACAGAAAGGTTAGCCCTGTCCAGCAAATATCAATGGGTCTTATGTCATTGGTGCAGAAATTTAGGACTAGCTCATAGGCTCATGCCGCCAGATCAATTGGTTAAGATTGATTCAGTTTGGGCTAGTCGAGTGCCCTCCTCGAAATTTGGGACATAAGCTATGGTTTTCATATCATGTTATGTTCTTTAAGAAGATGATTTCTCATTTTAAACGGCGGCTTCCATATTTTATATATGTATTTTTTTACTATTGTAATGGTTTGTGCGAGACCTTCTTTGAACTATGTACAATTGAAGTTTCTCTACCATCAATCTTCTAAAATATGAAGATGATGGCACCTATTCAAGAGTAAGACCAATGCAATGATGACATTGTGCTCATTGAATCTTGGTTGGGATTCAATAAAAGGAAAGGAATGGTGGAGAAAAGTGGATAACTTTAAGTGGGAAACAAGGTTTAATTGGTTCTGCGGCTTGCACGAGAGTTCACTCTTCCCTATTCTCCCTTGCTATTCAAATTTTGAATTCTCAACCTGCTAGGACTAATCGATCAATTTATCAAATTGCACAAATTAAGATATCATTGTTTATCCAGGGTAGTTAGATTTTACCATTGGAGATGGATTCTGAAATGCTAATTTGATGTAAAAGGGAGGAAATAAGTCTTATACTCAGTTACACTATTCATCCTTTTAGATTTATTGCTTGGCTAAACAGACTATATCTTGTGATGCAGGTACTTGAAGAATGGACCAGGGAATCTTGAAAAGGATGTGGAGAGGAGATTTAGTTATGCATTGAGCAGAGAAGATATAGAAAATGCCACTCTTGGAGGACCATAAAGAAAATGAAAGTGATCATTTCATCTTTTGAATGGTCTCCATTGTTTATTCATGGGAATATCTCATAGGACTTGCATGGTGTTCATTCTAAATCCTCATTACGAGCGTACGCTCTCCTTTCAAAAAAAAAAAAAAAATTCTTTTGATGTATCCCAAGTTGTCCAATTCCTTCTCAATGGGCTTTGATGATTGATAAATGCATTCGTCTTTGGTCTCTGGTCTTGATCAAGCATGCTCTCTTTTTGCTTCACCATTCATCATTGGAAAACAGAGGAACATGCTTTTACGCTATCAAAATCTACAGCTTTTGCATCATTTTTCGGGACAAAAGCGGAGAAAAAAGAGGAAGGAAGCAAAAAGCCTATAGTTCAAGTTTCGGTAGCACCACCTTTTGTATTCTTCGTAGAGCTCCTGGATTCAACTCCGGATGATAGTTATCACCGATGATTTTGACGAGTGTGATTTCCCGGTATCTATCCACACTAAGGAGTTAGTTTGTAGGAGTGTGGATCGATACAGGGAAATCACAGTGGAGTGGCACCAGGCCTGCAACCTGATGCTCTTGCAAAAAGTGGCCAATTTCATTGAATTGCCAAGAAGAATTTGCAAAACTTGATATTTGAATCTAGTTCAAAACTGATGTTAGGAACTTCAGTTCCTCCTCCACATTTCTCCCTCCTAGACCTACGGTATTGTTGCAATATCGTACGACCTACTTGTACTAGTACAAGTACAAAAAACATGGGGGTAGAAAGTGTTTTTCATCCACTGGTTAGATGATGATTATATACAAATTAAAAACTATATATGAGCAAGAATTGGAAAGTATGAGCAAGAATTGGAAAGCACCTTCCACATCTCCTAGTCAGTATGCTAAGAAAAGGGGTCCAAAATGCATCTCACTGTCCCTTTAGAGAGAGTAGGATCTTGAGGTATTATTCCAAATCGTGACCTCAAATCATGAAGTCCAATCTCAGAAATGTCAGCGCCATCCACTACAATCTTTCCTTCCTCTCGGTTCCACCAACCGAAATAAAGCACCGATAAGAGTAGTGTTTCCACTTTCAGTTCGACCAACAATACCAAACTAATCCGAGAAGAACTAGTGGTGTGTCAGGTATATTTCTAATCTGTTTCATATGAACCTTTTCAGCCCTGCTTGCCTTCATCAATTGTCGGTCTACCCTAAACGACAATTTCGGTATAAAAATTTCCCTTTACCTCACCAATCCATATGAGTGGAGAATTTATTATAATTTTAAGTTATGTTTTAGGAGAATTTGGAATTTATTTTAACATTTTGGATGCAAATACTTTAATAAGCATATACAAACATACTCTAAGAAAATTGATATAATGTTCTCTTATTCTCTTTAAAAGTTCTTAATTGAGAAATCAAAATACTTCAAAAATAAAATTGATATAAAAAATAATTTTAAGGTAAATTAATATTACATGTTGTTACTCATTTTTGGACCCCACGTGTTAGAGACAATGTATACCTCTTTCAAACCAAGTGCATGAGTGTAGCTCATATTTGCTAGAAAATTAACAAAAGTAGAGAAAGAAATATTTTTTTTTCGAAACCCTATTTAAGTTGTTTTCTGCTCTCTTTATCCTTCCCCTTTCTTTGCCAAAATCATCGGGTTTTCTTAGACCGACTAGGGTCTTCATAATGCTAAATTCATTCCTTCGTTATCTTGTTTTTAAGGTTGGATAAATCCCTTAAATTTTGCAAAAACTGATTCTGCTGCTATTGCAATTTTTTGTTCCAAATTAGGCTTTGATTCTGACTTGGTTTCATACGATATCTAACCATCCTAGCTATATGCTGTCGCTCATGACATGTTGAAAAATTGACCTACACCTTTATTGGGTCCTAGGAATCACTGATCTTAGGGAAGACTCTTAGTCGATTTGGATGCTCGGCATTGTTAAATCAAGAACCTTTTTGACCAACGAGATTATCGCGCATTCTGTTCTTTAAAACGATTTTATCTCAATTCGACTCCTTCATCAAAGTTGTAGTCCTAAACGCGTAGATAAATTTGGGCTTTTGAATTGCTTGATTTCAATATCAGAAGCTCAAGATATTCCCGTTTGAATATCTAGTGTGAAAGCGAGGATTCCGCGGCGAGAAGGATCACGACCCGATTTTTGCACCGAAAACTCTATTTCTGTCACAAATTGTGATGATTTGTTCTTAGGTCATACTCTCGGTCATATCGGGATTCTCGACATTGTCGGTTCTAAATCGGATCGGGAGACCCTTTTTGATCAACCAGATTGCGCGGATTCTCGTTCTTTAAAACGATTTTATCTCCTTTCGACTCCTTCATCAAAGTTGTAGTCCTAGACGCGTAGATAAATTTGGGCTTTCGAATCGCTTGATTTAGATATCAAAAGTTCAAGATATTCCCATTTGAATATCTAGTGTGAAAGCGCAGATTCCCGCCGCAAGAAGGATTTTTTTTGCCCAAGTTCGCGGGATCGATTCGAAGGATTTTTTTGGACCAAGGACTGAATCAAAAAGTGCTAAAATGAGGGATTGATTTGAAGAAGGATATTGAAAGCTGGAGAGGGGGGTGGATCATCATAAATGACAGGATTTGTACCACAACGAATAAGGAAAACAAGACTTTGCAACCTGCACCCTCCATCCGATTTCTTTCTTTTTTCTCCGCAAATTCCCGCTGTTTTTCCTTTATCATCACGCCTGATTTTTGGAGTCGAAGACCACGTTTTTGTTGCCTCATTTTAAAGGGAGCAGTGGCCCTATGGAAGGAAAGAAAAGAGCCACACCCTCCTCTAAAACCGGGAAAGAAATCGGACGTAAAGCACCAACACAAAATCGAATATTGCGGTTTCCTTTTTGCGTTTTTTAGTGCAAATCAGTAGGGATTTGCGTCCTAGGATTAATGCATTGAATCCTTCCTAAATAGAGACATATTTAGACTATATATAAGCCCTTCTAATGACCTAACGGGGGGCAAAAAAAAAAGAGAGCGAGAAGAGGAGAGCGAGAAAAATAAGAGAAAAACGGAGAGAAAAAAAAAACCAAAGAAAAGAAAGGGAAGGAAAACGCAAGAGAGGCAAAGCGACGGGGAAACCAGTTATTTACCAAGACATAGCTGAAATAGTTCATCCGCTTCAACATCTCTATTTTCGTCTGTCATTTTCCAGTAGCTAAGGAGACATAAGTGAGCTGTCTTTCAGTCTTTGGTTTTTATTTTCTGCAAAACGGGAGCCGCAGGTATAAGCCCCAATCTCTCCTCCTTTGTTATTTTTATACTAGGCATTCGGTTGCAAAGCTGTTTCTTCCCTCTGAATAATTGGTTTCTGTTTAGAAAAACCAACGCTTGCCTATTATTTCTTTCATGATTTTTGAGTTAAGATGCTGTCCATGTAAAAAGGATTTGTCTTTCATGTTTAGGAACTTTTACATTTAGGGACTTTCCTTTTGTTTTCCTTACACCACTTGGAGAAGAAATCAGCCGGCCTTTGTTTTTTTTAGTGATTGCTCCCAGTTTTATTTTGTTCTTCTTTGTCTGCGCATTGAGTTGGCTTTGATTTTTTTTTTATTGCTTTAAGCTTATTATAAATCTTAGAATATATATGACGGCTGTTTAGCTTTTATTGCGATTTTTCTTTTGTGTTTAATTGTGATGCTTGTGTTTCGATAAAAAAAAAAGTTTTCTTGTGTGTTGCATACGGCCAATACCCTAACATGTTTTGAATGCTCTTTTTTTTTATATACAAAAAATATTGGAAGTTTCGAAAATGTGTTTTCGCATGGATTTCTTAAACACAACAAAAATTATTTTCTTGCATTTCTGGATTTTACAACATGTTTGTAAAACTCCAAAGGGTATTGGCCAATATTCCAAAAAATATAAAAATCTTATTTTGGGGGGAATTCATCTATTATTCACCGCTAATGTTTGGATAAAGAAATCCTTAAAGGACGAATATCCAAAATATTATTGGGAATAATTTGTTATTATTCACCGTTAATATTTGGATAAAGAAACCCGGAGTGGTAAATATCCAAAATAATTTTCTAGGAATAATAAATCCGCACACATCCTTGAAAGAAGCCTTGATTATAATCGAGGACATTTCAATTTTTTACTCCACGGTTTACGAGCCGTGAGAGTATAAAACACTAAGACAAAAAAATAGATTTTTAAAGCACCCTAGATTTCTAAATTTTTGTCCCTCCTCCTTGCGATTTACGAGTCGCAAACTCTTGAAATACCAAGGGAAAATGAGCTTGTAAAGCACATGGAATCTCCTTGGATTTCTATCTTAATAAATTTAGTTAGAATCAAACCGAGAAAACTGATGGGATTAGAAAACACCAACACCATAGCAATTATAAGACAAACCAAACACCAAGCGACTTACCTTACGTAGGGCGTACTAGGGGTGCTAACACCTTCCCTTTACGCAACCAGTCCCTTGCCTTAGAATCTATGAAAGACCAGTTAGGTTTCCTATTGACCATAACACTAGGTGGCGACTCCATTTTACACAAAAAAACAAAAAGACCCTGAAAGCAATCGAGGGTCGCCGCGACGCCGCGCTCCGCTCGCGAGGGTGCGACATTACCCTAATAGTTTATGGTATATTTGAGGTTTGCCATTTTTTTTTATGTACAACTTAATATTCCCATCTCATTAATTTTACAATTTTCTTATATTTGGTATATATTATTAACTAGTAACTTGCTACTATATATGATCATGTTGCTAAGGTCATAATCCCCATGGGCATAGGTTGATATGATAGTTAAGGAGATTAACCATGTTCCTTAATTTCTTAAGTTTAAATTTTGAGGCCATTAACTATGAAAAATTATGAATTTCTTTTTAAAAATTATAAAATTGTAATTTTAAAATTATTGGAAGGGATTTCATCTCAATTGAATCGAAAACTAATCTAAAAATACTGTTACTATTGAATAAATAAAAAGAAGAAGTTATTTGTGCATATGTCTGCAACATATCGCTTAAAAACTTCTAATAAAGAACAGATAGCATTGCCAAAAAAAGAAGTTATAACTATTAAAATAATTTGCATCCACTGATTTACAAGCATCCATCATCCTGGTTACAAGTCGAGCATATTAATCTTGATAGAACTAGATTAAATCTAAAATGTTGTTTAATTGTTTTTTTAAAAGATATTATTTTAATAAAAAATTAAGAAGAAAGATCAAAGCAAGTTTTAATCGGATTGTTGGTGAAATACAACCTGCGTATGACGTAAAGGATGGATTAAATTAATTTGTTGATGATTATTTTCCCAATTTTCACCAACTAAGATTAAGAAAAACTAAGCTCTTGACACTTGTGAAAAATGGCTGACTGCACTCAATTTCCCAGTAGACATTAGCAAGCTTGATGTTTGAATACAAGTGCAAAACTAAGGATAGGAACTGATATTCCTCTTCTCCATTTCTCCTCCCTAGCCCTATAGTATTGTTGCAATATCATACATCATACATCATACTTACTACCTGGTCCTGGCATCCTTTTCTTTGCTGCCAAGCTAGGGTGAAATGCGAAGTGGGATACACGATAAATAATATTCAGCTTCAATGTGATTCTGCAGCGTGTAAATGAGACCAGTACTCCTTCACAAGTTGTCCAAAAAGTGAACCTTCTGTCTTCATTAACTTCTTCGGCTTGTCGTACTCGACTAGTTTTCCTGAAAGAGAACAAAAACAGCTCAGTGATACCTTTTGGAATTTCTTCTGAGATTTATCTCCATGAAGTTGCAGCTACAGTCGTCTCTCGTTCTCAAGTGTTAGGCTGTGTTTTTGTCGTCTTCTTTTTTTTCAAATGGAAACCAAGGTTTGGCAATAGATCGCCTTATAGCTCTGGTATTTTGGGGTCACTCCAGAAAAATAAGCCTCTGCTAAGATGTTGGATGGCATGGATGAATGATCAGTTACATGAGATTATCTTGGAGTGGCGACAAATCAGTGCAAATCCGTAAAGTCACCATCGCTAATCTGCAGGATATAGATAAGTGCATTTTTTAGATAAGAATTAAAGAAATGAAACTTACCATCGCTAATGGAAAGTACCATTGTGCAATCCATCATTGTTGGTATCCTGTGAGGTACTGTGATTACAGTGCAATCTGAAAATTCAGTCCGAATAGTCTTTTGCAAAACCAAGTCGGTTGCATTATCAATTGATGTGGTTGCTTCATCAAGCACCAGTACCCTACTCCTCAAAAGGGCACAGCCCAAGCAAAATAATTGTCTCTGCCCCATGCTCCAATTCGATCCATCTTCCACAACTGTGTAGCAGGTTGTTAATCATTCTCTGACTATTACAATCGAAAACATACACTCATTATTTTCCATGTAGGGGAAGAAAGCATACCTAAAGAATCTAGACCCTGCTCTTTCGCATGTACAGCCTCTCGAAGCTGACACTTTCCGAGAACCTTGAAAATAAGAAACAAAGTTTAAGTTAGAAAGCATGAAAGTAGAAAACAACGGTTCTGCTGGTTTATAGACAATGATTACTAGATTAAAATGTCAAATTATCTTGAAAAATTACCTCCCATATCTCCTGGTCAGTATGCTGGGATAAGGGGTCCAAATTGTATCTCACAGTCCCGTTAAAGAGAGTAGGATCTTGAGGTATTATTCCGAGTCGTGACCGTAGATCATGAAGTCCAATCTTAGAGATGTCAATTCCATCTACGATGATCTATCCTCCAGCTGGTTCTACAAGTCAAAATAGAGCACCTATAAGTGTAGTCTTCCCACTGCCGGTTCGACCAACAATTCCAATCTTGTGCCCTCTTTCAAATGTGCAACCGATTCCTCGAAGAACTAGTGGTGCGTTAGGCCTGTATCTAATCTGTTTGATACTAAACTTTTTCAGTCTGCTAGCCTTCACCAATTGTCTCATTAAACACCAATAAATCATAGGAGTAAGACTAACTTGCAAATCACAAATATCCACTTCAAGGCCCTTATTGTCATGGCTCCTGCTACAGATTCAGCCAGATGATTTGACACTAAAGACTTGGTTGTGCCATTGATCCGCATCAATTCCTTAGCAGAGGCAAAGTAATATGCCTGCAGATAAGAATGAGATAATCCTTAAATCCACTTTATAAATGTAAAATCATCTTCAATGGTAGTGGTCCTCAAAAGAAAGAGATCATAACAGCATACTGCCACTTCCAGCCATATAATCAATTTATGCATTATATTTGAGCAGTTCACCTTTGTTAGACTAACTGAGGCGTCCATTCTTGTAGAGGTTATGTCAATACTACTGTAATCTTTAGATTTGTTCTCAGCTTGAAAACAAGATTTCCCTCATGAATTTGTACACTATACATGCCTTGATTTGTTAAATTGGTTACCTATCATATAAGCATTACTAATACAATTGAAAGTTCATGTGTTAAATTGTACACGATGATTACTTGTGTTACATTGCATTGATTCTTCACAAGTAGTAAGAAAGTTGTTCTAAAAAAAAGTTGGGATGATAACCAGTTTCAGAAGAATTACAAACTCCAGGCAGTTTGGTCAATTTGAAGCTCACTGCAAGAAAACTTTTAGCCTTTTTTTTAAGCCTACAATCTAAATTCCTACGTGTGGCAATTTAAGACATTAAACATCAAATTATTCTATAAAAAATGATTAGTTACGTTTCATTGCATTGAACTTATTACATGGGTCATTGCCAAGCCTCTTACAATTCCAAACCACTTACGTAAGTGGATAACATAATTACCTGTAAGCGAATAGCCAAATAAACCATTGGTATGGAGACAAACAGGACTTGCCAGGTCTCAACAGCCAATACTCCCAGGTTACTATAAGCATTTGTGGTTGCACCAACGGTCAAGATCAAAGCAAAAGGAACATCAAGATCGACAATGCTCAAATCTGACGTGACCTATGAGACATAAAATAAACACAGGTCCAAATCAACAGTTACACATCATTCCTCATGAAAGAAACAACATTTTCTGGGTGCGATGCTTACCCGACTCAGTATTCTTCCAAGAGGTGTGGAGTCATAGAAAGACATGGGTGCATGAAAAAGAGAATTTAGTAGCTGGGAAAATAATGACTTTGATGATTGAAGACCCAAAACAACTATAGAGATTGATCTACATAGCAAGAAAAGTGTTGAGGTAACTCCGATACACAGATAGACCGCAATTAAACGCAATGTGCTGACATGAGGATCATCAACATTAGCTGCCATCCAAGAGTTCTGTGTTATCTGACCAATGACAAACAACAGGTGACTGAAAGCAGCGATGGAGAAGTACAAGTATCCTTTGTTTTGATTTAGATACTGCACATAAGGCTTAAACCCTATGTCTCCGACTTCCTTTTCTTCCTGCTTAATCAGTTGATCTCCTTGAGAGGTTTTATTCTGACCCTCTACATAACTCTTCTTGATCTCCCTAACAGATGATCCCTGTCTCTGCGGAGCATCAACCTCGGTATGCCTTTCAGAACCAGCTGTTTCTTTGTGTGCATTGACAAGGTCTAGAAATTCTTGGCTTGACGACAATAACTGATGATAAGGAGCGGCTTGTAGGATTTCTCCATCCGACATCAACTGTTTACAAAGATAAGATGCCTCAAGGTAATTCTTTTGTGAAAGCTTTAACAAACAAATTTTATGGAAAAATTCCATTAACGTGAAAATGAAGTTTAATCAGCCATAGAATTGTAGCAAGTAACTAATTATTTCCTACCAGTGATTGAATCAAAGGATACTAACCATAACAGAGTCAAATGCTGGCAGGAAATCAACTTGATGAGTCACAAGCAAGACTGTTTTCCTTGAAAGTGCTCCCATGATATATTCCTGTAAAGAATCAAGTTAGAATTGAGGGAAGGCTAGCAACTAAGAGTGGAGACAGAGGTTTCTATCAGGAAAATTTGATTACATTGAATAAACTTGTAGCTGTGTGTGCATCCACAGCGCTGAATGGATCATCCAAGAGATATATATATATATCTGCATTCTGATAGAGAGCCCGGGCAAGTTGAATTCGCTGCTTTTGACCACCACTCAAATTGACTCCTCTTTCACCTATTTCAGTAAGATCACTATAAGGAAGCAACTCAAGGTTCTTTACCAAAGAGCATCGCTCAAGTGTGTCATGGTATCGTTGCCTATCCATTTCCGAACCGAATAAAAAGTTATGTCAGACAATTTTTAAAAAAAATCTATATAAACATAAAATTAGAACTAACATTTTAGGTTTAGCAAATTCTTTATTTTTTATTAGTAATTTATGTGAATTATTATTCAAGATCAAATAATTAAACAGCTTATTATTATTCTTTATTCTTGGATTGTAAGTTTTACATGTTAATTTGGGTTGACTCAGATCAATTTAATATTTAAACGAAAAAAATATTATCTTGAAATTTTTTTTAGTCAAACTATGTTTTTTTTCTTCTAAATATTCATGTTGCTTTTAAACTTGTCAAGTTAATCGAGTCACATCAATTCAATTTCTATATAGTTTAAATTTTTCTTCTTCTTCAAAACACGTTAGCAATACTTAATATATTTTTTTAACTTTTTTTAAAAAATAATTCGACCCGTAGTGTAGCACGAGTAAATAATCTAGTAAAATCTAAATCACATGCATTTCTCAAACCTAATTAGAGAAGAAATAAAAAAAAATAACATAAAAAAATCATAAAAAACTTTTAGATTTAATTTGGACATGAAAATAACATCAACTCGTTATAACAGTTATCCCCTTATAAAACCAAGCATATATATAAAACATGTTTTTAAAATTTCAATGATAAAATTAAAAATTATGTTTATTTTCGTTGTCAAACTTATTTGTCTCTTCTGATTTTCTTAATAAAAAAAAAAAGTTTGAACATATGAATCTAGTTTATAAACAGACATACTGAAGGAAGACAAAGAAAGGGTGTTGTAAAGACGTTAATAACAGTACCAATCTCTATTCATTACGTTTTATACAGCACAATGAACAAGATTTACAAGGAAAGCTTTATGAACAGGGAAAGCTATATACAAGGAAAGTTTTATTATTGATTATTGCAGCACTATCGAAGGAAAGCCAATACATCTGTTAGCTATAATGCTGCTGTCGGAGAGAAATCAGCAAAGGCAATCACACGTTGATTATCATATCACTGATCTCCTCACTCAATCTCCGCATGTTGATTGTCCAGCAATTTCTGAGTTGCCTTGTTTAACAAAATACTAGATGCTCCACGCCCGTTTTGTTTTCCATGGCGATCTACTCTACACTTTCTGTGGTTAAACACTACAACATTATCCAGTTTTACCGACGGACTAATTCCGTCGGTAACAGCAATGCAATCCGTCGGTAAAAATAATACCGACGGACTCACCGACGGACGGGGTCCGTCGGTAAAAGCGTCGTCGGTAAATCCCAATTCCGTCGCTAATTCGGTCGCAAATAAAAAAAACAACCTACCGACGGAAACACCGACGGTTTACAGACGGATACACGCGCGCGCCAAAAAAATTTCCCGCGGGAACAATACCGACGGATTTATTCCGTCGGTAATTTCAAGGGTAATTACCGACGGACAATCCGTCGGTAATTATGGCATTGCTGGTAATTTTGTTGCAACTCTCTGTGTAATACCGACGGATATAATCCGTCGGTAACGCCGTCGGAATTTAATCACCGACGGATAATATCCGTCGGTTATGCCGTCGGTAATAATGGCATGGATGGTAATTATTCGGCAACTCTGTTAAATACCGACGGATAATATCCGTCGGTATATCCGTCGGTAGGTATTTAAAATATATATAAAAAAATAATTTATTAATTGTAAAAAACCTTAATAAACAAATAGAAATGCATTAAACATTAAAAATGTAAAAGTAATGTTAAATAATATTCATTACAAATTTAATGTGTTTAAACAACAAAATTAAACTAGAATAGCGGCGGAGAGCTGGAGGAGGAGGCGGAGGAGGAGGAGGCTGGTTGTTCCCGGGACCATACGGCCAAAAGGAAGCTGCACAAGTATCGTCACCCATCTTTGATCTCATCTCCATGACTATTTGACGGAGCTCATCATAATTCGTCGAGAGTTGTTGATATTGTTGTTTCAACGCAATGAACTCCTCGACTGGGTGTTCGATGCGATGGAGAGCTTCCAACGGTTGAGACACTACGAGTCGAACGCAAGTTGTCGGCCGTAGTGTTGGAGAGCCCGTAGACCCTATTTTTATCGGGTCCACCGGACGATCCCGCCTCCATCCACAAATCCGGATCGAAATTCGGATGGGTCGACGGATTGTCCCCATATCTCTCCCTCAACCGGCTATTATAGGTCTCCCGAAAATTCCATCGGTAAAAAAATCATCAAATGCAATTCAAGATGCAATTCAAGAAAATAATAACTTACAAAATAAAATGAATGGACGAACATACCACGAAGTGCCGAGCACGGTTGTCCACGAACCGTTGCACCCCCTTTTGGCGGTCTTGACTCCGCACATGCGTCTCTAGAAACGGCTCCATTGGACTCGGTTCACGTCCAAGAGACGCACTGTAAGGAAAAAATAGATTGAAAGTTAAATATATTATAAGGAACGACAAATTAATTAACGATATATTTCATTAAAATTAATCTTACCATCCGCTTTGCATGTGCGCTGAATGGGACGGATCCACCAGTGTGCGTGGTCACCGAACCATAAATTTGCCGGTTCCGGTTGTCGGCGCCAGACTGTGAGCGTCGTGAGAACCGCTCTGAGGTCACGTGCTCAATATATGCCGTCCATATTTCCCCGAGATGAATGGCGGTTTGAATTCCGCTAAACCGCCACCTCATGCCATCCTTCAAGACCGTTATCCCTCGCATGTCTTTTTGATTTTTTTTGGGTGTCATACCAAAAATCACGCAACCTACTTCCATAGTAACAAATTAGAATTTAAAAAATAAAATTATAAAACAAAAATAAATATTATTTTTGATGTTACCTAGTTGCCGCGTGATTCTCCCATACCCTCCTCACAACATTGTTGTCCGTCCTATCCCACTCAAATTTGTTCTGTGTATATAAATAATTCATATAAAATAAAAATAGTACAAGATATAAAATTATAAAAATCATTTATTAAATTCAAGCTGGAAATTAAAAATTAACACCGACCGAAATCGCTTAAACCATGCATCGATATTAGGTTTCCACTCGGGATGTTTGGAAACCCGGCTCCATTGAAACAATGGAATCTCCATCGACGATTTAAACGCCAATGTTATAGTCCTTGCAGCCTCAATGTTTGTGAACCCGAAATTAAATAAAAGTAGTAATTAATATTAATTAGTTGTTCATAAATTATGTTATAAGTATATAAAAAAAAAACTAAAACCTAAACAAACTTACATTGAGAGGTCATCCTTCCATTGTGCCCGGTACTTGCGGGTGAATTGACCTCGTTGTGAAGGCACACCGCTTCGCGCTGTGAAACCGCGCTAGAAGAGGCAACATCACAAGTTGGCGTAGATTCCTCGCCGTGATCAGCACCTAAGGATACATCCTCCTCGCCGCTAGAAGAACTAGCCGCAACCGTCTTCTTCGACGACGTGTTGTAGATTTCATTCTACGCATCTACACAAATGTATACGAATAATTACATAATTAACTTCGATTATTTAAAAAAAATTCGACGAGTCTCCCCAGACTTGGGGGTCCCAAGTTGTCGACAAAATCATATTACACTTCCAATTTTATTTCACATCCCGATCCAATCATTCGGATCTCAACCCAACTCATCATCATCAACACAACATTTTTTTCAATAACATCATATAGAATTACAACTATGAACATTCATTGTTAAATTGGTACTTAGAGTTACAAACATTAGATTAAAGTCATACATTCAAATTTACGGATTAATATAACATTTTAAACATAAATTCAACAATAACAATTATAGCAATACAAACAATAATATCCTAAATTAAGATAAACTAATTAAAAAGCAATTCTATATATATAAATTAACATTTTTAAAATAAATCAACAATAACAATTATATATATAAATTAACATTTTAAACATAAATTCAACAATAACAATTATAGCAATACAAACAATAATATCCTAAATTAAGATAAACTAATTAAAAAGCAATTCTATATATATAAATTAACATTTTTAAAATAAATCAACAATAACAATTATATATATAAATTAACATTTTTAACATAAATTCAACAATAACAATTATAGCAATACAAACAATAATATCAAAACTAAAAAACTAAAATTAATAAATAAAATTAATAAACTAAAAAACACTACACAACACACAACATAAACACAAAACAAAAAAACATTATATCAATTCAAAATAAATTTGGGAATAAAAAATGCTTACCTTAATAATGTGTTGAATTTAAGATGTTATCTACAAACAATATACAAAACAAAGAACACCAAAAAAAATAATCATAATTAAAATAAAAAAATAAAAAGATAAAGAAAAAAATATACATACCTTTTAAAACTACCACCAAAACAATAAAATCCTTCTAAAAGCTAAATATAAATGAGAGAAGAAGAGCAAGGGAGAAGAGAAAGGGAGAAGAGGAGAAGAGAAGAAGAGATCGAAAGGGAGAAGAGGAGAAAGGGAGAAGAGGAGAAGGGAGAAAATGACCAAAGTCGGGTGCTTATAAAGCAATATTTCCGACGGAATTTCCGACGGAATTTAATTCTTGTCGGTGCAATTAATTTCCGTCGGTAATTCCGTCGGAAATTAATTGAAATTCGCACCGAAAAGTTTGGAAAATCCCGCCAAACTTTTCTATCCGTCGGCAATGCCGTCGGAAATTCCGTCGATAAACGAGCACGCGGACACGTGTCGGACATGCGTGATCCGTCGGTATTGGACGTCGGAAATTCCGTCGGTAATCGTGCGGACGGACACGTGTCAGCCATGCGTGATCCGTCGGTAATGCCGTCGGTATTGGATGTCGGAAATTCCGTCGGTAATCGTGCGGACGGACACGTGTCGACCATGCGTGCGGCAACCCGTCGGTGATTCCGTCGGTACGTACGTCGGAAAAACCGTCGGAAAACCGTCGGAAGCCGTCGGTGAATGTGGCAAAATCCCGTAATTTATTTTGCAACTCTCGTGAAATACCGACGGATTATATTCCGTCGGTATATCCGTCGGTGAATGTGGTAAATTTTTTCTTATTTTTTTTATGTAACCCTCTCAAAAAATCTTAAATTGAAATCTTACAAGACACACAACACAATAACAGAGGCTGACCCTTAAAGAAGAATAAATATTTCATGTTTCAAATTATTACATTATAAAAATAAGGCTTTATAACATGTTTAGTTAGTCGGAATTTTCATCTTCGTCCTCTATTGAATTGTTATCATCAGCTTCATCGCACTCTTCAATTTCGTTATCATCTTCTTCAACAACATTCTTTTTTCCACTAGTAGATCTCAGAACAACATTCAACTCCTCTGCGTCAACATCAACAAGACTATCGTTGAAAACACGAAAATTCAAATTTTCTTCTAAGTCAATCGACGGAGCAACTCGGTATGGTTCAACCAACTCACTAGCTTGAAAGACTTCATCTATCACACTTGTGTCTTCGTTCTCATCCCGAACAACCTCGACACGACCCTTGGGTTTTGTTTTTAAAACGGATAACCAATCAACTCTTGATCGGTCCTTTCTAAAGGAAGGGGTGCATGTGTAATAAACTTGTTGGCATTGCTTTGCGAAAACAAAGACGTCGTTTACGTTGCGGTGTCTAGCTTTTGAGTTGATTTCAACGAGACCATAGTGAGGATCTACTCGATTCCTCGGTCGGTTGTGTCATACCAATAGCATTTGAATAAAAACACTCTATTTTGCTCGCTATGATATTGCGGTTCGATGACCTCTTCCAATCTACCGTAGTAGTCAACTTCAAACTCACTAGAAGTCGATCCCTTAATACAAACACCAGTTGTTGTATGTCTTTCTTCCATGCCCGTATTCTTCAAGTATGAAAGACATATCCATTGACAAAATATCCATTATAGCACTTGACTTTTCTTTCGGGGCCCGGACATAGTAAAGACGGTGAAATAGCAAGACTACCTCCCATTTGATAAACCTAGCTTGTAAATTAAATACAACAATAATCAATAAACGGATATTATGTAACATTGACTACAATTAATTACATTGCAAGAGATAATGAGTTTGTGATAGGACTTACATGTGTTCTAAACCATGTGGCAAATTGTTCATCTTGTAATTGAAAGATCCGGGATTCGGTCAGTTGTGAGTTATTGGACGGTAAGTATCGTCGATGTTGCCTGCAAGGTTGTTCCAAAGTATATGAGTGTATAGTATCACAAAACATAAATCGTACACTCTTGACAAAGTTTAAGTCGAACATCTACTTACTTAATAAAAGGTCTCGGCTCATCACGGTTAAATAGGACATAATTGTGTGCTTGTCGAACTCTATTTCGGACAAATATCTTCCCCTCACGGCATTTTTAGGTGTGGGTCGTCCAGGATTGGAGAATATTGACAAGTTCCCACTTGAATGCACTTCACCACCATCATCATGCCGTGGAACACGGTTTATCCTCGTTCTCAAATGAGGTTCAAAATAGTATGAGATAAATGTTGAGATCTCCTCAACAATATACGCCTCACATATTGACGCCTCAACATGCGCCTTGTTCTTAACCTTTTTTTTAAGATTGAACAAGTACCGCAATATATATATATATATATATATATATATATATATATATATATATATATATATATATATATATTAATAAAAAATTATCAATTAAAAACATTAAAATAAAAATAAAAACATTTAATTATAAATATCATAGCAATCGTAATATCTAACCTCTCGAATGGATACATCCATCTGTACTGGACCGGTCCTCCAACTTTTACCTCAAATGGTAAATGTACGGGTAGATGCTCCATTGAGTCAAAAAATGATGGAGGGAATATCATCTCAAGTTTGCATATTGTCTCGACGATATTCTTTTCAAGCCTTTCAATGTGATCAACATTCAACTTGCTAGAGCATATGTCTCTCGAAGAAATGACTAATCTCCGTTAGTGCATCCCATATCCCCTTTGGCAACAAATCACGAAAAGCTAATGGGATGAGTGTTTGCATAAACACATGGCGGTCATGACTCTTCATTCCATATAATCTGCATTCCTCCGTATTAACCCGGCCTCGATATGTTCGAGGCATGTCCATCGGGGAAACGCAGACTCTTAAGCCATTTGTAGACTAGTAGTTGTGCGTTTTTCTCTAGCACGAAGCTTGCTCTTGGTTTTGCGACCCGTGACCCATCACAAACCAACTCCATATTTTTACGGTTACATGAACAGTGCTACATCCAATCTAGCCTTGATGTTGTCCTTTGTCTTCCCCTTCACATCCATGACGGTGTTGAAAATGTTCTCAAACACGTTCTTTTCAATGTGCATGACGTCAAGGTTATGGCGGAGAAGATTGGTCTTCCAATAAGGAAGCTCCCAAAATATACTTCGCTTCACCCAATTATGGGTCAAACCAAAACCAGGAAACTTCGCTTTACCGATTGGAGACCAAACACAATTTCACCGTACTCGACACAACATCAAGCAATTCTTCACCGGAAAGACGCGGGGTGCAACATCATTTTCAACTCGCCAACAAAGAAATCCTTTCTGTTCTTTTTCGTACCTGTGGTTATGTGGCAAGAAACGACGGTGACAGTCAAAAAAAGAAGCTTTACCCCCGTTTGTTAGCGTGAATGCCTTGTTGTTCTCCATACAATATGGACATGCTAGCTTTCCATGCGTGCTCCAACCGTAAACCATTCCATAAGCTGGGAAATCATTGATAGTCCACATCAAAGCCGCTCTCATAACAAAATTTTGTTTCCTCGAGATGTCATAAGTCAAAGCTCCAGAGGACCACAAGCGCATCAACTCATCAATCAACGGACGAAGACAAACATCTATATTCCGCCCGGACTGCTCGGACTGGTATGACCATAGATAAAAACATGAACTCCGGCCTCATACACATCCCCGGTGGCAAGTTATAAACCGTCGGTATGACCGGCCAACAAGAATAAGGAAGCAAATGACCCGAAGGGGTTGAATCCGTCTGTACACAACCCAAGACGCACGTTCCTTGATTCAGCTGAAAAGGGAGGATGCATACTTGTTAAAGTGTTTCCAGGCTTCACCGTCGGAAGGATGAACCATCACTCCATCAACCGCGTGGTGTGATTGGTGCCATGTCATGTGCTCGCGGTCCTTGGTGACATGAATAACCTCTGCAGTCTAGGTGTGATTGGGAAGTATCTAAGTTTTTTATATGCCACGAGAGTCTTCCCCTACCACGGTTCCGGGTTTGTAACGGGAATGCCCGCATGTCATGCACTCGGTCATCTCGAATTTTCAAGGTAGTATAACATGCGAAGTTAGGGCATATATCAATTTTCCGGTATCCTAAACCGAGGGGTTTCATCATGGACTTGGCAAGCATAGAAGTTCTCTTTCAAGCCTATTCCCTTCGTGTAAAATGCTTCTCGCCCATTCAATAATCTTGTCATAACCGGCCTCACTCAACCCGTGATCGACTTGATGGTGAACACCCGTGCTACGGCGATAATTTCTTGTGGTTCGTGCGGCCATCCCATAATGGTTCGTCGAGAATCTCTCAACAGATCAAAAAACCTTGCTGCATCTCGCATTAGGTTCTTCTTCTACGATTGGACATTCCCCGACATTACCTTCACTCATTCTCATTGCATCCATAACCATATTCCTGTAAGGATTAATGTTCTCATTTCCAACTTCATGCATGTTGCTAGCACTAGAAGTTGACCCAACCACCTGTTCTTCCATGCTCTCATCGGGAACAAATAGTTCTCCATGAGCATACCAACACGGAGTAATCTTCCATGAACCCTTTGGTTAGAAGATGCATCATTACAACATCTTGATGCGAAACTTTAAATTTTTACACTTCCCGCATGGACACCTAATACCGCCATCGTAAAATTCCTCGGAATAGATGTTGCGAAATTAATAAAACCCTGGACACCGTTACAATAATCCATCCTCCGCAATCCTTGGGGTGAGTCCCGATACATCCATGAACGATCATCCATGACTTCTATTGAACCTCTATAAAACATAACAAAAATATTGGTTTTCCCGACATTATCCAACAAACTAAAACAACACTTATGTTAAATATTCATTATCAATTATCAACTATCAACGTTCATACATACATACAAATTTATACATATATAAATTTACAGAAATCACAACTTCCAAATATAATTGATAACAATTAAACAAGACACTTAAACAAGCTATTAATTATTTATTTCATCACAACGACACATTTAATTCGGTGTAATTCAAACAAAATTTCAACAATTTACAAACAAATATAATTTGATAAAATCTAAAACAAACTATAACAACTACAAAAATATTATACAATATTCATACTACAAGTTTCTTTGATAAATAACAATTAAACAAGTACAAACGTTAACAAAATACATATACTAAAACAATAATAAAATTCACAATTAAATATTAAAACTAAAAAGGATAGATTTACTTACAAAAAAAAATGATAAAATCTACAAGAAACGGATATTGTGACCACGTACAAGATATAAGAAACCTGAGTGCTCGTGTTGAGAATAGTGGAGAGTTTGGGATGGGTGTTTGGCTGCAGTTTGGGAGGGGAGAGGTGGGATGGGAAAGAAGAAGAAGGAGAAACGAGAGGAAGAAGAGAGTGTCGGCAGATGGGTCATATAGTCGTTTTTCGACGGAATCACCGACGGATTACGTCCGTCGGTGATTCCGTCGGTTATGCCGTCGGTGAATGTGCCACGTCACTGTACGGTTATCTCAGTTTGAATCCGTCGGTAATTTCCGTCGGTAAAATCGCCTGACGTCACCGCGCCGTTGCATTTTTCCAGACGAACTGTATACCCCGTCGGTAATTCCGTCGGTATTTACCGGCAGATTTTGAGACGGAATTAGTTCCGTCGGTATAAATTACCGACGGAAAAATTCCGTCGGTAATTCCGTTGCTTTTCTCCGGTTTTCTGGTAGTGAAATTCCTTGTTTTTGTCACACACACACTTCTATCCTTGCATCAGATTCCTGTGCCCTTCCCATCAGATTGGCTCCGTCAACTTTTGATTTTTGCATGAAAAAAAACACTCGGCCTTGCCATAAAGGAGAACTTTGGTAAAACATTTATTGTTACAAGTTTATTACCATCACATGAAAGCATATATACCTTGAGAGGAGGAGATTCTAAGAGAGTGGAAAGCCAATCTCCAAGCAACCAGCAGAATTAGCAGGTCAAGCAGGAGTACAAGAATTTGCTTTGCTAGTGAGGGCGTAAGAACTTTTTGGGTTAAATTCGATCCTTCTTGTGACTGAAGTTTGCTAGAAATCACTCTCACAAAACGAATCTATGAAACGGCGTGCTATGCTTTTTAATATAAAAAAAGCCTGACTTTATCATAGAAATTTGCCTGTGGATTGAAATTGAAAGGTCACTTACAGGTGGTCGCCACCCCATGAAAAAAGAATAGCACCTTGTCAGGCGCCAAAGATGCTGGTAGTCCCCTCCCACCACAGTCTCACATGCTTGAGTGTATTTGAGATTATAGTTCTGGTGATGATTTAAAATATTTTTTTATTTAAAAATATATTAAAATAAAATTATTTTATTTTTTAAAAATTATTTTTAATATAAATACATTAAAACAATACGAAAATATTAAAAAATAATTCATTTATCTTCGATGAGAAAGAAGGACATCCAAGGAAGGACTTCTTCTTCTTCTTAATTTAAAATCCAATCAAGGCATGCTATTTTAGAAAAACAACAGCCAAATCATTTATAAAATCACTTTAATCAAGATATCAGGTTATACTTGGAAAGAAGGGAGGGGCAAATTACAGTGGCCTTTGCAGTCTCGATTTAGCATGTTGTTTTTGCGAAATGTTTTTAAAAAACTAAAATATTTTTAGTATTTTTAAATTATATATATATATATAATAATAATTTTTTAAAAACTATTATTTTAATTTCTAAATAAAAAATATTTTTAAAAACAATCATTTTCACATTATAAAACCGTTTATAAAAAATAAAACAATTGTTTGTTCTGGTTTGAAAAATTGGTGATTTGAATTAGTGAACAACAGATAATATTGTTGTTAGATGTATCATAGCTTCCATTAAATTATGCTGGAGAGTTTTTAATGGCATTTGCTGTAATCTGACAAGTCAATTGTGCTTTGTTATAGCTATTGCTCGAAGTTTGTTTGTCAATCTTTGGCTACACAATCCCGATTGAAAATATTTGTATAATGATGGAAGTGAGATTATTCTTGTTAGTGATGGGAACTCTGCTGCTCAGAAAGAATTGATAAAAAGGATCTAGCTGATCCCAACTAGTTTGAATCTAGGGATTTAGTGAGGGTCGATGAATAGATGAGCTTCTATGATATGATAATTTTGGTTGATGTAACGATAACCTTTCTAGACCAGCAAAAGGCTGAAGAATCACTGTTAATACCTTTCCATTTTATCTAAAAAAAGAGCACATCAATATTTCCTCAATTAGTCATGTTGTACACTAGAGAAGTAATCTAGCAAGTGTGTCAAGAGATTTGTGCTCATATGAGGTTTGCATTTGGGGAAGAAGAGTAATATGGTGTGGAGCAATATTATCAAAATATTAGTAGTTTATGGACGAGTTGAATTAATAAATTGTAGTTGGTTTGATAAGATCGAAATCTGCAGCCTATATATAAATTAGAGTTTCGAATTAGCAATTGTAAGAGTATCTATTCACTTTTCAGTGGAAGTAGCTAGGGAATAATTAATGACAGAGATACATAAATGTGATGAGTTTGTGTTGATTTGGATAAATAGTGTGTGCGGGAATTGAAAGGTACAGTGCGACTGGAGATGGAGTTAGATAGATGATTGCATGGCATATACCTACACAATGCAGAGAAGTTATGGGACCATCACAAGCTTCTTCTTCATGATCATATAGAAAAACAGTTTCATGCTAATAGATCATGTAAATAAAAGTATTTAAGCATGATCAAAAGTCAAGATGGATTAGTGATTGCGTGAAGGAAATTGGTACCAATATGTGGGAAGTTGGAGGTCGTGTGATCAATGACAATAGGAAAGTTAATAGAAAGGTTAGCCCTGTCCAGCAAATATCAATTGGTTAAGATTGATTCAGTTTAGGCAAGTCAGTGCCCTTCTGAAATTTGGGACATAGGCTATGGTTTTCATATCATGTTATGTTCTTTAAGAAGATGATTTCTCATTTTAAACAGTAGCTTCCATATTTTATATATGTATTTTTTTACTATTGTAATGGTTTGTGCAGACCTTCTTTGAACTATGCACAATTGAAGTTTCTCTACCATCAATCTTCTAAAATATCAAGGTGATGGCACCTATTCAAGAGTAAGACCGATGCAATGATGACATTATGCTCATTGAATCTTGGTTGGGATTCAATAAAAGGAAAGGAATGGTGGAGAAAGCTGGACAACTTTAAGTGGGAAACAAGGTTTAGTTGGTTCTGTAGCTTGCCTGAGAGTTCACTCTTCCCTATTCTCCCTTGCTATTCAAATTTTTGAATTCTCAACCTGCTAGGACTCGTCGATCAATTTATCAAATTGCACAAATTAAGATATCATTGTTTATCCAGGGTAGTTAGATTTTACCATTGGAGATGGATTACGAAATGCTAATTTGACGTAAAAGGGAGGAAATAAGTCTTATACTCAGTTACACTATTCATCCTTTTAGATTTATTGCCTGGCTAAATAGACTGTATCTTGTGATGCAGGTACTTAAAGAATGGACCAGGGAATCTTGAAAAGGATGTGGAGAGGAGATTCGATTTACGCATTGAGTAGAGAAGATATAGAAAATGCCACTCTTGGAGGACCATAAAGAAAATGAAAGTGATCATTTCATCTTTTGAATGGTCTCACTGTTTATTCATGGGAATATCTCATAGGACTTGCATGGTGTTCATTCTAAATCCTCATTCTGAGCGTACGCTCTCCTTTCAAAAAAAAAAAAAAATTCTTTTGATGTATCCCAAGTTGTCCAATTCCTTCTCAATGGGCTTTGATGATTGATAAATGCATCCGTCTTTGGTCTCTGGTCTTGATCAAGCATACTCTCTTTTTGCTTCACCATTCATCGTTGGAAAACAGAGGAACATGTTTTTACGCTATCAGAATCTACAGCTTCTGCATCATTTTTCAGGACAAAGGCAGCAGCAAAAGAGGAAGGAAGGAAGCAAAAAGCTTATAGTTCAAGTTTTAGTAGCACCACCTTTTGTATTCTTTGTAGAGCTCCTAGATTCAACTCCAGATAATAGTTATCACTGATGATTTTGACAATGTGATTTCCCAGTATCTATCCACACTAATGAGTTAGCTGCAGAAGAAGTGTGGATAGATACAAGGAAATCACAGTGGAGTGGCGGCAGGCTTGCAAACTGATGCTCTTGCAAAAAGTGGCCAATTTCATTGAATTGCCAAGAAGAATTTGCGAAACTCGATATTTGAATACAAGTACAGGCGATGTTAGGAACTTCGGTTCCTCCTCCACGTTTCTCCCTCCCCGGACCTACGGTATTGTTGTAATACTATACGACCTAAACGACAATTTCAAGTAAAATAATTTCCCTTTACCTCACTAATCCATATGAGTGGAGAATTTATTATACTTTTTAAGTTATGTTTTAGGACAATTTGGAATTTATTTTAACATTTTGGATGCAAATACTTTAACAAGCATATACAAACATACTCCAAGAAAATTGATTTAATGTTTTCTTGCTTAAAATATTTCTGTTGTTCTCTCTAAAAGTTCTTAACTGAGAAATCAAAGTACTTCAAAAATAAAATTGATATAAAAAATAATTTTAAGATAAATTGATATTACCCTAATAGTTTATGGTATATTTGAGGTTCGCCATTTTTTTTTATGTACAGCTTATATTCCCATCTCATTTTACAATTTTCATATATTTGGTATATATTATTAACTAGCAACTTGCTACTATATATGATCATGTTGCTAAGTTCATAATCCCCATGGGCATAGGTTGATATGATAGTTAAGGAGATTAACCATGTTCCTTAATTTCTTAAGTTTAAATTTTGAGGCCAATAGCTATGAAAATTTATGAATTTTTTTTTAAATACACCAAAATAATATAAAAATGTAATTTTAAAATTACTGGAAGGGATTTCGTCTCAATTGAATCTAAAACTAATCTAAAAATACGGTTACTATTAAATAAATAAAAACAAGAAGAAGTTATTTGTGCATATTTCTGCAGCATATCGCTTAAAAACTTCTAATAAAGAACAGATAGCATCGCCAAAGAAAAAGTTATAACTATTAAAATAATTTGCATCCACTGATTTACATGCATCCATCATCCTGGTTACAAGTCGAGCATATTAATCTTGATAGAACTAGATTAAATCTAAAATATCGGTTAATTGTTTTTTTAAACGATATTATTTTAATAAAAATTTAAGAAGAAAGATCAAAGCAAGTTTTAACCGGATTGCTGGTGAAATACAACCCGAGGATGATGTAAAGGATGGATTAAATTTGTTGATGATTATTTTCCCAATTTTCACCAACTAAGATTAAGAAAAACTAAGCTCTTGACACTTGTGAAAAATGGCTGACTGCACTCAATTTCCCAGTAGATATTAGCAAGCTTGATGTTTGAATACAAGTGCAAAACTAAGGATAGGAACTGATATTCCTCTTCTCCATTTCTCCTCCCTAGCCCTATAGTATTGTTGCAATATCATACATCATATATCATACTTACTACCTAGTCCTGGCATCCTTTTCTTTGCTGCCAAGCTAGGGTGAAATGAGAAGTGGGATACACGATAAATAATATTCAGCTTTAATGTGATTTTGCAACGTGTAATTGAGACCAGTACTCCTTCACAAGTTGTCCAAAAAGTGAACCTTTCATCTTCATTAACTTCTCCGGCTCGTCGAACTCGACTAGTTTTCCTGAAATAGAACAAAAACAGCTCAGTGATACATCTTGGAATTTCTTTTGAGATTTATCTACATGAAGTCGCAGCTACAGTCGTCTCTCGTTCTTAAGTGTTAGGCTGTGTTTTTGTTGTCTTTTTTTTTTTCAAATGGAAACCAAGGTTTGGCAATAGATTGCCTTCTAGCTCTGGTATTTTGGGGTCACTCCAGAAAAATAAGCCTCTACTAAGATGTTGGATGGCATGGATGAATGATCAGCTACATGAGATTATCTTGGAGTGGCGACAAATCAGTGCAAATCCTCAAAGTCACGATGTGCAGGATATAGATAAGTGCATTTTTTAGATAAGAATTAAAGAAATGAAACTTACCATCGCTAATGGAAAGTACCATTGTGCAATCCATCACTGTTGGTATCCTGTGAGCTACTGTGATTACAGTGCAATCTGAAAATTCAGTCCGAATTGTCTTTTGCAAAACCAAGTCAGTTGCATTATCAATTGATGCAGTTGCTTCATCAAGCACCAGTACCCTACTCCTCCTCAAAAGGGCACGGCCCAAGCAAAATAATTGTCTCTGCCCCATGCTCCAATTCGATCCATCTTCCACAACTGTGTAGCAGGTTGTTAATCATTCACTGACTATTACAATCGAAAGCATACACTCATTATTTTCCATGTAGGGGAAGAAAGCATACCTAAAGAGTCTAGACCCTGCTCTTTCTCCTGTACAGCCTCTCGAAGCTGACACTTTCCGAGAACCTTGAAAATAAGGAACAAAGTTTCAAGTTAGAAAGCATGAAGGTAGAAAACAACGGTTCTGCTGGTTTATAGACAATGATTACTAGATTAAAATGTCAAATGAACTGGAAAAGTTACCTCCCATATCTCCTGGTCAGTATGCTGGGATAAGGGGTCCAAATTGTATCTCACAGTCCCGTTAAAGAGAGTAGGATCTTGAGGTATTATTCCGAGTCGTGACCGCAGATCATGAAGTCCAATCTTAGAGATGTCAATTCCATCTACGATGATCTTTCCTCCAGCTGGTTCTACAAGTCGAAATAGAGCACCTATAAGTGTAGTCTTCCCACTGCCGGTTCGACCAACAATTCCAATCTTGTGCCCTCCTTCAAATGTGCAACTGATTCCTCGAAGAACTAGTGGTGTGTTAGGCTTGTATCTAATCTGTTTGATACTAAACTATTTCAGTCTGCTAGCTTTCACCAATTGTCTCATTAAACACCAATAAATCATAGGAGTAAGACTAACCTGCAAATCACAAATATCGACTTTACCCTTTTCCGGCCAATTCGATGGAGGTCGGTTATCTTTAATCACCTCAGGGGCTTCACTTGGTATGTGCATGTATTGATTAAGCCTTTCAACAGAAATGATGTAATTTGCTAATGTGCACTGGTTTTGAATCGAAAACACCAGCGACATATTTAATGAAAGTCCATAAGAAAGTGCCATTCCAATAAATCCTACATTAATGGAAGTAAGTATTACAACGAGTCAGAATTGGGAAGCTCGTAATATTATGTGTTCAAAAAAAGTTGAAGAAAAGTAAGCATAAATGCTCACCAGAGTTAAAAGTTCCAGTAGGTAGTAAAACTATGCAGAGTGCTGCAGAGGCAAGAACAGTTGCACTAAATATTTCAAGTCGTTGAATCAACCACTCATTTGCAGCAAAACTGTGGAAGAAAGGACTAGCATTTATGTCAATGAGGTTAAGGGTTTTTGCGAAGAAACGTTCTTCCTCCTCAAAGGCCCTTATTGTCATGGCTCCTGCTACAGATTCAGCCAGATGATTTGACACTAAAGACTTGGTTGTGCCATTGATCCGCATCAATTCCTTAGTAGAGGCAAAGTAATATGCCTACAGATAAGAATGAGATAATCCTTAAATCAACTTTATAAATGTAAAATCATCTTCAATGGTAGTGGTCCTCAAAAGAAAGAGATCATAACAGCATACTGCCACTTCCAGCCATATAATCAATTTATGCATTATATTTGAGCAGTTCACCTTTGTTAGACTAACTGAGGCATCCATTCTTGTAGAAGTTATGCCAATACTACTATAATCTTTAGATTTGTTCTCAGCTTGAAAGCAAGATTTCCCTCATGAATTTCTACACTATACATGCCTTGATTTCTTAAATTGTTTACCTATCATATAAACAGTACTAATACAATTGAAAGCTCATGTGATAAATTGTACACGATGATTACTGGTGTTACATTGCATTGATTCTTCACAGGTAGTAAGAAAGTTGTTCTAAAAAATCATTGGGATGATAACCAGTTTCAGAAGAATAACAAACTCCAAGCAGTTTGGTCAATTTGAAGCTCACTGCAAGAAAACTTTTAGCCTTTTTTTTATGCCTACAATCTACATTCCTACATGTGGCAATTTAAGACATTAAATATCAAATTATTCTATAAAAAATGATTAGTTACGTTTCATTGCATTGAACTTATTACATGGTCACAAGTTGCAAGGAATTTTTTTTTAATGTAGAGGAGACGGTATCCTATGGTTTCAGAAGAACCACACTCCAGGCAGTTTGGGTGAATTGAACAGCTCATTGTAAGAATTGTTTTTAGCCTTTTTTTATAATTATTATTCTTGAAGCCTCAAGTCTGCTTTCCTGATTATTTAGATTGGGCCATTGCCAAGCTTCTCACAATTCCAAAGCACTCATGTAAGAGGATAACATAATTACCTGTAAGCGAATAGCCAAATAAACCATTGGTATGGAGACAAACAGGACTTGCCAGGTCACAACAGCCAGTACTCCCAGGTTACTATAAGCATTTGTGGTTGCACCGACGGTCAAGATCAAAGCAAAAGGAACATCAAGATCAACAATGCTCAAATCTGATGTGACCTATAAGACATAAAATAAAAACAGTTCCAGATCGACAGTTACACATCATTCCTCATGAAGGAAACAACATTTTCTAGGTGAGATGCTTACCCGACTCAGTATTCTTCCAAGAGGTGTGGAGTCATAGAAAGACATGGGTGCACGAAAAAGAGAATTTAGTAGCTGGGAAAATAATGACTTCGATGATTGAAGACCCAAAACAACTATAGAGATTGATCTACATAGCAAGAAAAGTGTTGAGGTAACTCCGATACACAGATAGACCGCAATTAAACGCAATGTGCTGACATGAGGATCATCAACATTAGCTGCCATCCAAGAGTTCTGTGTTATCTGACCAATGACAAACAACAGGTGACTGAAAGCAGCGATGGAGAAGTACAAGTATCCTTTGTTTTGATTTAGATACTGCACATAAGGCTTAAACCCTGTGTCTCCGACTTCCTTTTCTTCCTGCTTAATCAATTGATCTCCTTGAGAGGTTTTAATCTGACCCTCTACATAACTCTTCTTGATCTCCCTAACAGATGATCCCTGTCTCTGCGGAGCATCAACCTCGGTATGCCTTTCAGAACCAGCTGTTTCTTTGTGTGCATTGACAAGGTCTAGAAATTCTTGGCTTAATGACAATAACTGATGATAAGGAGCGGCTTGTAGGATTTCTCCATCTGACATCAACTGTTTACAAAGATAAGTTGTCTCAAGGTAATTCTTTTGTGAAAGCTTTAACAAATAAATTTTATGGAAAATTGCATTAACGTGAAAATAAAGTTTAATCAGCCATAGAATTGTAGCAAATAACTAATTATTTCCTGCCAGTGATTGAATCAAAGGATACTAACCATAATAGAGTCAAATGCTGGCAGGAAATCAACTTGATGAGTCACAAGCAAGACTGTTTTCCTTGAAAGTGCTCCCATTATATATTCCTGTAAAGAATCAAGTTAGAATTGAGGGAAGGCTAGCAACTAAGAGTTGAGACAGAGGTTTCTATCAGGAAAATTTGATTACATTAAATAAACTTGTAGCTGTGTGTGCATCCACAGCGCTGAATGGATCATCCAAGAGATATATATCTGCATTCTGATAGAGAGCCCGGGCAAGTTGAATTCGCTGCTTTTGACCACCACTCAAATTGACTCCTCTTTCACCTATTTCAGTAAGATCACCATAAGGAAGCAACTCAAGGTCCTTTACCAAAGAGCATCGCTCAAGTGTGTCATGGTATCGTTGCCTATCCATTTCCGAACCGAATAAAATGTTCTCTTGTATCGATCCTGTCTGGATCCAAGCTGTTTGCGAAACATAAGCAATCCTACCACAAACCTGTATCTGCAGGTCATAACCAAAAAAAGGCTTACTTATGAAATAGGAAATAAAATTTACATTAAGGCACATTTGTTCTTAAGAAACTCCAAAATGTTAAGGACTGGAAGAGCATGGCAAGATACATTTAAGAAGATTAAATTGGAAGTTCTAAAAGGATATACTCACAGTTCCCTGTGTATGTGGAACTTCTCCAAGAATTGCTGCTAAAAGGGTTGACTTGCCAGAGCCAACTTCTCCACATATGGCCACCTTTTCACCAGGCCGAATTCCAAAACTCACATTTCTCAATGTAGGCTTTGAAGAATTCTCTTCCCATGAAAAATTAGCTGACTTGATTAAAACAGCATGGTCCACACTCCCCATGTTGCGCTTGTGCCGAACATTTCCATTCTGCAACTCTGGCGCTTCAAGAAACTTCACAATACGTGCAAAAGCTACCTTTGCTTGAATAACCACTCCAATAACATCAGGGATTGATCTAATTGGGTCTTGAACAAGACGCAAAGTCGCCACAAAAGTGAAAACATTATTAGCATACAAAGGAATTTTCAGGAAATAGCATGCTCCAAAGGTAGCAGCAGAGACCAAAACAGGAGAAGACCAAAAGAGAAAACCATTATATGCTTTGCGCGTTTGCACTGCTGACAACCATTTATACTCTACATTTCTCAAATTTTCTATGGCATTCTTAAAATGCGTTTCCCAAGCATATAATTTCAATACCTTCATGTTAACCAGAGCCTCATTACAAGCCTTCAATCTCGCATCTTGTGCCACCATAAGCTTAGACTGAAACTTATGCTGTAACTTTGCAAGTGGAGTGTTGCATAGCACAGTAATTATTATAACCACTAAGGCAGCAAGTGTTGCTAGCCCCACTGCACGGAAAAGAATTGCAAGAGAGAGACAAAGCTGAAAGCTTGTTGTCCATGTCTGATGAAACCAGAAGGGAAACTCTCCTATCCTGTAAGCATCCACAGTAACATAGTTCATGATCTCACCACCCGAGTGCATCAACCTACCAACATTGGATAACCTCTGTTGCTTCTTATATATTACAGCCGTGAGCAAGGACCTGACTTTCAAACCAACAAGCCTGCTCCTAAAATACCATTGCCTTTGTGATAAGGACTCTAAGCTCTTTGAAAAGAAGAGCGTCAGAACCAGTACATAACCTTCGTATTTAAAACCTGCTTTTCCTTCAGCAACCAAAATGAAGGCATTCAGAAGCAGAGGCCCAGCTGACAAAGTAAGTATCTTTAGCATGGCAAAGAATCCTGAAATTACAATGTCTTTCCAGTGGCAAAATACAATTGTCCACAAGAGAGATGGTTGAGATGATTCAGCTTGTTTTTGTTTGTTCAGTTGCTCCAAAAACTCCATATAACAGCTTTCTGCTCGTTCTGCCTCTCGCAACTTTGGTATATCCTCATCCTCTAGAGTTTTCTCCTTACCCTTTCTCATCAGTGGATTCAACCACCAAAATGACATTTTATTGAAGAATCCTACTTTAGCAAATGGAGTAACTTGGTCAACGGAATCGATTTTACTTACACCATTGGCCTCACCATTCAATGGAGCATACAGGTCCCTTTCTTCATTCCCTTCGTGTTTATAAACCTTGTAAACACATAACAATAATAATATTGCTCCTGGAAAGGAAAGGACATCCAAAGCTATCTTAACCAACATTCCTTCACCTAAAATGGCACTGTATATGGACAAAGCACAGACAATACCAGCAAGCAAGGAAGCAAGAATGGACAATAGCCGCAATGGCGTTCTTTGAAGATGCTTCCCTCGAAGGCTTATGGTCAAGCCCATCAAAAGCCATGTAAATCCCTGAAACAGCACCACTAACCAACTTCTCAATGGTAAGGCAGTCTGGTTTTTCCTCAACTTCTCTTCCAAAATCCATGTGCCCAAGCACAAGTACACAAATCCGATACCACCATTGAGTATAACAGAGACTATCTGCAGACTCAAATAGCCTCTAAATCGAGGTGTTATTTTATATATTTTTGAAGATGCTGAAGATATTCGCATGAAAGTGCATAAGAGCACGATTAGAAGCAAAACATCGAAGCAAATGATCAGCGCGTGATTGATACATGAAGTTGGTTGAAATACCAAGCTAGAACCAGATGGCTTTCCACTTGTATCCGAGTTGACAGATTCCCCACAAAACAACGTCCACAGGTCTTCCATTAGCTTTCCTTTCCTGCTTACTTTTCAACTCCTGCTTTGGCATACAATGCAAGAAAACAATGCTACGTGTTACAAGAAAAATCATCAATTAATCAAATCTTTAAAACCACCTAACAATATCTATTTGTCAATTATCAGTGATTTTTTAATGAAGAAGAAGAACAAGCATTTTCCACATGCACCCCACAATGATAAGTACCATCACTCGCAAAGAACTAAAGATTAAAGCAAATGTGATCATAAAAAAGCAAGAAAGGAGAAACAAAAAGTAGAGAAGTAATCCTACGAAAAGATAAAAACTTCATCATTAGTTCATTACCAATTCTTTTTGGGGCAAAAAAAAAAGTCTACGTTTAATACATGATAAAATAGTATTTCTTAATGACCAACAGACAATGTGAGATCCTCAAAAATATTTAACAAGCACGTCTTGCTAAAGATATTTTAGAAAACCGAACCTTAACATCATAATTAAAATAATTAAATGAAAGAAAACAAGCTTATCAGCCAATCTTGAGTTCATAAGAAATAAAAGAAATTCAGGTTTGCATTCATTCAACCAGCAGTATGGCACACCTGGATAACATTTAAAAGAACAAGAAGACTAACCTGAAAATTGCACCAAACCCCACATTTTATAAGCCAAAAAATAAAAATCACCCCTTTTGGTGTCAGCCAATGAACTGCCTGTATTTCTTAATGTTCCATTTCAGAGTTTTTGAGGTCACTCCCGCTGTGTTAAGAGTTTAGACCAGAGTTTCAGAGAGAAAGACACGGAATGGAACCAGAGTTTCAGAGAGAAAGACACGGAATGGAACCAGAATGGAACCAGAGTTTTAGAGAGAAAGTGATGCTTGCAGTGTTGTTGAATGCTTGGATATATTAGTGGTGTTGCGGGAAAGGAAATGGAGGGAGAAATTGTGATGTTGCTAGGCATGCGTGGGACAGAACAGAGTCCAGTGTCGTCAATCGTCATGGCTCACGTAAGATCTGTCTGTTGACATCTACCCGTTTGTTTGTGAAGTTAAAATGTTTTAAAAAAAATTTAATTTTTTTTAAATTAATTATTTTGATTTTTTTCTATTATTACGATATTTTAATATCAAAAATAAATTTTAAAAATTTATATTTTAATATATTTTTAAATAAAAAATATTATTTCATATAACAAAATAACACTTCTCGCATGCTATTATCATGAAGTTTCTAATGCATTGGTGAAGAAATTGATAAAATTTATTTTTTTAAACAAAATTGAGAATCTATGACAAAAATAAGTAAAAAATAATACATTATAAAAATATATTTTCTTGCGAAGACTTGTAAGACATGGAATATATGATTTAGATAGATATAGACAGACGGCATTTTAGACTAGAAATATGAATTATTGAAATCTATGCATGCATATAAAAAGCACCTCCACCATTTGTTCTTACCTAATGTATTAATTCCAAAGCATGTGATTTTGACAGAATCTTAAAATAGTTTTTGCTTGTTGATTCATTAAATTAAAATTAAAATATTTACTAAATTTTTTTATATTCAATTGAAAAGGCCATTCCTTTTTAACAATCTTTTAATCTTTATCCTTGGCTATTAAAAGTTTTTTGAAAATGTGATTGTAATTGTTTTCTAAAGAAATTTTCACTTAGAAATATATTAAAATAATAATTTTTTATTTTTTAAAAATTATTTTTAATATCAACACATCATATAAAAACATAAAAAAATTTAAATTTTTTTAAAATATTTCTAAAAAACAAAAATAAATAGTGTCGATTATAATATCTTTTGTATTGTAGTATAGGGTATGATTAATTTTTTGATATTAAAAAATCACAAATATATTTAAAAAATATTAATTGAATAATTTTTTAAGATAAATATATTCTTCAGAGGCACTAGAAAACAAATAATACCGCATTCGCATGTGGTTTCAAGTGAAATAATTGTACTTAATAAATTATCAATAAAAGTAGTTGTATGATTTAGCATGTGGGGGCATCAAATTTTGTTTTTTTGTTGGTTTTTGTTGACTCCACAACATGTAATAAATTTCTGTTTTTCCTTCCATACAATCAGATTTCCGAATCCAAAGAAAAAGGAAAAAATAAAAAATAATGAAGTAACCAAATCATTTCTCACCCACATCGATTATTATATTTAGAGGATGAGATTAATTAAATTCTAGGGTTAGCATTAAATATGTTTTTGTTTTTTCTTTTCCTCTGGGACCTACAGTAGATGCACAACTTTCTTGCTCAAACATCCTCCCTGTTATAAATTCTTCCAAAGGGATCCTTTAACTTTTTTCATTCTTGGGTTACAAAGGGTCTGAAAACTTGAAAGCAAGCCTGGATTTTGGATTTGAGTGTTTTGAAGTGATAAAACTCCAAAACCCCAAGAAAAATGCAAGTTAATCATCGTAAGAATTGGTCTTAGTGCATTGCATCATGATTAACACATTCTTTGGTTAAATTCATTAATTTCATTGTGTGTCTTTGTGATATAATTGATCATTGTCATCAAAGAATTGTGCATAAGACTCGTAAAATATGCCATCAAAGTTTGAATGAGTCTCCTGGGGGGTCAACTTTTATCCCTGCGTCAGATTCTTGTATCCTTCCCGTCATATTTGGCTTTTTTTATTATTATTAATATTGATGTCTAGATCAGCTCACGTATACCTCGACTAATCTCACAAATCTTAAAATTAATGATTATATAAACTTTTAGTGTCTCTAATAGAATTTGAACTAGTGATCATTAAAAAGAAAACCCAAGACATGACCATTTAAACTACCTATTAGGGTTAAATTTGACTCCTTTACTTCTATTCAAGAGAGACTAGTGCTATGCTTTCAACTGTGTTTTATTACTATCACAATTCTAGTATTTAGTTAGTTAATATATATCATAATTTTATATAAATTTTATTGAAATTTTTTAAAAAAAACTCTTGATTATAAAAAAAAACTATAATTTATAACTTTTTAAAATTTATTTTTTCAAATTATAACCGCAAAAACCACCACTATGCTAAATATACACTTAAACAAATACTTTAACTTTAACTTGAATGCCATTCTTTTTAAGTCAAATTACTTATGATTTTTTTAATATTTAGAAGATCATGACATGTTATTAGACAGTGCAATTGATATTCAAATATAATTTAATTAATTATTAAATTGATAATAAATTAAATTATTTTATTTCTTAACTCTATTTATTTAGAACTATAATTTATATTTGAGTCAACATATTAGAAACCTAATGAATCAGACATGTTAAAAACCATTAATAAACAATTAAACTAGAATAATTATTTTATGCGACTGAGCTGGGTAAGTAGATAACAAACAATGAATACTATTGTAACAATAACTTTGTTTACTGTAGTGTTTGTTGACACACTGTTAAAAATGTTTTTTTATTTGAAATTGTTTTAAAATATTTTTTATTTTTAATAACTTCAAAAAATTAAAAATACTCACAATAATTAATTTTAAAATAAAAATAAAATTTTAAAAAGCACAGCATAGCCTTAAAGAGACGGTTTGGGATTGTGATAGCGGTTTAAAGTACTTTTCGCTTAAAAATGCATCAAAATAAAAAAAAAATTATTTTTTAAAAATTATTTTTAACATCAGTATATCAAAAAGATTTTAAAATATAAAAAAAATTATTTTAAATAAAAAAACAAGATTCAAAATTTTTTAGAATTCGGTTTACATCACTTTGTCAATTATAATAGCGGTAACAATTCAAAGTAATTTTTATTTAAAAATATATTAAAATAAAAATAAAAATATTTTTGATATCAACGTATCAAAATAATTTTAAAACATTAAAAAATTTAATTTAAAATAAAATTTTAAGAATACAATCAACATCGCGTTGCAAAAGACACCCACAAAGTAGCTAGTGCACACAGATCAAAAGCGTTAAATAATGTGCACTCCATGATTAGAATGCAAAGGAAAAGGGAAAACATTATCAGCATGCAGAATACACAAACATGAAGCTTTAGAGCTCTCTCAATCAATCGAAAATGGAGACAGAAAGAGAGAGAAGCTGTGGTCTATGGAAGAGAGTCATAGTGGCTTCTCCGATCAATTTCACTCATGAGGGTGTCTTTTGCTTCTTTTTCGCTGTCCAACGAAGCCGTGGATCTCGTGCACATATTACCCCTTTTCTCTTCTTAGTTCTTCTCCAAACATCAGCACATGTTTTTTAAATTTCAACAATTAAATTAAAAATTATACTTAATTTCATTGGCAAACTTATTTATCTCGTCTATTTTTTTAATATAAAAAATTGGACATATAGATCTAGTTGATAAACAGACATACTGAAAGAATACAAAGAAAGGGTGTTGTAAAAACGTTACTAACACCAATCTCTATTCATTACGTTTTATACAGCGCAATGAACAAGATTTACAAGGAAAGCTTTATGTACAGGGAAAGCTATATACAAGGAAAGTTTTATTATTGATTATTGCAGCACTATCAAAGGAAAGCCAATCCATCTGTTAATTAGCAATAATGCTGCTGCTGTCGGAGAGAAATCAGCACAGGCAATCACACGTTGATTATCATATCTTTGATCATCTCCTCACTCAATCTTCGCATGTTGATTGTCCAGCAATTTCTGAGTTGCCTTGTTTAACAGGATACTAGATGCTCCACGCCCGTTTTGTTTTCCATGGCGATCTACTTTACACTTTCTGTGGTTAAATTCCTTGTTTTTGTTACCCACACACTTCTATCCTTGCATCAGATTCTTGTGTCCTTCCACCCATCAGATTGGCTCCGTCAACTTTTGAGTTTTGCATGAAAAAAAGCACTCGGCCTTGCCATAAAGGAGAACTTCGGTAAAAAATTTATTGTTATAAGTTTATTACTATCACACGAAAGCATATATACCTTGAGAGGAGGAGATTCTAAGAGAGTGGAAAGCCAATCTCCAAGCAACCAGCAGAATTAGCAGGTCAAGGAGTACAATAATTTGCTTTGCTAGTGGAGTGCGTTAGAACTTTCTGGGTTAGATTCGATCCTTCTTGTGACTGAAGTTTGCTAGAAATCACTCTCACAAAACGAATCTATGAAACGGCGTGCTATGCTTTTTAATATAAAAAAAAGCCTGACTTTATCATAGAAATTTGCCTGTGGATTGGAATGGAAAGGTCACTTACAGGTGGTCGCCACCCCATGAAAAAAGAAGGGCACCTTGCTCAGGCGCCAAAGATGCTGGTAGTCCCCTCCCCCCAGAGTCTCACATGCCTTTGTCTTCAATGAGAAAAGGGGACATTGTTATTATTATTTTCCTCAATTATTGGGTTATAAATTATCACCACAGCAACTTTAATTTTTCAGGACATTTTTATTGATGAAATGATATTTATTATTATTCTAATATTTTAAAAAATACATGTCGCCGTGAAAGAGAGTGAGAGGAGCTGTGGTGTGGAAGAGAGTCGTATGTCGTCATGGCTCACGTATGATCTCTGATCATTTTGACTCCTGTGTGTGTCTTTTCCTTATTTTTCGTTGTCCAACGAAGCCGTGCTTCTGGTTCCCTTTTTCTAAATTATATACAAAATTCCAATTTAATAAATATATAAAGTATTTCAATAGCAGGAAAAATTGAAATAAGTGATAAAATCTAGATTACAATTCCGTTTATTTTCGCTTTTTTAAAATATTTTTTTTATTTTTGCTTCAAAATAAAAAAAATTTAGTGTTGTCTAATATTTTGATATTCTATATATAAAAATGAGTTTTTTTAAAAAATAAAAAAAATATTATCGTAATATATTTTTAAATAAAAATCATTTTAAAAAATAACAAATATCATAATACTAAACATTCTATACATCTATTTCTCAAACCTAATTAGAAAAAATAAAATAACAAGAAAAATAATGTACTTCTAAAATTTCAATCTGATGTAATAATTAAATTAAACATTATATTTATCTTTATTAGTAAATTTATTTTTTTATTCAATTTTTTATTTTTAAATTTAAACCTATTGATCGAGTTTATAAACATATATATTAGATGTTCCATGTTATTTAATGTGTTGCAACCGTCAGTGTTTGTTTTGTTTTCTTATATTAATCTCTCTCTAATTTATCTATTTAATCTTGTTTAGGCACGTAAAGAGTTCTCTAAAGATCTTACTACTAGTTGAGCTATATGGGCATTCGCCACGTATTTTTTATAGAGTCATTTTATTCTTTAACTTTATCATCGAAATTGCCTTTGAGTTGAGATTACCAATCACATGAAAAAATAAATAAAAAAAATTAAATAGTATTAAAATGATGCTTTTTATGAAGAGTTCATTTGATGTTTAATGATAATTATTTTTTAAAATATTTTTTATTTAGAAATATATAAAAATAATATTATTTTAAAAAAATTATTTTTGATATCAGTATTTAAAATCATTATAAAAAATAATTTGAAATAAAAAAATTAAATTTTTTTAAAAATACTTTTAAAACATAAAAATAAATAAATCTAAAAAATAAGGTTGTATATTGGTGCAACATCCTATCCAAACAAACCCTTATTAATTTTTTTTTCTTAATTTTATGGTTGTGTTATATAAGGAATTAAATACTACAAATAAAAATAGGCAGGGGACTGTAATAAGTAATACCACACGAATCATGATCAAGAAATCCTTACACTTAATTTGAGAGGAAATTCTAGTAAAAATGAAACTTGGAGCCCTACAAAAGCATATAATTAGCAAGTTGTTAAGCTTTGTTTTAGTGTTTAATATTGGAATCCAATTATATTTTTGAAAAATTTTAAATTTTAAAGAAATTAGTTTTTTAAATCAGATTTCACCGAGCTTTTAAAATCCTTTGAAGATTAAATTTCATTCCAATTGGTGCATAAAAACTAATTTGAGAATATCTTTTATGATATAATAATAATAATAATAATAATAATAAAGCTATATGGAAACTCATTGAGCCTTCAATGCCAAAAAAAGAGAGGCCCAAACCACATATGCAGGCCTTGTTGGTGAAGGAGAAGAAACTTGTACGAGGTTTATGGAACCCATGGTGCAAAGGGCTTTTTTACATCAAGGGGAAATTAGAGGCAAAAATATAATTATTTTACATGTTGATTCTAGTGGATTATTCTTGATATATATACTGGGATATAAATTTCACATA
Source organism: Populus x sibirica (assembly GCA_019202695.1). Classification (NCBI taxonomy): domain Eukaryota; kingdom Viridiplantae; phylum Streptophyta; class Magnoliopsida; order Malpighiales; family Salicaceae; genus Populus; species Populus x sibirica. Next base: position 530,522 of record JAGMVL010000053.1, read on the forward strand.
AATTAATAATGATACTATAATAATGAAGGGAAATTAAAAAAAGAAAAAAAAAGTAACTAAGTATTTTGAAATTTAATCTTTTCCAACGAATTCTATTAAATATTTTGGTAACTTGTACACAAAACAACTAACCAAGATCTTCATTGAGTCGATATCTTTAAAGGTTTATAAATGAAAGTGCAAATTCATCCCTTTTTTTATTGAATAAATGAGTTGGAGTTTACTCATAAGTTTATGTGACCATCCAATATATCACTGCCAAAAAAACAAATTAAAAAAATTAAAGAGGAAATATTAATTTAGCCCCTAATATCATAGTTTTTAAACCCGGTTCGGGTTCCGGGTTTTGACCGGGTCGCCCAGGTCAATTTTTTTTAATCAAAACGACGTCATTTTTAGTAAAAACAATCAACGGGTTACAACCGGGTTTTTTACTGGGTCTTGCCGGGTCAACCCGCCTGATCACCCCGAATTTTTTCTTATCCTATTTTTTCTTCAACTCGGTCTGGTTCGAGCCTCAGGTTGGCTGGATCCTGGATCAACCTGCCGGGCCGGGTTTCAAAACTATGCCTAATATATTATCCCATTATCGATCAAGTTTCAAATTTCTTTTCTTTTTTTTTATCGATTTTGCTTCAAATGCAATAGACTTTAGATAATGTCATTCTTCAAACCATCAAATAATAGTGGTAGTTAAATATTTCATCCAATTTTTATATTTTCATCAACTGTTTCCATTAAAAGTATTAAAATAAACTCCAAAATGATGTAACGATAATTTTAGTGCTGAATCATAGTAAGATTTCCTATTATACGAGCCATTAAAATGGAAAAAGGGGGAAATTTACCATTATTTGATGTTAAAATTATCTTCCAAAAGTATAATCATTTCAAGAGTATAAAATTGAATATGTTATTTAATTAGCAATGATGAATGGATTGAGTGATATTCGGCATAAAATTAATAAAATAAATAGATTCATAATTTACAGTCTAATTAGTATTATGATAGCTTTTATTTTTTTTACCAAGTTATATAAAAAAACTATTTTATTAATTAAATAGCTTTTGTTTCTGTATTTGTGTTCGTATTTCAAATCTTAATTTTATAAAAGTTAAAATATTTTTTTTTTTTTCCATATAAAAATTCATCTCACAATATTTTTAACCAAACACTTATTTTAAAAAAAATATTTTATTAAATCACAATTAAAAAATATTTTTAAAAATTTTACCACAACCGCATAAAATAATACTATATCAAATATACACGTAATAAATAGTGGGATGATATGTCAAGGATGTGTTTAAGATTGTGATAAATATTAATTTTTAAAATATTTTTTGCTTGGAAAATTAAAATAATATTTTTATTTTTATTTTTTTAAAAATTATTTTTGATACTAACACATTAAAAAAATAAAATAAAATTAATTTAAAACTAAAAAAATTATTTTTAAAAAAATTAATCTAGTAACAAAAATAAATTTAAAGACCATTTGTTTACGAGGTAGCGATAACGTTTGGAGCAAAACGCAGGAGCCAAACGTTGGGTAAAGAAAAAAATAGTATTTACTGTTTATAGACCCTATTATTAATTGTGTTTGCAACGCGGGGTTAGAAGAAGCAACCCTTAGAGGCCATTTGTCTTTGCGGTAGCTGCTGCGTTTTTGTTCAAACACAGATAATATGGTGTTTGGTTAAAAAATGAAGCTGCGATTTGGTTCATGGGACCCACTAAAAATGAGGTTCAACCTCAGGTTTTGGCGAAGCAATTTTTTCATGCTTCTCATCCAGCGTTCTGTATTTTTACGTTTCACTCTCCACTGTCAACACCAAGCCCTTCCCTTCAACTCACGGCAAGCAACTCCTCACTACCAACAACACAAAAAGCTCTCATCCTCCGGCCGACAGCCAACAACTCCTCCCCTCTTCACCGTGGTCAGCAACAACTGCCAATACGTATGTAATAGCAAAACCAACTCCACCTTCAACCAAACCCGATCTGTCCAAGCCGTGACAGAATCTCCTTCAGCAGCTCCTGCACGCCGACCTCCTCCTTTTCACTAGTTGCTCCTCTTGGTCACAGCCCCCTAAGCTATTGATAGAACCCATCTAAAAATAATAGATGCAGGGAAGAAAAATAATATCAAATCTTTATGCTGAGTTTTTTTTTTTTGCAGGTTTCGGCTAGCTCTCACTGATGGGATAAAAAAATATTTTCCATTATAATTGATTTCGCACTTTCAAAACAGATATTTTAAGTTATTATGTTTTTAAAATATAATATTTAAAATTGTTGTATTTTAAAAGCGTGGTGTTTAAATATATCATGTTTTTTAATAATAATAATATTTATTAAATTTCATGCTTATAAAATAATAAAAAATATAGTTCTTATCGGATGAATTTTGTATGTGATAAAATTATAGATATTTTAATGAAACAATAAAAAAATATTTTATATAAAGTATTATTTATTTCATGATGTAATAGCAGTAGTTAAATCGATAATATTTCAATGAAAAACTATCAATATTAATACATGTTTTGTTTAATTATTTTATAACCTTAGTTTGAAAAGCATTTTTTAACCAAATACATTAAACTACTTTTTGTTCAACCTCAATTTCAATCACAGTTTTAACCAAATATATATTTTTCCAAACTAACCTCAACTAAAAGTACTTTTTATAAAAACAACTTTTTTAAAACCATAATCACAACAGTTACCACAATACCAAACACACTCTTAGCTGCTTTCACATGCTTCCCGCTTGTTTCAGTAAATAATTGAGCTCTCATTTTCTGTGGGCTCTACCCATCATAAGAAATTAAATCCATGGGGTGCCAGATATTTATGCCCAGATAAAGCAATTTATTATACTCTACTATCGTAGAGATTCTTTTTTATATATGCCTATGCCAATGCCAATGCCAATGACAAGCTATCACTAGCTTTCTTCTTATAAATGATGATTATAGGCCATGTTTGGATTATGGTTAAATTATCGTTATTTTATTATTTTTTAAAATAAAAATTAAATTAAATTTTTATATATTAATATCAAAAATAAATTTTATAAAATAAAAAATTATTATTTTAATATATTTTAAAACATAACTACCAACCTATCCGACCCAGTAAAATAAAATAATTTTTTTTTAATTGTGTTTTATTTAAAAAATTAGTGTTTAATATTATTCAATGACACTAATGATGAATTAGACGAAGATCGCAATCTCAATTTTATTCCTGATGATATTTTATTTGATGTTGCGAGCTTAAAAAACCAAGAAAACTATAGTCCTTGTTGGATGTATTTCATACGTGATGTAATTGTAGATAGTTTAATGGAACAATAAAAAATATTTTTTATAAAATATTATTTATTTCATGATGTAATAGTAGTAGTTAAATCTATAATATTTAAATTAAAAATCATCAATATTAATATATATATTTTGAAATTATTTTACAACCTAAATTTAAAAAGCATTCTTAACTAAACGCTTTAAACTACTTTTTTGTTCAACCTCAATTTCAACCACAGTTTTAACCAAACATATATAAATATCAAACCAACCTCAACCAAAAATACCTTTTATAAAATAATTTTTTTCAAATCACAACCACAAAAATTACCACAATTACAGTGAAAAAATTGAAACTCACTCACCCATCGAAAAAAAAGTATTGAGATAATATTTGACTTTGCCGTAACAATTTTTTTAAAAATATTTTTTATTTAAAAATATATTAAATAATACTTTTTAATTTTTAAAATTTATTTTTAATTTCAATACATTAAAATAATTAAAAATATAAAAAATAATTAATTTTTTTTTTTAAAAAAAATCAAAAACATTTCCTTACCCGCAAAATCAAACATCCTCGTAGAAATGAAACTCACCCACGATACTCTAGACACTAGACACTAGACAGACTCAAAAACACCAACAGCTGGCTAGTTCCAACGAACAGATCACCAACAAATCTATCAACTCAACTCCCTCACTCACTCACTCGATCTTGTGTCTAATTACAAAACCCACATTTGCATTTTTAATCTTTCCTTGCTTTACTTTGTAATAACATAAAAGTCTTTCGCAATAATCCCATCAAATCCTGATAATCAAAGGCATTAAAGATGCTTGGTGGTAGTAAAGGATTTAATACTAACAGGGCATCATCAAGTATGGTTTCTGGATCAAGAATCTCCACTTTGTTACTCTCAATGTTTGCTACTTTTGCTTCCATTTATGTTTCTGGCAGGTATGTTTTGTTTCCTCCTCTAATCTTACTATCTTGATCATTGACCGACATTTCAATCACTAAGAAATATTGGAACTTTTTGTGTTTTGACTAATGAAAGATCGAAACTTTATTTAGTGTGTTCTTGTTTTAGTCTGAATTGTGTGCTGGGTTTGATGTGGGATTATAGGTTATGGCAGGAATCACAAAACAGGGTTTATTTGATTAAAGAGCTTGATAGGATAACTGGGCAGGTGGGTTTTCAATTTGCTGTTATTTAGTGGCTTTTAATGTTATTTCCTTTGTGTTTTTTTTCCTTTGAAATTTGTTGATTTTGGATTCTTGATGAATTTTTTAGATTGGGTTTTGATTACAAAGTAGTGATCTCGGTGTATTGTGTTTGAAATTTATATAGAGTAATATTGATTTCCTCATTTTAGGGCCAATCTGCAATATCAGTGGATGATACATTGAAAATAATAGCCTGCAGGTAATTTGATTGATAGTTTGGTTTGATATATGATATATCTTTTGCCTGTTTTGTGGTTTATTGAATGGGGCGATGGTTTGTTTAGGGAACAACAGAAGAAGTTATCAGCTCTTGAGACAGAATTGGCCGCAGCTAAGCAAGAGGGTTTTACTTCAAAGCTCTTAATAGAGAATGATGGGGCTCATGCAAAGAAAAGGCATCTTGTTGTGATTGGGATAATGACAAGGTTTGGCAATAAGAACAACAGGGATGCAGTCCGAAAGGCGTGGATGGGAACTGGTAGGATATTGTGTGGTCTCATGGTTTTGCATTTGTTGTACGTATTGGTTCAGTGAGATTTCGTTTGCTTAGGTTGGAAAATGGAAGTCATCTTGCTCAAAGTTCTTTTGAAGAATTATGGGTTTTTAGGGTGCACTGCAGAAAATTAATAAGAGAGGAATGATGGGAAGAATTTTCATAGTGATGCTGCAGTGCTAGGATTCATGGTAATCATATAAGTAGCTATTCTTTTTAACCAAATAAATAAAACCCTAAATGGTGTAAAATAATTTTGTATATTCATGGCAGCAATCAACCGGAGACATGTTTCCAAATATGTAAATGGCATTTGAAATGGACCAAACTGTGAACTGTAGATGGAGTCCCAGAGAGTCTAACTATAACATTTGAATGTACTGTGGGCATCATTTGGAAAGTAGATATGTAGGAAAAAAACAATAATAACAACAAAAGCGGCAGCCATAGTTTGGGTAGTTGAGGACTCAAAATGAGAAATGGAGGTATGTAGGAAAGGTATAATGCAGCAGGAAAGCAAGTAATAGACATGTCCCAATAAGAAGTACAGTACCCTTGCAGAATAATAGTGGTTGTTCATGGACCTCTGACTGCATTAGTGAATTTTGCTACGGCCACCGTCATTAAATTATTTAATTAACCTTCTCTTCTTAAGATTGATATATTTTACTAGGATTTATTAACCTCTGAATCATATTCGTATAATACAGTATGCTCTTTCTAACTTGGTTTTCTTTTCATTTATCGTTGCATGAAACATGCAATGGTGTTTTTGTATTTTGATTTTCTTTGGGAATCTCAAAGTCAACCTCCATCCTTTCAGGTGCAATGTTGAAAAAAATGGAGAATGAGAAGGGAATAGTTGCACGCTTTGTCATTGGTAAAAGGTATTCATGCATAATTGTTGTTGATGTTTCCGTAATATATTTCCTTTCAGTACTCCTTTCCACTATCATGGACCATGATGAAAGCATAAAAAAATGGTTCTCCGTGTTCTCTTGCAGTGCAAATCCCGGGGACAATTTGGATCGTGGTATTGACAATGAAAACAGGCAGTCTAATGACTTCATCATTCTTGTATGTTAATGAGATATGTGGTGATTTTAGAATGCCATGATTTTATGATTCTTATTCTTATTCTTTCCCTTTATAATTTAACAGACCCATTGAATTATTCATCAAAAGAGAAAAAAAGACCCATTGAATAAGGATGTTTTCAAGCCATTGTATAAGGTGCTTAACTTTTTAAATATATGATCCATAGGCCAACTGAACATTTTTATGTGAGTAAATAAGCAGAGATAAGAAGTCATAACATATAATAAAAATACCAGAAGCATACTAAGTCCAAAAACGTAGAAGCAACCCTTGTATATATGGACTCAACTGGTTGTTACATATAGCCCTTTCTTATATAGGCTCAACCACTTGGTGCTTTTTGTTCACAGGATGACCTTGTGGAGGGAACAGAGGACCTTCCAAAAAAGGCTAGATTGTTCTTCGCATATGCTGCAGATAAATGGGATGCGGAGTTTTATGCTAAAGTTAATGACAATATCTATGTGACTATTGGTTAGTATCATCAAAGATGGATCTATACATCATGGCCTTCTGAGTTTTGGTTTTCTCTGTTGCCTAGTTTGCATGACCAAATAATTTTTTTTTTCTTTGTTTACTCAATAAACTTATATGCTCCACTAAACAACTTTATCCGTCAATATCAATCTATCAAGAAGCATAAATATATATATATATTTGAATAATAATTTTAATATGGAAAACTGATTTGAGTATGGCATGGTATAACCATTACAAAATAGAGGATGAATTTTTAATCACCAGGGTGTAGAACTGTTGTTTACCAAGATTAAGACACGTTTTCATGTTGAAGATTCTATGCTGGTACTTCGAGTTTTTAGAGGTTCGGAGATAAACTTCCTTTTGAATTGCAAATCTACAGCTTCAAAGGCATGGATTCTAGTGCAAAACCCAACCTAGTGATTTATATCTTTTTTGGGCAGGGAAGGATGAAGTAAACCTCTTTTTTTCTCGCAAAAGTACAATATAAATCAATATCCGTTGTTGTTGAAAATGCACCTTAGGCATGCAAGGCACCTAGCCTCAGGGTTGATGTGCTTCTGAACCAGTAAATTAGGCACGCGATATGAGAAGCACTTAAGCAATTCATTTCTTTCACGGGGAAATGTCCGCCTTCTCTGTTTTTATTTCCTTTTATTCGCTCTCTCTCTTCTGGGCAAATTTGCAGCTCTTTATGTTTTCTTTATTTTAAGTTATTTTTTGGCAAATAAAAAACTGTGAAAATATTTATCTGTTATATTTCAAATACATGCCTAATTTTGCTTAGGCATGCCTCTGTGATTTGCACCTTGCATGTAGGCTCCAAGAGATGTTGCGCATATATTGTGCCCAGTCCTTTTAGCAACACTGATTGTAGATAGTCACGTACTAAAAGTATTGTCAGCATTCTTCATTTTTAATCTGAAAAGACATTAGGAAAATTGATAAGGTCTTCTGACTAGCAGTACTACTATATTCTAGATTACATCTCTCCAACTTATTTAATGTTATGAAAGCACTTGTCTTATCACTTCTCCTTCTTCACAGATGCTTTAGGAACTGCACTGGCAGCTCATTTTGACAAGCCTCGTGCTTATATTGGTTGTATGAAATCAGGCCAAGTTTTCTCTGAACCGTGAGTTTCTCCTTAAAAGTCAATTAACGACATAAGTGGAATTGGATTTGTGACTCTTTATCATTTAATTTCTTATTTTCAAACTCTACTGTTGAGATTTGGCAGGAGTCATAAATGGTACGAACCAGATTGGTGGAAGTTTGGTGATAAGAAATCGTAAGTTATACCATAACGAAATGTATATTCAAGTACATGGAAGTTCTCGACGTACCATGATTCTGACACCTCCAACTTATAAATCTGTTTCTAACATCTTTGCAAGATATAAATATAATGAATTTCTCTCAATTTTATTTTAGTGGGCATCAACATTGTTCATAATCTTCTTAATAAACTCGCAGCATACCTAAACCTGTGCGTTGTGAACAACTGTTTGAAATGAGGAAGTGATTCTCTTCTTCTCGTAATGCAGCTTTGCCATTTGATCTGTTTCTCACCATTAACTAACCATGTGGAATCATGTCGAAAACTAAATGTCATTAAGCTTGGTTGTAGTGCATGATTGTAAAAATTGAAATGTGGTACCTGGCTGCAAGTAACACCAACCTTCAAGTTGTTCGAGCACTCTTGGTTTGAAATTCACATTAATACAAGCTATTTTTTTTAATAACCAGTCAATACTCGAATAATTTGAATGCGTGCTATTGTAATCTATCTGCATCAATTACACATGCAATGCTGCAGAATTTAGGACAAGAGGCTTGTTAGGTTTTTTTTTAGTTTTACCACTCCATACTTGTCTTTTTAAACATAACATTCTTTCTTCCACTCAACAGGTATTTTCGCCATGCTTCAGGTGAGATGTATGTCATATCACGAGCTTTAGCTAAATTTGTGTCAATAAATAGGTAAAGTCTTTTCTTCTTCTGTTGCATCTCTTACGTGACCAGTGACCAGCATGGAGCAATGTCTGAATCCAAAATTATTGAGTGCAGATCTATTCTTCGAACCTATGCACATGATGATGTCAGTGCTGGATCCTGGTTTCTTGGGCTTAATGTCCTACATGTTGATGAAGGGAAGTTTTGCTGCTCATCATGGTCATCAGGTCTCTCTCTCTCTCTCTCTCTCTCTCTCACACACACACACACACACACACACACACAGAATGTTGCCTTGGTGATGTGACCTGACCAGATTTAGCTTGCCTTTGAAGAATTTTTGGGGATTTTTTTGAAAACTAGCACAATTGACCAAAATATTGACAAAATAGCACATGTTAAAAAATTATTTAGAAAATAGCACAGTTTTAACAAAGATACGATTGAGAATAATGACTTTAATAAAAACGCAATTCGGAATATTGAGTTTGGCTAAAAAAATTAAACCTCAAACTAACGCCAAATATAAACTCTAAACGATACACTAATCTTAAATCTAAAAAACAAGCTCTAAACACTTAACACTAATCAAAAACAAACCCTAAAACTAATAATAATCATTAACCTTGAAAACAAACACTAATCAATAAAACCTAAAAACAAACCCTAACTAAATATAATAAAATCTTTTGGCTTTTTTGGCTTTTTTTTTAAAAAAAAAATCTTTTGGTTTTTTTTTTCAATTCCATCATTTAGTGTGGGGTTTTTATTGAATTATACTCTCCAGTATTGGATTAATGGTAAACCCTAAACAAATCAAAAGATAAAAAAAAGCTAAAAAAATTTATTATATTTTGTTAGGGTTTGTTTTTAGGGTTATTAATTAGTGTTTGTTTTTTAGATTTAGGATTATAGTTTAGGGTTCGGGTATTGTTTAGAATTTGTATTTGGGGTAAGGTTGGGCTTGGAGTTAGGGTTAGTCTGCGGTTTGATTTTTTTTTTTATTTTTTTTTAATCAAAGTTGCTATTCTCAATCAATCGCATCTATGTTAAAACTATGTTATTTTTTAAATGTTTTTTTGACAGTGTTATTTGGTCAAAAGTTGTGTTGGAAAGGAAAAATACCTGGATTTTTGGTGTTAAATTTGTTGGGATAAATAAATAGAAATTTGAATATTTTTTTTCTTTTTTCTTATGGGACAGTTATTATTTCTTTTTCAGGAGCGATTTGTTCTGGGGTTTGATTTGTTTCCGGAAATGGAAGAAGCAAATATGAATAGAGCTATTTGTTCTTAAGTTCACTTTCAGGCATCTAGGCCCTCAGGATTTTATGCTTGTCGGGTTTTGATAGACTTCAGATAGGGAGGACTTGAGGATCCACACAAACTGGCTACAGAGAGGCTGCTGCTTCTTTTTCTTTGGTTTGAATCTCGTATCATTTATACGAGTTAGTAAGAAGAGATAGCGTTCCGTACCCATATGAACAATGTAACATGCATGCTGATGATTCTTTCGTTGATGAAATAGGAGGGAGTGTGTTCTTTCTTGAATGAGATTTCAGTGAAGATAAGGCTAATCGATTTGCAAAGGAATTCAACATGGGTTACTAAAATATTGCAAGATACAAAAACAAAAGAGTGTACTACATACAAGCAAATGACCAGGAAAAACCGGTCTGGTATCTTTTTTACAATCATATTGCAGTCTGGCAAACATGGCTACAATACTAGAATCGTGTAGCGTCAATTTTAACTATCAATATCACACACAAACGTCTAATTAAGGCATGCTTGTTATGAACTGTTAAGGAAATGTGCCAATGCCTCGTCCGTGTTGTTGTCATACACGAGTAAAGCTTCAGCTACCTTGTTTGATGGAAATCCCATTTCTTGTAGAAGGGTGTAGCCGTTGACAAATTCCTGAACCTGGAGGAAAGGAGCATAAAGGTATTCGTTCATTTAAACTGCTTGCAGGAAGATTTTCTTATAAGCCAGTTGCAACCCTCTGTCCCCCCTCTCTCGTGAGTGTGTGAATGTATGGATGCATTGAAGCATGAAAAAAAAACATGCTCTTTGAATGGTGTTCTATAGGAATTGGCTAAGATTCCAATGATTAATAATCACGAGAAAGGAGAGGTAAATACCAAGACTAGTACACCCACACAAACATGCGGGCGCAGGGATGAATAATCTCAAGATAGAAATGAGAGGTAAAGCAATTGCTATGACTAGACCCTCACAAAAAAACACGATTTACTGTTTGATATACCCTCAAAGAAGAAAGAACTCATTATTAGTTAATAATAAAACCATAGCAGCTATCCGATCCCCTAACATCTTACTATTTGCAATTAAAGTTAACAAGCGCAAAACTAAACCCAAGAAAATACCTTTGGCGGATTATCTCCATAGTTTGCAACTGCAAGAGGAACAGCATCTCGATTGAGTCCCATTGCAATGTACTTTCTCGCCACAGGATCTGCAGTTGGACCCTGCATTATCAATAATATCCATTTCACAACTCAACAGCAGAAAACTTGTCTCGTTAACTAATCAAGTCCACATATGCGTTTCTCAAATGCATAAAATAAACTAGCATACAATCATCAAACGTCACAAAAAGGATTCTTTCCTACTTCATGAGTAATAATTGCCAGTAACAACAAATTTATCTGGAGTCCAACCAAATATAACAGTGGAGTTCACTACACCATTCAATTTAATTAATCTGGTCTACATGCACCAAGCCTATAGACAACCCCTCCTACTTCATTCACATAAATCCCAAGGGAAAAACTGCTTAAATATCACAAGGTTCTCAAACGATACATTTCATTTCCAAACACATCCAAATCCACTCAATCAAATGTGAGTAAGCGAATGTCAACCACTAGGGTAGTATTAAGTCGGTACTGAAACTATAAATATCTCAAACACATATAATATCACCAACAGAGGAGTTGATGCTATCAGCTTTGGAGGTACATTTTCCAACAATGAGAGAGGAACCAAGAATTGGAGGACTTGGCAGAGTATGTGCAGAGAAAACATAAAAGGAAGAGAAGACAATTCCAAGGAGGAAAGTAGCATGGATTGTAACAAAGAGAGGCTTCAAATTAGCCATCTCCTAGTACACGTTACTCCCTCCATTTCTCATCCTCCTGATTTTCTTATACTAATACCTAATCAAATGTATATAAAATTCTCAATCACCACTCTTTGTTTTTACAGCTCCATAATTTTCCGATTTCGAGTTCAACAACAACAATTCTATCTGACCTATTTCATAGGTAATCATCACACAAATCAATCAAATTATCCAGACTCCCTCTAAACAATAATAAACAGTGAAGTCCACTGTACCAGGAAATTATACAAATTTCTCCTACTTCATCTAACATGAAAATTACTAATAAAAAACAACAGCATTAACAAATTACTCATCATGTTTCCAAAAACAACCAAATTCTCTCAATCAACTCCACGTAATACACACACACACACACACACACATAAATAAAGAAGACTTACTATTGAAGAGGCCGACTGTAACGGTTTGGGAGGCGAATTTTCCAAACCAAGCAGCCTACTCCAATTCGGGCTATCCTTCTCCGCTTCCGCTAAAATCTGTCTCTCAAGCTCAAAATCAAACTGAAAACTACTCCGCGGAATCTCCACTATTTGTGGTGTCAATTGTGGCTATAACGCAAATCAAGACATTAAACAACAGATTAAAAAAAATATAAAAAAATAATCATCAATTAATTAAAAAAAGAAAGAAAGAAAAACATTACTGGAGGAGTGATGCGGTATTCCGGTTTTATCATAACCCGAATCCCTAATCCTGCTGCAATCAATCAACAAATCAAATTTACAAATTAACTAATTGATTGATTAAAATAATCAAATACTGGTTATCAAGATCATGTGAGTTTACTTACAGGAAGGAGAGGAGGGGGCTTGTTGAGTGAAAGAATGGTGGCGGGGTGCGTGAGGGATTACGGTGTGACCAGGTTGATTCACTGTTGGATAGAGAGAAGGTGGTCCGTACATCGGATGGCTAGGTTGTGGTGCTGTTGACGGCGTCGATGATCTGTGCATCGTCGATGGTGTGTCGTACGGTGAGCTTGTTCTGTTTCTGAAATCGTAGTCCATTGTTGAGAGAGAGAAGTGAAGGGGGAGAGAGAGGAAGCGAAGAAGAAAATGGAGGAGGAGGAGGAGGATGACGTGTTTGAGGTTAGTTTGTTTTGAAGGTTAAGATTATTCTAAGATGGGTTGAGAAATTATGTTATTGGTGGGCTTTTTGTGGTTCAATACTGAGCTTATTTTCTTTTAACTTTTGAGCTTGTTGAAGCCCATTGAGCTTCACTTTTTAAAATTATCAACTATGTAAGTTAACTAAAATCCAACATTAAAATAAAGAATATTGCTAATGTATTTTTTTTTAATTTTTGTTTACCTGTAACTTTTACCCACAAAGAGTAAATTCTCTTCTTCTCAAATCTCCATCATTCATGAATGTGAAATTATTATTATTATTATTATTTATCATCAATTTTTAAAATAGAAATGATAATTGGAACATAATTATTAAATCAAGCCCGATTTAATATGATTATTTAATAATAAATATGTTATTTTTTAAAAACTATTTTAAGAGATAGACTAGATTAACAATAAAAATAATGTTTATTTAACTTTCTGATTAACTAGAAAATTTTTAGTCAACTAAAAAAAATAAACAAAAAAATTAGCATTTATTCAATCAAATTCAAAGGAATAGAAAATATTTATGATAAATGGCAATATTATTACTATCAATGTATTTGTAAATAATTTTAAATAATCATTGATGAAACTAAGCAATATAAATAATAAAATTAATCTAGAATTCCAATTCCAATAAGAAGTTGAAATTTTGCCTTAAAATTCATCCCTTAATACTCAACTTATTTTATAATGCTTTGATTTACATTTTTTCCTTAAATGATTTTGTAAGAATAGAAAGGCTCCAAGAACTTAATAGCGACATCATTTCTCAATAACCCAACAAAAAATAGAGAGAGAATTTTTTGAAATGGAAATTAATTATTAAATAAATAAATAATGAAAAGGGAAAGGAGGAGAGAAATAAATGAATGAAGAGGAGAAACAGGGGAGAGTCGACGGAGAGATAATCCGAGGTTGCAGATTTGGGATTTTTCTCTTTTCTTTTTATTTATCATGTGATATTCTGGACTTTGCTATGAGGGTCTTTTTATAAGTGTTTTTTTTTAAGGTTTTTAAAAGTATATTTTATTTTAAAATATATTAAAATAATATTTTTTATATTTATTTTTTATATTAATACTAAACTGAAAAAAAAAATGCTAAAACTAAAAAAAAATTGTTTTTAAAACACGGTTATACTAAAAGATTTAGGTTTTATCATCTTTCTTCCTTCATTTTCCTTCTCTCCTCCGGCCAAGCTGTTCGCTCCTGGTTTATCGTCTCTCTTCTCGTTTTACGATATGTTTGGTGAGAGTGTTTTTTATTTATCGTATCGGGTTTTTTTCCTTCATTGGCGATATATCGTTGACACCGTGTTCCACCCGCATCTCGACACGTCAGTACCAATTTAAAGTTCAAGTCGTTAAAAATGCAACGCTGGAAGCTACTCTTTTTATCAGAGCCTGGTTTCGATCCAGGGACCTGTGGGTTATGGGCCCACCACGCTTCCGCTGCGCCACTCTGATCTGTTGATAGTAGTATCCAAAATAGTTTATTTAAACATTTAATACTGCGAAATTTACCACATCGTAAATTTGGCCCCTGTTTACAGGTCAGGGAAGGGAAGAGAGCAAAAGAAAAGTGATGATTTAACCACTGTGGGTGATTGAGTTGGTAGGGTGAGTGGGAGCAAGATATATGTCTTTCACGTGTTCAGTTTGATTTTTTCAGCCTATTAATATTGATGGTCATCGTGGACTGTAAAGTGTAAATCCTGCTTTACAAATCTTGGGTATAAAATACTAATTTGATACATGTAGGCTGATTCAAGATACACTAAGTATTAAAAAAAAAATTGATTTCATGCGGCCCAAGATTTTCACTATCCCCTTGGTGCACCATGTGGACGATTAAGAATAATGTTTTTTTTTATTATTAATATAGATGTTTGGAATAACTTGTAAGTAGATCAATTAATTTTATGGATTTTAAAATTAATAATTATATAAATTTTCAGGAATATTTAAAATTATAATTATTAATCAAAACTTGATTAAGATATCTAGTGTCAACATAATGTTATTATTAGAGGAGGTGTTTTTTTTTTATTATTATTATCAGAAAATGGGAATCAAAGTTCATCGCCAAACCCTCCAAAAAGTCCAAAGGGATCGTTGATTAGTCTACCTAACCTGGTCTAGCTATTGACTTTTAACAAATTTTGATTCTCAATCCATTCCTTGCCTCGTCTCTCGCGTCCTAGTCTGTTTGTCGTATTAGGCTCAGGCTGCTGGCAGCCTCAAGAGCAAGAGAATTTTACCAAATAACTAAAAAAAAAAACCCAATTAAAACAGGAAAAAAAATTCACATCTCATTGGCCTTGGGTGGTCTGTGAGTTGTGTCGTTGTATTCATGCCCTTGGAATGGCAACACGGTTGAATTTGCTTATATAATGTATTTTATAATTATTATTGTATATATAAGGGTATTCTTCACCCCTTTCAGATTAGGAGACCGATCCTTTTCATAGTAAGGCCAACCATTTTAAAACATTAAAAAAATATTTTTTTTACTTCAAATTAATTTTTTTAATATTTTCATATTATTTTAATATACTGATATTAAAAATATTTTTTAAAATATATTAAAAAATATTATTTTAATATATTTTAAAATAAAAAATATTTTAAAAAATAACTATTACTAAACTGTCAATTCAAACCGTGTTCGCTTCATTAAAAGAACTGGCCTCTTATCTCTGGACCAATCATTGTTGATAGCATATTGTATAATTGATTATATGTTAATTAAACGTTGGCAAGCATGATTCTGTCACTCTCTCATCGGTCGTCTGCAGGGCACTTAGGTCGTGCTTCATGCATGCTATAATACAATAGATTATTGTGATTTCATGGAGAGCCTATCATGAGGAAATATCCTTTTCCCATTATATCGATAATTTACTTTTAGTAATAAGTGTTTGGGGTTAAAAAAATTATTTTTTTTAAGATTTCACATCCAAATCTTATAGTTACTAATATAATAGCTATTAAACACTTACATAGTTATTAACTTTAGGATTTATGGGTTAGTCGAGGTACGTGCAAGTTTATCCGGATACCCGCGTTAAAAAAACAAAATTTACTTCTAAAAAAATGTCAATAATCTAAATAAACCTATGGGAGTTTCTCATGTCTTCTTGTTTATTTTTGCACGGCAAGCTTCTTTTTTTTCTATCGTTTCTTCTAAGGAGAATTTAATGTATCAATTTCAGAACTAATATACCATTAGTGTATGTATGTATTTATCTTTTTAATTTTAAAAAATATACTATTAGCGTGTGTATACACTAATAGTATACTTACTAATAAAGTCATATATAGTAAATCCAATTTATTTTTCAATGCAAGTATTTCTAGTAAAGTCATATATAGTAAAAAATTTCAATTAAAAAATAATAAAGAAAAAGTAAATAATAATTATAAAAACAATGATCAAAGTTAATATAAAAATTAAATTTTAAGGGATGAAATTAAGAAACAAATATTCAAAACAAAATATATATATATCAATAAAAAATTTGAGGACTAAATTTGATATAATAGTAAATAATATGACATTTCTAATTTTTTTACTATTTTTGAAAAGTGTTTCCCATTCAAAATAATAAAAAAATTATTATTTTAGAAAGCAAATTAAATTTTTTTTTGATCGAAAAGTATTTTTCGTTGACCAATTCTTTTAATAATAAATAAATATAAAAAAAATTAAAAAATAGTTTTTCAAATAACAATGCGCACCTATGTAACAACTGTAAGAATTACGGGTTGATGCTTCCTTATTTCTGTATATTATTTATTTTACATCAAAAAAGTTTCTTTACTAGTTTTTGTCTAGTATTAATTACTTTACTTTACCTTTTTTTCAAAAAAGAAAATTACATCCTTTCATCATCAGTGTCATTAATATCGTTTAAAATTGAAATGTGTCATGATGAATTTTTTGCTAATGTATATTTTGATCCTTGTATTATGTTTTTTCTTACAGATAAGTTTTTAATTAAGGATTTGTTATCATCATACTTTACATCCATATACAATTTAATCCCCGGATGGCTCTTTTTTAAAAAACTAAGTTCCTATGTATCAAATACAAACTTAGAAAAAATTATTAAAATAATTTAAATGGTTTGGTAAGTAAGATAAAAGTACAGTGGATTTATTTAAATAGGTATACCTATTTAAATTAATAAAAAAAGAAGTAAATAAATATTCTCATATCACATGTAAAATATAAATGGTGAATGTTTTTAGATTTGAATCAAGAAAATGAATTAAAAAAATAAATTTTGAAATAACATAACAATAGATATACAATGTTATAAAAAAAATAAAAAACAATAAACCTATTTAAATTCACTTAACTCTTACCTTATCCATCACTATGTTTTGATTATTTAACTAATTTTTAAAAAAATTAAAATTTGACATAGAAGCATAGTTTTAAAACCCAGCGAGTCGATGCAGATGACCCGAGACTGGAACTGAGGTGGGTTTATGAAAAAATAAGAGTAGTTAAAAACTCGGTCTATCCGGCTGACTCGATAGTTTGACCCGGTGATCTAGTTGACCCGATCAAAAACTCGGTTGCAACCCGTTGGTTATTTTTTTATTTTTTACCAAATACAATGATAAAAATCTATATTAGAGAGCACACCACACATCAAATTTTAATCACAATAGTAATACTAACTACGGGAAGGATACAAAAAGATGATGGAATGAAAAATAATAATAAAAGGACTTTCAAGTACAAAATAAAAAATATAAGGATGCAAGCATCAACCAGTAAAAATAACCCGTCAATGGGTCTGTGAAAGTGAAAGCAGAGAAGAACGTCTCTGACCTGTCGCAGTGACCACGTGGGATCTCTAAAACTAGGAGCCACGTCAGAATGCCATCCTAAGGAAGCTAAATTTGGAAGGTAGAGGTAATAAATAGCACGTGGTAATCATTAAGTGCAATACTGTCAGGCCACCGATCTAACAGTCACCATTGATCGGTTCTTTCCTTTTTCATCGATCATCGATCAACGATATTAAAGGCTGTCACCGGTGCTTGTGTTTCAAATTTATGAAAGTTTTTCTTTTTATCAACCCAATTTAATTTTTTTATATATAATAAATTAGTTTAGGTTTGTTTTTGTGTTTTAAAAATATTTTTAAAAAATTTATTTTTTTTAAATTAATATATTTTTAGCATTTTCAAATTATTTTGATGTATTGATGTCAAAAATAATTTTAAAAAAATATAAAAATATTATTTTAATATATTTTAAAATAAAAATCAACTGTTAATACATTCTCAAACATATAAAGTTAAAATAAAATATTTATAGAATTTGTAAATGGTTAAGCTGCAAACAAATAGTGCCCTTTTTTATTTTATTAATTCTTTGAGTGCTTAGTGTGTTTTTTGTAATGTGATATATAATATATTAAAATATTTTTTATTTTTAATATTAATATTAATATATAAAATTATTAAAAAAAATAAAACACACGGAAAATAGCTTTAAAGTTTGTTGTTTTCCGTTTCAAAAACAATTTTCAAGAGATTTGAAATTTTATTTTAATATTTTCAAATCATTCTTATCTACTAATGTAAAAATAAATTTTAAAAAATAAAAAAATTATTATATTGATATATTTTAAATAAAAACAATTTAAACTAAAAAAAGAAAAGAGTTGGGTAGAATTTAACTTGTAGCATAGCAGCATGGAATAGGGTAGGCACGGCATTTGGTGGTTTTCTCGGAGGACTGTGCGCGAGTGGATGGCTGATTTCAAATCTTGGAAGTGACAACTCTGTCGGGTTTCGCCACTGCAGGAAGCTGGCTAATAAAGGCTGGAGCAGGTGGTGGTGTCCACACTTGGATCCTATCATCTACTGTGTCTCTGCCACCGCCTGTGGCCCTGTGGGGATATACTATGCCAGAAATTCAGAGAGCAAATTTCTTCCAGGAATAAGCATCAATGACGGATATGCAGGAGAGGTGATGTGCCCTCTGGCCCACAAGTTTTAGTACAGTAATTAATCTACAAATATAATACCTAGCTATACAAATAAATTAATACAGATAACAAGGAAGTCTACGCAGTATAAAATACTGGATTATTGATACGCACTCTATTACAGGTAAGGTTAATTTTTTAATATAAAAAAAATTGTTAAAGCGTTGATAACATAATTGTTAATAAAAAACAATTAATTATAAACTCATTTAAGATGGATGATATGTTTTTAAAAAATATTAATATGGTAATATATTGAATGATATCTTAAAAATAATAATAATAATAATATATTAAATTAATTCAGGTTATCTTATTAAATTTATAATTCGATTCATGAAAGTATAATAACTTTATAGAAAGTAAATTAAAATAAATTATAAAGATTAATTCTTAATCACTCTAACTTTAAAGAAAAAATTAAAAAAAAAAATAAATTAAAAAGGATAAAAAAATAACATGAGTTAACGTAGATTAACATGTCAAACATGCGACTCGAGTTTTAAAATCAGAATAAACTTATAAAAAGTAAATAAAAAAAATTAATTTTTAACCAACTCAATATTAAAATAAAAAAAACTTAAGTGGCTAACCTATTATCCTATTAAAAAAAAACTTAAATGGCTAACTCATTTAAGATGTTAGATGATATGTTTTTAAAAAATATTAATATGATGATATATTAAATGATATTTTTTTAAAATAAAATAATAATATATTAAATTTATTTTATTAAATTTACAATTCAAATCATGAAAGCATATAACCTTATAGAAAGTAAATTAAAATAAATTATAGAGGCTAATTCTTAATCACTTGAAGAGAAATTGAGAAGAAAAGGTAAATTAAAAAGGATAAAAAAATAACATGAGTTAACGTAGATTAACATGTCAAACATGCGACTCGGGTTTTAAAATAAAAATAAACTTATAGAAAATAAATAAAATAAATAATAAAAATTAATTTTTAACCGACTTAATATTAAAAAAAAAAACTCAGCTATCCGATTATCCTATTAAAAATATTTTGTCTAAGAATTAATTGAAGTCCTGTATATGAAAACTAATCTAAAAATATCATTGATGTGTGTGTGTGTGTATAGCAACAGTAGTGATTGGCTATGGTTACAGTGGTTGGAGTTGTGACTAGTTATTATCAGCTTATTTGCATCCTTAATGAAACGTTGTCTCTCTTTGTCTCCACATGCACCCTCCTGTTCGTGCGCATGGACTTTGCTTTCTCAATTATTATATAACTAGTTTCTTGCATGTGATGCTGCTCTCTCAAGCAAAAACAGCTCATATTCGTCAGTCCTCGCCATCATTAATAATCATCTTCACTTATCATTGTCATCTAGTACTTTTGCTTTTCTCGCTGTAGTCTGATTTCCCAAGGATGTAACTGATTCTGTCTTCTTCTTCTTCTTTTGCTTCTTGGTATTGATTATTCATGGGGATTGTTAAGATTATTTTACGGGGAAGACAGAGGGACTAAGAGTTAAGCTGACTAGTTGTAGATGTGGTGGATCTTTGGCAAGTTTTGAAGTGTTCTTCATTCAATCAGTAAGTTTCGTTTCTTTAGAACTGAACCCCCCTTTTCAATATCTTGCTTTCTGTTTTCTGTCCTTTACTGCTGCCTGCTTGGTTTCCGAGAAAAAAAAAATGAAGGAAAGCAAAGGAAAATGACAAGGGATAGTTGTGCTAGTGTTTGGGATTCTGAATCTTGATTTCTTCTATTTACACACACTTTCACAGCGTCCAAGGATGTTTGGTGAAGAGGGCTGCAAAAGTCAATAAAGAACCATGATAGTGTATAGTAGGTCTCCTAATCATGCTTTAGCTGCTAATTTTGACTAAATGTGTCCTAATACTAAAAGTCTCGGCTATTAGTCATATTTTTTCTAGACAATTTGTAAGACATTTATCTGCTTCATAATTATGTCAACCAGCAAAGACCATATCTGTTTCTGTTTCTAATTAAAGTCCATCTTTTAACTAAATTTATGTGGATGTGACCATGATTTGTGTAGAAACTTTGCTGTTCAGTTGCAAATGTGCTCAAAAGTTTGGTTCTGAGAGAGAATGAACATGAACAAGGGCCTGTTCTTCATTTTATGTGCTTTTCTCTTCTTTGGAGCAGTTTTCTTGCCAGCCACCGCTGACCCGGTTGAAGATAAGAAAGCTTTATTATATTTCCTTCACAATATTCATCTCTCTCGCCCTGTCAATTGGAAGGAGAGCACTTCTGTGTGCAATAACTGGACTGGAGTGTCCTGTAGCCATGATCACTCTAGAGTTACAGCCCTCGTGTTGTCAGGAGTAGGATTTCGTGGCCCAATTCCACCCAACACTCTTAGGCGTTTGTCAGCAATTCAGATCCTGAGCCTGGGATCTAATGGTATATCAGGTTCTTTCCCTTATGATGAACTATCCAAACTCAAGAACTTAACCATCCTTTTTCTTCAATCCAACAACTTCTCTGGCCCATTGCCTTCAGATTTCTCAGTTTGGAATAATCTCACAATTCTTAATCTTTCCAATAATGACTTCAATGGGAGCTTTCCTCCTTCAATATCAAATTTGACCCATCTCACATCTTTGAACCTTGCTAACAACTCCCTTTCAGGCAATATTCCTGATATAAATGTCTCTAGTTTGCAACAGCTAGAATTAGCCAACAATAATTTTACTGGAAGTGTGCCCAAGTCTCTTCAAAGATTTCCAAGTTCTGCATTTTCTGGTAACAATCTTTCATCAGAAAATGCCCTTCCTCCTGCTCTTCCAGTTCATCCACCAAGTTCTCAACCATCAAAAAAATCCTCAAAACTAAGGGAACCTGCAATCCTGGGGATTGCTCTAGGTGGCTGTGTACTTGGGTTTGTGGTTATTGCTGTGTTGATGGTTTTGTGCCGCTTTAAGAAAAATAGGGAAGGTGGGTTAGCAACAAAGAAGAAAGAATCGTCTTTGAAGAAAACAGCTTCAAAGAGCCAAGAGCAGAACAACAGGCTATTTTTCTTCGAGCATTGTAGTCTTGCATTTGACTTGGAGGACTTGTTGAGAGCATCTGCAGAGGTGCTTGGGAAGGGAACGTTTGGAATAGCTTATAAGGCCGCGCTCGAGGATGCATCCACAGTGGTGGTGAAGAGGTTGAAGGAAGTGACTGTGCCTAAAAAGGAGTTTGAGCAGCAAATGATTGTGGCTGGGAGTATTAGGCATGCGAATGTGTCTCCACTAAGGGCATATTACTATTCCAAGGATGAGAGACTTATGGTCTACGATTTCTATGAAGAGGGCAGTGTGTCTTCAATGCTACATGGTATGTCAAAAACCTTTTACAGTGATACACTCTGTTTTCCAGCTTTCAGGGATATTACTCGTAGATAAATGTTACATTTTGCAGGTAAGAGAGGGGAGGGCCACACTCCTATAGACTGGGAAACAAGGCTGAAGATCGCAATTGGTGCAGCAAGGGGCATTGCTCATGTCCACACGCAGAATGGTGGCAAACTTGTCCATGGAAACATAAAATCCTCAAACATTTTCCTCAATTCCCAAGGATATGGCTGTGTGTCCGATATCGGTTTGGCATCACTGATGAGCCCAGTGCCCCCACCAATGATGAGGGCTGCAGGCTATCGAGCCCCAGAAGTAACAGACAGTAGGAAAGCAGCCCATGCATCTGATGTCTACAGTTATGGGGTCTTGCTACTAGAGCTTCTCACAGGAAAATCTCCCATGCACGCCACAGGTGGTGATGAAGTTGTTCACTTGGTGAGGTGGGTGAATTCTGTGGTAAGAGAGGAGTGGACTGCTGAAGTATTTGATTTAGAGCTCTTAAGGTATCCCAATATTGAGGAGGAAATGGTAGAGATGTTACAAATAGGAATGGCTTGTGTGGTGAGGATGCCAGAGCAGAGACCCAAAATGCCTGATGTGGTGAAAATGGTGGAGGAAATTCGGAGACTAAGCACCGACGACCGGCCATCCACTGAAAGCAAATTAGAAATTGCAGTCGCAACCCCATCACCACAGACAGTTGAAGTAGCTTCTACCTCTTCAGCTCAACAGTGAGATTGTTTCTTCTTGCTATTAGTTGCAATACAATTTTTGTTTTCCATTAATTGAATTGGGCTGTTGGTTTCAATTAATTGAGTTTATTTGTATACCCTCATATTTCTGTGACAAATTTTGTCGTAGAATTAGTTTTTAGCCACCTGCTCTAAGCCCCCAACTGAAGGCAAAAGACAAGATGGGTTCTTTTCCGCTGTATTATTTAGTCAGAATTCAATGTTATGCCTATGGGTTTATGTAGTTTTTGCAGCATGATGTAACTCAATCTCTCAATGTACATGGGCGGGTCCAGGATCCTTGACTCGTGGCTCTACATTGATACCTTCATGTGCCAAAAACCTACCTAATCAGTGGTATGGAACCATATAAACTGCCCCTTTAAATAATAAGTGGGTGGACCTAGCTAGATGCTTTCAAGAATCATGACCACATGCAGCTTCTCCTAATCTCCAGTCCTGTGTAATTTAATATAAGAAGAATATCAGGTCAAGTTGCTTTGCAGAGACTAGTCAATGGTGACCCACTAGTTTATTATCCCTGCAGAGCCTGTTTATGCACTCAGCTGAGCAATCAACGCCTTTGAATGTGTTTGTCTGCGAGCTCAGAAATGACTATCTTCGCAAAACCAACTGCTTATTGCCGGTAGTAAGCATTGAGGGTTTACAGTTAAGCTAAATAAGTCTCTTCCATTGTTTAAGCTTCTTCCTTCCCAGACACCCTCGGGCATATAGCAAATTAATCGGCTGTGTGCCCCAAAAAACCTTGCAGAATCAAACTGAAACTGGTGATGTCTCTTGGAGAAAGCAATTTATGCTTTTGAACGTAAAAAATAACCTCATTTCATACAACCGAAACCAGTTCCGCAGAGAAAAACTTCAATTCTTTTACTACAGGGATTAGACACAAAAAAATCAACATCAACAAAACAATATACCAATGGGCCAATGCAATGACCTTCCCGCTTTACAATGAACAGTATGAATGTCCTGTGTAGTCTATAAACAAATGAAAACATGTGTGGACTTCTATAAACAAATGAAAACATGTGTGGACTGCTACTCATTTCCTCGTGATTCTGGTTTTAACTCCTCCTGAAATGCACATAAGAAGGGATATGAACAGAAGGCCTCACGAGCACATAACACTGATTTACCCGATTACTATGTAATAGTGGGTACCTGTATGACAGTTGTTATAGAACAATTAGCCTATAAGATTAAAAATAGTTCAGGTTATAGAAGCACGGACCTTCAACTTCCTCGAACTGGATTTCCTTTACCAATTCAGCATCTGCATTATACTCAAAGCTGCAAAGGTAAGGGGCCTAATCAAGTCAGATTTCAGTGAGAGCATCATACAGAACAAATTTCAAAAGCAACTCAGCCTGCAAGGAGCGGGGAAAAGAAAGTGTGGGTGGAGTAGATATCAACTAACTGATAGCCTTCCTAACACTGATCTTTAAGCAATCTCATGTTTGCAGATATCTTATAATTTGCATACAATATAAGGCCAAAGCACTACTATTCTCAGTGCTAACAGTCTTCTCTTCCTCTAAAATTAGTCAGAAAACCTCTCTGTCACCTCTGATTACAGAAGGACAAACATATCATATCCAGTCACTTGACTGTTTTTATAAGCTAAATTCCCCGGTTATGCACATGTTTGCATTTAACAAACTGGCTTTGAAAATCAATGGCATAGGCATTATACAAAGGACAGTACCAAAGATTCATATATGATAAAGCAATGAGCATCTATTACAACAAACCAAAATCTGGATGTCGCATGGATAAATGGATTATAAAATTAAACCTTAATTATCCTTCAATAAAGTATCTGTTTAGGATCATCTAAGAAATCAAAGGAAAAGTAAAACATTGAATACTAATGCAAGAACAGTGAAAGATATCAGTTCATCGATTTTACCTATTGGAAAAAACCACCTCAAGTTCAAAGTCAGAAGCACTCTTGGTAGCTTCAACTAACACTGCAACTATTTCAGTCTTTCTAGTGCTGGCCATGAGAAGATCATACTCTTTTGGAATGATAATTGCAAGGAAATTATCACTTAAGTCACTCAAACATGTCTTTTCTACAGCTGCCAGAGCTATTCGTCGTTTAAGCGCATTAGTCTCCGGGTCAATAATGTAAAGGGCAAAGTCAGTTATTAACAATATGCGGTGTTTCATCTTTCCTGAAGCAGTGAATTTCAAAACTTTATCAGCAAAGAGAACTTGCTTATCACCTGCAAAAATAAAGATGATGAAAGTTTAAAGATATATTAAGCTAGGAAGAGTGTTTAAATATGTATCAGATTAACAACCTAAGTCTTCCCTGAACTCTGAGATGGGATTGAGGTTTAAAGGACACCAATGCTCCAAGTCAATTTCTGAGCATAATCCTTTCATTCCAGAATCAATGCTCGCTACTTTGTGTTGGTTTTAGGGGGTTGAAGGACTTAATTTTATCATTAATGCTTATGAACCCCGAATGTTTCGGGCCAGTACATGGATCAGATGCAGCCAAATTAGCTGCTTATTCCTCCCCAGCCTCTACTTGAACATAAAATAAATTGTAATTTGGTATTTGTCTCTAACCAATGATATATTCTAAGATGGTGCGTGGAATCAATATTAAGGAAAACACAAATGCATACCATATGAGTATTTTCTGATTTTCTCTTTTTATTGAAATTGAAATGAAATATAAAAATTTCCATGAAAAAAAAAATGTTTATGAACAGTAATGAAACTATTCTTGAAAGGAAGAACAGAGAAGGCCCAAGACTTGTAAATACTCAAGTCATAAACTGCAGGGAACAACTTTTACTAACAAGAAAGCTAAGACCATTCTTCAGTCTAAGAATTCCAGCATTCTAGAACCATTCTTTCCAAGTCAACAAAACAATGATGTCTCAACAAAATTTATCACTACTTTGAAACTTACAGACTTGTTGTCATAAACTGAAGGCAACAACTTTTACCAGCAAGAAAGCTAAGACCATTCTTCAATCCAAGAATTTCCAACATTCTAGAACCATTCTTTCCAAGTCAACAAAACAATGTTGTTTCAACAAAAATTATCACTATTTTGACACTTCCAGGAACCGATCCAACTAATTCGGCACGAAAGCTTTGAATATATGGCCTTAAACATTGTGCAATCAACGAAGAATATCTGCGAGTGCCCATCATCAACCTCAACTAGCTAAGCACACAAGCTTATTAAATTCACTTGAAGTATTTCTAAAACACGAAACCAATCTTGATAAACACAAGATTCAACATAGTTGATTTCTAAACTAAATGTTCTCGCATAAAATATTTTGCATTCTCTAACTATACAATATCAACAAGAAAAACAAAAAAACCAGAGCAAAATCAAATAAATAAAACAAAAAATAATCACAAACCCACTGGCCATTTACAAAGCAAGACCTCTAGGACTACTTTAAACAGATTAATGGCCAAAAACAATGAAGACCCAGAAATCAATTATCAGTTAAAAAACAAAAAATACCCAGAAAAGTTATAAGAACTTGAAAAGGACTGATAGACTGACCTTGTTTCTGAAAAATCTTCATCAAGTACGAATGAGAAGGAACATCAAGATAATCCCCTTTAATATCTCTATGACGCGAAGCTTGTCTTAGAACTTTTACACCCATGACTGGTTCTTGATCGTCACTCACATTGCTCCCTGTTGTTGTTAATCGCGCTACTCCATTATCATCACTATAATCTCCTTCTTCTTCTGCATCGTCGTATTTGGGGAGTTGTAAATCGGGGATTTGGACTCGCCGGTTGAATCTGCTCATGTTGTGATCAGTAGTTTTTTGGGGGGGGGGCGGTGAGTTCCAGTGGGTGGCTAAGTTGGTCCGGTTTATTTGGTGGGCTGCATGTGCTTTTGGTCTGTACTCTGTAGTTTCACGCTAGCCAAGGTCGGTTATTGGCTGAGGTTACAAAAATCTAAAAATAAAAAAAAAGGCAGTGTACGTGCTTTTCATGCATTTCTTTTTTTTATTTTTGGAGGGTTTTTTTATTTAATAGACTAAAAATCAGTTTTTTTAAAAACTTTTTCGGATTAGTATTAAAAAAGAAAGGCCATGCAAATAGAAAAAACATGCAAAATGAATAAAATATTCTATTTATATAGATTTCTTCCACGTTCAATATTAAAACATTACAATTTCATCGACCCACCATATAATATATTACATTATTATTCTTACATGTTTTATTTTATTTTATTTTAAAAAAATGCCATGTTTTGTTAAAATATAAACGAGATCATAATTTCGGTCAAAACAAGT
Organism: Populus x sibirica; assembly: GCA_019202695.1. Taxonomy (NCBI): domain Eukaryota; kingdom Viridiplantae; phylum Streptophyta; class Magnoliopsida; order Malpighiales; family Salicaceae; genus Populus; species Populus x sibirica. The sequence goes on from JAGMVL010000053.1 coordinate 557,758, forward strand.
CTATTTTTCCTTTGCCAATTAAAATAATTTATTATCTAGGAAAAGGTGTCAATGACAATTTATATTATCAATTTAATAACATTATAATGACATAGAGAGGGTCAAAATCAAATTGAAATATTAATGTTAAATGGATGGTGATTCTAAGGATTTTAAATCTGTATTTAATATTATTATATAATTTTTAAATAGCTGTTTTTAGATACTTTCGGTCTAAAATTAATGTTTGATTAATGTCTATTTTGCTTTAAAACAAAAGTAAGTGTTTCTTTAAAAAGAAATTGCTTTTTTTCTAAACAAAGCAAGATACCTCATCTTGTGGGTATTATTTTATTTTAATTGAAATGATATTTTTTAATTTTTTTAATTACATTTAAAAAATATGCTAGTATTTTACTTGTTTTATTTCAAATTTTCTTTTGTATATCATTGATGTTTTTGAAATTTTGACTCTATGTGTGTGTATTATCATCTTATTTTTTTAAAAAAAGTAAAAATTACTCTAGTAAAACAAGTATATACACATGTCGTATAAATTTAAGAAACCATACGTTATTTAATATAAATAAAATATATTTTAGATTATTTATAATATGTTATAGTACTTATTAATCATTTTATATTTTTAACTTTTTTTCTATTTCTTTAATTACATATATAAAACATGCTAGTATTTTATGTAAACTTTTTTATGTCGTTATTTTTTTTTTTGAAATAATGTGTATATACGAGTGGGTGTGTGTGTATTGTCATCCTATTTTTTGTTTTAAAAAAATAAGAATTATTCTAGTAAATACACACACATACATATGTCATATGAACTTAAGAAATCACAGATCATTTGATACAAATAAAATATATTTTTAGAATATTTCTAATATACTATACTACTTATTAGGCATTTTATTAAAAAAAACAATAGAAAAAATAACCAAATACTATTTAGTTGTTTTAAACATTCATAAATATAAAAAAATAATCAATTACTAAACATTATTTTTACCCTCGCAAATATAGAGTAACACAACAACCACATCACAATATAGCAAAAAAATACCAAACAATTCCTAAAAAAATAATATTTCAACTTGATATTTCCGTGTCAATAAGAGATTATGAAAAATATAGGTATTTTTGATAAGAAAGTGTTTTATGTATCAAGATTTAATTGGGGTTTTTGTATTTAATTTTTATTTATTTTTGCACGAGGAAATATATTAAATACATATTTTTATGTATGAAATTATTTTTAAAAAATCGTACTTTCCAAATTTAAAAACTTTACAAACTCATTGTTATTCTTCTTTATTTCCAAGGAAATAAAGGTGAAACGACGACATATTACGGTCAAACAGTCACCGCCTCATAACGAGTTGACCACGGCACAAAAACTAGAATCGAGCCAGCCATGAAAGACTACGCGTCTGGAGGGAGCGTCGTTGACGCCGCCCATGCCAAAAAGACCAGAGAAAACGACACGGCACGGGCAAAAATATTCGTTTCATTCAAAAAAAAAAAAACCTTACACGTCACCGTAATAGTAACAGAGAATTTCATGCATTAATTTTTCCTTTTCCTTTTTCTTAAACGTCGATCCTATCCACCATTAAATATTCAAACAGTGACAACCAGCATTAATCACCACCTTCAAATATTTGAAATAAAAGGCAACTTACAACTAAGTCCTCTATCCACGATATATATCTCAAATAAGTCCTTACACTATAATTTCTTACAATTTTACAATTCAATTTATCAAATTGACAAATTACCGCTTCAAAACAAATTCCATCACTAGATCCACCCCTGGATTTTTAAAAATCCACTACAGTCCCTACATTTCAGGTTCATTTTCTTATTTGTCTCTTAAAACCTCAAAAAAAAATTAAATCTTAATAATGTTCTTCAAGTTTAATGATCTCCTTACTCCTAACGAGTGAAGGAGGTGAGAGGAAGGGACGGGGTCATCAGAAATATAAAAATGAAAACGGAACTAAGTTTTATAGACAGTATTTAGGAATGTAGTAATTGTTGTTTTTTAAAATATTTTTTTGTTTAAAAATGTATTAAAATAATATATTTTTTTATTTTTTAAAAAATATTTTTAATATCAACATATTAAAATGATTTGAAAAAATAAAAAAAAATATTTTTAAGTAGATATTTTAAATTTTTTTCATAAAACACTGAAATGTAATTCTACATAGAGGTACTAGGATCACTATAGGAAATCTATGGATTATAGTGTGTTTGTTTGCGTGGTTGTTTCTGCGTTTGAAGCAAATCAAAGAAAACAATTGTTTGGTAAAGTTAAAAACACAATTTATTCTTGATGGGGCCCAGTGCATTTCGCATTTAAAACGCAGGTAAAATCAAAGCAGCTCTCGGCTGCTTTTCTTCTTCTACGCTGCACTGTTTATTTTTTTAAGTGAACAATATTTTTTTCCGCAAGTAAAATCAAAGCAGCTCTCGGCTGCTTTTCTTCTTCTACTCTGCACTGTTCATTTTTTTAAGTGAACAATATTTTTTTTCTCTCGAAAAACCAGTGCACTGAATTATAAATTCACTCGTACTGTTCACGTTCACGTGAACAATATTTTTTTTTTGAAAAACCAGTGCAGTGAATTATAAATTTATTTGCACTGTTCACGTTCACGTGAACAATTTTTTTTTGTGAAAAACTAGTTTAGAGCGAATTAAATTCACTCGCACTGTCATGTGAACAATATTCCCCCCTGAAAAACTAGTATAGAGTGAATTAAATTAACTCGCACTGTAATCTCAATTTTATTCCTGGTAATATTTTATTGCATACTCAAAAAATCATGGAAACTGTAGTTCTTGTCGGATGAATTTTGTACGTAATGGAATTGTAGATAGTTTAATGGAATAATAAAAAATATTTTATATAAAGTATTATTTATTTCATGATGTAATGAGAGTAGTTAAATCTACAATATTTAAATTTAAAACTATTAATATATATATATATATATATATATATATATTAGTTATTTTATAACCTCAAATTAAAAAGCATTATTCACCAAACACTTTAAATTATTTTTTGTTCAACCTCAATTTTAACCAAACATATATAAATATCAAACCAACTTCAACTTAAAGTACTTTTTATAAAACAATTTTTTTCAAATCACAACCATAAAAGCTATCACAGTATGTTATATATCTTTTATTTATTTTATTTTAATCAACATTTAGTTACATTTAAATAAATAACGTTAACTTCATATACTCAACACATTAATCATTAGAATACAATAAATAACATATTTCTCAGGCTTTTAAAATAACACCTCAAATATTTCTTGTAACAAGTGAAAAGTTTGAACGATAATTGTTAAAGAGATGAGGAACTTTTTTTTTTTTTTTCTGTTTGACAGAGAAATTTTCATTAAAAAACATATAGAAAAACCCTTCTCAACCACTGTAATAAAATCATGAAGCCTAATAAATACACATTTATTATACACAAGCTTTTAAGAAGAAAATAGATAAAAGTAAACCTATTAGTATGAATAATGCATGGATTTGAGGCCATCTCAATAGATTAAGAGAATATTAATGACAACTACATGGATGATGGGTAACCACTGCAAAGCCTATTAAAGATTGTTCAATAATAAACTTCAAGGGGTATAACTTAATTGATTAGATTTTAAATTCACTCTTTACAAGCTTTTGATTCAAATATAAAACAACCGGTTCATATTGTTGAATGATGATTAAGGGTACATAAATTGACCTTTGTGTTTGCACATATAGGTAGCCAAAAATATTTGGACCCTACCCTTTCAAGAAATTGCAAAGAATTATAGCAAAAATCACATTAATCCAAGTTCAAAGAATGCTGTTGTATGGTAAGTCGTTCATATTCTACTAATCTAATGAAGTGATATTCAATGTTAATCTTGAAGGGTATAGATCAACTGATCAGGTTTTAGATTTGTTTCTTAAAGGTTACTAGTTCGAGTCTTACAAACCTCAAGGCCACTAGAGGTTTGCATGGTCGTTAACTTTAGGGCCGTGAGATTAGTCGAGGTGCGCACAAGCTAACCCGAACACCCATGTTAATAATAAAAAAAGAGTGTCCAATAGCGAATCATGAGAGGTGTAGGTCAACTGATCAGGCTCTGAGTTTGCTACCCAGAGGTCACCAGTTCAAGTGCTACAAATCTCAGTGCTACTAGAAGACCTACTTGGTCGTTAACTTCAGGATCTCGGGGGATTAATCGAGGCGCGCGTAAGCTGACCCGGACACCCACGGTTAAAAAAAGAGAGTGTCAAATAGTGTATTAACTTTTATTCCTATAAGTGTTATAAAAGTGTATTTTTCTTAAAAAAATATCAAATTAATATTTTTTATTGTTTTTCAATTATTTTGATGTACTAGTATAAAAAATAAAAAACAAATATCAAAAAATTATTTTGATGTATTTTCAAGTGAAAAATATTTTAAAAAACATTTCACACCACAATACCAAATACATACGAAGACTACAAATAATAGAATGATTTAAGTTTTGAGCAAGAGGAGTCAAAACTCCAAAATTATCTAAAAAGAAAACTTATACTTTAATAGAGTTTCATTTAGAAAAGACTAGTAAAATTTTCATAACCTTTCTTTTATTGCCAAGATAGAGATAGCCATTTGAAAAAATAAGGTAAATTACTCTTTAAAAAAACATTTGAGATTTCTTTTAAAGTAAATCGAAAGGTAGAGATAAAAAAAAATTAAAGTAGAAAAAAATGCTAATTCTTATTAATAGGAAACTTGAATATTGATTTCTTGCAATCTTGGTGGTACATTTGCAAGGTATCTTTAGTTGGATGACTAATTTAAAATATTCATCATATTAAGAGGACCAACATGCAATAACAATAAAAAAAACAAAAACAAAAAGGTAAGATTATATTCGGCGGCTACTTTCGGCGAAGAATAGAGGGCAAGGTAACGTATAAGGAACGCGAAGTACAATAGTAGCATGGGACCATCCCCATCCCATCCGCGGTTTGGGTGTTTCAAATAGTTTTTTCCTGAATTTTTAATTTTTAATTTTAAGTTATTTTTAAAATATTTTAATAGGCTAATATTAAAAAGTATTTTTTTTAAAAATAATAAAAATATTATTTTAATATATTTTCTAATAAAAATATTTTTTAAAATAATTATTACTGCACTTTTTTACACAGTACAATCACAATGTACACGCACCTTATTTATTAATTAATATTAAGAATAAAAAAAAGGACGGTCCACAAATTAATATAAAGTCCTCTACCCTGCAGAATCCTTAAATTTCATTCTTTCATTTTCTTCTCTCTATCTCTATTTTTCCTCTGAACAACCAAATCTCATAAATTATTTAAAAAAAAACCCGTTATTTTCCAGAAGGAGGATCAATCCGGTGCGCCTCTATTCAATTTTTTTTTTAATCTTATGGTTATGATGGTGGTTTAGAGAGGATCGATCTTGAGTTAAGAGATTTCATTTCTTGTTGATGATGATGGTGATGAATTTTGTGTTTTTTTTTTTTAGGTTCTTGCAAGTGAAGAAGAAGAAGAAGAGATGGCATCGAAACGGATCTTGAAGGAATTGAAAGATTTACAAAAGGACCCTCCTACTTCATGCAGCGCCGGTATTTCAACTTTTTTCGCATCTATATATTTTTCTTTATTTTGTTTTTTTAGCGTTTTGGTTGATCTGATCTCTTCGTTGCGTGTTAGCTTTTTGTATATATATTTTTTTCTGGAATTTATGACGATGATGATTTTGTTGATAGTCCAAGCATGCGTGCAATTGAATAATACTGGCGATGATTAATTCTGACCGATAAGCTTAAGTATTTAAGGCTAAAATCCGATGCTTTTAAGGGAAAGCCAAAAATAATGTTGAAATTTTGGTTGATTTTTAATAATTATGGTTGAAAACCGCAGGGTAAAACGTGAAGATACATATTATTTGTTTGATTTGCTTTTTCAAGGTGTACGAGTATGAGGAATTAAAAGCTAATTTTCATTGATTATTTTCATTTTATGCTTTTTTGTTGATTTGTTTGCTTTAATTATGGGAATGTTGAAGGTCCTGTTGCTGAAGACATGTTCCATTGGCAAGCAACAATTATGGGTCCTCCAGATAGCCCTTATGCTGGTGGTGTTTTCCTAGTTACCATTCATTTTCCTCCAGACTATCCATTTAAGCCTCCCAAGGTAAGTTTTTGCTTGCTACGTGCAAGGCATAATGTTTTTCGTCTGAAGAAGTTCTTTACTTATCTATAGAATAAAGTTCATGCACATTTAAAATATACTTGAAATTGCTGACGCTTGTAAACTTGAATTACTTTCGTTGTCCCTCTGCTTTTTCCTTAATTCCTAGTGTCCCACAATCATGCTTGAAGCTTCATTGGCACCGATTTCCCCCTCTACCTTGCAAGATGTCTCAGGTTCCAGCCTCCCCTTTGTATAAGAAAAGGTGTCATGCAGTCATGGAATAGCTATCTCCTTGTTTCCACCCTCACCTCTTTTCTTTCCCCCCCTCATCTCTTACTCAATTTGCAACAAAATTGAAGAAGAAGGATTAGTATTGAATTTATTCTCATCAGAAGCTGATTCATTTTGACACTAAGGCATCTCGTGTGTGAATATTTGCAATAGGTCAAACTTTTCTTAATTTTTCTTAAATCAGCAGCAGAAACAGAGGGGGCTAGATGAACTATAAGCATGGAAACCTGATTTCACAGTATAAGCACGAGCCAGTTTAATAGGACCTAACTAAAGACACGATACAATTCTATGCCAGGTCCTCATAAAATGAGATAAGATGTGAAGTTTATGTTAAATGATACAGCTCTTGCATCAAAGGCTTGTGTATCAAATCTCAACTTTTATTGTGATTTCAGAAAACAGGTTTTGTTTTTTAATCGCTCATGAAGGAATTCAAGCATTAATGAGGGTATATCACCCAAGCTAAAGTCAGCTAAATATGAAATAAATGATATTACATAAAAAGGTTGAAGATATAAACTGCCCTGATTGAATGGTTGTGCCTCTGCTAACCCTCCTTCCATGCACAATATGAAATCTAACTTTAAGTTACTTCTGTTTGTTTGGTGACTTAACCTTTGGAGTTTATATGTCATTCCATTTGTTGGTATTTGCTGAGTAGTTTTAGCTTCCTTCTTTTTGTGAACGCCTCATTGTATTCTTGGTTTCTGTTTATGCATCTCATTGTATGCTAACTATGACTTCTGCGTATGCAATTGAGAAGTCAATCTTATCCAGTTCTCTATATGTATGTGATTTTGTTAAATGTATGCATCTTTTAGGTAGCATTCAGAACAAAGGTATTCCACCCAAATATAAATAGCAATGGAAGCATTTGCCTGGACATTTTGAAGGAGCAATGGAGCCCTGCTCTAACCATATCCAAGGTTCGAATTCTATAACCCTTAAAGCATCTTGGACTTGAGAAGAAAGTGTCATTTATTATTTAGAGCATGTTTGTTTATATGTTCAAAAAGTGCTTTTGAAAATTTTTGATTTTTTTTTTTTGCTTTAAATTATATATTTTTTAATGATTTTGGATCGTTTTGCTGTGCTGATGTCAAAAATAAATTTTAAAAAATAAAAAATTATTTTAATGCATTTCTAAGAAAAAATTACTTTAAAAAACAACCGCTATTACAATCCCAAACACCATCTTAATGGATTTGTGTTAGTCCATCATTTTTGTGCAAGAAAGGGACAATTGTTTCTTACCAACCATTGATGCATTAATGTATTAAAAAAATCCATCACAATAAATAGAGATAAGAGGAATGCTAGCACAACATTCTCTTTTTGGGTGTTTATTTTGATATTACTTTCTAATACGAGAAGTCTATCCTATTGGTTGTATGGGTTCATGTAATTTAGTCTTTTTTATTATGCAAAACTCTAAATGTTGTGGGAAAAACATTGTGCATACAAACACAATTCATGCTCTCACATTTTACTTTAGACTCATTGTGCAAAATTTTTCCTTTTCTATTAATTTTGGTCCTCAAATTTTTTTTTTGCATGATTGTATATTTTTTGGGCCAAATTAAAGGACAATTGAATTAAACTTGTTGACTAAGAACAAAATTGAAAAAAGATGCCAAAGTAGAAAAGACAACACAAATGATTAATGATTTCAAAGTTCTCACAAAAGTTTAATTTAGTCCTCAAACTTTTTAAATTATACCTGTTCGGTCCATCAATATTTTTGCAATTCAATTTTGATATGAAAGCTTGTTTTTATTATTTTTTAGTTCTTAATTTGAGAAAGAGAGAGAGAGAGAGATTTTCTAGCTAGAGATAGAAAATCAATGTTGATATCAATTTAGTCATCAAAATAATTGATTTTGAAAAAAGATGCCAAAGTAGAAAAGACAACACAAATGATTAATGATTTCAAAATTCTCATAAAAGTTTAATTTAGTCCTCGAACTTTTTAAATTATACCTGTTCGGTCCATGCAATTCAATTTTGGTATGAAAGCTTGTTTTTATTATTTTTTAGTTTTTAATTTGAGAGAGAGAGAGAGATAGAGATTCTAGCCAGAGATAGAAAATCAATGTTGACATCAATTTAGTCATCAAAATAATCGATTTTGAAAAAAGATGCCAAAGTAGAAAAGACAACACAAATGATTAATGATTTCAAAGTTCTCACAAAAGTTTAATTTAGTCCTCAAATTTTTTAAATTATACCTGTTCGGTCCTTTAATATTTTTGCAATTCAATTTTGGAATGAAAGCTTGTTTTTATTATTTTTTAGTTTTTAATTTGAGAGTGAGAGAGAGAGAGAGATTCTAGCGGCAGAGATAGAAAATCAATGTTGACACCAATTTAGTCATCAAAATAATCGATTTTAATGTTAATGAGTTCTATTTGATAATGAGAGTTTCATTTAAGTATTTTTCACCTTGAAATTGTCTAAAAAATAAGATATAAGCTCAAGAAGGTTTTTTTTGGGGTTGATTTGGGTTTTGTGTGGTTTTTTAAGGCTATCTACGGGGTTGTTAAGATATTTATGCTCTTTTCTAGATATCTTTGGTCAAAATAGGTTGAAAAACACGTTTCTTTGAAAATATGAATCTTCATTTTGGTGGTCGGAGTATGGGGAAATACGTGTCATCTCATTTATTTATTTTTGAAATATTTTTGAGGTGGACGACATGTGTTTGACCCATTAGCATTAGGGCCATCGTGCATGGGTCTTTTCTAAATGGGTCATGGGTGTTGGCCTTTTTTTTCCTTTTTTTTTCTATTTTTGTTTTTTTTAAATGATATTTTTATAAGTTTTTTTAAATAATTTTTTAATTTACATTTCAATCAAGGTTTTTTATTTTGTTTATTTAGGTTTTTATAAATAGAGATTATTCTAATTTATTTATGATTATTTTTGTTTTATATAGATGAATTTTATTTTTAAAAATAAAAAATATTTATTTTTGGATAGTATTTCTAATATGTTCATCATTGTATAATGTACAAGTAATTTTAAATAATCTGTTAGTTTACATTCCAATTAATACCTGTTTTTTTTTTTTATCTTGTTAATTTAGTTTTTTTTATATATATATAAATAGAGATTTTTCTAATTCATTTATGAATTTTGTTTTTGTTTTATATAGATGAATTTTATTTTTAAAAATAAAAAACATTTATTTTTAGATAGTATTTCTAATACGTGTATTATTGCATAATATATTTTTACAGTTAATTTTATACGTATCTGTTTTTATTATTATTTGATTTAATAAAAAAATAATTTTACAAAAAAATTCATTAAATACATCTGGATAAATAGTTCGTGTTGTAAGATTAAATATCTTGATTTGTATCTGTTTTTTGATTTTTTTAATTTTATTTTTAATTATCATTTATAATTTTTTTTTCATTTATTAACTTAAATAGTTCTTGATATATTTACTTGGATGTATGCATATGCTTTTCAGTTTATATTTAGGATTTCTTGTGTAAAATTACATGTCTAAAAGTCTGCCCATTCAATTTTTTTTATTGGAAAAAAATATCTGATTTTCAGTGGAGTGCTGTTCAAATAACTTGAGTCAAATAACTAGTTGCAATCTAATCTTTTGTTTAGAGCCCCCTCTTTTTCTTTTTCCTTCTCTCTTTTGACTTTTGAATTGCTAGATCTTACTGGTGATGATGCAAGGCGTGTTGTGTTTCCATGTGTAGGTGTTGCTCTCAATCTGTTCTCTGTTGACGGATCCTAACCCCGATGATCCACTGGTGCCGGAGATTGCTCACATGTACAAGACCGACAGGAACAAGTATGAGACAACTGCAAGAAGCTGGACCCAGAAGTATGCAATGGGCTAAACTAAACGGACCTGTGGTGTGTGCAATGGAGAGCCCCTCCCCCCCTTCTCTTTGTTTCTTTCCCCTATGTATCAATGCTTGCTGCTTGTTCTCTCTTCATTCTAAACGGGGCAAAACTGGCCCTCAACAACGTCCCAAATTAAAGAAGAAACGACTGTGTTTCTTTCCGTCCCATGGATTAATCTGACACCATGAATCGTGTCTCTAATTTAGTGTGTCTCCTTGTAACCTCTAAAATCTTAGTGGGTTCTCCTGTTTGTATGATTATTTCCTTCCTTCTTTCGTTTTGCCTCCTGACATGCCCGCATCCATCGCTTTGGTGGGGTTTTTTATTTACTTGTCTCGGCCCCGATTCACGGCGGACCGTGGCTGAATCCAAGTGGCGTTGATGCCACCACTTGGCGTACATCAGCATGGGCTGGAGGTTTCAAAAAATAGGCTATATACTTGTGTGAGGCCTGACCCTCAATTGGGCCTCTGGCGTGCCTGACATTGGTTGTTGAGTTAATTCACGGGTTATTAGCTCAACTCAGGACAATTATTTTCATTTCATATACTTTCCAACACGTAATTAAGTGTAGTTTCACAACCATGGATAGAAAAGTAATGAATTTACGGACAATGATTTACGTAGTAATTTCCGAAGAGAGTTAATATCGGTAAAATTTAAAATGTTAGCTTGCATAATTCAAGAAAATGTTTGGCACAGGCGCGGGTACAAATCAACGTTCTTTCCATCATTTCCTACATAAGTAAATGTTGTTTCTCCCATGCTCATATAATATAGTTGATGCATAGAATAAATTTACCATTTTACAAAACAGTACACGCTTTTTAATAAAATTGTAACGGCTCTAGTCAAAGACAAACCTGCAGGCAGCATTAATGACATTTTCTTGGCTTTTAAACCCTTTTTAAGGGCACTTCACCTCACATCCTAGTGACTTAGCCATATATTTAGTGGTATTAAACCCTTTTTAAGGGCACTTCACCTCACATCTTATTGACTCTTAGTCTAAGCCATCTCTTTTGAGTCCTACAAACTTTGTTAACTCTATGTGGCTAACATTGGATCGATGGGTTTTTTTTTTTTTTTTGTTTCTATATATATAATTTCCTCTTTTTTTTTCTTACTCTTTATATAATTAACAATAAATATTCTTCCAAATTAAGTTGGATTTTCCATGATAGTAGATTGATCCAACATCTATCATGGAAAATCACTTCTTTATCAAACTGCATGAATTTAAAAACTAATAAATTTAACAAAGTCAATATTCTTTCTTCTTCTTCTTCTTTTTAGAATAAATATCAATAAATATGATCTTGAGTAATCTACATCGAGTTCTTAAGTGAACTTTCATCTAATGCAGATGATTTTCTAAAATTGTATTTATGATTCTTGTCCTTACATTAATAAGGGGATGATATCGAAAGGCCAAGAGGTCAAATTCTGGCATGTAATTAAGATGGAATATAGCAAGTTGTTCCTTCTTCACTGTGCATGCATATCATCACAAGAGATCTTCATCTTTTTGAAGATCTTGCAAGTAAAAACGAATGCTGGATCTTGACTTGTTTTCGTTAATCAATTCAAGAATTCATGAGATTTTGCTACGCCAAGGAATACTGTAAAAAGAAGAAGAAGAAAGAAAGTGAGAATATTATAAATTAACCACATATAATTAATTTAATACCATATCAACTGTATAACCCATGTCAGCTAGCGGTCATTAGCAAGTCCAGAAGGCAAGAACTGAAAAACCATGCTTTGGAATTAAAAAAAAACCAATATATATATAAGTATTATATGTTCTTGTTCCCCATAAAAGACCAACCCCATATAACTTTAGGGTTTTTTTAAGCTAGGTCGCGTAGGACATGGTGATCCATGTCGTTTATTATATGTTTGTATGCATTGTTTTACATTATCAAATTATAATACGTGTCCAGTCTTCAGACCAGACAGAAGTGAAAAATCCTAGTCCAAATTAAGTCCAGCTCTAGCAAGCTAGAGAAGATTAAAATAATTCCTCCATGTAGGTCGTGCCCACGAGTGGGGGAGAGCATGGCCCCTGGAAATCTGGTTTTATTGAATATAATTTAAATCAAATCTGAGTTTGAAGGGACCAAAAGAATAGAAAACAGAAAGAGGTATCTGAGCTTCCATGTACTTAGAGATTTTTCTCCAGTGAAGACAAGGCATAGAGCTGAAAATCATATATAATCTAATATATATCCCACTAAAAATGTTTTTGGCTGTGGAAATGTTTTGAGTGTCAGATTATGAACTTAATACTCTGGTTGCAAAGAACCTTTAATTTAGCTTCTAATTGGAGTTCAGCTGAGTAATCACTCACTAATTATTGTCTAAAGGTTTTCAGAATGTTCAGTGAGCAGAGCGTGAGAGGCTTTAAAGCAAAAGCCATGGCGTTTTCATATGTATCCTGGAAATAGAATAATAATAATAATTGGGTTGACCCATTCGAGCTACAAAAGTAGCTTCGATGTCGGATGGGCCAGATTCTCAGCCTAACCGAGCCACCCTGCAAATGTGATATGGACAAGCTACAAGTAACATGAGTGAGCTCTGGAAAAAAAATGATACCTTTCATGATGAGTTGCTCTAGATTTGTTTTCAAAGAAGGCTGTATATTCTTAAGTTTAGTAAGAGAGATGAAGCTTTTTTTTTTAATCTCAACAATACTAAAAAAATACTTCGATTATCTCTTTATCTACTTTTTTTACACTATATTTTCTTGAAAAAACCTTAGACTAACTTAAGTATTGAAGGGTTATTTTAGAAGTAATGCCCACCATCCAACCTATTATTATCCACAGAGAAAGCTCAAATCCAGTGAAATCTTCTCAACTTCATGAATGTTTGACATTAAGTTTTTAATCTGTTTTTTGTTAAAATTTATTTATTTTTATTTTAAATTAATTTCTTAATGTTTTTGAATCGTTTTGATGCGTTGATATCAAAAGTAAATTTTAAAAATAATAAAAATATTATTTTGATACATTTGCAAGTAAAAAATACTTTGAAAAACAATCACTACTATACTTTTAAATACCCCTTCATCATACCCAAAATAAAAAAAATAAAATTAGACATCGAGTTGTTGATAAAAATATAATCACTCTCAAATGAGTTGATCGGTTAGAGACGCAAGTGAGTATAAATGTAAGAAGGCAATACACGATATTAAAATTTTAATTAATTAGTATTCTTGAAAGTCTCACTAATTAAAGCAATTGGGATTCACCTAAAAAGTCTCACTAATTAAAGCAATTGGGATTCACCTAAAACATGATTAGTAGAAGTTCATAAAGAAGTTTAAGAAAGCATTATCTACCAAAATAGAAGTTCAAAACATAATTAAAAAAGGTGGGTTCTCTTAACCAATCCAACCATTCCCTATTTTTAAGGCTTTTTGGATACTTAAACTACTAATTATTACCAACCCATCATTTATTCTCTAATCTCTCAATTGTTGTAATTAGAACTTAAAAAGAAAAGAGATAGCATGCATAACCTCTACCAATCACCAAATCCAAATAAGTGCATTCTAGTTTTTATAAATCCCTTAATTTTAGATGAGTCCTGACCAGACTTATTAAATCTGGCCAAATTTAAAGCTTAGATTACGTGAGAAGATTAATTTAAGTTAATTTAAAATAACATTATTTCAATATTAAAAATTTATTATTTTAAAGATTTTTTTAAAAAATCAAACTGTATTCAAACTAGGTTTATTAAATAACAAGATAATCTATTGGATCAATAAATTATAATTAGATTTTTTTAAACCCAATCTAAACTAATTCATGTTTACAAGTTATAAAACAAGAATACATTTTTAATAACTTTATTCCTGACTTATGACCAAAAAGTGCAACTGTACTAATGTAAGCTAATAGGCATAAATAAAGTATGCCTTTTTAATTATTTTTTATATAGGTGAGGCGGTGAAGATGATGGTAATAAATAATAATAATAATAATAACCTTCGTAGTTCAAAAACTTGAGCCACGTCACCCCCACATTGGCAAGCACACGTGCCTCTCTTTGGTCCCCGAGTGAAGGCTTAAACGGAGCCAGTCACCGGTTATTCAATAGTGTCAGTCGGTCTAGCTAGCTATATATTATCATCAATTCTCGAGACACCTCCACACAAAAGCTTATAAATTAATACATATATATATATACCATAGCTATAATATCTTATTTATATGTTTCTGCTCACAGAGTATCAGTAAAAAATCTTGGACTCATTGGTGATGGATTGAAAGGGTTATTATCTTTCTCCTTTTTTTTTTAATTAAATACAAATTAATACGCTGACCACGCACTTTATAAAGAATATTACACCCGCATATATTTAGAAGCATCGGGTAATATAACTACGTCGAGATGGAAATTTTTGGTATCTTTGTTAGTGTGATTAGTAAAACGTACGTAAATAAAATAAATAACTATTATCGATATCCTTAATCTACAAGTTCTTATAATATATAGTTTGAATTGAAAAAAAATTATAAAAAAACACTAGTCGTATATATATATTTATACCTATGAATGGATAATATTAAACTTTTTTTGAAAAAAGAAACAAAATTTCTATATGAAAAATTAAAGTGGATGGAGCATAGCATAACCAATTAGATAATACTATATATTGGTGATTTCTTGAAAATCAGCTGAACAAAATATGGTGAGGAGGTGTATATATCGGTTGATTAATTTAATTTTGTGCAATGAATCTTGTAAATGTTCTATCTATGCATGAACATGCATGTTTATAGCCTCCAATATATAGACACTCCTATATCTTTTAAGAACACGATGCTACCACTTACCTTATGAAGAAGTGGGGAATTGCACTTGAGGGTCTAGCTGCTGTGGTCAATCGTGTGACTTGTTCCGCCCCCGTCTCGGGTTCGACCCTCGTGTGCACGCCGTCATCCCCGCGGTGTGCCTAACCCGCCCCGGGCTTGCGGGATGTCCGGTGGGCCGTGGGGAATAGTCGTGGTGCGCGCAAGCCGGCCCGGACACCTCACGTGAATCAAAAAAAAGAAAAAAAAAAGTGGGGAATTAACTTATATTATATTTTGGAGTTATTTTGTGTTTTTTCTTCTTCTTCTTCATGGTTACTCAAAACCAAGAAAGAAGAGCACGTGAGTTTCACTTTTGACTCTCTCTCCTTTTTTTTTTTTAATTTATTTATATATTGGCATTGCTGGCTGGCCTTGAATCATCAAAATGTATAAATATATGTTTGTGTAACACAAGATGTTTAATTTAAAGATCAGTCATGTCATACGTCATAGTTTTCTTTTCTTGGTCAAATTATGTTTTTAATAATCAACATGCATAGGCGTAGCAACGCCATTTTTTAGCCAGATACATTTCTCTATATTTATCTTCACCGTATCTCGATCCACACACAACATACAAAGGCTCTTCCATTCTTTTGATTTCCCATAAAGTCTCACCTTTTGAATTAAAGGCACAATCTTTTACCCATACAGAAGAAGAAATTAATTAAGAAAGAAACTCTAGAAATTTGACTGAGAAATTGACCCATCTAGTGCTCGATCACCTAGCTAAAGTCAAGCAAGAGGCTTTCATGTGATTCTTCTTTCTGCTAACTCGATCGCAAGCTAGAAACTCATGTGATATCTTCTCTTAAAGGGTAATTAATGATGATAATAAAGGGTTTCATGCGTTTAATTAAGATAAAACTAGTTTTTTTTAATAATATAATGGACTTTCTTCAATCATCACACGTTAGAGATGGAAAGCATGCACAAGCTAGCATGGCAAAACGTGGCGAAGGGAAAGAAAAAGACCAACATTTCTTGCTTCAAATGGAAGCTTGCATGACGAGAGAGAGATCAGTCACTTCACTCTGAAGATTGTTTCCGCTTTAGACATTAATATTTTAATATGGGTTCTGATACCATTCCTTTCAAGAAAAAAATAATTTAAATTTCTGGGCAGTTTAAATTGTTCGTATTAATAATCACAAGCTTAAGACTGACATGGTAATTAATAAAGCTTCTGTGGTGTGGGAGGTGGCCCATCTTTTTAGAATGGATCTTGTTCCTGCTTATAATTATATTATATTAATTTCAAGGGTTTAATTACAGAATAATGGGGATTAAGATATGGTTCTCCTCCCGCAAATCCAATCTTTTTTTTTTCAAAAGAATTTTGTTTTGTTTTATAAAAAAACTCAACTAATCATCCCGCATTCTGATTATTTCAAATTATTATTTATTTGAATAAAAAATGAATTTTAAAATTTGATTTCTAAACAAAAAAAAGATCATAGAGTCTATCTTTTATTAATTTCCTCCGATTTTTAAGCAATCAATATCTTTTTGAAAAAACATTCTAATATTTTGTTGCAGGAACTTGCTCTTGATTTTTTTTTCTTTTCCTGTAGCATGTCAATTTACATACAGTAAAATACATGGAAGCCTATAAAAAAAAAAAAAAAAGGGGTGGGGGAGGAGGAAGAGAAGAAATCTGAAGACAGACACAAATTTTCCACGAGGAAGATAATAATTTGTCTCATTGTTGACTTTTGTAAATGCATGACCTTTTATCTGTAGCTTGGCATTTAGTTGTATACATACATATTCATCCCGTGACAAATCTTGGCTTCAATTCTTGTCAACAGATGATTGGATTGTCGTTTCCTCACTCTCCGAATCTCTACATCATTTTGTTCATTTTTCTCTTTAATGTTCCTTTTGTGTAAGAAAATAATAATAAAAAATCCTCTTTTATTTTTTTGATACAAAAGCATTGATTGATCTCAAGTCTTTTCAGAGATGTCTAATTAAAACTTGCCGAATTAAACTCTGCTTAATAACACTTTTTGAAAAGGAATAAAAGCTCCCTTTCTTCTATATATATAAATAATAGCAACAAGCACATAAAGTTTATTTGATTGCTTATTTTTGTTATTTTGTTTTTTTCTTTCTTTTTCAGAAAAAAATGCATGTTTTTTTTTCAATTCCAGTTCTTATTTTTTTTTGTTATTTTTTTTTTTGATTCTTTTAAAAAAGTTTTTAATATTTTTTTTATTTATATAGATGATTATTATCCTTTTGATTCACACTTTAAATCTTTTTATATAAATAGATATAAAAATAGTTTGTATGTTTAATTTTTTTAAAAAATAAAAATAGTTTGTATGTTTAATTTTTTTTAAAATAAAAGAAACATGAGTCAAATAACTAATGATTAAAGATTAAATGACTCCTAGAGTACGTATATGTAGAGCACCAAGCAAGGATCTTGGACTTGATGCTCATTGACTGGTATCCATAGCTAGCTATTTTGTTTGAACAAACCACCAAATATATATCACCAAGAACAATTTGATATGTATTTCCTTTTTCCTTTACCCAATAAGAGAATAAAATAGAGGAAGAAGAGTGAAAGAGTTGGTGTTTTGAAGCGTTGGAGAATGCAAACAAACATCTAGGAAGATTGTTATATAATAAGAACTCAGCAGACCACTCGGAGATTTGTCGAATTCGGTGTTCTTCCCTAGCCGTCTTTCGTTCACTTGGCTCAATGGAGGGGCCAATGTCCAAGAAGTTTGCTCAACTTTGATGTTCGTCTTTGCTAATCCATATAGTTTTCGCTTTCTAAACCATGGGATCTTTAAACATCTATTGTCTCTCCAAAACAAATACACTCTCTTCAAAAATCAAATTAATTCTTCACAATTGTAAATTAGGCCTTAATTGTTTTGTTAATCCATCCAAACCTTGATGACAAATGAACCGGCCGGGTTGCACATGCCATTTCGTTTCAGATACCAAGTATTAATAATAAGCTCAACGGATTCTAATGGATGATTGATCAACGATCATCTTTAAATACATTTTTTTTTTGTCTAATAAGACTTTATAAATTTTCAAACTATACCCATAATTCGATATAGATAGAGATGTAATCTATTCATAGTTATCATTATATTCGGCTCAAATTACAAGATTTGGATCATGAGTTTGCCAAATCAACTTATATATATAAACAAAAATAACTTTATTTTGTTTCTTAAATGAAATGAAGTTGTTTTGAAAAAAAAAAATTTATGAAGTTAACATGATCACATTTCACTTGGATTTAGTTAGATTAACTTAATTAACTGGATTTGATTGAGTCAATATGAGTTTGATTAAATCAATTTTCAGATCAATTTGAAATAAAATTCAACCTAGATAAGGTTTTGAGTCGACAAGTCACCAAGCTAGATTGAATTTAATAACTATGAATCTAATTCTTAATCTCATATTTTAGTACCAACCAAATTTAAGCACAAGGTTAACTTGCTAATTAATTCAAAAAACAGCATTACAATTTAGTTTGCATTTGATTTTTGTGATGCAGATCCCTTGGATAACAATACATCATAAGTGAGCTTATTGATTAAAAAAAGCTGATCACTTATCCACCAAAGCTGTTCCCACTTGTGTACTAGCTAGGTGCAATATTATTCAATTCCTTGTCCTTAATCCACCATTTATTGTAGAAGACAACCATCACACGACATCGTATAAACTCTACAGCATATATAACCATACATCATATTATATATTCTATGCTTTATTTATTACCAGAAAAAATAAGGTTCAAATTCCCTAAGAAAAAAAAGGAAGGAATTATTTTGATTTAGGGTTAAACAAACTACTCGTCATCATTCTTTCACCACTTGATTAATCTCTTAAAAACGATCAATTTATAATTAAAAATTAATAATTAGTTTTACCTTTCTTGGGACAGAAGTCCCTCGTGCTTACATGTTTTAGATCAACAAACACTACTTAATAATAAGATCCACACATATGCAATTAAATCCTTGAAACTCCAAAAAATATCCAACATGTTGTGTTCCAACGAACAAAGAATTCATGTGACAATATGTATATAACTAGTACAGAACATCAACATCCTCATGTGAAGGCACCTTCTTCCCATGATTAGTGCCATATAGCCTTTCAAATTATTCACGCAGGCGTGCTGTTCCCCTGATGACATCTAGCCATGTAAGGTTTGCCTAAAAAACGTTACACTCTTGCATGAGAAAATCGAGAAGAGCTAGCTTACAATGGTCCAAACCAGATGTGTCTAAGCACAAGCGGGTGATGCATACAACAAAAATATTATCATCCAATTCGGCAATTTACACTGTTCAAATTTGGTAATATTGTTACCAACCTGTGACTGTACTGAGGGCTTCACAACGAGTCATTGGCCAGGACAGCAGCAAATTAAGACATTACATAGCTATGAGGGCCAGGTCGCCCCATTTTTTTGGTACCAATTGAGTGATTGTTCTTCAAAGATTGAATTATAATTGGGATTGTAAGCTTCTAAACATATGGCTGAAATGGTAACGTACGGCAAGAAAGGAAATTAGTTAAAGTCTTTAACTGGGTTAGCAGAAACAAAAATAGTCGGCTTTTTTGTTCGATGTAGTGTAGAATTTCAAGTTATACAAACAAATTTGTGCCGCACTATGGCTATTATTTTTCTAATTATTCTTTCATTTTCAAACTCTTCAATCATTTGTTACTTTCTTGGTTCTTTAGGGTCTTGCTTAAGAGTCAAAAGCTTTTTTTTTTTTTTGGTTGAGATCCATCCTGTCTTCTTTGTTGTAGCCAAGAAAATAACGTAAATTTTATTATTTTTCATTTGTTAATTTCTTGGCTGTTTTTGGGGTTTTGCTTAGGAGTCAAAAGCTTCTTTTACGGGAGAAATCCTTTCTTCTTTATTGTAGCCAAGAAAATATAATAAATTTTATCACTCTTCTTTTGGTCACTTCCTTGATTAGTCATTGGATCTTTACATGGAGACTCGATGTGTGGTGACAAAATGATGGAATTAACCGGGCAAATATTAGTATGATTAGTTGCTAATGATCAGAGAAAGGAAAAAAACATAATAATTCGGTAAATGACATGATTAATTATATCAAGGATGGACCAAAATGAATTATTTTAGTTGCATGAAATTGCTTTTTTTTTTTTTTTAGCTTTTCTATACATGGAAAAACTTTAAAATATTTATTTGATTTTTTCTTAATTTAAAGCATTAGAATGAGAACTTTTTACAATAAGGTGGAGCTTAAATAAAGATTATTGAGTGAATTAATTACTATAGATACTTAAATCAGAGCTTCCGATATTAATTTGGCATGGATCATGATTCCATATTGTTAATTAGTTTTAAGAGTTGGAGAGGAGTGATTATGGTGGTCCAAAGATACCTACAATTACCTAGCTAAAACTATATATTAAGTAGATATTACTTATTTAATTAATCAGAAGCACAACATTCAAATATTTACTATGAATCAAATTAATAATACTGTATTATATATATCCCTGTTTACATTTTGCGTTTCTCAATATTTACTGTTTCTCCTCTATCTTCTTTTTCTCTTGTTAGCACCATCGTGAAAGCAAGCTTGAAAATCGAATCCTGAGACACTCATAACAACCTTGTTTTTTTCATTTTTTATTGTGATCTTCTGTCTTCTTGTTTGTTTTCCGAGAATTTTGAGACAATTAATTAGTGTTTTTCCCCGAAAAAAGAACCATGCACAAATTGCGCCAATAACAAAGCAAAAGAAACTTCTTTTCTAATTTGTGACCACACATTGATTTGATTCAAATCTGAAAGCCGCAGTTCATGTTGTTGAATGCATGATGATCAAGGGTACAGAAATTGACTTTTGTGTTCTCACATATCAGGCTGCCAAAAATATTTGGACCCTACCCTTCCAAGAAATTGCAAAGAATTCCAGCAAAAATCACATTAATCCAAGATCAAAGAATGCTATTGTATGGTAAGTCCAAGAACATGATATATAATTTACAGTCTCAACACTAACCGTTTAAGTTTGTAAATTGAGATACTTTTGTTAATATAATATCTTGCTATTTCATTTTAATTAAAAAAAATTAAAAATAATATAATATATATCTGTACAAGTTTTTAAATTAAAATAACTTTAAGGACCTACCATAATTATTTAACTTGTGTATATATAATCTATTTAAGAAAAGTATCTAATTGACCTAATTTCTACTCAGCCATTTATTTTTTCCCTGTATATTTCTTTCTATATCTTGTGCTAGAAAAGAAACTTCTCTATAATTGCAATATTCTAAAAACTTGAAACACTCACTAGAGATATTGAAATAAATTCACTACTCAAAATAAAATTATTTTGGAAAATATGATTTGTATTGGTTAATTTCCCAACTCATTCATTCGTTAAAAATATAGTTCTTTCTATTATAATATATAACAAAAACGAAACTTCTTCATCAATATTATACATGCAAATACCCTTCTTTTTTTTCTTTTTTTGTTATTGGCATAGTTGTTAAACTTGGTTAGGCATGTGACTAATTTAAAAAATACATTGTATGTAATTTGATCCAAGTTGAGTTTTAAGTTGAACTAATTTTAATAGTGACCAGATAAAACTAGATTTACTAGTTACTTAATTGACTCGTTTAAAAGTAGAGTCGTCTAGATTCGTTTGATATAACACTATTTTTTTTAAAAATAAGATATTATTTTAAAAAATAGACATGAATTGATCAACTAATCTTTAGAGACCATTTGGGAACGCCGTCCAGCCCGCGTTACCAAAAATTTAAAATTAATATTTTTTAGTGTTTTTTGATCGTTTTGATACGCTGATATCAAAATTAATTTTTAAAAAATAAAAAAAATATTATTTTAATGTATTTCTGAATAAAAAAATATTTTAAAAAGTAACGACAATTACATTCTTAAATACACCATAATAATAAAGCATAATTATGGGTTAGACAACTAAACATATGTGACAACTATGGTAGCAAGAAATTACCATACAGAGAGAAATAAAATAAATATTGAGATTATCTATTTTTGAAGCCCCGTGGTTGACACGTACTGGCAGGGAAAGTGAGACAAGCATATCTCGGTTGTGCAAACAGGAAGAGGAGAAAAATGCCCAGAGATGTACCACACAGAATTTATAAAAGGCGGCGAGTTCTAGGTGGCCTGCCACGTTAGTTCTGGCTGTAAAAAAAGTAATTTTCTTTTTTATATTCTTTTTTTATGCAAATCTCATTAAACAAATAAATAAACTCAGCCTGAAACTTTTTCAAGGGTAAAAAATTAAATACTCACCTCAAGCAAGTCAGAACAATATAGGCTGTTAGTCATTGGTGTTAAATCTATGTTTAGAAAGTACATTTGATTTGAAAAAAATATTTTTTAATATTTGTTTTGATAATTTTAATGTGTATGTGATAAAAAATATATATATATAAAAAAATTATTTTAATAAATTTCAAGTAAAAATCACATTTGAAAACCGCAATATAAAAACAAATAAAATGGTTTACACCATCCTCACATATTCTTCACATTAACACCACCACTGATATTGATTATATATATTTTAGACACTTAAATTTTGATATCATATACCCATGTTGAAATCAAGCTTGGAATATTGATTAATAAATTTGGAATATTAATAAGTGAGTTTAAAATTAAAATCAAGACACCTAATTTCTCGAAGCTAGGGCTAACACCCTCAAAAAATAAAATAAATAAATTGCCTTAACAATGAATAAAAAGGACGGTTGAAGAAACATAATTCTCATATTTTAATTTAATCATGAATTTTAATTTTGTTTTAATTTAATTTTCCAATAATTACCAGAATCAAATATGTGGTTATCACAACCAAATCCAATCAATAAATAATCAAATACCGAAAATCTTTGGTATTAGACAAAAAAAATACAAAACAATGCCTTCTTTAAATAGTCAATAATTTGACCACAAACCAAAATTAAACGGACCCGGGTATCTTGGGCCTCACGTGACTGGCATCACACTAACCGAGACAAGACTCCCACCCCCTGATTCAGCACCTAATCTACGTCTCTAGTTGGGCCTGAAACTAGTTTAGGCCCACAACGCCACGTGTCAAAATCACACACGGTATTGGGGATTCGGCAAGTCGGGTTACTGGAATCTTATGGCACTTCCCCACCGGTAACTTATGACCTGCCCCTGGCTACTCACTACCCTGATTAATTAATTATATATATATATATATATATATATATCAATTTGTTTTTTTTAAAAAAGAAATATAAAATGTGAAAATGAGATATTTTAATAATAAAATTTTCCAATTTCGGCTGTTGGGATCCTATAAGACAGAGATTTCAGTGTTATAGTCGCCACTGCAACGAAAACTCTGCTTCTCTCAAAGTCTGTTGTGTTTACTCATAAACCCACTGTCTCTCTCTCTATCTCTCGATATTTTTGGCTTCCAATACCTCAAGAAACCCACCATTTTCTTCTTTGCCTTCCCTCTGTTTGATCAATCAAGATTTGATTCCTTTTGTTCTCTCGACAAGAAAGATTGAGGATTTTTCAAGAAATCGGAGTGATTTCTTGTTTTTTCCTATTTTGGTTTTTATTTCTTTGTTAGTTCTGTTGATTCCTGCTTTATGTTCCTGGTTTTTTCCTTTTTTCTAACCCTTGTTGATTTTAAAAGGGATTCTCTCCTCTTCTTTTATCACAGTTCGTTTTGGGGTTTGAGGGCTGTCTCTTAAATTCTTGAAAGGGTTGTTCCTGTGTCTTTTTGACAGATTTCTGAGTCATCCTTGTCTTGGGTTTATCTCTCTACAAGTAGCAATCTTTTCCTTCACAGCTGCTCACCTTTTTCTTTCTCTTTATTTGGCTCTCCTTTTCTCTCTCTATGCAGTTAGGGAGGCTTTGGAAGAGATAATTAGAAGAGAGAAAGGATAAATCCCAGAAAAGATGATAGACCAGAGTATCCTATGTCCCATAAAATACACTGAACACAAAAAAGTTACAAAACAATTCACAAAGCCATCCTTGAAGCCTAAAAAGTTACCCTCCGATGACCGGTGCCGCTTACTAGAACCATCAAACCCACAACCAAGGCTCGTCAGAGTAACAGTTACCGACCATGATGCCACAGACTCTTCTAGTGATGAGGAGGGAGGGTTGTTTGGCCGGCAAAGGGTGAAAAGATACGTGAACGAGATTAACATCCAAGCCAGCTGCAAAAAAACTAATGTCATTACTACTGCTGTTGCCAATAACCGGAAAAGAGGTGTCGGTGATATTCCTCAACGGCCAGCGAAAAAATCTGCTCCTCAATCAACTAACAATGGCAGAAAGTTCCGTGGCGTTCGGCAAAGGCCTTGGGGTAAATGGGCTGCAGAGATTAGAGATCCTGCTAGACGTCAGAGGTTATGGTTAGGGACTTACGACACAGCTGAGGAGGCTGCAAGAGTGTATGATAATGCGGCCATCAAGCTTCGAGGGCCGGATGCTTTAACAAACTTCATCACACCGCCTAGCAGGGAGGAGGAGCAAGAACAAGAGAAAAGTACAGTGGAAGAACGAGAAGGAGAAGAAAAGAAGAAGCCGGAAATCAATGTCGACACAGTTTCTGGCTCCGGTTATGAATCTGCTGATGAGTCTCACAGCCTGTCATCACCAAAATCTGTGCTCACGTTCAGATTACCTTCGGCTGAATCACACAAACCACCGGCCCATCCCTTCCATGAAGTTGAAAAGGAGCCAAGTTATCAAGACAATCAAGAAGCGTTCGGGGAGAGCAACTCGACTGACTATTTACCACTAGACGCGCCGTTTCTCGATGATTTTTTCAATTTTGGAACCTCAGGGCCTACACTCTTTGATGATCAAGTTATGGCGACGGCGACAACATCGGTTTTTGAGGAGAGCTTTATGTCTAATCAAGATTTTGGTGACATATTTCTTGACCCACTTCAAGATTTTAGTTCACTATCATCGGTCTGCCAGGAGGATGATGATTTCTTCCATTTCTTAAACTCGGAACCTCTGGCGGCACTTTGACGTCGTTGCCGTCGGTTAATTACTAGCCATTTCACGGCAAATTTTGTACGGTGGTAACTGTTCTGGCCAAATTTGGTGTTAATTAGTATTAGTAGTAATATTATATTTATTTATTTAAATATCTCCGTTAAAACCAACGGAGGACCGAGTGACAGTCATCCAAGATTTTGTACTCTGTTAGAGAAATAATTAGAGGCCGGTTAAGTGTGTAAAATTTAAGTTAGCAATGGAAAGCTACAAGTTATTTTCCTTATTTGTTTTTGCTATTTATTTTATGTGGTCAAAGTGTAATTTCTTTCGCCGCATACAAGCATGTGTAATTTACACGTGCTGCCGGTCAATCGAGCCAAATCACCACTCGTGTGTGTGAAATCGAGATTTGCTTTACCAATTTGATTTTCTTCTAATTTCATGTCTTGCAAATAACACGGTCAAATGGAATTGATAATGATGTATTTTAGGAAACTTTTATAGTTTTCAAATTTAGCGTGGCGAGTTCACTTGTTAATATGAAATTTAATCACAAATCTTTTATATATATATATATATATATATATATATATATATAAGACAGAATTAAATATTTTAGATTTTGTTTTCGCGTTTTAAAAGTGTTTTTCTTTTAATTTTGGAATGTTTTTATTTTTTTATTTACTTCAAATTAATATTTTTTAGTATTTTTATATTATTTTGATGTGTTAATATTAAAAATAACTTTAAATTTTGTTGATACACGACGTAGAGCTTTGATATAGTATAAAAACTATAATAATGATTATTATTAGGTAATGAACATGCATAAGCTTGGCGTATATGGCTGGTGATTAATTATAGGTAAGTGGGTCGACGTGCAAAATGTGGACCATATAGGGTGCCAACTTTGTTTGCTATTGAAGACAGGTTTAAAAGGCATGTTAATAATTGAGTTGGAGTGGTACTGAGTTGTCCGAGGGGGATTAGATTGGATGGAAGGCCTCGTCTCTTAACGAAGGTAGGACAAGAGAGACTAAATCAAAACTAAAATTTCAAAGAGAGTGGCTTTTAGACAAGTTTTACGAAAAGGTTGTGTCCATTTTTCTTCTACTTTTTGGAAACTAGAGAGCATTTGAAAGGGATATCTTGAATTTCTACCTTGTTTTTATCATGAATTTTCTACGAATTTCAACGCTAGCTTTATATATAAACTTTCACATCGTGTTAAATTGCTTTACATTATCATTATTTTTTATGGCAAGAAGAGAAATTAAAATCAAGGGTGGTATCACATATATATACGTTACTCAAAAAATTAAATAACAACAACGAAATTATTAACAGAAAATACTTTATATATAAAATTCGATGAAAATAGAAACATAATTTGTGATATATGGAAAAACACGTCACTATTTTTTTTTTTTATAAAAAATCCGTCAATAATTCCGTCAGCAACAAGATTTTTAATGGATATAAAATCTCAATAAAAAATTAATAACCAGCTAGCAACATTATTCTGTTGAGAATACAGTCAATAATTAAAATGCCGATGAACGTCAAGCATAAACACCAATTGAGGAATTCTCTAGTGGGGTAATTAGACTAGCAAACAATCGCAACCACCTTAATTGAAATATAATACATATACGAGCATCACTGGTCACATTTGTTGATGAATATACGTATCAATGCCTTAATTTCTTATATTTCCAACTATATTTGACCGAGGTCTTATTCGAACTTAAAGAACAAGAAGAAGATCTCAATCGTTTTCCATTATTCCTTGCTGGAAAAAATGAAACGACGCCAGGATAATTGGTGTGAATTTATTAAGAAGATTCAAATAGAATGTGTGTTGGGGGACCTCATGCTCTCATTGACAGGCAGTTTTACATAGGAGGGAGTCTATTTAAGCGTAGTTACTGCCTTGCTTGACCAATACTCAAAGGGGGAATTCCAATAACATTGCGAAAGGTCGCCATAAATATATACTTCCGAAATGATCATGATATATTACACATATGCATGCATCTCTTGCCATGCCTATTTTTCTTCCAAAATAGCAAGTTTCATCGAATTCTAAGGTGGTTGGCTTGATTAAGTTGTGGGATAAGACAAGAATTTTTTTTAAGATCAATCAAGAGATATTAATGGTGGTACTGTTTGTACGTACGTAAGTGGGAAGTATCTATCTATTTGAAGTAAGAACGGAAGCAAGACCTGCAACAGTGCTGGTTGCTTCACTGTAAATCAAATCAAGGAACATTGGGCCGGAGGGAATATGCTTGAAGTCCTTATGATTATGTCTGATTAATCCATACATATCTTGAACTCCGACGGGCATTACGCACGTTCAGCGTAGGTCAAGGACAGAGTTTTTCAGAGTTATGTTTGAAATCACATGATGGCTGATCACCATTAGAGCGTCAAATTCCGTTCTTGACATGGTGATATATCAGCTACATTCATGCATGAGATGCAATGAACTCAATGATACCTGCAAACAGTGAAGTTGAAGCGGGGGAAAAAATCACAGAAATCAAAATGTATAGCCAGCTCCTAGTTAAAACGGCCCCCTTACTCTCTATAGAAAACGACATGAACACGCGCTGTAAAAGCCTACAGATAAAGCAATATATGGTCGACAATAATCCATACATTGACACCAAGCATTACGGTTTGCTCAGTAGTCACTGGTGAGGGGTCCTCTCGGTGGTGCGTGCATGCCGTATTTGGGTCAAATAAGTGTCTTGGTTACGTTACAAGTGTGAACCATCTCACACGGATGTAAGTCCGCGCTTGAATTGCTGCTTGTGGAAAATTTGAACCACGTTCTTGTTCTTCTTTCCTTTCACACCCTTAAAATCAAATAAAACTACTCGAGGGGTTTAGATATAAGATAGAACTATTTCATGTGGTTCCCGTCATTCTTCTTCGCACATTTAGATATAATTATTTAACTCGATTTAACTCATGATCGATACATTCAAGAAATTTTATAAAACTTGGTTAATTTTTATAAGTTTTTAGTGATTTAATTCACCCGACTAAATTCTATTCAAACATGATGGGGTTAATATTTTGTTTATAAAACAAAATAGTATCCTTTTAATTAAAATAATCGATTCAGAATTACCTATTTACCAACGTGCAGGACCAATTTTCTATTAGGGTCAAAATCATGTGTTTAGAATGGAGTTTTTGCATGTATTTTAACCATAAAGAAAGAGCGAAAAGTTTTGGTGCCTTTAAAACTAGAAATCTCCATACACTTGAGAAACTCCAAGATTTCAAGCCTATGCCCCTTGCTTCATTTTTTTACTATCAGTATATATGTTGGAAATGTGGCTCAAGATTGTCCAGCTTACCCCTTTTTTCTACCATCATGAAATGACTATGCAAACTCCACTTAGCCACTGAAGATTTGGATTCATTAGAAGGGTAGCCTTTTTCATTCTTGCTTTTTTTCCATCTCTACTGTTTTTATCATAGAGGTAAGTTTGTTGGTACAGTGAAGCATCATCATTTATGGTCAATTATTACTTGCTACGAGAAGCAAGTGAAATCTACCGTCGGAAAAGCACAAGAAAGTTCAACAATAACGGCGCACTGTCAAGAAAGACACTACAAGATTTAACAGTTTTACCGACGGAATTTTTCCGTCGGTGTAAGACACATATTCCATCGGTAATTATATTACCGACGGAATCAAAGACGGAAATGATCCGTCGGTGAATCGTTACGTCGGTAATGTTTTGTCCGTCGGTAAATCCGTTGGTAATAGAATTATAAAATAATTAAATTAACATAAATTAACACTGTATAATATATACTCAAAATTCTTGGAAAAAAGAATAAGAAAATCAATTCAAACAAATTTGCAACAAATAAATAAATAAAATAAAAAAATAAATTCAACTAAAAAATTAATTCATATGAAAAAAATGAAGTTGCAATTGCTAAAAATTTAAAAATCCTATAAATAAATCTACTAAAAATTGATCTCATATGAAAAAAAAAATCTCACAACAACATTTATACAATTATTAAGAACAAAAACAATTAAAAATAAAATAAAAAACAAATATAGTGAAAAAAATCATGAAAAAGGAAGAAAAAAGAAAAATCTTACCTTAATGTAGTTGCAAGTGAAGCTAAGGAGAGAAAAAAATTTCATTAAGCATATTAATTAAAAAAAAAACTAAGAGGATAAAAGAAGAAAGAAGAAGAAGACATACCCAAGCATGGAGGAAAAGAGAAGGAGATGAGGAGAGAAAAGAAGAGAAAGAAATAGATAAGAAATGATGTTTTTTACATAAAGTGAAGAAGAAGAAGAAGACATACCTTAATGATGTTTTTTTACATATAGTGAAGAAGAAGAAGAAGAAGAAGAAGAAGAAGAAGTAGAAGAACAAGAAGAAGTAGAAGAAGAAACGGCTCTGTCTCTTGTGAAATAAGGGCATTCAGGCTTTTATTGGGACGATTTACCGACGGATTTACCGACGGATAATTAAATATTAATATTTTTAATTATTCCGTCGGTAATTCCATCGGTAATATTTAATTTAAATTTTCAATTTCGTAAAATTTTTTCAGAAACCGCCAAAAAATTACCGACGATTTTTCAATCTGTCGGTGATTCCGTCTGTAATATTTAAATGAAAATTTTAAATTAATTGAATTTTTTCAGAAAACCGCCAAATAACACCGACGACTTTTCAATCCGTCGGTGATTTACTCTCTGGAAAATACCGACGGAATTTTCCGTCGGTGATTCCCTTTGTAATTAACATGATGAACAGTGTTCACAATTTACCAACAAATTTACCGACGGAATTACCGACGGAATTTGTTCCGTCGGTAATTCCGTCGGTAAATCCGTTGGTAAAAATGACACGTCATCATTTTTTTTTTGCTTTGTTTTAATTTTTTTTCCCACGGTAATTCCCTCGGTATATACCGAGGGAATTTTCCGTCGGTAAAATCCCTCGGAAATTTACCGACGGAAATATTCCCTCGGTATTTCCGTTTGTATTTATCAATTTTCTGGTAGTGAGAAGCCTTCCATCTGAATAACTAAAATCTTGGCTGCAGATTTTCCCGATAATAGATTGTGTTTTTAATGAAAGACATGTGTTGTTGTTGTCATGCCAGTGGATTGAATAAGCCTGGAGGGACATGCAGAGAGCCCTCTTATTTTTGCATTTCAATGAAATGGACGTTGCTGATTCTGACCTGTAAATTCTTACTCCATAGCTTAATGAACTTAGTTCAAGAATGGAGGGTTTCATCAGTGGACATGAAGGGCTTCACCAATGGACTAGACCTACCTTGATCATATAGCATATTTCAACGCTTAAAATTTGAGTTTTTCACTGGAAAGTTTTAGGTTTAAATCTCAATTGGTAAAAGACTGAGAATCTAGCAATCAGTGAGAAGGATCTTAGATAAAAGATATGGGATGGTAAACCAATTTTAAAGCATTTTTGGGTTTAGGTTGTCCCTGTGACTCCTTTTCCGCCTGGCGATGAACAGAGTGGAAGAGATCTGAGATAAAAGCATTTACTTTTACCCATTTGACGCAGTTGTTGGAAAAGATACCGCAGTGAAATGAAATCACTCTCTACTCGGTGGAAGAGAAGACATCAAGTGTCTGGTGACACGAGGAGGTCTCTACAGACTGGCAACCTCACAGTGTTGTTGCCTCGGCAAGACAAAAGGGCCATGAAATCATCGCAATATGATTGCAAAAGTGATCTTTATGAATTAAATATTATTATCTTTTTATGTTTGACTTCCATCCGTGTTTGGTACTATTTTCAAACTTTTTTTTTTTATATAGGATAATATTTTAATATTTTTAAATTGTTTTAATATGTTGAAATTTAAAAACTAAATAAAATTATTATTTTTATATTTTTTTAAATAAAAATATTTTAAAAAATAATTACTACCGAAACATTTTAACATGCTTCTCTTCTTCACGTGAGATAATAATTTTTAATCTTTCATTTGCTTTCCCTTCCCATTTCTTTGATGGGTGTTTGGCTGTGTGGGATTAAATTGTAGTTTTATAATTTTTTTTATTTTAATTTGTTGATATTTAAAATAATTTGTTGATATTAAAAATATATTATTTTAATATATTTTTAATTAAAAAATATTTTACAAAGTAATCTGTCATTTATACAGGTTGGTATGTAATAATTGATAAAAGCTCTTTGCAATAAATGATCAACCCATAAATCTTAAAAACAAATTAAAAGATGTTTAAAAATAAATATTTTAAACTAATATAGTGTGTTTTTTTAGTAGATTACTATTTTCTTGAATTGTTTCCATTAGGTAAAAATCTCATGTTCAATTTATACTAGTTTAGGAACAAATAATTTTATATTTAGAGTATGTTTGTTTTATACAAAATATTTTACACATAAAATGTTTTCCCATAAATGTTTACTCGTAAAATGTTTTCTCATAAATATTTTATATAAAAAAACATTTCTCAATGATATTAGAGGAAGAAGAGGTAATGAGATAGTTAGATGATACTTTTTAGTTGAATTGATTTTTTGTTTAAGGTTAATTAATTTAAAAAGACATACATTCTAATATTTTTTTAATTTATACCATTCTTTCAATTATTTTTATCAAACTATGTTATTTTTTTTAAAAAAAAAATTATTACATAGAACAACAGTTAACAGAGTGTAGGGTGGTCGCTATACTAGGAGTCCAGCACTTGCATATTTTTCGATAAAAAAATAATTTATTTAACATAAATAAAAATATCTCAATGACATCCTTTTTGAATTAATGCAATCTTCTTCGCTATAAATTGGATATTCAAGGAACTTGCATTATTTCATTATTAGCCACTACCTACCTTATTTGTACAATAATGTTTTGAAAATCTTAGGCTCTTCAATCT
This sequence comes from Populus x sibirica, assembly GCA_019202695.1. Lineage (NCBI taxonomy): Eukaryota > Viridiplantae > Streptophyta > Magnoliopsida > Malpighiales > Salicaceae > Populus > Populus x sibirica. The sequence continues at coordinate 590,027 of JAGMVL010000053.1, forward strand.
GCATTATTGCTAATAAAATTCCCAACTGATGTTATAAATGCCAGACATTGATGAGCGCAGCCTGATGGTATACCAGTGTGGTTGGAGAAGCTAGCCATTGAATATGGTGATCTTCTCTTATTATAAATCGGCTATTTATGGTATCTGCTTTCATTTGATTTGTTTTCCATGCCCAAGTTGGTGTTATTTACTGTGCAATATCAATGTTTCCAAAATTACTTAATTGCTATCATTAAATTTATTTTATTCGGTAAAAAATACAATGGGTCAAAAAACCGACAAAAAATAACTACAAGAAAGTTATTAAACTCGACTCAAGTAATAAATTAAATGAGTTAATCTAAATTAATTCAAAACAATATAATTTTAATAATTATTTAAAAAAAATTAAAATAACATATTTTAAGAAGTAAATCTTAAATTGACCGTTAAAAGTTAATAGTAGTATAAATAAGTTATCCTATTTTGGCTGTAAAATGGACAGCCCCATTTTGTCATTCATAAGACCTTTAATATATTTTTCTAAATCAGCAAAAAATTCACAGAAGAGCCAAAAAGTGTAAATTGTTTTGGCTGCTGCCTAAACATCCATTCAAAAAAACAGAGAAAATACAAAGCATGTACACTGAATACAGTAGAAGCCTGTAATAAAATTCTAAACTCTGCTGAATGCATCATGTGCTCTGTAGACACTGTTCACTGTAGAGCATTAATGGTGGAAGACCTGAGGGCACACACTCACTTAACCCCTCACCCCTCAATATTTTTCTTCATTAGACTTTTAATAAGATTTCAAGAAGGTGGTAGCAATTGTTTTTAAGATATTTTTGTTAAGAAATAAATTAAAATATGGATGTCATTGAGATATTTTAGAATTAAGGACTAAGTTAATAAACTAAACTACCAAGGGGACTCAGTTAATAATCTCTTAAGACAATAATTAAGGACTAAGTTATAGTTTAGAATTATTTAGGGTTTAGGCCATGTAGAAAGGTGGCACAAGTTAGCCCCACTTTTTAGTTCAATTCATAAACAGAGGTTGCTGGTTAAGAAGATGAAACTAGCTAGGAGAAAGGGTTGAGAGGTAGAGTTGCAGGCTTTAAGAGGACTCAGAAGCGAGCTCGCCATCAGAGCCAACTTGCATATATATATATATATATATATATATATATATATAGAGAGAGAGAGAGAGAGAGAGAGAGTCTGCAATATGTTGCAAAGAAAATTAATAAACAGTGACAGCACCTCAACCTCTTGTTTTTCACTTGTTCTTGGTTTTGGCTCTCCTCTGTTCTCAACTTTGTATTTCTCCAAAGCTCTGTGTTTTTTTTTTTTTGGTCCCCCTCTTGAGAACATCACTATCGCCTGATACTCTGTTTTTACATGCATTTCCCTAGGCTTCTTTCTCTCTTTGCTTTCTTTTTTCCTATTAAAAAAAAAACGTAATTTTTGTCTGTATTTATACGCTTATGTTATTTTCTCTGGCAACGAAGATGTTTGATCTTTAATGCTGTCTTGTTATTTTCATGAAGTTATTCATAATTTACTGTTCATTCTCTGATGAGAATTGCCGAGGAGCTTTTTCACTCCTTGGTCCATGGGAGGATGTTTTCCACTTTCACGTACGGGGTAATTCAATTTAAGATTTTTTATTTATTTATGTGGGTGTTCGGGCCAACTTGTGCGCACTACAATTAATTCCACAGCCCACTAAATATTCTGCAAACCCAATAAACATGTAAAGCACCGCGGGGGTGACAGTCATACACATGAAGGTTCAAACCTGGATATAGAGAAAGGAAACAAGTCTCTACCACCGCTAGGCCAATAACTCAAGTGCAATTCAATTTAAGTTCTTATTAAGATAAGAGGGAGAGAAGCCATTGCTTCCACAAAGTTAATAATCTATCTGGGTTCATGAGTTAAAATCAAATTAAATTTTAATTTAGTTAACTTTTTATTTTCTCTTCAACTTTTCCTGGGTTCAACCTAGAATGATTACTTATAATGTGGATTAAACTCATGGTTTCTTGAAGACAAAGATTTCGCTATCCGTACATCAGCTTGGATTGATAATTTTTCCCCTCTTTTCAACTCAAAAAATTAAACGAATAGGAAACAAGATTTTGATGATACGAGAAAAATCCTGGCCCCAATTATGACATTACCCAAATCATGGTCAATTAACAATCACTAATCATTACAATTTAGCTCAGAGATCTCATCAAAGGTTGACCAATCAAGTGGTTGTCGTCCGATCTTACTTTTGGGACCCGCAAAATCAAGCCTTCGGTTTGCTACCATGAGCCACCATGCACATGCGAAATCAGACTTTTGGCCATCACGGTGGGCCCTAGACATCTGGCCCAGTATAAGGGGGGAAAAAGAGAAGACAATCAGATGGTGGAACACGTGAAGGGTGTACGGGACTACTGCACCCCATCACAGTCGATTTTTCTTTTTCCACCGCGGCAGTCATGATTCAATGGTCAAACACGGCTAATCATGATACACGTCGCTCCTATCTATTACAGTCACAATAATCGATACTTGTACAATTTTAATATGCTAAATTAACATGTTGATATGGAATTTTATTGATTTATAATATGATCATATTTTATTTTAATTTAAATGAGAGATTCACTTAATTTATCTAATTATACTTGCATATTCATAGCTAGATTACATGCAGGTGTATATATCAGAAGGCCAAACACAATCACAAGTTGCCCACAACAGTAACGATCACTGTAGATACGAACTCCAAGGACGGCCACTGCAAGGTGATCTGGTTATGGGGCCTCATTAAGATGTTCTTACAGTTTTCCTTTGACCTGCTAACAAGTAGTTGAGCTCGTAGGAGAGGATTTTGAAGATTTTTTCCCAGGGATTTCTCTCACAGCTTTACCATCTGTCCATGAAGATTTCACTTTATAATGGTGGGAACTCGGAGCATGATTACCAGGTGAGAAGGTCCTACAAAATTGTGAAAAATCAAAATCATTCATGCTCAACGCTGTATGCAAGTTGCATACTCCATCTCTTTTCTAAAAAGAATCATTAAACAGATAAATATTGCATATAAAAGGGAGAGACGCAATCCCCTGGTGCCCACGGTGGGGCTTCCTTGACAGTGGCGTTGTTGATATATACGCTTTTTTGTCTACCAGAAAAAAAGGGTTCTTGACAGCTCGTTTTCCTTTTCCTTTGAAACATTAAATATTATTTAAGATAACGTTTTTTTTATGCTGACAATAGTTTATTTATATAAAACCATTAATGAAATTATAGTTAATACAAAGCCATTAATAAAATCTCTTTTAATTAAACATAAACTCTTTTATTCGCACACAACTCATAAAAATAAAAAAATTAAAATTATTCTATAAATAAAAACTTGGGGTTAAAGGGTTTGCTTTTTTTATGGTTTCATGTTCGAGCTATGTGGTTGTTAATATGATGGTTACTGGAAGTTTATATTGTCGTTAACTTCAGGACTCGTGAGATTAATTGAGATTCGCACAAACTGGTCCGGATATTTACATTAAAAAAAAATATTAAAATGCAAAATTATTATTATTTTTGTTTAAGAAATTAAAAAGAACGTCCCATTCATAGGATGAGAATCTTGAAAGTACAATTAATCAGTACAAGGAGATTAATAAAAATGTGTAAGTACGGGTTTCAAACTTTTTAAAATTTTAGTGTGTGAAAAAGAAATAAAATCTTATCCACAAAATTTTGCAACTTCCTAAAGGCTTTACATACTTTCATGCATGTAGATAAGCACGTAATCATATCTAAATATGAACCCAACATTAATTAACTAATTAGCCACCCAAACCTCTTTGCATTAAAATTTTGCACACAAGTATAAATATATAGTGAAAAAAATAAGTGTAATACATGAAATGCTGCTTATTTTTGCTTTTAAACAGTGTTGGGTGTGTTTTAAAGTATATTTAGCTTTAAAAAATATTAAAATAATATTTTTTAGTTTTTTTTTGATAATTTTATATATTAATATCAATAATTAAAAAGATATATCTTTTTTATTTTAATATATTTTTAATTAAAAAATATATACACCACACTATTGAACATTAATGAAAACAAAATGAATTCAAAACTCACATGTCGATCATCTCACCTCGGACAAGCTAGGAAGACAAGCTGGCTTTGAAGTCAATGAAGATTTGTATTAAATATTTGACACAAATATATTTACAATTTATTTTTTTATTATTTTTGTGTCAAAATTGACTAGGTTGAAATTCTAGAGCACCAAAAACACACAATATGGGAATGGTAGCATGTCCCACATAGGATTACATGAAGATTTCGAAGAGGGAGAAAGGTAGGACAAGAAAGGGAGCATGTTTTGCTGTTGTCCTCTAAAACTTCGAAAGCGAAATTTTTTTCTTCTTCTAAAATGGAGATCTGAGTCATGCATCCAATTAGAAGTCAAAGACAGTGTTTAATTAGGCGACAATCGTCCAAATTATAAGGCTAATTATGTGTTCATACTTTAATTTTTTTTTTTTAGTTCTTTGTCTATCAAAAGTGTTAACACAGACCATTACTTTCCGACATTCCTTTTCATTACCGGCTCTTTGACTTTTGACATCCTATATTTTGCTTCCCGGTGTTGACTATGAATTTTAAGAAAGTGCAAACATTTCGATGTACATGTATTATACATACCTAGGTCTGTATTTTAGCTTTGTTGGGTTAAAAATAATATAAATTATAATTCGAGAATCGTTTCATAACAATAATATCTAGTTTTAGATTTTTAGATTTCAGAAATGAAATTTTATTTGTAGCTTCAGAGATAATATAATCTAGTAGAGTTAGCTCTAATCAATTATAGACTCCTAGTTTTTTTTTATTTTCAAGTTGGATTTCTAAAACAATTAAGAATTGCATTTTTTAGTTTCAATTACTTATCCCAATGTTATCTTTTCTAGTTTTTTGCTTAAAATTATGCTAAAAAAGCTTTATTTAGCTCATTTTTTTTCATCTTGTGTCTTCATGGCACAATTAAGCATAAAACAAGTAAGTTATTATTAGACATAAAACATGCATAAAAGACAAAGAGTAACATACTAAAAATATATAATAATAGGAGTGTGTCAAATTTCTCTACACTTAGATCTTGCACATCCTCTAAACAATAAAAGTCAAAAGATAACAAAATAATAAAAAAATTACTACTTTAAATCTCATATTAAACTCCTTGATTTTTAATTTGAGATACTTCGTTAATGTGATATTGATGTCTTAATAATAAAAAAATTATTGCTTCAAATCTTACTATTCTTATTCTCCTTTATAATTAAAATTAATTAATATTTATGTATAAGTTTTAAATTTAAAAAGTTTTTACTCAAATGAATGTCTTAAAAAAATAATATAAATTATATATTAAAAATTCACCTAATAATTTAAATTTTTATAATAAAATTAACTAAAAAAAATCATTCAGTGTGATATCAAGAAACTAATCAATAAACATGAATGCTAGCAATTTCAAATCTAACAATATCTTTTGCCCCACGACGTTCGAGTGCCGATGATATCGGTAATTGTTGAATTCTTGCATGACAGTGGCATTCCAATGTCGGAATCTGTGTTAAGCCACTTCAAATTCCAGTTTGACCTGGTCAGGGACGGAGACATTGCTAGTAGCCTCCAATCCACGCAAGGCATGTTGGGTTGTGAAACATCGTCATGCTACATGCATAAGCATGTTCTCACTGGGAAATGTCCATGGCCACCGAAGATCGGTCCAATGTGGAAATCAAGTGCCCCTGCCATTGTCACGCCTTCTGAAAGGAACGCTTGGAACTTCGACCCTACAAGGTGACTTCTCAAGTATTTCCTGCAAAAAGTCTTTTATATAATATTCAGCCCATCACTAATCTATGCAAGAATTGAGAAGCTAATATCGAGGGGCTGATTAGGTTTTAAGTTTATTTTTTAGAGGTTATAAGTTCGAGTTCCACAAATCTTAGGGCTACTAGAAACTTACATGGTTATTAACTTCAGGGCTCGTGAGATTAATCGAGGTGCGCGTAAGTTACTTCGAATACCCACATTAAAAAAAAAAAAAAAAGGAATTGAGTGGCTAACTTTGAGGCTGGTCCCTTTGCTAACGTATTGGAATTGAAAGCTTGAAATTAATGCAATGAAACTGCTAGGGAAAGGCCCTCACAGCATCTCTTAAGAGGACCTTTCGGGGCCAGATCGCAGAGCTTTCCAGCTTCTCAAGCCGCCCACAACAATGTTTTGATGCCCTGGAAATGGCTGCAGGGTGTTCATTTCAAATTTTCAAGCTTCTTGCTAATAACATCTTACGCTGCCATGCAGGAAATTGGAAAGGCAATAGAGCTCCAGCTCCTTCAATGGGCAATGGATAATTAAATGGGCCGATCCAAAGCTTTATTTTTGGTGCCTCCGCCCTCTTTAAATGATATGCACACACAATTTTGAATACCCTAAAACATGCAGTAAATGTTAATGTTTCTCAATATTTTTGTTATTCCGAATAAATATTTCAAACTCCAAGGGTTGTAACTCAACTCGTAATAGAATTATTTTGTAACAAGAGGTCTCGAGTTCGAAACTTTTTTTTGTAACAAAAAAATGTCTACAAATATTTTGTAAAAAAAAATACAGGTTTTTAAAATTGCTAGAGTCCAATTTTTGTTAGAATTCATATTTCATTTTCACTATAATAAATATGCTGGATTAGAATTATAATAGTAACAGATTTGTTATTTTGATGCAGTAGTAAATTCTTTGATAATTTGTGCTGTATGACCCAGAAACCGGGCTGGACGCTTAGGAGGTCCGATCCTGGGTCATATAATTTGTAGGCCTGTCATAAACCTGAGCCGGGCCAGCGTGCCATGAAGAACAAAGTGGGTGCAGAAATCCATTTATGTTCTAGGGAGAGTCTGGCTGTGAATCCAATCATGATTATGGCGGCCATTTTTGATTTGATGATAATATTAAAAAATGGTTACAAAAGTGATCATTTCGTGTATGTTTTGCAGTGAAGTGTGCAAAGTTTTTTTCACGGCCAATATAAAATAAAATTCACACAAAAAGTAGTTTTAAATCATCCTATTTTCTTCTTATTTTCATCCCAATAGTTTTTGAAATGTTAGTTTTTGTTTAAAAAATTATTTTATTTATTTTCAATTCTAGAATGTAAAAAAAGAGAGAAAGTTATTAAAAAACAACAATAAAAATCCATCAACAAATCACATTCTATTGATTAAAAAAAATCAATTTTGATGTTAAAGGTTTTATTTGATAAAAAAAAATTTGATAATGATTATTTTTTTATATAAACATACATGAAAAAATATATTAGGATTTGTTTTGTTTTTTTTTATTCGGTTAATTTTTATTTTTTAAGTGATTTTGAGGTTGATAAGTATTTATGAAGGTTTTCATTATGTTTTAGTGGTGTATTAAGGTAAAAATAAGCTAAAAATTGTATACTTGAATTTGAAAACTTGAATCTTGATTTTCCAATCATCAATCAGTGATTGAAATAAGTTATAATAGGTGATAGGTCGCCCATTATTCTAAGCGACATGTCACCCATGTCTTTTTAAAAAGAAAAAAAAAAGAGCGAACAATGTTGTCTGCTCCAGAGAAAAAAATTAAAACCCAAGCACAGGTGTGGGCTTCCAAGGCAATATGATTGAGATTTTTTTTTTATATTAAGGCTAAATACGTGGGCTATTAGCACCTGACCTTCTTTTTTTTTTGTTTTTTTTGTTTTATCCCTTTCTATCATTTGTTTTTATTTAAATATTGATTTATGTCCTCTATCTTATTTTTTTTAAATAATTGAATTTACTTTGTTTTTTAAATAGTTATCAATCCTTTTACTATATTTGCTTATCAATTCATATATATATATTTTTAATTTATTTTATTAAATATAAATAATAATTTTTTTGTTTCTCGTGTTTTTTTTTTAAATTATGATATCCAAAAACGTATTTGTTATGGTGGCATCTTTTCTTTTTATTAAATATTAACTTGAATCCTACCCACGTAGTAATGCGGATTACACGACAAATAAATATTTAAACCATCTCATATCTTAACTGGCAAATCAATTTAAAAGTCAATTTTATTATATAGGATTAGGTTTTAAGGTTGGTCAGATCATGCTCAACTGTAAATTGCTTAATCATGACATCTTATAGATGCATCATAACTTGATCTATGGTTAGTTATAAGAAAAATTAAAAGGCTCGGGGGATTTACTATGCATGATTGCACTATAAATCCCCTCACGAATTTTATTTATTTATTTATTTAGCTATCCCTTATAAAACAAAATTGTATGCCAATTTATACTAATTTATTAGGAGATGGTAAGATTAAAAGATAAAAAACTAAAGTGAAAAAAACAAAGAGAATGAATGACTTTTTAAACTTTAGGAGAAATGTTTATTATAGTTCTCATACTTTTCTAATTATAAATATTGTGTCCGTCCAATTCATTTATTTTTTAAAGTTAATTTTAGTCCAGAACTTTATTTTTTATTTTATTCTTAAGTTCCTAATTTGAGCGAAAAGCAAGAATAGCCGAATTCTAACAGTAGAGAGAGACAATAAGCATTGACATTGATTTCGGCCACTAAATTGGTCGATCTTGGTGTCAACGAGATCTATTTGGTGATGAGAGTCTCTCTTAGGTGTTTTTTCACCTTAAAATTATCTAAGAAACCAGGTCTAAGCTTAGGAAGGTTTTTGATTTAGGGTTGATTTTATGTTTTTATGTTGTTTAAGGCTATTGATGAGTTTATCAAGGTGTTTAGGCTCTTTCTATTTGTTTTGGGTAAAAAAGTAGGTTGAAAATGAGTTTATATGCCAAAAAACCATGAATCCTGATTTTTTGGCCATCACAATAGTCATAATATAGGAAAAAACAAATGACGCTTTGTCTATCTTTTAAAAAAAAAAAACGACATGTTATCCATTTCATTAGCATTTTTCTAAAAAGTAAGAGCCCATGCATGCAAGCCCTTTCCAACTAGGCTAGCCATACATACCTGATCTTTTTCTTTTTTTTTTCTTTTGTCTTTTTTTAAATTGATGTTTTTTAATATGCATTTTTTTAATATAGTTTTTTAATTTATATTTAAATTAATACCTCTTTTCTCTTATTTTTTATTTTTTATTTTTCCTTTTTTAAAAGCGGCTGTTTTTTTAATTATTTTTTATGTATTTAATTTTTGAAGAGATTATTATAATTCATATATAATTTTTTTCTTTTGTGTATTTTATATGCATGAAATTTAATGTTTAAAATAAAAAATATTTATTTTTGAATAGTATTTCTAATAAGTGTAACCTTGTGTAATATTGTTTTATTTTATTTTATTCAATCAATTTCATATGGATATTTATTTCTATTATTATTTGATTAAATAAAAATATAATTTTAATAAAGAGAGTCATTGAACACAACCGAGTAAATGGTTCAAGCCGAGAAATCAAATATCTTGATCTATATCTATTTATTGATTTTTCCAATTACATCTTTAGTTATCGCTAATGATTTTTTATTTTATTTATTGACACAGATTATTCTCAATCTACATAAGTTTTTTATTTACACTTTAAGATTTTTTATATAAAAAAACATGTCGAAAAAACATGTATATATATATTTTTTAAATTCAACCCAGCCGGAGCACGGATCAAATAGCTAATAGATGACTAATAAATCTACTACTATCTATTACAAATAATTTTAGTGGTTTTCTTTGGTAAAGTCATACAAGCTGGTTTTGAATTAGGATAAGTTTATATATTAAATAAAAAACTTCTCTATCTTGTCCATAGAAAATGAAAAAAAATCTAATAATCAAGTTTTTAAATACGAGTCCATGTAAAAAACTTGTCATGTGTGCAAATGTTAAGTCTCAAAAACGTATTATTAATAGCCAAAGCATGAATCTTCAGCAGAGTAAAGCTTGTCACAATCCTTAATTATAATGCTATAATGGTCAACAAGAAGAACTAGCTAACACTCACACAAAAGGAAGATCCAAAAAAAAAAAAACTTGATTATAGCTCTTCTGATCTCTATATCAGCATTATTTCAGTTCAATTGGGGCACTATAACATCTTGCAGAGCTACAAGTTGTGCTCGACCACCAAGCTCTTTGGGTAAGACCTCCTCACCAATGTTTTTTACAAACTCGATTCTTGCTTTTTCATCATTCTTCACTATCTCAGTCTGCAGTTTCTCGTCACAAATTAAGGTGGCCAAAGTTAATATAATAAGGAAAACGATCTCTGCTTTATAAAAATTTAACAGGCTTTTGCATGTTATAAGATTTGATTGGGATGAACACATCAGAACATGAGTTGATGATCTTCGTTTCTTCAAAGTGAAATTAATTAGGGAATTCCTAGAGAAACTTTGTTTCCTATTATTCATTAATTAGGGACTTCCGAGAGAAACTTCGTTTATTTCCTATTATTTGATTTATTGACATATAGATTGCCATTTGAAATCTATATTATTTTACCCGATCCTATCTCAAAGTTAGATAATATAAATATTATAAATGATAGAGGGTAAAAAAATATCTAATAAATGGATATTACAGGTTGAAAGGTGGATCTAGATTTTTAAAACCCGACTAAACCTGTATATCCTATAATAATAAACATAATTTGTTGTTATATGTTTTTTTTTTAGTCATTGATTCAATTGATGCATTGAGTCTAAATTATTTGTTACAATTTATAGCAAGTTTCTACTAATTTATTGAGCATAAATATTATTTCTAATTAAGCCCGATTCATAGAAATTAGCAATATAAGTCCAATCTATGAAAGTCACTAATATCCATAAAAAATTCAATCCAACCTGATATATTCAATTCGCTTGGGTCCAAAAAAATTTAAATGAGTCAAGTTTACGATTTATGAAATATCAGAAGTTGAGTTGAATACAATTATGGACTAAAACCCGACCCAACTATATCCATGAACACTCCTAAAAAACTCTTGAAACGACATCGTTTTGATAATAATAATAAAACAAGTTTTTTTTCACTAACTCAATCCAAGCTAGCCCAAGTTACCGGGTTGACCTAGCAAACAAAACCAAGTCTTATAACATAAATATTAAATACTAGACTAAGGTGATAGATTACATTGGACTATAACATTGAAAACAATTCTGCAATTAAAAAATAGTAACACACACACACTCTTAAGAAAAAAAAAAGATTGAATTACATCACATGAATATCGGGAGGTCCAATGAACTAAAAATAAATAAAATCCATACCTTTTCTCTTATTCCTTTGTCGAGGTAGTGGCAAACCATCTTCCAAACACTTTGAAAGAATCGGGGCATGAATAACATGTACATCTTTTCTAAACGCTCAGGATAGTAAGCCTGTATGATTCAGAGTGGCAGATGATGTAAATGTCTTTCTTGGAACACAAGGAAAGCAATTGGAAGGATGAAATTGAAAAATTAAAATGAAACAAAACACACTTCTTTAACACATGTTATTTTTTAGCAAGTGATTAAGATTAGGTTAAATAGTTTAACAAGTGAATTAATGTTCTTTTGTCAAATACTTTGAATTATCACTAATTAGGTCATGCTTACTTTACAATTTTCCCTTCCCCCGTTCATCACATTAATGGATTTTTCCCTTTTTTTTGTTTTAAAAAGAAAAATCAAAGGAAGACACATATGAAAAATTACCTGCAGAAATTGTACAGCATTGATTAATCCGCGAGGATCAAAGTTCTTATATGTTAGTTGCCGAAGATCAACAAGGCAAATGAACTTCTCATTTCCTATTTCATGCTCTTTAATTGCCCTGAAACGGCATAAGCAAATATTCTTTATGAAAAATCAGAAAATGAGCTCTACATTTTACCTTTCTGATCACCAGAAATTACATTGTACGATGAATGGAAACAATTTTTATATATATATTTGCAATGAAAATGCAATAACGTTTGTAGTTGTCAAGATCAAAATTGAGGAGAATAAGGTTTCAGGGGGTGCAACTCATGAACAAGTTAAACTGAAGATCAGAGGAAAACGTAAGCAGCCAAAAGATACTAATGAATGGGTATATCAAATGGATCCCTCAATAGCATGAACTTATTACACGACGAATCGGTTCGATAGCATTTTGCTGTTATCAGGAGATATCACCTGGCAAAATGGAAATGATAAATTCACGATCACTTAGAAGTTACAGTTTCATGTAATAGTTATTAAATCAAGCCTGGTTTGGTGCGTTGTCCAAGAAAAGTCATGATCTAAATCAAGTTTCAAGTTGAATAAAAAACATTAACCTAGTAAAACTTTATTGACCCAACCAGGTTTATAGTGATCTAATTGACTCTATTAAATCTAGTTTAAATCTGGTCAGATCAATATCAAAGAAATTTCTTTACTAAAAAAGAATGAAATTACATTATTTTAATAAAAATAATTGATTCAAGTTGATTCGATTAGCGATTAGTTAACTTATAACTCAATGACCTAGGCCTTTTTTCAAGTCAGTCATATGCTGGTCTTACATCTATGGTTTTTAAAAGTCTATTTATTTGTTTTTGTGTTTCAAAAACGTTTTTGAATCAATTTGAATTTTTTTATTATTATTTGTTTTAAATTATTATTTTGTGTTTTCATATCGTTTTAACGTGCTGACGTTATAAATAATTTTTTTTTTAAAAAAAACATCTACTTTGATACATCCTAACAAAAAATATTTTAAAAAAACAATTACTATAACAATAATAATCAAACAGAGTTTACCAACTTCACCTTGCAACAGCTTTGTCCAACATATATACCACAAACCCTGCACCAAAACGAAAGCAGAAGAGGAATCATATGCCTCGTGCTTGTTAGGTAATGTCACATGTCACATGAGAGTGAAAATACAGAAAAAAGAAAAAAATTACTAAAATGAGATGGGAATTTTGGATACATACTCTTGCATTGAAGGTGATCCTTGCAGGGAAAATGCCTACTTCCTTTGAAAATTAAAACTGGATAACCATCTTTTGATAAACCCTGCAAATAGGCCTTTCTTGATTCCAATTCATCAGGAATTTGAGATTCAGGAATAAACCCATTTGGAACAAAACTAGCCCTCCATGTCTGCCACTGCACAAACATTTTTGCTGCCTTTTCTGAGTCCATTGATCTTGCCTTCAAGAACCTTGTCAATGTTGGGTCCCCATACCTCTGCCAATAAAACCACCGCGTCAAAAAGAATCAAACCTGAACTCCAATAAATAGGGCACAAAGTTACATTTCTACAGGATATCGTGGTGCATATTGCGTGGAAGACATTCATACCTCAGTAGAGCCACCGAGTTTTTGGACTGATTTTCTCATCCGGGCAAGTGCAATTTCCTCTTTTTTATCCATTTGGCAAGACAGCAAAGCTTGCTTTGTGTTGAGGATGAGGTTGAACGAGAAGGGCTGTCGACCTGTTTAATTTAAAGAACAGTTTTTCTGGGGTTAGAGTAGCGTAGAGGTAAAGCGGCAAACATACAAGAACTGATATAATAATAAGAAAGAGAGAACCCCTACTTTTCTTTTGAAGTGAATGGTCTGGAATTATGGCGCCCCGACATGGAATCTAACATGGACATTTGCACAGGTTATAGTTATTTTAGTACTGTGATAATATTTTATCAAATAATATATTTTTTATTTTTTAAAATTTATTTTTTATATTAACGCAATTTAAAATTATTTAAAAAATAATTTAAAATAAAAAAAATTCAAAAGGCTGCAAAAACAATCATGTGTTAATTTTGGAATTTCAACTACAATCTTTAGAAAGATGAGATCAGGATTTGGGACAGGGCTAAGCCTGTTGGGCTTCCGATCGAACCAGAAAAGGAACCATATAGCAATATCTAACGCTTGCTATAACATAGACCAATCCTATAAATAGTTCCCTCGTGGAAAACTGTGATCGGCAAAGCAATTTTGAAGCGGCAGAAAAGTAAAATGGTAGCGAAGGATAGGCATTCATATCAGAAAAACTTGGATGGCTTCACCCACTTGAAAGATAAACTTGGTTAGATATACACAATCGAAACAAAAAAATTATCAACAAAGAAACTACTAGCTCTATCTCAACAAGAATAGAGCTAGCTCCTTTCTCGACAACTCCAGATTTGCGTGGGAAGAAATCCGCAAAAACAACGAAGCTTTTTCAATCACAACAACGGCATAGCTTCCACCATTTAACTAACTGCAAGAAAAAATTCAGCCTTTTACCTCAACCCCTTGCTAACAGCACATCCAAGTGGTTCAAACTACCATTGGATGAAGATCCTTCCAGCCCAGAAACTTTCTTCCCATTTCTATTGCTGTAGAGAAGATCTTCTTGTTTATTGGGATGGTCCTTGTAGGCTACCTGATGCAGATGGAGCATGGCAATCATGCTAACCGTGAATAAAGCAGCATTGCCCAATATGCCACCCATAAGATCCAATTTGAGGGATTTCTTTGCGAATTCAAAACTAGAAAGGAGAACTTTGATCACCGTGTTAGTCCCCTTCCCTTCATGCCTAACCAGGTTCTCACCTGATGGGCTTGTAGGTGAACCATAAAGGTTTTCACGGGACACAAACCGACTTGCATCATTTACATCCCCAACAAATGCCAGAGCTTCTTCAATTACCTTGTACTTCTTGCCATGGTGTTCAGCCAATCTCACAGCCAGAATAATCCTACTTTGTTCTAATCGAGCAATTGCAGCATCTCTCTCAGCCCGTTGATGTATTTGAACAGTCTGCATAATAACAGACAAAATGACATATATATCCAATGATGCATAAGTTGGAAATGTGAAGCAAATAATTCCACATACATAAATTGAAGCATGAAAAACAAAGACCAATATAGTTGAAGAGCATCACTATTGGCACCTATAACAACTCAACAAAGCATTGCCCCAAACATTCTGTTCATTACAGGACCAGATGACTTCTGTTTACTTTAATCAATCATGTGTGATTGCCAATTCTGTTTCTCTCAGTTCTCTTTGAGACTACCAATTGATACTATGTTATCCCTAACATTAGCAGGTCTTTATCATATCTAATGACAATCAATCAGATCTGTTTACCCCCTCCTTACCTGTGGTTACAGCAATTTACATAGCACAACTCACCATTTGTGAACTGAAATGAACTCAGAAAGCTTTATTGTGACCAGGCGCTGCTCAAACAAGTCCTTTTTGTCAAAGCAATCTTAACTGTAAAACAGTTGTATCCGAACAAGTTGTACACTTGCACTATACTTGATCTTATTTAACCTAGAAAGAATCAACAGAATACTTATCCTGTTCCTACGCAACTCACTTCCTCTAGTCCTTTGCACAACTTCCAGTCATTAAACACCCCACAATATCCAAGTGTACAAACAATTCACGAGCCTTTCAATCACCTCAATTTCATCTAATTACAATTAAAAGTGGATAACACACCCTTTCAAATTAACAAGAAAACAAATATCAAAATCGAGTCAGCAAGCGAATTTATCAAACAGGCAAAACAATCAAAATCAATCAAATTAAACCTCCAAGGATAAAAATAATCTCATGAATTCTCTATCAAAAAAGTAGTGACCGAAGAGTCAATAAATAAAAACCCATTTGCTTGTAAAACACACAATTAGCACCTAGTTCCCTCAATCTTTCAATTTTTTCACCTACAAACAAACAAATCCTAGATCCAAGATTTCTCTTTCTTCCCATGACTTCACTAACAAATTATTTTATACCATACCTAAAAACGAAAAACCTCAAAAAGTCCCGCAAATTCCTCAAAATCAAAATAAAACCCACCAATCAATAAACTAAACAAATCCCATAGCACCAAAACTCACATGAAAGAACTCCAGCTGATCTTCAAGATTCTCAAGAGCAGTCCGAATAGAGTTAAGACTCTTAGCCTCTTGAATAGCCGACAAGTCATTGTCATTAACCCCAAAATCCTTAACAAAAACGAACCCAGAAGCCCTACTGTTGTTGTTCTCTTCAAACCCGACATCGCTTTCGCTGTTCAGTTTCTTGTTGTTGGTTTTAAGGGATTTGATTGAGCTGAGGAAGTGAGAGCGTGAAATTGAGTGAATAGCATCGCTTAATTTGTCGTGTAAATCCCATATTTTTTCTAGCACAGCTTCTATTTCTTCGACCTCCATCTCTCATTTCATTGAAGAAGATAAGCGAGGTGACACAAAGGAAAGGTGTGAAGATGGAAAATGGCTTTTTGTTCGATTTTGGGTACAATTAAGTATTGGAAAAAAGAAAATTTGCTATTTGGTAAGTTAATATGAAAATTTCGCAATTCAAAGCCTTTTTTTTTTTTAATGATTTTGATACGTGAAAATTAATTTAAAAAACATTATTTAAAAAAATACATTTCACCGTATTACTGAAAATACACTTATTCTAGTTAGGTTATTAATCAAATAGATTAACTTTTTAATTTGCTAAAACTTGTTAAGTTTAGTTACTTTTTTAATAATCTAAATCACATGGTAAAGTCAAATAAAAACATAATTCTAAAATCCGAGACCTGGTTTAAAACTTAAATTATAAATTTAACGAGTTGTTAATTTATTTTAATCCAAAACAATGTTAATTTTTTAAAAAAAATTGAAACAATATAATTTTAAAATATATATTTTTTATATAATTTTATAGTCAAATCAAATTTTATCCAAAAAGTTAATCTGTAAAATTAACAGTGTTTAATTGAATTAATTTTTATTTTATTTAATATAAAACCCGATCCAAATCATGTTTTAAAACACCTTAATTGAAAATGATTCTAAGATTATGAACTATTGCAGGAAAAATCATTACTTTTCTTTGTCTCTTTTATCTCGCACTTGGCTCGAGATTTACTTGAAATAATATGCAACAATTTTTGCCATGTGGTGGGATAGATGCTTTGCGAGCTTGAAGCATGTCTTTGTGCATATAGATTTCTTGTTATAGACTTTAGAATTTCATTTTAACAGCAATCTACCTAACAATTATTTTTATATAAGAAGTGATGCCCATGTCTGGATTATTTTTTACCTTTTTATTGTATAAGAAAATATTTTTAAAAATATTTTAATTTTTTTCTTCATTTAAACAATTTTCATAGTTCGTGGGATGCAGGGGCGAGGGAGACAAGTAGGGGCTCATTTCTATAAAATATTTTGAATTTTTGTATTTTTAGTGTTTAAATATAGAATAATATAATATATTTTTATTTTAAATATATAAATTTTTTAATAATGAATTATATCTTTAGTTTTAATACTTTTTATTATATAATTCCAGCTCCACCCCGTGATGGTGGGATGCTAGCAAGCACGAAGGATGGCTTGTCTGTGACAAATGTTAGCTTAATATCATGTAAAGATGAGATTCAACCAGCAAGAATATATCTCATATTTATAGACTTAATCAAATAATTTTCTATATAATAGTAATTGAACAAATAAAGATAATAATGTTATTTCATTTTTCTTGTATAAAAAAGTAGCCTGTATTGATTTTTTATGCTGATAATCATTATGTTATTTGTTCATGTACCCATCTAGATAATCTAGACGTGATTGAGACCCTAACCCTTTTTAAAATAAATATAAAGTAGTGCAATAATATATTAAATATTAAAAAAAGAGCTGTATGGATAGTGTAATTACTGCAAAGAAACAAACAGCATGGACAGCTAATAAATGCTGATCGATTAAAATACCTTATAGCAATTAAGCTGGAAGAGCCTCGTACTGGGGTGGGGTGAGTAAAAAATTTTAAAAATTAAAAAAAAATAATTGAAAAATTCAAATTGAAAAAAAAAGATTAAAAATTTTAAAAAAATTGACTAGTTCGATTCGGTTTTGATTTTATAAACTTGAAACCGAAAAATCAAAACGAACCAAACCCAAACCGAAAAAAAACGGAAAAAGAACCAAGCCAAACTAAAAAAACCGAGCCAGACCAAAAAAACCGAGTCAAACCGGTTTGAACTGTTTTTGTCTTAAAAAACCAAACCAAACTGAAACCGGTTGATTTTAACAGGTTTTAATTTTTTTAAAAAAATTATTTTGATTTGATTATTTTTTTAATAAAAATTAAATTAAACCGAAAATAATCACCCTACTCATGCCTAAAGAAAAACATGAGTACCTTAGCTCGTAGCAGCATATATATATATATATATATATATATATATATATATATATATATATATTCAGAAATATATATGTTCAGAAAAATGAAGAATATTCCAAGGACATTGAAGGACATCCGGTCATGGTTTCAGAAGACATTGCTGGATTTCTTGCTAGTTAATTAGCTCCGAAAATACTTAGGAATATCCCAGAACATTAAATTTGACCCTAAGTAGAATGATTAGCATGGAGACGTTACATATTGATCTCTTTCCTTGAGACAACAGAGAGAGGGACACATTTTTTTTCTAATATAATTTTGTATCTTCGTTATGAGCAAGAGTGTTTGATATCTTAATAATATATATTATATATATGAAAGCTTAACCATACTTGTTTTCAGTCATAATTATTTTTTTAAAAAAAATTATTTAGTTTTCTAAATTAGATTAATTATAATTCCAAATGGGTATATCCTCAGTATTCCCTTTCTAATTTCTTGTTATTCTCCCATGGCTTAGTGTTCATCGAGCTCGACGTGCATTATTTTTTCTTTATCATATTGCTTAAAATACCAATTATATATCCATGAAATCCTAGGCAAGAAAACCACTCCCGCCAAAAGAACGAAAATTAAGAAAGACATGTCCTCGTCAAATTTAGCGGTGCTTAATGCTCTCGACGATGCTAAGATACAATTGTACCATGTCACTGCGATTATCATCGCAGGCATGGGATTTTTCACCGATGCTTATGATCTTTTTTGCATCTCCACCGTGTCGAAACTCCTCGGTCGCCTTTATTACTATGATCCAATCACAGGAAATCCAGGAAAGCTTCCAGCAAATGTCAACAACGTGGTTACTGGTGTAGCCCTAGTTGGAACACTAAGTGGCCAATTAGTCTTCGGTTGGGCTGGTGACAAACTAGGCCGCAAAAAGGTTTATGGTGTCACTTTGATTATCATGGTCATCTGTGCTATTGGCTCAGGCATATCCTTTGGATCATCAGCCAAATCTGTGATTGGCACACTTTGTTTCTTCAGATTTTGGCTAGGGTTTGGCATTGGTGGTGATTATCCACTTTCCGCGACGATAATGTCTGAGTATGCAAACAAGAAAACTCGTGGGAAATTTATAGCTGCTGTGTTTGCTATGCAAGGAGGAGGAATTATTTTCGCCGGGCTAGTGTCAATGATTCTTTCTAAGATTTTTCTCTCTCGTTATCATGCTGTGCCATTTAGCAAAGATCCTATATTGTCTACGCAACCTCAGGCGGATTTTCTTTGGAGAATTGTGCTAATGCTTGGTGCTTTGCCCGCCATGTTAACATTCTATTGGCGGATGAAGATGCCCGAAACCGGTCGTTACACCGCTCTAATTGAAGGGAATGCTAAAAAAGCCGCAGTCGATATGGGAAGAGTTCTTGATATTGATATCCAAGAAGAATCAGACAAGTTGTCCGAGATCAGGGCCTCAAACAATTACGAGCTACTATCCTGGGAGTTCTTTGATCGGCATGGATATCACTTGATAGGTACAATGAGCACATGGTTCTTGTTGGATATAGCATTCTATAGCCAAAATTTAACACAAAAGGACATATTTCCAGCCATGGGATTAACGAAACAAGCTGCGGATGTTAGTGCTTTAGACGAAGTCTATGAGACATCTCGTGCCATGTTCATCGTTGCATTGCTTGGCACATTCCCTGGTTACTGGTTCACCGTCTTGTTCATTGAAAGTCTAGGCCGGTTTTTTATCCAGGTCATGGGGTTTATCATGATGTCAAGCTTCATGCTGCTTATGGGAGTTTTCTATGATGGTCTTAAAGAACATAAGTGGCTATTTGCACTTCTCTACGGCCTAACATTTTTCTTTGCCAATTTCGGTCCGAATAGCACAACGTTTGTGCTTCCCGCCGAGTTGTTTCCAACCCGACTCAGATCAACTTGCCACGCATTGAGCGCCGCGGCCGGAAAGGCTGGAGCCATGATTGGGGCATTTGTGGTTCAAACATATACTTTGGATGGGGATGTTACCAAAATAAAGCGTGCTTTGTTGGCTCTGTCCTTTACCAATATTCTAGGGGCTTGTTTCACGTTCTTCCTGTCGGAGACCAAAGGGAAGTCTTTGGAGGAGATATCCGGCGAAGATGGTGGTCAGAATAGGACGAGAACTGCTGCTAGACGCTCAGCGAGTTGGCATGGCCAACTTAGGGAAGTTATATGAAGGGATAAATTTGCTTGCCAGCACATATATATATAGTTATTAAATGGGGAGAAAAGAAGGTAGTTTTTTTTGGCTTGATATTCTTGTTTTTATGCATGTCCTGATAATAAAATTAACAAATTGTAATTTTCAAGCCCTAAAAAAATCGCCCCGGAAAAAAGTATAGAAAAATGTAAACATAAGTGTCTGTGTGCAGTAAATATCATTTTGTGCTAATTTGCTTTCATGTTTTCAAAATTTTTTTTTTTTGCTTAAAATTATTTTTTTAATATTTTGATTTTTTTGATGTATTAATATCAAAAATAATTTTTTTTAAATAAAAAATATTATTTTAATATATTTTTAATTAAAAATTATTTTAAAAATTAATATTACTATAACAATACAAAACACGCTATTAAAAAGCTGCTCAGCGCACCGGCCAAAATTACAAACCCAAGGCTTATTTGACATCTCCTTTTTTTATATATCTTCAAGAAAGAAATATAATTTTATTAACAAATAAATTATTTTTAAAATATTGTTCACTGTTAAATTAAAAAATAATAATAATAATAAAAGAAATAAGATACAATGAGATAGTTAAAAAAAATTGATCAATTTATTAATTAAAGTTTTTTGTTTCAGTCCAAATTAAATTGAACAAGGTTTAAGTAAAATACTTACGACCTATTGCATCACAAATGTTGTGGTCTGAAAAACACCAAGAGAGAGCACTCCACGAAATGCGTGCACTCTCTGAAAGCACCCCATGAAAGCTTCCCTGCCTATTTTAGTGCAGTACTGAGGGAGATAATGTTATTGTCAGATTCCATACTTTGTTGATATGAATCAATTATAGGAAATTATACAATATAAAGTCAATCGGAATTATATATATATATATATATATATATATATATATATATATATATTAAAAATAGATAGAATTAAAGATGCAATTTAAAATCCATTTCCTCTTATTTTGTTAAAGCTATGAATATAGTTATTAAATTAAGTTTTGTTCATTTCATATCAATTTTATTTATTATTACATAAGCATTTAATTTATATTGCAATAGCTCCTTTTAAAATCACATTAAGTGAAATTTTTATTTGAAAGAATTATTTCAATATTCATATCTCAAATTAAACTATATAAGGCATCATTTGAAAAAATAAAGAGGTTTTTCTTGACGTTGGACATTAGGCTGATAGCAATAAGACTAATGAGATAATAATTATACAATAATCTAGTGTGTAATTGTCAAAAACGAACATAAAAGTATATCTTAATAAAGAAATAGTTTTTTTTATAATGAATGAAGAAATTAATTAAGAGATATTTGTTTTGTGTAAAATATTTTATGAATAAAAAATATGTCACATGTAAAATCTTTTTACAAAAAACATCTTACAAGAAAAATATTTTAAAATATAGTATAGTGATACAAATATAGTGATACATTATAACATAAAAAGTATAGTGATACAAGAATAATGCATCATGGTAATGAGATAATTTTTTTCTTATTAACATGGGTGTTCGGGCCGGTTGTGCGCACCTCGACTAATCCCACGGGTCCTGAAGTTAACGACTATGTAAACCTCCAGCTGCTCTAAGATTTGTGGGACTCGAACTAGTGATCTCTAGGAAGCAAACTTAAGACCTGACCAATTGAACTATACCCTTTAGGATTATAGTAATGAGATAATTAATAGTGGAGATGATGGGAATGCTAGAATAGTGGTGCTAGAGTTTTGATAATGATGGTGATGGCGATGGAATATATTTAACAAGATTAGATATTTACAAAACTTATTAGGTGAGTGTATATATTTATACATTCAAATTAAACTAAATGAGACAAGTGTTCTATTGTGCATCTAAATTTATTTAATTGTTTCCTGTTTTTTTTTTCTTTAAAGTCCCTGATTTTTTCTTGTATTTTGGTCATTAAACTTTATTTCTTTGTTTTTTGGTCCTCATGAGTTGTGTTACCATGGTTTTGTGTATTGGAGTTTGTTTTATTTTGTTTGCTCTCATATATGCACTATGAAAAATATTCTTTTGATGATACATTACAAAATACTATTATAAAATGCAATTATAGGGTTTTAATGATTTTTTTTAAGGGACTAAATTAGCACAAAAGAATAAGGGTGGTTTTTTCTTCTTCTCATTTTTCATGTTTATGGGATGCAACATTCTACACTTTGGTCCCTTTTATTTTCAAATTTTACTTTTCAGTAATAAAAAGTTATTTCTTTTATATTTTAGTCATTGTCAATTTAAAAAGGAGAGAGAGAAAGTCGCTAGAAATAGAAAGAAGAAAGAATGCTCTCAAATGATCACATTTTAACCATCAATAACTCTGATTTTGGTGTATATAGGTTCATATTTAAGAGAGGGGTTTCATACAGGTGGTTTTTATCTTTAAGAGCATCTCCAATGGAGAAGCTAAATGGATAGCTAAAAATTAAAAACTAATATTTTGGCTTTTCTTTGCTTGTTTTGCACACTCCAAGGGGAAAGCCAAACAAAATGCTAAAATGACTTTTCTCTCCCACAAAATCTATTCCTACATATCTCTTCAAAGAGCCAAAACCAACAAAGTAGGGCCACTAAAAAAATAAACCAATTAAATGTAGCCATGTGGAAAAAAAAATAACATCAAATTTATTAAGAAATAATAAGATACTTGTTTCTTCCACTCCAATATAAATGGCTCTTCAAATGGCTTTTTTCCATTGGAATAAATATGGTAAAAAAAGCTATATTTACACTATTCAAAATGCTATTTTATCAATTTAGCTTTTCAAAATAGCATTTTGCATTGGAGATGCTCTAATGATGCCAAAAAAATAGATTAGAGCCAAAAACATTTGTTTGATTTTATTTTATTTTGAGTTCTTATACTGACTAGAATGTGTTTATGGTTGGAAATGGAGTTTTTTTTAAGACTATAGAATGTTTTTTTTTTTTTCATGTTTTTAAATTGAAAAAAATATATTTAAATTTTAGTTTTTAAGGTCGAAAAGTTTGGACTTCCTGTTTGAAGATTGTTGTAGTTGGTAAAACATTGTCTTCTCATATGATCAAATTGAATGTCTAAAAAATAAAAAAAATAAAATAAAAAATAAAAATTGAATGTCTAATTATCAACCTTTTAATGCTAATTTTGTTGTCTTCTCATATGTGCCTTGGATTGTCCGTCATCGAAATCCCGACTTACATTAGCTCATTTCTCGCGTAAGCTAGTTTTATTGATTTTGATATTATTTTATATGTTGTTATTGCCCACTATGTCTTCCCTATAGTGTTTTTGTTAGCTTATATTCGTAATAAATTTGATCTTTTATCACAATACTTCTTATAAAAGAATATATTTTTGTCAAAACTAAAAAAATGAAAAATGAGTTTTTTCTAAAGAAATATATTTTTCTACTAAATTCAAATTATTTTAATTTTTATGAATATTTATTTTCATTATTATAATAAAAAAATAGTTATAAAAAGCATAGTTATAAGACCCGGCCCGGGGTTGACCCGCCAAGGGGCCGGGTCCCGGTTTCGGGGTCAACCGGGTCAACTCGGGTCAACCCGGATTAACCCGGAAAAATTAAAAAAAAATAAAGTTTTAATATTTCATATGAAAAAATCCATGTAAATATAGATTATACATATTATGAAGTTTAAAAGAATATTTTAAAAAAAAATTTATCCCACATTAAAAAGATATTATGTTAAGCTTTTAAGTTGAAGTATTTAAACTAAAAAAGTTTTTTATCCCACATTGAAAAAACATAACTTTTTCCTTGGAAACATAGAGTATATATACTAATGGGTTTCAAATCCCACATTGAAAAAACATAACTTTTTTTATGGGAACATGGAGTATATATATGAAAGGGCTTCAAATCCCACATTGAAAAGATATTATGTTATCCTTTTAAGTTGAAGTATTTAAACCAAAAGGTTTTTTATCCCACATTGAAAAAACATGGTTTTTTTCATGGGAACATAGTGTATATATATGAAAGGGCTTCAAACCCCACATTGAAAAGATATTATGTTATCATTTTAAGTTGAAGTATTTAAACCAAAAGGGTTTTTGATCCCACATTGAAAAAACATGGTTTTTTTTATGGGAACATAGTGTATATATATGAAGGGGTTCAAATCCCACATTGAAAAAATACTATGTTATTATTTTAAGTTGAAGTATTTAAACCAAAAGGGTTTTTTATCCCACATTGAAAAAACATGGTTTTTTTCATGGGAACATAGTGTATATATATGAAAGGGGTTCAAATCCCACATTGAAAAAATACTATGTTATCCTTTTAAGTTGAAGTATTTAAACCAAAAGGTTTTTTATCCCACATTGAAAAAACATGACTTTTTTCTTGGAAACATAGAGTATATATACTAATGTGTTTCAAATCCCACATTTGAAAAAAAAAAAAAAAAAAAAAACCGGGTCTCGTCGGGTTCGCCCGGTCGCCGGGTCCCGGGTCGACCCACCGGGTCGCCCGGGTTTGGCCGGGCTGTTGCCACAGCCGGTCTTTTGTTAAACCCGGACCGGTCCAGCCACCGGGTCGACCGGGTCCCGGGTCGACCCGCCGGGCCGGGCCGGGTTTAATAACTATGATAAAAAGTGTCTTGGCATCGCGCCCTTTGAACAGTATATTGCTGAAAGAGCAACTGTGGGTATAAGTGTCCAGCTGTAACTTCGGTAGCGTTGATTCTAAACGGGAATCGCGCCTCGGCTTGAGGGCCACGGAAGAACCTAGAAAACCCTGGAACTAGTTAACATTAACGGCGCCCCTGAAGTCTCCAATAAGGCCCTGTTTGTTTCCTCACTTTTTTTTTTTTCAATACGAAATGCAGTCTTTTCCTTTTCGCAACCTTTATCTTTCTGGAAGGCAATTTAGTGAGTTATTATCGTATTACTATCACAATTTTTTTTATTGTATAATTATTATTTATTTTCAAATTGTTTGTGATAAATATTTTTTTCTAATTGATTTGAAAATAATTGTCTCTTGTTAAAGGTCTATTTTGAAAACATGAGATATAAGAAACTATAATTGTCCAATCACTGTCATTAATGAAATCAAAATCATTTCTTATTGAAAATAAAATGAACATCTAATTTATTTGAATATTTATTTTTTCATATTTTCTAACAATATAATTAAAATTAAAAACTATAATTAAATGTTCTGAAAAATTGAAATGGTAATTTTTATCCTCGATCATCAACCAGATTACAAATTGATATTTTACCTATTTTTTATTCCATATTTTATATAAAATAAAAGTTTTATTTTGATAATTAACTATATAAAAACTCATTAATACGAGAAATGATGTTGTATCCAATCATCTTGTATATATCTTTTTAATTTTTAATTTTTCATGATTTCCATTCTCTAAAAGTAAATTATAAAATAATTAATATTAAATAATTAATGCTAAATTAAAGATTCATAAATCTAAAATAAAAACCAAATGAGAAATTATTCTCAAACCTTTATAATTCAAATTAATCAGGGAGACGAATCAATCATTAAAAAAAAAAGATCTACCCCAATAATCAATTGAATTTTTTGAAGTTAGATCAACTTGTGAAATTTATATCTAATAAAACCACAATAAATTAACAATACATTTTGTTTTTCTAAAAAAAACTGATATTACAACAGCCCACACTGAAGAAAAAAAAGGTCTAAAAACCGAAGGCAAACAAAACCCTAAAATAACGCTTCTTTCAAAAAATACCCGTCTCCAAACGTGGCCTTAAGTATAAACACAAACAGGGTTCTCTACCCCCTACCCTCTACTTTTCCCTGCTCTCCAAGGAAGCGGTGAGAACACAAAAATCTCGAGAAAATGCTCTCTTTAATTAAGACCAAAAGCCCATTATTTTTTTTAGCTATAAACATCTATTTAATCTCTCAAAAAATTTTCTTTTTTTTCTTAGATGATGGGGGCAGAGATAACTCAAAATCAATGGGAAATAAATAACGATAGCAGCAGCAGTAACGGTCATGATTTGTTGGCTCTTGATGGTAATCATGATCATGGAGGATTTTCTGAGAGAGGATTCTGTGATGCGCAGGTGCAACAAGAATCGAATAGTGCAGTCACAACAACTACGACAGATGGGAGTTTAGGGATTGGAGAAAGAGCCGTGTCTGCTGCTGGTGCGGCTTTTTTGTCTGCTATTATTGTTAACCCTCTTGATGTTGTCAAGGTAATTATTTACGTTTTTTTCTTATTTTTTTATGGGTTTCAGGTTTTTTTTTTTTTTTTAGTTTCGGATATTTAGGTTATGTCAATATTGTTTAACATTTTTTTATTAGTGTGATATTTGTGCTTCATGTTGATTTTTAGGTTTTGGGTTTTTTTATATAAATTGAAAGTGAGGTGTTCTTTTTGTTTGATTTTGTGATTTTAGGTTGTTAATTTATGCCATTTTTGTCGATAAATGATATGGGTTTTGTCTACAAGATCCATTGGTGTTACTTGAATTCGAGTTTTGATTCATTTTTTTAGTGGGTTATGATTTCTGTTTTTTATGTTATTTTTAGTGGTTAAAAAATTTAAAAGCATGGTGATTACTGAATTATTTCATGATCTTTGATTTCAGACAAGGTTGCAAACACAGGCAGCTGGAGTTGCATACTCACACCCCTTAAGTAACATTATAAGTAGAATGGCATATTTTGGGCCAACCATGGTCTGGACTTCTCTCTTTTCTTTTCTTTCCTTTTCGTTTTTATTTTGTATGTAACAGTTGTATAAATTCTTTGCACTGCCAAAGTTTGCAATTAATTGGGGATGTTTGGTGTTGGCTCAGATGTTCGCTGATTTAAGGTGCTCGCCATCATGTACACATGCTGGGGTTCATGGAACAGTGTCAATTTGTCCTCCTGATTGTTTTCAGTATAAGGGAACTCTAGATGTTTTCTACAAAATCATACGGCAGGTTGGTGATTTGTTAGTAATTTGTGATAATATAGAATTGTAAATAATTCTAGGGGTGAAACAACAAAAAAGAACTGATAGAACAGCACGCAGCATGATTGGACAGTGAAATGCTTGTATTTGTATTTTGCAGTGGTCATCTCAGATGCTGATATCAAAAGTTTGGCATAGTGTTGAGTGAACCAGATGCAGGCTTGCATATTGATCTTTAGTATTGTGAAAAGATTGTGATTTGCATATTCAACTCTAGGGTTTTATCCATAGTGACTCTGGTTTTGATTTTTCTATGGGCTTGAACCACTATCAATTGTTTAACTGGAGGAAAATTTTGTAGGAAGGAATTGCGAGGCTATGGAGAGGCACAAATGCTGGTCTGGCTCTGGCTGTACCGACAGTAAGTCCCTCAATCAGCAAGGAAATTTTCAGTTGAGAGATGGCTCTATTGCAAGGTTGAAATATTTTGTATTATATCAGCTCTTAGTCATGTTTGTTTGTAATCCCTCATGCAGGTTGGGATCTACCTACCATGCTATGATTTATTCCGTAACTGGCTGGAGGATCTAACTGCTCAAAATATTCCTGGTGCCACTCCATATGTGCCTTTGGTAGCAGGCTCATTGGCACGTTCGTTAGCATGCGCAACTTGCTATCCTATCGAACTTGCTAGAACCCGCATGCAGGTAGATAAATGATTTCATATATATATTTTGTCTGTGTTATATTGGGAATGAATCCCCCTGTTGGCATGGTAAAGAAATGATTTCATCTTTTATACATCTCCAGTACTGATACGAGTATCCAGATTCCAAGCTCCCTATCCTACAACTAGTAGTAAACTGTTGATGTCATTGTTTCAACGTGATGCTAGAAATTGAACTGTTGATGTCTTTGTTTCAACGTGATACTAGAAATGGAACTGTTGACGTCACCTGTTTAAGTAGATAATGATTTACCCATGGCATTTTGTAATTTCTCTCTCTCTCTTCCTGTATTCTATAATTTTATTTGATCTCTAAGTCACCCAACGTAGTCTGGACTGGTGCTATCCATCGGAAACATAGAATTTGAGATGATTTCCATGTCTGTTTTTTGTGTGTTTATGTATATATATAGTGTGTGTTCTTTCTTTTCTATGAATTACAATTTGGTGCTTGGATCTTTGTTTTCAATTAATTATGTGGACAACAATTTTTTACTCACTGTTCTCCCAAATTCCATAATGCAGTACAACTAACATAATAGGATGTTATTTGCAATCTTCCTTAATGCATTAATTTATTTTGTGACTGAACATGTTTAACTGGAAATTACACAATTTCAATGATTTAGTATATGTTTCACCACCCTAGACATTGTTTAAAAAACTAACTTCATAATACAAAATTGTGTTTGCTTTAATACTTGATCCTGGATTGTTGTTTATTTTCATGGGAGCTTCTTACTTGACTTGTTTGTTTCTTCAACCATAGGCATTTAAGGCAGCTCAAACTGTTAAACCTCCGGGAGTTTGGAAAACATTAGTCGAGGTCCTCTCCCATGTCAGAAGTACAAACAATGTTCAAAATGGTAAATGGTTCTTTTATCATTGCATAATTTTGGATCTTCCTTGGATTGGAAATTGAAGGTAGTGGAATATGTATCCTGTTTCATGCCTCATTTGAAATTCACCTACACCAATTAATAAAAGGTTGTTGCCTCAGACTCATCATTCTAGCTTGTCATGACTGGTGAGGATTAATTACAGTTCACTGGATATCAGTATCCATGAAAGAAAAAATATTTTCCTGCTGGTTGGCATTGGCTCATTAAAATCCATACATGCCACTTATAAGAAACCTGTGAAAATATCTCAAATATAAAAGGACAACGTAGAATTCCAGTTGGAAGATAAAAAAAGGCTAAAAGTGAAGGTCTAGAGCTCCAAAGTCAAAAGTGTGTCTCTTTTAATGTATAGTACGGAATAATCAACTTGCTGTCTCGGAACGACTTGTTGCGATAACTAACACAGTTTCTTACAACAGTGAGAGGCTATCGCATCTTGTGGACAGGCATGGGAGCACAGCTTGCTCGTGATGTTCCATACTCGGCAATTTGTTGGTCAACCCTTGAGCCAGTAAGTAGCCGTCTTCTTGCATTTTCTACAAAATAAAAAATAAAAAATTTGGCTAATGGACTTTGGATGTAGTTATTGTCTATATGCTGAATATTTTGCTGAGAAATGGCAAATTCTTTTTTCTGTTGATATAGATCAGGAGAAGGCTTCTAAGTTTGGTTGGCGAGGACCCCAATGCCTTTAAAGTCTTTGGAGCAAACTTTTCTGCTGCTTTTGTCGCAGGAAGTCTTGCTGCTGCCGCCACATGCCCTCTAGATGTTGCAAAAACCCGCCGGCAGATAGAGGTTATTGCTTTCCCCTGCCCTTCTGAATGCAATTTTATGCAGATGTTAGCCTCCAATCATGTGTTAAGGTGTTCCATGTAGAATGTAATTTAGGGCTAATGAATACTGGTTCGGAATCAATATTTAGAAAAACAAATAGAAGTAGACAGTGCAATGAAATATATATTTGTCTCATGAAAATCAAATGAGAACAAAAGGAACCAACTGAATTGGATTCCAGATTGTGGCCTGAAAATTGAGATTTATGCACTGCTATCTTGACCTACAATGTCTGACAAATTTGATATCATCATTTGATTTTCAGAAGGATCCTGTTAGAGCATTGAAGATGACTACACGGCAAACATTGATGGAGGTTTGGAGGTACCTTTCTAATTTCATGAATGTATTTGTTGATTAAAGCTCATCTTTTTTAATCCATGATGCCAAATGGTTGTTCAGTGTTTTTTGTAGGCTGCTGGCATGCAAACCACTTGATTGCATTGCCATGACAGATCTTCTGAACTTCTTAATTTATGTATGATTTATTTTTTGATTGAAACAGGGATGGAGGAATGAGGGCACTTTTCACAGGTGTTGGTCCTCGTGTTGGCCGAGCCGGGCCATCTGTTGGGATTGTGGTTTCGTCTTATGAAGTCGTGAAGCATCTTCTACATCACAGATATGCAAATTCAGAATAGATGGGGATCGGTGTACTGCTACCATTTTTTTTAATTTTTTCACAGAAGCAATGCTCGGTGATGGCACGGGAGCAACACTTTGACATTGGAAAAACAGTCGGTAGTAACTACGTGAATAACATACAAGCAGAGAAGAAATGCAGTTTAATCATGGTTAGGTGCTTTATCTCTAGGCCTGGAAGAGTAGGATAGAATCTTTTCATCATCCAATTTTGTTTTCCAGGTTGTCCATAACGTGTACTGCTCTAGAGGAACAGAAATTTTTCATACTCTTGGGGATTTTCCCTGATCAAAGTTGGTTTTTTTTTTTTTCCCCTTCTGTGGACCTTGCATACTCTCTTACACTTCTTCCGCCAGTTTCTTACATTTCGAGCTAAATCACTGAATGGAAACAAGTAAGAACTTGGGCATTTGAAAATTCATTAATCAACACAAATGATTAGGCCTATGAAGTGGTTCTTGCTAGAGTATAGCACTAATGGCTAAATGAATTCTTGTCTGGCATCCAAGATATTTAGTTTCTTATATTTATAGACGGCGACATGGATTCGAATTTTCTCATGCATGTTTTTGATGTGATTAGTCATATAGATATCAAATTCTAATCAATTCTTAAGATAGTGTGTATGCATGCGAAATTGT
This sequence comes from Populus x sibirica, assembly GCA_019202695.1. Taxonomy (NCBI): domain Eukaryota; kingdom Viridiplantae; phylum Streptophyta; class Magnoliopsida; order Malpighiales; family Salicaceae; genus Populus; species Populus x sibirica. The sequence continues at coordinate 621,185 of JAGMVL010000053.1, forward strand.
GGTTTCAGGTTTCTTGCTTCTTAGAATTATAGTCTGAAATATAGTTAATGTAGGCATAGAGTATCTTTTACATGTTAGGCAAAGAGCGAGTCATTATTGTCTAGCTCTAACCTATAGTTAAGTCGTGGGATTCATGACAAATTATTGGGAAATTAGGACACATGGAATATAAATCTTGCTTATTGACTTCATGATTTTTTTTATTCCATAACTCCATTGATCATAAGATTCATGACTGTCTATTTATCTTTTTGTTTTTTTGGAAAATATCATAAAATTCTTCAATTTATAGATACATTCTAGATTAGGTTTTTGATGTATTAATAAAGTTGTCTGTTTTTATATTTTAAAAATATTTTTGAAAAAAATTAATTTATTTTATTTGATTCAAATTAATTTGTGTTTTCAGATCATTTTAATGTATTAATGTCGAAAATGATTTAAAAAAAATATTATTTCGATATATTTTTAAATTTTTATATAAATATTATTTTAAAAAATAATTATTAGCATAATATCAAAACAAACTGGAAATCTTCATCTCCCATTCAATTTTAATTAACAAAATTGATAAGTGTTCATGTTTGTGATTTCTCTTTTCCACACAAAACCATCTATTCAAATTCCTTAACATCTCTCCTTTTAAATCAAATCACGTAATACTATATAAAGCAACATAAAATCTTTTTGTTTCTTTATATAGTTTATTCTACCAATTTGTTTGAGATAAATTTTATTAAATTTATGGGATTTTTATGAAGAAAGAGAGATTACCTGAGCTCCATGTGTTATCTAAAACTATTGGAAGAACTGATACTTCATGGATCAAATAGGTTGAAAATCTAATCGAGATTACTGGGTTGAGGATTTTTTTTCAGGTTCGAACTTTCTTTGAAACAATAGCAATTTAACTAAAACTCGATAAATTAATTTGAATGAATGAATTTTTTTGAATAATTATTTTATTTTGAGATAAAAATATTATCAAACCCGATCTAATATATATATTATTTTTATTATTTATATAAAATAATAAATAGTTAAATATAATGTGGATATCTATGATTTTTTGGCCTGTATATAATAATAATAATAATAATAATAATAATAATAAATGATCGAAACTTATTATTGTGTGAATATTCATTACCATGGCTAAATTTGTCACATTTTCCACCCCTAAATTTGCTGTAATAAAATGAGACAACACACTACTTCTTCCAAGACAAGACAAGACAAAAAAAATTCTGGATGGTCGATAGAGATTATCCTTCAAGTTTTCAACAAATTACATATGGAACTAGTTGGATCTTCAAAACATACCAAACACAATTCTTCTTCAAAGCAACACGACATCCAAGATCATGAGCCTCTGGTCTTTGAATCAGTGAATAAGGTATGTGAGCACCAATGCCACAAGCATCAGAATACAAGCTATTCCTTGATCTATTGCAGTGCCTGCAAACATAATATATAACAGGAAAAAGGGTGAGTAATTAAATTTTATTTTTTATTAAATAATATTCTTAAAAGGGTAGATTTTTATTCAGTTTCCCAAAATTTGAAGACCAATATCATAACACTGAGCCTTAATTTAACCCTAAAATAAGCAAGGCAAGGGAAGAAATAAAATTGTTAAAAAAAAAACAAAAAAACAAGTTCTACGAAACAAGATTCAAATTGACAATATTTCACGAAGCTTTTTTTTCTCTCTCGTAAGTCTAGCAATTTCATATCTGTCCATTCATTTATATGTCAATGAAAGAAGTTGGCAAGAAGAAGGAGTAGACTCACCATCGCTTGTGGGTGATGGAGCAGGAGCTGAGGATTGGCCATGAGCCAAAGGCATAAAGATGGCACAAATCATGGCAACAATGGCAGCTAAAACTCCAAATGAAATGTTAGAAACAGCCATTTTTCTTCTTTATCTCTTCTCTCTTCGCTACTTCCTTAAAAAAAAACTCCCTCTCTTCGAAAAAACAATCGAGAGGAAGTTTATGGAAATAGAAAGACAAAGAGAGAAGAAGCAGAGAATATTGGAAAACAATGGTGCTAAATGTAGAGGTGATGAGGGAATATTATTTATAGTGAGAACATGCATGGATATAGGGTTTGTGCCCATGTTTACATATATTGACCTAGTCTATAAATAAATTCTATCTAATAATTTCTCATGACAAAGAATCAATGATACTAAATTAAGGCCATTAATTTACTAAATTTCTCCCTATTAATATTAGTGTAGTCTCCCATCTTTACTACTTGGGAGACAGTCAAATTTTGTTCTAGTCACAACATTTCAGCCCTTAAAATAGAGGTGCCCGAGAAAGAGTTGATGGAGTCAAGTCTAAAAGGTCCCTATTAGTTAGAATTGTCCTTCAAAAAAAATAATAAATAATTTTAAAACGCAACAAAATTTTAAATTAGTTTTAATGAGGAAAAGATTGAATTAGTAACCCATTTTTCTAATAGATAAGTGTTTCTCACGCATGATACTATATTCTAAATTGTGGGAAATTAAATTCTTTGACAATCAAACCTAAATCAATATTTGTTTGGCGTTGTTTACTCCAAGAATCAAGCCTTCCATCTAAATAATGATAATAGATACATTTAGTTTTTTCTGAATAATAATATTGTTAGTTTTAAAACTTGATTTGAAAATCGATTTAATCTAGGTTATAAATTGAAATGGTTGACCTGAATTAATCATGATCAACCAATTTTTTTTAAAAAAATCAAAACGATGTTGTTTTGATTAAAAAAAAATCAATGAATTGATGGCTGGTTTTTTACTAGGTTAGTTGATTTTTTTTCTTCTATTTTTTTAACTTGAACTGGTTTAAATCTCGAATCAACCTACCAAGTCAATCAGCTGCTAAGATTGGTTCTAGATTTATTATTTATTTGATTCCATAATGGTAATTATATGATCATGAATGTGATTATATGAAATGATTATTTTTCCATTACATAATTGCAATTATATCAATTGAATGTGATGAGATTCCCATTTAATAATTTCAAAAATAAATACCATACCATGTAATCCTAAAATTGTGTCAAAATATGAGATATTTGGTACTCTTTAACATTACTTACTAAGGTAAAAAAAAAAAAAATGTTCTAGTTTAATTGCAGGTAACGTATGGGGCTTGATATATTGACTCTGTTAATTTTGTTGCTGTAGCTTATTTTATTTTGAAATTTGCTTGTATGCTCCTTCCATGGATTGAAGACCCACCTATACTCCATGTTAATTGCAATTGTATCTCCTCTTATTTAAATACAAGTTAATCTCTTTTCTTAAGCGTTGGAGTTTCCATGTTTTTCAAGTCATTACTGTATAATAATAGTAATAATAATAATAATTATTATTATTATTATTATAAAACTTGGTTAGTAATATGAACAGATCTAAAACTCGGGTCATGGCTTGATTGAATTAATTTATAGATCCATGAGTTTATTTATTTATTTTTTTTATCAAAACAACATCATTGAGTTAACGTGAATGAATTAAGCCTAATTAACATAAACTAATTGAGGAGGAGAATTCATTGTTTCTCTCCTCTCAAAGCATTGTTCACTTGAACAATATTTTTCATGATGGTCTATAAATTTTAAAACCAACATGATACAGTTCTTGTAAGCATAGCGGAGCCTTGCTTTACTGTATCGCAGAACTTAGCATAGACAGTTTTGATTTTAAAAGCATAAGAACTGAGCAGCTTCACCAGAATTTTCGCCCCCTTTTTTCTTCTCATATATACCCCAAAAAATGGCCTGCATGAAATGATTGGAGATGTTTGAAAGAGAAGACAGCTGGCCATCATCCCCACCAAACATTTGGAAACTCCCTCAATAACAGAACTGAGTAACACTCGTATCATCTCATGTCATCAAAGAGGAATGAAAGTTCATGGAGAATTACAAACACAGATGAGTAATGCAACAAGATGATACCCAAATACTCTCCTATACAAGTCTGAAGGCCCAAACCTAATTAATTAGGACTAAATATGAACATAAATTAGCAAAAGATGGAAGGAGTGGATGTTCCGCTAACACATGCAAACCTATAGAGGCACGGTGATAGAATCTATTTATGCTTACAAGTTATATATACACTTCACAAAAACCAAAAGGATTAACCTGCTAGCAGAGGATGGGGAAACAACAAAATACCATTCTCTTACCATTCTAGGTCTATCATCTATGTGAGTTCTGTTTCTACCTGTTTCATTGACTCGCCTGGTCTTGAGGGAGGAAAAGAGGATCCTCTTTGTTCTTGTAGATCTGAAACAATTGTTTAGAGTAGTGAGTGGCCAATTTTCGGCACAGTGTGACACCTTTCGAGTTGTACGCTTGCAGCTCCAGGACAGATTTCTTTAGATCACCAGAGGGGTCTCCATCAATGAGAAACTCAGCCAACTTACTGCCCCTGTAAGATTTCTCAAAAGGATTAGCAGAATGATCAAAATTTCAAGGAACTTTTAATAATACATCCTAAGGAAACATAGAATCTGAGGGCTTATATATTGAGTTTTTATTAGCTCATTGAGACCGAGGGGAGAAGGAAAAGGCAAAGGGGAAATTTTTTAAATAGTCAATGAATAAGCAAAACTCGCAGAATTCATGAAATATTGAAGAAGATGCTATGACTTGATATGTGCATGGGCTTATATATAAATCAAGTGGAAAGACTTTCATAAGTGAGTTTTTTAAACTGCTGTTGGCCAATATAAAAAACAAATTGAAGAATCTAAATTTATACCTGGGAGCATCAAATTTGCTAAATCCTCGACCATTGTCATGCAATGTTTCCTTGTTAAGTTTTTCCTCATCACTTTGCTGCCGATAGAGAGCACACACAGCTTTCATACACAGTTCAGGATCTTTACCAAAGTCTGAGAGCATATCTCCCTCAAACTCCCACTTGAACTTATGATCCTTGCTCCTTTGAAATCTAGACAAAATCATCCCAAAGTCAGTGTCGTCATCTGATCCATCATCTGACAGGCCAAAAGCATCATTTACATCATTTGGTTTCTCTTCTGACTCACTTGAAGTATCATCAGCATCAGATGCATAGGTGTCATCACTCACAATAAATCCATCCAAGCTCCCACCTTCACTGTCTGATCCAGCGTCATCAGATTCACTATCTTCAACATCATCTGTTGTAGGAATTCCTCGATGGTAGTTGGTTTTAGAGGTGTTACTTGGAGAGATACTTGCCTTAACTTTTCCTTCATCATTCCTCAATGTTGCTAAACGCCGCCTTGAACGAGTTACAGGACCTTTAACATCATCACTCTTGGGAGGCACACTATCCATACTTACTACATGAGGAATTGATTCCTGAAGATGCAACCTCTTTAGTTTAGATATTGGAACATTGTCATCTACATCACTCTCAGTATCACTAGCAATAACATTAGCAGCTCTTTTTCTTTTGGGAGTCGAAACATGTGGAACATTATCATAGACAGCATCCATATATTCTTTGCGAATCTGGTTGCAAACTGCCCCCTTTAAACTGATCTCTGAAATCTTTCGGTTTTTACTATCTGGAGTTCTCTCTAGTGGATGATCCATTGAAATGCAAACCTTTCCATTTCCCTGGCCGTCAAAAGTAAACGTTTGTATACCGTTGGTATCAAATTCATCATCACTGTCACCAATGTTGATAACATTTGGAGCAGCACGACGAACATAACCTGGGGTTGATGGGGCTATCTTTTTGCTTGGGCTTTTGCCTTCTTCAAATGATAAACTCTTTCTAACTTGTCCACCACATTTCCCTTCAGAGTCTAAATAGACACTTGGCTTTCCGCAAACAGTGTGGCTACGCATAACGTCATTGAAAGGTGTGCCTACCTCAACAAAAAGAAAGTTCAGTCAAGGAAAAGTAAATAAAGCAGCTTTTCCTATTTAATCAAGGAACAGAACAGCATTGTTTCTTTTTTTCCAGAAAAGAAAGGCTGTATTCTGGTATGCTAATGAAAAACTTCACTATAAGTAATAAGTTGATACAACCTTTGGGAGGGGAGCAACAGAATAAAATTGAAACTGAATCAAGAATTCTATGATAAACCTAAGAAATTGATCTGCAGGAACACCGGCTCCTCCTTTGTCATAAACAATCTAACAATGGAAATGGGACTATGCCCTTTTAGAAACTCTCATAAGAAGGATCAAATCACAGCCAAATTGCATATACGATCAAGAGTTAATTCCTCCAAACCATTGCCAAATATATAGATAAAAGACTCAAAAGATCTGGATTTTATCTAAGATATATAAATTCACCAACAAGAAAATCTAGCATATTAATTCCATCAGCCTAGATATTACATACTCTCGATGTTCAAATCAACAATGTCAATGTATAAAAGCCTTTACCTGGAGTATTGCAAGTAGCATCTGCACCATCTTCACCTCGCTTCCCACCTTTCAATACCACACCACCATTCAGCTTCAGAGCATACAACTCCAACTCCTTGTACTTTTCCTTCCAAACTTCAACTTCTCTTGCAGCGCTTTTCTTCTCGTATTCCAAAACTTTGTTCTCAATCATTAACTGCACCATCTTATCTTCCTCTTCCTCCGCGGTCAAATCAACCACACCATCTACCTCTTTAACTTCACCAATCTTTGCCCTCAAACCGTTTACTTCATTTGCAAGACCATTTTTTTCCTCTCCGAGTTCCTTAAGCTTAGCTTCAAGTTCATGATACTCGATGCTTTTCTTTTGAATCTCCCATTCTAATTCTACTATCCTCTTCTCAAATTCACCACACTTACAATTCTTCAAGACTTTGATTTCCACTTCCACTGCGCTCGCCTCCATGTCTAAAAACAAGAATCCAACACTCAAAACTCAGATACAAGATTGCACCTTACCAATTACCTCAATGAGCCCATTTCAAACCCTGCATTCAAAACTATCACACACACCCTAAAACTAACAACAATGAATGAAATTTCTAAAAAAGAAACAATTTTAGTACCAAAAATCAAATAACAAAGGTATTTAAAGAAAACCCCAAGAAGAAATAAATCATTACCATAAAAGTTGGTAGTTAATAATTAGAAAGCTTGAGTCTTGGAAGTTCCCCTCTTTCTACCTCTAGGGTTTTTCTTGCTTTCATAGATGTTGAGAGACTGGAAAGTGTGTTGGACAAGACAAAAAATTATAACTGAGCAGCTCGGTGACGTTAGGGAATCTTACTAGATACGCCACGTGTACAGTACACCAGTCAAAATACTATTTCCCAAACGGTCAACGGATAAAATACGTGTGCAGACACGTGGATCAAAATTCCATCGTTTGGGCAGATGGACCTTTTATGTTTTAGCACTTTTTTGAGTTGGTATGGAGAAGCATATTTTATAAATATATAATTGTTTTTAAAAGTTTTTTAAGAAAATATATGAAAATAATATTGTTTTATTTTTTAAATTTTATTTTTAATATCAAAACATAAAAAAATCTAAAAACATAAAAAAAAATTAAAATTTTATAAATCACAATTTCTATTTTATAAAACTATTAAATTATGTATCTTTAAAACTCCAAAAAAAAAATCATGTAAGAAAACTCAAAGGGGTAAAGGGAGTTAGGTACGTGGAGGTTTTTTCTTTTTTTAAAAAAAAAAAAACAAGTATGCCCGTGCGATGCTATTTAAAAAAAAAATTCGACCAGAGCAAGTCACGTGATGGATTTCGATGGTTAGCTGGAAATCTTACGGAATGATAGATTAGAAACTAATAATTATATAAGGACAAAATCAACTCAATTAAGTATATAAGGACGTATTAGAAAATTAGTTTTTATTATATAAGGACAAATGAAGTCACTAAACAATTAACCATATTTTAGCCCTTATAGTTTAGTAAGTACTTCATTTTCATTAATAGATATGCCGATCTTCTTGTTCTTCTTTTATTAATGTGGTGTCCGGGCCGGTTTGCGCGCACCTCAACTAATCCCACGGGCCCTGAAGTTAACGACCATGTAAGCCTCCAGTGGCCCTGAGGAAACTCAAACTCATGATCATTGGGAAACAAACCTAAAACCTGACCAATTGAGTTATTCTTTGATTGATTTGTTGATCTTCTTGCTAATATAGGTGTTAACTAGTTTATGTCTGTGTTGTGTGAGAAATTTAAAAAAAAAATGTAAAAAAAATCCAAGTCTTAGTGAATTCTCTGACATTATTATTAAACTAAAAAATACAATCATTTTGATTTTTTTCTATTAAAATAAATTTTTATATTAATGTATTTCTTGTTTATCTTAGTAAATGTAATGTTTTTAATTTTAATCATTTTTTATGTTAAAAATATATTTTATGATTGTTAAAGCGAGTTAACAAAAAATATTAAAATAATATGCTCATATATTTACGTGTGATTGAAATATAAGAAAAATCATAAATATGACAAAATAATGTTCAAAATATATTTAATTTAAAAAAAATGAATCAAATTTTCATAAATGATTTATTATTATTATTTTCATATCACATACATAATAATTGAAAAAATATATTAAAATTCAAATAAATATTTGTAATAGCATTTAAGAACCATGTAAAAACTAAAGAGTAAGTCAATCTCGTAATTTTTTTAAGTGGTAAAAAAATATCAAAGAAAAAAAACAAAAAAGACAACAAAGGGTCAGCTTAATGCTTGGCCCCCAATAGCATGCTAGGCACATGCGGCCTTAGAGGCTAAGTCGACTTGTCTATCCTGCCTTTAGTTTTTTTTGTCATCCACCCTTTAGTTTTTTTAAAAAGAGATGCACATATGACAAGTCATATGTCGCCTAAAAGAAAATATTGTTGTCGACATCACTTACCTTATGACCTCTAGTCTTCGACCCACGCGCTAATCAACTGAGCTATAACATGAAGTTGTTATCAAAATGGTTAAAAAAATATATTAACATTCTTCAATGTTTATATGAGCATGAACAATGATGCACAAAAAAACCTCAGTTGTTTTAGTAATACAGGATAATAGATATTTTAGTTGTGTGCAATTGTTGATACAATCCATATAAGGGTTGAATAATCAAATTCATATTTTAGCGTAAATGTTACCTATAATTCGATTTTATGCTAACAAGTATAACTCTCAATCCAACTGTTGGATTGGGTAAAAAAAATTTAAAAAAGTTTTAGAGGTATTTTTCTATATTGGGTTAAAATTTTAGGTCAATTAGTTTTCAGAAAGATATCATGATATAGGTTAGAAGTTGCTATATGAATTTTATTATTTGTTGTCTTTTGACTTGTGGACTTTTTATAATCTTGTTTCATGAAGAACTATATTTATTATTTGAGTTTTGTATTATGTTTATTATTTTGGACTTGTTTTAGTTTTAGTTTGGACTTTTACTTTAATATGGGTTCATGACAGTCCATTAGTCATTATTTAAAGTTTGTTAAGTGTTTTGAGTTTTAGTTTTTATTGGGACTTATTTTGGAACTCGAGTCTATGATTTATTAGGGTTATTAAGTTGTTTTTTTTAGTCTATTTAAGTTGTTTATTGTTGTCAAACTTCAACAACCATGAATTATTGAATAAAATTGATATTTTGCTTTGGAGCAACACATTTTTCTTTTGTTTAAACAAAGAATAATCGAACTTATCAAAGTATAATTGACTTTGTGACATTTTTTCTTATACTTTTTATTCATGATTCGCTAATTGTTGCGTAAAGATTTATATTCCAATAGTGTTGGTGTCTCGGTTCAAGATAATTGTTGTGTCACACTCTTTTATCAAATTTGATTTTTGGCTTTCTAAGACCATGTTGATCTTACTTATGAGTTTTTGAATTTTTATATCCACGAGATTCACATCAATTGTTATCTTCTTTGATGATTCTAGTTTATTTTCTGATTTTTGCCGTTCTTAAAGCTTTTATATATATATATATATATATATTAGAAGGTGCTATTTTTACTCTATAAATTGGTATTGCTACCCTTTTTTATTTTTGTCATAATTTTTATGACTTTATTTAATACATTACTTAATTACTTAAAAACTTTATAATTTTATATTCTAAAACAACTTAATAAAAAGAATAAGAATATATTTTTTTTCAAAAAAAAATATTAATATATCTTGATATTTCTTAGCTGAGATATAAGTATTGGTTTAAATTTATTATTGTTTTTTCAATAAGAATTAGCTTTAATTACAAAACTACAAGTGGGAACACTTCGTTATCCTTGTAAAGTTAACAAATAAAATAAAAAATCCATGATTAATTAGTTGACCTCTTATTGTAGTTCATTACTAGTCCATTGTCTCGAGTTTTTCGCTAGTCAGACAAATTTTTTAAAATATAAAAAAAAATTCAGAGTGTGAAGATTTTTTTGACCGTGTTATGAAATCTAGCTTAATAGATTAATCTTGAGACCTCGTGACTTAGCTCTTTGCCTAACTTGAATTTCTAATTAAATCGCGCAGGAGTTAGCCTAAATTAAATTGATTGATTCATTGGTCCAAATGCAATTTTGATAAATGATAAAAACATGATATATCTTTTAACAAAACTTCAAGATGACAACATTTTCTAAAAAAAAAATTTATTGAAACAATGACATATAGGATTGATTATAGTCCCTCAGTGACACATGTCATGGATTATATTAAGTTTAATAATTTTTTTATAAACTTTTTTTTTAATTACATGATAAAAATATATGCTCACAAAATTAAGCATCAACCTAAAAATAGATATTTACTTGAGACAATGATAACCCTATAAAAAACAATAAAAAATAAATCATGCAGTTTATTTCCCAATAAGTCTAATATTGAAGGACAAAATTGAGGAAAGTTTTTTTTTTAACAAAATCGAAGGACCAAAAACAAAAAAATCATATTCATTCAATGGATAAACTCATCAAACTTATGAACCATGTTATCCAAGCTAGCACGCCAAACTTGTAAACCGGTTTATGGACTCTAGCAGGATTATAATTGATTTTGTTTTTCAAACTATCTTTTATTTAACTATATAATAAAAAAATAGACGATAGTTAAATTAAACATCAACCCAATATTAAGATGTTGAAAAAAACAAAACAAAAGGCGTTAAACACGCCAGACTTGTGAATTAGGTCAACTAGCCAAACCTGTGAACATATCCATGGATTTTATAAATTTTAATAATATGGATTTTCTCTTAAACAATTTTTTTTTTACTATATGAGAAAAAAATTGACGGAAAAAAAGTCATATTCAATTAGAATAAACAAAAAGACTGTTCACCAAACCAATAAATCGGGACAACTTGGGTTATCCTAATAAATCCGCAAGCCACACTAAACTTATAAAAATGAAAAATAAAAAGAAGGTTGGCGTTATCATTATCATGATCACTATTACTATCATTATTACAATTATTATTATCATTATTATTGTTATTAATGTTAATACTATTGTTATCGTTGTTGTTGTTATTCTTGTTATTATTATTAGCCTCGCTAGCATTATTACTATTCATTATCATAACTATTATAATTACTACTATATAAATATTATAATAATAATAATAATTATTATTACGAATTAAATGATGCAACAGAATCACAATTATAACCACCATGGCTAGCCGCATGCGCCGCCAGATGACGGTAGAATGGCTAACGTGCTGACGCGTGTGAGACACGTGTCAACAACTTTCTCATTTTTTATTTTTACAAAACCAAAAATGCTCTTAGGACTAAATAATAATAACAAACAAACGATGATAAAATTACAACAAAGCCCCAAAAACCAATGCTAAAAAGAGACATATTAAGACTCGTTTTGGAAATATAATTAAAAAAATTTAAAAAAACTCAAAAAAATCCAAAGCCATTAAATTGTAATCTTCATGTGGGATTTAATGGTAGTTACCATCAATCTAATTAATCATGTGTATTCTTAATTTTTTTTCTTAACATTTAACATTAACTCATAGGGTTAATACTGCAAAATCTAATACTATAGAAACTCAAGTGAAGCGTTTCTCTATAAATATGTCCCAAGACACACTTTACCCTATTTTAGAATTTTTAACACTCACATGAGAGTACAATAATTCAATAATTAAAATTCCGAAACAACGTTAAAAACTTTCAGGTGACTCCACTTCCCCTCACATTTTCCCGAGAAACAAACAGAAAAAGTACAAAAAGATGAGGTTTTTGCCACTTCTCAACCGAACCTCAAAACGAAACCATCCAAAAAAGCCCATAATCCATTCTCTCACTATGACAAGATTCTTCTTTTCTAAATACACAGAGGAACCAGAGCCAAAAGAGTTCATTGATTACTTGGATTCTCTTAAAAACTATGAGAAATTAGGTGTGCCTAAGGATGCTGGCACTGATTCAGATGATGGACTCGATCTGGGTCGGATGCGGAGGCTCATGGACCGGCTTGGTAACCCACAATCCAAATTCAAGGTCCAAGCTTTTATCTTTTTTTCTTTCTGGGTTTCTTTCTTTCAATGGTGCTAGTCAAGTTGTTGTTTTCTCTTAGGCATTGAATGCGCTTAACATGGAACTTGATTAAATGATTGTTTTTCTTATCTGGCTTTGCTATTAAGATAGTGTATTGAGCGTGATTAGTGCGAAACTGGATTATTTACAGTCAGTGCATGTTGCGGGGACAAAAGGGAAAGGATCAACAGCTGCATATCTGTCAAATATTTTGAGGGCAGAAGGCTATTCTGTTGGTTGTTATACTAGGTATGCTTGTGACTTATTTTATGATTTGGCGATCATGTTAAAAAAATTACTACCAATCATGTACTGGTTATTGTTGTTTTAGACTTTCAACGTTCATTTTGTTTTTGATGGAGGGTTTTTGTGTTTTTTTGAGCAGTCCACATATGATGAGTATAAGGGAAAGGATTTCATTAGGACAATCAGGCAATTCAGTGTCAACAAAGACTTTGAACAAACTGTTTCACATGATCAAACCAAAGCTTGATGAGGCGATTCAATTAGAAAATGGGTCTCTGACGCATTTTGAGGTATTGAGTTGACTATAGCATTCGGATTTGAAAGGCCCTTCTCTTTTAATTTCCTTGCCTTTCTAGTCTCTTATTGAGGATACTTTTTTATGCTTTGTGTAACCTTGTTCTGTTTCTTCATTAATGATTTTTTTTTTGTTTCAACTATTACAGCTATATTTCGTAGTTTGGTTGTCAGAATGGTATATATTCCTCTCTGTTTAAAGTTTCGTATTTGAAATTTGATCTTGCAACATTGATCAAATCTTGGGTGGAAATTGCACAGGATGTGTGTGGACCTTGCTTATTCATAATTCTTTCCATCGTTGATTTGAATGTTACCTTATTTTTCATGAAATCTCTGCGTATTAATCCTTGCCTTTTTTTTATGCTTGTAACCTTTCTCTCTAAATTATAGTATCCCGTTTTTGGCACTCAACAATGAAAACTTTTCAGGTCCTCACTGCTACAGCATTCACCTTAATGGCAGAAGAGAAAGTTGACATTGCAGTCATTGAGGTTATTTCATTTTTGTCCTTCCAGTCTTTACTTGTTGGTTTGTTCCAATAAATTTTTATGCATATTTTTTGTTAATGTTTGGCACTGTGATTTTTGCTTTTCATGTGCTAAATATGTGCATATATGACGTTTTCTATTTAATGTATTTTGAGTTGGTAACTAGTTGTCTGTTTCTTCTCATAGAAAAACTAATTTAGGGCTATGCTAAAAATATTGTATTTATCTTACTTTCAATGTAACAGGCTGGGCTAGGGGGTGCAAGAGATGCAACAAATATCCTTTGTAGTTCTGAACTTGCTGCTTCTGTTATAACAACAATTGGCGAGGAGCACTTGGCAGCACTTGGTGGTTCTTTGGAAAGCATTGCTGTGGCAAAGTCAGGAATCATTAAGTATGGTCGCCCAGTTAGGTGATTCTCCCTTAGCTATTCGTTTTCTATTATTTTTCTCTTTTCATGCTTATATGAACTACATTCTTAAAAAATAACTGAAGTTATCTACTCTGTAATTCCACTGGATTCTATTGTTGCTTTCATCACCAAAGTTACCCTTCTCTGCAATATCTGTGCGTCTGTGTCCGTATTTCATAAGGCCTTGATTTAGTCACACAGTATGTCCTGTTTGGATTGATGTTAGTAAAATTTGATTGGAAAATAGCAGCCATTGCTGCCCTTGAGGTAGATTGTTAACCATTTTTGCTGTTGTGCAAATGAGATTGATACGTCCCTGGAGCTGGCTTTACTCGCTTTTCTTTGTGGTATTATAATTTTTTTCCACAGCTAAATGTTTTCCATGTATTTCTTTAGTGAGTTTTTAGCGGTGAAGATTTAATTAGTGAAAACTTGTTGAGAACAAATAATTCAAACCCCATCTATCACTCTATTCTTTTTTTTCTTCTTTTGGATTGAAGAAGAAAGTATTATTAGAGAAAATAGAATGGATGAACAAGATATCCTCCCAGTTAGTCCCTCTGGATATCAATATGAAAAACCTCCCTAAAAACCCCACAGGCGTACACAACAAAGAAGCGAGAAATGCTATCCTATCACACAACAATTGGCTTGAGGAGAAGTGATCCTTGAAGATTCTACCCCTCCATCCAAAACAAAATGAGCACATCACATGCTATTAAAGTGAATGGAGTAGTACAGGCATGTTAGCACAACTAGAATTTAGCTGTATTTTTTTACATCTGTAGGAGTAGTTGTGCAGAATTGATGTTGCGTCCTGCAGTTTTTCCCACTTCGTGATGTAGCAATCCAATTGTTTGTTGCATAGCCATGAGCACTGAAGTTTTTCCAAATACATTGATGTTTTTCCATCATTCACACTTCTGAGTGATTTAAATTCTCAGGTGGTTCTAGGCGGTCCTTTTCTTTCACATGTTGATCGTATACTACGTGATAAAGCATCAGTGATGTGTTCTCCTGTGGTGTCAGCATCTGATGCTGGAATCAGAACTTCCATTAAAGGCCTCATCATACTCGATGGTAGACCTTGCCAATTGAGTGATATAATGATACAAGTTGAGAGGGATTTTCCACTGGTATTCCAATGAAGCATTAGTCTCTGCTTAGTTTGAACCTTTCTACTTGCCTTTAATCATAGCAAATCAGATTTTTGAGTCTCACATTCTACAAATTAGTTTTCTGTTCAAATTGGATATTATTTCTGTTATTAATTTTTATGAACTTGTAAACCAATGCAGTTCATTGAGTTATCAGATGTGAAGCTGCGCATGCTTGGAAGGCACCAACTTCACAATGCATCATCTGCAGCATGTGTGGCGCTCTGCCTTCGTGATCAAGGTCACTTGCGTTTTTTGCCTGCTCTGTTTGGTTTTAGTGCTAAATAATATTGAACTAGGCTTAAATTTTTTTGTTTGGTGGCTGTAGAATCATGTTGAGGACTAGACAATGAGTTTTTCGTAATGTGGAATATGCTTACCACCATTTTTCTGTCACATGTCTGTCTGCTACCCTTCCCCATTGCACTGATTCATATCTTTTTTAACCCAGGACTGTCAAAGGGAAAAATCTAGCTTTTTTTTGTCCTTGATATAATTTCCATTAGTTTACCATTGGTTGTTTTGGGCCTTTTCTGCTTTATACCTTAACCCTCTATTAGATGCGCCAGCTCTAACTGATTGGTTAGTGCTTGTTAATTCAAATTTACTATTCACTACTACTACTACTACTACTACAAGTCATTATTTCTATTAATGTGTTTCAGGATGTCGAATTTCAGACAGATCTATTAGGGCTGGTTTGGAGAATACATTCTTGCTTGGAAGAAGTCAATTTCTATCATCCAAAGAAGCTGAGGTGCTAGGACTTCCTGGAGCGACAATACTGCTTGATGGAGGTTAATTCTTATGTTAAGCAGCTTTCAATACTTGTTATTGCTTTATGCTGCATTGTTTTTTTACTTGTGATGTTCCAGATTGGTAATCATGCCTCCTATTCGCCTTCTAAATATTGTTTTGTGGTCCATTTTTCATTTTGCTGGTTGAGCGTGCTTCAAGGAGGTATTTCTCTACAGAGGTCTACTCTTCTGTTAATTGCAATTGTAAATACTCTTTCAGCTCACACTAAAGACTCTGCTAAAGCTTTGGTGGACACAGTACGGATGGCATTTCCAGATGCACGAGTGGCTCTTGTAGTTGCAATGGCAAGTGACAAAGACCATTTAGCTTTTGCGAGAGAATTTCTTTCAGGTGCTATCTCCTTTGTATTTTGAGTTTCTTTTGTACTGGCTGTCTATGATTAGTGTGGAGGTGGACAACATGAGAAAAATGAGAACGTGCTATTAGAATGCAGAGAACTTAGGGATTTGTGGGAGTTACTAAATCTTGAAGAGTTCTGGATACAATTCTAGTTGAGGTTATTGTTGTTGTTACAGGTTTTCTTAAATGACAAGTCATCATATATAATGAACCTAACTTGACATCCGTTTTTTTTTTTTGAAAAAAAAAACAATTGTGGAAGGAACTATTTCTGTCTGCTATCTTAGATTCTCTATTTCGGATAACAGGTCTTAGTACATGTTCTTTAGTTGAGCGATGCTCGTGAAGAGGTGCAAGCAGGAAATTCTTTGGAAGGTCTAACTTGGATTTTGTCATACTTTTCCAGGTTTGCAATTAGAGGCTGTCTTCCTTACAGAAGCCGACATTGCTGGGGGAAAATCTCGAACAACTTCAGCTTCCTTGTTAATGGATTGCTGGATTCAAGCTTCTGAAGAATTGGGCATTAATACTCTTCATGATGGAATGGAGAAGAACCGAGAATTGATAGAGGAAAACAAAATCATATTAGCTACTGAGAAATCACCGGAGGTTGCCATGAGGGCTGCAAATGAGACTCTTAGAAGAAGAGCAGGTAACCGTTCCAGTGTTATTGTAGTCACAGGATCGTTGCATATTGTCTCATTACTATTAGCTTCTCTGCATAGGTAAAATTGCCTGTATTTACTTGTATTTGTTCTGAACTCTTTTTTTTTTTTAATGCACAAACATTGATTATTTTTCTCTCAGAGGAAATTGATACCAGAAATTCAACTTCCTCGTCTTTACAACCTACCCTTACTGTAAGGAGCAATCAAATGCTTTTAGAAGTCCTCACTAATCATTCTTATCACCATTACCACAAGTATTCAACAAATGGTGACGTAAGTTCCTTAGATTGCAATGCCAGTGCCAGCCCCTTGCAAGATTTTTCATTGATAAGCACCAAGATGAGGAGAAAACATAAATCCTTGTGATTTTGAGTAATTAAGGTCCCATATGTTCCAGACATTCCTGCAGCATAGAGTGGGCCTGAGCACAAACAATCACAAATGCATTTGGCCAACCACCTTTATATTCATTTGTCATTTTCTTCAATGAGTTTTTGAAGCTCTAAATTTTGTTTTGTACTGGAGGCGAAGTATGTGGATGGCATCTTTCATTCCACATTTACAACATCTGGTTAACAGGGCAATGTGTAAGAGGGCATGTTCCATAATTCAGACGGAGGGAATAGGTACAGGCTCAACAACTCATGGCCCATTCTAATAAATCAACCATTCAAAAACTGCTAGAGAGAGACATAGAGAAGGTGGGTAGGCTGAATAACTTCGCCCCATTTTATTAAACCAACCATATACAAAGACAGTTCTGCTGCAGAGGTTGGTACAAGCTAGCTAGCTAGCCGAAGGGCTAAAACTATCTTGTCACTTCTGAGTTTAAAACGACAAGAAAAGAGCTAAATCTATCTATGACAAGAAGTGTGGTGTCTGATGAATTTAAACATTATTTATTAGCATCAAACCTGCTGTACTGTTTCTTGCGGTCCTACACCGCAACTCGTTTTTTAATACTCAACACCCACATATTTACTGGTTTCATGTCATTTCTCACTTTTGCCACGGATGGTTTGCCTTCACTATGGTGTATGGGTGTGCTAATATTATTAATTAAACTGTTCTTAAATTCAAACTCAGAAAGTCTAGAAAACATTAAACATCTATCATGTAAGAAATTAGAGGAAGTTAAAATTATGACATGTTGCTTGATGACAACCTTTTTTCTTGGGGCAAAGAACATATGTATCCCCCAATTAATTGAGTCCCAAAAACAAAACGATTCCCTGGACACAACCCAATTAACCCTATCTTAAGATTTTTGTAGTCTTTGAAATCATAAGAAAAATGGCATGCTTGTCTTAAGAAAAGGGATGGCCTTTTTCTTCTTCTTCTTTTTTTTTTTAAAAAATATAATAGTGAAGGTTAATTGGGAAACTTTAATTGATAGATGGGAGATCCAAATGATAATTTTTTTTTGTTTTAATATATATTTGGTAGCCTCCCCGGCCCTCCTAGCATCTTTCGTTGTCTAGTAAATGTTGATTTTTCTTTTGGCATTTTACCCTATTTTGAAGCAACAATAATGGTAGGAATTTGCCAATAAATTCCACTAGTTGATTCCCATGGTTGACTTGGCACCACTATCCTTATAGACAAAAAGGTGTCCTCCTCTCTATCACTTATTAGTTGACTCTCTCGGCCAAAGAAACCTGTTTTCGCCTCGACTGTCAAGAGAATTCACACACACACACACACACACAGAGACACACGCGCGCATTTCTACTACTATTGTTAATTTGTTTTTTGAAAGGAAAAATAATTAAAATTAGAGACAGTGAAGATCTTGACGAGCTAGAAATGCAATAATCAGTTTAACATTTTTTTTTCGTTTTTTTTTTTTCTGTGTGTAGTAGTAAACAGTATTCATTTTAATTTTAATATTAATTTCTTGCAGGTAGGGCCCTTAGCTTAACGCCTGTCATGTACTGGACGGGGATACACCATTGCTTTCGATCATTTACTACAATAGCTTTTGAGATAGATACTGGAAGATTTCCTAAATTATATAACAACTGAATTTAATAGAGGGTGGTAAGGGGGAGCTGCACCAAAGTTTGGCCTCCAACGGTTCTCAGCCAGGATGGGGACATGCCATAATTAAAAATGGGGCATAGAAATCTAAATATACAATCAAGTTGGTGGGTCCCCGTTCCGGCCACCACCGACAGCAACCCGGTAGCACAATTTCCGAGGAGCACAACCCTTGCCACCGTGGAAGGCGACGGATTTCAAGGGGTATTATGTGATGATCGTAGGAGTAATGTTTTGCTCATACATTTCGTGGTGCAAGTAAATGAGGTTTCAGAGAGGAATGTAAATGAAGCTGTGCTAGGTCCCATCTTATTAATTTTCCAAACTTTGTCTTTAAATTTTGTCCCACATTCCCATTCCCATTCCCTTTCCCATTCCCATTCACATGTTACATGACATAGTAGGCTAAATGATTAAGAGTCGTGTGCTTGTATTATGCTCTCATGAGTAGCTTTTACACACACACACACACACACACTTCGTGCAATGGAAAAAGAATAGTGATCATTGATGCATTATTCAAGCAAAGAATGTGCAAGCTTTTTGTTGAAATAATTAGGAGCACAAACTTCCTAACACAAAATACTTCTCGATTTCAAATCCAACTGGCTGGTTTGCACTTTTGTTTTTTGTTTTTGAGATGGATATTTAAGAGTGAGGTAATGATTTTTTTTTTAAAGCGTTTTTCGTTGGAAAATATGTCAAAATAATATATATTTTTTTCAAATTAAAAATTTAAAATTTTAAAAAACACGATTTTAATCTTTATCCGATCATGTTAGCATAATGATTTGCTTTTCACCGGTTCTTATAAAATAAATAATTCAATTATTATATACATGAATTAACATCTTATGAGTTAATTATCAACACGGGCAATATATGAGTTAATTTATAAAATTTTAAATTTTATTGGATGAAATTAAGAGTATGATAAATAGATACAATTGGTGAAACATAGAGCATTGATCATGACCCTATAGGTGATCAAGCATGTGCTTTTATAGTTAACGAAAAACAATGATGTGATTTTCACAAAAAAATAAAAAAAATTAAACTTAAATAACATCGTAATTATTTTAAAAAATTATTAAACTTTCTAATATCGAGCAATTATTCTACACATGTATTATTATTTTTATATAAAAATTACCTCGTCAAAAAGAATAAAGAGTGAATTTGACACAATAAATTCCAATTTTTAAATAAATTTGAAATAATATTGGTACGATAAGAAAGTGACAAGGCCATCGTTTCTCTTTACAAGTCAACACTTATTGTACGAAGAAAATCACCCATGCATAGAACATATATAACGATGTCCAAAATGACCAGATTAATTAGAAAAGTTGGTATTTAATTAGTTTATAATTAATTATACAATATTATAAGAACATGGTAATTTAATAATCATTATAAAGCAAATATATAAATTTACATAATATATTAAAATACAATCCTAATATGTATACTAAACATACGTATAATTAATCCTTAAATAAAAACTAGTGTAGTATACTTGTTAAAATTCTTAGAAAATAACTAAGTTGATATTTTATTATTGTAAGGATTAATCGTTTATTTTTAAAAATAAGTCTTTAAGAATTCAAATATCACTAAACAACATTTTATTTAGAATCCATCTCTAAACAAGGTTTAACAAACTAAGAAAACTATACTTAATTATTTGTTTACGAGAATCTAACTTAATCTTAGATTATGAGAAAAAATAAAAATTGTAAATAAAGCTTAAGACAAGGAGTATGATGGAAAATTGAATGGAGGAAAAGTAAATAATTATGTAGAAATTTTGTCCAAAACAGTGAAAAAAAAACCCAATTAGAAACACTTTTTTTAGCCCCATTTTATAGAGAATTTCACGGACCAAAACGGATAGAATTCCTCCTGTTATCTTACTTTATTATCCTTTATAAAATCACAATTAAACATGAATATTTGAGGCTTTAAATCAGATTTTTTTTTTTTAAAAAAATTGTTCAAATTTTAAAGAAACTAATCTAGAAATAAATTTATTAGATTCTTACATTCATGGGTTGAATAAACCAATGAGCTGGAAGAAATAATAATTATTCATAAACCAAATCCAAGTTCAAATTTTAGTTGGTAATTTTTTTTTTGTAGCTCAAAAAATTATTCTCGTAAAAATTATTTATACATAGCTAGGTTTAGGCACACTTTGCTTAGGTCATTTCTTATTTAGAAGTTTGGGTGTCATTTGAGCTCAATTTTAATTTTTTATATTTCCACTAAATAAACCACTAGAAAAGCTTGTTTCTTTTCTATGTGAATTTCTCTAAAACATACCAATCAAGAGTTCTTTAAAAATAATTTTTTATTCACTCATAATTTATTTAAATCATGTTAATGTTCCATACTACAAAACTTATATTTAAGATTAAACTCCAATAAATTTTTAACCCTAAAAACAAGTAGACTCTGCTTTTAAATTAGCCTCAAATATTCCCGTTAGCCATGTTATAAACAAATTTTCTAGGCATACAAGGAGAGCTTGAGTGATACAAAATAAATAACAAAAGGACTATATATATATATATATATATATATATATATATATATATTTGTCTTTGTAAAACTCCAATGTTACTTGTTTTCTCTTGAACTGATGTCTCCTTTGACCCTATCTCTAACTTTTTAGGGCATTAATAAGCTATGATATAATGTTATTGTATTACAAGAGAAAATTATTCAATGTAAATGTTGTTTTGAATGTATTTTTGCCCGAGTAGGGCTCAAATACAAAACTGTCATCTTTAACTTTATATTCTTTGATATTTGTCATGATATTCTCAATAATTTGACAACAACTCTAAAGTGACCTTATTTTCTACTAGACAGTTCAAAAGGTACTTAAACATTCATTATACCATGATAATTTAACTATTTGATTATAACATCCAATTGTTAAATGCTTTCATTTGAGTGTTAGTACAGATTCTCTGAAGCCACATTATCCATAGAATACCTAATTTTACAATGTCAAAAACAATTTATGGTTATATATATTTGCTTGAACATCTATTATTCAAGCCGAGATGTAAGATTTATTATATCTAAAATATTTATCTTTTCTTGAATTTTTTTGAGTCAAATTATATTTTTACTTGTCGTTCAGGTTATCTATGAACTTGTCATGTCAAACGAAGCACATTAGATCAATCCTTATATGGCTTTTTTTTCTACTAGTAAAATATTCACAATGTTTTAACATTAAATTTATTGTTGATTCGACCAACATTGCAACGCAAGCCAACAATTTATTTATTCTATACTATGTTTCCACAGACTTAGGAACTTAAAGTTTAGATTAGTAGGGCTTTTTTTTAATTATAAAAGAGAGGTTTGAATTCGAGATTTGTTAAAGAGAAGGGAGATACAAACCCCAGTTAGCTACAATTCATTGACATTTTAAATAGTAGTTGTTCACAATTTACCACATTAAGGCAAGAAGCAAGGTTGCCAAAAGGAAAACAGAAAGTAGTAGATTAGAGCTAACACCATCGATCAGCACATCCAAAAAGATCACAGCCACTATAGGGAAACATTGGAATATTCAAAGCTTTGAACCGCACAACTAGCTAGCTAGACTTATGAAACAGGTGGATTGAAAGTTATTCCAGATTGTCAGATTCGAATCATGCACCAAACTATTGTGATCAAGCCATACACAAGGAATCTATTTCCACATCGTTCCTTGGATTTTACCAAGAACCAAGTATTTATATTCCTCATGCAGGTGGCTAGAGATCATTGAACATAGAAATTTATGCTAAAAAAATATTTGAAAAAAATGTCTTTTTAAAAAAACTCAAAATCGACTCGGGCTAATCTTTCAGATTTAAAACTCGGGTCATGAGATCAAAGTAACACCATTAAAAGTAAATATAAAAAAACAAAGAAGTAAGATTCTTAATCAAATAAATATTGAGGAATGAAATTAAAAAAAAAATTAATGTAAAATAAAACAAATAACAATTAAAAGAATTAAGAATAAATTTAACATAAAAAAAAATAGCAAAATAATTTTTTATTTTTTATTATTTGTACAAAAATAAAAATGCTAAATAAACAATAATTAATTAAACTATTCATTGTAAAATACAATTACTATAAGGTTACTCGATCAAAGGTTAGATTAGATTTTTAACTTTTAAAGTCAATATAATAATTACATTGTTATAAATTTTTTTTAAAATATTATTACTCCAAACAAATAAAAAAAACGACAAATTAACCTCGAAACCCTAATGCAAGCTCATTTAATTTTGCAGCGAAGAGTAATTCCACTGTTATAATCAAAGGTGGTCCAAAACATATCCACAGTAGTTAACATGTTCTCCATTCATTTGCTTCAAGCCTTTGATCAGTTCGTTGAATGATGGCTAAACTAGCTAGCATCTCCTTTTGGGATAAGATCCTGTTGAAGGATATAAGGTCAATGATGTACATAACGACGGCATCCTAAAAGAATCCCTCTGACATCGTAAAACTTGAACCTTGGGTTTTAGCCTGTTCATAAAAAAGCACCAGCAGCAGAATAACTACGTTACAGCGAGAATCTACACTGTTACATAATTTTCACGGTTGTTATAGCTTCTGGTTCAGCCAACGAGAATCCCATCTGCACTAGATCTCCATCTAGAGACTAGAGACTAGAGAGAGAGAGAGAGAGAGAGAGAAGGGTTTTGGTTGTTGAGGATGGTAAATGTTGAAAATTGACGGGTTAGAGAAAATGTTTGTATCTACTCGGAAGAAATATTAATTGATTGTGATGACACAAGTTCATGAATGATAAAGACACGTTTACCTTTAAATGAAACCGCAATCCCATACTGAATTTGCATTTACTCCTCCCCTACAATCTCTGCCATATCGTATGTGACCTCTCAATCACAGAGAAACATCTTCTTCTTCTTCTTCTTCTTCTTTTCTTTTTATTGTCTATGATCTTCGGATCAGTTCTTATACATTAAAATCTAATTTAATTAATACTTAAACAACATAAAATTGATTTTTACCGATGAAATACTCTGTGTCAACGATTAAGCTATGTATTTTTATCTATATATAAATCATGTATATATAGATTTCTTGATGGAAACCTGTAATCGGCAAGTTTCTTGTCAAAAATATTATGTTTATTGGTAATTTAATCGGTAAAATTACTTATTGATAAATACATTGACATAACATTCACTTAAAAGAAATATTTGAGAACCCTTTTTTAGTTGATCAATCCATCAATAAATATTCTTAATAAAGCAATGATAAAATACATGTCAGTAATGGATTGCGTATCACAGATGAAATCATCAACAAAAAAATTATGTCCATGAATTTATCCATTTATGTCAAAACAGTTCATAATTAACTCCATGTAATTATTTTTTTAATAAATGTAAAAACCCACCATTAAATCTTCCAAGAATATTGTACATAAAAAAATTAAAAATGATAAAAAAACTATATATATAATATATTTTGGACATTGATAAAGAAAATCATATCAATATCATAGTAGGCACGGAGATGCCGTGTCTGCGCATTGAAAGCTAAGTCTCCATCTTTGTAATATATCAAATATTTTCAGCAGACAAGTTGCTGACTTCTGTTCAGCACTCGTCTTCATCATCATCTTCTCCTCTCATTTATTTCTTGTTCTTATTTCTTTTAACAAGTTCATGCTTATGTTCACTTTGTCGTGTTTAGAAAATGTTGTTGTTAATATTAAAGCCAGAGCCAACCAAACATGTTTTGTTTTGGTAGAATTCATTGAAACAATCGTTTGAATTTTGTAATTTCCATTGCCTCCATATCATATGGCAGTCAAGCTATTTACAATTTTTTTTTCTCTTTCCTGAGCAATGATAATTTTACTAAAAATAATTTTCCCCAATCACTACTCTAAAAATTCCAACTACTTGCAACATAAATAGAATTATTATTATTAACATTTATTAAAAAACATTTACATTTCACTGTAGCAAATGAAAAGTGAAATTCCAGGTTTTTTTTATATTGGCTAACAAGATTGTTTTTTTTTTTTTTTTAATTTCAAGTATTTTTTTATTATCATCCAACATAGGGTTAACTGGATATGAAACTTTATAATTTGTTTTGTTTTATTTTTTTTTATAATTTTATCTATATCTCATGACTTAAATTGCGAGTTTTATAGATTAGTTGTGTTGACTCGAGAATTGTTTTTGTCATTTTTTAAATTAATATTTTTGATTGATTAAGAATTTAACTTCATAATTATTTTTTGATTTGTTTTTTATGAGATTATCACGGTCTTATGACCCGAGTAACGAGTTTTACAAGCTAGCCATGTTGACTCAGTTTTATTTTTCTTTTTTTAATTGAATATATATATATATATATATATATATATATTCTATTTCATCCTTCAAAATCATATTAATTGGAAATTAGAATTTATAATTTTTTTTGATTTACTTTCTATGGAGTTATTCTAGTCTTTTGACCCAGTTTTAGCAAATTAACCTATGTTGACTCAAGTCTTTTATTTTTTTTAGTTTAATCCTTAAACTTTAGGTTAATTAGAAATTGGGCTTCATAATATTTTTTTTACTTGCTTTCTATGAGGTTATAACGGTCTTATGACTTAAGTTGCAGGTTAGGCCGGTTGACACATGATTTTTTTTTATCTATTTATTTTATTTTGTCCTTCAATATTGGGTTGATTGAGAATTAGATTTTATAATTTATTTAGATTTGTATTCTATGAGCTTATCTTGGTCTCATGACTTAGACCATGGTTTTAGTCGGTAGACTTTAGTGTTTTTTATGTTATTTTTTAATTGATTTTTTATATCATCCTTCAACTTTGAATTGATTGAGAATTGAGATTCATAATTTATTTCTATTTGCTTTCTATGGGATTATCTCGCTCTCATAACTTACGTTTGGTAGATTAACTCGGGTTGACTCAACTCATTTTTTTAATTGAATTTTATTTTCAATTTCATCATTTAATATTGAGTTGATTGAGAATTGTGTTTAATATTTTTTTTTAATTTTTTTATAGGGTTATTAGGATTTCATTTTCATGACCTGAGTAGCGGATTTGACAGGTTAATCCAAGTTAATCCGAGTTAATTTAATATATTTTCGTTTCAATATTTTAAAAAATATGTCGTCTAAATTTTTTTTTAGTCAAATTATATTTTTATCGATTGTGTGGTTGTCTTTGAACTTATCAAGTTAACTAGGTTATATCATGGTCAATCTCTACTTAGTTTTTTTTTTCCTGCTAAAAAACATATTAATAATATCTATATATATATTTTTTACATCAAATTTTTATTTATCTAGCGCAATAAATTATTTAGCTGTTTTCTAAACAATGAATCAGTAGTCTAGTTATCAACACTACGGCTTTGGAAGTTTTTATGTTTATTTATCTTTTTTATACAGAGTCTTTGAAAGTTGGAATGTCAAGATTTAAAATCACCTCCAATAAATTTAATCCAAGAAAGTGCATGCATGGTGTTTGCTTGCAGTCTAAAGTATGAACCTTGCAACTTCATAATACATATGAAAGTACAACTATAGATTGCTTTCTGTGCTACAGTGAATGAGAGATTTTCTGGAAATTCCCTCAACCGTGTGTAAAATAAAAGAGAATATATAGGGTTTGTAAGGCACTCTTTTTCTGGACCTAGGATATTATATTTCTGTGAAACATTTTTCACATCCCTGGCTTCGCAGCACCCACCCACCCCCCCACACACACACACAAACACACACACACACACACGCATATATACATGGCTTTGATTTTCTAATAAAGCCACGGCATTCATGGTTCCTCAGAGAAGAAGTTATCCGATCCCCTCTTTTAAAAGAGCTTTCACTGCCTTCTCTGGCCCCTGCATTTTAAGGAAATTCGTCTTAGCCGTTTGTCCTTTCAAGATAACATGTAACTGCACAAATTATGAATCGTCTCTGTGCAAATAAAATAAGACAAAGTGAAGAAATTAATGAAAGTTAATTGGGGCATGCAACCTACAAGACGCTTGTAATTCTCCTGACATGCATATCCTCGTTTCTTCTTCCTCGAAAGATATGGGATTTGAGCCTTTCAAGACCAGAAAAAAAAAAAAGAAGAAAAGAAGAAGAAGAAGGTATCCATTACAATCTCTAAGCATGTCTCCATGCACAGATGTATACACATTAGCAATTGCAATGCCATTAAAGCTAGCATTCAGCAAAAGAAGCTGTAAATCCAGAGAAGTATCCTAGCTAACTTGCTTGATCAGTGAATCTACATACATTGCAATAATCAAAGCACATAGATCCTACGCATACACTACAAATTCTGTTCTGTTTTAAACACTAACAAGTAATATCATCCCTAAATTTGTCAAAATACGCTCTCTTTTGCCTTCATATCCGGCTTTATCCTAAGTATTAATTAACACGTCAGTGTGTTTTAATCCATTTTTATTTTTTACGAGGATAGATTGGACAACAATTTTTGAAATGATTTAAAATAAGAATGGTGATATTGCAATCTTTAAGAATCTTGAAGACCAAGTTATTACATGGTCCATCAATATATATATGTAACTTATCCTAATTCTTTTTCTACGTATATCAGGATTACAATAAATGTTTTTATAATAGAAAAAAATTACCCGAACTCCAAACATCTTTGATGAGCATGCTTGAATCTTAAGTCTCAAGGTGCAAGGCATTTCATATTTCACATTCAAAGAAAACAGGCATTCAACCCCACAATCTTTAGATTTACCGACGGAATTTTCCGTCGGTATTTGTACTATCATTCCGTTGGTAATTAATTTACCAGTGAAATTACCGACGGAAATGCTCCGTCGATGAATCTTTCATAGGTAATTTTTTTTCGTTGGTAATAAAAAAATATTATTACCGATGGATTTAAAAGACGCGTAAAAAAAATTATCCGCTTCATTCCGTCAGTATTTCCCTCGAAAAAATATTGTATGTAATTCCGTCGGTAATTATTTAAAAAGATTTAAAAATATCCATTTTATAAAACTTTAAAATAATTAAATTAATATAAATCAACACTCTATAATACTCAAAACACTTGGAAAAAAGAAGAAGAAAATCATATGAAAAAAAAATCCAACAACAATATTCATATAATTATTAAGAACAAAAAAAATTAAAAAAAAATAAAATATAGTGAAAAAAACACAAAAAAAGAAAAATCTTACCTTAATGTGGTTGCAAGTGAAGCTAAGAAGAGAAAAAAAAAATCGTAAAGTATATTAATTAAAAAAAACTGAGAAGAAAAAAGAAGAAAAGAGAAGAATAAATACCTAAGCATAGAGGAGAAGAGAAGGAGCTGAGGAGGGAAGAGAAGAGAAGAGAAAGAAATGGATATTGATGTTTTTTACATATGGAGAAGAAGAAGAAGAAGAAGAAGAAGAAAGGAGCCCCGTCAGTTGCGAAAATATGGATTCTAGGCTTTATATTGGGGTGTTTTACTGACGGACAATTAATGATTAATATTTTTAATCATTTCGTCTGTAATATTTAATTTAAATTTTTAATTTAATAAATTGTTTTCAGAAACCGTCGAATATCACCGATGACTTTTCAAT
Organism: Populus x sibirica; assembly: GCA_019202695.1. Lineage (NCBI taxonomy): Eukaryota > Viridiplantae > Streptophyta > Magnoliopsida > Malpighiales > Salicaceae > Populus > Populus x sibirica. The sequence continues at coordinate 649,825 of JAGMVL010000053.1, forward strand.
TCATCAGTGATTTCGTCTGTAATATTTAATTTAAAATTTTAATTTAATCAAATTTTTTTAAAAAACCGCTAAATAACACTGACGACTTTTCAATCCGTCGGTGATTTTGTCTGTAAAAAACAATAATTAACAGTGCAATTGGGAAGTAAACAGTTTCAGAGCGCTCTGGAAAATACCGACGGAATTTTCAGTTGGTGATTCCCTTTGTAATTGACTTAATGTAGTGTTCACAGTTTACCAACGAATTTATCGACGGATTTTACCGAAGGAATAAATTCCGTGGTAAAAATGGCACGTCATCGTTTTTTTTTTTGCTTTGTTTTAATTAGTTTTTTTCCCACTGTAATTCCCTCGGTATTTACCGAGGGAATATTTCCGTCGGTAAAATTCGTCGGCAATTTACCAATGAAAATATTTTTTTGGTATTTTCATTTGTATTTATCAATTTTTTTGGTAGTGTATTATTATTATTATTATTATTATTATTATTATTAATAATAATAAGAATAGTGTTACAATAATTATTAAAACAATGTGTGAGAAATAAATTCATGTACTGTGTAGAGGGTACTCCTTTTGATGTCATGAAATATAGTTTTAGAGTTACTCCATGACCGGGATAGTTCCATCTTAACTAGTAATCGACAAGCCAAGTTCGGGAACCTGACAAGTACCAGATTAAAAAATGGCAGTCCATATATCTTCAATTTAAACCAACCAACGTCTCTCAAGAATCGATGGCATATATATATATATATATATATATATATATATATATATATATATATATAAAGTTTCATGTAATTTTATGAATTTTGTTTTACATGAATATGGTGAATAATTGTGACTGAAGAAGTTCTTTAAGTGGAAAGCATGAGGATTGGTTGTATGAACTAAATGCAATTTGGGTTTTAATCATTGTGTATGTAGGTACTAGCCTTGCATGGGAAACTCTATCAAAACTTAATTAAAGTGGATAAAATCCTTTGTTTTAATGAAAAATCCCTTATATGACTAATATACATGCGAAATATGTGTGTGTGTGTTATGCATTGATTAGGAAGGGACTTTATAGTGTGCAAATTGCGTTTGTGTGTTGGTTGGAATAGTCTCTATATAGAGTATACTCTGTCCAAGGATATATAAACAAGAATTTCCCTATATGATTGTTTAATGTTTTTTAAATGATATGAAATATCAGGATGATAAATGTTCACACGATTTAAAGCATGATAATTTGTTTCGGTTATCTTGATACATTGTATTTTTTGTGTGTTAAAACATGTTCTACCATTAAATCAATGCTCAATTTTGCAAAATAGAAATCAATTTTATCCATTGAAAAAATATTGTAACACTAGAGATAAAGATGAAATTTAACACAGAAACAAAGAAACTATCTTTCCTTTCCTTTCTTATTATTCATGGCACACAGAAAAGTACAATTTAGTTCCTACAAGTTTTTACTTTTTCATTGTTGTTCCTTGATTTATAATAGGAGTGAGTAAAAAAATCGATAAATCGATTAAATCGAGAAAACCGAAAAAAAATAACCGAAAAAACTGAACCGAATTAACATATTAAAAAATTACAAAAAATTTCTGGTTCGGTTCGGTTTCTAAAGTCTGAAACCGATTGAACCGAACCGAAACGAACCGATTCAACCAGCCAACACTTAAAAAAAACAAGTATAAATAGGATGTTTTCTAACCCTAAATAACATTCAGCTGCCGCCCCCACCCCCCCTCCATCCCTTTGCTCTCTGCATATCTTTTCCCTCTCTTTATTCTTTGCATCTCTCCTCTTTGATTTTTCTCCCCTCCCTTTACTCTCTGTAAACTTAAAGTTGGCTTTATGGGGTGCATGCATAAAATTACTGAAGGATATTCTGATTCAAGCTCTGAACTAAAGCTCATTCTTTTCTCTATTGTACCCTCATCGGAGTGACAGGGAGGTATCGCCTTAACTCTCTTTCCGGACCTACTCATCGAAAGATGCCCAGGCTATTTGATAGAAGAAGCTTCAAATGCGCAGTTAGGACAAAAGGCTGTTTGCAAGAATAGGCTTTGGAACTTTATCAAAGGGAATGATTGGACAAAGAGAAGTCTGCGGCCTCTGGTTTGACAACACAGTGAGATCTGTAATCATGCTTGTACAATGCTTATGTTAGAAAAGTGGTGGTCAAGGGCTTGGCTCCTCTGGGTTGTGCTCCCCACTACTTGTGGCTACACAATAGCAGAAATAAATGGAGATGATGAGAAAAATCATAGGGATTTTTTTTGGGACTGTGAACAAATTTTGTTTGCAACTGGAATAATTTCGGTTTGAACTGGTTTGGAAGGGAAAAAAACTGAATCAAACTGAAATTAATTGATTTGAACCAGTTTTCGGTTCGGTTTGGTTCAAAAACTAAAAAAAAATCGGTTTGATTGTTTATTTTGGTCCAAAATTGGACCGAACTGAAAATGCTCAGCCCTAATTTATAAGGGCTTCACATTTTAGTCCTTAATTTCATTTGTTTTATATTTCAATCCCTAAAATTTCAGAAAATTGAGAGAAGCTCTAGAAAATAGAAAAGGAAAAAGAAAGTGGTAGGTTGATTACTTTCTAGCCACTAAAAGGCTGATCTTTGTGTCAACGAGTTCATATTGAAAAGAAAGGTTTAATGGAGGTAAGATTTTCCTTTGAACGTGTTGTGAAAAGTGTAAGAGGACCTATAAAGTCTTTTTTTATTCGACTGGATTTTGGTTTTTAAGGTCATTTAAGGCTTTTTTTTTTTAGATTTGAAATGGATTTGTTGAGGGTTTTGTGATGTTTTTGGTATGTTTTTAGGTGAAAATGAGTTGGAAATTTGGTTTATAAGAGTCTACAACTCGAAGTTGAATTTTTAGTGGTTGAAAAGTGAACTAGAAGATGACATGTTATTTGCTCATGCATGCAGGCGTCACATCATTTACTATTCTTTAAAAAATAAATTTGGACAAACAACACGTCGTTTGCCCGTTAAAAAACCAACCAAGCGCGTAGGCCTAACCTCCTAGGCACATGTGTGGCTTGCTTTTTCTTAGATATCCATCTGCATTTTTTTTTTAATTTTTGACAAAAAGATCTCTTTGAATCAATTTATTAAAATAATATTTAAAGAATTGTATAATTATGTCATTAATTTTTTTTTAAATATTAGGGATTTTTTATGATGATATTAGTGATTGCTTATAAATAATTATGTATTAGCCTAACAAGTAGAATTGTTTAAATAATTTGTTCATTAATATTGAATGAAAATGAAATATCTATTTAAAAAAACATTATTGAAGGTTTTTGTATAATTTTCTCAAATTTATTATTCTTATATTTTATTCATATAGGTGCATAAAAATGATCAATTTATATTTTTTTTATTGAAACTTGTTTTGTAACGACATGTTTTTTTATTAGTAGCATAATTCACTGAATTTATAAATTTAAATTTTTAATTTCAATGGAATTGCGTGTGGATATATATATTAGGTCGATCATGTTATATTGGATCAATTTATACTCGAATTAATTTAAAACTCCATCTGAACATCGGCCATATCAGCAAGTTAGTCCGAGTGTAATAATATTAAGAAAATATTTCGTGCATGACAACTAACTAATAACAACTAATTAATGAAGTTGTTGCTCAATTATACCAGTGCCTCTCTCCTTTCAAAAAAAAATAAAAATAAATCTTGAATTCAAGCCTATTATATATATATATATATATATATATATATATATATATATATATATATATATATATATATATATATATGCGCGCCACTCTAACAAACAACAATTGAATTTATAAATTTCTTCAAATAAAAACAATCTAATATTTATATTGCAATATATAGTTTTTTTCTACTATTTCCAAAATCATTAACTAAACACACACTTTAACCCCATCTACGAACCAAGTACACTTATAATTTCCTTTCGAGGTGACATCATGCTTGTCATTCTCCTTGGATGCAATGGAGAACATTTTTCAAATCTCATGACATAATATATAATCAGCTTCAAGAATGACCACGAAGCCTTGATTAAAAAAAAAAAAAAAAAACTTTTAATACAATCTCAACAGCTTTTCATTGACATCCTCATCTTATTTAACCCCTCTCTCCCCATCGCTCTCGCTCGCTCTCTCTCTCCCCCACCCCCTCCCTCTCTCTAAAGGGCACCTCGTCTTCGTTTCTGAGTTTTCAGTCCTTTGGCTTTGCATGCGTTTTCTTGGGATTCTGTGCTCAGTTTCTGCCCTGCAGCTCCTTGAATCCCCGTTAGATCGATCCCCAGAAACAGACGGCAAAGATCAACGTAACTTTCATATAAGAAACTTAAAAAGATAGCAATGATGGTGATAGTTTAGTACCTTTCACATCACCTCTTATATTTACTCCTTTTGGCAACCTTTTCTTGATCTTGACAATCTTATAAAATACAAATACTATACTACTCACAATTTTCATGGCTGCTATCATCGGCGCCCTCTTATTATTCCACTTCATGACTCTCTTCTTTCCCCTTTAGCCCTTCATTTTTTTTCCCATCACTTTCCTGGAAAATCAAAGAAAACGAAAACTCTTTTCAAGAAAGGAAAAGCCGAACGTTCGTTCAAAATGAGTGAGAGTTTGTCTGATTTTTTCGAAGAAGTACAACCTGAATTTGGCGACACTACCTTTGATGGAGATGATCTGTTTGCTATTTTTGAGAGCTTAGACAGTGTAACAGATTTTCCGCCAGTGATTCCATTAGATGAAGTTGTTGCTAGCTCAAAAGAAAGCGAAGAAACGAGGCGGTTAGTCTCACAAAAGTCTTCATCTTCTAGTGCTTTGCAAGATTTTGATGAGACCAATAATGAGCTTGAAACTTCACCAAAAAGTAAGAGACGAAAGATTGCAGCTTCAGCAGCAGCCATAGCTTCTTCAGATCAGGAAGTGAACCCAGATGGGCAGCAACGTATATCTCATATTACAGTGGAACGGAACCGGCGAAAGCAAATGAATGAGCACTTGTCCGTGTTAAGGTCCCTCATGCCTTGCTTCTATGTCAAAAGAGTAAGTTTTTCACTCGTAGTATTGTTCTTCTCTTTTGATGTTCTGCTTCATCTTCCTTTACTCCTAGTGTTTTTTTTTTCCTGTCTTAATTTCTATCTTCTTGTTCTACTATGTTTAGGGAGACCAAGCATCAATAATTGGAGGAGTTGTTGATTACATCAATGAGTTGCAACAAGTTCTACAATCTCTTGAAGCCAAGAAGCAAAGGAAAGTTTATAGTGAAGTTCTTAGCCCTAGGATCGTTTCAAGTCCAAGACCTCCACTTAGCCCTAGAAAACCACCACTAAGTCCTAGACTTAATTTGCCCAATAGCCCAAGAACGCCACAACCATGTAGCCCTTACAAGCCAAGATTGCAACAAGGTTACATTTCTCCTACCATGGCCAACTCACTCGAACCATCTCCAACTTCTTCTTCCTCCTCCTCCATTAATGACAACATTAACGAACTCATCGCGAATTCTAAGTCAGCAATTGCTGATGTTGAGGTTAAGTTCTCTGGTCCAAATGTTCTATTGAAGACTGTATCTCCTCGGATTCCTGGTCAAGCTGTGAAAATAGTCTCTGCCCTTGAAGACCTTGCCCTCGAGATTCTACATGTGAGCATTAGCACAGTAGATCATGAAACTATGCTTAATTCCTTCACAATCAAGGTAAAAGACGTCACCTCCTCCAAATTTAATTTCTTCCACCATTTTAATTATCATTTGATATATAAGTTCAAATTAATAATGGAGAGAAAAAAAAGGAATTTATGCACCAAGTAGGTCTCTTAAATTAGATGTACGAAGACAGACATACCAATTCCTCTCATCAAGTTTCGCTCTCTCTCCCCCTCTCTCTGTCTTTGTTAGCGGAAGAAGTGGGAAAATATTTGTGAGCAGAAGTACATAGAATGTCACCTGTGAAGTGATTATTTATGTTTTTTTTTCGAAGAAATTATTATCTCATGTCCATGAATGGAAAGCTAATTTTATTTTCTTCTTTTTAATATTTCAACTTTCTTGGAAGAAAAAATAATTAAACAGTATTACGAATTAGCTACGCCTCAAAATGGTAGGATTGAATTGAAAAGGACATGACAATTCACTAATTAAATGTGGGATTTATTGTCGTAAAAATAGTAAATATATAATTGCCATAGTTGTATAGTAGTAATTTCATGTCTATTTGTGAGAAAGAACCTTATTGTACCATACACTTGTACTGACTTTGAAGTTAATTATTGCATGTCTCTCGAAACCCACAACATTAATTCAGCTGAAAACTAGGGTATCTTTGCAGCTAGCCGTTTGTCTTCATTGAGTTTGAATCCGCTAAGAATTTTGTTTATGTCTCCTTGTGCTAAATTAAATTTATATTTAGAGTAGCAGTAGTTTATTGAAGCTAATGATTGCAAGTTACTGCTTTTCTTAACAGATTGGAATTGAATGCCAGCTTAGTGCCGAGGATCTTGCTCAACAAATCCAGCAAACATTCTGCTAGCTAGCGTCCCCCCAGCCCCGACCTAGAAACTCTTCATCTCCTTCTTTAGAAGGGCAGCCGTGAAGAAGTTGAGGAGGGCATTTAGCAGCATTCCTGCATAATTAACTAATGTAATTGTAGAGAGGAGACATGACTTGTTGTAGCTTGCTAGCTAGGATATGACCTTTGTATTGCTCGAGTGTTGTCAATTTCTCAAACTTAATTTATTTCATTGTGCGAATTCAATTTCCATTTCATGGTCAAATCAAATTTCTTGTCTTTCTAGTAGTGTCTACTCACTAGTGTCTGCATATCTCCTCTTGCCCCTCGTGCTTTCATAGTTGATTGGTAGAGATGAAGAATTTTAGTACTCAAATGGTTTGATTTTCTCGAAACAAAAATCCAATCGTCAACATATATAGATTAATTCTTGATATGAATAAGATGATGTACGTCAATTTTTATAAATAGACGATTGCATTTTTGTTTCATATATATATATATATATATATATATATATATATATCCATTATTTATAACTTAAAATTGAGAGTACTTTGCAATATTGAGATTTCAATTTTCAAATTAGAATTCAATTCTTTCATATCTTGAAAAAGGTGAGAAATTTAAACAAGAGAGATGATTATCTAAGTAATCTAAACATTCAATATTGCATAGCCCCAGAAGTAATTAAGGTCCTCTCTCTTTCTCTCACCAAAACATTTCATCTTAAACCTCAATTTGTGCAAACATTTTTAATGATTTTTTCCTAGTTTTCATTTATATGGATGAGATTTTTATCATTGTTTTGTTTATTTTGTACTGTTCGAACTTGATTTTTTTCAGATCTGATTTGTAAGTATGATTATTTTTTGAACGAAAGTCTTATGTCTTAGGTTTTTTAAATAAAGATTTTGAGGTTTTATTTGTTATTGAGAGGGATTGACATTTATTAATAGTGTTGGGAAACCAAAGTCTTCCATTGTTGAGAGGGATTGACATACATCAAATGATCACTCTTTTAGAAGAGTACTTAATTAAGAATTTATATGGGTTACTTAACAAGAATATAACTCTTAAGGAATAAAAATAAATAAATAATTTCTTGAAGGTTAACCTTTTCAGACACAAATGCATTTAATTAAATTGACCTAATGTATCTCTTCAAATGTAATCATTATAGACACGTTCACTCACCCACCATGTAACATCAATGTAAAGGACTAAATTCTTCAAAATCTTCCTGGAAAAAAAGAAAAGGTTAATGCTTGACATACTATTTCTTTTGTATATGAAATGTCCATTCACTAATTTTTATTTTAATATCAACCATTTACTTTTTATTTTTATCATTTTTTTTATCCTCGTATCAGTTAATCTCATTAAAGCCGTTGGAAATTGACACATGTCATGTGCTCACAACATATATTTTTATGCTAATGTATATTTTGGTTCTTAGATTTTTTTTTAAAAATCTTATTTTGGCCACTATATTATTTCATCTTACAAATAAGTTCTTCATTGAATTATTTTTTTGTTATCATATTTTATAGTCATATACAATTTAGTTCCAAAACAATTTTTTTTTATATAAAAAAAGTTCCTACATGTGGTAATCATAAACTTAGGCAAAATTAGTCAAATAATTAAAAATGAATTGATGAATAAGGTAAGATTTAAGTGAATTTAAATAGGTATACCATTTTTTTTTAAAAGATCTCCTATGATATCACATATCTAATGTTGTAATTTTTTTTTCTTTTTAATTCATTTGCTTGATTTAAATCTAAAACAATTATCATAATAGGTATATGATATGATAATTTTTCCTTACCTTTTTTTTCCTAATATAATAGGCATACTATTTAAATTCACTCAAATCTTAACTTACCCATCAACCTATTTAAATTATTTAATTTTTTTACTAAGTTTATATTTGATATGCAGGGCTTAATTTTTTTTTTAAAATCATTCAAGGACTAAATTGTATATGACTGTAAATTATGATGACCAAAAAATCTTAACTAAGAAATTATTTGCAAGAACAAAATAATGTAGGGACCAAAATAAGATTTTCAAAAAAATCTAAAGACCAAAATGTACATTAGCAAAAAAATATACGTTGTGGACATGAGACATTCGACGTTAATGACACTAAGTGATCGGAGGATGTAAAAATGACAAAAATTATAAAGTTGGTATTTTAGATAATAGATAATAAATGGATCTTTCAAGACAAAATATAAAAAAAATACATGGATATATATTTAGCCCTAAAATTAGATGTGTCCTTCGAAGTTGCGAAGCGGCATGTTTGAGGGATGGAAACATGAATGGACCACTGGCCAAAACTTAGCGGGCAATTCTAAAATTTATTTGTTTGGGAAGTATTATGAATTAAAGACATGAACAGAAAGTACCTTTTTCTTTTAATCATTTGAGAAAAATAGGTATATTTATTAGATTTATATTTAATATTTATGGGTACGTATACTTTTGCTATATATAGTTTCAATTAATTCTCAACTCATCCCAAACTTATATATTGACAAAAAAATTAGCTTAAGAGCTTGGATCGCATCAAGTATATATGTAGGGTATTGGTCCCCTATAATCTTGGATAGAGATAGCACCAGGGGAGCTTGCCAGAAACTGCACGAATGCCTTAAAGGGTCATGGACCACAGGAAATGGCTCGCTTGCATTTGGAATTGAATTTGAAGGAGAGAATTTATTGTTCTTGTTCATATTTGTTTGAAAGAACTGTATACGGTTGTGCTGTCATCGGAGTGTAACCAGACCACCTTGGTGGCTCTAACTAGGCATCAATATTGAGGCTAACCAGACCAACTTGGTGGCTCTAACTAGGCATCATTGAGGCACCCCAAGCTGCAAGCTTGGGGCCTGGTCAGGCCTTGCACAAATTCTCTTTAATGGCCAGTCCAAGGGGATAAAGAAAAGGCTAGTTGGACCCAAGTTCGTTTTGTCCTGCTGGCTGGGGGGGGGGGGGGTGTTTAACTCCCAGACAACAAAAGAAAATGATTGGGGTTTTGAATTTAAGAGTAAATGATAGTTGTTATAGTTTAACAAAACTAATTGATGAATTAATCCTCATAGTATTGGAAACTATATATTTAGTCCCTATGTTGCTCAATCTGTTTATAGCTTAGTCCCTATATCGATTCCATGTTCTTTTTCAAGTTACTCTTTTTTTTTTTTTTTTGAGAAATAGAGCAGAGGAAAGAGAAGAAGATATATAAGATGGGAAATTTGACTAGGAAAAGGGTGTTTTTTTTAAAAAAAACTTAAAACAACTAAGTTAAAGATATATAGTCAATGCTGGCCTCCTCAGTAATATATATTTAGTGCAGGGAGTAATTGATTAGTTTAATGAAACTAAAGCGATTAATTTATAATTAACTACATATTTAATTTGTGAATAAATTGTATATAAGGGTACCAAATAAAAGAACAAAAAATAGATTAGTTATGGATTCTTATAGTTAAATACTATAGAACAAAGGCCAAGTTATTTAGACAGCACAGAATTAAAATCTTGAAACTACAGTCTTAAACTACCGAAAATATACCGAGTGCAGTATACAAATAATTCAATTTAAATTATAACCAAAGGATGCACTTGCACACCCTTAATAATGGTTGCGGATACTTAAGAAGTAAATCACGCAATTTAAACGAAATTAAGTTTACTAGAACCCTAAGGAAATTAATACCAATATTATGATAAGACTCAGACTTGTATTGCAAGTCTGAGCCAATTTAGAGTCTGGCTCGACGAATCATTAGGATGTTCCATTGACTCGGAGCTAGCTTGATTCGGATCAATGAAAAAACTTAATTTTTTTTAATCAAAATAACAAAGCAATTTCAAGGGTTTTTCTAAAAAGAATTTCAAAGCTTGGGTTAACTCTAGCGTGCAGGTCAGCCCATCAACCTCGAATTGTCTTAGAATTACGATTACAAAATTTGTAACAAACGTTTTTCCTGAGCACCTAGCCTTGGCTAACAGAGGCTTAGCAAATGTTGCTCTTGACGCTTACAGAAACACATATCTAAAAGACAATAGCTCATTCCCTGCTATTAAGTCATCTTCTCGATAAACATGCGAGATATTACCTCAAATCATGCCTCCATGGATACGAGACCGTGATGCACGAGACTAGTCTACCAAGCCCTTTGAGCTCTCGGTGCGACCGCGGAGCCTCCTCGAAGCGATCAAAGAAAACAACGAAATGCTAGAAGCAAAACAAGGAAACTGAAACTGTTGCAAGCTAGTGGTAGTGTAGCCAGCACTACCGAGAAAGGTGTCTCTTCTGATTCCCTCAATTCAGGAATTCAACAAGGAAATGTTCGGTTTGAAGCAGCCTACAAGGATAATCAGGCTGATGGTTTTGATAGAGTCAAGGAGACTCGAGAAATGTTACATGACACAGCGGCTCTGGGATTGGGAATCTACCAAGATCTTATAGGGTATGAAGAGGGAGTTCGGGGGAACATTGACAGAGAAGTAGACGAGTGGACATCAGCCAATCAACTGTAAGTTCCTCACCCTACTAAGTTTGATCAGTCTTGGTCTTGCTATATCTATGAATATCTTTGCTGTTGTGGGTTGGGTATGTTGAACAAACGATATTCCATCCGGAATAGGTTGCTCAACAATAATGTTGGCATCTGCTTTCTATTAGAAACAAAAAAAGATAACCGCTGCGATTCCTTCATCGAAAACTGTGGAATGTTGTAACTCGTTAAATGGGCTTTTCTAGAGTCTCGTTGGCAAATCGAGAGGGATCATAGTGTTGTGGGATAGCTCTATATTTGAGGTTAATTCCATAGAATTTGGGGGCCAATGGATCAGCTTAAGCGGCAAACATGTTAATTCTTCCTTTAACCGCATGGTAGTTGGTGTATATGCTTTGCATCTTCTCGTGCAAGACCGTGCTAAGCCGTGGGAAGACATCACCACTCTGAAGTTTGCCTTTGAATTACCAATGGTTGTGATAGGTGATTTCAATGAAACTCTTCATGCTCATGAGAGAAGTAGCGGCTATATTAATCATTCAGTGGTCATTTGCTCTCCGTAAATTCCTATCCGATTGTGCTCGATTGAATTCAAACTGCGGGCGGCCGTTTCACTTGGTTTAGGGGGGTTCCATGAGTCAGTATCGATAGGGCCTTTGCATCTCCAGAGTTCCACCTTCAATTTCCATTCTTATCACTGCCGCTACCCTAGGGGGATGTCTGATCACTGTCAATTGCTTCTTCAGACACCAAAGGTTGATTGGGGATGGAAGCCTTTCCGCTTCCTTAACTGTTGGTTATCACACCCTTCATTCTTAGCTGATTTTCAGATCCTCTGGTCTGATAGCTGCAAGGAATTTCCAGGGGACTATAGATTGGTAAAGAAACTAGGAACTTTGGGGAAAAAACTGAGACAATGGAACAAATCCACTTTCGGTAATCAAAATACAAAACTTGAAGACATTCAGAACTCCATCATAACCATCGAAGATATAAGCGAGGTGCGCCTCTTGTCTGAGTCTGAAAAAACAAAGCTTAAGAATCTGAACTCTGAGCTTTGGGAGGTTAGCAGGAAGGTTGAGGATATTTGGAGACAGAAATCTCGCCAAAATTGGTGTAAAATGGGGGATAAAAACACCCGTTTCTTCCACCTTTCGGCAAGTTTGAGGAATGGCCGCAACCACATTAGCAAGATTGAACTGAATGATAGATTTTTAGTCTCTCCAAATGACATCAAAAAGGGTGCTGTCAACTTCTTCTCAACTCTGTTTGCCAAGCCACAATGCAAAATAATTGAAATGGAAGGCTCGGGATTCTCTAAAATCTCAGAAGCAAAATCAGTTTGGTTAGAAAGATTACCTTCATTGGAGGAAGTGAAGCAAGCTGTATGGGATTGTGACGGTTCAAAAGCCCCCGGTCCTGACGGGTTCACCTTCTCCTTCTATAAAAAGACATGGAATCTTATCAGCTCCGACATCTTTGTGATGGTCAAAGAATTTTTCAGAACAGGTAAATTACCAAAGGGGATTGGCTCATCCTTTGTAACGTTGATTCCAAAGACTAAGGGGTCGTGCAAATTCTCCCAATTTCAGCCGATTAGTTTGATTCATGGGTTATATAAAATAGTGGCAAAACTATTGTCCACTAGGCTCAGAAGCGTCTTGCCAGATGTGATAAGTGTAAACCAGTCTGCTTTCATTGCTGGGCGTCAGATTCTAGATGGGTTCATGATAGCAAACGAGGTTGTCCATGCTATTCGCAGCAAAAAGGACCACGGGTTTTTGCTAAAGGTAGATTTTCATAAAGCCTTCGACTCGATTTTGTGGGAGCATATCGATTCTACTATGGGCTATATGGGTTTCGGCTCTCATTGGAGGAATCTGATTTCTGAATGTTTGTCCACATCTAAATTAGCCATCCTCATAAACGACTCTCCTAGCAGAGAATTCGGTGTGGAGAGGGGTCTCAGGCAAGGGGACCCCCTCTCTCCTTTCCTATTTGACATAGCAGTTCAAGGGCTAACAATTTTATTCAACGGGGCATCGATTCGGGTTACTTCAAAGGCTTGCAGACTTTTCCGTGGCATCACATAACCCATTTGCAATATGCGAGATGACACTTTGATTTTCCCGCCAAATGATTATTCCTCTCTTCTGCATGCCAAGAGGATCCTTCGCTGGTTTGAGATCATTTCCGGACTGAAAGTTAATTTCTATAAGAGCTCACTTATAGGAATTAATTTGGACAACGAATACACTTCAGGTCTGGCTAACGCAATTTTCTATCGCAGTGACACTTTCCCAGTCACATACCTTGGGCTGCCTCTTGGTGCTAACCCAATTAGGCTCTCCACTTGGAAAACGGTATTGTCAACAATCAGAGCAAAGTTAAGCAAATGGAAAGGGAAGTTTCTGAGCATGGCTGGGAGAATATGTCTTATTAAATCTGTCTTAAACTCTCTACCTCTATACTACATATCTATTTTTACTATGCCAAAGGGCATTACAAAGGCTATATCCTCCATCAATCGTTGTTTTCTCTAGAAGGGCACCTCAAATTCACATGGTATTTATAAGGTTGCTTGGCACAAGGTAATTAAGAGTAAACCCCTTGGAGGTCTCGGGTTGGGTTCTATTCACAGCAAAAATCTGGCTCTGATGTTTAAATGGCTCTGGAACCTTGATAAAAGAGTGGTAGGAGGTTGGCAAGATCTTATCCTACGAAAGCACCGGCCATACTTCGTAAATGGCCTTCCTGTGTTTGCGGGCTCTTTATCTCCAACTTGGTGTGGCATGGTATACGCAATTTCCTTAAATCACAAAGCATATCCGCTCCCCTCCAATCCAATGTCGGGTTCAAGGTGGGTGATGGGAGAAACATCAGGTTCTGGTCTAATTCCTGGCTAGGCCACGCAGCCCCTCTCCAGTTCATGTTTCCTAGGCTTTACAACCTCTCCCTGCAGCAATCTTTAAGCATTGCAGAAGTTCATAACCCAAGTGATAACTCAATCAATCTTTCTTGGAGAAGACCCCTTCGATCCCGCGAGCTCGCATGCGGGAAAGCTTGATAGCGAAGCGGAACGTGGTCTAGTCTTCTCTGATGGTGAAGACAGCAAGATTTGGAAATCCCACAGCTCCAACGTTTACACAGTCTCATCAGGGTGCCATCTTCTTGATGGTTTAATTGTTTCAACAAACCTTCACTCCCCTGCTCTGCTTTAGAAAGGGTTTGCGCCTCCGAAAATAGATGTGTTCATATGGCTTCTCCTAAACGGCAGTGTTTGCACAAAAGATTTCTTAGCTAAGAGAAGAATCATCAATTATGAGGAAGCTCTTTGCCCTTTCTCGCTACAAGGAGATTGAGACTATACATCATCTCTTCCATCTACGTCCTACATCTTGGTCTCTTTGGGGTAGACTCTTTAGTTGGTTTGGGTGTGTAGGCTGTCTGCCAAAAGACCCAAATCATAACCTTCAGGAATGGTCCGGCCTGTTAAAAGGAAAATTTCAACGTCAAGCACTTACCCTTCTCGTAAAGGATTATCTTGGTCAATTTGGATAGCGCGCAACAATATGATCTTCGACTCCAAAACTCCGGACTAGGATGTGATTTTTGACCTCACCTTTCATCGGTTGGCCTTTTGGTTGAAGTCCTCGTTAAAAATTTCGGTTACACGGGCTTCGATCTTTATAGAAATCCTGAATGTATCATGAACTGGACTAACTAGTCGGGGTTGTAAATTCCTCGCTCTCTTTATGTTTTAATTCCCCCCTGTAATCTTCCTTATTGCAGCCCTCATCTTCTTAATGGGGTAGCCTTATTTATAATATTCTCGATTACTATCAAAAAAAAAATTATCCTTTTCACTCTCTTGAATTAATAATTAGTACAAATTGTGATCACTCACCATGTTGCCTAAAGTAACCGAAGATGCTTAAGCAATCTTCACTTTATTTGATGCCTACTAATGGACTTAAGAGAGGAATCCTGAGTTATCAAATGTAAAGTTTGGATCAAATTCAACATTCCCAAATGGGAAATCTAATCCAACAGTAGGGGAGGTAGTAGTTGAAGTAGCGGAGAGATGATATCGAGAGCTCGAGACTCGGAACTTTGAAAATTCTGGTTCCCTCCAAACATATGTTGCATAGAATTTGGAGACACAGAGTAATAGTTTGTTGCGAGAACCTGAAGGGGATATAAATGAAGGTGAAAAAGGCCCCATGAAACTTTTTTCCACCACAGAAGGAGAAAACACAAAATTATTTTTAGGCCTGACATTGGATGTTGAAGGGATCTGGAATGAATTGGCTGGAAATGTTTGTTGATCGTGAGAGTCTAAGTCTTCAGCTGTGACTCTAAGTTCTCTGCGAAAGTTCAAGAGTAGCTCTTATGGACGTGGATTATTTTCTTTGTGGGGTTGAAGTTCTACGTATTACATATTCTTGATTTTCTTGGGGTCGTGAAAGGGGAAGCTGCAAATGAGAGGCTTGAGTGCAAGTGTGACTTCCGGCTGGATCTTTATCGGATCTTTACACTTGCTTTGTGGCTAAACAGCCACGGACATTCTGACGAGTGCATCTATAATATCCTCTGCAAGCACAAATAATCCTTTTGTTATGAGAAAATATAAAGCGTTTGAGTGTTGCGAGCTATTAGAAATTAAAGAAAGAAGCCTAGGGGGCCATAGTTAGCAATTTCCAATTAACAAAGGGTTCCCCTCAACTATTTCGAAGAAGAAAAATGAAAAACTACTTTGGAGCTTTATTACAAGTCCTCCACGTACGAAGGGAGGGAGCTATACTGTTAGGTGGTCATCATAGAAGGTACACTCTACAAAGCATGTGCTTGACCTGAAGAAGGAAAGGGAAAGGGGGATTGTTTGCCCCATTACTAGGACATAGTCACAGATGTGTATGAGAAAGGGACTGCTATGTTTTGCAAGTGAATCTAGGTAGAGAATGTCATTTAATTAGCACTCTTTCTATATTCAAAAAAACAAAAAAAAGGAAACCATTTTAGATCAATTACATGATTCTAAATGGGATAAAGGATGGCACCTTTGATATTTGGCTCTTACAATATCTTTATGCCCATGCCTTTTTATGCTAGTCCGAACTAGTAATTAAATATCAGTTAGTTAGTCTGATTCAAGCCGGATTTATAATTGAACTAACAAGATATTGATTTGATAAATCTTAATTGATTTGGTTAGATTTTTAATGGTCTATTTAACCTGGTCCAACTTGATTGAGTCAACAGCCAAGGAAAAAAAAACAAAACGTTGTCGTTATAATAAAAACGATTGATCTAGGTTGACTTAATGATTCATGGATTGACTTAATAACCCCATGTTTTTTTTTTCAAATTAGTCCCTAGATCGTGTTTGACATCTATTGATGCAGACCTCTTAATCACATGGTCAAGCAACTTTCAATGAAGTAAATAACAACCCGGAAAGTAAAAAATCAAGTTTGATAGAATCTTGATCAAGAGGTAACCCGATACTTAAGAATTAAAGGTATTGAAAAAAGACTTAGACCCATAGATAACCTTGTATCTAAAAACCCTAAGTATGTGAATGATGCCACAAAACCAGTTAATCTTTGATAAGTCAGTGTACAATCTTTGTACATGTAAAGAAAGGTTGTTTTGCCATAAATAAACAAAATGAAAACTCACATTTATTCTCCAACTTGTTGATGAAATTTACAACTAAAAAAAAACATGATATGATTTCCTCTAACTAACCCTAATGGACCTCTTTTGGGTTGCAAGCTAATTGATCCTTTTTGAATTGCAAGTTAATGGGCCTAAACTAATAATCAACTAACATAAGTTCAATAATAAAATAAATCCCTAAACAATGTCTAATAGGCCGAAACAAACCCAAATTAAAAATAATTATTCAACATTAAATAAATAAAAAAATAGAATAATAAAAACAAAGTCTTCATGCTAAAATTCTTCTTGTAGCTAGAATCTTTAATTTTCGCATGTTCTTAGCAGATTTTCAGTCATAACTTCAAACACGTTATTCTCTCTCTAACGGATGAATTAGTGGACTTATCATATATGGTTGGAAAGCTTGAGATGTCTTGTTTTTATTCAAATTTGAATAGCAAAAAATTTTCATTTGTAACTACACATATGTCATAAATACTACACAAAGATCTAATTTATATTTGATAAGATTTATCTAGTAACTTCGACTCTCTAAAATAATATTTTTTTAAACCTCATTTGATCTGAAAATTTATCAAAATATACTTTATGTATCTAATATTTTTCTGTAAAATTTCAGCTCATTTCAATGTAGAGTTTGACAAGCACGTTGAGATGGACCTGAAGTTGTTTAGCCATCTCCATCGACCCCTAGTGTTAGCTCATTTACAGGATTCTTTTGCTCCCGGTCTCTCATGTTAGCCATTTATAATGGCCGCAAAATGTAATACAGAGATGACTTGCCTAACCGGGGACTAACTCGAAGAATGGCCTGGGGACATGAACCCGCAAAATGTAATACAGAGATGACTTGCCTAACCGGGGACTAACTCGAAGAATGGCCTGGGGACATGAACCCTAATACTGCAGCAGTATCCATACGAAAATTCTAGCCATTGATTTCTCTCTGCACTTGTATTCATGGTTTCATCTTTCTGCAGAACACCCCCATAATTCTTTGAAGGAACAGGATAATGACTTTCATATTCCAACATAAGTAAACCAAATCTCACTGAACCATTAAGTAAAAGAAAAGCAAAATCTCACTTTCATGTTTCACTGATATTACAGATTGGCCTTGAAACTATTAGTCCATTTCAATCGCACAGCAACTTCATCTCTTTCTAATCAAATCCAATCTCAACAAATTACTGTATATAAACCTGCAAAGGCCATAAACATTGAGAGCCACTAAATATAAACAAAACGGAAAACTTCCTGCCCAGTTATCCTATCAAGCTATTAATCAAAGAAAACCCTGTTTTTGAATCCTGAAATAACCGATAATCCCACATCAAACCTAATACATATTCCGGACCAAAACAAGCGGAAACTAAATAAAAGTAGCCAACATTGAGTGTGACAAAGTACGGATTTTATTTTTTATTTTTTTGTTTTATCTAAAAACCATAGTTTTAAATTAACAAAAAACTATAACTCCTTGTAAACTCATGAAATTATTCATTGTAAGAATGTAATGATGAATTTACCTATTTAATCATGAAACATTTGAGCTTGGCATTTGTGCTCAGCATGGTCTTTTCACAATAATTCAATTGTTATTTCCAAACTATGTGAGGCTAGATTAGTTTTTTTCCTATTTTTTTTTTTGCATGGTTAAATAACATAGTTACTCCTAGAATAAAATAAAATTAAATTTCATTTAGAGGCTTTTAAGTCTTTTAAGATTTTTAGCAAAATAAAATTACTTAATTACTTAAAAAAAAATCTATTAAACTATCTTCTAAAAGCTTTTTGTCATTTCATCGTGGTTTGTTGGTTAATATCAAGTTGATTTAAGGGTATTTTTTTTATTTGAATAAATATTATTAAAAAGAACTTGATGGCGTGTTTGTGACATTTAACATTTTTCATTATAATGGTGTAATGAAGGATTTGCCGCGTGCGTGGCATATAACATCTTTCGTTATAATGGTGTAATGATGGATTTGCCCTTCAATCAAAAAACCTTGGAACTTCAAAATGTGGGTAGTATTGTCCTTTCACCATAATTCAATTGTTTTTTTTTCAAATTATGTAGGACAAATTAGTCTTATTAGTTTTTTTTCACAATTAAATGACTTAGTTACTCATAAAATGAAAAACAAATTAAACTTACATTCATAGGCTTTTTAGCGTTTTCAATTTTTTAGCACCATAAAATTACTTATTTACCCTTAAAGAAAAAATCTACTAAACTATCTTCCAGGGGCTTTTTCATCCTTTCATAATGTTTTTTCAGTTAATATCAAGTTGACTCAAGGATTTTTTTTAGTAAATATTAAATATTATTAAAAAACAAACTGGTACATGCAATGCACGCGTCAACAAGTGAGCTGCCCATTCGCTCTTCGTGCAACGCGTGTAAGGTTGTTCAGTGACCAAACACTGCATTCTACAATAGCATTTAAATCGTCTCGATGTCCTTTTCTTTTCTTTTTCCTTTTCCTTTTCTTTGTTTCTCTCTTCTCCTTGATTTATGCACCTACCTTTCAAAGTTTCAATATAGTCCTTCAATTTTTTATTCTTTTAGTTTGTCCATGTTCTTTTTATTACTATTTGTTTTATTTTAAATAATTTATAAAATTAAAATTCTTTTTCAATTTTATCCCCTTTAATTTTTTTCATCATTCAAATTCGATCACTATTTGTTTCATTTGACATATTTTATAAATTGTTTTATATATATATAATTTCATCCTGCTTAATTTTTTCCCTAACAAATTTAATCTCCATTCTTTTTATTACTATTTTTTTTTACTTTGACAAATTTTGTAAATTGGTATTTTTTTTCTTATTTTATTATTCAACATTAAATTAGTTAGGAATTGAGTTTCTTTGTTGAGCTTAGGTCTAAGATTTCACTGGTTGAGAGTTTTAAAGATTAATTCAAGTTTAGAAGTTTTGCTCAGGTTTGCTTGTTTTTTTTTCTTTTTTTAAAACTCATGTTTTTCAGTTTCATTCCTCAACATTTATTCAATTAGAGATTGAGTCATGTTATTTTTATTTATTTGCTTTTTATAGGATTTTTCACTAATTTTGAAAATAATCTGGGTTATCTCGGTTCTCTTTATTTGTAGTTCTTTGTTGAATTTGTTTTGGAAAAAATTTTAAATTGATTTTTTTTCGATTTCATCATTTAATATTAGATTAGTTGAGAATTACTTTTTTTTTTCTAGTTCCATCCTTCAAGGTTGGAGTTTTTTTTACATTGGGCTTCATGATTTTCTTAAATTTTCTTTTTATTCTTTTATCCTGCTCCCATCACTTCGATTGCGGGTTTGACATGTTAACTTAGGTTCACTCGAGTTTTTTTAGGATAATTTTTTAAAATTTAATATTTGTTATATTTTATTTTTAAAAATAGAATTGTTTTAGAATTGAGTTTTGTAATCTTTTCAGGTTTTGTTTTTATTGAGTTATCTCTTTATCATGGTAGGAGTCATAAAGTTTGGTTGACTTGCTTGTTGTTTCTTTGGTATTTTTTTTAATTGATTTTTTTGTTCAAATTCATCTTTTTATGTTAGATTTGTTTGAAATTAGACTTTGGTTTTTTTTTATTTGCTAATCCTGATTTGATGACCTGGCCTGTATATATGACATGCTCACTTAGGTTGGCTTAAGTTGATTTTTTTTTAATTTCTTTTTTTTTTCATTTAATTGGTTGGAATCTTTAGCTTCATTGTCTTTCTTGTTTCGGTAATTGTTCTTATTTTTGTAGGTTTTCATGATTATTTTTTTGTTAATGTAGTTAATTTACTATCATTGTCTATTCTTTTATTATTTGATTAAATTATACCAGTGCTTTTGGTCGAGTCTAGTTATGCTCAAGTCGTGTTTTTTTTTTATTTTTTAAAACATGTTTGAATTATATAAATAATTTTTTAACTAGTTAAAAAAATATTTCAGCACACAACATAGCACATGCCCACAAATCTAGTTGATTAACTATAAGAATTTGCTTCTTTTTGCTATCTCAAAAAAACATGTAAGGAAATTGATTCTGAGGTAAACATTCATATATATTTTTTGGAATTTACAAAATTAGATTAATGACAAGGATTCATTGTCTCTTAATCTTCGCACAAATTAATTTGCTTCTAAATTTTGAAATATAACACTTTTAAATGGTCACAAAGAAGAAAGTAACGTGTAGAGTCCCCCTAGACCACCACAAATTGTCAACGTCTTCCATCCAATCAAAACCACTTACGTGTAACAAACATCATCCAAGAATTTCTTACAAAATTTCTTCTCTTCCACTCCATACTTCCACATAGGTCCACCATAGATTCCTGCTTCACCTCACGCCACGTCACCCCTTGACTTAAATGACCATGTCCACTAACATACCTGGATACTCCCTAACCGTTGATTAGAATGACCCCAATTTTCTAGCCGTTGATTATTAGGAAAAGTAACTAGTGGACACCATAATTGATGTGCTAATGTTAAAATTTGACAGTTTTTTATATTTCTGTTACTTGTGTTTCTAACAAGACTTGCCAGTAACTAGACGGGAAGATTTTGTGCCAGCCAACTCTTACAGGATACTGCTGCTCTGTTCACATAGGTAACTTCGATTTTTATGTATTAGAATGTTTTGATCCTTGTAGTTTCTTTATGAGATTTCTTGTTTCTTGTGTTTTATCCTCGCATAGTTATTGCAAATTAAAATGTTGTTGCTGTGTTTGATGTTTTATTGGTGATGGCATTGATGATATTTTGTATATACTATAATTATCCCTAGAATGCTTAGCCCGGGGGTAAGTGGGGTGTTCTTTGAGGTTTTTTTACTGATGTTGTAATGGTGATTCGGAACATTTGTTGGAAATTCTGAGACCTTTCAGCTGGGGTTATATTTCTTGATTTGCATCCGTTTATTTACTGCTAAATTTGAATGATCAGAATTTGTTGAAGGTTACATAGATGTCAATGGAAATTTAGTTTTTGATGGTTCATATTCTTCTTGATGTTTGTGATCAAAACAGAACTAGCCATTATGCATACAAATAATTGGTCGGTTCACTCAAATTGATGATTTTGTTTTTGTTGAGACTATGCTGGCACCGTTTGGTTATCAGAAATTTGAACAATTTATCGTAAATCAAGGACCTGGGTATCCGAATTATGTGTTTGTGTGTGAATTATGTGTTTGTGTGTGTGTTGCAGTGAGTGAAGAAAAGAAATCTTGCTAAATGCAAATTTTTTGTTTGCAGTGTTTGGGGAGTGAAAAAGTTCTCGTACACTTCCATAATCTTGTAATAATACAACTTGGCATGGGAATTGTAAGTGTTTCGAGCTCAGCTTCTTGGACACCACTAGGATTCAGCACGAAATTTTCAACTTGTAGATCTACGGCAAAGAGGCCATTGATTGTGGCATTTAAAGCAGACAAATCCAACGAAACAGCTTTGGTTGCACCCCACGAGCAAATCCCATTGCCCATAGAAACAACAAAGGAGAAGAAGAGACATGGTAAAAGCAAAAAATCTTCTAATCGATTAAAAGCTGTCCGTACTGAAGTTTCTCCGTGCACCTTGGGAGTGGATTACAATGAAGCTGCTGCGAAACTTGAAAACATATACAAGCTTAGCCCTGGAACTGACACTTCTGATGTGGAAGATGTCAATGGTGTGATTAGGAGATGTAGGCAACGGAAAAGGAAGACTAGTGAATGTGTAAAGGAAGATGACGGTAGAACTAGCAAAATAATCGTAAGGAACCAGGCAAAGAAGGCTAAACGATTGAGTCTTCAGAAAAGAATTGCACTGAGGATCAAGAGTGATGAAAAATTGGTGACTTCAGATGGGAAGAGAAAAGGTCGAAAGAATGAAAATGAAAAGATTGATGAACTTGTGAGGGAGTATTCTTCTTCAACTGATTTGGCGAGCTTGGACTGGAAAAAAATGAAGATCCCCCCCAGTCCTTACTTCAGCAGAGCATGCCTGGTTATTTAAGTTGATGCAGCCTATGAAAGTCAGCACTAAACCTTCCCCTTGATGTCTTTAGCTTTTGCAAATAGGTTGTGTTTTATTGCTGCTAGAATGGTAGTTTTCTGGTGCTCAGTTTCATTTCTTTTATATTAGGCATCCCTTCAAGTGAAAGAGCATTTGCAAGAAAATTCGGGGAGAGAACGAACTGAGGGTGAATTAGCTGAGGCAACAGATATGGATGTGCTCCAAGTGAGAAAACAAATAGAGGTTGGTCGAGCTGCAAGGAACAAACTTATTAAGGTAATGATTTATTTTCTATTGGTGGCATTGAAGGAACTCAATTTCTGAGGAAACATGGTCTCACATGGTTATGATAGATTGAAAAAATTACACAGGATTGTAATGCTTGTTGAGTGCTTTTGTTCCCTTTCATCTTCAAGTCAGAAGGCATTGTTAGTATCCTTTTTGATGCCCGAGGACTTGTTTAATTTGGAGGAGAAAAATTTACAGCAAATTCTCAATGTTGTTGCAGCACAATCTCCGGCTTGTATTGTTTGTGATCAACAAATATTTTCAAGACTATGCAAATGGGCCAAGATATCAAGATCTTTGTCAGGCAGGAGTGAAGGGACTTATGACAGCAATTGATCGCTTCGAACCCAAAAGGAGATTCCGGCTCTCCACTTATGGGCTGTTTTGGATTAGACATGCCACCATAAGGTCCATGACACTCTCAAGCTTTACACGTGTTTCGTTCGGCCTGGAATCGGTATGTTCTCTTTGTACATAAACTCGGTTTTCTTCCCTTCTGAATGGCGCAATGATTTACGCTTATCCCTTTGATTCTTGCTGCAAGGAAGCACCAGATAAATGTTGAAGCTCTTTCCCTCCTTGGAGTTGGTAGAGTGGTTAGAAATTCATCATTCAATGATATAGGGCACTGCAAACAATTTAAAATTGGGAACTAGGCAGTTACTATGCAATGCAAGAAAGGAATAGAAAGCTTAGGATAGCACCATATATTTGGATTTTCTAAAAGCCAGAAATTTAGTGGTAATTGTATAGGGAATGTTTTAATTTGCCATGTTTCAGTTCTTCATTTTTAACTCTGCATCTAATGTTGCTGTGTTTAGTGACTGTTGAATGGAAAAGGTTGCATATATTCAATCCAGAACTAGGACTTCCGTTGACTTCAATTTAAAAAGCTTGTGTTGGATGCTTGGCAGGAGCATGCTATAACAGCTTCAACTTGTGCAGATAAGATCAGAAATCCAGAAAGCAAAACTTGAATTGTGGTTTCAACTGCTAAGGAAACCAACGGGGGAAGAGATTATTGAAAAAGTAGGGATCTCCATCGAGAGGTACCATGAAGTGATGAGGGCCTCAAAACCTGTTTTGTCTCTCCATTCGAGACACAAAACAACGCAAGAAGAGTTGATTAGTGGAGTTGCTGATGTCAATGGAGGTGATGACCGGAGGCAATCAGCTCTTCTCAGGCTTGCTCTTGATGATGTGGTAAGCACTCATTTTTTCCTTTCTTAGAGTTTGTATAGCATTGCTTTCTCTCTTTAATTGTTTACCCTTGTTTGAATCTTATGAGGATCAAAATCCTTTCATAAATAGTCCTGTTGAGAAACTTTCTTTCACCAGCATTATTGTTTCCTTGATCTTTCAACTTGCATTTTTTACCAAAAGAATTATAATTTATGTCATATAGAAGCGAATTTAACACTTCATGTTCTTGCACTTTATAGAAGGGCTTCTAGGAGCATCACTTAATTGAAAGGACCTCTGAAGCAGAAAGTTCAACTAGCATAGTTTCTTTGTATTGTTAGTTTCAATTCTTTGTCAGAAACAAATATCTAATCTCTGAAAACCCTCTCCAGCTAGATTCATTAAAACCAAAGGAGAGCCTGGTGGTCCGTCAGAGATTCGGACTGGATGGTAAAGGGGATAGAACATTAGGAGAGATTGCTGGGAACTTAAATATCTCAAGAGAAATGGTCCGGAAGCACGAAGCTAAAGCACTCATGAAGCTCAAGCATCCAACGAGAGTGGATTATCTTTGCCGCTATGTTGTCTGAATTGATCAGCATCATAAGAAGTCTCTGCCTCTTGATGACTCCTCATCACCAGCCATTGTTGCATACTAATGATCTGTATCATGGACATTTTTTAACCACGTGAAAACAGACAAGATCTCATATCATGTAATATGTATTTTTTACAGAACTTGAGATTTCAAATCACCACATATACATGTAATCTTGTCTCTCCTATATAATACAAGGATGTCTTACACAGTTCACAAATGTACTCAACCTTTTAGACAATATACTGTATTCTGCTCGTACAAACCTGAACTGCAATGCTCAACGTTCGTTGGCTCTATGGCTTGATGGTGTTACTCCAATCACTCAAGCAGAGGTCAAGCTTAGGTAACAGTACAAAACATGAACGATGATGTAGCGAGCGCTGTCATCCATCATACTCTCACAAGCATGGATGGTCCAGGCCAGGCACCTTGTTAGACTGCCAGGGGCGCATAAGCAAACTGGGTCCA
The DNA here is from genome assembly GCA_019202695.1 of Populus x sibirica. NCBI lineage: Eukaryota > Viridiplantae > Streptophyta > Magnoliopsida > Malpighiales > Salicaceae > Populus > Populus x sibirica. The sequence continues at coordinate 675,130 of JAGMVL010000053.1, forward strand.
GGTTTCTGGCACCATATCCAAAATCCTAAGATTTATTATGTGTGCTGTGTGCATGTTCAGTTGACCATTAGCTCAACTACTGTCTCGTCTGGAGAAATTGTGATCCAATAATTCAGTTCATTAAACATGCCAAAGGTTGTCAGAAACCAATATATTTTTCTATATCTTTCAGCAGATTTCCTTGCTAGCGCAAAGCTTGCCAAAGGTTATCACTTCAGTATTTAGCTCATGTTTTGAACAGTCATTACAAAATCTGTTGTCAAGATTTATTAGTAGAAAGGTTCTGAGGGCTTTGTCAGAGTGAGCACATGGCAATTTGTCGGGTCAGTTGGGAGTTGGGAAGGGAAAACCCCAGAAGAAAGTGATTGTGGAAAACTCAATTTAGCCCTTAATGTATTACCTCATTGCTAATTAAGTCCTAAATCCTCTGATTTTTATCAAATCTTCCCTAAACATAATCAAAATTAGACAATATCACCACTCGGTCCATCAAAAAAGAGTCATAAATCTTTTGATTTTATCAAATTTTGCCTATACTTAAATCAAAAGTAGACAGCATCACCACTCAATCCATCAAAAAAGATGGAGCAAGATTGATAAAATTGAAAGGTTTATGACTCAATTGATAATGAGGTAATATGTTAAGGGTAAATTGAAGTTTTTCCAAAAAGATTTATGCTGAAAATGGTTTGGTGATGGGATAGCATTTTCTTTACAGACCTAGGACAATGATTCTTGCCAGGTTATCATGGCTTCAACTACTCGTCATACATTTTTATGTTGATAGGAAAAGTTGGATGAGCCCCATGAAAATTTGCACCATTGAACAGCTCTGGATAGCATGAATATGATTATTTACAAATTAAATATAAACTCTTCAATCCTGAGATGGGAACCATCCATCGTATTGCAGTTTTTTCCTCAATTTAAAATTCTGAGCAGCATTTAAAGAACATGTGTCTTGGAGTTGAAGGCAATGCCTGCCTCAATATGCTCCTACTCAAATGAGCAAGCCAATACAAGGATTGATCCTTGAGAAGATTAGTTTTGTTAATTAATTCCATTGGCAAAGAAACTAAACAAAACCCTGCACAAATTTCAGAAGCCAAACAACCACAAACGAATACAGAAGGAAACAATCAACAAAATTAAGTAAAAAACTGTTTAAAACCATTACAAGTTAATGCTCAACTAGAAGTCCTAGACTTCACTTCGTTATACAATTTTCCGTTTTCAGCAAACCCTTCGCGGTGTTTCATTATCCAAAACCTCTCTATTTCTTCTGCTTTTCGGCCTGGAATCCTTCCAGCTATCAAATCCCACCTGCAAATTAGTCCCATTTTATGATATTAAGAATCAATCAATGTAAGCATCAACATGACTATACATATGTTGATGTGCATTGTTGAAAGACCAGACAAATTTTGAGTATGAAAAGGTGAAATGCTAGGAACTTTTTGTCTGCAAGAGAGTGCAGAAGGCATCTTCTTGTTAATCCACCAGTTGGCCTGGTCTGGTCATTTAATAATTAGTAGTGGCATGGTCTTAGGATAAGGGCATCGATCCATAAATGCTACACTAGCAGAATGAATTCATTTTTGCAGTATACATTCATAATTAATGAGCAACAACTTGGAGTTGGTTTTCTTGTTTTCCTTTTTCTTTTTCTTTTTGGATAGGAGCAAATTAGAGTACTCTTGCTTCTGCATAAACCGCCCTTTGAAGGCCAAAACGATAGAATAATTGATTGCTCACATACCAAAAGATAAACTAGTTGAACATCATAATAAAAAAGAAAGCCATCAGCAGAATGTGTTAGCATACCTTTCACCAACAAGTCTATGCATTCTGTAAATGAGGTCTTCCTCTTGCTCGCTCATGTTTATAAACTCCCATTCAATACTACTGACCTCTGCATAATAAAGAACATGAAGAAATTAAATTGACAGCGGGCTATATCTCAGTACATATAGACTCTACAAAGAAAGGCACCTGTAAAAGAACAGAATTAACTGCTTTAAGGGCTAGAAAAAACAGCTGAAAGCCAGAGCTTTTTACCAAGAATATAAAAATTCTTAACTAACCTTCAGACTCAGAACTGTTAATTTTAGGTTGTTTCCGGCGGCGGCGGCGGTTCATACTCTCCATCCAAAGAAGCAGAATAAGGAAAAAGATAGTAGAGAAAGCTAGTAGTTTGCCAAAATTGATGAGGTCTTATTTGATGCAAAGTGAGCTTGGAAGCAATCCTACCCAACCTCAAGTCCAGAAAGACTAAATTTATGTTGAAGTGAATACCACATATGCATCCCAACCAACCAAGAAAATTTCTGTTTGTTGACTTTTAGGCATGCAGTAGACTTGTAGTTGACAACCTAAAGTAAATAGAGAGATCCTCTTTCAAAATTGGAGGGGAAGAGGGACGGGGTATTTCAGGAACTTTGCCCTTTCAAATCCTGTATATCTACAGTACTTAACATGTTGGCAAACTGTTGCTGATTATCAGCTAGTAATGTTTTGTTCAACGCAATCTATCTTGACGGGTCAATTCCAAACAAGATAAATTTAGAAACTGATTCTAGCAGTTGTGAATATGCGATGCCATCAACTTAGTCAAAATTAAATTAAATTTAATTAAAAAAAATTATTTTCAAAACAATATTATTATATTTAGTTTTAAAAAAATCTTAATACAATGTTATTTTAAATTAACCTGAGCTCACGTAACTTAAGATTGGTTTAATATGCTAATGAGTGTAGGAAAACAATGTTTTCTGTGCACTTTTTAGCTTAATACTTAAGATATATAAATTAATGTTATATAAAAAATATGATGTGTTTATGAGGATTTAGAGTTAATAATTTATTTTAATTTGGTTCTTATATGATGTGTTTATAGGAATTTAGAGTTGATAATTTATTTTAATTTATCTTTTATATGGTTATCACATTATCAAAAAAAATCTCAATATCAGGTTGGTATTGGAAAAATATCTCAGTATCGTAGTATGATCTATTTTTTTCAAAAGTTAGGTAAATAAAATTTTATTAAATTTTAAAAAATAGGTTATTAAATTTTATGGAGCAATGATCTGGTTTGCGAGTTTAACGAGGTAACCTTGATTGTTCTAGTTTACGGGTTTAGCGTATTTTTTTTCTAATTAAATTAGATTATTTGATCGTTTATTTTTCTTTCTATCATATAGTAAAAAATAATTTTGAAAAAAAAAATCTATTATTAAATGTTAGAAAGTCTATGAGTCTATTTTTCTTAAATTTATTTTTTTTCGATTTCACCCTTCGATATTGGACTGATTGAGAATTTAGTTTCATAATTTGTTTCGTTTTGTTTTCTATGAATTATCATAATCTTAAAAAAAAGTCTCAGTATTTGTTTGATACTTAATTTTACGATTGTTTATTTTTGTTCTCATATAGTTAAATAAACAATAATTTAGAAGAAAAAAAACGAGTTATTAATTAATGGAGTCCATTACTTAGTTTGCGGGTTTGACGTGTTGACTCGAGTTACCCGATTCATGGGTTTAGCAGGGTAAACCTGATATATATTTTTTTAGTTTTTGATCCTTTAATTTTTTTTAATTGTTTTTTTTATTTCACTCTTCTTTAATGGATTGGTTAGGAAATGAAATTCATGATTTTTTTTATTTTCTATAAAGTTATCATGATCTTAAATAAATGTTTTTTTTTATGGTTGATGCTTGATTTTACAAGCATCTAATTTTATCATAAAATTAAATAAAAATAATTTATAAAAATAATAAAATTATTAAATTCATTGAATCCAGGTTATAAAGTGACTAAAATCGATCAAATCTGGCATTCTTGCTGGATAAAAAAATGGAAGATATGACATGAAATAGTGTGTGTGTGTTATGCAATATAAAAACAATAAACGGATCAAATTCATCAGTACCATTATTTATTTTACGTTTGTCTTCAGCTGTTGTCACTGCATGAGGAATAATACAGTCATCAACTCATCATAGTGGGACAAGTTCAGATGCTTTAAAATAAACAGGATGCATGGCTCTTTCTTCCCAGTGGTCCAGAACTCCTGAAGCCAGAAAGTAACCCATGACCTCAAATTTAAGGATGTAGCGTGCCATGAACAACATTAAATGCCTCTGATAAATTACATTAGGTGGTCCTCCCAAGTCTTACATTTTTCTCAATTTGATCCTCATTCTTTAACTTTTGAGCCTGCCAACCCTTGCATTTTCAAATTCTCAGTCACCCATGATTCCCTCATCCATTTATTTATATCCATATGGTCACATAGTTGTATGGGGCCACACGTGTGGCCACGGATCAGAATTGTGGGGGTTTCTCTGTCAAAAACTAAAGTAAAAGGCTTAAAAAGAAAAACAAATAAAACTTTATGGGCCATGTAAAAATGTACTCAACCCCCATTGTGCCTCTGCATACATGGGGTTAGATTGTGCTAGACCTACAAATAGGTAGATAGAGCGGTCCTTCGTCGAGGGCTATGGTCCAACATTATCTAGGAAAACGATATGCAGAATATTTTTAAACAAATATATCCAACAGAATAGAAAGATATATCACATTACTTTTCTGTTTGCTAACTCATATATATATATATATATATATATATATATATATATATATATATATATATATATATATTTCAAAGTTCAAAGTTCAAACAAATTGAAACCCAAGAAAAAAAAAGGGGGGTCCAACCTAACATTGTGGTTGAACACAAGTTTTTGTCCAATTCATATGTGCCATGATTTGAGTAGCCTAGTTTGTCTTAACGACAAGCACGACTCGGGAACACATGGACTTGGGAAAATAATGTGAGTGTAGAGATTCGTGACAAGAAATGTTAAACCCTACATTAGCCCAAGAAAGTGAGTACGCAAATACTATTGTTAAAAGAAATACTACAATCTTGGGAATTTGGGAGGCATGGGATAATTAAATGGTATGGTTAATAGTTATTAAACCCTGGATATCGAGGTAAGTTCTACCTGGACAGATCGATCGAGGTTGATTAAAAGAAAGTTTTTAAAAATCAAACGATATTATTTTAAAAATAATTAATCAATGTATTTTAATCGAATTTTGACCGGACATGATCAATTCACCCCCAGTTTTTTGTGAAAACTGGCCAGGATCATGCATCAAGTTGACCTGTAGAGCCGTTCTGGTTCTCTTACCTATGGTTTGGTTTGGTTTGGTTGGCGACTAGTGAGGGGCTTCCACAACTATCACCAGAGTTTCAAGTACAATGGGATCGGTTAGGATTTTATTGATCCAGGGTTCGTTTGTGTGGATAGGATGAAATTATGTTTGATTGAAGGATTAGATTTGTTAAAAGATAATCATTGGAACATTAAAAAGTAATCATACATGAACCATTGAATTTTGACCACAGCCAACGGTTTCTCGTCTAACTCTGTGGATCTGTTTTGAACCGGAAATTTTGTTAGATCTATACGGTTGACTCGAGGATGATTGACCTGATGTTTGGTTGGACTGATTTTTTTTTTTTTAATTTCTATTTCAATAAAATAGATAAGTGATGTATGTGACCCCACAATTCAATGGGTGAATCACTGGTTTAAACCTGTGATTTAATGACCCAAAGCTTTTTTAATTCAGATAGTGTTTGAGATTATAGTAGTTATTGTATTTTTAAAGTTTTTTTTTCTTAAAAATATATTAAAATAATATTTTTTTTAAAAAAAAAATAAAATATTTTTTAACTATAAAAACAAATAAACTCTGAATTTAAATAGGTTAGCACTGCCTATATGCTTGAACCGGTGGTATTCATGGCCTCTAACACAATAAATAATTTTTTAATATATACAATAGATGTGATGACCCGACAAATAAATTAGTGAATTAATGGGTTGGACCTGTAATTTAACAAGACAAATCCCTCATCGGTTCAATCTCTATATCAATTATGATAACGCTGCACATGTATATTATTATTATTATTATTATTATTATTATTTTAAATTTTGTGATCAAATGTTATGGTGGACATCTATCGTAATTAGTTTTTTTTTAAGTTGAGATATCATAATTAAAAAATTAAAAAATTAAGATATTAAATAGATTATTCATATCTAAATTAACATATTTTAAAAAAATATATTTCTCAAAGGGATAATAAGGTGGGGGAACAAATCTATTTATTACTAATTCTCTTAAATCATTAGCATTTTTAATCAAATAACTATTAAATAAACCAATGGCTTTCAATGAGGTTCATCACTCACAAATGACAAATGTATACCTAATACCTTGATATTAATAATAATAAAAAAGAATTAAAAGAAGATGTCCCATAATTTATGCCGTTAAATCATCTATTTTTTATTATTTTTTTAATATTCTGATTTTCGCAAAATTTCTTCAATGATGCAGACAAGACCTTCAAGAACCGTAATCACTTGTGTCGTGATTGAAATGACAGACACCGATGTGATGTTCATGTGATACAGTTGTGAGTATAAAGATTAAACACGTAACTTCATAGTCATAAAACTTGAAATGATTTCCTTTCCTTTTCTTTTTATAAAGATATATTTAAACTACTGATTCTTTATTTACTCGAATAATTATTTTAAGGTCACACCACTGTATCGTTCTTGTATATTTAATAAAATAAATAAATTTTAATATAATACTTGAACTTTTTTAACCACCAAATCAACCCTTTAACACTACATTCCTTTCCATTTTATTTAAACTTATATTTCTTGAATTGGTTGATCTGAGCAAATAATGCTGAACTGACAAAACCCAATAATTAAAAGGTCAATTATTTGTTATACAAGAAACATTATGTGAGTTTTTTATTATTATTATTAATATGGGTGTCCGGGTCAACTTGCATGCAGTTCAACTAATCCTACGAATCCTGAAATAAACGACCATGTTAACCTCCAGTGACCATCATATTAGCAACCACATGGCTTTAATCTGAGACCACAACGGGAACAAACCTCTTAGTTCCAAACTTTTACTATTTGACCATCTATTATATGATTCCATAATTTTAATACCACATTAAAAGAAAACCACATTGTGTGAGTTTTTAGTACAAAAGGTAATGGAAATTACTAATTATACTTAAATGAACCCCTTTAATTTCATCATGAATTTGAGATTTGTCATTCATCATTAAAGAGGTTATATTTTTTTTTTATAATAGACGGGATTTTATTAAAAAAAAAAAAACTAGATCACTAATAAGTTAATGGCAATTTGGTTGTAGAGAAAAAACTTATAAATATATTTATATCCGATAATGTTGTATATAAAAAATCTTTATTTATATATTCTCTTGTTTCTTTGTTTTGAAAAATAAACAAAATAATTTATTTATATTTAAAATTCTTATGAAAAAATATTTTTTTATTAAAAATTAAAAGAATCAAACTACATTGTAGTATTCTTAAATTAAACAAATCTTTAAATATCTTAACAATTAAATAAATGTTATAATCAAAATAAACATGTGATAATAGCGTTCAACACCAACATTTACCAAAATTCACCCCCCACATGCATGTTGGACTATCATCTATAATCAACGGGCCTTAATAGTATTCAAATAAATCTAAATTATAAGAAGAATCTATAAAGTTTTGACCAAATGCAGAGTAATTGATCAGTCTGTCTGTCTGTCTTTACACCCATTTTTCATATGGAAGAAAAAAACAAATACATGAAGGGACCACCTCATCTTTGCCGATTCATAGCTTATCTATTTTCACAGTAAATTATTACTTAATCCTCACGCCTCTGTGACCTGTAAATTTGTACAGGAGGAGCTATCTCATTCAAGGATTTATTTGTTGATTTCGTGGGGGTGGGGGTGATTAAAGATAATTTTTAAAAATAATATTTGTTTGAAAATATATTAATATATTAATATAATTTTTTAAATTTTTTATTTGAGAATAGCAAAATCATTAAAAAATATTTAAAAAAAAATATATTGAAATATTTTTTAAAAACAGAAGTTACTTTATTTCCAAACACTAAAAGTGTGAAACATTAATTTTAGCTTTGATGATTACAAAATCGAATAAGTGAAATTAAGAAAGATACACGTTTGCAACGTTGGCAATTATGAAGAACTCTAACTTTAAAATAAAATAAAATAAAAATCACCAAACTATGATTACTTAATTTGTACACGTTCATCTTTTTACTTTTGCGACATTATTTCTCAATGTACTCATTGTTTTTTGTTTTTTTTTTTGTTTTTTGGGTTTTATAATAATATTTTTGTTAACTTTTATTAAAAAAGTTATTCTAGTACGTTGTATACTTCGAAATCTTGATTGTTTAATTTTTTCCTCCATGGCCCAACTTCTCACCCAAGGATATTTTTACTTTTGTGACATTAACTATAATTAAAACTAATCAAGTGGGATTTAGTTATAGTTTTTTTTGTCTTTTTCTTTTTTAAAAATAGTTTTATTTTTTTTCTTTGTTTTTTAATTAATATTTTTTGTTTGATTTAATTCGTTAATATTAAAATTTTTTCTATTTAGTTATCACACTCATATGACATGGATCTCAGGTTTAACAGATTAACCCAGTTGATTTAGATTTTTTTTATTTTTCTTGATTAGTTTTTCTTTCAATTTCATCTTTTAATTTCAATTTTATTGAAAATTAATTTTTATGATTTGTTTTATTTACTTTTAATGAGATTATCGTAATCTTATAAGAGGATTTTATTGTATCCCTCCTCGCAAGCACTATTCATTGAAATAGTGCTTTGTTTTGTTTTTTTATTTGTTTTTTCCTTTTGAATTAATTTTTAAAATTTTATTCTTTAATATTAAATTTTTTTCTATTTAATTATCATATTTTCATAACATAATCTTGCAGTCAAACACACGCCCAAGGCTTTAAGGCCTAGCGTTGCATCAGACCCACTTAAACTTGGATCATGCGAGTTTAATATTATTATTAATATTAAAAATATTATTATTTGTATTATAAATATTATTATTTGTATTATAATTAATATTGCTAATATAATAATTAATGAATTTGAAAAAAAATATTATTAGTTATATGATTTGTTTTCCATTGTGGATTGCCTTTGTGCAAATCCATAGTGAAGGGCGAATGCCTTTTAGTTATAGTTTTTTTTTTATTTAGTTATCATACTCTCATTATACGGATCCTAGGTTTGACATGTTAACCAGGTTTGGCAAGTTAACCCGATTGATTGATTCAGATTTTTTTCTTTTTCTTAATTAGTTTTTTTCTTTCAATTTCATCTTTTAATATCGATTTGATTGAGAATCAAATTTCATGATTTATTTTTTTAACATTTCATTAGATTATCGTGATCTCATGAGCGAATTTTACTGTACCCCTCTTTGCAAAGCACTATTCATTGAAATAGTGCTTTGCTTTGTTTTTTTTCTTTGTTTTTCCCTTTTCAATTAATCTTTTTTTTTTAATTTCATTTTTTTATATTAAATTTTTTTTATATTTAGTTATCATACTTTCATGATATCGTCTTGTAGCCAGACCCACATCCAAGGCTCTTGGGTTTGGTGTTGCAGCCAAATCCACTTAAACTTGGGTCAAGCAAGTTTAATATTATTATTTTTATTATAATGAATATTGCTAATATTATTATTATAAGTATTAGTGTTATTCTTATTCTTAATATTGTTGTTGTTGTTATTATTATTATTATTATTATTATTATTATTATTATTGAAAAAACAATATTATTACTATTGAAGAAAAACCATAAATTTAATTTGAAAGAATTTAAAACTATAAGAACTTGGGTTAGACAAATTTATTATTATTAGAGGAACCAGACCCCAGAAACTTGGGTGCAGTTGGGGGCACCGAGGCGAAGTTTATAATCATTAGTATTATTCTTATTGTTATTATTATTGTTATCATTATCATTATCATTAATAATTTTTTAAAAAAATATTATTACTATTGAAGAAAAACCATAAATTTGATTTTAAGGGATAAAAAACTATTAGAACTTGAGTAAGATAAGTTTAATATTATTATTAATATTAAAAATATTATTATTTGTATTATAAATATTACTATTGGCATTATAATTAATATTATAAATATTACTCCTGGATTAGGTATTGTAGCCATATCCAAAGCTCTTGGGTCTAACTTTACAGATAGACCCAACGCTGGATATTAGCTTTTTTTATATATCTTTTATGATAAAAAAAAATTAACCCGCAGCATAGCACGGGTCACCTCCACGAGTTATTTCTTAAAGTGCTCATGGTTTTTTTTTTGGGTTTTCTAATAATTTTTTTGTTAACTTTTATTAAGAAAGTTATTCTAGTGTTGTAAACTTCGAAAGCTTAATTGTTTAATTTTTCCTCCATGGCCCAACTTCTCACCCAAGGATCTTTTTACTTTATAATACCAACCACGAGGTGTTTGTTTTAGCCCGTATATTGCCTTTGTAAGACAACAAACATGATGTGGATTTTCCAGACTCTTGAAACTAGGCGGTTCTTTGCATATAGACTTTTTCAGTGAGATGCCCATGAAGAAAGACATTATTTACGTCTAATTGCCTGAGAGACCAACCTTACATAATGGCAATGGTTAAGACAGCACAAATGGTCAATGGTTTTACAGCTAGACTGAATGTCTTTTTGTAATCCAGTCCTGGTCTCTGATTGAACTCTTTGGCTACTAGTCTATCCTTAAATCGATCAACTGAACCATCTGCATGTCTTTTAACCTGGAACACCCATTTACAACCAACAATATTACACTTAAGGGGCGGTGGAACGAGGTGCCATGTATTGTGAGACATTAATGCAGTCAATTCAGAGGACATAACAGTGCGCCAGTTGGAATCAGTGAGTGCTTCAGAGACCTTTGGAAGGTTCCAAAGAGGGTGGAAGAGGGTGTTTAGTGACCACAAAGGATTTTTTTGGTTTGTAAATATCATTCATGGAACCAGTGGTCATTCTATGGGTGCGCACATCAGAGTCCTCAGAAATAGCAGTAGCAGACACTTCTAATGGAGGAATTTGGCTGGAAAGTAAAGTAGGAGAGTATGGAGTACTTACCTGGGGAGGAAGAGATGCAAGGGGTGATCCATTTGCAGACAATGGGGAGGCAGCAGTACCCAATTTCAGAGATTCTATTGGATGAAAAGAAGGCAGGGGAACTTACGGCAAGAAGATTTGAACATAAGAGTTTTTAATTGCTGATGAAGGTGAGATGAGCATGGAGTTGGTGGAGGATGATGTCTAAAAAGGAAAAGTCCCTTTGTGGAAGATGACATGTTGGTAGTGAAATACCTTTCGGGTTTTAGGCTCAAGACAGAGATAAGCATTTTGAGAGAGTGAGTAACCCACAAATATGCATGGTGTGACCTTGGGTTCCAGCTTGTGTTGATTATAAGGTCTGGTTAATGGATAACATAGACATGCCGAATTGTTTGAGTTTGAGATAGTTTGGAAGTTGTTTGAACAATTTTTCAAACAGAGATTTATTGTTCAAGGTAGAGGTGGGCATTCGATTTATCAAGAAGGCCGCAGCTTGAAAAGCGTATGGCCAGTATGAGAGGGGCATGTGAGCATCTGTGAGTAAGGTGAGACCAGTCCCAACAATGTGTCGATGACGTCTTTCAGACATACCATTTTGCTGTGAGGTATGGGGAGTGGTCGTATAATGACTAATGCCATGAACTGAAAGGTAGGATTTGAGATCGATATATTCTCCACCATTATCAGAATAAAGACTCTTAATTTTGGTGCCAAATTTATTTTCCATAAGATTTCTGAATTGCAAAAAAATTGTTTGAACTGTTGATTTATGAGTCATAGGATAGAGCCAAGTGTATTTGGTATAATGATCAACAAAAATAAGATAATATTTAGAGCCATCAATACCAACTGTATGCGATAGACCCCAAACATATGTATAAATTAAATCCAATAGAGCAGTGCTAGTGAGACCATGATTATTAAAAGTCTGACGATGGGCTTTATTTTGAGAACATGAAGAACAAAGAGTTAAGGATTCGTTATTATTTGTGGGTAAAGAAAAAGTGTTAATTAAATGATGGACCAATTTTGATGATGGATGACCAAGTCTTTTGTGCCATCCATTGGTGGTGGTACGTTCGTGAACATAGACAACGATATTTTTTGGAGGTAGATATTCTGGAAATGGGTACACACCATCTTCACAATCGCCTTTGAGTAGTGTCGCCTTCGTGATTCGATCCTTCACCAGAAAATAAGTAGGATGAAATTCAAGATAAACATTATTATGTTTGGTGAAATGATGAACAGAAATAAGATTTTTTTGAATTGTAGGAACATAAAGAGTATTACGTAATTGAAAGACACGTTTAAGCGATGCAAGAGATAGTGAACCAATATGAGACACAAGTAAACCTGATCCATCACCAATAACCACCTTATTAGTACCATTATATTCAGAATTAATTGTCAATTTTGAGAGATCGGTGATCATATTATGAGATGCCGCGGAGTCAACCAACCACTTTTGTTTCTTCTCTTGAGAGAATACGACACAGTTTGCAGTGAATTCAGCAAAAGGTATTTTTAGGCAATTTTTGGCTGTATGGCCTACTTGATCACACCACTGGCACTTAGGCTTGAATTTCCTATAGCCTGAAGATGAGGGCCAATTTTTGTTGTACCCATTTGTGCTCTGAGGCTTGTGAAAAAAAGGCTTATTGCTTGGTTTATCTTTGCCCAATTCCTTGCCGATGAAAGTAATTTGCAGTGGGAATAAAAGTTGCTACCGATTGAGTCTCCAACCGTCGAAGATAATTTTCATGACCTACAAGAAGGTCATGCAGATCTTCAAATTTTAGAGAAGTTCACGAGCACGAATGGGTGCTGCAATTTCTCTGAATTCGGGACCCAATCCATTGAGGATGTAGAGGGTTAAATCATCATCTGAAACCGGATGATCGATGATTGCAAGTTCTTCAGCAAGCATTTTAATTGCTTGAAGGAACTCAGTAACGGTGCAATTTCCACGAGTGCTCAAGGTTAAATCTTCCTTGAGCTGCATCGTTCGTGTTCTTGATTTTCCAGCATAGAGATGGGTAAGTGTTGTCTAAGCTTCATGAGATGTTTTGTATGAAGTAAGAAGTGGGGTGATATATGTGGAGGTGGAGGCAAGAATGGCATGGAGGATGAGTTTGTCTTGGCGAACCCAGTGGGAGCTCGCGGCTGTGGAGACAGAGTTGGTTGTATCAATAGCTGGACATACTTTTGAACTAGTGACAAAGTCAATGAGTTCATAACCAATGAGTAATACCTCAAATTGAGCTCTCCACGAGGAAAGGTGGAAGGGGTGAGTTTTTCATTGATGGTGGTGGCGGTATTAACGGTGATGATGGGTGAATCAATGGTAGATGTAGAGATGGCAGCCATGTTGCAGAAAAAAAAAATACTCGTTAGAGATTATAGCTCTTATACCATATAAAGGATACAAAAATGTTATAGTTGTTCTTATAACAAAAACACACACAAGTTTTTGTACATACTCTATATTTTTATACAACCCAAGAGCATAAGTTTTGGCAATCAAAAATATGTAAAGGAAAGAAAATTGAACCTAAAATCATGGAATACACAAGATATGGTATTGACATAAATGGTGACTGCTAGACTGAAGGTGGCATTGCTGTAATTTCTTTAATTTCTTTAGTTTTCTTAATACGTAACCCGTATTAAAAGAAATTAATATCCGCATACGATCGTAAATCTAAATTATAAGAAGAATCTATAAAGTTTTGACCAAATACAGAGTAATTGATCAGTCTGTCTGTCTTTACACCCATTTTTCATATCGAAGAAAAAAACAAATACATGAAGGGACCACTAATTCATCTTTGCCAATTCATAGCTTATCTATTTCACAGTAAATTATTACTTAATCCTCACGCCTCTGTGACCTGTAAATTTGTACAGGAGGAGCTATCTCATCCAAGGATTTATTTGTTGATTTCGTGGGGGTGGGGGTGATTAAAGATGATTTTTAAAAATAATATTTGTTTGAAAATATATTAATATAATTTTTAAATTTTTTATTTGAGAATAGAAAAATCATTAAAAAATTATTAAAAAAAATATATTGAAATATTTTTAAAAAACAAAAGTTACTTTATTTCCAAACACTAAAAGCGTGGAACATTAACTTTAGCTTTGATGATTAACACTAAAAGCGTGGAACATTAACTTTAGCTTTGATGATTACAAAATCGAATAAGAGACTTAATTTGATGAATTCTTTGATTGTTTAATGTAAAGTGAAATTAAGAAAGATACACGTTTGCAATGTTGGCAATTATGAAGAACTCTGACTTTAAAATAAAATAAAATAAAAATCACCAAATTATGATTACTCAATTTCTATACGTTTATCTTTTTACTTTTGTGACATTATTTCTCAATGTACTCATGTTTTTTTTTTTTTGGTTTTCTAATAATTTTTTTTTGTTAACTTTTATTAAGAAAGTTATTGTAAGTGTTGTAAACTTTGAAATCTTGATTGTTTAATTTTTTCTCTATGGCTCAACTTCTCACCCAATGATTTTTTTACTTTTGTGACATTATTTTTTATTATTATTAATATGGGTGTTCGAGCTAACTTGCGAGTATCTTGACTAATTTCATGGATTCTGAAATTAACGACCATGTAAGTTTCTAATAGCTTTGAGGTTTATAAAACTCGAATTAATAATCTCTAGAAAGTAAATTCAAGATTATTTTTTTTCAGTGTGCTAATGGTTTTTGTTTTTTTGAATTTTTCAATAATTGTTTGTGTTAGCTTTTAGTAAGAAAGTTATCTAGTGTTGTAAACTTCGAAATCTTGATTGTTTAATTTTTCCTGCATGGCCCCACTTCTCACCCAAGGATGTTGCTCAATCTCTACGCAATGATTCTTGGACTTTTGTGGCATCATTTTCTTTTAAGCTCAAGCATGATAGATTTGATTTTTTTTTTTAAAAAAAAAAAATTCCAATATAACTTTATTATAGAAGTTTTAGATATTTATGGATTTTGATTGTTTGATTTCCTCCATGGCCAAGATTCTCTACTTTGTTAGAAAATTCATGAGCAAAATAAATTCTTTGATTGTAGAGATATTTTTTCAAGAAACTTGACATTTGAGCATATAATATTTAATTTATAATCATGTAAAATTATAAGTTTATTTGTAAATTTACAATCATAGCATAAAACTAGTATAAATATAGAATAAATATTAAATCATATATAAAATATTGAAACTAATTTCCATATGCATACTAAAGTATATATTGAAATAATACTTAAGTAAAATCATATAAAATACTTATTTATTGAGGTTCTTAGCAATCAAATTGAAATTTTGTGTTGTTGTAAGGATTAAACATTTGTTTTTAAAGATTTTTTCCTTTTTATTTAGTGCAAAAAAAATTTCTTTAATAAACCTCCCATGATTTTAAATCTCTAACTTTATCTTGTTTAAATGTATTTTCAAATAATATTGATCGAATTAAAAAAATATATTATATTTAATATCTCTTTGCAAAGATTGAATCTAAGTTTTAGAGTAGAATAAAAGGGTAAAAAAACAAATAAAAAAAAAACTAACAACAAATAAATTTTTTTTCATGAATTATATTTATTTATAGGATATAAAAACTAAAAATTCATCAATATTATTTAATTACGATGAACGCTCATAGTTTAGTTTATAAATTATTTAAATGTAAATTGACATTACATATAATTCAATCTTAAAAGAGCTCACTACATGTTTTATAAATAAACGAGCGACACATATGTGGCCTCTACTCCCTTTAAAGGTTATCGATTCCATTTGTTTCACCTGAAATAGGTAGTACTAGCTTTGATACCCGCGCGATGTCGCGGGTCATTTTTTTGTATAAAAAATATTAAAAAAATAAAAATTTAAAAATCTTAGGTTTTTCTGCAAAGTTATACTCAAGAATCTTGGGTTTGGCTGCAACATCTAACCTAAGTGTAATATTTATAATATTAATAATAAAATTAAACTTGCATGACCCAAGTTTAAGTGAGTCAATTGTAACATAGGACCCAAGAATTTTGGATGTGGGTGCGGCTATAAGGTTGTGTCATAAAAGTGTGATAATTAAATAGATTAATTAAAAAAAACAAAGAAAAAAATCAAGAGGAAGGAAAAAAGTAATGAAGAAAAAGGAAAAAAAACATTGAATTAATTGGGTTAACCTTTTAAACCAGGTTATCTAGTAAAACACGAGATTTGCGTCATGAAAGTTTGATAACTAAATAGAAAAAAAATGACGGGTTTACCTAGAATTAACTGGGTTAACCCATCAAACCAAGTTAACCTGTCAAGCCCAGGATACGTGTCATGAAAGTATAAAAGTCGATAATTAAATAGAAAGAAAATTAACTTTAACAAACTAAACTAAATGAAAAAAATAACTCGTGAAATCAGGTTAACCCATCAAACCCGAGATTCGTATCATGAAAATCTGATAACTAAATAAAAAAAAATTAACATTAACAAACTAAATCAAACAAAAAAAATTCATTAAAAAAAATAAAAAGAAAAAACAAAAGAAAAAAACAGTTATATAATATAATACAATATAATAATAATTATAATGAAAAAACGTGGGGAAATTTTTTTTTAAAAAAAAAGTGGGGAAAGCTAAAGCTAAAGCTAAATTCTCAACCAACTCAATATTGAAAAAATAAATTTAACAAATATAATTAAAAAAAACCATGTGAGGGAAACACTGTAGCCAAACAAAAACCATGTACGGAAACACTTTGTAGTAATTCATAGTATTTTTTTTTTAAAAAAAAGGCTACAAAGCTAATCTCTCAACCAGCTCAATATATAAAAAAAAAACCGACAAAGGCTATCTAAAAAAAAAAAAAAGTCAGTTTTGGGTAAAAGAAATAAAAAAAATATACAAAAAAGGAAACAAAAGCGAAAAAAAAAAAACACGTGGGGAAAGCTACAGTGTTTTAAAGAAAAAGATAAAAAAACTAAATTTTCAACCAGCTCAATAGTAAAAAAATAAAATCAACAAAAATAATTCTGAAAAAAATAAAACAAAAAAAAATATGTAAAAAATGACAATTTTGGAAAAAAAGAAAAATAAAAAAAAAACATATGGGGAAAGCTACAACTAGATTATCAGCCAGCTCAATATTGAAAAAATAAATTCGATAAAGATAATTTTTTAAAAAAATATATGGAGAAACACTATGACAAAACAAAAACTATATAGGGGAAACATTGTAGCAATCCATATTGTTTTTTTTAAAAAAACACTATAAAGCTAAATTCTCAACTAACTTAATATAAAAAAAATAAAATCTACAATGATCATTTTTTTTTAAAAAATAATAATATATGAGAATATTATAGCAATCCACAATGTTTTAAAGAAAAAAACTACATAGTTAAATTTTCAACCACTCAATATTTAAAAAAATTAACAAAGATAATTTTGAAACAAAAAAATTTAAAAAAAAAAGAAAAAAAAAGAAGAAGAAATCAATATTGGGTAAAAAAAAAATAAAAAAAAACATGTAAAAAAAAACAAAAGAAAAAAAAAAAACCAAACCTGCTACAGTGAATATCCCACACGTTTTAGAGTTCTTTAATTCCAAAAATTCTTTCAGTAAATATACCTTTTTCTCACTTCATTGGATCGAACCCATCAGCTCAACAAGAAAGGATTCAAACTGAAGTGACAATTCTTTCTCCATCAGCTGGCCGATCGCTCCAAAATATTAGAGATATTAGCTGTAAAGTGACTCTAAAGTCTTAATCTGCCCTTTTTTTTAAAAAAAAAAAAATTATATCTTCCATTTTGGATGAGTGGCTTTACAGATAAGGATCAGTAACATTCTCCAAGGTCTTGTCTTTTGCCATTACAGAAATTAAAAATAAAAATAAAAATAAAAATAAAAATGATATAACGCTATTTAAAAAAAAAAATTAAATTTTTTATTTTTTTTTCAAATTAATATTTTTAAATTATTTTGATGTGCTAATGTTAAAAATAATTTTTTAAAAATAAAAAAAAATATTATTTTAATACATTTTCAAATGAAAAACAATTTAAAAAACAACTATAATTATACTTTCAAACACGCCACCATAAACAACCCAGAAGTGTTACGATCAAGGCCATATTATCAAAGTTTAAATTGACACAAAGCATACATTAGGTTATAACTAATCAGGAAATTTTGGTAATTGACTGTGAGCTGTGAGCTGGGGTTGACCAGACAATTTTTTCCCCAAAGTTAGTCATCTTATAAGGATGTGTGTAATTGTCTCAATTAATTAGGCTGAAAAACTCGTCCTATTATATTATGAACAGACTAGATATTTTTTTTTTCTTTGTTATCAACATGCAATTTGTACCCACCTTTTGTAGACTGAAACAAATCATCTACATTTAAATTGATACAACCACACTAAATTTCTTTTTTCTTTTTTGTCTTTTATAAGATTTAAATCTTGTATAATAATACAAAAAATTAAAGTAGACAAAAACAATACAAGAAGAAAAAACAATCACGAAAAAAGAATCAGCTGAATTCCGTATTTTATAATTGAATATTTTTTTTTCTAATATAGTTTGTCTCTTTAATAGATTTCACAACTCTTTAAATATGACAAAAAAAAACCCGATTCTTATAGAAAAATTAGAATCCTAAGTTAGATGAAAAAAAAAACATAAAACCTAAAATTAAATTAAAAATTAAAAAATAATAAAATTAATTTAAACATCTTATTTAAAAACTTTCGATCTCTAGTAGAGCCTAATCTAGTAGCTGGATGAGAGTTTTTTTATATATATATATATATCAATTGTTCATCTAGCACAAACTCTATCATACTAATCTATAAATAAATCTATTAAGTTTTCTGCATTATCCATTCAATTCTATAGACTCGCCTACGTAGAAAAAACAAACACAATCATTTCTTGGGCCAAGCCTTTGGTATGGGAATCATATAGGCTTGCATCAGTAAGCTCGTATCGAGCTTGGTTCAGGCTAGTTTACTCCTCTTACCTCTTAAACAACGTTATTAAACTTGACCTTGATAATAATCCAGTTAAGCTACTATATATTTCATCGGTTCAACCAATAGGTTATCGGTTAGACTAGGTTGTTTGTCTTATACAATATATATTGCTACATTTCGGAGCAGGAGCATTTGAAAGTGTAGTAGTGATTGCGGTTCAAAGTGTTTTGCGCTTGGAAATGCATCAAAATAATATTTATTTTATTATTTTTAAAAAAACTATTTTTGACATCAAAACAATCCAAAAACATAAAAAAAAATTAATTTTAAACAAAAACAAATATTTAAACTTTTTAAAAACATAATTTTAACTGCATTTACATTTCCAAACATTGCTTTACAGTATCAGCAAGAACTAGTGAAGAGGGAAGTGAATCATTTTATTAGATGAAGATATCAAGATCAAGTCTTATAAGCTGCAACCGTCCAGAGTTAAAAACAAAACTATAATTTAAATAGCCTGAATCTACCATGGATGGATTAAAAATATTGAAAGAAGCAACTCTTTCCATGTGTTTCTTCCATTTTATATATGCATCTACTAGGGATCCTGAAAGATTTGATTTTTGGCATCTGCTATGCCACACCTACCCCACCCCACAACTAGTATTTCGTTCATACGCCTGCATGTATCCAAGCGAAAGCAGCAAAGCACTATCTCTTCTCTAATGCTTCTCGACATCATATTACGCCCTAGCATCAATCTCTTTCTGGGCTAAAGAAAATCTTATACTGCTTGCACACTGTGATTGGAATACTTTGAATAACTTATCCTCCACAAGAGTAATTTCCCAGGTTCATGGCAGACAGATTACGTAAAGTGGTCCTGTTGTCCAATCATATCATGTGTAATTTCATTTGTTTACATGGTAAACTGGAAAAGATACAGGTAATTGCTGCACTGATAGTGTATTCAACAAAAAATGATGTGACTTGGTCTAGTTTAGTTGCATCCTACACTCGATCAACCGGTGAACCAAATCTTAAGGGTATTCGTCAGATTCAAATACACTGAAAAGATGTATTTTTTTTTAATTATTTTCAATGGCAAAGTTATTATACCCAACTTGAATGATGACTATACGGAAGGCCCGTGTGAATCAAAACAATATTATTATATTTTTTATTTTAAAAAAAAATTAGAATTAAAATATTAAATTAAATTTTGATCGAATCAGGACAAATTATCTATTAGATCTATTAAATCAAACCAAGCCAATTCTAAGTTGAATTTTTTTTTAACATGGCTAGGTTTAGTGCTGGTTCCTAGATCGACAGACTGAACTGAATTTTAAACTATATGAAATTAGATATAAATCACTTACCTATGAATTATTTTAAGAAGAGATGTAGTTTTTTTTTTTTAAAAAAAAAAACTACCTCCAAAATAATCCAACCGTGGCTTGGTAAGTTGCAAATCTTGACACTTCTAACAACTGGTGATTTTCTTCATTAGCTTTTGTCCCCTTTTAGTGAATTAAATTGCTAACACAAGTCCTGACTCTTCTTATTACACGTGCAGATTTATCAGTAGCCATTTTCAAGCATTTTATTTTAATTTTAACATATACTAAAAGAATTTGAATTTTTACTGTAGCAATGAATAATATAAAGCTAAGCCTTCTTTCACTTTAATCCTCATATTTGTAGGAATGTTTTTTATTTTAAACTTAGTTTTTTTTTTTAATTTTACCCTCTAATATTGGATTAATTATGTATTAGATTTCATAATTTATTTCAATTTTTTTTCTATAGAGTTTCTCGGTCTCATGTTCTAGATTGCGAGTTTTGTTGGTTAACCGTGTTGACTTAAATTATTTTTTGTTATTTTTTAATTTTTCTTCCAACTCCATCCTTAAACATTGAACTGATTAAGAATTAGACTTCATAATTTATTTTGATTTGCATTCTATGAGGTTATTTTGGTCTCATGACCCGGATCACGAGTTTGATTGTTGACTATGGTGTTTTTTTGTGTCTTTTTTTTTATTTCATCCTTTAACATTGGATTAATTTCAAATTGAGCTTCATAATTTGTTTCGATTTGCTTTCTATGAGGTTATCATGGTTTCATGATCCAGGTTTGATAAGTTAACTCAGGTTGATTCAAGTTATTTTTTAGTTGAATTTTATTTTCAATTATATCCTTCAACATTGAATTGATTGAAAACTGAATTCAATAATTTTTTTATTTGCTTTATGTAAGGTTATTAAGGTCTCATGACTTGAAAATTGGATTTAACAGGTTAACCCGAGTTAATTCGAGTTGATCTAATATGTTGTCGTTTTAATATTAAAAAAAACATTGTTTTTTAGTCAAATTATATTTTTCTACGTCATTTAAGTTGTCTTTGAATTTGTAAAATTGACTAGGTCACGCCATGTCAATTCCTATATATTAAAAAAAAATTATTAAAAAACATATTAACAATATTTAGATATTTTTTTACGTAAAAAAAATAAATTTATCTGAACCAGCATAATGCCAGCAATGATCTAAGTCCTTGTCTAAAACATAATGTGCTTGACATGACAAAAAAGAAGAAGAAGAAGCACAAGCAAGTTATTTTTGTACAGAGAATATATTCTTAACGCTAACACAATTTGCCCTAAACTCAACTTATGTAAGCTGCTCTGCCTCATTGAGTGACTAATATCTATAAATGGTGACCAAAACCATCCTCCAACTTTGAAGGAATTGAACTATTTACTGTCCAAAAATAGGAGTTCGATAGTATAATTTCAAATCATGGACAGCAAAAATGGTTGTCAAAAGCAATTAACAGCGACCAGCCTGTGTAATGTAAACTAGGTTATAAATATAGATTCTGGACTCTGTCGAGCATTCATCTACTAGAACCATTACTAAATAAGGCATCAAAAACCCCAGTGTTGGAGGATATAGGATTTTAATGAATTGTTGGAGGCAAGAAAGAATAAAAATGGAAGACAGGCAAAAGGATGCTGAGATCACCATCATAAAAAAAAAAAAAAATTAGTCTGTCTCTTTATCACATAAAATAAAATGTTGTTCAATATGAGAAAAGGGCCTCCCAGTTTTACATATGACAGGGAGCATTACTTGAGAAAAACCTCCCTCAAACGTATCTTTTCATCAACTCATTTCCTGCTGAAATCTAGGGATCTAATGAGCTACTATGAAATATTTACTCATGAGTGCGGCAAGCTCTTCTATTCTAGTTCATAGTTTCTCTTGGCTGTATATAGCCTATATGGTTCATCTGGGGAGAGATCGAGCTTCAAGAAATAGTGAATGGTATAACTCCTCAGGAATTTCAATTGCGCTTATATTCATCAGTACTGGTAGGAATTGGGTTCAAGCTTTCCCCAGCCCTTTCTCATCAATGGACTCCTGACATATATGAAAGATTGCAGTTCGTTCAAAAAATTCTTACATAGCTATAAGTGTATTGGAACATTTTTTGAAAATTAAGGTTCTTAACAAGTTCATGTATATCAGTATTCTCATGTGGTAGGAGCCCTATCAGAATTGAGTAAACTATTATTTGAATTCCTATAATCCTATGTTTTCAGCAAAGTAATATAACAAATGATTTATTAACGCAGGCATACACAGCAGTTCTTTTGAATGGGATATATACCTGTACAAAAAGTGTGCAGAGAAGGATAAAAATATGCAGAGATCCTTTCATGATGCACTCTAACACAGCACAGCAATGCTAATAAAGTAAAAATCATGTACACCTCCTCAACTATGGGTTGCATTTTAAAAAAACTTTCTTTCTTTTTCAATTTGCACGCTCAGCAGTATCCCTTTATTAAAACCATCAGGAACATGATCACCCTTGAAAAACTCTGTGATGATGATACAGGCATAAATAAGAATAAATGTCATAATTCACTGATGAGAATGCAGCTTTATGTGTGTATCTGTGTCACAGCTGGTGCACACACTAACACTTGTATATGTGTTTTTTTTCACACGATAAAATTAGAAGTGTATTATATACATCACCTGAGAAAATGTTTCCAGACAAAAAGGGAGAGAGAACATTTAATAAACGTACTGCATGTTAATTGATTAGCCAAACATCACGTAAGAGATTTCTATCTGGTGGAAAGTGGAGTGCCTTGGCATCTTCCACTTGCAATAGGCAACAGTAAATAATTTCTTTTGTCTGTTCCTCTAATCTTATTCTCAAAAACCAACCCGATTTTATGGCAAAATCTCAATATTAGGCAAGCTATTTCCATGTACTGATTAGATAAAACAGTCTACAGGATTCATGGAAACGTAGCCAGCACTTCTCCTTTCAATTTTCTAATGTTCTCTTTACCCATGCCTCCCCTTATTTATATCCCCCAAGGTTATTAAACACTCCGCATGAGATACTTAACTAGTTTTTTAGAGCCTCTTCTTGTTGGGGACCATTTTCTCAACTTAGGACCATCATTGCAGAGAGAAAAACATGGGAGATACGCTGCGCCTAGCAGTGGGAGTCATGGGTATAACTTTCTTTGTTTTTTTCCTTTCCCTGCATCAGCTATCTACCATTACATATAACTATTCTACTAAAGCAACCTAATATATCAAATCTTCATGATTTTGTTGCAGGCAATGCAGCTTCTCTGTTGCTTTTTTCAGCACCTATGTAATGCCAAGACTCTATAATACACAAAATATTAGTTTATCAAGTTAAGAAATTTGACAACGGAACTCAAACTATTACTTTTTTCATGTCTCCAGATTAACTTTCTGTAGGGTCATCAGGAAGAAAAGCACTGAAGAGTTCTCATGTGTTCCTTACACCATTGCACTGCTAAACTGTCTCCTTTACACATGGTATGGGTTGCCTGTCATAAGCTACAGATGGGAAAAATTCCCTGTGGTCACCATCAATGGATTAGGGATTCTTTTTGAGCTTTCCTTCATTCTCATATATTTATGGTTCAGTTCAGCCAAAGGAAAGGCAAGCTCTTTGAACTTTATCTGTCAAATTATTGGAGAAGTATTTTTCCTTACATGCTTGAATTTTCTACACTAGTACGCTTATCATAGACTAACAACTCAAGTTTACACGCGTGTGTGTGTTTCAAAGTATGCTTGTATACCTTGCTGCCTTTCTTCCATAATAAAAAGTAACACAACTCACGGGCTATATACTTGCACTTATGCATCGCAAAGAGTATTTACAATTAAATACCATGGGTGTGCAGATGAAGGTTGCTATCACAGTGATACCTGTCATCCTAGTGTTCTGCATCACGGCAGCTATCTCATTGTTTTCTTTCCATGATCACCACCATCGCAAGATATTTGTCGGGAGTGTTGCTCTTGTGGTCTCTGTGGTCATGTATGGTTCTCCACTAGTGGTTGTGGTGAGGCATCTTTATCTCTTTTTAATTCACTACATACATCCAAAGTTGACAGCTGAAGCCACTACAACAGAAACAAATATGTGGCATGATTTTAGCATCCTAACACGTGTAGCATAACATAAACACGTTCAATATCTAAGTTCTCATCTCCCTCAAGCCCTTTGGTAAAGCAAGTATTTGCTCAAGCTTCCTTTTAATAAATATTCTAAATATAAAATTGCAGAAACAAGTGATAAAGACGAAGAGCGTAGAATACATGCCATTCAACCTTTCGTTTTTCTCTTTCCTTTCAAGTTCTCTTTGGATGGTATATGGACTACTGAGCCATGATCCCTTTCTCACGGTTTGTACAATTATTCAATCTTAACTTTGTGACAACAATAACTTTCCAATAGTACATGCACTCTTGGATTTTCTTTTAACTTAAATTCTTGGATTTCGGCAGTTCCCAAATCTTGTTGGCATCCCCTTAGGGATCCTCCAACTTGTGCTGTACTGCAAGTACAGAAAAAGAGGAATCAAGGAAGAATCACACAAATGGGATCTGGAAATTAGGAATGAAGAGAAATCCAAACAGTTGCAGCTAGTGATTAACGACAGTAATAATGACAAACGTTAACAAAATTATGTAAGAGAATGAGTTTTGTTTTGTGTGCATATCCTCCATTAGATCTCTAAAATTAATTTTCATTCCTAACAAAGTATGATTCCATGCACATACACACACACAGTTGGCTACTAACAAAACTTTAACTATTTGCTTGTTTGTAACAGGGTGTATTTCATTGCGAATAATATTTCCTGAACTTCAGAGAGGCAGTAAGAGCTGCTGAAGTTAAGAAAAAAGGAGCTCTTGCGGTGACAGATGTTTATGATATATAAAATTTACTAATGTTGTAAAATTAATAAAATACCATGAAGAAAAAACTAAAAAGAAGTATGGTAGAGACTAATGTATCTGATTTACCACTATAATTGACAGTTGTTTTCCACAAATGAGAGCAAATAAAGGAGCAGCATTTTCCAATGAAATCCTAAAGGAAAATTGAGCCTGCAGATGCAACAAACTAGATTCATTCATAATTTTAGATGCCACTGAAGATTTAATGGTCTTTTATACTTGCTCCCACATAAAATATAATGAAAATCCCAACTGAGATAATATTTTATCAGTTCCCTGCATTTGCAAGAATTCCTAAACATATACACGCCTTGAGGAAAAAGGGAACAGTAGTAAAATAATGTAGATTACAACTTTAACAAAATATCATGCACATTGATTTGGTAGTCAGCTGGGATTTTTGTATTTTCCTTTATTTCCAGGTCAGCATCACCTGAGTTGGAAACCCATATGTTAATCACTCATGACTGTCCACTTTCTATGCAGCAACCAATTTTTTAAAATCATAGACTAGAACAGTGCCCTTCCAATGACTGCTAAGAAGGCCATCTAAAAGACATAAACAACTACTTTTATCTTTGGGGAAAATTAAGAGGAATGATTGGTGTTCAAGTACTCACTAGCAAAAGGGAAAAAGTGGCTAAACTCTGTCAACTTAGACAGATTTAACACCACGTTTATGTAGACTTTAAACAAAAATGTGTACTGAAGAAAAGGAGGCATCAGCTTTAAAACATCCTAGAGACAGAGAGATAGCGCTGCTCTTAAGTCTTACCACTTTATATAGTTCAACAATCAATTTCTGAAAAAAGCAAAAGAAACAATTAATCAGAAACACTGTTATAATTGTTAGTATGAGCTGAATAACAGGACCTACTTTGATGTGCATGAAGCGTCAACACAGGATATATTCCGAGAACCCACAGCCTTCGGAATTGCCAGCCTGCTGTCATTGTCCAATATCCTGAAGAATCACAGCTATGAAACAGAAGAAAAACAGAAGTTGAATTCTGAAATATGGAATGATAGAATTTGTGATGCGAGGCCGACCATCAACAAGCAAATATATTGAAGGAGTCCAACTGATCATAGGTCAAAACTTGAACAGAACCATAAAAAAGGATTTTGAAAAGCGAATACTCATGAGGAACATTTACTGCAGCAGATCAACATTGAAAAACATAAAAGTGGTTGAGGAAACGAAAAATGCAACGTCTAAAGGGCATCCAAATCACAATACAACAACTGTAATAAAGTAGACACTATAGCAGACTATTCGGCAGAGAAACAGAAAGGAATATGGTATTTAACAACTTGCTCTTTTCGCATGAATATGAACCTGGAATTAGTTATAATCAGCAATCTACAGCTTGAATTGCTTTGAATTTATGTCGAACAGCTAGTTCTTTTGTATAATTAGCATCATTGAATATTTTTTTTATTAGTAGACAGAAACTTAATTTGGCAACCGTGAAATAAGTTTGGCCATTGAACTTATGATGCATGAAAACAATAATCCTCTGTTATTGAAAGAGAAACAGAGTTACATTAAGGAAAAAGATTTGCGTTTGCTGTAAGATGTTCCAAAGTGTTATAAATTACAGTATAATGTGGATGGGTTCTATCTTCGACTAGGAACACATGAAGTCCAGATTTCAGCTTAATACAACAACAACCAGGATCCATTTTCACTTTCAAGTCTCTCAATCCATTTCTCACATTCGGCTTCTCCCCCAACTACCCAATGCTACATATATGTTAGGTAAAATGACATGAGCTGAGGTTGGCTTGGTATCTGAACCGAGCAAAAGCTTAGCCACCCTATCACCCACTTCCATCTCTTTTTAAAACCAACAAGCAGTGAGAATAGCTACCCAAATGACAATATCTACTGCATTTGCAATTGCTTCCAGTAGTTCCCCTGCTCGACCCAGAAGATTCAGCACAAATGCAAATGTTCTGAAGTTGGAGTTACACCATAATATTCATCCATCGAGTAGAAGAATCTCATCCCTAACCACGAGCAGATAAAATTCCCAACAAAAGTAGCTCCATTAGGGACTACTTTTTGCTCTAACATGTTCTTAAACAGCATCACTGCTTCAGAACCAAGTCCATGGCGTGCATATCCATTAAAAAGGGCTATCCACAGAGCCAGACTGGGCCAAAGAGATCAATGACAAATATTTTCGAGCATCAAACATGCCCCCACATTTAGAATACGTATCTACAACAGAAGTCACGACCTTAGTAAAAGTAAAGAAAGTGACTCATTGAACTTTCCCCATCTGAGAAACCACAAGTCATGGCGTTCCATGAAATTAAAGTTCGCTCATTCATTTTACGAACAGTTGCGAGCAAAGTCTAGATGGCCAATTTTGGCTAGTTAGGGTATAGCGAATTCTGTAAAAACCATATGAGAGTAATGGGGTTTTTGGTGTTTGGTAATGGTTCATGTAGTTCTTTATGTGATTGTGCTTCCATTTACAAGGAGAGTATGTAATCGCATTTTGGAAGGGAAGAGAAGGGATTCTATTGCCCATTGTTGCTGCAAACAGAGAAGGGATTCTATGGGATTTGGCTCACCTCAAGTTAATGTTAACATGATTATCATGTTGGTGAAATTCAAATTGTTAATCTAAACCATTGGCGTGGATTCTTCGCATAATAAAAAGATAAATAAAAATAAATTTATGACACTATGGTTTGATGGAAATAGTGTACGTGTAGAGAATGAGAGTAATCAGGCTACGTACTCTGGCCTGAACTCATCATTTTATCGATGAATATGTAACTCTTCAGCGCATGTGTTGCCCATCCATTTATCTTTTTATTGATTATAAAAAAGAGCTATAGCTTCTTGGAAATGAATTATTAGCAGACAAATTAATAGCTGTTTTTGAGCGTTCATGGATGATTGCCGATGAGTGCTTGAGCATCAAAAACCTGCTCAACAGGATGGCAGATACACAGGTTGATAATGCAATCGCAATGACCCGGTGGTACACAATCCGCCACAGTTTTGCACGGAATACTTATATCCCTTGCTTCTGCTCCTATTGGTGTTCCTGGTTTAATCAGAGTACAAAACCAAAACAGAGACAATGAGTTACAAACCGTTATCAAACTCGGCCAGTATTTGATCTAGCTAAGAGCTCGAATCATTGAATCATCAGGCCGACCTTAAAATGATATTGTTTCGGTGATTTTTTTTAATAAAACAATGTTTTTTGAGATAAAGAAAAATAAAACAAATTAATTATTTTAAATTAACTCCATCAAATTAACTAAATTACAAGTTTACTTGATAAGTTATCCGGGTTTGATTAAATCCAACCTAATAATTTGTTAATGTAGAACTTGGATCGGGTCGATAACCATGTGACAAACAAACAAAAGAATACTATCTCATATTTTGAAATTACGTATGGTAACAAATCCATAAATAGACCACTAGCTAGTGCATCGAGTTCTTTCATTGTAAACTAAAAAAAAAAGTCAATAAATATGAATGCATCTATATATATTAGAAGGAATATCAAAGAAAAGAAGGGAGCTATATATATACCAGCTGCAAAAACCAAGAGTACTACGAAGAAAGCCATCTTCATGGAAGATTTTTCCATATCTTCTGGTTTGGTTAATCCTTGATATATATGTTTGATAATGGGTGTGCTCACTTCGTTTTCCATGGAAGATTTAGGCTTCTATTATATATATGGATGTATTCACATCAGTACTATCCAACAACTCCTCGACTAAATATGTTAATATTGGTATATGATCTTATAAATACACAGTACTGAAACAATATTACCATTAATTTTGGAAATTGCGAATCTGCTACCCAGATTTTTTTCCATTAAAAATAAGCTGCAAGTGCAAAAATTAAGAGATATGGTTTTAAAAATGAATCCAAGTCTATTCTATTTTGATCATGCTCGGACTTGTAAAACGGATGTGTATGACAATATGGATAAATCTAACATGGAGAGGGATAGATATATGAGTGAGAATATAGCTAATCACTTACATTATAATTGCAAATTAAGTCTATCCCATTAAGTTGAAACTAGAAGTTTTCCTCAAAAGTATGAAAATGAAATTAATATTCTTTCGTAAAGTAGTTTATTTTGAAGAAGATGGTAATAAATCTAAGAAATGATAATCTTATACAGTGTTAATAGTTTTATTCACATCGAAACCATATCATGGTTTCTCATACAATCAATATTTATTGACACCGAAGTGATGGATCTTGTCTTGTTTGAAGCTGAGTTTGCCAAGAACAGGTATAAAAACAGCACCACACGGTCCACACGTACTCAGCTTTGGTTTTTTCAAGTTGTGGATGGCCCAAAAATCATTGAGTGTACATGACTCAGCAAATATTTCTCGTACTGGGCTTTTCAAGTGTTAAGGTAGAGGACACCATAGAATATTTACGTGGAGTTCATGATCAAGTGAAGCACGAAACCACTGACAGGAATGCAAAATACAAGGCATTCATCGCAGGAGGGTCACTTTTGAAGTCGGAAATTTGGTATGAGTTGTGCTTACACTTCAACCCTTGCTTTGTGGCTGACCTGAGCTTTTAGGTGAGTTCTTCCCTGTCCCAGGGCACTGATGCATGGGATTCTAGAGGAGCTGAGCTCTTAGATATGAAGTTACCAATAAATGCTGTCATCATGCAGGTGATGCCTCTGCTAGAGAGGCAATTATGCATCAAGAAATACTCGTAACGGGTGGTCGATGATTAAATGAACTTTAGAATTGTTTGCTTTGATTACCTTTAAAATGGCCCAAAGACCACAACTTGCTCTTAATGGGCTGATGTGGAGTTGTGTTGACCCAATTTAAATTTTTTTTAAAATATAATATGGGCTCTAAACAAATATCCACATATATTTAAAATTCAAATTTAATAATGGACGATAAAGTAAACATCTAAATAATATTTACAAATTAAAATAATATGTACAACTATATATACATTTTTAATTTTTTTATATAAAAAATTGATGTTGATATTGCTACTATTGTTGTGGATGATGAATAATTAATTAGGTTTTAAATTTTTTTATTACATTCAAAATGTGAACATGAATTTTTTTTGTTTTTATGTTTTGAAAATTATTTATTTTTTTATTTTTAATTAAATTTTTATTAGTAATCGCTATACACTTCTAAACACCCTAAAAACTACCATTTACTCTTAAAGACCTGCATGGTATTGCCCAAGATTAATTACTCACGGTAAAGGGAAGATATAACCTAGGGCCAAAAACAACTAAACAAACATTCCCACGCATTCAAGACTCAAATTTAATAATGGACAATAAAGTATTTATAAATTTTATTTTAATATTTACAAATCAAAAATCAAAATAATATGCCCAAGTATTTATACATTTTTTAAAAAAAAAACAAATATTGTCACCTTACAGGGCCACTAGTTCTACCTGTTAATACAAGCAGTGATGCACACCGCTAGCCAACAATGGAGTTTTGGACCACTTTTAACTCTGGATCCTTTTTTAAAAATATTTAATTTTGATTATTGAGATGAAAATTAATTCAAGAGTAATTTTTTTTTTCTATTATGAGAAGTGTACACGACTGTGGTTTCTAACGCCCTTTTAGAGTTTCCTTTCAACCTTTCAACCTTAAATTGTGGTTGTTTCCGTCCAAGTTAGTCAATTTAATTATCACAATAAAATTAAAAATAAATAAATAAATATGTATTTATCAGAGTATGTTTTGATGGAAATATTGTTTGATGTGTAGCTGAACTTTCTGTAGATTTGTAGAGAGTGAGGATGATCAGGCTAATCGGCATGCCTTTACGAATTTAGTAATGAAAGTGTAATTAATACTTCGGCGCATTTATTTCCAACACATTTATTAATAAAACATGTAACAACAAGGAAGAGCCAGCTTCTTTGCAATATTGAATTATTAGCAAAGAAACTGCTTTTTGAACGTTCATGGAATATTATTGCCGATGAGCGCTTGAGCATTAAGAACATTTTCAACAGGATGGCAGATACACAAGTTCATAATGCACTTGCAATGACCTGCTGGTACGCAGTTCTTCACAGTTTTGCACGGAATATTTATATTCCTTGCTTCTGCTCCAAGCTGTGTTCCTGGTTAATTTAATCAAACAAAACCAAGATACAAACAATGAGTTACAGAGAATCGTATATGATATTATATATATAAGTCAATAAATTCACCAGTACGTGTGATGTGGTGCTGGTGCAAGGTGAGGAAATGACATATATATCAGAGAAAAGAAGGGAGATATATGTATATACCAGCTGCAAAAACCAAGAGTACGGCGAAGAAAGCCATCTTCATGCAAGATTTTTCCATATCTTCTGGTGTGGTTAATTCTTGAGATATATGTTTGAAAATGGGTGTCTTCACTTTGTTTTTGATGGGAGTCTAGCTAGGAAGATTTAGGGTTATATATATAGATAGATGCATGTACTTGCATTGTTATCTATCAAATCCTTTACTTTCTTTGTTTCCAGAAAAACAGTTCCGGTGAACTTAAGGAAAATCAACAAAGAAAAAGGATTTCCGGTCAAAGAAAAAGTTAAGCATTTATAAAAGGAAACGGTTTTTCTTTTTTTATCTTTGGAAAATACTTTTCTTACTTTAAAAAAAACAAATCATCTTAATATGAAAAAAAAACTATTTTAAGGTTTTAAAAATGAAAAAAAATATTAAAAGATTTTACTTCAAAAGTATTAATAGAAAAAAAATATGAAAAAAACTATTAATGAGTTATTTTTTAATTTATTTTCTATGACATAACCAAATACGGAAAAGTATTATCCAAGTTATTTTTTATGATACTGCTAAATATAAATATAATCTACTTTTTAAAATTTTATTTTTTATAAAAATTACTTTAAAAAAAAAAACTATTTTTCCAGCCATCAGAGGGCCTTGGTAATACTGGGTATATAATCATATCAAAACTTGAGAATTAATTTTGGAATTTGAGAATTTAAATTAAGAGACATGAAAATAAAAATGAATATTAAGTCTATATTATTTTTATCGTGCAGGAAACTTGTAACTTCAATTAAAATCATTGAATTTAAACCGATATTGAGGACTAATTAATGTATGATGAACATGGAAACTGTTTCTCTCACCAAATCCAAATTTCTCTCACCAATCCAAATCCAAATATTTCAATATTTCTCTCACCAAATCTAAATCCAAATATATATCTGAAAATATGGTTGAATCCATCATCGAGGGATAAATTACTTACCTTATAATCAAAGTCTATCCTATTATGTTTACTGAATATTTATAGGAATTAATTAAATGATGGGAATGAAATTAAGAGTTTTACACAAAAGTATGAAAAGGGAATTAATATTCTTTTGTAAAGTAGTTTATTTTTAAGGAGATGGTAATAAACATGCGAAATGACAATAAGTTTTTATTTTTTTTTGTAAATTTTATATAGTATTAATATTTACTTACAACGAAACAATATTACGTTGCTTACACCTTCAAGGTTTATGGTGGTATATATTTTATTATTGTGAAATTTCTTGTAAAATTTGGATTTTTTTATGGTAATTAAATGTTTGTTTTTGTCCATAAAATTACTTTTTAATGTTTTTTCATAATTCATAATATTTTAAATAAGTTAGAATTTGGATTTCTTTCAAATTCAATGGAATGTTAGGCAGGTTAACGATTAAAGTTATGTATTTATTATTATAATTTCAATATATATATATATAATGGAAATAACGGAATTTTTTTTTAGGAGATGGCTCGTTTTGTTTTGCAACCCTTTGTAGACTTTGTAAACATGTGAAATTCTTCACAATAATATTTGAATAATCATAGCATAATATTTTTGTTTTTTTAGTTAGAAGCACTTTACTTTTCAGAAAAAAAATATTTTTTATAATTTAATTAAAATTTAGTTAGGATTCGTATCAAGACTGTTATCTCCTTTATCTTCTTTTTGTCTAAAATACCAATGATGGTTCCCAACTTCCATATCCTTCAACTTTAAAGTTATTATAAAATAACTATCTAGTAAGTGGTCCAATAGTAAAAACTTGAAACTAAAAGGTTTATCTAGTAAGTGGTCCAATAGTAAAAACTTGAAACTAAAAGGTTTGCTCTCCATGTGGTTTTAGATTCGAGCCATGTTGTTACTAATATGATGATCACTGGAGGTTTACATGGTCGTTAACTTCAAGACCCGTGGAATTAGTCGACGTGCGCGCAAGCTGATCCGAACATCCACGTTAATAAAAAAAAAATTACTATGAAGCCACCTTCCTTTCCATTGAATTGTTGAATTGGTGCTTTCCTTTCATGTGTAGATAGATTTGGTATGGCATGTGTGTGCACTTTCATGACATTATACAAACAACATTGAGAAACAATAGAAACTTTGGTGAATTATCTTTTAGGAATAATAGGTCAAGAAGAGAATTCTCTTGGGAAAAAACTTGGTCAAACTGGATTCTTTAAATTCATCTATAATAGTCATGTGTAAATATTCAAAGGTGTGCGACAAATTAAGTTTGTCAAATTTAAAAAAGTAAATTAAATAAATTTAGCCTTTTTTCTTCTTTTAAATTAGAGACTAAAAAATAAAAATAAAAGTTTTATACCATAATTATTTTTTAAAAATATTAAGGAATCCAAAAGTTATAATTTAGAAAGTAAGATTATCAAAATGAACTTTTTAAATGAATTTTAAAACTATGACCCATTACGTCTGTATTTTTCATTTTCATCTTATCTCTTTTAATTATTCCATCTCTTAACAAATTTACTTAAATTGACTATCAGTTTTTTTTATAAGGGCAAAATCAAAAAAGAAAAAAGTTTGGGGAAAGAAAAAGGACTAAACAGTGGTGTGATTGTGTAAACAGTGGTGTACTAAGCAATATTTTCACCATATCTCTTAGAGTTTGCTAGTAATTTAAATGATCCAATCATGGATTTTCTATGATTTCGGTAGAAGGGATTGAGAGACGAAAGACTTGAAACAAATCCTCGATATGTAATTTTATTTTTTTTACAAGAAAATAACAATTCCAATTCCATTAAAAAAAATAATTTTATAGTATAATTTCTTCTTTTCTTTTAAATATGTATATTTTTTAATAAATAAAAAATCTACTGTCTTCTTATATAATTTGATAAAAATCAAAAGTTTAAAAAAATCAAAATGATTTGAAATAAGAATAAAATAGATTTT
Source organism: Populus x sibirica (assembly GCA_019202695.1). Lineage (NCBI taxonomy): Eukaryota > Viridiplantae > Streptophyta > Magnoliopsida > Malpighiales > Salicaceae > Populus > Populus x sibirica. The sequence goes on from JAGMVL010000053.1 coordinate 709,803, forward strand.
CTTCAATTAAAAACCTCTTATATCAATAATTCGCTTCCTCTTTGCTTGCTTTTTTTTTTCTTTTTCCTGACAGCCTTAACAATTGTTTCTTAAACAACAAATTATGATAACCATAAATGATTCTCATATTTTAATATTTTTTTATGCGAATATTTTAGAAAGAAAAGAATGATTTATTACTCATACGTTATAACAAGAAAATTTTTGGAATTAAGTTTTTAACTAAATATACAATTATAAAAAATAAGAAAAGATAGTTAATAAAACCATGAACTAAAAATGCATTTTATTTTCCAAAACTATCTTTTATGATTCATTATTCATGTAATATTTTCTTATAAGAACCATAATTAATTGAATAAAAAGTAAAAGAAATTAAAAAATAAATATATTTGATAACTATAATAACTTGAACTTTATTTTTATAGAATTTTCACGAGCACAAAAATTTAGAAAATAAAATGGATATGAAGTTCATATAAAATGATAAACAAAATGATTGCTAATAGCGCAAAAATAAGGCAAGAATCTCGTTTAAAAATTATTGTTGAATTTATTGATATCTAGTGAAATAATATATTAAATATAATATTATTTATTCAATTATAAGTAATCTTGATCAAATTTTAAGAAAAACATTTAAAAAAAAAATCAAGCTGGGCTATACAAAAACATCGCTTCCTAATATCATAGTGTCATTTGAAAACAAACTCAAAACCATATAATGGAACAATTCTTAGTTATTTAATTTTTTTAATTTTATTAAATAAATAAAGGCCTTTTAAAATAGCCTAGTTATCTTAGCGTAATGGGCATGCTTGTGACCCCAATAGGTCATGCCAGTGTGCTTATATATATATATATATTATGTGAGGAGAAGTATCCTTAGTTTGCTCAACATTTCTTTTTTTTTTTTAAGACAATCAGATGCATATCATCTCAATTATTATTTTAGGTGGCTGAAAAGTTAGGTTTTCACTGCAAGATCTAAAAAAAAAACTTATTTTTTACTGAAAATACTTGAAATAAAAACATAAAGACTTCAAATCCAAAAATAGCACTAAATTGGTAAAAAAATAAAAAAATTACCCGATTTCAAAAAATAATTTGAGCCTCAATTTATTTTTTAAAATAAAATAATAATTCAAAAACATCTCACAGCAATTTATTTACAAAGAACTTAATAGCATCAAAATTAACTTTTTATAATTAAAATTGTACCAACCAACAACCTTTTTTTCTCTCACAATAAAATGAATTGTTCAAACCCAACTTTTAGTTTCTTTTAATTTTAAATTTTGTTAATAAATATATGTAATGATACTGCTGACGGGATGGGTTATAATTGCATTACCAAATTAAATTAATTCAGCTTTCTAGATAATTGATTCTTTGATAAAAATTTATTTATTTTTATTCTAATTTTGTTAGATAATAATATTTTTGCATAATTAAAATATAATTTTTTAGAGTACAATGATGCAACGTGCAGTACGTGTAACAAAGACCATACCTACTAGCTTTAGTTAACGTCATATTTAGCTATTGATTCAAAATAATAGAGTATGGTATTTTGGATTAAAGGGATATCCTAAATAAATGACCAAAAAACTTATTATAAAACTATTTGAAAGATAAATTTATTTTTATATTTTTATTTTTATCCTTCTAACTAAATATTAGTTATTTGATTCGTGTTTCGTCGTATGTTAGTTACTTTTTTTTGACAAAAAAAAATATACAAGCTTTTCAAATATTTTATTTTTAAAAAACAAAATCTAATTATAAATGAAAAAGTCTATGCATGCATTTAATTAAATACATTGAGAACTAGTTGGGCCAATAAATATATAAAATAAATTGTTAACATGTCTAAAATTCAAATCACCTAATTACATGTCAAATAATTTTTTCTAACGCAAAAGAATTAATGTGTAGGTGTTATTAACACATTTTGTTTCTACATCCAGTAAAAAATATAATCATGAATAACAAAATTGATGCTTACGTATATAAAATTTAATAAAAATCATATGTATTAAAAAAATATATAACACTTCAAGCTAATCTTTAACATAGCTAAAAAGGAAAATATTGTTGCAATTGTTATAGTTAAACAATATTATTTATTTAGTCTGTGTAGAATAATTTTTCAGGAAACAAAAGGTGTAAAGAAAAAACATTATAAAAGAATAATGATAAGCAAAAAAGGTATAGATATGCCAAGTGTAAAAAATAAACAATAATATTTTTTTAAAAAAATACTTTTTTAAAAAATAAAGATAAAAAACTGGTGATAAATAGATCAAGTATAAAATGAAAAAAAAAACACCAAGTATAAATAGAAAAAAATTCAAGAAAAACTTGTTTTTGAAATAAAATTAAATAAATAAAATAAAAATAAAAATAAAAATTTACAATTATATCACCCCTACCGTAACGCTACATTAACACCACTTACTATAATATCCAATGTCGCACGTGTGCGGCGTCGCGGCGATCGTCCACCCTCAAATGTATGGATATATATATGGTAAATGTTGGGAGACAAGGAATTCTTTGTCTCTTAGCGGTGAAAAATGGTGTGGGAGTCGCCACCTAGTATTTTGGTCACTAGGAACCCTAACTAGTCTCAGAGATTGGGTACGAAGACTGGTTGCGTAAAGGGAAGGTATTAGCACCCCAAATACGCCCTACCTAAGGTAAGCTGCATTGTTTTATTGTCTCGATAAAAATATTCTAAGGTCTTCTCATGTTGGTTCGTCTAAGGTTCAAGAAAAGCCCTTCTCAGTAAGGAGGTTCTTATCTTATGGGGTAAAAATCTAACCGGCCTAATGTCTATAAAAGAACTACCTTTTTAAAATCGGGAATACGTTTTACGTATAAATTTGTAATCCCAGACATTAAAACAAAAAAAAATATTTTTTTGATTTTTTTGAAATATTGGCCAAGTTCTCATGACTTTAATAAACTGGTTATTAAAGCCGAAATGCATGCTAAAATATAATATATATTTTTTGAAGTTTTCTATTTTGTATAAAAATACAATATGATTTTTTTTTTAGCTTTGAGAGACTTAGCCGTATGCATGAAAAAAAAGTTTTTTTTTTTTTGAAAACCGGGTATTTTTAATACCGGATTTGTATTTTTATGATATAAAAATACAGACCAATCTTAGTCTAAATGACATAAAAAAATCCGTGGGAAAATCACAAATTAAAAAACATAGATATATAATAATAATAAAAAAAACACACAAGAACAAAAAAAGGAAAAAATAATAAATAGAATAAACTGGACTGGGCTGGGCCTGTATTGGCCCAGCCACAAGGCTGGACTCAGCCCAGCCGCGTGGGTTGGGCTGATGTTCCAGCCCGCCGGAGAAGGAAAAAACCATGACTGGTTACTGTGCATGAGCACAGTAACTAGTTAATTAATTAGCCGGTTACTGTGCGCATGCACAGTAACCGGCTAATTATTTCTTCCTTCATGCAGAACGTGCACAGTGCACGTTCTGCAGGCAGGAAGATGACTAATGAACGGCGTGAGGAGGGGAAGGGAATTTACTTGAGGCGATGATCCCAGATGGCTGAGCTGACGGTGGTGCTGGTGACTGTGCTCGGTGGCGCTGCGGTGGCGGCGACGGTGAAACCCAGTGACAGCAGCGGCGCTTCCGCTGTGTAGAGATACCGATCGGTGTCCTCTTTCCCCGCTGGTTTTATCCGTTCTATCATTTTTCTTCCTTCTCCCCGACTGTCTCTCTCAGTTTCCTTGTCGATATCCCCGGTTTTTTTGGTTTCTCTGTTTCGGTTGTTCCTCTCTCTCTCTCTCTTTCGGTTTCTCTCCCCATTTGCTGTCGTTCTCTCTCTCTTTTTTTTATTCCCCTCCCCGGTCTTCTGCACTCGGACGGTATTTATAGGGGCAGGGGGAGCGGGAATGACCCTGCCCCGTCCCATCGTTGCGCATGGGGCGCGAAGCCGCCGCTCTACCTTGTCACAAGATCTCGCCGAGACGTCCAATGGGGATGTCGCTTGCGGGACACGGCCTCTCTGTCTTCTCATCATGAGGAGCCGCGGGTGGCGTCCTGTTTTGGCTTTAAAGCACGTGGGAGGAAGAGACAAGGGGAAGAAAACAAAACTTCTCTTCCCCTGCCACACGTCCAGGGGAAGAAGAAGAAGAAACAGTGCCGCCTCAAAACGGCACCGTTTCATCTTTTTTTTTTCAACGCATGAAACGGCGTCATTTTGCCCAAAACGCGCCGTTTCATTTAAATGAAAACTGGCGCCAAAGTGCCAAATTTCACGTCAGTCCTTCCTTTTGCGCGCGTTTTGCATTTTGATCCTTGGTCTCAGATTTCTTCAATTAAGTCCCTCATTGGCCATCAAACTTCAATATTTATGCAATTAAGCCCCCGATTTGACCAAATTAACTTTCAAAAAATATACTTTGACTCCGTAACCGTAATTTCTTCCAATTAAAGCCTAAATTGACTTAAAAATCAATTTTTCTTGCAATTAAACCCTCAATAAATTTAATTAAACCTTCAATAAATTCAATTGAGTCCACCAACATCTAATCTTGGACTTTTCTTCCTCAAATTGAATTTTCTTTGTCAATAGGGCTATCATCAGTCAATAAAATAATGCCAAATTATAATTTTTGTATTTTTGAACCTCCTCAACCAAATTTTGACCGTTTTTTAGGCGCTCTGGCATCCTCTTTTTACTGATATATTTTTTGATATATTATATTTTCATTTTTTTTAGTTTTTTTATTTTTTTATTTAATTTTTTTTTTATTTTCTCTTTTCTTGTGCGGGGACCAAAAAATGGGTTACAACAGATGCCCCCTCTTTACAATACTTACGGAGCAAAGACTTTGCAAAGTAAGTTTTGTAAAGATAAACAATAGTTACCTTCCAAAACTGATCTTCTCACAACTTGTTTGACCTGAAACTCTGCCTTTACAGCAATCCTTTTCAACCAGAACCAAAGTCTACTTGGTTGGGCTAAACTGAGATCCCTTCCCCGATCCCCTTTAACTAGAACCAAAAATCCTGTGTGGTTAGGATAAACTGAGATCCCTTCGCCGTTAAAGGAACCAAAAATCCTGTGTGGTTAGGATAAACTGAGATCCCTTCGCCGATCCCCTTTAACCCGAACTGAAATCCTTTGTGGTTAGGATAAACTGAGATTCCTTTCGCCAATCCCCTTTAACCAGAACCAAAAATCCTATGTGGTTAGGATAAACTGAGATCCCTTCGCCGATCCCCTTTAACCAGAACCAAAATCCTTTGTGGTTAGGATAAACTGAGATTCCTTTCGCCAATCCCCTTTAACCAGAACAAAAAATCTTGTGTGGTTAGGATAAACTAAGATTCCTTTAACCAATTCCCTTTAACCAGAACCAAAATCCCATGTGGTTAAGATAAACTGAGATCCCTTCGCTGATCCCCTTTAACCCGAACCGAAATCCTTTATGGTTAGGATAAACTGAGATTCCTTTCGCCAATCCCCTTTAACCAGAACCAAAAATCCTGTATGGTTATGATAAACTGAGATCCCTTCGCCGATCCCCTTTAACCAGAACCAAAAATCTTGTGTATAGCTTGGTCAACCTGGAATCCCATCTGGCGACTCCCTTCAACCAAAGCTAAAATCTTCACATTGTGGTTAATCTGAGATTCCTTATGGCAATCCCCTTTAACCAAAAATGCTTCTTCTTCAAAATGATAAGGTTTGAATTGAAGACTCTTCTTCATTGATCTTTTTATTTATTTAAGATTTCCCTAATGTTAGGGTTTATCTCATCTTCTTCCCGTTCCAAGGTCAAAACTATGATTCTTCGTTGTTCATCAACTCAAAGATTTTTTCTTTGTCCCTAATCTTGCTGGACTATAATGAGGATTTTTTTCGTAACAAGTCAACAAAAATGTTTGATGCAATGCTTTGAGGTTAGATGTCATGCATGCACCCTTACCTGGTTTGGAAACATAGGTCCCATTACTTCCTTCAATTTTCTGAAACTCTCTCTTGACACGATCTTGTTCACATGCTCGAAATGGCATGTTGGATTCATTTCCCATCATGTCTCTTCTATCCATCACATCTTAGGGAAGAAAATCCTTAACCTTGTCATTAGGTGACCCTTTTCAAAAAAATACATGACTTGTCATTGCTTCTTATCATGCTCTTATCAATGTTTTAATTTGTCTTTCTCAAGTTTAAGGGCTTTTTGGTTTTCATTCCAGCACGCAACAAAATCCTTCCCAAATAAAAAATCTTTAAAAAGACTTGAATTTGTTCATGACAACTGAAACTTTCAATATACGCATCGAAAACTCTTTTAAGCAACTCCCATTGAGGTTTTTATCGGTTTCTGGAATGCGGTTTGTCTTTAAGCCAGGGCTTTTATCCAAGGACCTTCTGTTTAATCTTTAAGTATCTGTATCTATGTTAAAAGGCTGTGTAGAAAAGGGAAATGTCTCATATTAGCCCCTTTTTTTTTCATGGACAAAAGCGGACTATCACTCATTTGATAAATCCTGTGAGTTATAAGACCACCGTTTATTAACCCAAGTTATGTGCGCGTGATTAGAAAGGACTTCTGAAGGCTTGTAATGTAGGTTACGTCTATGGGCTATGAAAGAAAAAGGATGCTTTAAGGCTCAATAGTGTTTGAGGGTTTAAAGACTTAGGACCACTCTTCTTCTATCTTTTGTTTTTTTTTTTTATGAAACTGCCTCGTAGGTTGCGTTTGGAGAAGCTTGCTTAAGGATCCTCATCTTCATCTTAGTCTTAAAGCATTATCGAACCATCATCTTCTTTCTTTATTCCTCTCTTTTTTTTGGTGATGCCCCCAATTACGGGGTTTTGACTTTCAAAGATCCAAGTCCTCTTCACTTTCTCTCTCTCTGTTTTTTTTTTGTAATTTGCTCTAATTCCTTCTCCCTTTTCTTCTTATCCTCTTCTCAATTGTTGGGCTTCCATTCTTTACCCCTTTCTTTTTTTCTACCATTGTCTTCATCTTTTCTAACAAAAGATCTCTTATTGCCCCCAGTACGGGGTGTGGTCCTAGTTGGGTTTTCATAAAGAAGAAACTCAATCCGGCTCAAATGGGGACTACAAAGGATAAAATCTTTAGAGAGTGAAGGGATGACAAAGATGGCCTTTCCTCATTTCAAGACGCACATTATTAGGATTGATAAACCTTGTTCTTATCTCGGAAGGAACATGCGAGTGATTACGAAGATACTTACCTAACCATTTATCCATACAATTCAAAATGCTATCAGAGACAAGATTTCATGATAAGGTTGGCTTTGAGGTTTGTTTAGTTCGGTCACCTCTTTACTGGGAAGAGCTTAAATTTCATTTTTGAGCATTTTATGATATATTCCATGTAATTCAAATTAAGTGTTGTGAGATCCATGCAATGAAAAAGGGGTTCTTTACACAAAGAAATCATGGCCAAACTTTGCTTTATTGATTTTGGGGGAAAACTGAACACGTTAGACATAATATCTCTTTACAGAATCAGAATTCACAGGTCTGGCTAGATCTTCTCCGTCCATTCTAGACAACTTCAAAGCTCCTCCTGAGAAAGCCTTCTTCACTACATAAGGACCTTCATAATTTGGGGCCCATTTGCTTTGATCTTCTCCTGGTAAAGACAATAATTTCTTCAGCACTAAATCTCCTTCTTGGAACATGCGAGGTCTAACCTTCTTGTCGTATGCCTTGGCCATCCTCTTCTGGTAGAGTTGATGATGACAGATTGCGGCCGACCTCTTTTCACCGATCGGGTTTAACTGTTCATATCTTACTTTGGCCCATTCGGCCTCTTCTAATTCTGAATCCATCAACACCCTCAACGAAGGTATTTGTACTTCCAAAGGCATCACCGCCTCCATTCCATATACCAGAGCATACGGAGTAGTTCCTGTCGAGGTCCTTACTGCAGTGCGATACGCATGGAGAGCGAACGACAACATCTCATGCCAATCCTTGTAAGTGACTACCATTTTCTGAATAATTTTCTTGATGTTCTTGTTGGCTACTTCCACGACACCATTCATCTTGGGCCTATATGGTGAGGAATTTGAATGCTTGATTTTCCATTTGGTACAGAGCTCCACGATCATTTTGCCGTTAAAATTTCGGGTATTATTAGTCACTATCTTTTCCGCGGACCATAGCGACAAATTAAGTCTTTTTCTATAAACCTCTTCACCACTTTCTCGTGTTACATGGGCGTATGAACCGGCTTCTACCCATTTCGTGAAGTAGTCAATAGCTACGAGGATGAATCTATGCCCATTGCTAGCTTTTGGGTTAACGAGTCCAATCACATCAATCCCCCACATCGCAAATGGCCGGGAGACGCTAGATTAAACGAGAGGAGTCGGAGGCGCATTGACCTTATCACTGTGCACTTGACACTTATGACATTTCCTGACATAATCGATGCAGTCTTTCTCTAATGTCATCCAGAAATAACCGGCCCTTTGTATTTTCCTTGCTACCATATGCCCGTTAGCATGAGTTGAGCAAATCCCTTCATGTACCTCACGTAAAGCATTTTTAGCATCTGTCTCATTCAAACACCTTAGCAAGGTTCCGTCAAATGATCTTTTATACAAAATCTCTCCGTCTAGATAGAAATCCATGGCCAACCTTCTTAGGGTTTTCTTGTCCATCTTTGAAGCTCCTACTGGATATTCCTGATTTTGCACAAAATTCTTGATATCATAATACCAAGGCTTTCCATCTATCTCTCCTTCAACCGAGCAACAGTGAGCTGGGTTATTTCTGATGTCTATGTGTACAGGATGTACCTTATACCCTAGATCAATCGTAGCCATAGCAGCCAATGTGGCCTAAGCATCCGCAAAATGGTTCCCTTCTCTTCCTAGATGGGTGAATCTTATCTCTTCAAATTCTTCTGACAGTGTGGATAAACATTCCTGATACGGCCTCAACTTTTCTTCCTTGGTTTGCCATTCTCCTTTCACCTGATAGATAATCAACATTGAGTCACCATATACATCTATCTTTCTGATCTTCAGCTCTAACGCAGCTTCTCTAAACCCAAGATACAAGCCTCATATTCAGCTGTATTGTTGGTGCATTCAAAACATAATTTAACTGAAACCGGATACTGCTTCTGGTCAGGAGAGATTATCACCGCACCGGCCCCATTACCATAAACATTCTATGCTCCATCAAAAAAATGGTCCACCAATCTGTCTTCTCTTTCTTCCCGCTATTGATAATACATTTTCATCAGGGAAATCAAAATCTAATGGCTCATAATCTTCAATAGCATTATCAACCAGATGGTCGGCAATCGCGCTCCCTTTCACGGCTTTCCTTGTCACATGTACTATGTCATATTCTGACAACAAAACCTGCCACCTTGCAATTCGGCTTAAGAGATAAGGCTTGTCACATATGTACCTTAGCGGATCCACTTTTGAAATCAACAAAGTGGTGTGATACAACATGTAATGTCGTAATCTTTTTGTCGCCCATACTAATGCACAACAGAGTTTTTCTATCACCGTGTATCTAGACTCACATTCGGTGAACTTCTTACTCGAGGTAATAAATAGCCCTTTCTTTCCTTCCGGTTTCATCATGCTGACCCAATACACATCCCATAGTTGTATCAGTCACTGTTAGATATAATATTAAAGGCCTTCCTAATACAAGAGGAACAAGCAAAGGCGGACTCTGTAAGTATTGCTTGATTTTATTGAATGCCTCCTCACACTCCTCATTCCAAATCCCAGGATTCTTTTTCCTCGCATGGCGAAAGACAGGTTCACATGTTGTGGTTAATTGAGCTATAAATCTAGCAATATAGTTCAATCTTCCTAAGAATCCCCTCACCTCCTTCTCCGTCTTTGGGGATGGCATGGATTGGATGGCCTTCACTTTTTCAGGATCCACCTATATACCTTTGTCACTTACCACAAATCCTAGTAGCTTTCCAGACTTAACTCCAAACGAACATTTTGCAGGGTTGAGCTTTAGTTCAAACTTCCTCAAACGCTCAAATAACTTCCTCAGGACCTTTACATGGTCTTCTCCTCTCTTGGACTTAGCAATCATATCATCTACATACACCTCAATTTCCTTGTGCATCATATCATGGAATAGAGTCACCATGGCTCTTTGATAGGTGGCTCCTGCATTCTTCAAACCAAATGGCATAACCTTGTAGCAATATATCCCCCATGGTGTAACAAAAGTTGTTTTTGCCTTATCTTCTAGAGTCATTTTTATCTGGTTGTATCCCAAGAAACCATCCATAAAGGAATATGTGGAACTACGTGCAACATTGTCGACCAAAACATCTATATGTGGTAGAGGAAAATCATCTTTGGGGCTAGCTTTGTTCAAATTCCTGAAGTCCACACAAACTCTAATCTTTCCTTCTTTCTTTGGTACAACAACAATGTTGGATACCCATTGCAGATATTTAACTACTTCTAGAAAGCTCGCATTCCACTGGTTTTTCGAGCTCTGTCTTAACTTTGATCCAAACATCCGAGTGGGCTCTCCTCAACTTCGCTTGAGCTGGTCTACAACCTTCCTCCGTGTATCTTATGCATGACAATATTTCTATCCAAACCAGGCATATCCTCGTAAGACCAAGCAAAAACATCTGCATATTCTTGTAATAGGGCTATATATTACCTCTACTCTTTCCTCAGGAATGGTTAAGGTCCCTGTTTTTAACTCTCTTTTAATCTGATCATTACCCACGTTTATGGTTTCTAGTTTCAGAATATTTGGTTCCCAGGTTTGTTCATGTTGCTCTACTAACTTTGTAAATTCCCTAACATTGCTTTCATCCCATTCTTCTTCTTCCATGGTGATCACATGTTCGTTAAAGTGTGGCCATTCATTCTCGATGCTAAGTGTATGTGATGTTGTGGAAGATCCGCTTTCAGGGTTCCTAAAAGCGGAAAGTGTTTAGTGTAAATGTACAAATAAAAAGATAAATTTGGAAATGCATGATCTCATTATTTTAAAACAAAAGGTGGGCTCAACAACAATGGTAAAATCTAATTGACATCATGAGCCTTGATTGTCAACTAGGGAGAATAAAGCAAACAAAAGCAATGACAAAAGCATGTTAAGGCAAACAAAGTTGGTTTACATTTTAAACACTACTGGGGCTTCTTGAGTCACCCAGTTTTGAAACTTCTCGCCCTCGGCCAGCTTTCGTACGAACGTCTTAGCAGAGACTTTTTCCATGGTGTGGATAGTCAGTTGTGGCAGGGCTTCATCTTTCCTTCCCGCTACCGTCTTCATGTCACCTCCTTCCATGTTATCCTCCTCCAAGGTGTTTATGCTCATTTTTTACAGTTCTTGACCAAGGCTTTCTGCTCCTTTTTCGGGTTGCATTACAAATGCAGCCTTTGGGAATGTCACTCTAAGGGGAGGGATTTCCAGCTTTTATTCTTCAGGCTCTCTTCCTTTAATCCTAGCCATTCTTCTTTCCCTTCTCCGACCGGTAGCCCACCGATGATCCTCTTTTTTAGGTTTATACCCCAACCCAAATCTTTGATCAACACATTTCATCTTTATTGGGTTAGCCCTTTTTGGTACCTCAGTGATAGGATTATACTGAAAGGGGATCCCACGTTCTAAGAAGCATTGAGCCGCCATCCTTGCGGTTTCGGAGATCCTTGGCCTTCTTAGTATTGTGTTCTCAGGCACCCAATCAGTGTTTATAATCTCAAAAGCATGGATATTATTATCCTTGCAATCCTCCGCCTCAATAAAAGGTATGGCCACATTCTTTATCATGGATACTTGTCTCCTCGGCTTTGACAGTCACCAACATCCCGTTCATGATATACTTCAAGCATTGGTGTAATGATGAAGTTACCGCCTGTACCGCATGAATCCAAGGTCTTCCTAACAACATACTATAGAAAGGGTGGATATCCATAACTTGAAATGTCACTAAGAACATTTGCGGCCCCACATATAGCTCCACTTCTAAAGTCCCAATTATTGGTCTAGGTGAGCCGTCATATGCTCTGACCATCATGGTACTTGGCTTCATATGAGATTCATCGATCGGCATTTCTTTCAGAATATGCTTTGTCAATACATTAAGAGCCGAGCCATTATCGACGAGCACCTTTCCTATGAGGCAGTCCTTGCACCTAACAGTAATGTATAAGGGCTTGTTGTGTCCTGTACCTTCAGCATTAAGCTCATCCGCTGTGAAATACGGGTAATTAGTTGCGTGGATTCTCCCCACCAAATGCTCCATGGTTTTCTATTCAATGTCTTGGGGTACATACGCCTCATTCAAAACTTTTTGCAAAGCGTTTCGATGCGACTCAGAGCTAAGTATCAAAGACATAAGGAAAATCCTTGCTGGAGTCTTCTTTAGTTGATCTACTATGCTATATTCACTATGCTTTATTAACTTTAAAAATTCATTCGACTCCTCTTCAGTTACTGGCTTATTAACTTCTGTTGCTTTGTCAAGATCTACCACTTCTTTGCCTTTTGCCTTCCTCAACTCTTCTGGAGTGAAGCACCGGTCACTCCAAGTTAACCCACTGATTTCAGTTTCGAATAAAGGAAGAGGGGCTTGAATGTTGGCAGCAAAACCATAATTATAAGGCATGGCATTGTGATTTCCTTTTGTGTAGGAAGCTTTAGCCAAGATCAACTTTGGTGGCCCATTAGCTGTTGGTTGGATCCTACATACTCCTGCCATCTTATCTTGACCTTCCATCATACTCACCTCACGACTGCCCTCTACGGGTTCGATCCTCAACTCTCCTATTGTCATCATTTTCGCAACCTTCTCGCGAAACTCGATGCAATACTCAATATGATGTCCCTCTCTTCCATGGAACTCGCAATAGTCCCATCCCTTCAAATGCCCTTCAACATTTATCTCAAGAAATCCTAACTTTACCAACATGTCATACAACTTCTTCATGGATACCTTTAGCACCTTGCTTTGATTCCCCACTTCTATCATGCCCACTCCACTATTACTTGCAGCATGATTAGGCAATGGATTTGAATTGATGCTGGGCATGTCTTCGAAAGATACCCACCCCCTTTTGATAAGCTCTAACAATCTCCTTTTAAAGGCGTAACAGGTTTCAATTCCATGCCCCGGATTACCGGCATGGTATTCGCAAGTTAATTCTGGCTTATACCATATGGGAAAAGGTGGTTGGATTGGCGGTAGAAGGATCAGAGCTATCTGTCCAATGCTCAGCAGTTTAGTATACAAGTCTTTTAAAGGCATGGGTAGTGGAGGTAGCTGTTCTGAAGTGTATCCTGTATATGGCCTTTGGTGGTTGCTTTGGTTGTTTGGCTGGTGATTTGTGCGATTGGTGTTAAAAGGTTTGGTAAAGTTTATGTTGGCGAATTGATGGGTAGGTATTTGTGGGTTTTGGTGATTTACTTTCTTGCCTTTGTACCCGCCTTCCAAGTTGTTAATGTCACCTTCCCTTTTCCTTCCGATAAAGCCTTTCTTCTCTAAAGGCTCCGCTATGTGCCCAGCTTTAATCCCTTGCTCTATTCTTTCTGCCACACGCACAACATCATAGAAATGCTGAGATGAGCTACCCATTAAATCCTCGTAGTAAGGTGCCTTGAATGTATTGGCAAACAAAGTCACCATCTCTGTCTCTATCAAAGGGGGTTGCACATGCGTTGCCTCGTCTCTCCATCTTTGCGCATAAGCCCTTACTGACTCTTGGCTTCTTTTTTCCATTAACATAAGGCTCGTTCGATCCGGAGCAATTTCCAAGTTGAACTTGTACTGTTTAAGGAAAGCCTCCACCAAATCCTTTCATTTTTTAATCTTGACATTATCCAACCTCATGTACCAACTTAGTGCAGACCCCGCTAGACTGTTTTGGAAAAAGTAGATCAGCAACTTATCATCATTGATTACCTCAACCATCTTATTGCAATAGGATCGAAGGTGAGTGTTTGGGCATTCCAACCCAGTGTACTTTGTAAACTCCGGTATCCTAAAATCTTTTGGTACCGTAATGTTTGGTACCAAGCATACTTCAGAAGCTCGTATAGGGTCAAACCAGTCATTTCCCTCGACTGCTCTTAACCTTTCTTCCAAAGTGGATATCTTGTCGTCGTTCATAAAACCAAGTGGACCTATTATCGAAGACCCCTCCGCATTGTTAAATCTACAAATGATGTGAGCTTGAGCAAGGCTAAATAGGAATGGCGGGTGTAAAGTGTTGTTCGTCACCGAACCCGCCCCAAGTTCTAAGATACCCCGGGACATGGGCTGGTGGTGCTACTATAGGTGGCTGGATGGATGTTCCCTCCCCGTTTTTTGCTCTTAGAAGTTGCTCAAGCAGATTGGTCATTTGAGAAACTTCATTTCTCACGGATTCCAATTCACTTTGGTAGCGGGATTCTAGGATGGCCCTCTCTTCGTTCTCCATTCTTGATCTTAGCCTAGTGTAGTGGACCTTGGAAGGGGGACCTATGTTTCACGATCTGAGGCGTGCATGGAAAAATGTAAATGAATGTATGATAAAGAACAATGCATGATGCATATGTAATGTGAGCTTGTTTTTTTCAAAAACGATCGATGGCCAACATTTCTCTTGTGTAATGGGCATGGACTCTTTTTGTCACGTTCCTTATCAGGAGTAGTTCTGCTCAAACTGCTGCTTTGGTAAGCTTATCCCTACTATAAGAGATTTTTTTCACAAAAGATGGGTCAAGGTCCCTTTTCATTAACAATATTGGCTAATACATCTCTTGAAAAGAGGATACAAAATAATAAAAAGAAAAATACATCAATCTTCCTCTTCATTCATATCTCTAGCCACTGGTAGGAAAGCGAGGCCTCAATTCTCAATTTTTTCTAAGAAGGCATCTGTCTCAACCAAGCTTTGTCAATAACGAAAGATGTCCCTCCCCACCCTTCGAGCATTGGCTCTAATAATCCGTGCATGAATGGCAGCCTCATCCATTTGCTCATCTACTTTGGCCATCTTCTCTATAAGCAAAATGTTGTTCAGATTCAAGGTATTATTGTTGGTGTCAATCTGTTCTTTATGTTTTTCTGAAACTTCCAACTTTTCGGTCAACTGTTTTACCTTTTTCTCGTTCTTTGTCAAACTTCACCTTCAAGATCCTAATTTCATTTTTCTTAGCTGCCAAATCTACCTTAACAACCTCCTCTTCCTTCCCCTTTCTTTCGAACTTTTGCAATTCGGCTAGCCGACTTTCTATCATCACATATTTCTTGTTTAACTCATCATACTTCTCAATTCGGTCCAACAACTCGCTTGAACATGCAAGAATTTGTCCCGATTGTACTCAACATTCTCTTGATAGTCATTGAAGTCGGCTTTCAATGCTTCCAATTCAGAGTTGCTTTGCATCCAATCCAAAATCGGTCTCCCTCTTTTTTTCTCGGACTCTTCTATCACAGCCTTTACTTTGCTCAGTTGCAGCTCTAACCTCACTATTTTTGCATCTCTAGATTCGAGCTGTTCATTTAGAAACACTCTGCTTTTATCTCCTTCCATCATCATCCTTTCTAATCGTCGCTTTATCTCCCTTACTCTTTCCCAATTCTATTTGAAGCCTTTCTAATTGCTCCATAAGGTCTTCCTCATTACTGACCTTTTTTCTTTTCAATGACCCTTCTATAATTCGTGAAGGCCCGTTTTCAGAACATGGCTTTCTAGAAGCGGCAGTCGGGGTCAAATTCCTCCACTTTTCATATCCTTCACTTGAGCTAGGGTCTCTCAACCTTTCAGACTCCTTTTGAATTAGGGTCAAATGGCTCCAATCTTGTTTGATGGTTTCAAGAACTTCTCGCGGATTGATCCTTGAAAAACCCAGAAAATTCAGCTAGTCCCACAGTTCTTGGGATGTGTTGTATGCCGCCTAATTGTCTTATCACCAGAGCCGGAGCATAGCTGACATAACCTGTGATCCCAATTAAAGGTACCCAGCATTTTTATCCACAACGTACTATGACATCAACCGATTTAACCCAAGGGGCCTTCCAACTAAAGTTGCTACTAAGTAACTCTTGCAGTTTTTTCATCCAACCTTGATCACCCAGGCTTCCCCATTCTTCTTCCTCCACTATCTTCAAGGGTTTTGGTTAAACCACCAAAAATTATTAAAGATCGGCTTCTTGGTTTCAACATGGCTTACCATCTAGATGTATAATAACTGAGTACAACATCTCACTGGGCCTTTCCCCATCTTCCTAAAATGGTTGAGGGTCAAAAAGGTCTCAGCCAATATGGCAATTGTAGGGTTGACATGAGTATTTTCATATTCCACAAATGCAGCAGCAGCTTCTAGACTTATAACCCCTATTAAGCTTGGAAATAACACGAGACCATATATCCCCAGAGCGATTAACATGTCTCTTTCTAGCATTGATCCGTATTGCTCTTTTTTCCTTTCTAGTTCAACCTCCAGAAATTTCCACTTTAAACCATTTGCCATTCTTCTCTAAAAATCTGCTCAGATGTGGAATCTTCAGCAATTTTGACAACTCAGGAATCACCTTGTCATTTCTCAAAGGAAAATAAACCTTGTGCAGGTGTTTGGGAAACTCCGTCAACATTCCATACTCCTCTACAGTGGGACACAAATCCACATTTCCAAAGGAAAAGCATCTGTAATCGGGATTCCAAAAGTTAATCAGGGCTTTGATTGCTGGGTTCAATACTTCTATCTTCGCAATTTCTAACAATCACCCATACTTCTCTTCATCTCATATACTACGCAATTCAGGTCTTTGACTACTGGAAGCTTCCTTGCATCACATCTAGAGCAATCTCCCTCTGGTAGTTGTGACAATTCAGAATTCTGCCCATATTCCGTAGTAGTAAATTTGGTAATGATGGCCATCTTATCGTTTTTTAAAAGACCTGAAAACCAAATGCTTTATGGTTAGGTTTATGTCTTATGCAAAATATGTTTTGTGGAGCATACACCCTATGGCCGGTTCTAATTCTTTTATGCTTGATAAGGGTAGGTTGGCTATTCAGTCTCTAAAAAGGGTCTCTTCTTTGTCCCAGTGATCGCCCTCGTGGAGGCAATATGGGGGCTTGTAGGCAATGAGATGGCACATGTACCAACTGTTACCGCCTAAGCACTCAGCGAAGAGTTGGGGTTTACACAAACTTAAACCTTGACTAAAAGTCGTAAGGTAAGCTGCTAGTCCCCCACTTAACTTAAAGCTTTTCAGTACAAACTCTCATATAAAATGAATGATGCATGACACAATTATATAATGCATGAACAAATATGAACAAATTTAAAGCATATGAGCAAATAAATAAAGGAAATTCATCTTAAAAATAACACACATAAAACCAAAGAAAAAAAACCAGACAAAACAATGCTTAGTCCACAAGGTCCCTAGTGGAGTCGCCATTCTGTCGCACGTGTGCGGCGTCGCGACGATCGTCCACCCTAAAATGTATGGATATATATCTGGTAAATGTGGGGAGACAAGGAATTCTTTGTCTCTTAGCGGTGAAAAATGGTGTGGGAGTCGCCACCTAATATTTTGGTCACTAGGAACCCCAACTGGTCTTAGAGATTGGGTACGGAGACTGGTTGCGTAAAGAGAAGGTATTAGCACCCCAAATACGCCATACCTAAGGTAAGCTGCATTGTTTTATTGTTTGATAAAAATATTCTAAGGTCTTCTCATGTTGGTCCGTCTAGGGTTCAAGAAAAGCCCTCCTCAGTAAGGAGGTTCTTATCTTATGGGGTAAAAATCTAACCGGCCTAATGTCTATAAAAGAACTACCTTTTTAAAATCGGGAATACGTTTTACGTATAAATTCATAATCCCAGACATTAAAACAAAACAAAAATATTTTTTTGATTTTTTTGAAATATTGGCCAAGTTCTCATGACTTTAATAAATTGGTTATTAAAGCCGAATTGCATGCTAAAATATAATATATATTTTTTGAAGTTTTCTATTTTGTATAAAAATACAATATAATTTTTTTTTTAGCTTTGAGAGATTTAGCCGTATGCTTTTTTTTTGAAAACCGGGTATTTTTAATACCGGATTTGTATTTTTATGATATAAAAATACAAACCAATCTTAGTCTAAATGACAAAAAATCCATGGGAAAATCACAAATTAAAAAAACATAGATATATAATAATAATAATAAAAACACACAAGAACAAAAAAAGGAAAAAAGAATAAAAAGAATAAACTGGACTGGGCTGGGCCTGTATTGGCCCAGCCACAAGGCTGGACTCATCCCAACCGCGTGGGCTGGGCTGATGTTCTAGCCCGCCGGAGAAGGAAAAAACCATGATTGGTTACTGTGCATGAGCACAGTAACCAGTTAATTAATTAGCCGGTTACTGTGCGCATGCACAGTAACTGGCTAATTATTTTCTTCCTTCATGCAGAACGTGCACAGTGCACGTTCTGCAGGCAGGAAGATGACTAATGAACGACGTGAGGAGGGGAAGGGAATTTACCTGAGGCGATGATCCCGGATGGTTGAGCTGACGGTGGTGCTGATGACTGTGCTCGGTGGCGCGCGGTGGCGATGACGGTGAAACCCTAAAGGATGCAGCGCGCTTCCGCCGTGTAGAGATACCGATCGTTGTCCTCTTTCCCCGCTGGTTTTATCCATTCTATCCTTTTTCTTCCTTCTCCCCGACTATCTCTCTCGGTTTCCTTGTCGATATCCCCGGTTTTTTTGGTTTCTCTGTTTTGGTTGTTCCTCTCTCTCTCTTGGTCGGTTTCTCTCCCCGTTTGCTGCCGTTCTCTCTCTTTTTTTCATTCCCCTCCCCGGTCTTCTGCACTCGGACGGTATTTATAGGGGCAGGGGGAGCGGGAACGACCCTGCCCCGTCCCATCGCTGCGCATGGGGCGCGAAGCCACCGCTCTACCTTGTCACAAGGCCGCCGAGACATCCAATGGGGACGTCGCTTGCAGGACACGGCCTCTCTGTCTTCTCATCATGAGGAGCTGCAAGTGGCGTCCTGTTTTGGCTTTAAAGCACGTGGGAGGAAGAGACAAGGGGAAGAAAACAAAACTTCTCTTCCCCTGCCGCACGTCCAGGGGAAGAAGAAGAAGAAACAGTGCACAAAACTTCTCTTGCCCAAAACGCGCTGTTTCATTTAAATGAAAACTGGCGCCAAAGTGCCAGATTTCACGTCAGTCCTTCCTTTTGCGCGCGTTTTGCATTTTGGTCCTTGGTCTCGGATTTCTTCAATTAAGTCCCTCATTGGCCATCAAACTTCAATATCTATGCAATTAAGCCCCTGATTTGACCAAATTAACTTTCAAAAATTATACTTTGACTCGAACCGTAATTTCTTCCAATTAAAGCCTAAATTGACATAAAAATCAATTTTTCTTGCAATTAAACCCTCAATAAATTTAATTAAACCTTCAATAAATTCAATTGAGTCCACCAACATCTAATCTTGGACTTTTCTTCCTCAAATTGAATTTTCTTTGTCAACAGGGCTATCATCAGTCAATAAAATACTGCCAAATTATAATTTTTGTATTTTTGAACCTCCTCAACCAAATTTTGAGCGTTTTTTAGGCGCTCTGGCATCCTCTTTTTACTGATATATTTTTTGATATATATTTTTTCATTTTTTCATTTTTTTTAGTTATTTAATTTTTTTTGTATTTTCTCTTTTCTTGTGCGGGGACCCAAAAATGAGTTACAACATCCAAAATAATCAAAATCCCAAACATAATTACAAAATTACAATCTTTTTAGTGAGATAGTGTTTTCTTTTAGTTTATTACTAGATGATTAACTTGTGCTACATTACGAGTCAAGTTAATTTTTTCTTGAATGTAAAAAAAAAATATTCAAATGTTGCTAATGGATTTTTCCTAGCAGAAAAAAAATTAAATCGTGTGAGGGTTTACCCGATATAACCTGGTTGACGTTACTGGTCTAAAAACAACTCATACAACTTATGAAAATAAATTTTGACCAAAAACAATTTCTAGATGATATCTTTTTTTAATATTAAAATAACAACATATTGGATTAACCTTAGATAACTCAGGTTAACGTGTCAAATTCATGACCAAGCTTATGAGATTATGATAACCCTATGAAAAGCAAATCAAAATAAATTATTAAGCCTAATTCCCAATATTGAAAAATGAAATTGAAAAAAAAAATTAAAAATAACATGGGTTAACATGTCAAATTTGCAACCCAGTTCATAAGATCGAGATAATCCCATGAAAAGAAAATAAAAACAAATAAAAAATTTCAATCCCTAACCAGCTCGATATTGATGGATGATGTCATAACCTAATTTTGGATTATTCCCCAAAATTCATTTTTTTTCAAAATAAAAATCAAAAAAATAAAATAAAGGCTAACAACATGGAGAAAATGGGCTGAGAAATCAAGCTGCAATTTTGAAGGAAATTCAAGGCCTAATTTTGAAGGAAAACAATGCAAATTCAAGGTCAAATTAAAAGATTATTGGATGAATTTGCATAAGAATTAAGTTCAAAGACATAATGAAATTTTTAATAGGACAATTTGATTTAATCATGGGCCAAATTGAATTTTAATTATGTTTAAGAATTAGTTTGGGTCCAATTGAAGAATTTAATTAAGTGCAAATACTTAATTATACTTTAAATGAGTCAAATTAATTTTATTAAGGGCGTAATTGGTGAAAATTTAAGTTTGAGAGCTCAATTTGAGCTTAATTAAGAAGATTGGAATTTTAAAAGACCAACTTTAATTTTTCCCAAGTTAATTGATTGAAACAGGGGCATAATTGCAATAAAAGTAAAGTTTTAGGGTCAATTAGGGGTTAAATTGAAAGATTTCGCAACCATTGACCAGACGGCAAAGGCACCAAACTATAGGGGCTTAATTGATTATAACCGGGGATGAAAATGAAGAAATTAAAAGTTTAATGGTCAATTAGGGCAAAATTATATACATCCGAGACTAGGGACTAAATTGAAAATAGCGTGCACATACAAGGCTGATATTGAAGTTCGTCTCGGATGTATACAATTGGTCGCTCCTTCCTCTTCTCCTCCTACTCCTCGCCTGTAAAATTGGTCGCTGCATGCAGAACTTGACGTTTTGCATCCAGAAGGCATATTTATTAACATGGTTCTTAGGCCAGATCTGCAAACATACAGGCCTAAGCCGGACTCGATGTGGCCCGGCCTGACCTAAAAAAAAAAGATTTGATGGGCCGATATCGACCCAACCTAACTTGGCTGGGCTTAGCCCAGTTAGTTGGGTCAGCAACAAAAAATCCAAAAAAAATCAAAAAATTATGATTTTCTCACATGTTTTTCTACCAATTTTGCTTAATATTGGGTTATATACTTACATTATAAGATACAAATCTGATATAAAAATACTTGGTTTTCTCCAAACTATTTCTAAAGATTTTTTAAAACTTAAAAATTTTCAAAAAAACCATAAAAATTTTAAATTAATTTCCCATTTAAAAAAAAACAAAAAAAATATATTTTGTTTTTGTGCATACAGTCAAATCCTAAAATATTTTCCAAGGATATTTTCATAAAAAATTACATCTTTTTCATGTTTTTTTTTTAAAATAGATATCATAACCAGTTTATTATCATCCATTAGGGTTTAGCTAAAATATCAAAAACTGGTTTCCAATCATTTTGTTTTTGGTCTAGATGTAAACTTTAATATCTGTGAGGTGTAAAATTACACGATAAAGTACAACCTAAGGTATTAAAGATGCAAGGTGTAAATAAATGTGATGCTAAAATTTTGACTGTAGAATGGTTAGGATTTAATCCGATAAGATAGAGACTCTCTCATGAAGAGAGATCTGTCTTGAACCTTAGAAAAGATCAATGAATAAAAACCCGACCTAGAAAAACAATCAAAAAACAAGGCAGCTTAACTTGGGTAGGGTGCACTGAGGGTGATGCGTCTTTCCCTTGCACAACCAGGGTGGCAACTCCTGAATATTAACCATAATTTTATGATTAAATCCAAAAATCTTTCCAACACAACACCTTATCAAGAGGCACGATAAAGCTTTGTCGTCGCCAATGATGTCAGTCACACCCCACGACAGAAGAAATTAAAAAAATAAACCAATTAAAAAAAGAACATAAAAAACAACTTGAGTCAATCTATAGAACTCATAACTTGGATCATCAGACGGAGATAACCTTATAAAAAAAAATAACCTCATTTTACCTGGGTTAACCTGTCAAATCCACGACTTTGGTCTTGAGATTGAGATAACCCCATAGAAAGAAAGTCATAACAAATTATAAAGTTTGATTCTCAATCGTTCTTGTCAGACCTAATGTTGAATGATGAAGTAAAAATCTTAATTGAAAAAATGACATAAAAAATAAGTCAACTTAATCCGAGTTAACCGTTAAGCATTATTATCAAGTCATGAGACCATGATAACCTAATTGAAAACAAACCAAAACAAATCATGAAGTATTTCTCAATTAAAAACAATATTAATTGAGGAAATTTGGGGGAATGTCAATTGAAAAAACAAGAGAAAAAATGAGTCAATTAGGTTAACTCGCGACCCGGATCATAAGACAAAGATAACCCAATATAAAGCAAGTCTAATGTTAAAGGACTCGTGACCTAGATAATGAGACCAATATATCATCTTAGAAAGAAAAAAAATGATATGATTTAACAGGTTAAAATGTCAAAACTCGTGATCTTGATTTTAAGACCAAGATATTCTCATAAAAAGCAAATCAAAATAAATTATGAAGTTTAATTCCCGACCGACCTAATATTAAATGATAAAATTAAAAAAATAATTAAATAAAAGACAAAAAAAGCAACCCGAGTTAACTCGGGTTAATCCGTTAAGCATTATTCTCGTATCATGAAATTAGGATAATGTAATGAAAAATAAATAAAATAAATTATGAAGTTTAATTCTTAATCAAATTGATATTAAAGAAAGAAATTGGAAGAAAAAAACTAATTAAAAAAAACAAATCAGAATTCCAAGTGGAGGAGAATTATGATAAAACCCTTCTTTTTTTAGTTTATGGCTGATATAGTATTTATATTTCTTCTATGATTTCACATTAACTAAAAGCAGAGGAAAAAAGGAGCTCCACGTTTTGTTTTGTCTAAAGTAATCATTTTCTCTTTCGGCAAGATCGCTACTTGTCACCAACTCAACGTTCAAGAATGAGAAACTCCATGCAGGAAGACACGTACGTATCCCTCAACTCCACACAACCTTGAGCAATCTTCTCATCTCTTCTCTCTCACGCTATTTGATCACATCTCAATTTAATTC
The DNA here is from genome assembly GCA_019202695.1 of Populus x sibirica. Lineage (NCBI taxonomy): Eukaryota > Viridiplantae > Streptophyta > Magnoliopsida > Malpighiales > Salicaceae > Populus > Populus x sibirica. The sequence goes on from JAGMVL010000053.1 coordinate 733,145, forward strand.
CACCTTGATCAAAACTTTCAAATTAATATACTTCAATCTTTCTAATGTTTTACTACTCTTGAATCTCTTGTGTCTTTCTAGCACTACAAATTTTGTTGACAATGGTGAAACTAGCATCAGCTAGAGAGAGTAGAATGTACGGGCCAAGGCTAGCTAGAAATAGAGGAGAATTTATGAACGCAGGGCTCTGTGTGTTTGCAGCTATTGTGCTTGTAGGTGGGTTTGTGGCTGAATTGTCAAAGGAACCCAAGTCAGGTCTTGTGCTTTTGCTTATAGCTCTCCTACTTATCATGGTGGTTAATCTTCATGATCTTGTTGCACATCTAGCCGGGATTGATTATCGGTTTCCTTTAATGGGGTTTGATACACAGCTTGCACTTGTTGAGTTTGCGGTTCCTGTGGTTCAGGCCTCGGGGGCTTTGCTTTCTTTCTTGGGTATTCTTTTTCTTTTTATTCAGGTACTAAATATTAATTAATTTCTTTGTTTAGTGGTGTCATAAAAATTGATATTATCTGAGTTCTAGTACAATATAGTATAGGAATTGTTATATTTATAATTATAAGATAAAAAAGGATTAATTTACTGCCAATTGAAGGTGTAGGATCAATCTATGATTTAATTTATCTTATGCCTCTAATCTCGATTAGAAGTCCCATTATATTTCCTCAAAAACCCAATTAAAGAGCGTTGCACTAGGTTATTTGCATGTCAAAACTTATTCCTTTGGGCCAGACATTAATTACCCAACGTGAAGATGCCTCTTTTCAGTCTCTTTGAATTCATCTTTTCACAGAGAAGCGTTTTTGTAGCTTCGTTATGAAATTAAGGTCTATATTGTCCACAGCATTCCACTGTCTCCTCTTAAAATCATGTATTCTTAGGAGCACAGTTATAAGTTTTAAGTACATATTGCAAATAATTTGAATGTTGAGGCAATCCACAATTGCAGGAATACAAGGGATATGGGCACTTCAAATTGGAAAGGCATGCTCTAAACTTGCTTATTGCGGGACCGGCTTTGTGGGTGCTCGGATCCATACACAACTCATGCCAGATATATGAGAGAGCTGATGGGCATGTACAAATCTTGCAACAGAGCGTCCAAATCCCATTTTTAATGGGAAGTTTGCTATTCTTGGTTGGTTCCATTCTCAATATTCATGAGCAAGCAGGACGGGGCCATCATGGACTGAAACTATTGGTAAGGTGTAAATTTGTTTAGTTATAGTTTTAAGCAATCTGCTCGAGTTTTGGAAATAGCAGCAGTCTAATTGGATAGAAAAAACGATGGTTTAAACATCACAATCTAAATAGAAAATCTTGGAATCTTTGAGTACTTTTGCATGGTAGCTTTTAACGTACAGCAAAGTTTCTTGATTAATGCAGGGCAAGACTTGGGTCTGGACAGGCATCTGTGGAAGTCTAATTATTTTTATAGGGGGATTAGCAAACGCAGTCAAGGTGTTCAAGATGCAGCAAATTGATGGACTACGGTTAGAGAAATTGAGAGGAGGGGCTCAAGAGCGTTTGATACGAGAGAGGGAGGGTCACTCACCACTCATCCTAGAAGAGGAGAGCTGGAGAAGGAAAATGACAGCAGCGGAAACGAGAGCAACACCTCTTCCTGCAACAACTCCTTACAAGGATGTGCTTGTTGGCCGGCCATGATTTTATAGAATCATCTAATAGCAACACCAATTATCGTTTTGGTTTCTTTAATACTTTGTATTCTGATATCTTTTCTTTCTTCTTGTTTTTTTTTTAAAATAAAAATAAAAATTATCTGCTCCTATAGTCTCCCATCAGTACTGCCCTCTAGCATATTACATGCCATTTCGTCCAGTTTATGTTCATGTTACAGATGACACGGATTTTCATCAGTAGACATATATGGAATTTTGTAATGTGAATTGTTTTTTGCCGAGATTGACATTTTGAGATGATATTCTCGATGACATTGTCTTGTGAAAATAAACCACATCCCTGCGGAAACCTTCATATATATATATATATAGTTAAATAATCTCATTCTGCTTCTGTTGTCTGATTTTTTAATAATGGGATTTGGGAGCTTTTGTTGGTTTTTCTTCAATGTTAATTTTTTTAAAAAAACAATGGTATTTAAAACCTATTACATCTCAATTAATTTGATTTGATGAAGCCAGCTCGATGCACTAAAAAATAAATTTTTTATATTTCATACACTTGACAAACCACTTATCCAACCACAACGTTAATTTGTTGATTTCTTCACTATGTCAAGACTAGTTCAATCATTTATCAGCAACATTCTATGTCTAGACTAGTTTAATTTATAGCTAGCTACGGTCTGATGTTAATAGATGACAGATGAGTACTTAAATTAATATTGTCAAAATAGATAGTTGATTTGATATGCTTTTGGTGGAACACCAGAAGGGACACGGTTTCTTCACAACCTATTACTTTTCGGTTAGCTAGGCGATGTGACATATCCAAGCCTAAGTTATTAGAGTTATTTCAATTTATTTATTAGGCTTAGTTTATACTATTTTGTTGAATTTTCTATTTAGTGAATTATAATTCTAATTGTGGGTAGTTTTAAGATCTTACTACACTATTAGAAAATTATAGAATATAAATAGAAATATTGGTAGAATTTTTTTATTAGTATATTACAGATTATAATTAACTTCATTAGTAAAAAAGTATACCCAACAAAATGCTCTTTTAGGTTAGAATGACATGATTATTTAGAAAGATTTTAAAGGTAAACAAAAATTTAGAGATAAAATTTATTAATTATTTAAGGTAAAGACAAGGAATTAATATAAATTATATATTGAAATTTTATTTAATAATTTAAATTATTAAATTTATATAATTTTTTAATATAGTATTAAAATTTTAATGATTAAACGGTTTTAAATTTAAATTTTATTATTTTTATTTATTTTATAAAAATTAAATATAAAATAACGGAGGTTTATAAATATATATTTGCTAATAAAACGTACCCTTGCCAGCCACCCCTGCCAAAACTCAGCTGCTGTCCAGATCAGACGCCGGAGGCTCGCCACGACAGACCAACCATAAAAACAATATAGGGCCTCCATTTCAAAGTATTAAATGCCACCGTCGAAAGGACTGGTTTTCTACATTAAATTGCATTCACACACACTAACGCATGAGTACGGGTAGGCATGATTAGCTAGTTGTTTTTTTTTTGTTAATTTCCCTTGCTGCTTGGATATGGCTTTGGATCGTGTTTGCATCAAGTCTTTGTCAGTTTTTTTCTTTTTTGATTTTTGACTATTTTGGTTTTTTTTTTTTTTTATCTTGTTTCCTTGGATATACCCTCGTATTTGTGTATATTATTTTCTTTAGTTGGGGCCATCGTTGCTTTGCCTACTTTTTTCGGGTTCCCTTTATAATCTCTCTTATTTATTTATTTCTTACACGTCACTACATATTTGTTCCCTTTTATTTTAGGCTAGTATTTGGTACTGTGTTTTAAAAAAAATTATAAAGATATTATTTTATTTACTTTAAATTAATATATTTTTAATGTTTTTAGATATTTTAATATGTTAATGTCAAAAATAATTTTTAAAAAATAAAAAAATATATTATTTTAAAATAAAAAATATTTTAAAAAGTAATTGCTATAATTGGAACACTTTCTATCAAATTTATTTCAACTTTCCACTACGACAAGAATAAATATAACATTATGTTTTTTTTTTCTTTGAGAAAATATGTATTTCTTCGGAATGAATGGAAACTTTCCTCCCTGGTAAAAGTACGATACATCCGCGATAAAAATAAAAAGTAAAACAAAAATTACCATACATTTGCATTCCTTTTTTTTCCCCAAAAAAGGCTTAACTTATCCCAAAAAAATATTCATTTTTGCCAATTATTAATAAAAAGAAACATAACCAATTCAATCATTTGTCTGAAACAGAAGAGACAGCAGGAACATACCTTCAATAAAAATTAATGAAACGAGAGAGAGAGAGAGAGAGAGAGTTTCAAATATAATAATAATAAAAAAAAGGACAAAAGGACAAAAGGATCACATCATTAAATTAAAAGAAACCAGTTCAACCATTACAAAAAGCAAGTTTGTAGATATTGTAGCTAGCAAACTGCCTAGTCCTGGCTGTACAAGTTCCCATGCTGATGCTATAAAATTTATTCATATCAGAAAATAAAGGAACATAAGCATTACTTCACTTTACTTCATTCTTGAAGTCCTTTGATATATATGTATAAGCTAGCTTGTTATAATTACATCCTGCCTCCTCGTTTCAGGCTTCTTCCGCTGGCCTGCGGGAAGCATCATCAGCTCTCACCTTGAAGATGATGGTGCATGAGTCGCACTTCTTGAGGAACACGTAGATTATGAAAGCCAGTAGAAAGAGGAGGCTCCCAGCAGCTCCTCCTTTAAGAGCCAAAGGTTGGCCTCCGATACTCGGGGAGTCTTGGGCAGGCGGGTGATTGCTGTCGCCGTCCATAACTCAACTAATTAAAAAAAAAAGGAAACGATTAAAAGACAACTAGTAATGTTCACAGTGAGATCAGAAATCGACAGGATGCCTTACCTAGTTGAGGCAAAAGCAGGAGCAAAGCCTATAGAGTGTAGACTAGAGAGAGGGTGTTGAATTGATATTGGCTTGTGAGAGGAGGTGTTATTGAGGAGGCCTCCTTGTAAAAAAACATTTTCAAGTGTTTGAATTGTCAAAAAGATGACGTGGGTGCTGTAGCCACGAAGTTTTAGGGGCTCCACAGTACATTAATGAAAGTGAACGGGTTCGTTATACAGGAGCATTTCGGTATTTGTACACGGGAGTATTTCGGACAGAAGTATTTGTTTATGTCGTACCTTTTATTTTTATTTTTTAAAATGTTTTTTATTTAAAAAATATTAAATTAATATTTTTTTGATGTTTTTTAATTATTTTAATGAGTTTTTAGTAAAGATTAAAAAAACTAATAAAATATATTTTTAATTAAAAATACTTTTAAAAAATATATTGTACCGCATTATAAATACACTTATTAACCGTTTAAAATTGTTAGTGTTGTTGTTTTTAAAAAAAAATTATTTAAAATATATTAAAATAATTTTTTTAAAAAAAAATTTAATTTTAATATGAACAGATAAAAATATCAGTATTTTTTTTTATTAAAATATAAAGAAGGTACTGCCGTTTTATTTAGGCAGTGCCTTTTTATCGGGGATTTAGGTTATTTAATTTTTGGCTCCTCGTTCTTTTCTTCTTCTTCTTTTAACTGGTTTAGTTGGCTTTCAAAGATAATAATCTTCTTAATGCTCATAATTTTACTTCAGATCAATGGAAACATCGGAGATTTTTGCAGGGGTTATTGGAATGCAGCTTTCAAAGATATTAGAGTGGTTACTCTCATTATTTGGTTGCGGATGAATGGGAAAATAGGCTTTCAAACAAGGTGCGTTTTCTTCAAACTATTGTACTTTTGGGCCCCTCCCTTCAAACTTGAATGGTAAATTATGTTATTATCATAATCTTAGTGGATGTTATTTTTTTAATATATTAATTTTACCAATATTTTGATATTTTACATGGAAACATATCAAACTCACATGTTAGTTTATGAGGAAAAAAAAATGGATGAAATGTAATCAAATGAATATCAATTAAAACACCCCATAGCTCAGCAGCTTTTTTATGAGATTTCTTCCTTTGAAACAGAGAATTACATTTCTCTCAAACGACCAAACAAAATTCTCAAGAAAGCTAAAATTTGACCCAGCAAATAAATAAATAAATTACAATATGAATACAACATGTGATTTTAGAAAAAAAACATGTGAAAAGGGATACCATGAGAAGGATACCTTCCTAAGTCTTTCTTTAAAAAGTGTGCGTTGGGAATAAAGATTAGCAAAAAACTAAAAAACCGATTAAGTAAGTGCTGTCAGTGCCTATGGTATGTCATTTGGTTGTGTTGGTCTTTTGGGCACCCACCAGCATATTTTTGCAATATGTTCTACCATCCCACAGTATTGATATTTTTCTTCACGATAGAGGTTTCTTTCATCATATGTCATTTGTCGCTGTCCTAGTGGGGGGGTCGTCTGTGTTGTGTATGTGTTGATTGGCTAGGGGAGTATCCATGGTTTTGGTCCTTTGGTTGTTGTGCTTGAAATCCTCTTCCTATTGAGGTGAATTGTTGTTTGTTGTGGCCTTGATATCTTATGGAAGATTGTGGATATCGGGGCTGTTGTTGTCCGTAGAAGGCCATTGGAGGGGTGAGTGCAGGAGTGTTTTAGGTTGAGAACCAGTTGCGTCTTTGATCAAGACTTTGAAGTTGTAAGACAAGCTCAGTGTATGATGGTCTTGGTGGCTTGAGCATGGTAGTAGTGAAAGTTTCATATTGAGGACCAAGACTTGTAAGAAGATAAAATACCTTTTCTTTGTCTGGAACCGGTTTCCCAATTGCTGCAAGGCCGTCACATAGGCCTTTGAATGTTCGAATGTGTTCCCCAATTGTTTTGTCATCTTCTTTCCGTAGATATGTGACTTGTTGTCTAAGTGTGAACTCTCGTTCTTGAGAGTCTTCTGCGTAGGCATTTTTCAGTGCTTCCCATACAATATGTGATGTTTCTAAACCCACAACGAGGCCAAGTGTTTCTTCAGAGAGTGTTCCAATTATCCACCCTCGAAGGAGACGATCTATTTTTCGCCATGCAATGTATGCTTCGGTTAATCTTGTTGCAGAGGTTTCTGTATTTGGGGTGTCATCAGCATCTGGTATGCTATATTTGGGTGGGACAGGATCCTCATTAGTAAGGTGACCAAGCAATTCTTGGCTTTCTGCAAGGGCAAAGGCTTGCTCACGCCATAATGGATAGTTTGTGGGACTGAGTTTAAAGGTGATAAAATTTCCAACGTTGAGTGAGAGTGAAATCATGGTTATTTAGAGGCTTATTTTTGAGATACTGGATTTAGTTGTGTTCACAATAAGCTCTGATACCAAGAAGAAAAAAGAAGAACAGGAGGAAGAATGGGATGAGCAAATCAGGATATGCTAAACGTGAACACAGCTAGAGAAGTAATTATTTTTTTCTTTTGTTTCTTTCACGATACAAAATACTGAGGACCACGTCCTCTATTTAAACACAAACCAGGAGAGGTAAATATATTTAATCTCCATGATATGCTCTGCCAAGATGAGTCCAAGGTTTCCAGGAATGGTAATTACATTAAAGCTGTATTAATATTCCAAGATATGCTCTGCCGGAATATGCTTTGTCCTTGTTTGGAATCCAAGATTTGTTCAATCAATTCGTTGAAATTTCCTTAGCTGGTTTAACTACCATAGCATGCTGGGTTGTTGCCATTGATACACCAATCTTCCTTCAACATCTCTTTTCTTAGCTGGCTGAACTACCATAGCATGCTGGGTTGTTGCCATTGATACACCAATCTTCCTTCAACGTCTCTTTCCTTAGTTGCGGGGCGAAGTGGGGGGGCAAGCGGGGCCGGGCCCCCGCAAGACTTTTTTTTTTTAATTTTGTAATTAAATGTAAAGTCTGTAATAGGCTGCAAAGTGATCAAAAAAGTACCTACATGTATTGAGGAATGAAAGCTTGAAGACACAGAGAATCTGGCTTTTCCAAAGAATTACAAGTAATAGGCTACAAAGTGCCTACAAGGAAAGAAAAAAAATATAAAGTGATCAATGTCTTTCTTGGTCTTTTCTCTCGCATATAGGCTTCAAAGTACAACCCTAATATAAATATTTGTAAGTTGCAATGTAGCCGGTTAAAACAAAAACAGGAATAAAGATGCAGATCACAAACATAATTTTTGTGTGGAAAGATTGAAGTAGAGTTGTTTAATTTATCTTCCCGTAAACAAAACAAGGTAATTGAATATCAATAACTCAAATTTAAAATATATATTTTTTTTGAGATATTTATTAAGAATTTGATGAGATTATTTTATAATTTTTGCTTTTTTAAAAAAAATTTGTTAGTTCTAACAATTATTTTTTGAATTCTTGTTATAGTGATTTTTTTTCTAATTAATTAGATATATTTTATTGATTTGTTTTGATTATGCATGTATTTTTTTATGTTTTGTTTTTAGTAGAGCCACCAAAATTATCAATTTTTTCTCATGATACATATTTTGATTTTAGGTTGAACCATGAGCAAAATAAGAAGAATTGATTTTTTTTTTGAAAAAAAAAAAAAAAATATTGATAACTCACAAACCTAGTGAACCAACTCCAAGTAATGTTGAAGTTATGGTTGAGCAGCCTCAATGTGCTTCAGTTTACAAAGAACCTGCACTGATTAGTGAACAACCTCTTAGTAGAATCGACATTGCTCATTTAATTAGAGATCCAAGCAATCGTCTTCAAATTTGAGAATACCCGGTTAATCAACAAGATGAAATTCGAATGGCATACATTAATTTGGGGTCATATCAACCTTTGATGTCTGAATATCCGCTGACCGGTAAAAAACATTCTCGTCAATTTCAGTCTCATTGGTTCAAAAGTTATCCGTGGCTTGAATTCTTGGTATTGCTCCAAACCTTTTTACCTTATACAAAGGTCATTATATGTTTGTAATAAGTTATTTGAATAAAATTAAATCATGCAGGTTTTTTTTATGACTCATGTACAATAAATTAAAACTAATATTATATCTTATTATATTATTTTTGGCCACCCCTAACAAATAATCCTAGCTCCGCCCCTGCTTAGTTGTAGCATGAATTGTGGGAGTTTACAGCATGCTAGGTTGTGCCAATAGTCATATGAAAAAAAAAATAACATCAAACTTATTAAGAAATAATAAAACACGTATTTCTTCTACTTTAATATAAATGGCTTTTTAAATAGTTTTTTTTCATTGTAATAGATATGATTAAAAAAAAAACTATATTTATACTATTTAAAATACTATTTTACTTATTTAACTTTTTTAAAAAACATTTTGCATTGGAGATTTTCTTACATATGGATAGAAACATCTATATTTTGGAATATTCGTCGGCATGATTAGCTGTAGTGGCAGTTTTGCTCTCTTTCTTTACGGCGCCTCCCTTGCGTGTGAATGGTATAACCAAGGTTGTCAATTCCGTTCCGTTTCGCCCGGAATGGCCGAAACGTTTCATACCAATTCAAAAAACGGAACAAAACGGAACAAATTTCATCTCATTTTAAATCTCGGTCCGTTCCGGATTTTTCGGCTAAATTCCACCCGGAACGTTCCTGTTTCATTCCACATGTTCCGTTCCGCTCTTGAAAAGCCATTGAATCAAATTGAACCTTGTTCAATTTAATTAATGAAACCACCCAATTATAAAAAGTTCTTTTTCATTACAATTTTCAATAACAATGATATTAATAATAATATTGAAAATTATTATTACTATTTTCATTAACAATGATATTAATTTTTTAAAATTAGATTTATCACTAATATATATGGTTTATATTCATGTTGTTTTTTTCATGTTTATACTTTGTAGGAATTTGAGCAAAACAAAGAATGTTGTAGATTCCATTAGCCTTGATAACATTAACCTAACTTTATATTTAAAATATTTGTGTTAAAACATTTTACTTTCATAATATTTTGATATTTTGTTTAAGTTGAATTACTTTAAGTTAAAGATCTATTTAATCTTGACTATTTAGAAATATTTTAAATTTTAAATTATATTTGTTTGGCATTGTGTTTGTATTGCATAATTTATAATTAATTTATCTTGAATTTGAATTATGTTTGTTGAATATATATATATATATATATATATATATATATATATATATATATAAACAGTACAACCCCGAAACGGCACGTCGAAACACTTCGAAACTGAAATATTTCATTCCAATTGAAAAAACGAAACACCTACCGAAACAGAATTGACAACTTTAGTATAACCTTTAGATTTCCCACTTGACTGGTCTGAGCGATTTTGTTTCGGACGAGTGGAAAATTTGGAGATTTTTGCTTCAGTTTGGCTGATTTTTCCCCTCGTTTTCGTTCTCTTCTTTGCTGGTTCAGTTGACGTTCAACGTTAAGAATCGGTGTATATCAGTGCTCATCGCCATTGTTTTTCTTCTCTGTATGTGTTTTGTTATTATTTTTCTGGGGAGTGATGTTGTTGATGATTATCTGGCTAGAGAATTTTAATTATTTTTTAATTGGATTTGTCGGCTCTTTGATTTTGGTTGATGTTGCTGGCTGGCTATTTGTCTCGCTGTTCATTGTCTGGTCTTCCCAGTACTTACTCCTAATTTATTCTTTGGCCCCTTTTTCTAGAAGATTTCAATTCAGTCCTTGCAAACTAAATATTTTTACCATGTTTTTTTTTTATTTTCTCCTTCGGAAAGATATCTTTTCAATGAATTTCACTTACTTGTGAATTTAGATTTTCATCCAGTTTCTTTTCTCAAAAAGTTCTACACGGATTCCTGGAAAACAATTATTCATTTTTGTCCCTATAAAGACAAATTATTTACCCTTCATCCTGTCTCCACTTGGTCAAAATTCAATTTTTTAAGAGAAAAATTATATCATTCTAACTTTTTAAAAAAATATTAAAACTACATGTTTTATATTTACTCAAGTCATTTTTTATTAACTAAGTGATCCATTCAAGATTTAATGAGTATTTGGAAACACGGGCCAACTCACGTTTCCAAAAAGTTTTTAAATAAATTTTTTTGTTAAAAATTAATTTTTTTATATTTTGGATTGTTTTAATGTGTTGATTTCAAAAATAATTTTTAAAAAATAAAAAAAATATAATTTTGATGTATTTTGGTATGAAAAACACTTTAAAAAACAACCACAATTACACTTCCAAACAAGCAAACAAGCAGTTAATCTGATGATGTGCCGGCCAGTTGTAGTAACTTTTTTAATTTTTATAGTTTTAAAAATTAATGTGTTGGTTCATTTTTTATATGTTTCAACGAAGGATCCTCTCGGAGCTATTAGTTAACAGATTCCGGTTGAGCATTAAAAAGATAAGCTTAAAATTGATGCGAGTGAATGGAACAAGATAGCAAATTTCCCCAGAATCATAGAGAAAGTAGGAAGGGAGGGGCACAAGGCCCCATTGAAAGAGAGAAAGCACCACTTTGCGTCTGATGACTTTTTTGCATATTTTTGGTGGTTCCATTTGACCATCCAAGTATAACGTCCTTGACTCTGCTGGCAAGGGACAAGGATTATTCTGCCACACAAAATACACGCACACACACACACACACATATATATATATACCACACGTCTGCCTCCCGTTTTCCTTTGCCTCACAAAATATATACCTGGTCCCACTTCACGTCTGCCCCCCGTTTTCCTTTGCCACACAGAAAATGGGTGGTATTTCATAATTTTTGTTTTTGTATTTTAAAAATATTTAAAAAAAAATTAAAAAAAAATTATTTTTTTATTTACTTCAAATTAATATTTTTTTAGTGTTTTTAAATTATTTTAATATATTTTTAAATAAAAAACACTTTAAAAATATAATTGCAACCATTTTTCTAAACACGTTTTATTCTTGATTCTTGATGGACTTAAAAAATGGGTGTTGTTTATATATATATATATATATATATATATATATATATAGACACACGCTAAGAAAAGGATGCTTTTACTTATAAACATAATGAAGATCTTATTACATGAATAAGTTATCAAGTGAAAAAGAAACCATATAAAAGAATCACTGCTAGAAAATTCACACATACAAACCAAAACATCAACATAATCTTTTTCTTTCTTTTATTATAGTGATATTTACTTACTAAATTTTTTTATCATCAATTTCATCAGTAAACAACGATTGAAATATTATCACGGTATATACTGAGGGAATTATAATAGAAAAAGAAGGTAAAAAAAGTCATATAATATGATAATATATAAGTTTTACAAATGAAATTACTGATGAAATTAGCCTAACAATAAAAATTTTATGTGAATATCCTGACGAAAAACTTGATCAGTTTTATGTTATTAGGTGTAATTTTCAATCCGACTATCAAATTGAGCTGAAATTTTACGAGGGATCTTAAAAGATATTAAATAAAATCTGGTTAAAATTTTTAAATGAACAAAGTTTGGTAGTGCTAACAAAAAAAACATCAAATAAAAGCAAAACGACTCATTAAGAGTAAAATGATTATTTGCCATTAAAAAATAAAACAAACCAGTTCTTCTTTCCTTTTATATGTTGCCGACTGGGCAGAAGCAGAATAGAAAAAGAAAGAAAAGAAAAGACGAGAGAGAAAGAGAGAAAAGTAAGGGAAAAACATAAAAAAAAATTCAAGGAAAAAAATAAAAAAAGTGAGAGAATAACCTTGTAAACTTACAAAGTCTAACTTATAAAATACTAATCTAAGAAAGAATCAAGTGAAGGAAGGAAGAATTGAGAGGGAAAAAAAATTGAATTACTTTGTTTTTCAGTTGACATGAGATTGTTATTTTATCCTGATTGAGAGATTGTTACAATATCGATTCAAATTCGATTATAAATGAATTATATTTCATAAAATATCGAAGGATGTAACTTTAATAGTGAATTTATTTTTACTTTCACTTTAATTTTATATACTTTCAAATTTATTTTTTTAATATTTTAAGTAGTGCATTTGAATTAAAACTTTACTGTTAACTTTAAAAATTCATGTATATTAATTAATAATTTATCTTAAAAAAATTTATATATTTATTTAATAGCTCAGGGTTGGAAAAATTCATGTCTCTACCCTAGAGAATGTAATAATTTTTTCATTATTTGGGAGAACAGAAAATTAAGGGAACGATACTCCAAACAATACTTGTTATTATTATTAGTCCAGTTGTCAAATGCGTTGCGTCTTGATCCCACGCGCGCGCACCTGATCCTAGGAAAATTCTTCAACCTTAACATTGAAGAATTTGAAAAATATCTGATGAGATGCCGACTTGAGGCATAGGTTTAATTCCTTAACACCGAATCAAGTGGACACAGACGTGGGGCCGCATAAAATATCTTGAGAAAACTAATCGATGGTCAAAACTTTAGTCAACATTAGCATTACCTACCATTGTAAACTAAATGATTTAGAATTTTTGAACAATGCATTAAAAGTTTATATACTCATGAAATATTATTCACTTATTTATTAATATTATTTATGAGATGCGCTTATTATATTTTAATTTTTAAAGTTTTAAAAATTAATGTTTTGATTATAAAATTTTATTTTTTATATATTTCAACGAAGGATCCTATTTCAGGTTGAGCTTAGAGTTTACCTTGTAGATTTTGCGAGTCAATGGACCAAGATAGCAAGTTCCCCGGAATGATAGATTAGAGATAGAGAAAAGAGGAAGGCCCCATTGAAAGGGAAAGCACCACATTGCGTATCATGACTTTTTTGCAAATTTTTGCGCGTTGCACGTGTGCATCACTGTTACTGTGTGGAACCCTACGTTTTATTTATTTATTTACATGTCTCTGCAGATTTTAATCTCCTTATTCCAGCTTCTATTTAGTGTTTTTTCAATATATTTCTCTAGTTCTATCCAAGAATAACCTTGACTCCTGCTGGCAAGGGACAAAGGATTGTACTGTTCCGGCTAAATTGAACACTTTCTGTAAAATTTATTGCAACTTTCCACTACAACAAATTAAAATAAATATAACATTCTGTTTTTTTTTTTCTTTTAGAAAATATATATGTATTTTTTCGAAATGAATGGAAACTTTCCTCCCTGGTAAAAATAAAAAAAAAATACCATACATGTGCATTCGTTTTTTTCAAAAAAGTCTTAACTTATACCTAAAAAAATATTCATTAATTTTTGCCAATTATTAATAAAAAGAATTTCTTGGCCCGTTTGTCTTCAGTCCTGGATTATCGCTTTTCTCAAATAGAAAACATTCCTCCCTTGAACAAAAATACGTTACACGACATTTTTGAAATATAAACCATGCGAACACATAAGCTATTAATCTAAGAATAGATCAAATAAATAATAAGCTTTAAGTAAGAATAAACGCAACCAATTTATCTTTTCACTCCATGCATGTTCTTTTCAAATATATATATATATATATAAAAGACAAAAGGATCACATCATTAATTCTATTAAAAGAAACCAGATCAACCATACGTACAGAAAACAAATTTGAAGATACCGCAGCAAACTGTCAAGTACCCTACCCTGACTGCTAAGGTAGCTTTGCTGCTGCTATCAAATTTATTCATATCAGAAAATAAAGAAACATAAGTATTACTTCACACAAGTTGCATCCTTGATGACCACTCCTCCTGCAATATATATATACACGTCAAAATAAATAAAAGTTTTAATTAGAACATAACCAATTCAATCATTTGTATGAAACAGAAGAGACATGCCTTAAATAAAAATTAATGAAACGAGAGAGAGAGAAAGAGAGAGAGTTCCAAATATAAATAAATAAATAAAGACAATAGGATCTAAACATTCTATTATGAGAAATACGATTAAATTTTAATTTCAGTGTAACCATAAAAAAATAAAATCAAGGTACTAGCTAGGTACTTCAAACTGCCAACTCCCATTTTCGCATGGCAAAGCTGCTAAACAAGTCATTCTTAACAGAAACTTAAGAAACATCAAACATTACTTCATCCTTGAAGTCCTTTGATATATATATGTATAAACCAGCTTGTTATGATTACATCCTACCTCCTTGTTTCAGGCTTCTTCCACTAGCCTGCTAGCTGGAAGCATCATCAGCTCTCACCTTGAAGATGATGGTGCAGTCGCACCTCTTGAGGAACACGTAGATTATGTAAGCAAGTAGAAAGACGAGGCTCCCAGCAGCTCCTCCTTTAAGAGCCAAAGATTGGCCTCCGATATTGGTGGAGTCCTGGGCAGGCGGGTGATTGTTGTAGCCGTCCATAACTCAACTAGTTAAGAAAGAAAAAAAAAGGAAACGATTAAACGACAATTAGCAATGTTCAAAGTGAGATCAGAAATCGATAGGATGCACTACCTAATTGAGGCAAAAGCAGACCGGTTAGCAGAAGCAAAGAGTATATATAGACCAGAGAGGGTGTTGATAAATATTGGCACAGAAGAGAGGTCATAACGTCTATCTATATATAAGCCTTGGGTTAGACTCGGCAATAACCTGTAAAAATTGCAAGCTTATGTGCGAATATTTTATTTTATTTTTTTTAGGGGGGAGACAGTCTCCCATGAAATAACAACGAAACTTCAGTTCGATGAAACTGGACTTCAGTTTGATGACATGGGAGTATTTGTTGCTGTGGAAGTTTTTTTTAAAAAAAAACTTTTTTAAAAAATATTAAATTTATCTTTTAAAGTATTTTTAATAATTTTAATACATTGATGTTAATTAAAAAATAGCTTGTATTAGTGTATATGTTATGTGGCGTGTTATAACTTATTTCTGGATTATTTTTTAAATTTATCTATTTTTCTTTCTAAAATACAATAATAATAATAATAATAATAAGATTAGTTTTTTTTTGGCAAAAGCAAGTTAAGAAGATTTTAAATATAGAGAAAGATCAAGCTGAATTAGAAGTCTAATTGTATCTTATTGTACCAAAAATAAAGGATCAGTATAAATTCAAGGTTAAATAAAATAATTATTAGATGAATCTGCATAAAAATTAAACTCGGGGACATAATTGGATTTTTAAGAGGCCAATTTAATTTAATCTAGGTCAAATTAAAAAAATAATTGTTTTTAAGAGTTAATTTAGATCAAATTAAAGGATTTAATATACTTTACATGAGTCAAATTAACTTTATTATAGACTTAATTAGTAAACAATTAAGTTTGAAAACCTAATTTAAGCTTAATTAAAAAAATTAAAATTTTAGAAAATCAAATTTAGTTTTTACAAAATTAATTAGTTGAAATTAAATATAAAATTACAAGAAAATCAAAGTTTAGAGTGAAGTAGAGGTTATATTAAAAAAATTCAGCAAAAACTTTGTTAAAAAAAAATCAAACTTTAGAGACTTAAAGACTTAATTAGTTAACTTAATTGATTGAGATGAAGAATAAAATTAAAAAAATTAAAAATTCAAGAATTAATTTTCGTAAATCCAATACTTAGGATGGAAAAGACGTAGAAATTCAGAAAGATAGCAAATGGTCAAGGGGGGGGAGGGAGAAAATTCAGAAAGATAGCAAATTGATAGAGATGCGGCCGGCATTGAAAGGGAATCCGCAGTAACGCCCTGCTATTTGCTGTCATGACTTTTTTGCACGTTTTTGCTGGTTGCATGTGAGCATATCTGTCTCTGCGTGGAATCCTACCTTTTTTTTTTTTTTTAATTTATTTATTTACATGTCTCTACAGATTTGTATTTCCTTATTTCAGCTCAGTGTTTATCATTATGTTTTGGAAATATTTTTAAAAAATTAATTTTTTTTAAATTAATATATTTTTTATATTTTTATATCATTTTAATATATTTATGTCAAAAATCATTTTAAAAAAATAAAAAAAATATTATTTTCAAGTGTTTTGAAAAAAAAAATTAAAAAAGTAACCATTACCAGATAAAAACTTTCACGGTCTTCATTTACACAGCAAAACCTTGGCTATTTTGGAATACAGTAAAAATCACGTTTTTAAAAATTTTAAATTTTTTTAAAATAATTTTTTTATATATATTTTATATTATTGTAATGGGTTGATATTAAAAATAATTTTTTAAAAATAAAAAAAATATTTTATTACATTACTAAGTAAAAAAAAACATTTTAAATCCCCACAACTTTCATAATCTTAAACGACATACTCTAACGGAAAGGAGGATCGATGTCGCTTTCATAATCTTAGAAGGTTATTTTTTTCACTCCTCGTTCTTTTCTTCTTCTTTGTTTTAACTGGTTTAGTTCACTTTCAAAGAAAAGAGATAGGACGCTAATAGGCTGCTTTCAAAACACGGTGCGTTGACATTAAACGTGGGCCCCAGACAAAACCTTGGCAGACTTCGAAAGTGTTTGTTTTCGTCGGCTCTATATATATATATATAATGTTTTTTTTTTTGAGTCCTCTTCTTTCAATTAGACGGCTCCTTCTCAGTGCTTTTGAACCCTGTCTAGTGATCAACCCGAATCACAGGGTTTGGTCAGATCATTAAATTTTAACTAGGTTATTTAGGTGAATTTTATTTTTTTATAAATTAAAATGATATTATTTTGATAAAAAAATAAAAAAAATCAACATATTTCAACCAGGTTTTTTACCGGGTCTTGCTAGATCAACCCGTCAAGTCAACTAGATTTTTAACTACTTCTATTTTTTTTATAAACTCGACCGGTTCCAACCCTTTCTAATAATAAATTATTATTTTTTTAACTATTTTTAAACTTTAAAGCTCTTTATTTTATACTATCTACGTGGAAGCGGAAAAGAGAAAAAGATGGCCTTGTTTGTTTACTGAAAACGAAGATCAAAGTTAATATAAAAAATAAATTTTAAGGGATGAGATTAAAAAATAAATCTTCAATAGCAATCAAAAGTTTGGGGATCAAATTTGATATAATCAGCAAATAATATGACATTTCTAAATTTCTCACAACTTTCAGAAAGTGTTTTCCACCCAAAATAAAAGGAAAACACTTTTTTGGAAACCAAGCCATATTTTTCTTTGACTGGAAAGTGTTTTCAGTTGACCTGAAAGTGTTTTCTGTTAACCAACTTTTCTAATGACAAACAAACACAAGAAAGTTTGGAAAGTGATTTCCCAGAAACCACTTTCTGGGAACAAACGCACCTAAACAATTTTTTCAATGTAATTACCTTTTCCATATCTCTCTCTCTCTCTCTCTCTCTCTCTCTCTATTTCTGACACATGAGTTATTAGAATATGGATGGCGACGCGTAAAGGCTGAAGCAAAGCCTCTAATTAATTTATTTTTCATCAAGATAAGTGACCCACACTTCAAATTTATTTTTATTTTGTTTTGGATTGTTTGTTAAGAATTTAATGAGGTTATTTATATATAATTATGTTATTTTTGCTTTTTTTTTAGATTGTCTAGTTTTATCATTTTTTTAATTCTTATTATAGTGATTTTTTTCTAGTTAATTAGATATATTTTATAAGTTTGTTTCTATTATACTTGGATTTTTTATGTTTTGTTTTTAATAGAGCCACTAAAATTATCAATTTTTTCTCATGTGTAACTTACTATCTCTAGGTCCAATAGACAATTAGACACAACCTTTTTAGCTAGATTGAGTTCTTTTAAGAGCACATACTCATCTTTAATCCGGTATAAGTTTTCTTTTTTAGGAACCCTAATAATCCCATTTTTTTATGTCAGGTTTGCTTTTATATATTAGTTTTTGTTTAATATGTTAATTATACTTTTATATGTCAGTGTAGTTTACATATAAAAATCTATTTTTGGTTCTGATTATTGCTTCAGCACATCATCATTTGTATTCATTTTTTGAAAAAAGAAACAATAAAGATTTATAATGTTTTGATTTTAGGTTGAATCATGAACAAAATAAGAAAAATTGATTTTTTTTCTAGAAAAAGAGAAAAAATATTGATAACTCACAGTCCAGTGAACCAATTCCAATATGTAATATTAAAGTTATGGTTGAGCAGCTCTAATGTGCTTCAGTTTACGAAGAATCTGCATTGATTAGTGAGAAGCTTCCTACTAGAATCAACATTGCTCATTTAATTAGAGATCCGAGCAATCGCCCTTAATTTTGAGAATATCTGGTTAATCAACAAGATGAAATTTGATAGGTTGATTCGGCTCATTTTAACTCTTGCTATTTCAACAGCAACTATTGAACTAGTTTTTTCAGCGATAAATTGTTAAAACAAAACTTTGTAATCTAATGAAGAATGATTTTTTTATAAATTATTTGATTATTTATATGGAAAAAAAATTACTGAAAGATTCATAATTAATATGATAATCAATGATTTTTATTCTATGAAAAAACGACGAATGCAATTAAAGGATATTTCATAAAAATGAAAAGAGATAAGGGTTGTGAATATAAGCAAATAGAGACAAAAGGATATTGCATAAAATCTTTTTATTTGATGGCTAATTCAAAGGTTATTTATCTGTGTTTTATACTTTGATTGTTTTTAAAATGTTATGCTATAACAAAATTAAAATTTCGGTCATTGATTTTCTTAAAAATTAAAGGATGCACTATTTTGATAAAAAAAAAAACTACTCTTACAATAAAATGAACTGCTCAAACCCCACCTTTTAGTTTCTTTTAATTTTAAATTTTGTTAATAAATATATGTACTGGTGCTGCTAATGGGATGGGTTTCAAATCAGTCCTTCGGGTTCCTAATTGCATTACCAAATTAAATTAATTCTACTTTCTAGATCATTGATTCTGTTGATAAAATTTATTTTTTTATTCTAATTTTTTTGGATTTTAGATAATAATATTTTTGCGTAATTAAAATAGAATTTTATTTTTAGACTACAATAATGCAACAATTGATTCAAAATAAAAAAGACTAAGATATTTAGGATTAAAGGGATATCCTAAATAAATGACAAAAACTTTTTATAAAACAATTTGAAAGATAAATTTATTTTTATATTTTTATTTTTATCTATTTAACTAAATACTAGTTATTTGACTAGTGCTTTGTCGTGAATCGGTTAATTTTTTTAGAAAAAAATAAATATGCAAGCTTTTAATTTTTTTAAAAATTGATTATAAGTGAAAAAGCATAAGTATGTATTTAATTAAATACATTGAACTATTTATGTCAATAAATACAAAAAATAAAGTATTAATATGTTTATTTAATTCACTTAGCTGCAGGTTAAATAAATTTTTTTCTAACATAAAAAAATTAATATGAAGATGTTATTAATATTTTTATAGAGAGAAGCGTTTTTGTAGCTTCGTTATTAAATTAAGGTCTATATAGTCCACAGCATTCCACTGTCTCCTCTTAAAATCCTGTATTCTTAGGAGCACAGTTATAAGTTTTAAGTCCATATTGCAAATAATTTGAATGTTGAGGCAATCCACAATTGCAGGAATACAAGGGATATGGGCACTTCAAATTGGAAAGGCATGCTCTAAACTTGCTTATAGCTGGACCGGCATTGCGGGTGCTCGGATCCATACACAACTCATGCCAGATATATGAGAGAGCTGATGGGCATGTACAAATCTTGCAACAGAGTGTCCACATCCCATTTTTAATGGGAAGTTTGCTATTCTTGGTTGGTTCCATTCTCAATATTCATGAGCAAGCAGGACGGGGCCATCATGGACTGAAGCTATTGGTAAGCTGTAAATTTGTTTAGTTATAGTTTAAGCAATCTGCTCGAGTTTTGGAAATAGCAGTAGTCTAATTGGATAGAAAAAACGATGGTTTAAACATCACAATCTAAATAGAAAATCTTGGAATATTTGAGTACTTTTGCATGGTAGCTTTTTAACGCACAGCAAAGTTTCTTGATTAATGCAGGGCAAGACTTGGGTCTGGACAGGCATCTGTGGAAGTCTAATGATTTTTATAGGGGATTAGCAAACGCGGTCAAGGTGTTCAAGATGCAGCAAATTGATGGACTCCGGTTAGAGATGAAAAGGTTTTGAGAAAACCACACTTTTTGAGGTGGAGACTGCGTTTATTTATATAGAGAATGTATACATGTGTAGCTGGAATACTAAGAAGGAAAGAATCATAACATAAATACAATATATTACGTTCCTATAATTATGAGCTAAGAATCAGGAGGGGATTCTGGAGAATCCCCAACACCTAAGCATGGGATTAGAGCACATGCGTAGCTTGGAGCGAAAGAATGTGAAGAGTGGCCTGGAAACACTCTTGGTAAAGACATCTGCAACTTGAAGAGTAGAAGGAACATGTTGAATGCGAATACGACCAGCGACCATAAGTTCTCGAAGAAAATGATAGTCAAGATCGATGTGCTTGGAGTGCTTGTGAGAGACTGGATTGGAGCTTAAAAAGATGGCACTCTTGTTATCACAGAGAAGTAGCGGTCGAGCTGGATGAGGGACGTGTAAATCATGCAGGAGATGATCTAACCATAAAACCTCGGCAGCAGTGGAAGCGAGGGCACGATACTCAGATTCACAGGTAGAACGAGATACCGTAGGTTGCTTCTTGGCACTCCAGGAGACAAGGTTGTCACCAAGATAGATGGAGTAACCAGAAATAGAGCGCCTAGTGCCGGGGCATCCAGCCCAATCAGCATCGAGTAAGCGTAATGGTAGCGGGGAGAGGAGGCGGTGAATGAAAGGCCATAGTGAAGAGTGCCCTTGACATATCGAAGGATGCGCTTCACAGCTTGAAAATGGTCATCAGTGGGAGCATGCAAGTATTGGCTAACAGAGTTTACTGAATAAGCAAGATTAGGACGAGTGATGGTCAAGTATTGTAGAGCACTAACAAGAGAACGGTATAGAGTGATATCTGCAAACGGGGAATCAGCGGAGGAAAGATGTTGAGCGACAACCATAGGAGTGGATACCGGTTTGCAATCAAGGAGTTGAGCCCGCATAAGAATGTCGCGAGTATACTTGGTCTGACTGAGAAAGAGTCCAGTCGGGGTAGAGGTGGCTTCAAGACCAAGAAAATAGCTGAGAGAACCTAAGTCCTTGGTGGTGAATTCTGAGTGAAGCTGTCGAATAAAGCTGCTAAGAAGAGAGTTATTGTTGCCAGTGAGGATAATATCATCAACATAGAGTAAGAGATAAATGATTTGCTGCTAAAGATGCAGAACAAATAAGGAGGTATTAGCACGGCTGCAGGTAAAACCAAGTTTCAAAAGAAATGAGCTGAATCGTTGAAACCAAGCACGGGGAGCCTGTTTTAGGCCATAAAGAGCCTTCTTGAGTTTGCAAACATGTTGAGGAAAGCGAGGATCAACATATCCGGGAGGGCTGCTCCATATAAACATGTTCCTGCAAAATACCATGAAGAAAAGTATTTTTAACATCAAGTTGACGAAGAGCCAACCATGAGTGATTGCTAGTGACAACACTACACGAATAGTGGAAGCTTTGACTACTGGACTAAAGGTGTCAGTGTAGTCAAGACTAGGGAGTTGAGTGTATCCTTTAGCAATAAGACGGGCCTTGAGTCGGTCAATAGATCCATCAGACTAATACTTTATTCGAAAAACCCATTTGGAACCCACAATGTTTGTTTTGGGAGGTCGAGATCCCAAGTGCAATTTTCACGGAGAGCGTTAAGTTCTTCATCCATAGCAGCGAGCCATGCAGGGTTTTTGGCAACAGTCTTGAATCCACGGGGCTCAGATGTAGTAAGGAGGGCATGTAAGAGACCCGAGACATGTTGACTTAGATAAGTTGGGTAACATGGTCGAAAAATGCCTGCTTTAGCTCGAGTGACCATCGGGTGAGAGGATGAAGCAGTAGACTGATCATGATGATGAGCTGGAGCTTCAGAATGCAATGGATCTTGTGTTGGAGGATCAGGGGCTTCAGAAGAAGCTGGGGTGTGCTGTGTGGAAGACATCTGATCAGTAGAAACCTGCATAGGCTCAAGTAAAGAGTCAGAATAGAGACGACATGCATGTGACCGAGACCGAGAATGAGGATTAGATAGAGGAACTGTGGGTAATGGGGCAGTAGATAATGGTGGGTCATGGGCATGCATGGGCTCACTAAAACTGGATAAATCTAAGGATGCAGGAGATTGGGCGAGAGAGTTAGGTATTAAAGGGAAATTCAGTTCATCAAATTTAGCATGGGGCGTGACATATATCTTGGAGGTAAGAGGGTCTAGACAACGATAACCTTTATAAGAAGGACTATAACCCAAGAATATGCATGGAATGCTGCGTGGAGAAAATTTGTTAGCAGCATAATCACGTAAAGGGATAGACTCTACAACCAAAAGGATGAAAATTGATGTAAAGAGGAGCTTTACCATGTAGAATCTTAAAAGGAGAAAGACCTATAAGAAGTTGGGTAGGCAACCGATTGATGATATAAGTTGCTATACTAAAAGCGTCAACCCAATAATAAGTGGGTACTCATGAATGAAATAAGAGTGCAAGACCTATTTCAGTCACATGGCGATGCTTGCGCTCAGCACGTCCATTTTGAGAAGCAGTGTAGGGGCAAGACTTTTGATGTTGAATACCGGAGGAGCGGAGCTGAGATTGAAAACGATTACTACAAAACTCAACACCACCATCACTCTGAAAAATTTTAATTTTGCAAGAATATTGATTTTCCATACAGATCTGATATTGAAGAAAAATATCAATAAAATCAGATTTAAATTTCATGGGGTAGAGCCATGTAAAGCGAGAGTGATCATTGACAAATATCACATAATATGCTTTGATTTAATAGGAGCTGGACCCCAGATGTCGCAGTGAATAAGACCTAAAATAGAGTTGGATCGAGTATTATTAGTAGAAAACAAAAACTTATGACTTTTTGCAATTTGACATGTAGCACAAATAGCAGGATTAGGCAAAATAGAAGTAAGGGATAAATGTCCTTTTTTATTCAATAAAGAAATAATAGAGTGGTTAACATGACCAAGATGTGCATGCCATAAATCATACGACGCTGTAAGGACAGATTTATTTAGGACAAAAATGAAAGCAGCATTGCCTCGCTCTAGTACGTAAAGACCGTCATCACATCTTTCGGTTGCCACCACCATTCTTGTGATCTTGTTCTGAATAATAAAAGAAGAGTCATTAAATGTGACCAGAAGAGGAAAGTCTTTAGTCAATTTACTAATGGACAAGAGATTTTTTGTGAGATGTGGTACCAATAAAACATCAAGCAATTTTAAATTTGGAAAGGGTTAAGAGGTACCCGTATGGGTGATGGGAAGAGGAGCCCCATTTCCCACAATAACCTTATCCTTACCAACATATTGCTCGGAGGTGGTCAGTGCAGTCGAATCCGGCGTCATGTGAGAAAGGCACCGGTGTCAAGGTACCAATCTGAGGTGCAACTAGGAAAGGTTTCAGCAATGTGTGCTGATGGCTCTGCACGATCATATCGATTCTGACATCGATCAGTAGTGTGACCCTCTGTTTTGTAGATTTGGCAGCGTGGGTTATAAGAGCGACGAGATCTATTATTCCCTGAATGACCACCGAAGTTGCTAGAGGAGGGGTCATTTGTGTTGCCATGTGAGCCACCTTTATGGCGACGATTTCCTGTGGAACGAAAATGTCCACCACGAAAGTGTCCTTTGTTCATTGTGGCTGTGAACGCTGTAGAAGAGAGAGTGTGAGTTTCAAGTGATTTTTGAAACAAATCAAAACTTTCAGCCAGAGGGACCAAATTATGAAATGAAGGTAGAGGTGTAAGAGCCATCTGTGTGGAGGAGAAGGCAGCAAACTCAGTGCCAAGAGCACGGAGAAACCAATGAGATTTGTCAACTTCATCAACTGGTCGTCCGATGGCCACTAATTGATCACAAAGGCCTTTGAATGCACGGGCAAAGTCAGCAATGGAGCGGTTTCCTTTCTTCATGAGTTGAACTTCATCCTTTAGGCAAATCTCCCGAGTTTTAGATCTATGGCTGAACACACGTTCAAAAGCAACCCAGACATCCCGAGAGGTTGTAAGGCCAACAGCAGGTGCCATGGCTTCTTCTGTGAGAGATGACAACAATAGACTTAAGATCCGTTGGTCTTTGAGTTTCCATTCAAGGAATTCGAGGTTGACAGTAGAGGTACCGTCTGTGGTGGTAATTGTTTCATTCGGTTATTGAAGAGAACCATCAATGAAAGCAATACAGCCTTGGCATTGAAGGAGAGGAATGAGCTGGCTTTTCCAAAGCAAAAACTTTGTGGCTAAGAGCTTAATGGTGATCATGTGAACCATGATATTGAAGGAGAGGGGCTCTGCCATGAGGAAGAAGGGAGGAAGATTTGTTTTGGAATTTAACCTAGAACTGCTCTGATACCATGAAAAGGTTTTGAGAAAACCACACTTTTTGAGGCGGAGACTGCGTTTATTTATATAGAGAATGTATACATGTGTAGCTGGAATACTAAGAAGGAAAGAATCATAACATAAATACAATAAATTACATTCCTATAATTATGAGCTAAGAATCAGGAAGGGATTCTGGAGAATCCCCAACAAGAGAAATTGAGAGGAGGGGCTCAAGAGCGTTTGATACGAGAGAGGGAGGGTCACTCACCACTCATCCTAGAAGAGGAGAGGAGACGGAAAATGATAGCAGTGGAAACGAGAGCAGCACCTTCTCCTGCAACAACTCCTTACAAGGATGTACTTGTTGGCCAGCCATGATTTTATAGAATCATCAAATAGCAACACCAATTATCTTTTTGGTTTCTTTAATACTTTGTATTCTGATATCTTTTCTTTCTTCTTCTTGTTTTTTTTTTCTTTAAAAAATATATTTCTCTACTCTTATAGTCTCCCATCACTAGCCTCTGGCATATTACATTTCTCTGCTCTTATCTTGTCCAGTTCATATTCATGTTACAGATTACACGGATTTTCATCAATAGACATATATGGAATTTTATAATGCGAACTATTTGTGTTTCTTGATATGGTGTTGTTGTTCGGGAAGGATAAGATTTTGGGTTGAATCATAAAATTATGATTAAGGTTCAAGAGTAGTTATTTAGTATTATGATTATTAGGAATCTATGGTCTGAGAGAATCTGGGTAAGGGACTAATTATACAAGGAAAAAACACATCACCCCTAGTACACCTTATCTAAGACAAGTTGCATTGTTATTTGATTATTTTTTTAAGTCGGGTTTCTATATATTTATTGGTCATTTTCTAAAGTCTAAGGCAGATCTCCATTTGTGAGAGAGTCTCTACCTTATCAGGTTTAATTATAACTATTCTAAAGTCTAAATTTTAGCATCGCATTTATTTTACATCTTGTATGTTTAATACATGAGAGTGTACTCTATTGTGTAGTTTTACACCCCCACTGATATTACAGTTTACATCTAAATCTTAAAAAAATGATTAGTAAAAAAGGTTTTTGACATTTTTATCAAATCCTAATGGATAATTATAAACTTCTTATGATATTTTAAAAAAAATGAAAAAGATGCAATGTTTTTATGAAAATATAATTTTGAAAAACATTTGGGAGAAAATTTTAAAATTTTAAGATTTTTTTGAAGTTTTTAAAAAATATTTGGGAGAAAATCAGGTATTTTAATACCAGATTTATATCATACAATGTAAAAATACAACTCAATATTAAACAAAATTGGTAAATAAAAAAATGCAAGAAAATCACAAAATTTTTAAGAGGATTGTTGAATTTTTTTTGAATTTTTTTAAAGAAATATAATATTATATTATTATAATAAAATATATTATAAAATATATGGGTTGGGTCGGGCCAACTAAGTGGACGGAGCCCATCCGGGTTGGGTTAAGATCCGTCAAAAAATGTTGGGCTGAGATCGGCCTAGCTAACTGGACCGAGCCCAGCCAGGTTGGGTTAAGATCCGTCAAAAAGGGTTGGACTGAGATCGGCCCAACATATCTAACTTTTTTTTTTGATAGGTTAGACCTGGCCTAACCATGTGGGCTGAGCTGGAAACAAGTTCAACCCACTCAATTTAGAAGGAAAATGCCATATGCATGCATAATTTGTGCATGCAAATGGCTATGTAACGGTTTCAAGGTGGCAGAAGGAAGAGCAACCTTGCTTGGTTAGGGGTGAAGAGAGGTTGGGGGCATTCCTGGTGTTACAGGGAAAATCGTGCATGGTGGCTAGAGGTGGTGGTTTCGCCGAAGGTGGAGAAAAAAAGGGGGAAAGTATGGCCGGCAAAGGAGAAGAAAAAATCTGGAGAAAAAATGGTTTTTTACCTGCTTTGCACACTGATGTTTTAACACTCAGGTCATAAAATTCACCTCTATCTATTCAGAATGAAAGAGGGTAATCTTGTCTTCGTTAGAAAAAAATTTCAGCCTTTGATTTGGCTGGAAAGAATTTCAACCGTTGGTTCAAAGTATACACTATGAACTATTAAATTTGACAGTTTAAGGCTGTCTGAGTTGGTCATTTTAGGTCGGCGTCATGACTATTGTGGTGTCAATTGGCCTGCACAGACCATACCGAGATGTAGAGAAATGTCAGGTAATTATTTTGGTTCAGGTGTTGTCAAATTTAGTGGAGAATAGATGTATTAAATGCACTTGCAAAATAGCCCATGAGTAATCTCTTTGAGTAAAAAAGAAGAAGTTAATGAACAGTAAATTAGATGAAAAAACTACAATGCATTAAACCGAAAGTTTAGGGTCAATTAAGAGTGTAATTAATATAAATTAAAAGATGAAGACTTAAATTAAATTTTGACCAAAATTCCTAATTCAAAGAATAAACAACACCGTTTTGAATTATTAAAAAAAAAAAAATCATACGGCGCACGCTGGAATAATGCCACTAAATCTGAGGAGAATGAGAGCAGTGCCTATTCATGAGCAATGTTTCCCGTCTAGACTAGTTCAATCATTAATCAGCAACATGCATTCCATTATATTTTGGTTTCTTGTGGTGTTTAATTTATAGCTAGCTACGGTCCAATCCATATTGATGTTATAGATGACAGATGAAGTACTTAAATTAATATTGTCAAAATAGATAGTTGATTTGATATGCTATTGGTGCAACACCAGACAAGGGACACGGTTTATTTGACACGTCCAAACCTAAGTTATTAGAGTAATTTTAGTTTATTAATTAAAATTAGTTTATACTATTTTGTTGGACTTTTTATTCAGTGGATTATAAATCTAATTGTCGGTAGTTTTGACATTTTACTATTTATACTTAATTTTTAATAATTTTAGACAATTTATTGATGATTTGAATAAAAAATACAAAGGTGTAAACTTTTTCAATCCTCTTTCTTTATCTTCTTCAGCTTTTTTTCTTCTCTTTCTTTAGCTTCTTCGTTGCTTTTTTCTTTTCATTCTTCTTTAACTTCTTTCAAGTTTCAAAGAAAGGCTTTTAGTTACTCCTACAACTAAACCATCATTTCCTAAATTTCAATATCAGTTATTAAACCCTAGAACTTGCGGTACTCTCATCTTTGATACACCATAGCAAAAACTTGGCAGTGCATCACCTAAAGGTAATAAATAATAAATAAAAGTCATGTGACCTAAAAATAAAAATAAAAATAAAAACAACCAGCCACGTACATAGTAAGCCGAGTGTGCGCATCATAAAGCCACAACCCTCAGCAGCAATGCCACGCCACACCAAAAATACAGGGGTGAGCCAGACATTTGATTTGAAGGGGCCAAATTAGAAATAAAGAAAAATTTAGAGTTAAAATTTACTAATTATTCAAGGAAAAGACAGGGGAAAAAATAATTTTTGCAGGTACATTTACTAATAAAACCCTTGGCAGCCACCCCTGCCAAAACCCATCTACTGTCCAGATCAGAAGCCGGAGACTCGCCACGACAGACCAACCAGAAAAACAATATAGTGCCTGCATTTCAAAGTATTAAATGCCAATGTCGAAAGGACTAGTTTTCTACATTAAATTGCATATACACAAAAGGAAATGCGAATACACACACACTAACGCATGAGTACGGGTAGGCATGATTAGCTAGTTGTGTTTTTGTTCATTTCCCTTGCAGCTTGGATATGGATTGTCGCTTATTCCAGGCAGCGTGATCATGTTTGCATCCAAGTCTGTTACTAAAAAATGAGAATCTTCATGTGTATTTTCGTTTTCTCATTGTTCTCACTATCACCACTGGTGACGAATCTATAGACTTGCTAATTGAGTACTTGACTCCACTCATCAAAGCATAGGCCAATAGGGGAAGGCTGCATGATTATGAATTATGATTTTGCTCATACGTAGATGTTGATTGAAAACAATCCTCCACCACTAATATATATATATCATTTTCTCTACACTTCTGTTTCTACTATATTTGTTCTTCTATCACCTAAAACTTAGCACGTAGTACTTTAACCAGAATCAAATTGTTCTATAGAAACTCAAATTAAGATTTCTCTCTAAAATTATAGGAACAAATTAAAGTCTTCAATCAAAAAAGCCATTAAAGACGGAAGCAGCATGGCGCCTCGATCCCGTACGCGCGATATAAAACTGAAGGATTGGATTTAATTATCATTTTGGTTGTGACAGAGGATCTTTATTCGCAAAACTTTAAGGTTTGGCTGTTAGTATGTAATGATGGGGATGTTGAAGAAATTTCTCCACTGCACATGGTTAATGAAGTTAGATTTCCAGGAGAAAAAAAAAAGAAAATGAAAGATATCATTTTTGTTTTTTGGAAAAGATTAATATGAATAAGAAAAGAAAATAATATACACAAATACGAGGGTACTATACCCAAGAAAACAAGACAACCAAAATAGTCAAAAAGGAAAAAACCGACAGACTTGATGCAAACATGATCTGTATTATCATTATTATTATTATTATTATTATTTAGTCCAGTCAAATGCATTGCATCTTGAAATCCCACGCACACCTGATCGTAGGAAAATTCTCCAACCTTAACATTGGTTTTAATTTCTTTTTTTTTAAATTTCTTAAATCGGAAATATTTAAGCAAAATTTGAAAAATATTTGATCATGAGATGCCGACTTGAGGCATAGGTTTAATTCCATAACATCGAATCAAGTGGACACAGACGTGGGGCCACATCAAAAACCTTGAGAAAACAGTTAATATTAGCATTATCATTGTAAACTAAATGGCTTAGAATTTTTAAACAATGCATGAAAAGTTTATTTATTTATATACTCATGAAATATTATTCACTTATTATATTTTAATTTTTATAGTCTTAAAAGGTAATGTTTTGGTTATAAAATTTTATTTTTTATATGTTTCCACGAAGGATCCGAGCTATAAGTTAAGTGCACCAAGATAGCAAAAATTTCCCAAGCTCGTAGAAAGAGAGAGAATGGAGGAAGGCCCCATTGAAAGGGAAAGGCGCACCATTGAAAGGTAAAAATATGATCCATAAAAAATTAAAAAAATAAAACAGGAATAATTACCATACATTTGCTTTCCTTTTTTTTTCAAAAAAGTCTTAACTTATCCCTAAAAAATAAGTTTTAATTAAGAATAAACACAACCAATTTATTTTTTCACTCCATGCATGTTCTTTTCAAATATAAAAAAATAAAGACAAAAGGATCACACCATACTAATAAAAGAAACCAGATCGACCATACAGAAAACAAATTTGAAGATGAGCAAACTGTCAAGTCCTCACTGCTTAGCTAGCAGGTAGCCTTGCTGCTGCTGTCAACTTTATTCATATGAAAATAAAGAAACATAAGTATTACTTCAAAGGTTGCATCCTTGATGAAGACCACTCCTCCTGCAATATATACACATCAAAATAAATAAAAGTTTTAGAACATAACCAATTCTATCATTTGTATGAAACAGAAGAGACAACAGGAACATACCTTAAATAAAAATTAATGAAACGAGAGAGAGAGAGGGAGAGAGTTCCAAATATAAATAAATAAATAAAGATAATAGGATCTAAACATTCTATTACGAGAAATACGATTAAATTTTTCAGTTTAACCATAAAAAAATAAAATCAAGGTACTTCAAACTGCCAATTCCCATTTTCGCATGGCTAAGCTGCTAAACAAGTCATTCTTAACAGAAACTTAAGAAACATCAAACATTACTTCATCCTTGAAGTCCTTTGATATATATATATATATATATATATATATATATATATATATATATATATATATATATATATGTATAAGCCAGCTTGTTATGATTACATCCTACCTCCTTGTTTCAGGCTTCTTCTACTGCCCTGCTGGAAGCATCACCAGGTCTCACCTTGAAGATCATGGTGCAGTCGCACCTCTTGAGGAACACGTAGATTATGAAAGCCAGTAGAAAGAGGAGGCTCCCAGCAGCTCCTCCTTTAAGAGCCAAAGATTGGCCTCCGATATTGGTGGAGTCTTGGGCAGGCGGGTGATTGCTGTAGCCGTCCATAACTCAACTAATTAAAAAAGAAAAAAGAAACGATTAAAAGACAATTAGTACTGTTCAAAGTGAGATCAGAATCGATAGGATTCATTACCTGATTGAGTCGAAAGCAGAAGCAAAGAGTTTAGAGAAGAGAGGGCGTTGATATGGGGTTTTCGAGGAGGTGGTGAGGGCATTGGGGTTTTCCAGAGAGGAGGTCTATTTAACAGTGAAAATGCATAGAGGAGGTGCTGTAGCTATCTAAAAAAAATGCATAGAGTAGGTGAACCTTGCGGGCTCCACTGGGAAAGCCAGCAGACTGAACGGGATCGTTATACGGGAGTATTTCGGACAGAAGTACGTATTTGTTTCCGTGCTAGTTTTTATTTTTATTTTTTAAAATATTTTTTTATTTAAAATAATATTTTTAGATATTTTTTAATTATTTTATGTAAAAAATAAAAAAATATATATTTTAAATTAAAAAATACTTCTACTATACCGCATTGGAACACATTTAGTACACGTTTACAAATGTTATAATAATTGTTTTTATAATATTTTTTATTTAAAAATATATCAAAATAATTTTATTTTTTTAATTTTTACATCAAAATCAAAATATTTTGGATCTGCTTTTTTTTTTATTTAGCCAATGCTTTTTTTTATTCGGGATTTATGTTGTTCTTTCCCTCCTCGTTCTTTTCTTCTTTTTTTGAACTGGTTTAATTGGCTTTCAAAGATAATAATCTTCCCAATGCTCATAATTTTACTTCAGATCAATGGGAAAGTCGGAGATTTTTTGCAAGGGGTTGTTGGAATGCAGCGTTCAAACACGGAGCGGCGCGTTCTCTTCAAACTATGGTACTTTTAGGGCCACTCCCTTCAAACTTGAATGGTAAATTATGTTATTATCATAATACTAGTGGGTGTTATTTTTTTAATATATTTTACAGGAAATTAATGTATAATCAAATGAATATCAATTAAAACACATGAAAGCTAAAATTTGGTAGCATTACTTTTGGGGGGCACTCTTTATCGTTTTTTTCCCCCATTGTGCAGGGAAATAGGCTTTTTTATGACATTTCTTCCTTTGAAACAGAGAATTACACTACGAATACAACCAAACAAAATTCTCAAGAAAGCTAAAATTTGACCAAGCAAGAAAATAAATAAATTACAATACGAATACAACATGTTATTTTAGAAGAAAAAAAAAAACATGTAAAAACGGATACCATGAGAATGATACCTTCCTGACTCTTTCTTTAAAAAGTGCGTGTTGGGAAGTAATTAATTAAAATTGTGTCATATATATATATATATATATATATATATATATATATATATATATATATACCTGGTCCCACTCCACCTTTGCCACACAAAAAATGGGTTGTATTTTTCACTTTTAATTTTGTGTTTTAAAAATATTTTTAAAAAAAATTATTTTTTTTAATTTTTTTATTTGCTTCAAATTAATATTTTTTTAGTATTTTTAAATCATTTTGATGTGTTGATATCAAAAATAATTTTTAAAAAATAAAAAAATATTATTTTAATATATTTTCGGGTAAAAAACACTTTAAAAAATAACCGCAATCATATTTCCAAACACGCTTCATTCTTGATGGACTTTAAAAGTGGGTGTTGTTTATATATACACACACACACTAACAAAAGGATGCTTTTACTTATAAACACAATAGAATTAATGAAGATCTTATTACATGAATAAGTTATCAAGTGAAAAAGAAACCATATAAAAGAGTCACTGCTAGAAAATTCACACATACAAACCAAAACATCAACATAATCTTTTTCTTTCTTTTATTATAGCGATATTTACTAACTAAAATTTTTTATCATCAATTTCATTAGTAAACAACGATTGAAATATTATCACAGTATATACTGAGGGAATTATAATAGGAAAAGAAGGTAAAAAAAAGTCATATAGTACGATGACGTATAAGTTTTACAAACAAAATTACTGATGAAATTAGCCTAACAGTAAAAATTTTCTGTGAATATCCTGACGAAAAACTTGACCGGTTTTATGTTATTGGGTGTAATTTTCAATCCGACCATCAAATTGAGCTGAAATTTTACGAGGGATCTTAAAATATATTAAATAAAATCTGGTTAAAATTTTTAAATGAACAGAGTTTGGTAGTGCTAAAAAAAAAACATCAAATAAAAGCAAAACGACTCATTAAGGGTAAAATGATTATTTGCCATTAAAAAATAAAACAAATCAGTTCTTCCTTCCTTTTATATGTTGCCGACTAGACAGAAGCAGAGTAGAAAAAGAAAGAAAAGAAAAGACGAGAGAGAAAGAGAAAAAAGTAAGGGAAAAACATAAAAAAAATTCAAGGAAAAAAAATAAGAAGAGTGAGAGAATAACCTTGTAAACTTACAAAGTCTAACTTATAAAATACTAATCTAACAAAGAATCAAGTGAAGGAAAGAAGAATTGAGAGAGGAAAAAAATTTAATTACTTTGTTTTCAGTTGACATGAGATTGTTATTTTATCCCGATTGAGGGGTTGTTACAATATCGATTCAGATTCGATTATAAATTAATTATATTCCACAAAATATCGAAGGATGTAACTTTAATAGTGAGTTTATTTTTACTTTCACTTTAATTTTATATACTTTCAAATTTGTTTTTTAATATTTTGAGTAGTGTATTTGAATTAAAACTTTACTATTAAAAAAATTTATATATTTATTTAATAGCTCAGGGTAGGAAAAATTCATGTATCTACCCTTGAGAATGTAAATTTTTTTTCATTATTTGGGAGAACAGAAAATGAAGGGAACGATACTCCAAACAATACTTATTATTATCATAAGTCCAGTAGTCAAATGCATTGCGTCTTGATCCCACGGGCGGAAAATTCTTCAACCTTAACATTGGTTTTAATTTCTTAAATGGGAAATATTTAACTAAAATTTAGAAAATATTTGATGAGATGCCGACTTGAGGCATAGGTTTCATTCCTGAACACCGAATCAAGTGGACACAGACGTGGGGCCGCATCAAAAACCTTGAGAAAACTAATCAATTCAGTCAATATTAGCATTACATACCTACCATTGTAAACTAAATAATTTAGAATTTTTAAACAATGCATTAAAAGTTTATATACTCATGAAATATTATTCACTTATTTATTAATATTATTTATGAGATGCGCTTATTATATTTTAATTTTTAAAGTTTTAAAAATTAATGTTTTGATTATAAAATTTTATTTTTTATATGTTTCAACGAAGGATCCTATTTCAGGTGGAGCTTAGAGTTTTTTTTTTTTTTTGAGAAGTATGTGATTTTATTGAACGCCATAACCTGGCGGCATGAGAAATTACAAAGCCTGCAGCATATCAATTTTGCAGGAACTACCAAACAAAGCAAGGTCCATATAAAGAGGACAAAACAACAGATATAGCCTAAGAAAGCAACAATGGAATCTACACAAGATAACCATCACAACAAAATCCAGGGGAAACTTCCAAGAGTCCAATTCATCTCTCTAGTGAATCTGAAACTCTGAAGTGGAGCACCTTTAGCAACCCGATAGATAGACAAGCTGAGAGATTAATCAAAACCAAGCAATGAAATCACTTGGATCTTCACACTCCCGCTTAGCCATACAATCGCGCGACTATTGCTCTCACGGCACACATGAGAAAAAGTAATTGAGCCAAAAAATCTAGTCAATCTCCCGAACCGTGGAGAAGAGCTCTCTGTGCATCCATGGCCTGTTGTGAGAATTGTGCATCCAGTGATTACATTGGCGGAATCGATTCAATAGTAATATGTTTATGATGAAGAAGACAATTTGAGGTGAGAGCTCAACAGCTTTGACAACGGCTCTCAATTCAGCTATGTTCGAATCTAGAATCCCTACTGGCAACGAAAAAATACCAAGGAGATGACCATGGTGGTTTCGCAGGACACCACCTATACCTGAGAGTCCAGGCTTTCCAAGAGAAGAGCCATCCACGTTCCACTTGAAGCTGTCAATGGTTGGAGGAGACCATATCACACCGGTTCTAGTAATCCGAATATTGGACCAACGAATCGGACCTTCGCCGATCTTAACAGGTCGAAGGGGAGTAAGGAAAGTCAGGATGAAGAGCTTTCAACCATAAGCATAGCCGAGTGATGATAAGGAAGAAAACTGAATCATAGTTCGGTGACTTTTGTTGAAAGATCAGGTCATTTCGAAGAAGCCAAAGGGACCACGCCACTGAGAAGAACAACATCAACCATGCTTTCTTCTGAAATTTACCATGGACCATGAAAGTCCACTGAGAGAATAAGCCTGACAAATTCTTTGGGCAACACCATGATAATCCCCACCACTTAATGATTTTGGACCGAGATAATCCAATGCTTATGGCAATGTAAAATTAAATGATCAACCGACTCTTCCTCAACTAAACAAATAGGACGGTTAGAGTCCGAGCTATCCAAAACACCTCTTCTAACCAAAGACACCTCGGGTATTGAGTCTGTTAATAATAGCCATCCAGCAAAAGATCTCCACTTTAGGAGGGACTACACCTTTCCAGATCCCAGCAAAAGAGAAGCCATTGTTAGGATAATGAGTGGGACTTAACAGCCCACATAGAGATTTAACGGAGAATCTTCCTGATTTGTTGTCCTTCCATATTAGTCTATCCTGCCGCCTCGTTGTCTAAGTGCACCGTTGAGAGAACAACATATAGTTGTTCTAACAAGCCAATGTTTCGACCCCTCAAAGGTCTTGTCCAGGAAAAGAACCATGTCCATTCAAAACCATCCCACATTCCCATCTTGTCAATGCGGCATCTTTATCATTGGATAAATGGTAAAGAGTAGGGAAACGTTCGTAAGACGGTAATTGGCAAGCCAAGTATCATGCCAAAACACTTGTTCTCTTGCCATTTCCAATAAGAACCATAGATTGATGAGACACAATCTCTTGTAACCTGTTATCTTTAACGCAATGGTTGATCATACGCGTCCATGTGCTTCTAGCTCCTGAAATAGGGGCTTGCGGCAGGAAACTAGAGCAGTTAATGTTGTGTATGAATTTGACCACTTCTTTCCACAGGCTTGTGTCCTCGAGCCCAACCTCCATAGCCATTTAAACGGCGAGCTTTGTTTTTATCCCTTAAAGATCCAATCCCAAGACCCCCAATCCTTTTCGGAAGAGTAACTATTGACCAGCTGACATTGCATAATTTCCTGCTTTCCTCTTTTCCGGACCACGAAAGGCTCCTGAACTTCCTCTCAATTGTTGTTGCAACTGTTGCAGGCATGGGAAATAGAGATAAATAGTAGATGGGCAGGTTACTTAGGACAGATTTAAGTAGACACAGTCTACCCCTAATAGATAGGAATCTGCCTATCCATGCAGCCAACCTGCAGCTGATGTTGCGGATAATAGGCTTCCACATTAAAATTCTGTTCATATTTGCACTGATGGGGAGACCAAGATATGTGATGGGGAGTTGTTCCTGCTTGCATCTAAGGATCTGCGCTGAGTGGCAACATACATGATCTTCAATACCCACTCCAATAATACTGCTTTTATAGAAGTTAACTTTCAGCCCCGATATAAGTTCAAAGCACAAAAGGATACGCTTTATGTTACGTAAACTAGATAGGGAAGCCGAATCGAATATAAGGGTATCATCCGCAACCGGGTGAGATAGGGCGGGACCCAGTCTTGCCGAAATTTAGTCCCTCAATCAATCCCATACCACAACCACGCTGCAGCATACAACTCAATCCTTGAACTGCAATATTAAAGAGAAAAGGAGAGAGAGGGTCTCTTTGGCGTAATCCTTTTTCCAAACTGAATTCCTTTGTGGGAGAGCCATTAACAAGAATAGCCATCTTTCTTTGTGGAAATACATTGCATAATCCACCCTCGCCATCTAGTTCCAAAACCCATACTAGCCATGACTTCATTAATGTATTCCCATAGAACAGAATCAAATGCTTTGTGAAAGTCAAGTTTGAAGAGATAAGCTTTACCCTGTTTTGCCTTGATGTAAGCAATAGCCTCATTTGCAATCAATACACTGTCAAGTATTTGCCTCCCTTTGATGAAAGCAGTTTGATTGTCGCGTAATAACTCTCGGCATAACATGTTTGAGTCGATTGCCAGCATCTTTGATATAATCTTGTACAAGCTTCCCACCAAACCGATAGGTCTCGAAATCCGCTAACTTTACAAAGACAATTTATCTTCGGGATGAGGGTCACAAAGGAGCCGTTGATGCCCGAAGGGAGAAGGTTAGATTGATAAAATTCTTCAACCATTCGGGTAATGTCCCCGCCTATAGTACTCCAAGCTTTCTTGATGAAGAAAAAATTAACACCATCAGGACCTGGTGCCTTATTTCCTTCACAGTTCCAAACCGCAGCTTTGATTTCCTCTGCAGAGAACGGGCATTCCAGAGCAGCCGAGGATGAGGGCTGAAGCATTTGAAATTCCAGATGATAACGTGAGGGCCTTGGTCTGTCATGATGGGAATATAAGTTACGGAAGAAGTTGAAGACAGCTATCTTCATTTCTACAGGATTAGACAACATCTTGCCGTCAACCTCCAGGGATAACATTTGATTCCTTTTCTGTCTTATTGTTGCGGCTAAATGAAAAAAACGTGTGTTCTTGTCTCCAAGCTTGCACCACTTTGCACCCTTGACTTGTTGCCAAACAGACTCTTGCATTCTATACAAAGTTCTTAGTTTAATGGCAATGCTATTGCTTCTAATCAATTCAAATGGCGGCAGTCTCTCGCATTCTTTGAGATGGTCGAGGGAGTCAGCTTCCAGCTCCAGCTCCTTGATTTGGTTAGACATGTTGCCCACAGCATCTTTATTCTAGTGCTTACATCTCTCTTTTAACATCTTGAAAGCTGAGACCATATTCCTTCTACCGGTTGATGAGACCAAAATTGAGTTCCGAAGTTTTGTATCATCCGCTGAAGTCGCCCACCAATCACCGGCAGTTCATGAACCGAAATGGTTTTGGTCCCCAATTCGTAGAGTCTAACAATAGGCTAGGGGTCTATGGTCGGAAGAGAACCTTGGGAGACCGAATAAAGTAGAGGTTGGAAGAAAGCTGACCAATCACCCGATATGAAAATTTTGTCAATGCGACTCGCCGCGTTACCTCTGGACCGGTAAATCTTTTTCCATTTAAGGGGAGATCAATAAGTTCGCGACCATCAATACAAGTGCTTGAATCTTGTCATAGAAGCGAAACTTTTGAACCACCTTTTCTATCCGAGGGTGACAAAGTTTCATTAAAATCACCCGCAAGACACCATGGGGTGCCGACACTATCTTTGAAAGTAATCAAGTAGTCCCATAATTCCTTCTTCGGGGATACCATCAATCGGAGCATAGATAAAGGATACCATGCAATTCAAATTGTAACGAGTAAAGGTACCTTCAACATGTAAAATACGCCCATTCATAGCAATTGAACATCTAAATACACAAAACGAAGCTGGATTCCATATACATAAAATCCCTCCAGAGAGGCCTAAAGAGGGAACTGCATACCAGTCTCTATCATGCCGACCCCAGACAGAGCTAATAATACCCCAGTGGAGCTTAGAGTTTACCTATAGATTTTGCGAGTCAATGGACCAAGATAGCAAGTTCCCCAGAATGATAGATTAGAGATAGAGAAAAGAGGAAGGCCCCATTGAAAGGGAAGCACCACATTGCGTATCATGACTTTTTTGCATTTTTTTGCGCGTTGCACGTGTGCATCTCTGTTTCTGTGTGGAATCCCACTTTTTATTTATTTATTTATTTATTTACATGTCTCTGCAGATTTGTATATCCTTATTCCAGCTTCTATTTAGTGTTTTTTCAATACATTTCTCTAGTTCTATCCAAGAATAACCTTGACTCCTGCTGGCAAGGGACTAAGGATTATACTGTTCCGGCTAAATTGAACACTTTCTGTAAAATTTATTGCAACTTTCCACTACAACAAATTAAAATAAATATAACATTCTGTTTTTTTTTTCTTTTAGAAAATATGTATTTTTTCGAAATGAATGGAAACTTTCCTCCCTGGTAAAAATAAAAAAATACCATACATGTGCATTCTTTTTTTTCAAAAAAGTCTTAACTTATACCTAAAAAAATATTCATTAATTTTTGCCAATTATTAATAAAAAGAATTTCTTGGCCCGTTTGTCTTCAATCCTGGATTATCATTTTTCTCAAATAGAAAACATTCCTCCCTTGAACAAAAATACGTTACACGACATTTTGAAATATAAACCATGCGAACACATAAGCTATTAATCTAAGAATAGATCAAATAAATTGTTGTTACCCCTTTTTTAAGCCATACGTGCTAATGGAGACCCCTTTTTACCAACTAGATTGCTGCCAGTTTCTGTTCTTTAAAACAATTTTATCTCACTTCGAATCCCTCATTAAAGTTGTAGTCCTGGACGCATAGATGAATTTGGGCTTTCGAATCGCTTGATTTCGATATCAGGAGCTCAAGATATTCCTGTTTGAATATCTGTCGAGAATTCTGCCGCAAGCAGGATTCTGACCGAGTTGCACTAAAAACTCTGTTTCCGTCACGATTTTGCTGGTTGTTATTCTTAGGTTATACTCTTAGTCATATCGGGATGCTCGGTATTTGTCAGTTTTTGAATCAGATCAGGAGACCATTTTTTTACCAGCCAGATTGCGGCCTGATTTTGTTCTGTAAAACAATTTTATCTCACCTCGAATCTTTCGTGAAATTGTAATCCTACATGTGTAGATGAATTTGAGTTTTCGAATCACTTGATTTCGATATCAGAAGCTCAAGATAATCACGTTTGAATATCTAATGAGGAAATGAAAATTCTGCAGCAAAAATTTTCTGCCGCGGGAAGGATTTTACCCCCCAACTTTGCAGGACTAAATTGAAAAAAAGACTGGAATAAGGGAGGTAATTGCCGATATAAATTGGAAGAAACTTGGCTGGGTTTTGAAGAAATAGAAAAACAGGGATAAGACCAGCAAATTCTGCCACAATGGGTCACGTTTCTGCCTTATTTTTTTCAACAACAAACGACACCGTCATTGTTTTTACTTTCTTCAGCTGAGAAAAGAGGCGACACCATTTTGAAACAACCCCATTGCGGTACTGTTTATTTGTTTTTTTCTCAGAACAGTACCTCCCCATCTGCAGCTCTTTCCCTCCTCTGCAGCCGCTCCTGCTGGCTTTTCTTTCATTCCCTCGTCCTTGCGTCCTCAGGCCAGCTTGGTCTGTACGAGTGCCACCTATTGTACGCCAGGTCTGCAGCTGCAAGTACAATTTTAGCAAGGGAATGGCTGTGTACGTTCACAATACTAGCTGTTGAAAGAAGACAAAGGGACCATTTAAGGGCTGGGATTCTACCCCTAATACACACGGCTAGGATGAGAGGGGGTGGGGCTGGTCTCCAAGTTTGGCTTGACTATATAAACAAGCTGTGAAGAGAAAGAGGGGGAGAAGAAAGGGAGAAAAAGGGGGGGGGGGAGACAGGGAGAGTTTAAATACAAAAAAGAAAAGAGGGAGGCGGAGGGAGACAGAGAGAAAAAAAGAGGAGGGAGAGAAGAGTTAAAGAAACAGAGAGCTACACTAGCTGAGGTTAGAGAAGCCGAAAATCATTGAGAACAGGAGGAGATTACCTTGGGTCTATCCTACTCTGTCGAA
The DNA here is from genome assembly GCA_019202695.1 of Populus x sibirica. Classification (NCBI taxonomy): domain Eukaryota; kingdom Viridiplantae; phylum Streptophyta; class Magnoliopsida; order Malpighiales; family Salicaceae; genus Populus; species Populus x sibirica. Next base: position 773,925 of record JAGMVL010000053.1, read on the forward strand.
CCGGGGTTTACAAAGACTCTAAGAGGTTTTTGGAAAAGCTCCCAACGACAGAAAAAGAGGAAGGCTTGCTTCGGGTCATTAGAAAAAAGGCGGAAGCTTTGCCATCAGTTACATACTCATCTTCTGCAGGATCCGCAGGTATGAGTTTGGATTTGCCTTTGCTTTAACATATGTAAAGCTGCCGGTTTGGTTTTTTTTGTTTCCTTTAAAAATCTATTTCTACTTCTATTTCGGGACGTCATTTTTCATCAGGCAACAAAGTTGTATGTTTTCTTATTGTTACGTCCAGAACTTTGAGTCTAGATTACTATTACTGTTAGAGCTGCGTTTTTTTGCTCTTTTGTTGTGAGTGACTGCCCACCGGTTCGTTCTCCATTTTTGCAAAGCAAGATCTGCAGGTATAGGTTTCGGCCTCTGTGTTTTTTTTCTGCTATACTACAACCCTTGCATGTGTGTTTCGTTATGTTCCGGAACCGTTTCTTTCCTTTGCTCTAGATGTTTGTGTTCTGTTGAAAAGGGAGGTAGCAGACCGTTGGTCTATAGTTCTGGTATTTAACATATGTAAGGCAAAGGCATGACGTTTAGGTTGTTTCCTTTAGCGTGATATAAAACATGGCAGAGCCTGAGGTTAAGAAAAGGGGAGAGGCAGGTTCACGGTTTATGCTATAGGATTGGGTCTCAAAGTTTTGATTTTTATGTGTATACGAACTTACTCCTTTCTGTTGAAAATGATGGGTCATGCCATGTTTAGGATTTGAGTCGTAAGGCTGGTTTAGCTTTCCAGTTTCGATGACTGTGAGAGACCGTAGGTTTTAAAGGGTTGTCGCCGTCCCCGCCTTCCTTTGGTTTGAGCGTCTCTGTGCAACTGGAATATTGCAGGGGAATAGTTATGGCTTATAGGTGCAGAAGGAAGAGTAGAAAACGTGAGGGAAGTTTCCTTTTCAGGAGGGGTTGTTTTCTTTAGACTCTCAGATCACGTTCTCTGTTTTTAAAACAAGATAGCTGGCCATTGGTTATAATATATAGGATAAAAGCATGCCCCTCAAGTTTCTTTCCTTTCACGAGCAGGGCAGCGTTCCAAATTTAGAATGACAGAGGACGGGTTGTGGGGCACCGAAACTGGCATATGATGTTGAGTTCAAAATGTTACTTTTGTAGTTTGGAGTTCTGCTACTAATCTTTGCGGAATTTTGGAGTTCAAAATGTTACTACCACTACACCTAAATGCAAAATGTTACTTTTTAGGATAACAGCGATTAATCGTTGTTTTTTTTTGGAGTTCAAAAAGCTAGTTTCAGGACTTTACCCCATGTGACAACTTGTTCTTATGATGTTTTGCAAGCTTTGGCTGTGATATTTGCATTTAATTGTTGTGACAAAAACTTTTTTTTTATCAAAAATATAAAAATGTTTTTGTGTGTTGCATACGGCCAATACCCTAACATATTTTAAATTGTTTTTTTTTAAAGACAAATATTCGAGGTTTCAAAAAATGTGTTTTGGCATAGATTTCTTAAACACAAAAAATTATTTTTTTTGCATCTTGGATTTTACAACATGTTTGTAAATTCCAAAGGGTGTTGGCCAATATTCCAAAAAATATATAAATTTTATTTTTGGGAATTCATTTTTTATTCACTATTAATGTTTGGATAAAGAAATCCCAAAGGGATAAGTATCCAAAATATTATTAGGAATAATTTGTTATTCATTAGTAATGTTTGGATAAAGAAACCCCAAAGGGGTTAATATCCAAAATATTATTAGAAATGATTTGTTATTATTCACTACAAATGTTTGGATAAAGAAACCCCAAAAGGGGTTAATATTCAAAATATTATTGGGAATAATTCGCCATTGCTCACCGTTAATATTTAGATAAAAAAACCCCAAGGGGTAAATATCAAAAAATATTTTTTAGAAATAACAAGTCATTATCCCTTAATAATATAAGAGCAAAAAAACCTATGAAAGGTAAATGTCCAAAATATTGTTAATAGGAACACAACTTGTTTATTTTTAACATAAGGACAGATTTATGCCTAAAATTTTATTTAGAACAATTTAATCGCACATCCTTGAAAAAAGCCTCAATTATAATTGAGGACATTTCAAAATTTTGATTTCACAGTTTATGAGTCAAGGAAATATGAAATACTAAAGAAAAAATGAGCTTTTAAAGCACCTTGAATTTCCTTAGATTTCTAACTTAGTTTTTTTTTGTTTCTCTTCCCTGCGATTTACGAGTCGCGAAACACTTGAAATACTAAGGGAAAAATGAGCTCTTAAGTGCATTGAATCTCCTCAGATTTTTATCTTAGATGTCTCTAAATTCATAAATTCTAAATTTATTTCAAATCAAGCATAGACTTCAAGAGATCTGCACCGTTTCTCTTTAGCACTCTATAGACATATCTAAAGGTATGATCCGTATTGGCCAAGGGTTCTTTCCCGTAGACTTTGAACCCAAGTTCGTTCATCATAGCAGACTTATCCTAGGAAAGCGACGGGATTAGAGAACATCAACACCATAGCAATTATAGGCGAACCAAACACCAAGCGACTTACCTTAGGTAGGGCGTACTAGGGGTGCTAAAACATTCCATTTACGCAATCAGTCCCTTGCCTTAGAATCTCTGAAAGACCAGTTAGATTTCCTAGTGACCATAATATTAGGTGGCGACTCTCTTTTTCACAAAACAAAGACCCCACATCAATCCTTGCTACCAGGAAGGGTAGCCGTGACGTCGAGCTCTCGCGAGGGTACGACATAAATAATAAGTTTTAAGAATAAACGCAACCAATTTATTTTTTCACTCCATGCATGTTCTTTTCAAATATATATATATAAAAAAAAGACAAAAGGATCACATCATTCTATTAAAAGAAACCAGATCAACCATACGTACAGAAAACAAATTTGAAGATACCGCAGCAAACTGTCAGGTCCTGACTGCTAAGGTAGCCTTGCTGCTGCTATCAAATTTATTCATATCAGAAAATAAAGAAACATAAGCATGACTTCACAAGTTGCATCCTTGATGACCACTCCTCCTGCAATATATATATACACGTCAAAATAAATAAAAGTTTTAATTAGAACATAACCAATTCAATCATTTGTATGAAACAGAAGAGACATGCCTTAAATAAAAATTAATGAAACGAGAGAGAGAGAGAGAGAGTTCCAAATATAAATAAATAAATAAAGACAATAGGATCTGAACATTCTATTACGAGAAATACGATTAAATTTTAATTTCAGTGTAACCATAAAAAAATAAAATCAAGGTACTAGCTAGGTACTTCAAACTGCCAATTCCCATTTTCGCATGGCAAAGCTGCTAAACAAGTCATGCTTAACAGAAACATAAGAAACATCAAACATTACTTCATCCTTGAAGTCCTTTGATATATATATATAAGCCAGCTTGTTATTACATCCTACCTCCTTGTTTCAGGCTTCTTCCACTGGCCTGCTGGAAGCATCATCAGCTCTCACCTTGAAGATGATGGTGCAGTCGCACCTCTTGAGGAACACGTAGATTATGAAAGCAAGTAGAAAGAGGAGGCTCCCAGCAGCTCCTCCTTTAAGAGCCAAAGATTGGCCTCCGATATTGGTGGAGTCTTGGGCAGGCGGGTGATTGTTGTAGCCGTCCATAACTTAACTAGTTAAAAAAAAAAAAGGAAACGATTAAAAGACAGTTAGTAATGTTCAAAGTGAGATCAGAAATCGATAGGATGCATTACCTAATTGAGGCAAAAGCAGACCGGTTAGCAGAAGCAAAGAGTATAGACCAGAGAGGGTGTTGATAAATATTGGCACAGAAGAGAGGTCATAACGTCTATCTATATTAGCCTTGCAATGTTTACAGGTTATTGCCGGTTCCAACCCAAGGCTTGCAATGTTTACAGGTTATTGCCGGTTCCAACCCAATGTGGTTCCAACCCAAGGCTAAACATTATTGCCGGTTCCAACCCAAGGCTTATGGACATAAGCTTGCAATGTTTACAGGTTATTGCCGGTTCCAACCCAAGGCTTGCAATGTTTACAGGTTATCGCAATGTTTACAGGTTATCGCAATGTTTACAGGTTATTGCCGGTTCCAACCCAAGGCTTATGGACATAAGCTTGCAATGTTTACAGGTTATTGCCGGTTCCAACCCAAGGCTTATGGACATAAGCTTGCAATGTTTACAGGTTATTGTACATAAGGCTTGCAATGTTTACAGGTTATTGCCGGTTCCAACCCAAGGCTAAACATTATTGCCGGTTCCAACCCAAGGCTTATGGACATAAGCTTGCAATGTTTACAGGTTATTGTACAAAAGGCTTGCAATGTTTACAGGTTATTGCCGGTTCCAACCCAAGGCTTGCAATGTTTACAGGTTATCGCAATGTTTACAGGTTATTGCCCGTTCCAACCCAAGGCTTATGGACATAAGCTTGCAATGTTTGCAGGTTATTGTACATAAGGCTTGCAATGTTTACAGGTTATTGCCGGTTCCAACCCAAGGCTTATGGACATAAGCTTGCAATGTTTACAGGTTATTGCCGGTTCCAACCCAAGGCTTGCAATGTTTACAGGTTATCGCGTACGAATATTTTTTTTTGGGGGGGGGGGGGGGGGGGGATTTGGGGGGGGATTAATCAATTAAAGTAAGGGATAAAATTTAAAAAAAATAAAAAAATTCAATGATAAAGATAAAGATTCAATATTGTTAGAGAATAATATAAATCATATCTTATGGTCTTATTTAATAGTTTAAGCTATTGGGTTGAGATGGTTCTTTGACATGGTATCAGAGCCTTTATAACCAAGCGGTCACGAGTTTGAATCTCACAATTCTCATTTTTTTGATAAAAAAAATTAAGCACAAGGTAATATGGGTATGTGCAAGTTTCAAGTCCAAATGACTTTTACTTGAGGAGGTGTGTTAGAGAATAATATAAATCATATCTTAGAATTTTACTTAATAGTATAAGTTATTGAGTTGAGATGATTCATTGATAAAAACTAATTAAAAAAGATGTAGAAATTCAAAGATAGCAAATTGTGCAATGGCGGGGATACAGATTCAAGACTAATTAAAAAAAGAGGAAGTTACCCATTGCTATCTTGACTTTTTTTCTCGTTGCATACATCTCTATCTCTGTTTTGGTGTGGAATCCTCTTTTCTATTTTTTTTTTTTTTACTTACATGTCTCTATATATTTGTGTTTTCTTATTCTAGCTCACTGGTTAGTATTATGTTTTAAAAGTATTTTTAAAAAAAAATTTAAAAAAATTATTTTTTTAAAATTAATATGTTTTTAATATTTTCAGATCATTTTAATATACCGATGTCCAAAATAATTTTAAAAAAATAAAAAAAATTATTATTTTAATAAATTTTAAAATAAAAAATACTTTAAAATTAATTATTATCGCACTCCGAACACTACCAGAAATTCGCTAAATAGCAACGGATTTATCGACGGAATATATCTGTCGGTAATTTGAGGTCGAAATTACCGACGGACACCTTTCCGTCCGTAATTCAGTTGGTAACTACCGACGGAAACTTTTCCGTCCAGTAATTCGATCGGTAACTCCCGACAGAATATTTCCGTCGGTAGTTACCGAGCGGAATTACGGACGGAAAAGTTTCCGAATTAAAAATAAAGGCGGGTCGCTTACGTGGAGGTTTTGGCGGGATAATTTTTTCCGACGGACTCACCGACGGATTCAAAACGACAGCCCGTACAGTGACGTGACCGGTTCGCCGTTTAAATTGCCGATGAAATCACGAAGGATTTGAAATGGCAAATCCGTATGGTGACGTGTCGATGTTTCTGTCGGAATCATCGACGAAGTTTCCGTCGGTAAAACCGTCGGAAAAAGTTAATATATGACAATGTGCCGACCTTCTCCTCCCCTATTTATCCTTCTTCTTCCTAATCCCAATTCTCCCCATCTACAAACAACCAGCCCCCCTCCCCCAAAAAACAAATCTCCCTTATATCAGCACAACAAGTTATATTTCTTGAAGTTTTGTGGTCACGCATCCGTGTTCGATTTACCGATGGATTTTATCAATTTTTGTAAGTAATTCTATCTTTTTAAATTTTAACATTTAATTAAATGTCAATTTTATTATTTTTTTAGTATATGTATTTTGTTAGTAGATGTACATATTTTATTGTTATTTCTCAAACAAACTTGTAGTATATGAATGTATAATTCTATACCTGTTATGGTTTGTTTTAGATTTTGTAAGATTGTATTTGTTTGTAAATTGTTAAAACTTTATGGAACTACCGAAGTACATGTCTTTGTTTTGAAATAATTAATAGCTTGCTTAATGGGTCCGTTTAAATTTTTATCAATGGTATTGCGGAGTGGTAATTTCCGTAAATTTATATATTTTAATTTGTATGGACGTTGATAAATGATAATGAATATTTAATATTTATGAGAAGTTGTGATTGGTTTGTTGGATAATCTCGAGGTAAAGTAATATTTTTGCAAGTTTATTTACCTAACTTAGTTAATTAATACATGATGTCATCATAATTTTATAGAGGTTCGATATAAGTCATGGATGATCGTTTATGGATGTATCGAGATTCACCCCAAGAATTGCGGAGGATGGATTATTGTAACGGGGTTCAGGGTTTTATTAATTTCGCAACATCTATTCCCAGAAATTTTACTGGAGGCGGTATTAGGTGTCCATGCAGGAAGTGTCAAAATAAAAAGTATCTGCATCCAGATATTATAATGATGCATCTTCTACACAAATGATTTATAGAGAATTACCAGTGTTGGTATGCACATGGAGAAGTATTTAGTAGTAAGAGGAGAATGAAAGAAACGGTGGTACTTGGATCTACTTCTAGTGCTAGCAACGTGCATGAAGTGGCAAATGACAACACTAATCCTTACAGAAATATGGTTATGGATGCAATGAGAATGAATCAAGGTAATGTCAGTCAATGTCCAATTGTAGAAGAAGAACCTAATGCGGATGCGGCTAGGTTTTTTGATTTGTTGAAAGATTCGATGAACCATTATGGGATGGCCGCACGAACCACGTAAATTATCGCCGTAGTAGCACGAGATGTTCACCATCAAGTTAGATCACGGGTTGAGTGAAATTTGGGTATGACAAGATTATTGAATGATGAAGAAGCATTTTACACGAAGGGAACAGTGAAAGAGAACTTCTACTGCGAAGTCCATGATGAAACCCCTCGGTTTAGGATACCGGAAAATTGACATGTGCCCTAACTTCGCATGTTATACTACCTTGAAAATGCTTTGAGATGACCGAGTGCATTACATACGGGCATTCCGTTACAAACCTAGAATTGGCGGGGGAAAGACTCTAGTGGCATATAAAAAACTTAGATACTTCTCAATCACATCTAGACTCGCAGAGGTTATTCATGTCACCAAGGACCGCTGAGCACATGACATGGCACCAAGCACATGATGCGGTTGATGGAGTGATGGTGCATCCTTCTGACGGCGAAGCGTGGAAACTCTTTAACAGTGTGCATCCTCAATTTTCAGTTGAATCAAGGAATGTGCGTCTTGGGTTGTATACAGACGGATTCAACCCATTTAGGTCATTTGCTGCTCTTTATTCTTGTTGGCCGGTCATACTCACAGTTTATAACTTGCCACCGGGTATGTGTATGAATTTGGAGTTCATGTTTTTATCTACCTTGTCATACTCGGTCCAAGCAACCCGGGGCGGAATATAGATGTTTGTCTTTGACCGTTGATTGATGAGTTGGCGCAGTTATGGTCCTCCGGAGCTCTGACTTATGATATATCGAGGAAACAAAATTTCCTTATGAGGGCGGTTTTGATGTGGACTATCAATGATTTTCCAACTTATAGAATGCTTTCTCCGGTTGGAGCACGCATGGGAAACTCGCATGTCCATACCGCATGGAAAACAACAAGGCATTCACGCTAGCAAACGGAGGTAAATCTTCTTTTTTTCGTCACCGTCGCTTCTTGCCACTTAATCACGGTACGAAAGAACAGAAAAGATTTCTTTATTGGCAGAGTTGAAAAAGATGTTGCATCCCCGCATCTTTTTGGTGAAGAATTGCATGATGTTGTCTCAGAGTACGGTGACATTGTGTTTGGCCTTCAATCAAGTAAGCAAAAGTTTCCTGGTTTTGGTTTGACCCATAATTGGGTAAAGCGAAGTATCTTTTGGGAGCTTCCTTATTGGAAGACCAATCTGCTCCGCCATAACCTTAACGTCATGCACATTGAAAAGAACATGTTTGAGAACATTTTCAACACCGTCATGAATGTGAAGGGGAAGACAAAGGACAACATCAAGGCTAGATTGGATATAGCTTTATACTGTAACCGTAAAAATATAAAGTTGGTTTATGATAAGTCACGGGTCGCAAAACCAAAAGCAAGCTTCGTGTTAGAGAAAAACGCACAACTGCTAGTCTACAAATGGCTTAAGAGTCTACGTTTTACGGATGGACATGCATCGAACATATCAAGGCTGGTTAATATAGAGGACTTGCAGATTGTATGGAATGAAGAGTCATGAGCGCCACGTGTTTATGCAAACACTCATCCCATTAGCTTTTCATGATTTGTTGCCAAAGGGAATATGGGATGCACTTACGGAGATCGATCATTTCTTCGAGAGATATATGCTCCAGCAAGTTGAATGTTGATCACATTGAGAGGCTTCAAACGAATATCATCGAGACACTATGCAAACTTGAGATGATATTCCCTCCATCATTTTTTGACTCAATGGAGCATCTCCCTATACATCTACCGTTCGAGGTAAAAGGCTGGAGGACCGGTCCAATATAGATGGATGTACCCATTCGAACGGTTAGATATTACGGTTGCAATGTAATTCATATATAAAAGTATTTTATATGTTTTTCTTAATTGAAAATACTTGATTAATATTTCAATGCAGGTACTTGTTTAATCTCAAGAAAAAGGTTAAGAACAAGGTGTATGTTGAGGCTTCGATATGTGAGGCCTATATTGTTAAGGAGATCTCAACATTTATCTCGTACTATTTCGAACCTCATCTGAGAACGAGAATCAATCGCGTTCCACGGCATGATGATGGCGGTGAAGTGCCTTCCGGTGGGAACTTGTCAATATTCTCCAATGCGGACGACCCACACCTAAAAATGCCGTAAGAGGAAGATATTTGTCGGAAATAGAGTTCAAACAAGCACACAACTATGTTCTATTTAACTGTGATGAGCTGAGACCTTTTATTCAGTAAGTTTATACTAATTAAACTTTGTTAGTAATATACTGTTAATTATATATTGTAATATCATACACTCATTATCACTTGTAGGCAACATCGACAATATTTGCTCTCCAATAACTCACAGCTGACCGAATCCTAGATTTTTCAATTACAAGATGAACAGTTTGCCACGTGGTTTAGAACACATGTAAGCACTATCACAAACTCATTCTAACTTGCAAAATTATTGTACGTATGCATGTCATTACGAGATTCTCATTCATTCTACTGTTTATTGATGTACATTACATACAAGGTTTATCAAATGGGAAGGAGTGCGCCTAAGTCATTGTCTTCACTAAGCCTGAGGCCTAAAATAAAATGTAAGTGCTACAACGGGTATTTTGTCAATGGATATTTTTTCCATACTTGAAGAATACGGGCAAGGAAGAAAGACATACAACAGCGGTGTTTGTGTTAAGGGATCCACTAGTAGTGAGTTAGAAGTTGACTACTATGGTAGATTAGAAGAGGTCGTCGAAGCTGCAATATCATAACGAGCGAGAATAGAGTGTTTTTATTCAAATGCTATTGGTATGACACGATCGACAGAGGACTCGAGTTGATCTGCACTATGGTCTCGGGTCGAAATCAACTCAAAAGCTAGACTCCGCAACATAAACAATGTCTTTGTTTTCGCAAAGCAATGTCAACAAGTTTATTACACATACACCCTTTCATTTAGAAAGGATCGATCAAGAGTGGATTGGTTGTCCGTTTTAAAAACGAAACCCGTGGTCGTGTCGAGGTTGTTCAGGATAAGAACGAAGACACAAGTGTGCGAGATGAAGTCTTTCAAGTTAGTGAGTTGGTTAAACCATATCGAGTTGCTCTTTCGATTGAATTGGAAGAACATTCAATTTTTTGTGTTTTCGATGATAGTCTTGTTGATGTTAACGCAGAGGAGTTGAATTTTGTTTTAAGCTCTAGCGGACAAGCAAATGTCGATGAAGAAGATGATATCCATATTGAAGATTGCGATGAAGGTGATGACAATTCAATTGATGACGAAGAAGAAGAAAATTCTGACTAACTACCAAAATGAAGCCCTGTGTAAAACACTTTTTTTCATGTAATTTAGATTATGGATGATATATTTTGAAACACCAAATATTTATTACTTGAAATAATTACTTGAAATGCCACAATTACAAAATAATTACTTCAAATAATTATAGATCATGGATGATATATTTTGTAACATGAAATAATTACTTGAAATGCCACATTCACCGACGTCCATACTGACGGACTAAGTTCGTCGGCATTTCACAGAGAGTTTGAAAATAATTACTTGAAATGCCACAATCACCGACGTCCATACCTACGGATATAAGTCCGGCGGCATTTCACAGAGAGTTCGAAAATAATTACTCGAAATGCCATAATCATCGACCCTAATACCGACGAATTTATATCCGTCGGTAAGTTGTCGGCTGGTCAATTTTACCGACAAAATTACCGACGGACCGCGCAAATTCCAAAGGGTTGTGCATTAAATGCATCTCTGACCGCGTCATCTTACCGACGGACCACTAAAAATATGGAGGGTCGTTAAAAATTTTGGTTCGAAATTCAAAATTTACCGACGGATTTTTGACACTTCACCGACGGAATAAATTAAAATAATATAGTTAATTTTATATCCGTCGGTAAAACTGCCATATAACTTCCCCCGACCGCCGCTTCAGTTTATTTTTTCTTCTCCTCAGTTTTTCACCGATTCTTTTCCTCTCCGTTCTTCAAAGGTTTCACCAGTAATCTCTAGCAACTTTTCTCGTGAATCTCCATCAATTTAAAAGGTATGTATTTCTTCTATTTCATTTTACTTTAAGGGTTTTTTTTTGCCATTTTTTTTTTGTTATGTTTTTTGTTTTGGTGTATTTTTTGTAATGTAGATAAAGTCTATAGTTTTTTTGCATAATTCATTGCTAAAGTCTATAGTTTTTTTTTTGAATTTATTGAATATTTTTTATTGTTGTATTGGCATAATTATTATTAGTTAATTTGTTAAATATTTATTATTAATGTTGAATTTACCATAGAATTAGTAATTGAATAAGTTGGAATAATTATTAATTTTCCTCTATTATTGCATGATTTGTGTTTAATTTTTTCCATTTATTTTGATTGTTATTCTAGAGTTTTTTTTAATTTATTATTTTGTTGTATTGACATAATTATTGAATAATTTTTTGAATTGTAATTGTTAATGTTGAATTTACCTTAGTATTAGTAATTGAATATTTTGGAATAATTGTTAATTTTACTCTATTATTGCATGATTTATGTTTAATTTTTTCCATTAATTTTAATTGTTAGTCTACAACTTTTTTTTATTTATTGAATATATTTTATTGTTGTATTGGCATAATTATTATTAGTTAATTTGTTGAATATTTATTGTTAATGTTGAATTTACCATAGAATTAGTAATTGAATATGTTGGAATAATTATTAATTTTACTCTATTATTGCATGATTTGTGTTTAATTTTTTCCATTTATTTTGATTTGTTATTCTAGAGTTTTTTTTTAATTTATTGTTTTGTTGTATTGGCATAATTATTGAATAACTTGTTGAATTGTAATTCTTAATGTTGAATTTACCTTAGGATTAGTAATTGAATATGTTGGAATAATTAGTATAGATTGGGTCAATTGGTTGTGGCTTTGTTAATATGTGCGAGGTTTGTGGATTTGGGTAGTACCCAAAGTATAGGGGAGGTTTGTCGAATTTTTTTTTAACATTTGAATTTAATTATATAATTATTTGTATAAAATTGTGTAGATGCGTAGAATGAAATCCAGAGCTGGTCGCTCACGTACGGTCGCTGACTAGTTCGTCTAGCGGCGATGATGATATTTCCTTAGGTGCCTCTCAAGAAGAGGCACCTACACCACCTGCGCCGTCAACCGATGCCTCTTCCAAGACTACTTCACAAATAGCAGAGGCGGGGTGCCTTCGCAACGGAATCAATTTTCCCGCAAGTACGAGACAAAGTGGAAGGACGACCTTTCAATGTAAGTTTGTTAAGGTTTTAATTTTTTTAAAAAAAAATTACAACATAATTTATGAAGTAATCACTATTTAATTTATTTCATTTCTTTTCAGGTTCACAAACATTGAGGCCGCCCGAGTAATATCCAAGCATCCTGAATGGATGCCTCAAATCAATGCATGGTTTGACTGATTTCGGGTTGGTGTTAATTTATAATTTTCAGCTTCTTTCTAATAAATTATTAATATAATTGTAAATAAATTATTATTTTTATTTAAACTTGTTTATTTATACACAGCACAAATTCTATTAGGACAGTGAGCATAACACTGTTGTGAGGAGGGTGTGGGAAAATCACGCGGCAACTAGGTAAGATCAAAAACAATACAAGATTTTTTTTAGACAAAAATTTATGTTTCGAAATGTAATTTTTGGTTGCGTGAAGTAGGTTTCGTGATTTTTGGTATGAAGCACAAAAAAGGGCAAAAAAAACCACGAGGGATAAGGGTTTCCAAGGCTGGAACGATGTTGCGGTTTGGAGGGATTTCAAACCGATATACGTCCCGGAAGATATATGGCCGCACTATCTTGAGCACGTGACGTCTGTGCGGTTCACACGACGCTCACAGTCCGGTGCTGGCAACCGAAATCGGCCAATTCATGGCTCGGTGACAACGCACACCGGCGGCTCCGTTCCGTTTGCTGCACATGCGAAACGGATGGTAAGATTAATTTAAATGAAATATATCGTTAAATTAAGTTTTTGTTAATATATCTTTTTTCATTATAGGCTGCGTCTCTTGGACGTGAGCCGAGCCCGATGGAGCTATTTGTGGAGACGAACGTGCGAGGTCAAGACCGCCAAAAGGGGGCGCAACAGTTCGTTGATAACCGTGCTCAACATTTCGTGGTATGTTTGTTCAACCATTTTATTTTGTAAGTTATTATGTTTATTGAATTGAATATGATGATTACTTTTTTTTTATTTTCGGGAGACCTATAATAATCGGTTGAGGGAGAGATACGGGGACGATATTTTGACCCATCCGGAATTCAATCCGGATTTGTGGATGGAGGTTGGATCGTCAGGTGGACCCGATAAAAATCGGGTTTACGGGCTCTCCAACACTACGGCCGACAACTTGCGATCGGCCCGTAGTGTTTCAACCGTTGGGAGCTCCCAATCAATATCGAGCTCCCAATCTAAGGAGTTCGTGGCCTCGCAGCAACACACGGCTCAGCTCACCGAAAAATACGACCACCTATTAGCGGAATACACGCAACTCAAAGCGTCTCATGCCGAATAAAGAGCGGAGTCTGCACAACAAAAAGCGGCTTATGAACAGCTTCGCGAAATGGTCATGAACATGGCAACACATAGTGGAACATGTGCGCCTAATCCTTTTTGGCCGTATAACCACCAGCCTCCTCCTCCTCCGGGATCTCCTCCTCCTCCTCCGGCTCCACCTTTATATTAATTTGTAATAAACATTATTTACCTTTAAAATTTCATTTAATATTTTTTTTGAAACACATTCAGTTTGTAATGAATATTATTTAACTTTGATTTTTTGTTTTTGATGTTTAATATAAATTTTATTTGCATAATTGGTTTTTATTACCATTAATTTAAATAATTTTATATTATATATTCTAAATAATTTTTTAAAAACAAATTTAGAAAAAACTATTACAAAGGGTTTTACCGACGGAATTAATCCGTCGGTATTTGACAGTAGCATTCACCGACGCCTTTACAGACGGATATATTCAGTCGGTATTTCAACCACTCACAGACAGATTTACCGACGGACTTAATCCGTCGGCATTTGACAATAGTTGCCACACTTACCGACAAATTTACAGACGGATATATTCGGTCGGTATTTCATCCACTCACCGACAGATTTACCAACGGTTTGTAGCCGTCAGTAAATCACGATATCACCGACGGAATAAAAATCCGTCGGTAGATTTCAAGCAGGAATCTTTTTTTTTGCGCGCAAATTCCGTTTGTAAAACCATCGGCAAATGGTTTTTTTTTTCGACCGATATAGCGACGAAATGGGGAATCACCGACAAAAGAAAAGCCGATGGACTTAATCCGTCGGTGAAGACGTCGGTGATTTATTTACCAACGAACTTCTAATCACACACCGACAGAATATGTCCGTCGGTAAAACTGTGAAATCTTGTAGTGGAAAAGACTTAGTGTTTTTTCAATACATTTCTCTCGTTATTAAAAAAAGAAAAACCCAAGAATAACTTGACTCCCGCTGGCAAGGGACAAAGGATTATACTGTTGCGGTTAATTTGGACACTTTTACGTAAAATTTATTGCAACTTTCAACTACAACAAGAATAAATATAACATTATGTTTTTTTTTTCTTTGAGAAAATATGTATTCCTTCAAAATGAATGGAAACTTTCCTCCCTAGTAAAAAATACGATACATCCACAATAAAAACAAAAACAAAACAAAAATTACCATACATTTGCATTCCTTTTTTCTCTAAAAAAAAATATTCATTTTTGTCTCCGAAATGCTCTTTTATTTTTTTTTATTAAATTACTATAAATTAAGAAGAATTTGATACTGATGGGGCCAGTCCCTATGGGCCCTCTCACTCAAAGGAGCCCGATATAATTCTCCTAGGACAGACCGAGCATGGACTTGTGTCAAGAGAGCCCAAAGGTGATCAGTTGAGGGATTGGACCCTCTCAATGGCCTATGTACAGGAGATTCTATTGATAAAATTATTAATGCCATGTTTGTTTCTGAAAAGTACCTTCTGGGAAATCACTTTCCAAACTTTCCTGTGTTTGTTTACCATTAAGAAAGTTAGTCAACGAAAAACACTTTCCAGTCAAAGAAAAATTTGGCTTGGTTTCCAGGAAAGTGTTTTCCTGAAAAATTTGGACGGAAAACACTTTCCGAAAGTTGTGAAAAATTTAGAAATGTCATATTATTTGCTGATTATATCAAATTTGGTCCTCAAACTTTTGATTGCTATATATATTTTATTTTGAATATTTATTTTTCAATTTCATCTCTTAAAATTTAATTTTTATATTAACTTTGGTCCTCATTTTTATAATTGTTATTTGTTTTTCTCTTATCATTTTTTTATTGAAATTTTTTATCTATCAAATTTGATCCTCATTCTTTTGATTGTTACTTATTTTATTTGAAATAATTTATGAAATGTTAATTATTATTATTTTAATTTCTTCATCTTTTATTTTTTTTACTTTTTAGATTTGATCTCTATTATTTTGATTATTATTTATTTTATTTGAGATAATTTATGAAATTATATTTTTTTCATTTTTATTCTCATCCAACTTTTTAATTTGTAAGATTTGTTCCTCATTATTTTAATAAACTTGAGAAAAATAAAATATTAATAAGTTATTTTCCAACTCATTTTCTATTACATAACCAAACACTGAAAAGTGTTTTCCAACTTATTTTTCATTACACTACCAAATATCAGAAAATAATTCACTACCAACTTATGTTTAGGTGTGTTTTTTTTTTTTACCTTGAAAACACCTAAAACAACACATCTGTGCTCGAGAAGAATTTTTATTCCAGGTGGATTTCGAGTTTTTGGGCGATTGTTTAGCTTTTTGGTGGCCATATACTGGTTTAACAAGGTCTCTAGGTGTTTTCTAGGCTTTTTGGGTCAAAATGGTTTGAAAATAAGATTTTTGGGTAAAAAACAACGGACCCTGTTTTTTTAGCCACCATAGTGGTAGGATTTTTGGTGGCCATTTACGCGTCTTTTTTTTTTGCAATATTTGGGGCGGATGACGCGTCGTTCACCCCATTAAACTTTAAAAGAAAGGCTCGTGCTTGGGCCAGGTGTTCACTGCATCATTGGGCTAGGCACGGGCTCGGCTTTCGGGCTCACGGCGACCAAGTTCTTTTTTTTTGTTTTTTAAAATATAATGCATTATTTGTGTATATTTTCTCAAATAAATTTTTGGTTTATGTTTTAATTAGATTGTGATTATTTTTAAATGATATTGAGTGTGTTTGGTTTTTAGAGATGTGTGTATGATTTATCTGTGGTTTTTTCTTGATTTTGAATAGATTAAATGTTTTTTTAATATTGATTTTTTTATAAGATATTTTATATGTGCAGTCTTGCATTGTTTTTTTATTATTATTGGTCAATAAATTTTATATGTTATGTACAACCTTGTATTTTTTTTATATATATAATTGTTGTTCAATAAATTTTATGTGTGTGTTTCTATTAAAAATTTTATGTGTTTTTTTATTAAAAATTTATTTTGACAGAGGAATTTATTAAACGATTAAATTTTCCATGTTGCGATGTGAGATATTTTGATCTTTATTTTTCGCTTGGTTTTCTCAATTTTATTTTTGTTTATTATTGATGAATTTTTTTTCATTACTTTACACAATGATTATTGAGTTGTTTAATTAGAAGCGTGCATAAGTTTTTCAATTTACATCTAACATTTTTTTTATTATATATATGCAAAATCTGGTGGGGAAAACTATTTGGTCAATGCCTGCTCAAGAAAATTTAAAGGCTTTAGATGCTCTTAGGTTGCTTTCTCTTAGAGGAAAAATTAACTTCTAAGACGAGTGTTTAAGGCATTTACCATACTCATTTTATACATTGGGTCCAGACACATAGATGAATATATAAAATATTTTTTCAAATACTAACTAAGTTATTCAGGTCCTTGTAGTAACAAGAAGTTGACAAGTATTTGTTACTCTTTACTTGCTAACAGTTTTTGGGACTTCACTTCTCACTCAAAAGTTTGGCTTTCACACTCTTTTTGTTCATCATGCCACTTTTTGTTTTGAGTTGCTCAAACAATACCTATGCTAGATTGATGTTTCTTTACATTTTACAATTCTATTCTTACATGAAATTCGAGACAGTTTAAGTAAGGTTTTTGCATATTACTTATTTGTTGCTTGAAAGCTAAATCATATACATTTTAATGTTATCGGCTCTTAATTGTATAGTTATTAGACTTGACTCGATTCTACAGGTCAACCCGGGACCTTAGCCGGGTCTGTTTCATTAAAAAAATAAGGCTTGCAATTGGTCCGGGGAAAACCGTTATACCCTTCGGGTTAACTTGAAACTCGGATGACCCGGCAAAACCCGATAGAAACCCGGTTTTTTTTCAAATGTATTTTTTTCCTAACCAAAGACCCCTCTTTTTTCATCTTTTTTAGTTGGTTACTAACCCATATCAAAGTTCACTACTTAAATACTAAAAGAATTTTTTATTTTTTCAATATGAGATTTAAAACCCATTAATATATATACTTTATGTTTACAAGAAAAAAGTTGGAATAAAAAATCTTGTTGGTTTAAATACTTCAAATTAAAAAAATAAGATAGTATCTTTTAAATGTGGAATAAAAAATCTTTTAGTCTATATCCACATGAATTGTTTTTTAGTTTTTTCATATGAAATATTAAAACTTCAAATATTTTTTTTAATTTTTTCGGATTGACCTGTGTCAATCAGCGTGATCCAGGACCCGAGTTTTTAGTCGGGTCAACTCTCAAACCGGGTTTGATAACTATATTTGATTGCATGCTTGAAAAACATTTTTTTTTCTTTCAATTATCTTATAATTAAAAGCCGTGTATGTTTTTAAAAGTAACCCGTTTATCATGCATCATCAACCCCAGATCGATTCTAATGTTTTGCACATTTTTCTAGGATTACTGTAACCATATGAGATATAACATGACAAAATTGACTATGCATGAGTCAAGCCACATTTAGAGTGTGTTTGGTATTGCGGTTCTTTGTTGTGGTTGTGGTTTGAAAAAAGTTGTTTTATAAAAAATACTTTTAGTTGAGGTTGGTTTGAAAAAATAGGTGTTTGGTTAAAACGTGGTTGAAATTGAGGTTGAACAAAAAGTAGTTTAATGTGTTTGGTTAAAAAAATGCTTTTCAAATTGAGGTTATAAAATAATTAAAAAATATTTTTAATTTAAATATTGAAGATTTAACTACTATTATTACATCATGAAATAAATAATATTGATATCAAATATTTTTTATTATTCCATTAAACTATATGCAATGTCATCACATACAAAATCTATCCAACAATGACTATATTTTTCATGGTTTCTTAAGCATGCAACAACAAAAACTGAATTTTTTGTTACGTCATCAAACGATATCCTTCTAATTTTTTGAATAAAACACAATTAAAATAAAAATAAAAACTGAATTTTTTTAACTGGGTTGGAGCCGGCAAGAATATAATTGGAATTGCGATCAAATTTCATAAATGCTACGTCATCATGCGATATCCTTCTAATTTATGTAGTGTTATAAATAATATTAAATACTAGTTTTTCGAGTAAAACTCAATTTTTTTTAAAAAAAAATTACAATTTCATTACATACAAAATTCATTCGACAAGAACTATAGTTTTCATGATTTTTTGAGCGTGCAATAAAATTAGGTAAAATATTATCATGAATAAAATTGAGATTACAGTACGAGTAAATTTAATTCACCTTAAATTATTTTTTTTTAACAAATAAAAAAAATATATTGTTCACGTTCACGTGAATAATACGAGTGGAATTAATTAATTGCATTAATTTTTTTTTAAAAAAAAAACTTTTATCTGAACATTGCGAGTGAATTAATTTAATTCACTTGCATTGTTTTTCAAAATTTTAAAAAAAAAACTACTGTTCACATTAGTGAACAGTGCTGCAGTGGAGCATGGATCCACTGTTCACTGAACAGTGGAGCCATGCTCCACCTGTTGGTGTTAATGTCTAGACGAGAAGCAAGCAAAATGTCGCTTCTCAAAAACCTGTGGCACACCACAGTTATAAGTGGATCCCATAAAAAAAAAATGCTGTTTTAATTTTACCAAACACTAAAAGTTGTGGTTACGGGTAAACCTCACCCACAACCACAATAACAAACACCCACTTAATTATACGTGTTTGTTTCCGTGGTTGCTTCGCGTTTGAAGCAAACCACGGAAACAAATCGTTTGGTAAAATGAGAAACGTTATTTACGTGCGTAGGACCCACCGGAATTAACGTTTCAAACGCCGGTTCGCCGAAAGCAACATTTATCTGCTTTTTCCTTAGCGTTTGTGCAGAGGGAATTAATTCACTCCGCCTGTTCACTTCAAGAAAAGTGCTGCAGCAGCTGCATTAGTTGCCTTGAAAGATCAAGCAAATCTGCCAGTGAAGTTAGATGAATTTGGCAGAGATATCAACTTACAGAAACGGATGGATATGGAGAAAAGGGCTAAGGCTCGTCAACGCAGGAAAACTCGTTTTGATTCGAAGAGATTGTCATGCATGGAGGTGGATAGTTCTGACGAGAAAATTAAGGGAGAATTGAGCACGGATGAGAGTGAGAGTGACAGTGAAAAAAATGATGCTTACCAGTCAACCCGTGATTTGTTGCTCCAGACTGCTGAGGAGATCTTCAGTGATGCTTCTTCTAATATTCCCAACTTTCAGTGGTGAAAGAAAGATCTGAAACAAGGAACAAAGAATATTGAAGTGAACAGTGCCCAGTGAATTAATTCACTTGGCACTGTTCACGTTATCAATGTCTCCAATGTGCATTGGACCCGTCTGACCCATTAAATTTTTTTTTAATTATGTTTAACTTGAAAAAATATTATTTAATATTATTCAATAAAACTATATAAATTAGAAATAGATTATATGATGACATAGTATTTACAGAATTTGATCGCAATTTCACTTTCATTTCTAATGATATTTTACCTGATTTTATTGCACGGTTAAAAAACCATGAAGATTGTAGTTCTTATTGGATGAATTTCATACGTGATGAAATTATAGATAAGTTAATGGAACAATAAAAAATATTTGATATAAAGTATTATTTATTTAATAATGTAATAGTTGTACTTAAATTTACAATATTTAAATTAAAAACCATCAATATTAATATATATATCTTTTTTAATTTTTTTATAACCTCAATTTGAAAAGCATTTTTTAACCAAACACATTAAACTACTTTTTGTTCAACCTCAATTTCAACCACAGTTTTAACCAAACATATATTTTTCCAAACTAACCTCAACTAAAAGTACTTTTTATAAAATAATTTTTTTTAAACCACAACCACAACCACTACCACAATACCAAACACACTAGGTTAGGCTCAAATAGCTAGAAAAATCTTTTAATTAGTTTTTTCTATTTTTAGTTTTTATATGATTTCAAAAACCTAGATTTCATTCTATTTGTTTTCATTCAACGTCAACAAATCTCAAGACTATTACCAATTTTATGTCTCTATCAACATTCTCTACAAAGTTTATCTTTTTTCTTGTATTTACATGTTTTAAACACATTCAATCAATGATTTTTTTCTTGTTTTTAAAAGCATGTTTGATTTTACATTTTAAAAATATTTAAAAAAAATTAATATATTTTTTTACTTCAAATTAATATTTTTAATATTTTTAAATCGTTTTTAAATATCAAAAATAAATTTTAAAAAAATAAAAAAAATATTTATTTTAATATATTTTTAAATAAAAAATATTTTAAGAAACAACAATTACTATAATATCAAAACCAGCTCTCCCATGCTGCCATCCCAGATTCCCAATATCCAGGTATATTGTCAAACAAACTTTCGGGTCGTAATCATAAAAGAAAGAAACTAATTCTTAAGTTCCGTTTATCTTAGTCTTCGAAATTAGAATTGTTGTGATATTATAGTGGATTTTTACGCTCGAGCAATTTAGAATTGTTGTGGGTTTTTTCATTTAGCAATTTAAAATTTTAACCGTAGAAGAGAAAAGAAAGAGAGAGAATGTGAAGATATGAGACATTTCTATTTATTCAGATGATAATTTAAGGCGGCTTTCTTTACAGATATATATTTTAAAAGCTAAACAAATCATACTTGAGTGATTTAATAAATCAATTTATAATTCGGTTAAGGAGGTGAAACTTTGCTAAATTAACTAAAAGAATTTTATTTAATTTTATTAAAATAATATTATTTGAGTATTTTTTTTCAATTTAAACAATGTTAATTTAGAATAGATATGAGTTGATTAGCTAACCATGAATTCAAGAGAGAGTTTCAAATATAAATAAATAAAATAAAATCAATCTATTAAGAGAAATATAAATATTTTATTGCAACCATAAAATACAAGTTTGAAGAATCTACAGCAAATTAAACTGTCAAGTACCAACTACCAACTGTCTATGCAGCCATGCTGCTAGAAAAAAAAAAATCACGACAGACAATTAAAGAAGCACAACTTCATAAGTTGCATCCTTGAAAGTAACACACACACACACAACTGTCTCTGCATTTCAGGCTTCTTCCACCGGCCTGCTGGAAGCATCACCAACTTTCATATCGCAATTCATGGAGCAATTACGGCTCTTGAGGAACACATAAATTATGAAAGCAAGAAGCAGAAAGAGAAGGCCCCCAGCAACTCCTCCTTTAACAGCCAAGGATTGGCCTCCGGTGGCGAAGTCTTGGGCAGGCGGGTATTGGTTGTAGCCGTCCATAACTCAACTAATTAAAAAAAAGAACGATTAAAAGACAATTAATAATTAATGCTCAAAGAGATCTTCTTCCAAAAACTAATGCTCAAAGAGAGATTACAAGTAGATAGGATTCATAACATTATATCATTACCTAATTCAGACAAAAATGCAGGAGTTTAGCAGAAGCAAAGAGTTGGAGGGATTGTGGATATTGTATGGTAGGGAAAGTTGGCAAATTGGGGGGTTATAAATACCCATTGCTTGACTGCATATCACGCACTATTAAATCTTAAAGAGCACAAGCGCCTAACTTTTCGATAGGAATAACGTTTTCATTTTTATATATTTTTAAGTAAAGAAGTTGCGGTGTGTTTGTGGGGCTCCTCAAGAAATGCTTCCTAGATTCTGTACGACACAAACAGAAACACTTAAAAATTAAGCCAGCCCACACGAAAGCAGAGAGAGAGACTAAACAAATAATTGCTGCGGCAGTGCGGCTCCCTCACATATGGATAGAAACATCTATATTTTGGAATAGTCGTCGGCATGATTAGCTGTGGTGGCAGTTTTGCTCTCTTTCTTTCTCTTTCTTTACGGCTCCCTTGCGTGTGAATGGTAACCTTTAGATTTCCCACTTGACTGGTTTGAGCGATTTTAATTGTTTCCGACGAGTGGAAAATTTGGAGATTTTTGCTTGAGGTTGTTGGGCGCGATAAGAGTTCTTCTGCCTTTTGACTCAGTTTGGCTGATTTTTCCCCTCGTTTTCGTTCTCTTCTTTGCTGGTTCAGTGACTTTCAACGTTAAGAATCGGTGTTTATCAGTGCTCGTCGCCATTGTTTTTCTTCTCTGTATGTGTTTTTTTATTATTTTTCTGGGGAGTGATGTCGATGATTATCTGGCTAGAGAATTTTAATTATTTTTTAATTGGATTTGTCGGCTCTTTGATTTTTTAATTATAGGGACAAAAATGAATAATTATTTTTTAATTGGATTTGTCGGCTGGCTATTTGTCTCGCTGTTTATTGTCTGGTCTTCCTGGTGCTTACTAATAATTTATTCTTTGGCCCCTTTTTTCTAGAAGATTTCAATTCAGTCCTTGCAGACTAAATATTTTTACCATGTTTTTTTTTTCTCCTTCGGAAAGATATCCTTTCAATGAATTTCAATTACTTATGAATTGAGATTTTCATCCAGTTTATTTTCTCAAAAAATTTCTACACGGGTTCCTGAAAAACAATTATTCATTTTTGTCCCTATAAAAACAAATTATTTACCTTTCATCCGGTCAACTTAGTCAAAATTCAATTTTTTTAAAAAAAAAATTATATCATTCTAACTTTTTTAAAAAAATATTAAAACTATATATTTTATATTTACTCAAATCAACCTTTATTAACTAAGTGATTCATTCAAGACTTAATGTCGTGTGTTTGGCAATGTGATTGTGGGTGCTTTTCAAATAACTTTTCGTGTTAAAATGCATGCTAATGATATTTTTTTATTTTTTAAAAATTATTTTTGACATCAACACTTCAAAACAATTCAAAATATATAAATTATATTAAATTTAAAAAAAAAATTAAATTTTTTAAAAATACAACCGCAACTACGTTTCCAAACATTGACTAGTATGGTGATGTGCGGACCAGGGGTAATAACTTCGTCTCCAACTCCAAGTGTTGGTGCATATAATGCTACCTGTCGCCTAGCAAGTCAAAAACATACCCTCACCCTCACGTTCTTGGTCCTTCATGATTGATTTAACTGTCAAACTACTGTATACACGTGTTTATTATGGGATATTTAAGAGTGTAGTGATGATGATTTTTTGAAGTATTTTTTATTTATAAATATATTAAAATAATATTTTTTTTATTTAAAAATATTTATTTTTTAACATTAACACATCAAAATAATTTAAAAAATAAAAAAAATAATTTAAATAAAAAAACTTAAAATTCAAAGAAACATCTTTTTTAATGCTATTTATTTTGCGTTTTAAAAATGTTTTTTAGTAAATAATTTTGTTTTAAATTAACTTTTTTATATATTTTTATATTATTTTAACATGAAAATGTCAGAAATAATTTTTTAAAATAAATAAATATTATTTTAATATATTTTTAAATAAAAAATATTTTAAAAACAGGGATAGAAAAACGCTTCCAAATACACGTGTCTATTATATAAGATTTAACTGTCAAACCACCTTATTCACCGCGGTAAGAGAATTTAGGCAGCGTTTGGGAACGCGGCTGCGGCTGCGTTCCCAAAAAATTTGAAATTTTTTTTTTTGCTAAAATTGAGTGCGGTTTGTATTTTTTGAATCGTTTTGATGTGTTGATGTCAAAAATGATTTTTAAAAAATAAAAAATATCATTAATATGCATTTCGGCATGAAAAACTATTTGAAAAGCACCCGCAACCACACTGTCAAACACGCTGTTAATGCCTTTACATCCATTACAAGCATGGGGATCTTAAACTCGGTCCACACATTCATCAACTTCATTTTACTTCATCATCTTTACAAAGCATTTTGTTATGTATATCAAATGACATGAGACTAATTGTACTTAACTTTAACTCTCTCTCTCTCTCTCTCTAAATATATATTTTTATTTTATTATATATAATATTTTTGAATTAATTTATACATGAATAGCAAATACACTACTTAAGTGATAATAATTAAATGATAAAGAATCGATTAGAATTTGAATCATATGACTTGTATTTCTCGACTCACATATAAATATATAATTAATTAGGAATTTCAAGTTGACTGATTTTTTCTTATGATTTAGCTCTTAAAAATAATTATTTATCAGGTGAATAGTATATCCATGATATAGAAAAATATACTTGAATAAAGAATAATTTTTTTTTCTGGAGTGATATAATGATTGAAATGATAGTTAGAATGCGTGTTTCCAGAGTGTGGTTACGATTGTTATTCAATGTGTTTTTCACTCGGAAATGCATTAAAATAATATTTTTTTTATTTTTTAAAAATCATTTTTTACATCAGCACATCAAAATGATCTGAAAACACACAAAAAAATTTTAATTTAAAGCAAAAAAAATTAAATTTTTTAAAAAACATTTTTAAAATGCAAAAACAAACATGCAACTTGATTATATGAACAAATTTGTTTTTCACAAGAAACTAACCCATATTAATCCGTCCATATCTGTCTCAAGCTAACACAGTCCACAATCCAGCAAGGCTAATTAACAATATCCTAAAAAGTGTAGGGAAAGTACTGTAGCTTTCCCACACCTGTACTTATATATTATAATTATACTTATAATAATATAATAATAACTAAAAATATTTTTGTTTTGTTTTTTATGCCTTTATGGGGTTTTTTAATTTGCTTTCTTCTTTGTGTTTTTTTCTTTTAATAATTTTTTTTAATTTAGTTTGTTTTTGTTAATTTTTTTTTTATTTAGTTATTAGATTTTCATAACACGGATCTCGAGTTTGACGGGTTAACCTGGTTTGACGGGTTAACCCAGAATTTTTTTTTTGCTTTTTTTCTTTTTAATTAATTTTTTTTGTTTAGTTTAGTTTGTTAATGTTAAATTTCTTTCTATTTAATTACCAGACTTTCATGACACGTATCCCAGGCTTGACGGGTTAACCTGGTTTGACGGTTTAACTCAGTTAACATGTTAATTTTTTTTCTATTTAGTTATCAAACTTTCATGACGTGAATCCCAGGTTTGACGGGTTAACCTGGTTTGAAGGGTTAAACCAGTTAATTCAAATTTTTTTTCTTTTTCTTCATTAGTTTTTTTTCTTCATGTTAGTTTTTTTTCTTTGTTTTTTTCTTTTTTATTAATCTATTTAATTATCACACTTTTATGACACAACCTTACAGCCAGACCCACATCCAAGATTATTGGGTCTGGTGTTGCAGCCACACCCAAGACTCTTGAATATAGTTTTGCAGAAAGACCTAACACTTTTAGATCTTAGTTTTTTTTTTGTTTTTTATGTTAAAAAAATTAACTCATAACATCGCGCGAGTTATCTAACTAATGATCAACTATGACACAAAAATATCAGTGCTTGATTTGGATAAAAAAAAATTACATTAACCAAAGCTAAAAAGAAAGATTTTTACTATAGCAGCTTGTAAATGAAAATTACTATTTACCGATATAGTATTTTAACGGTTTGCATACTAAAAAATTTAACATTAACTCATTAATTATTACTAAATTGATCAATAATAAATAATTTTTTTATTATTTTAATTGTATAATGAAATGATTAAAATATTTTTGAAATCAAAAAATTTAAAACCAAAGTCAAGGAGTATTTTTTGTATTTTGACAGTGATTTTATAATAATTATCATGTCAGATGATGAACAATTTAGTATTTAATCAAACATATAAAATAAAAAAAGAATTTAAGGAAACGATCAAATTGTCTTTGGAAGCCAAAAAACTAAAATTATCCTTAATGCGTTTTTTCATATTTTTACAGAGATATTTTCATTATTATAATGTCAGCAGGAGGGCAATTTAATATTTTATCAAACATAAAAAAAAGGTTATGGCACATGTGACACACTCTCCAGCATGTGGGAGGTGTCCCCACTCTTCAGGCGATGCCTGTAGTGCCTCCTGACATCCAAAAATATCTTTTCATAGTGTTTTAAAAAGGGTCATCATGTTTTTTTTTTAGTGGTGTGACGCGTGTTAGTGATGACAATCCACTTTGTCGTCAATAGACCTTTTCCCTCCATTTTTTTCTCTCACATTCCTCAAAAATTATAATTTGATCATTTTTGTTGTTGATATTTTAACTTTAGTCCTTATTATTTTGATTTTTAATTTTTGTTCTGAGCCCCTTTCCCCCCTTCTTTTCCATTACATTCCCTCGTCCTTTTGTTTAATTAATTTTTATTTTCAATTTCACTCTTCAATAAAAAATAAAATTTATTTTGATTTCAATTTTGATCATTATTTTTTTAATAATGTTTTTTTTTTGCATCAATTTGTGAAATTGATAATCTTTTTCCAAGTTAATCCTTCAATATTTCATTTGATGATAATTGAGCTCTGTGGTTTTTTCAAATATGATGCTTCCAGTCTAATATTTTGGGTTACAAGTTTGGAAAGCTAACATAGGTTGATTGTTTTTTTACTTATGTTGTTTTCAACTTAGGGGGTGTTTGTTTCCCGGAAAGTGGTTTCCGGGAAACCAGTTTTCAAAGAAAAATTTAGCTTGGTTTCCAGGAAAGTGTTTTCCTTTTATTTTGGGCGGAAAACACTTTCTGGAAGTTGTGAAAAATTTAGAAATGTCATATTATTTGCCGATTATATCAAATTGGTCCTCAAACTTTTGATTGCTATATATATATATATATATATATATATTTGTTTTGAATATTTGTTTTTCAATTTCATCCCCTAGAATTTAATTTTTATATTAACTTTGGTCCTCATTTTTTTTTTGCTTTTCCCTTATTATTTTTTAATTGAAATTTTTTATCTATCAAATTTGGTCCTCATTCTTTTGATTGTTACTTATTTTATTTGAAATAATTTATGAAATGTTAATTATTATTATTTTAATTTCTTCATCTTTTAATTTTTTAATTTTTTATTTGATCTCTATTATTTTGATTATTATTTATTTTATTTGAAATAATTTATGAAATTATATTTTTTTTTTCAATTTCATTCTCATTCAACTTTTTAATTTGTAAGATTTGTTTCTCATTATTTTAATAAACTTGAAAAAAATAAAACATTAATAAGTTATTTTCCAACTCATTTTCCATGACATAACCAAACACTCGGAAAGTGTTTTCCAACTTATTTTCCATTACACTACCAAACATCGGAAAATACTTTCTCGGAATTCACTTTCCAAAAGGAAACTACTTTCCAGCAAACAAATGGGGCCTTAGTGATTTTTTACCTTTTCTTTTCTACCAGATTATCCAAATCTTATGATCCAGACCATGGGTTAATGCAAGTTGATATGCTTTTTATTCTCCAAGTTACAAGTTTGTCATGCTAACTCGTATTAACCCAATTTGTTTTTTTCCTTATTTTACCCTATTTTATTTTTTGATATTTAATAGGCTAACAATTGAGCTATATCTTTTGTTCTTTTTATAATTTTTTTTCCCAAGTATTGTTGTCATGTTTTTTTTAATACAATTTATTTGATACTATTATTTATTTTTTATCACTTGATTAAAATAAAATCAATTTATTTATCTTTTATCTCTAACATGAATCGCAATTTTTTTTCCTTTTTAAAATGCTTGTGCGCTACTTCAATATTATTTTTAACATAAAATAGAACTTGTGGCATAGCATGTACAAACGGCTAGTTTATATATCCACTCACTTAACTATTAACTATTAAAAATTGAGAGATTTAAAGCAATAAATTTATATATATATATATATATATTATTTTAACATTTAAGAAATTAAAAATATATTTTTTTAACTTATCGAGCTAATTTGTCTTGCCTCAAGACACAAATTTTAGACCGTATCATGTTCCAGCTGGTTTAAATTATGCTTCAAAGCCCACGTACACTTTAATTGTAGGCCCAGACATGATATTTTTTAAAAAACATTAATAATTCGTAGATATATCAATTCATAAAAAAGGTAAAGAGTCAATGATATATCTTTTGGAAATGAATGTGAAATCTTGTTTTTTTAAAATTATTTTAGTATATTAATATCAAAAATAATTTTTAAAAAATTAAAAAATATTTTTTTTTATAAAAATATTTTTAAAAATAACCAATACTACATTTCCAAACATCATTTTAATAATTAATATCAAATAATTTTTTTAATTATCTTGGAAATATTTCATAAAATATTAATTTATAAACTTGTAGTGTAACTCATCAAAGGCAGACAAACTTTTAATTTTTCATATTTAGAGATGTGAATTTGGATAGCATGTTTAAAACGTAAATCTTAATTAATTTTGAAACAGTCTAGGTGCTTAAAATTTATTAATAGTTCAAATTAAATTAGTAAATAAGAGAGCTTTTTATATGATCCTTAAAAATAAACTTTAATTATTTCAATTCCAATTTTAACGAAATTCGTAGTTCAGTGGTAAAATTAATATTGTTAATTCATCTGTAAATGATTAAATTGTAATTTAAACAAATTCTTCGCACGGACATTTTTACCCTACATCAAAATTTATCGTGACTCTCTTACCCTTCTATTCCAATCATATTACTCTTCCAGTGCCTAGTACTCTCATCTAAAGAGCTTAATACCGACCCGTCGGCAGAAATAGAAAAATCATCCGCACAAGGTCGTGCATCGCTTTTTCTCTCTGCGAAGCCCTAAATAAAAATAATCGCAAAATCAATAATTACGCTCTGTGAGTTTTCTGAGGTATTTCACTACTAATATTCTTCAATTTGTTGTTTTTGTTGTTGTTGTTGTTGTAGTTGCTGTTTCGTAATTGCAACAAAGTACGCACAATCTTTTAATGAAAAAAATATATAATCGCGGAATCTCTTTCTTTATTATTGGTTAAATTCCAATTATGTTAATGTGATTTTGTGTGTTAACTATTTGTTTTATGAGTTAAAATTGCTTTCTTTTTTTATGGGTTTTTTTTCAATTCTGTTTATTCTTCAAGTTTTCACTTAGAAAGGCACTGCCTTTTGTTACAATTTCGTCGAAATTTTATTTCTTGACATCCTTCCCTAGTGGAAGATAAAAACTATGTTAATTTCATCTTGGGCATAAATCCCTGTTTTATTATGTACTTTAAAAAATAAAATGAAAATTGATGTTTTTTATGGAGAAATTTGTGTTCTGATATGGGGTTTTGTATTGCATTGTTGGAGGGAATACAGATTATTGAAGTGTAGTGTCAGTTGGGGGAATAATGTCATCTGTATCGAGTCAGTCGCAATTCCGTCTTACCCAACCGCCATCTAAGGTGTTGCATTTGAGAAACTTGCCATGGGAGTGCACTGAAGAGGAATTGGTTGAGCTTGGGAAGCCGTTTGGTAATGTTGTTAATACCAAGTGTAATGTTGGACCGAATAGAAATCAAGCTTTCATTGAATTTGTGAGTGTAATTGGTTTTCGTTTCTTGTTGGTTCTTGAGAACTTTTTTGTTATTCTTAATATTGTTTGGTGGTGTTCTTTTAGGCGGATCTGAATCAAGCTATTGCGATGATATCGTATTATGCATCATCCTCAGAGCCTGCTCAAGTTCGAGGGAAGACAGTTTACTTGCAGTATTCTAATAGGCAAGAAATAGTGAACAACAAAACGACAGCTGATGCTGGTGGAAATGTGTTGTTGATTACCATTGAAGGGGCAGATGCACGCCTGGTCAGCATTGATGTCTTGCACCTGGTAAGAAAATTGTAGTTAGAAGAGGTAAAAACGTATTCTCCTGAGGATGTTGTCGATTCTGTTCTTGGGTTGTAGTTTGTCATGCTTTGGATAGCTTTTGTTTGACATGAATTGAATGGATCAGCAGGCCCATGTCAAGGGAATATCTTCGATGGCAGCTTAGTGCTTTGGGAGAAAGAGCGCATGTGTGTTTGTCTCCTTTCTCCTTTCCTTAACACTGCCTCTTTCCTCCCTAATCTTCCTCCTCAACTTCCTATTGCTACCATAGAAATAGTTTAGGATGCTTCATTTCTTTTCTCCTCTGCTACCCTCAACCTTTAATTTCTGCATGATCTGTGCTAGTTTAGAGGTTTTTTCTTGTTCGTGATGCATATTATTCTGTTGTTTTGTGTATACACAGGGTAAGTCTATATGATGTATTCATGTTTTTTAAAAATCTTCCTTGAAAAATTAGGATTTTGCGTCCAATTTTACGCCAGCTTCATGATGTTGATTAGTTATTTTAGATCCTAATTTTTTATTGATGTTGAATGGTTGGATAAAACCATGACTTCATTTTCTTGGACAAGGATACATAGGATGTTAAGTTTTTGTTTATGGTGGAGGATAGAAACAACTTTTAATGTCCTTGGATAAAGATTCATAGATCAGATGCAAGCAGTTTTTTGTTGGTGTTCAGAGTAATGTCATGCTGGTATTTATGGAAATGGTATTAATTTGATCCCTTGAATTGCATATTAGTTCTATAATCTGAAGTCGAGAAAGTAATTCATTCTGTGAAACCTTGGCATAAAGTGAAGTGGCCAACAACCATGCAAGCCAGCCATTCTGATGGGTAGCATTTATGGTTTTCTACATATGTTTGATCTTTTACTGTTCGTGTTATATGCTATTGGTTATGGTTGGGCTTTTTTGGGAGGGATATTTCTGAGCTCACAGTAGCACCACCTATAGGATTTCCTAGCTTCGTCTTGGAAGTTTAAAAATTCTTCAGAGATCTTTAGTCTATGGCATCTATATTTTGAATAATCCTAGTTTTCCACTGAATTGTATTTTTAATTATGATTGAAATGTTATGTAAAGTATATGTAGATGACAAAACTGCTGGTTTTACCTGTTTGTACAGTAGTAATTATTTATTATTATTATTGTTGTTGTTGTTATTATTGCTTAACAGATTTTGGATCTAAGTAGCCTTCTTAGCTCAAAGATTGTTTTTGTGCCAGTCTAGTTCTTAAAAGAAAATTTTCATTGATGCAGGTATTTTCTGCCTTTGGGTTTGTTCATAAGATTACTACCTTTGAGAAGATGGATAGATTCCAGGTCTATATGTTAAAACTTATCCACAAATTATCTTGGCTTTGTTTTGGCTTCCACACAAGTTTATTTTGTGTGTGGTCTTTGTAGGCTTTGGTGCAATTCTCCGATGTGGAAACTGCCTCTTCTGCGAAAAATGCCCTGGATGGAAGAAACATCCCTAGGTGACAGTTGTTTAATTGTTTGACATGTTATTTAGTCTAATTGTTATGGGTGTAGATGAATTAAAAATAAACACTAATTTGCTATACTTTTGACAGACTGTCACCTTTGTGACAACCTATTTAACCTTGTTCAACACAGCTTTAAAAACCACAGAATTATTTGCCGGAAAACAATGTTTCCACTCAAAAAGATGTCAACTCAGGCCATAAGTGAACGAACATTAAATGCTTCATAAATACACCTGTCCTTTTGATGTGCTTTATAATTGCACAGTATTTGTATTAGTTTTAACTGTCTGTGTTTGATGATCTAGTGACTTCTCTTGTCCTATGTTTCAGTTATCTGCTTCCTGAACATCTTGGGCCCTGTACTCTTAGGATCGCATATTCTGGTCATACAGATTTGAGTGTAAAATTTCAGAGCCATCGGAGCAGGTACTCCCTAGCCCTTTCTTTTTGGTATCTTGACAATTGCAGGTATTCTATGTGCAATGTATTTTTGCTTTGGAAATCATGTCTTGTTGGTTGTTACCATGCTGTTTGTGGTACTGCTTGTCCTCCAAACTAAAATTTCATCTATTTATGTTGTTTGTAGCTTGAACTCGTTGTTGTCATCCTGTTTTCCTGATTTTCTGTATTTGAACTTTTGTTGATTCAGGGACTACACTAATCCAAACCTTCCTGTTGCACAATCAGCTATAGATGCAAATGGAATGGTAAGATGCTGTAAACACACTTCACACTTCAAGAAGTGGCAGTTTGCTAATTCCATATAATGACAAGCCTTGTGAATTTTTCTCTTTAAAAGTACCTGTGATTATGCATTTGGCGTATTCACAAGGGTTATAGTGGCTCCATTTCCTTATTTTGCCCCAGCCTCCCATTTGCATACAGTTTTTTTTTTCATTTATGGGTTAATCATATATTGTGCTGCTCTCTTGACATTTCTTAACATAACCCTCTACCATATTTTTTTAATTAAATTCATCCTCGTACTCTAGAAAACTAAGAATTTAGTCTCTATATCTACCCCTATCAGTAATAGTGTTACTTTCTGTTAGTTTGAGAAAGGGAAGCACCTAAAATAAAATATACAACCATGATTAAATTTTTTTTATGTATTTAATAAGGATGGAGAAAAAATGAAGAATGCTATAAAAAGATCTGATAAAAGAAATGACTGCATGAAAAAAAAAAAAAGACTCCAATTCCCTCATAAACACATCTCTCTCCCATCATCATTGTTGCTGTCACTCTTCCTTGAATTGTTGTTACCACCTTAATTTGCTCACATCGCTGATGCAGTCTTGCTGTGTTATTGGCGTCTATGGTTAGGTCAACTTCTCTTTGATTGGGCAACTTTTCTTTTTCACTAGCTTGACAAAAGAGAGAAGTGAGGATCAAGGCAAACTGGGGAGAGCAAGATTTGTGGCTCATAAAGGCCAGTAGGTCCTCTATTGGATGCCCTGTTTTGTTTGCAGCCCGTAAAATCAAAATTCTATGGCGTCATATCTGTGCCTGGATTGGGTACTTGTGGTGAAAATGATTTTTATGTTCAAAGTTTTCTTGGCCAAGTCTCTTTGACCTGGGTATCTTTTCCTTCTGACAAACCTGCCTCCAATCGCCATTACATAACCCTCTCTCAATTTTCTTTATTTCTAGTTTGATTTTTCTTTGTTTTTTTCTTTGGTAAATACTGATGAGGACAACATTTGGGTTTGAGCTTGCAACAACAATATTCTCCACACTATGTAGGACTTCCTACATGGCTTCTTTTTTGCCATGAATAATGTGCCAAAATGCTAACCTGAGATCTTTTTGGATCTTTGAATTAGAGGAGACAGAATGGGTACGTGTATCTTTTATAGTAGAAATTTTTGGTGAATAGTTTCTTGGTGGAGATATGGTAGTTGAACTGTGTTTTTGTGGTGTTTTGATGGCCTAGATTCTGTGGGAACTACTGGTAGGGATGGCTGTGGTGTGTATGACAGCAGGCGGTTTATTTTGGGCCGCGATGGTGGTTATTTAGGTTGGGCTGAGGTGGCACACTGGTAGTTGAGGATCTTCATGTATTTCTATTTACTGAATACATGCTTTAGTTTCTGTCTTATCAACTTACTAAATTTATCTGATTTAATTTCTTTTATTTGGGTATGTTTTCTTTTCTAAATGTATAACTTCTTGTTTCTTTATTTTCCTCTACTAAATATGTATATTTTTTTTTGTTATTGCTTATCTTTTGATACCTGCCTTAAAACTAACGGAAAGGTAACACTGTTAATAACCAGGGTCGGCTGAGGGACTACATTTCTAACATCCCTTGGGTGGCGTTTGGTTATTGTCTCGAGACAGAAAAGATGGAGACAATGGAGACAAAAACTTTTTTGGTTGAAGAGGCAGAGACAAAATAAATCTGTCTTTGTGATAATTTTAGAGTGAATTCCTGTATTTTCAAAACAAGAAGTATAAGGAGACATGTCTTATCTACCCCCACTGTCTCCGTCTCTTATGTTTCGATACAGTAACCAAACGCTACCTTGAGTATAAGGATGAAGCTGATAAAAAAAATGTACGGATCACTTTAAGAAAATGTCAATGAGTCCAAGGATGAAATATACAATTATAAACATCATATGACCCTATTTTCATCGTAAGATGCTTGTGTGCACAGAAGCATATAGTGACAATTTAACCATGCCATGGTTTTCAGATATAAATATGTTTTTTCAATTCCATGTACTTCTGTTAGCGCATGCAGGCATTGTTATCAAAGTTGAAAACTTCAGTTTGATTTTTTTTTCACTGCAGTTCAGCATGGGCCTTGATGGGAAAAAACTAGAACCTGAGAGCAATGTTCTTCTTGCATCAATCGAGAACATGCAGTATGCTGTCACATTGGATGTTTTACACATGGTATAAACACTCCTTATAACAGTTGTGGAAATTCCTAGTTCACCAAGCCTTCCTCAGTGCTGATATTGTTTTCCTTCAATGCTGTGCTAGGTCTTTTCTTCTTTTGGTCCTGTCCAGAAGATTGCCATGTTTGATAAAAACAGTGGACTTCAGGCTTTAATTCAATACCCTGGTATTGTTCAAGTATCTAAATACTTTTGTTAACAGATAGAGTAATTATCAAGACGTCAAAAAGTGTAATTATCAGGATGTCCCAAATCTTATTGCTCTTGAAACACTTGTTTATACATGCCTGGGATTTAACAGTTGCATTTCAGAATTTGTTCAGGGAATGTTTCCAACAGCTAACTTTGAGAGTATTTGAGGTTGTGGCTGTGTAGTCATAAAGTGGGTTTGAAGTCACAAACTGCAATTTTTAAGGTGGTTTGATCACCTTTCTGTAACATGGCATAAGTTTGTACCACTATTTTTGAAAACCCAATTTCAAAACATTTTTTTTTTTGCAAGGACATAGTGAATAGTAGAGGTAAGACTTGATGAGTTTCCATGGACGAAACTCAGGTGTTTGCCATAATTTTTTTCCCATTAGATGTTTTTACTAAATATGGATGAAGATTATAGGGAAGATTTGGCATTGGACTATCCCTTTGCTTTTTTGCTGGAGTTGGGGGAAACTGTCTTAGTATTTTTCTTCCTTTTCTTCTTGATTTTTTTCCAGATTTTGGAATCCAGTATGAGTAATAAGTTAATAATCTTAAATGCTGCCTTAACGAAGTTGACTTGCAGATTTATTGTTACTCTACATGTAATTCTGAAGATACTAAATTGCTGTTCCCATGTTGCCATGGGTTGCAGATGTCCAGACAGCTGTTGTTGCCAAGGAAGCATTGGAAGGACACTGTATCTATGATGGAGGATTTTGCAAGCTTCACCTTTCATACTCACGCCATAATGATCTTAGTATTAAGGTAACCAGCCATGCCTTGGGAATATAATATCATTTTTGTGCTCGCTATAATAGTGAGCACATTCTTATAAACTCACAGTGCTCTTCTGTCTAATTGTTTTAATCCTTTTGAAAGAACTGGGAGAAAATCTGATTCTAGACAGACACGGAGATGTTTCTTTAAGTCTTTAGTTTAAAGAGCACAGGCTGTATTTTTCAAAACTTGGTACATTGATTACAGGTCAATAATGATAGGAGCAGAGACTACACGATTCCCAACAATGTAATGGTGAACCCCCAGCCTTCAATTCTTGGGCAGCAGCCAGTTGCAACACATGGTCCTCCTTCTCATCTATACACTGGAGCTCAGTTTGCTCCAACTACAGAGCATTCAATGATTCCTCAGCCTTCTTCTGGATGGGCCACTGGCTTTCCACCAGTACCCAATTCCATGCCTGGCCAGATGAATAATAATCCTTACTTGCCACCTGGAACTATGCCACCTCAAATGGGCCATGGAATGATGCAGATGCCTAGCCATGGTGGCCCACCACATACTCATGCAATGCCCCCTTACAGACCTTATCATATGCAATAGCAAGTACTCTATTCAGTTCTATTAATCTATTTCGCATACCAGAGTTTGCAGAAGTGGAGCAAGCTATTCTGAGGAGAATACCACTGTTGAAAACCAGTTACTTACCCGAGATCTCAAGGTTTTAAAGCTGAAGTGCCTATAACATTTCTTCTCCTTCAGCTATTTTGCAGGTGAGATCGATGTAAACAGCAAGCCCCGGCACCTTCGTTTGGTTCTAGGATTGTTGTTAACTGCGGTTGTCTGTTGATTCCATTGTGAAATATTATGACTGCCACAATTTGTTTATTACTCGAAAGTTAATGGGCGTAAGTTGATAGAAATATTTTACTTTCTGTGCCCGCGAATGAGGCTGTATCGTTTGATTTTCTTCACCGGAAGCTTTCTAGCCAGCATGCATGAGTGTTATTCATTTTGAATTATTTGTTTAAGCAAACTTCTATGGTGACATTAGGAACTGAAAATTTTTCCCAGGACATTACCAGCCATTCAATAGGATCTTGAAGAGGAGTGGCTGTGGATTGTGATCTTGCTTTTATTTACACTTTTTTTACTCCTTGGCATTCCTTTATTAGCAGTTTGCTTAATACAATTTGGTATAAAACCTGTCCATCATCGATCCATCTCGTTCTGTTTTGGTGGCCCAATAAGCTATGAACCTTATTTCTGGCTTGTGTAACAGGGCATCTTGCCTTGGCTACCTGACTAATAATTCTCATTCCGAACCTGGGTGGTTCATTTTTCTGAAAAGGGGAAGGAAAATACTTTAGAACATGCGAGCCAATTTAATTTTACACATCATAGGCATCACATTCTATTTTTATGGGTGGAAAGGGAAGGATTCTTTGTTTGGAATTTGGACAGGAAATGGGAAGGAAATGAATATAATTATTACCATTTTAGCTGGAAGAGAGAATGAAGTGTCAAGTAACTGGTTAAATGAAAGTTGATGTCATGTATAAACCAGCTCCATTATTCTCCATTTAACCTCAATTTGGGAATGAGACTTCCACTCCTAAGGAAAAAAAAAAAAGCCTTCCCGCACAAGGTTAACATCTAATTCTTCTTCCTTCTCTATTTACTTCTTTCAAAAATAAAATTGTTACAAAACCAAAGAAAAGAGTCTTCTTCAATTATAAAAAATTATAAACTACTTGAAAAATGTTGGGATACATACATGTATAAAAAACCATGTCATTCACATGTTGTTAGGTTTTTCGTTAAGTTTTACAGACTTTTTATGTCAGGTACCATTAATTCAATATTTTAGATCATAGTTTTAACATAAAAAAAAGATATTAAGATGATGCCAGAGCTTTTAAAAAATCATGAAAAATGTTAGATTCATGTAATTGAGTCAATTAAATTTGATAAACTTAGTTAATCTAATAATATGATTATATATATAAAAAAAGACATCGATAATAAATAAAGTAAAAAAAAAAAATTACCACTAATTTAATGAAAAAAGAAGAAGTTTGCTAATGCCATGAAAATATATCTTTTCAATATTCTTAACAAGCCTCTATAATCTTATTTGTTGACAAAACAAAAATTAAATAAGAACGGAATGACTATATAAAAAGCAAAATGAGAAAAAATATGAATCTCAATTCTTAGCAAATAAAACGTCGAATGACAAAATAAAAAAAAAACGAATCTAGTCTACCCAAGCTAGCAAGCCAAATCTGCAATCTAGTTGTGAGATTGAGATAACTTTATAGAAAGCAAATAAAAAAATCATGAAGATTAATTCTTAAATTAATCAAACGTTGAAGACATGAAATAGAAAAATAATAATAATTTTTTTAAAAAAAACAACGTAAAATAAGACATGAATCAACCCTAAAAAAACCTTCTAAATCCTTGATTCGGGACATAAGATTGGGATAAATCCATACAAGAAAAAATAAAAAAATAATGAATACAAATCCCTAACCAACATAATGTTGAAAGATGAAATTGAATTTTTTTTTTAAAAAAAAATCGAATCCAGCCTGGTCTAATCTCTTAAATCCATGACATGGGTCATGGGGTCTCATTGAACCATCAAAATCAAACCCAAAAAAATCATAAAGCTAAATTTTCAATCAACCAAATAATAAAAGACAAAATTGAAAAACAATCAACCAAAAATGATAAAAAAAAAAATAGAATTGAAAAGAATGTGGACTAAATTGACATAACAAGAAAATAAAGTCAAATGTTTAGGGATGGAATTGAAAAAAAATCAATCAAGAAAAGTAAAAGAAAAAAAATAAAAATTAAGGACCAAATTTCATATAAAAATCAAATGATAAAGGATCAAATAAAAAACAAAATATAATCAAATTTGATACAATCAAAAGAATAAGGACTAAAATTAAAACTTAAAAAAAGCAACATAAAAAAACACCCGAGCAAACCCTAGTATATAGGCCGAATACATGAACCGAGATATGAGATTGAGATAAATCTATAGAAAGGAAAGTGAAAAAACAACGAATGCAAATCTCCAACCAACACAATGTTGAAGTATAAAATTTTTAAAAATAAATTTTTAAAAAGACTGAATCCAACCCGGTTTAATCTCTTAAACTCGTGACATGGATCATAAGGTTAGATTAAACCATAAAAGGAAATAAATAAATAAATCATGAAGCGACATACACCTCACCACTATGGTGTTTTGCCGCCGGGAAACGTCGCACACGACTCTCATTTGAATGCACGCGCCATCAATTTTTTATTTAAATAATATTATATTTTAATTAAGAGACTTAAATCCCTCCGAGTCAACTTTCCAATTACAAAAAAAAATTATATGAAAATGATGAAAACACCCTTAAACTTAACTTTAAGAAAATCTAATTTTAAGAGTAATCTGGGTATCTTACCATGCAAAAAAAATTAAAATGCCTAAAAAGCACCTCACCCTTAAGTTTAATTAATTTAGCTTTTAAGGGTAGTTTAGTAATTTTCCTATGCAACTAGAATGTGAAAGTACTAGATACCGCTATGAACTTGGAATTGACAATTTAATCCTATAGAAAAGATTATTTTACCTTTCTAAGTTATAAATTTTGTTTTATCACGAGAAAAATGATAATTTTACTATGTGAATCCAGAGTAAAACAAGAAAGAATCTATGATGTCTAATCAATTTTATTTTTAAATAGTAGATTTGATCGTGATTGCAGTCATAGTGAAGGACCGCAAACTTTCATGATATTAAATAATAATCACAACTATCATTCTCATGGATTCATTAGCAATTCCTAACAAACTTTCATAATACATGATTTTTCTAATAGTTCTATTAAAGAAAAAATTACCCTGAATATCTTGTAGTTTGATTAATTTTACACCTGTCAGCTATATTTTAAAAAATTACAGTTTATATATAAACTTTTTACACACATTAACACTTAACATCCTTGCTAATAAAAAAATTATAATTTTTTAAAATTATATATATGATTACCATTATTTTTTATTTAATGATCAAATAATTATTGTGTTAAAAGAACGAAAATGCTACACATACTCTTTTCTTATTTTTTATGTTAAAATTATAAAATTGCCATAACTGCAATATATATTGCTATTTAATTTTGAACTTTTATCAACATGTGATTTTCATTGTGCCGAAGAATTAACTTTTCAGATTGTAGATTGATGGATCTTCAAACAAACATGCAAGGACCAGGTAAAGTCACAGAGTCCAGCCAATCTGGAGGTCTTCCATCATCACTTGCCAAGACTACGGCCATCAATGCATCAGCTTCCATGATCCATGACAGTGGATTCCACATAAAACCCACATACTTGAGAATCTTGCTCTAATTTTCATAAAACATGAAAGCTACACAGTACCACCGGGCGGCTCGCCTCAATGCCGAGTCTTTCTCCGCCGCCAACTCGACGTCGTCGTCACCTGCAAGCCATGGGAATCTTGCTATCCCGGTGAAAGCTCAAAAAAAGAGCACTCCTGTAACTGGCAAACCATTAATTCTGTCTTTTTCTAGATGTCTTCGTCACATCGAGTAACCCTTAAAAGTAACAAATCCAAAGACATATCATTCAAAGCTTGCAAAAACACCTCCCCTCCTGACAAATCCAAAGACAAGAGTTTTAAGGAGACATGCCAGCAGCTTATAGATCCTTCGCCATTGATTTCTAGAACCAGAACTTATTTCTGTCATCAATAACTACATAACAAGCCAATTTTATCTCTCCATTCCCTCTCTCAACGATTCAGCTTTTAATATCTCGCAACTCCTTCTGGGATTTGATTATGCCACGCCACTTTGGACAAGCCAAAACACAGTTGCTCATAGGCTGTAGAAAACTCACCATCTCTTTCCTTGCTCACATTTTGCTCAGAAGATGACGAGCAGCTTGTCAATTAATGTAGTGAGTTCACAGACCAATTCAAAACTGACAAAACACTAGGGAAATGGTCTAGAAATAAACATGATCGTCAAATAAGCACCACCGATGAGGTAGGAGAGCATTTCTTTCTTAAAATCATAGTCTGGATACATGGAGAGTCGAGACAGGCCCTCCATCGGAAATAACTTCCGTGATCCTTGCATCGCCACATTTTTCAAGCAACGAGAACATATGTTTGGGCAAGAGAACTGTCTGTAAAGATTTTGGGTCCAAGATGGACCTGAGTACCTGATAAAATGCAAGAAACATTTTAAGCACAGAACTAAACTGAAAATCTGAAAAGAGTGAAAAACCATCCATCTGCAGAAATGAGTTTTTTTTTTATGTTTTTTTTGAAAATTTTTATTTTTATTATTTGATATTAGATTATTAGATCATAAATTTTATATTTTTTTTTGGTTTTTTTTAAGTTATTATAATCTAATCATCTAGATTTAATTTATAATTATTTAAATAACTTTTTTACATTAAAAACAATTAATTTTACCAGTGGCTTGGAGCGGGCCATAATATCAAACAATGACAACAAATTACTCTAATGACTTGAATATTATGCGCAGAAGAAATTTGAGTGCGTTTGTTTTTGTGTTGAGATCAATTTTTCAAAATGTTTTTTTATTTAAAAAATATTAAATAAATGTTCTTACATGATTTTCACATTATCGTTAAAAAAAATTTGACCTCCAAAAAAGCAAATCATTGGAAAAAATGGCAATGCAAAATTGATGTGATATAATTAGAGGGAAAAAAAAAACTCATCCCTGATCCCTGGAGATAGTTTGAGTTCCAACTTCCAAGGTCAACCCAAAGTGAAAAAAGAGACCAAACTAAACATAAGTAAAAGTAGAAAAGATTGCAATCACACAAAAAAGACGGCGCCAATTTCAATCAAAATCCAATTCCAAGCTCAAAGATAAGATTACTTTCCTTCCTTCCTTTCCTTTCCTTTCCTTTGTGGTTCTCAAAACTCGCCCCTCTCTCTTCAAAACCATAGAGAGGGAACCCATAATTTTTTTTCTTTGATAGATTTATTCATAAACCCTAAAAGTTTCATCGTTATCAACAACAATGGCTATCACTTTACAAGCTACCCTTCTTTGCAGACCTTCATTCTCTCTCTATTCTCCTTCAAAACGACGCAGCTTTCACCACCCCATCAACTCCTCTCTTTCTCTCTCTAAAACCCCCTTTTCTCCTTCTTTAAACCTCCGACTCCGCCCTTTCTTATTACCTTGTACATTGCACCCTGACAATGCTGACCCTGTTTCGGAAACAGTCCCTCCGATTTCAAATTCCGATAAAACACAAGAGGTGGTGGATGTAGTGGAGAGCAATGAGAGTGGAAGGCAGGAGGAGGAAGGGCAGGGAGGTAACTTAGTGGAGGAGCAAGAAGGTGGTGGTGGGGTTTATGATAGTAATGGGAGAATAAGAGTGGCGGTGTTTTTAATGGGGTTATGGACTAAAATGAAAAATGGGTTTCAGAAATTGTTGATGTTAATGGGTTCTTATTCTTCTAATTGGTTTAGTTTTAGTTGGTGGCCATTTTGGAAACAAGAGAAGAAATTAGAGAAATTGATTGCTGAAGCTGAAGCTCATCCTAAAGATGCTGAAAAACAGACTGCACTTTTAGTTGAGCTTAATAAGCACAGGTTTGGCTTTAGATTTTGATAATTTTGTGTGGGTTTGTTTTGGTTTGGTGATTTGAAGTTAAAGTTTTGAGCTTTGGTTTCTGTTTGTTTTATGGGAGATTGATGAAGGAAATGAATTTGATGGGTTTTTGTTGAAGTTATGAGCTTTAATATGTTTGGTTTCTGAGAAATTGGTAAAGGAATTGAACTTTGTTTTGTTTGTTATATTTTCGACTTTGCTATGTTATTTGCTCGGTGAATGAGAAATTGGTTAATTCATTACTTAAAATTACTGTTTTTTTTTCTCTGGGGTTTCGAATTTTATCTTTATGGTTTATGAGAAATTTATAGAAGAAATGAATTTTATGGGCTGTTTGTTTAAAGTTTTAAGAGTACTCTTTTGGTTAAATATACTGTCTTCTTTTTGGATGCTTAGAAATTGATTAAGGAACATGTTTTGGCCCTTTCTTGTTTAATTTAAGCCTTCTGTTTTTAGTTTAGTGTTTGTGTGATTGTTGAAAAATAGGTATGAAAAGTGAATTTGATCGTATGTCTTTCATTTGCTGATTTTATTTTTATTTTTTGCAGTCCTGAGTCTGTAATTAAGAGGTTTGAACAAAGAGACCATGCAGTGGATAGCAAAGGAGTCGCTGAGTATCTTAGAGCTCTTGTGGTTACTAATTCTATTGCAGATTATCTTCCTGATGAACAATCTGGAAAGCCTTCCAGTCTTCCTGCTTTGGTAGATTAAAGCACATG
Source organism: Populus x sibirica (assembly GCA_019202695.1). Taxonomy (NCBI): domain Eukaryota; kingdom Viridiplantae; phylum Streptophyta; class Magnoliopsida; order Malpighiales; family Salicaceae; genus Populus; species Populus x sibirica. The sequence continues at coordinate 816,944 of JAGMVL010000053.1, forward strand.
TTTGTTTGTCGTTCAGTTAGTTGGATATGTGATGTTTGATGCCGCAGTTTTCTGCACTATATTTGATCGATTAATGTTTAATCTGTAGTTGCAAGAATTGAAGCAGCGTGCCTCAGGGGACACAGATAAGCAATTTATGAACCCTGGCATATCTGAAAAGCAGCCATTGCATGTGGTGATGGTAAGAGTTAACTGTAAAAATGATTGTGCTGGCGACCTTGTATATGGAGCAAGGTGGTTTAATACTTTCTGCTTTTGATTTTAGAAGATAAATGTGAATAACTTGTTTCTAAAAGTTTTTTTTTTCCCTGTTGGTTTTTGGTAGGTTGATCCAAAAGTATCCAACAAGTCACGGTTTGCTCAAGAGCTTATATCCACTATCTTGTTCACTGTTGCAGTTGGATTAGTTTGGTACGAGGTCTTGCATTTCCTCTGTGCACTTTGTTTCACCATTCCCATCTCCATTTCTCTACCTTATCAGATACGGAATTCATTTTTCAGGATAATGGGTGCTGCTGCACTTCAAAAGTATATAGGGAGTCTGGGTGGAATAGGAGCTTCAGGAGTTGGCTCAAGTTCTTCTTATACTCCAAAAGAGCTGAATAAAGAAGTTATGCCAGAGAAAGTGAGTTTTGAACATTTTGTGCCTGAAGTATTTGGGGGTGTTTTTTAGAATCCTGCTACCTTCAGTTACATGATTGCTTCTTCTTTTTTTTTGTATTTCTTTAAGGGGTGGATAGTAGATCAATAGAATTTGTTTAACTTGTTGGATGTGTTCCTGTTCCTGTGTCTCTTAGTAAGGGAGATAAAGCAAGATTAGATACATCAAGTTGGAATAGTAGGGAAGAAAAATGGGAACTTTGGTTTAGCAGTGAAACTTTTATCGCACACCAACATTTACTTGATTGGAGAAATTATATCTTGGAAAGCCATATGCTTTTATTGTATATTACTCTTGTATTTAGCATATAATGGTTGGTCTTAACTTTTATTTGCAGAATGTTAAAACCTTTAAGGATGTTAAAGGTTGTGACGATGCAAAACAAGAGCTTGAGGAAGTAGTGGAGTATCTAAAAAACCCAACAAAATTTACTCGCCTTGGTGGGAAGTTGCCAAAGGTTTGTGCAAAATATTTTTTGTTATCATACGTAACATGTGGTTTCGTGTACTTTGTATGAACCCTACAGCGTGGAATATACTAGTCATAGTTCATATATTGGCCTAGAATGGTTTTGTGTTCCAATTGTCATGAATAACTTCAGTCATTTCCTTTCTGTTTCTATTCAGCAGTCACACTCATTTCTGTACATGGGAGAAATCAATTACTATTATCTTGTCTTCTTGTTGTACTTTTCTCTATCTGTAAAAAACTCATTACAAGAGACGTTTTACTTCAGAATTTGAATTGCTGCTTTTATTTCTGCTAACTTGTTTCTGAAAACATGAGTTTAACAACATTCCAATGCAGGGAATTCTTTTGACAGGAGCCCCTGGTACAGGAAAAACATTGCTTGCCAAGGTAACTTTTACTTGTATATTTTTTAAGATGGGTTTTTGACTTGTGCATTTGTTGTCCTTTGATACTTTGTCTTTAGCTGTTGACCACTTTTATTTTCTGTTATTGAACTTCTATCTTTGAAGCTTGTGATGAATAAATAGCAACCCTTGTGTCATTTGATCATAAATATCAAAATGACGTGTTGAGAGATAGTATAGATTCTTTTGGATGCTCACTGGAACAAATCAACCTTGTCATTTCCTATGTTCAAGATTGTATTTTACAAAATGTCCTATTGGATGCTCATCCTTTTTTGAATTTATGGTCACGAGTACTAGTCATCTATGCTTATATTCATGTACTTCTTCTGATAATTGTATTATCTTGAACATCAAGGCCATTGCTGGAGAAGCTGGTGTGCCTTTTTTCTATAGAGCAGGATCTGAATTTGAGGAAATGTGAGTTATCTTTACCTTATATAGATTACCTCATTTACTTGTAATAATAAAAAGAGAATTTACAAAGTATCTTATACCAATGCTGTTTTTTCTTCGGGAAAACAATGCAGCTAAGTTCTTTTATGCTCCAATTATTAATGGTAAATTTTTTAAGTGGAATAAAAAATTTACATTTTTACTGCTGATTAATATCTGGTAGAAGTGGAGAATATGATAGCTATCTTACTTGGCAGCAAGAATTAAGAAAAGATGCAGTAGGGTGCTGGTGAGATGGCCCTGCCATGTTCACCAACTGTTGTCTGTTGAGTAGCACTCTATGATGTTTGAGTAGTTGATGCATGTCTAGAAACAGCTAGAGATGAGTTGGTTCTTTCACTTGGTTGTGTTTGGTAGCAATCAGTGAAGTGTTGAAGAAATTGCTGCTGGAAAGAATGAGAAAGAAGTGATTTGGCTTGTATTTATGAGAAAAGCTGCAGCTTCAACATGTTAAGTTGCAGAAGAAGTTGCTGGTGGTAGAGGATGAGGTGACAATGATTTGGCCATGTATTTACGAGGAAAGGCTGCAGGGAAGCTGCAGAATCTGCTTTTTAATGCATAAAATTGAGTGATGATATTGGGTTAACCTGCCATGCCATCATGGTCCTTTGATTCTCCTGGAGCACCTAATGGCCAATCCAACAATAAAGTGGCCACAGCATTCTGGCAACATTTTAAATTGAACAATTGTATCAAGTATGGATGGTTTCTTGGACAGGAAGGCTGCTGGATTGTGGCAAAGATTGTTTGCATTTGTTAGGGTGTTTTGCATGATCTGGTGGAGGGTTTAACAATTTTTGTTGGTGTCTTTTGTGGGTTTGATAAGGTAGATAGATTGTAAAATTTTAGGAAATGTGCTGTTACTGCAATATCTTGGTGCATTTGGATGGAGATGGGTGCAAGGTTTTCTGATGATCTTCATATTGAAGCAGTTGTTGGGGGATTGGATAGTCTTTTTGGCACCTCTCTAGTGGATAGATATACAATGGGATTGGAGTGCTTTGTTACTTTGAACTAGATTGTTGTTTCTTTTCACCTTTTGGAAGGATGTCTAATTCTCCTATTTTTGCTATTGAAACTCCATCTTCTAGTAAGATTAAGCTTGCTTTTAGGAGTAATCCCATCCTTCAGCATTCTCATATTAAAAAAAAAAAGTCTCATCTTACTTTTTGTACTGCAGGTTTGTTGGAGTTGGTGCTCGGCGTGTAAGATCCTTATTTCAAGCAGCTAAGAAAAAGGTTTGTTGTTCTGTGATGTTTTTTGGCAGTTCAGTAGGGGATGCTGAAAATTTTAAAATAGAGAGAAAATTTTAAAATCATCTTGGCAACCATTTGTAGGACTTCTTCTCTTCTGGCTGAACAAATATGCACTTCTGTACATGACATTGCATTATGTTTCTTTTATGTATTCATGATTTCCTAGACGTACAAAATGGGTCTTCAACAGGCATAGACAACTTTGAGGGCATTTTCTTGAAATAAAGGAGTTTTTGTTATGTTATTGGAGATCTGTGCACAAAGAATGTGTATAAAAATTGGTGTTATCCTTTTCCCTGTCTGCTTGTCAGCTAATTGTGAATAATCAATAGGAATATACAAATATACAAATTGTCTGCTTTGGTTTAATGAAATTTATAGCTAGCTGTATAATGCTAAAAAAGAAAAAAGAAAAAAAGAAGAGTCTATAATTCAATAGGAATATGTTAGTTTCTAAGAGAATCATCTATACCTTGACTTTAATTACATCCATGATTGAAACTTTGTGAAATCTGAGCTGTATAGTGATGCCTTAATACTGTGCTTTTCCTTTTCATTGTATGATTAACACCATTTTTCATTTTGTAGGCTCCTTGTATCATTTTTATTGATGAAATTGATGCTGTTGGGTCAACAAGGAAACAATGGGAAGGCCATACAAAGAAGACATTGCATCAACTACTTGTTGAAATGGATGGTTTCGAACAAAATGAGGTATCTATAGATAAGCTTGTAATAAAATGTGTCAGTTCACTGCCACCTTTCTAACCTTGTTTAATTTTTCCTCTGCAGGGAATAATATTGATGGCTGCAACAAACTTGCCTGATATTCTTGATCCAGCTTTGACTAGGCCTGGTAGATTTGACCGGCATGTATGTTATATTATTCTCTATTATTTCTTTGAGCTTTGAAAGTTAAAATGACATTGTGTTTTAAGGTGAATATGTTTTACTGAATCGTCATACTTGTGGTTCTACTTGTAAATTCTACTTTCTAGGTTATAGAGTTTAAGGATGAGTTTCCATAAATGGTTTCACTCAAATAAATACATGAATGATTGGACAAACCCAGAGTGTCTGTCTATGTGCTTATAAGTCATCTATTTTTTATTTGAATTAATATCCTTGGTGATATGACTGACAAGAACTCTTTTTAGATTGTTGTTCCAAATCCTGACGTTAAAGGCCGACAAGAGATTTTGGAGCTCTACCTGGAAGATAAGCCTATGGCTGATGATGTAGATGTTAAAACAATTGCTCGTGGCACACCAGGCTTCAATGGAGCTGGTGGTTCATTTGATTGAAGCTGCATATTTTGTTTTCTGGCAGAAGTTTATTCAATTTTACCAACAAATTTTTCCATTGCTTCTTGTTTTGCAATCAGATCTCGCAAACTTAGTGAACATTGCTGCTATTAAAGCTGCTGTAGAAGGCGCTGAGAAGTTAACTGCTGCACAATTGGAGTTTGCAAAAGACAGGATACTTATGGGTACTGAGCGGAAAACAATGTTCATTTCTGAAGAGTCAAAGAAGGTATGTATAAATCAGTCAGTAGGCAATCTCTAGAGTAGTAGGTTTGGATGATTTCCTTGCATGGTTGACATTTTGCTACATAATCTTGGAACCCATCTTTTTAGTGCTTATTCTATTGGCCTAAGCTTGAACTATCTTGTCTCGTTCTACTTCCATTTTAAGTTTGTACAGACTTGGGGAGGGGGTTTATTATTAATTTATTATCATATATGGCAAGCAAACGAGACCTTTGCATGCCATGCATAAAGTCTTCAGCAGTTCAGCTTACTTGGAAACATCCAGTGAGATTCATCACTGTTAATTGCTATGCTATTACACTTGTTTCCAGTTAACAGCATATCATGAGAGTGGCCATGCTATTGTAGCTTTCAATACCGAGGGTGCACACCCGATACACAAGGCAACTATAATGCCACGAGGATCTGCTTTAGGAATGGTCACTCAGCTTCCTTCAAGTGATGAGACATCAATTAGCAAAAAGCAGTTATTAGCTCGGCTTGATGTTTGTATGGGAGGAAGAGTTGCGGAAGAGCTCATATTTGGTCAGGACCATGTCACTACTGGAGCAAGTAGTGATCTTCACACAGCTACAGAGCTTGCGCAGTATATGGTATGTGTTTGTATGCTAAAGTTGCGTTTCCTTTGGTTTATAGAGCTCCCAAACGACAATGAGTAAAATGGTTACATCTAAGTTGGATTCAATCCATTGACACAAAATGCATTCTAATGCTATCTTCATCTTTCCAAGGTATCAAATTGTGGGATGAGCGATGCAATTGGACCAATACATATTAAAGAAAGACCAAGTTCAGAATTGCAGTCACGTGTTGATGCTGAAGTATGTTTTTGAATGCCTGGTCTTGTTTATGGAATTTTTTTTGTGAATCCCTGGTCATGGTTTCGGAATGATTGTGATTTGTTTGGTCGTTTCTGTAGGTCATGAAACTCCTAAAAGAAGCATATGATCGTGTGAAAGCCTTGCTAAAGAAGGTTTGTTCATATGATTCAGTATTTTTTATGAGGACACATCCACCACTATCAGGCATTACTTTTTGTTGTTTTTTCCCTTGGTAAAATGTGCACTATGTTAGTGGAACTTAGACAAGAGACTTGAAACGCCCCTAATATTCTCTGTCCAGCTCCTTCACCTAGAATTGTTTTGGAAAGAGTTCCGTTTGAACATTATCATATGGTGGAGAGATATGAATCTGTCAGCAGTTGTTGTTCCTATGTGCCATCACTACATGAGATTCGTTGCTGATAGTTAACTTTCTAGTTTTACTAGATTTAGATCCCTTGAGTGACAGGCCATTCTTATGCTGAACCTTCTATTCAAGTTGTCCTGTCGTATCTTGAAGACTCTCGCAAGCTTAACTAGTTTTGATGATTTTGAAGAAATAGCTTCTGTGTGCCTTTAGTGCTTGAATAGACTAAAGTAACCTGAAGTTCTGTATAGCAAATTCTAGCAGTCACTGACATTTTTGTTTGATTATTTGCAGCACGAGATGGCATTACATGCACTAGCAAACTCTCTTTTAGAGTATGAAACACTTAGTGCAGAAGAAATAAAGCGCATTCTTCTTCCCTACCGGGAAGGACGGCAACCCGAGCAACAAGAAGCAGCGCAAGAAGAAGGGGAGCTTGTATTGGCTTAATAATCATGTAATCTAATCGACCATGTGGGAGATTCTGTACAGTATATTTAAAGCAGTACAGGTGATTATTTATACAATCCCTCTCCAATCCTCCGCCTTCATGTTTCGTGCTACGATGTGCGATAGAAATTCTTTCCGTACACCCTCAACCTGACAGACAGCGATAGATCATGTACTATTTTCTTACATGTATTATTTGAACGTTTACCCCAACTGTGGGTAGAATTTTGAACATACAATATTCGATGTTATAGGCAGGGCGCGGCAAGCTTTATGGTATTTTTTGAACTTAATCTTTAGTGCTCCACCCCGTTTACCATTTCGTGCGCATGATTTTGCCAAGATCGCTGTACTCCTTGCTGTTCACTATCCATTTTACGTGCTTTGACGAGGAAATTGTCACCGGACTGCCCCCTTCATGAACCATACTAATGTGACCATTTGAATTATCCAAACTGAGTTTTTCTCTTCGGAGACACTACCCCAAAATGTTTTTTTTTATCGTATTATCGACATAAGGATGGTCTAAAGCTCACTATCCTCGATCAATAATGCATAGTTAGCACTTGAGGTCTTGGCCTAGTGGTGGTAGGGGCTTGTTTCCTTCCTCTGCACCTGGGTTCGAATCTCATTGTGCACGCTTGTCACCCCCGCGGTGCCTTACATGCTCACTAGGTTTGCAGGATGTTCAGTGGGCCGTGAGATTAGTCGTGGTGCGCGCAAGCTGACCTGGACACCTACGTAAATAAATAAATAAAATAATGCATAGTTATATACAATATGCTTACAAAATAGCAAGATCACAATATTTTCTTGAACACACGCACACAATTGACACAAACACCTCCAAATTAAGTGAAAGTCATCTAATCTTTTTCCGTACATATCTTGGAGTATTTTTACTAAAGTATATATAATAAGGTTATTTACATAACTTGATAATTTACAAATATTCGTCTGATGATGAAATGACCATAAATATCTGAAATATAATATCACGGTTGTTATGATGGATGAAATATACATGTAATAAATGAAAACATAAAAAAATAAGTTAAACATGTCTGTATTCATTACTACTAATATCTTTAATATAATTTTAGAAATAAACACAACATCATTAGTCTTTTTCAAGTATATTAATACTATGCTAAATTTTTAATTTGTTGTATTCCCTTCATCAATCGATAAACTTTAATTTTCTTTATTATACATTTTAAAGTAATCATCGTTGTGAATACCTTAAAACCTCATGAATTATGCATTCAATAATTCATTGAATTCATTTCAAATAATTATAACTCGTGTTTTAAGTTGATCAATTCATTTCAATACTCCTAACTCATGGTTAATATCATTTGTGCATTTATTAATCTATTTCAATGATTATAATCCTAGTTCATGCTTTAACCCAATTAGAAATTTATTAATTCCACACCGTACCCATAGCTTTAATAAAATTATGAATTCACTAGTCCCATTCAAGACCCTTAATTCATGTTTTAATTCAACTTCTAAATTCATTAATCAATTTCCATATTCATGGCTTATGCCTCAAAGATAACCATATTCATTTACCCCACTTCATCAACCAGTTCCATAATCATGAATTTAATTATTTATTGATCTATTGCATTTCTCGAGGCCTGTGCTCATGTCAACCATACACTTGAACAATTTCAATAATTATAGTTTGTGTTTTACATCAGTCATATTCATTGATTTGTTTCATTACTCGTAATCTCATGCTACAAGGTATTATCGTCAAGTAACAACCCCCTCCATTGCGGCCAGTTTAATTTTTACATAACAGCCACCGTCATGGTGGCCGGCTTAATTTCAATTAATAACCCTCGCCATTATTACTAGCTTAAATTTAATTAATATTCACTGCCATTATAGCCAACTAGATTTTTCAAAGTAGCCCCCTGCTCATGAAGCAAAATTAATTTATATTCTGAAATTAGCATCGAGTTTATATTCCATACTTCACATTAAATTTATGTAGAAACAAATAGACAAAATATTTCTTTAAAAAGATGAGGTATCCACTTCCGATGTCTCTCCTGAAGCTCCCGGGGATTGTGCTTCTCCTGCTGCAAGTCCCGCTTTAGCCGCATTACAACTTCGAGCAAAATTTCAACGAAATCGAGGAAATCCTTGACCAGGACGACCATTGGGTGGAGGAATACCAAGCAAAATTTCTCCTGGTTGGGAAGAAAAAGGGCGGAACTTGATGATAATCTTGCCATGGCATTGACATCCCTCTTCCGCTTCTTCTTATTCTCCCAATATGAAGCAAACTGCTCTTTCCAATTGACAGTTCCCAGCGCTCCTGTCCCATCTCCAAACTCCTCCACAAATTTCTGCTGCCATGGATCATTGTTTGAAGACAAGCATTGCATCTCTGAAGAAACACTTTCCATTTTTGCAATATCAATGGCAGCTAGTGACTCTAAAATCTTGAGCTTCAGCTCTGTTGGGAGGCGCATCAAGCATGGTGGAAGAAACAGACCAACCTTCTTACAAATATCTATCAATAAAGGCAAAACAAGGCCATCCTTCACGATTTTCCACAACTCAAAATTTTCATTTTCAAGATACAACATGGATGACCTATCATTTTCATTCATCCCATCATTCTTACCATCTGCCCACACAAAATCTACACTGGTCAATTCTTGTGTCTCTAAGGTTTCTCCACTCCGAGCTTTTGAATCTAGAGATCCATGTCTTTCAATGACTGCATCACTCGTATCGGATCCTCCAATCTCATGCTGCTCACCCTTCTGTCCTTGCACAAGCATATCCAGAGAAATTTCAGATTTAGTTTCTTGAGAATTGGCATCGTTGGCTTGAACACCAGCATGCCCACGTACAAACAAATCTTGGTTTTCGAGCTTATTAAAACCAAAAAATGACTCTGGAAAACTCATCAATTGATCAGGCGTAGGCTCTTGTACATTACCTCGATGACCTCGAGCCTGTTCTCTTACAGAGGAACAAGAACCTAAACACAGCAATGGGATTGACAGAGAAATAAGCGAGGTCACCAGACGTAATACCAAGAGATTGCAAAGAATCCTCTGGCGAAGATGCATTGAGCTCATCCTTTCTATTAAGAGACAAATATGAGCCTGCGGAAAAATATTGCTCGAGAGGGGTTTCCTTTAGTTGCTGTAAAATACACGAAGCGGGCACTTCTATTTTCACAGTTTCTTTAGATTGCACAGATCTCAATCTCAGTTTCATGGCTAAAACTGGTTAATCAATACAGAATAATTCTGAGATTGAACTACCAAAAGCGAAAGACGAAACACAACAATCCTAAATGACAAGAAAGCTCGCAAAATATGAGAAAAAGACACTGATTTTCTCTAACTTAACCTAGTAATAAAATGTCATTCTTAGCAGCAGATGAAAAAACAACAGGATCAAGATTTTGGGTCATCAACAGTTTCGATTACCTTGCCGTCTCTTGGAACCAAACAAGGAATTCCATCTTTTATAGGAAAAGAGACAGCAATAGAATCACTGAAGAGAGAATTTGTTTCTTTGCAATACCTTAAGGGCTGTTTGGAGATTGGGCAGACAAGAATTTCAGATAGTGTTTTGCTGATTCCTTCTCCTGCTCGTTTTAACAAGGGCTTGCTGCTTAGCCTCATCCTTTTCGATGAACTCTCACTCTATCAAACCAGATCTCCAAATTTTCTCTCTGATTTGTGTTTATTTAGTTAAATTTAGACTCATCCACAAACACCTAAAACATTCAGCCCATAGATTTATTTATTCCGTCAATTACTATTGTACCCTTTTCCTCCAATTATTATTCTTGTTTGGATTTTCAGGGTTTACAAAATAAAACAGAAACTTTACCATTAATTATAGAAATTTCCTCATATTTATTTGTTATCTTTTTTATTGGGATTTACACCATTATACCTGGCACTCACCTTACATGATAAAATAAATTTAATAAAAAACAGAGAAAAAAACTAATAACAACCCTTATCTTTTCAAAAATCATTGAAAAGAACAAAAATGATATAATCTCCAACTAAATAAAAATTGAATGAAAAAGAGTCAGAATCAATCTATTGAGCCGGTTCAAGTTCTAAAACAACGGTTATGTGATCTTTATACAAGAATGAGCTTAAAAACATGATGAAATTGTAAAAAAAAAGTTTTAAAAAAAAACTAAGCCTCGGCGAATCTTTTAATCCTGAGTTAATATATTAAAAATGTAATCCGTTAAATTCTAAATTTGGGTTCAATCAAAAAGCTCAACACCCAGTCAATTTAATATTAAGAGATGAATTTGAAAAACAAATATCAATTTTAATTTTTCAAGGAAAAAAATAAAAATAAAAAATGAGGATCAAATTTGATGAAATTGTAATAAATAAATAAATTTTAAAAACCATCTCAAATAAAAAAAAAAAACAATCAAAAAAATCAAAACCAATTTTGAACCTGACGAATATTGTTTACATGCTAACTTTTAAAAAAAAAAATTTAATTTCTATGCTCATAAAATGATCATCTCACCTCTGATATAACATGAGAATTACAAGAACACCATTATAAAAAGATAAAAACATAGCTAAACCAAAGCTTATTATTATTTTTAATTCAAAGTGCAATGAAGTGAATTAATTGTGCTAAAAGCCCTTTATATTAGTTTTTTTTTTGGGCTGCCAAGATTAAATGAGTAATTTCACCATACATAAAAGTTAAAACAACCGATTTATCCCAACCAACTTGACAATGACTAGTGGCTCCCATGGAAATACCAATAATACTCTCATTGCTTAGGCCATTGATTCTTGAAACAAGAAGCAAATCAGATAAAAAAACATTGTTTCAATCCATAAATGATACTCAAGCCATTGATTTTTATTTTCGAAATGAGACGTAAAATAGTAAAAACATTGTTTATAGTGTTTTACCGATGTCTTTTAGGTTTTTGTTAAAGCGTTGCCAATGCCTATATTGTCTTTTAGTGTTGATAAAAAAATTCGAGTCCAGACCTGCTGCGAAATGCAGGCAAGCGACTAATGATCTCTACTTTCCGACCATTCCCCAGATTTTCCCTCGAAGGCTTCATCAACACTAGTGTCACCAGACAATACATGGATACAATAATGAATATGATTTGCTGTAACAATGCCTATAAACTGTAATAGAAAATACCAGGACAAAGACTGAAGGACATGGCACCCTCTCCATCTTAAGTTTCAGCTGTTCTTGATGTTCACTTTACCACACTTCTATTGTATTTTGCACACAAAAAGCCAACTCTTTACAGCATAAATTTAATTATGCCACCGCCATCAAAACCCTTCGGTATCATAGAATGGAAACATAATCCTTCTTTTTCCCTTTTCATTCACAAGCATGAGAAACTTATAAGAGTGTGGTTCTTTAGCTACTGAAGATGTCCAGCACATAATTTAATTAAAAGGGAATAGACAGCATAACAATTACAAGGAAAAAGAGCGCAAGAGCGTCTGAAAGATGGAAGAAAGTACTACTGCTGCCAGTCGGTCTCTTGAGCCTCCTATATACAAAAGCCCCGGTAGCTTCATCCTTTCACAACTGTAGCCTCCACCACATCTCTGGTCTGGAATTTTCTTTTACATACAATCAATGGGCTCGGTTCGGTCCTGCACTGCAAGGTGCTCTGAGACATCGGCTAGTGATTTGAGATTGCACTTGATTAAAGCTTCGACAAAGTAGCATGTTTCATCCTTCGTGTTCCCATCAGGCACATCCACCACAAAAGATTCAATCACCAGAGTCCCTGGTCGTCCATCAATGATCTCTGGATGAAGGGAAATGATTGAAGAATAGTTCTGGGGCAAAGAAGAAAGTAAAACCAGGTTGGGTTCGTTTGGGTTGATAAGAAAAGAAATGAGAGAACTTAGAAATCAAGAGTCAAGAAAGAGAACAGAGAACACGGACCTTAAGGCTTTAAATATACACTCAATTGCAACTACCCACCAACGAAAAATGATAATTTTTCTAAACAATTAAACTAAAGTCTTTATGACTTGGAAGCAAACAATGGCAGGGAAATCCAAAACTAGTTACGTTATTGGATTCCATTCAAGTGGAAACATTCATGAGTATAACTTCAAAACATGTCAACCACAGAGACTAAATTTCAATTACATGATCGTTTTGAAAATTTTGAAAGGTAAACAAATCAACTTCCCTCCAAACTCAATATATGTACTCAAGAATTGCAGATCACAAGGCAGAAGGTGCACAAAATTTGCAGTTTTCAGGAAGCTAAAACAAATTCACGGGAAATAGAGATCATACACGCATATCAAGAAAAAAGAAAAGAAAGAACGGATTCCTTACCTTAAGTCTGTGATCCCCGCCAACTATCCTGATGCTGAGGATATGCTCATCATCATCGAGAAGTTCCAATCTTTCAGTACTTGTGGTAGCAGGAAGCCCTGACCTAACATCTACTTCTCTAAGACTCCCAATCTCAAGATTTCCCAGCACAACACACCTGCTGATGAAAGGCTTGTACTTCTGTGGTTGATCAAATCTTCTCACCAATGACCAAACCTATTGGAATCAAAGAAATATTTCAGAAATGACTGTAAACCATGAAAAAACAAGTGAAGGAAATTCGTTAACAATCAAATTCCAAAGAGAATAGAAACCGAGACATTATTGAAGGACAAATCGTTTCCACAGATTTACTCACTATTGATTCCCCTTTAAAGCTGCATATTCTTTTCAAAAAGGATTCTCTAATACAAACCATCCAGTTGGCTGGTAAGAACAGTGCATGAAAAAGACATCCGTGGCACTTCCCAAGCTATTCGTCCCAATTAAAAAAATTAAAAATAAAATAAAAGAATAGCTGCAATTAGTTCAATTATACTGGACCACCTTGTTTCGTTTAATTCAAACTTGAACACTTTTCTATTGAACAAAACTCAAACTTTTGGTTCAGCAGTTTCAAGATTTTTCAAGAGTCTAAACAGTACAGTTTAGAAAAGAATGGCAAAAGTCATAGCTGTACCTGAAAAAGACCTTAAGAAATCCTAACGAAAAAAGGAAACTTAAGCAGAAAAAACAACTGAATTTCATCACGAAAGGAGTGTTTCAGTTGATGAACAACTCATTTTCACTCTTTGCAGCTTGCCTTGAAAGGAAACCAAAAACAGAAGACCAATGCTTGCACATTCCAGACGAAAAGATGTTACATTGAACTGTAAAAACTACTTTCACACATCCAAAAAATTGAATACGTATGTCTCTCCTCTTTTCCTGACTTTTCTCAGCATCCAAACAGAGGTTAAACGAAGAGGTTGGTTAATCAAACACACCAAAATGAGGAAAACAACTCCATAGTCCATACACAACCATCTAAAATAGAAAAAGAAACATAAAACATAGATCAGGACCAATCAAAAAATCCAAACTTGAAGAATCTTCACATACGAAACACACTTGAAATCAAACCATTGAACAACATAAAGAAAGCCCAGAAACCAAAATCAAAGAAGGAAACACACACATACATATCAATACATACAACACGTATACACAAACAGAGAATAATTAAAGGGGGGGAAAGTTAGAAACTTTACAAGTTGAACTGGAGCTTTGATGTGCTTAACAAGAGCAGAACTACACTGATGGTCAGCAAGATCATCATGTGTATGGTGCCTTCTTATATATTCACTCTCAACACATCCTACCCCTCCTCTTCCATTACAATTTCCATTCATTTTCTCTCGTTTTCCTTGAAAACAAACACGCCCTTTATTTCTCTCTTCCTCTGCTAACCATCAAAGATATCAATTTAGTAAAAATAACCCACTTTGTATCTCTTCAAGGATGACTTTTCTCTGTCGCCGGAAGTCTTCTCTGGTCAATGGACGGTGGGAATTGTAAAGAGGTTTATGGCGGGGTGCGTGTGAGGAAATAACCTCAAGCCTCTCTATCATATCATCACCTGAAATTAAAGTATTAAGAGGTTAACTAAACGACAACTTGGAAATATCGTGTTATTATTTGTTGACGGAATTGCCCTTAGCTAAAATAAGAAATAATTCCTTTTCAGTTTTTTTACTAAAAAAAGACAAACAAATCTTAAATCATTAGTGAAAAGTATGTCAATATATTGTTTTTTTATAAATCAATTCGTTGGAATTATTGTGTGTGTAGATTTAATGATATGATTTCATTAACATAATGTATATTAATAATGTAGTGCAACCACCTTTGATATAGAGTTGCATTCATCACTTAAATCAAATGAAATTATTCTTTAAATCAATTTCAATAGCCTTATTTTACTCTTAATAAAATTGGAATAGTTATATTAATTATATCATAATTGTGAGAAAATTGAAAAAAAAAGTTAATTGTAGAAAATATTATTTTATTGATACATATACCATTGGACTAATGAGCTAATGAAGAATTTTCTGTGTCATTTTAGAGAAAAAAATATTGTTTGGGGTTAATAAAAGCTGTCCATTTTATGGGAACATAAAGTTGTGGCATCATTTAATAAGGTATGATCCATATTGTTTATTGGTTTCATATTTGGGAGCTATGAAGTATTAATTAATATTTATAATGCTAATTATTAGTTTGTAGGGTCAATGATTTTGCTCCTTTGACATCTTATCTTTACCACTCTTTGGATGTTGAGAGGTGGAATTAAAGATAGATTTTTCCATTTTTTTATACCTTTTAAATTCACCATATTATTTTTTATTTATATTTTTGACATCAATATATATTAAAAAAACACTAAAAAAAAAAAAAACTAAAGCATTGCCAAGCCAATGGAATTACTTAAATTATTCTCTCAAAACACTAGCACACTCACAATATTCATGCAAAGGATAAAATTGGCAAGTCAAAATATTAATAGCTACTTAAATAAATCAGTACTTATTAAATTGATTAAAAACAAAATTTTAGTTAAAGAGAGCCATCACTTAGTGGATTCATACAAACAAATTTGACAAAGAAAAAAAATATAAAATTATAATAATTGATTAAACCACCCGCCCGATGCATTATACTTTGCAGCTTTGCTCACCAGCACATTTCTCGAACATTCGCTTAATTTATTGTTATTTCCTGGGACCCATCTTGGTCCAAAACAACAGTATATTAGAAGTTACGTCTCCAAGCTAATGAATGCGCGTGTTCAACACTCTCCTATCTACGAAATTATATTTTATCCTAAAGTACAATATCTATAATAGTTACGGTTAATTAATTCTGAATAAATTTAACTATTTTTATAAATAAAGTAGTAATTTTTTTTCAAAAAAATCATATTTTAATCGGCGTAACATAATGGATGGCGAACAATCAAGAATTCAAGATATTTTGATTCATTTTTGGTTCAATTCATACAGTATAGAATAAAAAGAGGGTATTTTAGAGTATGATGACGATTGTCTTTAAAAATATTTTTTATTCGAAAATACATTAAAATAATATTTTTTTATTTTTTAAAAATTATTTTTGATATCAGAACATCAAAACGATCTGAAAACATAAAAATTAATTTAAAAAAAAAAATTTACAAAACTCTGTTCCAAACACGTTCCCAAATAACCTTGAAATAAATGAATATTGGATCCATTTAAAAAAAAATACTGAATGGAATTTATTGAAAATTATAATAAAATTTGTTGTCGTTCAGTATATAATAAAAATGGTACGAAGAGAATATTTAAAATTGTAATAGCAGTTGTTTTTTTAAAAAAAATTATTCGAAAATATATCAAAATAATATTTTATTTTTATTTTTTTAAAATTATTTTTTATACCAGCACATCAAAATGATTTAAAAACTCTATTCCCAACGCATTCCCAAATAACCTTGAGATACATGAATATTGGTTCCATTTTTTTTAGAAAAAAAACTGAATGGAATTTATTGAAGAATATAATAAAAGTTGTTGAAGAAGCTTGTTTTTCTCATAATAAAAAATTAAATTATAATAATAATTCAAGTGATAATAAATGTTTACTCCTTCTTTTAATTAATCAATTGAGATATATAATTTACTCTGAGAATTAAATAAAAAAGACAAAAAAAAAAAAAAAAGCTTGTTTTTCTCATTAATCAAGAGTTTATTGCACGCTCTACGAGAGAGAATTGAGAAAAGACTTTCTTTTCACTCACGCGCATGTGACAGATATTAAAGAAGTGTTTACTCTACCCTAAGATTTAGGTGCATGTTACCCTGGCCTTACACACGGTGACCTCAGCTCTTCTTACTAAAAAGTATGTAAATTTAGTTGATAATTTAATTAGTTTGTGAAATTAGTTGAGATTTATAAAAATTTATTCGAATATATTAATAAAAGAAAGTATGTAAATTACTTTGATTTAATTATATTGACACAAATACTCGTACAGGAAATTTTGTATATTAAGATTAATTATACTGACACAAAAAGTTAGAGTGTAGCTAATTGTGGAAGTAATTAAAATAAATGGTTAAGAAGATTGTTTATAATGGTTGCAAATAATATAGCCAAGAAAAAATCATACTTATAAAATCTATACTGTCCTGGTCTGGTGGGTTGGGGCTAGGTTGGAAATAAATGAGATAAGAAATTGATTCCGCTTAATTTAATAAAAAATTAAGTTAATGGAGGTAAAATTTATTAATTTTTTATTTTATTTTTTATTAAAATAATATTTTTTTAAATAAATTAAACTGAATTAATTCTTAAAACCCGAGTCTCACCATGGTAGCCCTTGAACTGGTTTTATCTATGCAAAAAAAAAAACTGAAAGTTACAAAATGAGAAACGAGAAACGAGAATGCCTGCCCATTTAGAAGACAATACTAGTTTGGTCTCTACTGCTTGTACGAAGTTAAAAGTATTTTCTATTTAAAAATATTTTTTTAATATTTGATATTAGAAAACAATAAAAAAACCAATTTATTGATTTTTCAATTAAAAAATGCTCTTAAAACATATTTAAAAATAAAAGATACCGCATACTCAATTTGTCACTTCGATGGTGTTTGGCAGTGTAATAACGGTTCTAATTTAAAGTGTTTTTTACTCGAAAATACATTAAAATAATATTTTTTTTATTTTTAAAAATTATTTTTAATATCAGCACATTAAAACGATCTGAAAACATAAAAATATTAATTTGAAATAAAAAAACATTAAATTTTAAAAAAACATGATTTCAAACATATCCCTCATCGGCGCATGGTTTTGTTTTTTTTTCCAACCATTGACTTTAACTAATAAAGTGAAGAATTGACCTCATGTAATCCTTAATTAGAGGTGTAGCTCAACTGGTCATGCCCTAAGTTTGCTCTATAGAGGTCATCAATTTAAGTCTCACAAATCTCAAGGCCACTGGAAATTTACATGGTCGTTAATTTCAGGGTCTGTGAGATTAATCGAGGCATACGCAAGCTGATCCGGATATCATGTTAATCAAAAAAGAAAAAGAAAAAGAATTGAGGTCATGCGCGTCCTTAAGTTCATGCATGTTTCGCACGGGGATACCTACTAGGGTTAAAGCATGTCTCAAATGTCAAGCAAGATCCTATTTCACTCGGACAAAACCCCATCCGGCGTACGAAAGACAAGAAAACAATCAAGCATAACGGCACATAAAAGACAAGAAGGCATGTCTCCCTTTCCCTTCTTCCCTTCTTCCTCTCTTATATATTTGATATCTACAGTGGAATCCAGGCAGCAAGCAACAAATTGTCCTCGATGAGTCGTGCTTTTCAATGAAGCATGTTGAGAAGAGGATTCACCTCTCTTCCGGGAAAGAAAAATGTTGAAAGGAGAGTCATCACAAGGCCTTAATTTGAAGGGATTGTACGTAGATATAATGCATTTTCTACTTTTAATCTGTTTTCTTTTGTTTTGGATATAAGGAATTTTGGTGTTTTTTTTTTAATTAGAACCATTAAAAACAAAAATCATTCGGTGATAGCACTTGAGGGTCTAGCTGCTGTGGTCAATTGTGTGACTTGTTCCGCCCCCGTCCCGGGTTCGACCCTCTATGTGCACGCCTGTCACCTCCGCGGTGCCTTACCTGCTCCTGGGCTTGCAGGATGTCTAGTGGGCCGTGGGGAATAGTCGTGGTGCGCGCAAGCTGGCCCGGACACCCCACGATAATAAAAAAAATAAAATCATTCAGTGATAATATCAATGAAAACGTATATAGAGCATAAATAATTAGGCCATGAAATGGAACAAAAATTGTATATATATCGAAACTATACAATAGCGGTATTCTTCCTCAAGGTGGATTTACATGACATAAATTAATCTAAATTAATTAAGCCAGGGCCTTAATGATGAAGAACTTGCATATATAGTTATACTTTAAATTGAAATAAAAATGACGGAAATAAATGTAATGGAAAATAAAAACCTAGATAACTACTCTTGGTCCTATTTCATAATTGATTCACACTGAAATTATATTACGATTTACCACTTAAATAATTTTATGCAATATTAACATAGCTAGCTTGAAAACTAGATGATAAAAAGAATGAAGAGTAGTTTTATTTATTTCTCATGGTATCTGTAGTGTTCACATCAAGTGTATATAGATTTTGATTGCCTCATTTAGAAGACAATGCTAGTTTGGTCTCTACTGCTTGTATGACGTTTTGTCGATGATTTTAAAAAATATTTTTTTAATATTTGATATCAGAATAATAAAACTATTATAAAATAAAAAAAACTGATTTATTGATTTTTCAATTAAAAAATACTCTTAAAATATATTTAAAAATAAAAGATTTTGCATTCTCGATCTGTCATTTCAGGAGTATTTGAAAGTATGATAGTAGTTCTTTGCGGTTCATAGTGTTTTTCACTCGGAAATACATCAAAATAATATATATTTTTTATTTTTTAAATATTATTTTTTATATCAGTATATTAAAATAATATGAAAATAAAAAAAATTAATTTTAAATAAAAAAAATTAATTTTTTTAAAAAATACCATCTTAAACACATTCTTCGTCCGCACATGGTTTTGTTTTTTTCCAACCATTGACTTTAACTAATAAAGTGAAGAATTGAGGTCATGCGCGTCCTTAAGTTCATGCATGTTTCAGAAGGGGATACCTACTAGGGTTAAAGCATGTCTCAAATGTCAAGCAAGATCCTATTTCACCCGGACAAAACCCCATCCGGCGTACAAAAGACAAGAAAACAATCAAGCATAACAGCATATAAAAGACAACAAGGCATGCCTACCTTTTCCTTTTTTTTTTCTTTTTTTTTTTATATATGAATTTACATGTATCTCGATGAATCATATAAAATCTAAAATTAATAATCATATAAGTTTTTAATTGTTCTAATAAAATTTGAATTCATGACTATTAAAAACTAAATTTAAAATCTGACTAGTTAAACTAATTCTCTGAATTTCTTTCTTTCTTTCTCTCTTATATATTTGATATATACAGTGGAACGGAGGCCGCAAGCAACAAATTATCCTCGATGAGTCGTGCTTTTCAATGAAGCATGTTGAGAAGAGAATTTACCTATCTTTTTGGGAAAGAAAAACGTTGAAAGGAGAGTTATCAAAAGGCCTTAATTTGAAGGGATTGTAGATATAATGCATTTTCTTAACTTTGGTCGTTGTCTGTGTTTCTTAAATTGGGTTTTTGTTTTCTTAACTTATTCGGCAGAAATGAAAGAACGAAGAGGGATTTCTCTCATAGAACTCGTTAATTACCTTCCTTTCCTTTTCTTCTTTTTTATGAAAGTGATATATAGTTAAACTAATCCACGACTTTTTCAAATAAAGTGAATTTATGTTTCAACTAAATTTTGTTACACTGTATAAAATTGAAATTTGGAGTAATTTTCCCCATTAAAGATCCATTAAATATCGAAACTATACAATAGCGGTATATATTCTTTCTCTAGGTGGATTTACATGACATAAATTAATCTAAATTAATTAAGCCTGGGCCTTAATGATAAAGAACTTGGCTCAATTTATAAGCCTAGTAGTTAGAGTTCTTGGATGATTTCCATCTTCTTCTTCTTCTTCTTCTTCTTCTTCTTCTTCTTCTTCTTCTTCTTCTTCTTAATTTGAGGTATTTTTATAATTAATTATTGTTTTTCATTGTTATTTGTTATGGGGTTTTGACATGACCCGTTATACTTAGATTTTAGTCCTAAAAGAAAAAAGGGAAAGGAAGGGAAGTGCATTTTCGGTAAAAGAGAAAATGGTTTAAAATTAAGTAAATTTTTATTTGAGGTTATATGTATTTTATTTGTTATAGTGAGTAATTTAGGTTAATTTTGTTTTACTAATGTACATTTTTAATTAAATATGTTATTTTGTAAATTGAATTTATGTTAGCTGTGTAATTTATTTTTGGTTAAAATGGTAATTTATATTATTGTGAAATTAATTAATTATACGAATAAAGTTTTGGTTGAAAACATGTACAATTTAAAAGTAATTTAAAATTATTCATAAAACTCTAATGAAATTCAATAGCAAATTATCGCAAGTTGCATTCTATGCAACATGCATGTGGAAAAAATTAATATACAAAATATAATTTTTGTGATGGAGTTATGACAAAATTATAAAGTTTTGTCGAAAATTGACTGAATTGTTAGTTTATACAATTTGAGGAAATTTTAGAAATTAACCAAATTGTTAGAAAGATTTTTAAGGGGTTCTTTTTTATTCAGAAAGCAATAGTAAAAAGGACTTGTTGTAAATAAAATTAACCGGTTCATGACTATATATTATTGATGTATATTTACACGCTGTTAAATTGGGGTTAGTCTCTTGTAAATGGAATGTGCTATCAATTTTTTTTTTAAATAAAAATGTTTTTAATCTTTTAATTTGTTTAAGTGCCCACCATAAACAGGCACAAGCAGCCTCTCTCAACGCAGGCTTGTCGAGTGCGGTGATGCCTCGATGAGGTGGGGTCTATTCAGAGTAGTATATATATATACACACTAAAAAGTACATTGCCTTATGAAAATTTAATATTTTTATATATATTTAGAGCTTTGATTGGCAAATTTATTTTTTTATATTATTATAATAAAATAATTTAAAAATATATTTTAAAGCTAAGAAATATATCAAAAATATGATTGGATTACAATGTTAAGGAGAACCAAAGTATTCAAGTACTGCCCTGGGTGGTTAGGGCTCATTTTCAAGTTTTCAACGTCAGCTTCAGTATTGGTTTGCTGAATGCATGACTTTCTGTGAGCTACGTACAACATCAAGTTGGTTGGGAGTTATTTCCATAACTTCATTTTCGCAACAATTGTCGTGTCTAAAGGCTTTGGGAGACGATCTAATAATGAATCAACCAGACCACTACCAGGCGTCTGTTAAACGTAAAATATTTTACAATAAAATAAAATTTATGACGTCACTAAATTAATAAGTACGTAATAACATAAAAAATATAAAAATAATGTTGATAATAAAAGAATAATAATAAATGATATTTTGAATTGATTATTGTTTATAAAATTTTAAGTGTTTAGAATGTTTTTCATTAATTGAATTAAGTTTATAAATTAATTATGAAATATGTTGTGTTTACTAGTTTTGTTATAAAAACATTTAACCCAAAACGAACAGAGAGAAATCAAATGTAAATATTATTTTATGCAAAACAAAAGAAAATATATTCAATTGAAATTTCTTTCTTTCAACCTGTTCTAGACATATTTAGTTGATTTTCTTTTTAATATTGGTTCAAGACCGGAATTCTCTCTCTCTTTTTTTTTCTTAAGAGCTTCATGGACGTACCGAAAGCATGGCAGAACCCACCGATAAAATGTTTTGATAAATTATTGTAATTTTTATTTTATTGGAAGGGCCGGGTTAATATTAACAAGATATATAGGTCGTGGGATTTTCATTTTATATATTATGGATTAGTATAGTGAAATTATTACTTTATCTTGAGTTGAAAAAATAAAAGCTTTGGTGGAGTCTTTTAAAAAACTTTAAAATAGTAAAAATATTTATTTACCTCTAAGATAAAACAAAAAATAAAATTGTTAACCTAAAGCTTTATAGTTTTTTGCTTCTTAAAATCCTTTAGAAAAGACATGTTTCTTGGGGCATTTATATATGTCCTTTCACACTAGTTTTTTTTTTTATCTTTTTGTAATTATCATGCTCATGGAGGCATTCTAATATTTATAATTTGAAAGAATTTTTTTTATTCGATAAAGTTATAGGGACATGCTCATTATATGTCAATGTGTGGATGATGTTCGTGCTCTTTAAATGACACAAATAATGTCATCCTATATCCGATGACCAAACTTGTCTTTCTATTATGTTTTAGAAGTATCATCATGTTTTTTTTTCTGATAATATGGCACATGACAGTTGATGATGGGTGTCTTGTTGTCTCTGGTCGTTACTTTTTTTTTTTTTTTTGCCTCTTTTCTAGAGAAATTTGATGTTTGTTCTCTTTTCAAATAGAGGTTGTAGCCACATTCATAGATTCTTAGTTCCTGACTCTAAATTCCATGGGTGGAATCATTAATGGGTACAATTATAGGGTACGCAAGAGTTAAGATTGACCACTTTAAGACAGATGCCATGCCTAGCTAGAAGGTGAGGAACCATACCCATTTTCTAGTTGAAGGTGGAAGCTTGCATTATTGATGAGCGTGGAGTCTGGAAGGTGAGATGCATGTATCCACTATATTCTTCTGGGTCAAATAGACATACTGTAGAGAAGGCTTACGGGAATGTTTCGGAGTATATTAATAGTTGTTTTTTAAAATATATTTTATTTAAAAATATATTAAAATAATATTTTTTTTATTTTAAAAAAATTATTTCTCTTATCAGCTCATTAAAATAATTTGAAAATACTAAAAAAAAAATATTAATTTAAAAAAAAATCATGTTTTACATAAACTCCTAGTAACTGCCTATATGTGGCTACCTATCGGGGAGGTGCATGATGGAGGGCGTAGATTCAATTTTGCTGGCATAGAGTGGGGAATGAAGAATTTTAGAATGCCTATAACTGCCCATGTGGCTACCTACGAATAGTTGTTCCCAATTTCGTCGTTATTAAAGAGGTGGCGATTTTGATTGATGGGTTAACTATACTCAATTGGTGGATCTAAATGAGTTTATAGTCTCTGTAATATATATATATATATATATATATATTTATATATATATATATATATATATATATATATATATATATTTCTGTTTATTTTTGTGTTTTAAAAATATTTTTGAAAAAATATAATTTTTTTTTATTTTTTTATTTTAAATTAATATTTTTTGGTGTTTTTAAATCATTTTAATACACTGATATCAAAATTAATTTTTAAAAAATAAAAAAAATATTATTTTAATATATTTTTAAATGAAAAGCACTTTAAAAAGTAACTACAACCACATATAAGCTCATTTAGATCAATTGGATTGCTTTTAGAAATTGTAGTTAATGACGTCCTGATTGAGAATCAAAGTAAAATATCTTGAATTGTTAAGTTTTTGAATAGATTATCGGATGAATTTAGATGAACTAATTTTTATTAAAATTGTGTTATTTTGTTTTTTAACAAGAAAAATCTCTTGATATTTATCTAATCAAGTTTGGTTGATATTATGAATAAATTCATTTGGTTATTATTTAATTTGATTAAATCGATCTAAAAATGGTCTAGATTAGGCTATGGAACATGAGTTTTTTTGGAGCAATTTATTGGATCAAATCTGGTTTAATTAATTATCAATTTAAATTCTTTATGAAATGGTTCATTTGAAGCCCAATGTTATGTTGTACAGAACTTGCTCGTATAGATTAGAAAAGTAATAAAAATATGTTTAGTTTATAATCATAAAAATATATAAGAACATAGTAATCATTAAATTATTATAAAAAAACATCTAACATGCATATTAAGCAAATATATAAACTTGAAAAAAATATAGAAAAAACAATCATAGCATGCTAACTAAACAAGTATAGAAAATATACATAAACAAAATTAGTTTAAAGTACTTACTTGTTGAAGGTTCTAAAAAATATCCAATCTAAAATTTTATTGTTGTCAAGGGATATTTTTTTTTTATCTTTAAGGTTTTATCACTCTTCATTTGGTGCAAAAGAATTTTCTTCAGTAAGTCTCTCGAGATTCCAACAACTTTTCCTTATTCAGGTGTATTCCTAAACGAGGTCCTATGAACTCAAATGAGTAATACCTAAAATTTATCTCTATAATGACCAAACCTAAGCTCTAGAATAGAAATTAAAAAAATAAAAAAAGAATAAGTTTTTAGAAAAGCCAACAACAAATAGAGAAAAGAACTCAAGAAAAAACTTTGATCCTTTTCTATCAATTCAAGACGGACTTGGAATCCAAAATATTAGTACTAATAATTTATGAATCTTTATAATTCATAATTCATGAATGTTGTTTTGTTAATTATGGTGTATGGTCATTGTTTATGAATTATTTATAATTAATGAATATTTATATTTAATTAATTACTCATGATAATATTTATTCTTATCATATAATTATTGTATTAGTTCATGTATCAAAAATAATTACTAATCAAACAAGAACTTTATTAATAACAAAAAATTTTTATTAACCAAACTCAAATCCCACGATTCAACACACAAAACTATTTTGAGCTTGTAGTTTTTGCTATTTAAGTATTTTCCAAGAACAATTTATAATTTACCCTTAATTAATTCTTTAAAAACATTCTAATATTCCATGTTGAGGTACTAAAGTTGAATCACTAAATCTAACATGGTTTTAAACATGTAATTTTACATATAATTTGATCTTGAAAAAACCCACTAATTAGTATTTTATAAACCAATCCCAACAAGTGTTAGCAAGGGAAGTACTCCACCAGGTTTCTTTCTTCCTTTTCTTGTTCTTCCAGACATGAAATCAATTCCCCAACTCAGATGGGCACCCACGAATTCCACAGGTGTGAGAGAGAGAGAGAACAAAAACGATGCATGCCTTGTAATTTAATTAAGAAAAAGACAGCAATGAGTGATGGTTATTATCAAAAAATAAAACTGAGTGGAGGGATCCACAGGCCCTGTAGCCAGCGTGCTTCTTTTCAGAGCATATTGTGGAATGGCTTCCTGCAAATCGACACGAGAGCTCCTTCAAAATAAAAAATGGTTAATATTGACAGGAGGAGATGAGTATCATGAATTAGTTAGGTAACTAAGTAAATTATCAAAGGAGGGATCTTAATTAATTTGGAGGTGTCATTAGCAGCTTAAGAGAATCATTATGACTTAAACCCATCAAAAGGCATCCCACTTAAGTGATATCATGTCATTAATTTCATAATCCTCGGAAATCTTTATCATGGTGAGAATTGGTGTAGATCGGCCACTAGAAACTACAAATTAAATTCGAGGTCGTGCTCTTGCGAATCTCCACAATTTATATGTATATAAAATCTTGATTCCAAGAGATAGTTTATCTGGCAGTGAGATATTTTAGGCCACTATAGAGCTCTCGTGGTCATTTACCAAAAAAAAAGATAAAAAAAAGAGAGTATATGATTAGTTGATTGACTCGATAGCTGCGACCTGGAAATTTTTGGTAGGGTTATTGTATTTTAAAAAACAAATAGATAAATATAACCGGTTAATTTAGTAGATTTATTTGTTATTTAATTGATCTAATAAAAATTTGATTTTTTTAAAAAAAATTATATTGATATAATATTTATTTTTAAAATATTAAAATAATAATATTTTGAATTCGGTCAATTTGCCTCACCAATAACTCGGGTTATAGGCTTGGTCAAGTTTAATAATTTTTTTATTTATTTGTTTTATTTAATTATATAATATTAATGAGAAAAATATTTTAAAAATTATACATATGAGACTAATACATAATTATTTATAAAACAATTGAGAATATTATCATAAAAAAAGTGGAGAATCTCTTAAATATTATTTTAATAAATTGATTCAAAAAAACTTTTTTTTATCGAAAAAGAATATTTAAAAAAAAGATTAGACACACCTGACACAGTAAAAAAGACCTAGGTGCTCAAGAGAGTGAAAGTCCAGGTGTATGCCTGGTTGGTTTTTTTTCTATAAATAAATAACACATCATCCATTTTTATTTTTTTTGAAAAAATAATCACCACTAACATCTTATAATTTAATTAAAATTACAGTTAAATTTTGAAAAATTATAATTTGCACGTATTAACACTTAACTTCTTCATTAAAAACAAAATCAACAAATAAATCTGATTACTTATATAAATGCTATTATTTTTCATTTAAAGATTATAGAGTTCTTATATTAAATATTATAACATTGCAATTAAATTAAAAAAAAAACTTAGCCACCACCTTCAACATTTTCTAAATCCTAACCCTAACACTAAAAAACAATTTACAAAAATTCAACCCAGTATCCAAAAAAAAGAAGGCAATTCCTCACTGAATTCCACCATCATATTCGAATATTGGCTTTGTTGACCCTTTCCTTTTTCCTATTGTTTTGCAGGCTTCAATAATCTCCATCGTTTACAAATAGCTAGAAAGCGACGTCGTTCTATGGACCTTGGTCCCTAATTCAATATTTGCCAAATCGAAATCAACCCAATATATCCTGAAATGTCTTAATTTCTCTTGTCATTGTGAATGTGTAGTTCCTTCAAATTCAATTGCGAAAATAACTTATTCTATAAAATAAAAAAATTGAATGTAGCACCATCTGTAAAACACATAATAAGACTGAATTTTGAATGTAACGACCGTAGCATATGTCCTCACTTTGATAACAATTATTTGATAGCAAAATTGAAACTATGTAATTGAAGGGAATTTTTAAAATTTGTTCTAATAAATTGTTTAGTGTGACATGCATCATATTGTTTTATGATGGGAAAGTGTGGCTAATCCGACAGTGTATTGAAAGATTGAGGAGTACGGAGAGTATTGTAGTGGTTATTTTTTGAAGTGTGTTTTATTTAAAAATATATTAAAGTAATATTTTTTTTTTATTTTTAAAAAATAATTTTAATACCAGTATATCAAAACTATCAAAAAATACAAAAATAATAATTTAAAGCAAAGAAAAAATTTCATTTTAAAAAAAAATACTTTTAAAACACAAAAACAAACAGACTTTTAGGCGTCGTTTGGAAATGCGGTCCAAATGATATTTCACAAAAAAAAAAAATTTCATTTAAAATAATTTTTTAATATGTTTTTTTGATTTTTTTGATGTGCTAGTATAAAAAATTATTTTAAAAAATAAAAAAAATTATTATTTAATTTTAATATATTTTCAATTAATTATAAAATACTTTTAATAAACAACAGTTATTCAACCGGTAAATTTCAAATACCCCCTTGAAAGTAAGTAGTATATTGAGAAGTTGACATGAAAATGAAACAAAAAGACTAAGAACTCACTGTTGTTCGATTACTTGGCATCGTATTGAGATCCAAATCTTGGTATCTTACCCATATATATACATCTTTCCAAGAAGAACAGCTCATCTCTCAAAACTCGTGTGATTGCCTTTCTCATCTCAAATTGTTTGGCAAACTGGAAGCCCCCGTTCCCAACGACCAAGCATGTTCCAGTGTCATTTGGAGACAGAGGTACGTACTGGCGTGATGTTCTCTGGAGTGATCAGTAAAACAACAAGCATGTGTAATGTAATGATGTCATTTTTGTGATGGTTCGTTGCATATAGTTCTTGCCATCGTCCTGGAGGAGTGAAACCAGGATAAGATGATCCTTGTACTCTGTTGGTGGGGGAGAACGGGAGGAGGAGGAGGAGGAGGAGGAGGGCTGTTGTGTGTTTGGTGAAGGAGAGAGAGATGAGGGGATGACAGTGGCGAGAGCTAGGGTTTGAATGAGAAAGAGAGAATGGGAATTCTTGATATAGTATATATAGGGTAGTTTTTACTTTTCATTGTTTTTGAAAATTTGTATTAATCCAAAGATATAATTGTAATTTTTTTAAAATTTGATAAGCAAGACTAAACTATAAGATATCAAATATAATAATTTTTTATTTTTTTATATAAAAAATGATACATTAATTATCTAAGGAAACAATATCAATTTATTTTTATCTAAAAACAACCTAATGTATTATAGCTAATCAAGAAACATCATTTTCATTAAACTCTCGTCTTCAAAACAAAGTTATTAACACCAATATCATTTTTTTTTGTTATTGAAATATGATTAACTAATCATGTTTTGTCTCCTCTTATTTTTAAAAGACTGGAATATAAAATAAATAAAATTTAAGACTACAACGCAAAACACTCCATATATAATAAGGATCAGAAATTAAAAAAAAAACTAAAAAATGCAATGACCAAAGTGTATCTTTTCACTATCTACGTGCATTAAGAAAAAAATACGGATAGTTTTTGGATTTTGTGTTAAATTTAGTTTTTATTATTTAATATTTTTAATAAATAAAATAATTTTTTTATATAAAATCAAGCATTAATTTAATATCAAGACTTTTTTGATATTGCAAACACAATGTAACATCCAAATCAAAATAAATTATCAACCTCGTAACTATATAATCATAACATGAAATAATAAAATTGAAAAAAAAAACTAAAACAAATAATTATTTAAAGATCACAAAAAAAAATCATAATCAAGTGCACTGTAGCAATCCAAGGTGCAGAACAGAACCTATGTCTGAGTTTATTTTGTAATGTAATATGAACGACGCACTTGACTTATCTTTCTCCTTTTCATGACAATGTGATATTTTTGTGTTTGGTTTGACATTAAAAGAATAACTAAGATTAAATTTCTCCAATAACAATTTTAATTAAAACACACCCCCCTTCTTACATTGATTTGGTGCAATAAAAAGAATTTAATAATTTTTTTGAGGACTGGCCGTAAAATAAAAAAATAAAAAATAAAATGAAATATACCTGTTAATCCCAGTTCAGGAATATAAATGTTAGCAATTATAAGGTTAAAAATCCCTACCTACCTTGTTAAATTGAATGATAAGTTTACTTTAAGTTAACAACACTTGTCTCCTTGATCTCGCATGGAATTTGACAGATGTCTCTTTATAATTAGAGTTTCTTTAAATGATATTTCAAAACAAATACACACACATATAAATTAGAGATAAATACTAAAAAAATTATAACAAAATTAATATTGTTGGTATTCTAATAAAAAGTAATCAAGTCTTTTTTTTTCTACTTTCTTTCTAGAAATGTAATAAACAAATTGTTTGTTTGTGGAAGTGAGTGATTATTTGAGAGTATGGTTGCAGTTGCTTTTCAAAGTAATTTTCGTATTGAAATGCATCAAATTATGTTTTTTTTATTAAAAAAATTATTTTTTAGATTAACATATCAAAACGATCAAAAACATAAAATTTTTTAATAATTTTTATTTTGAAAACATAAATACAACCATATTTTTAAACGACGGGTTGGAGGCAGGGGGCAATGGAATGGATCATCTTCACCACAAAATGGTTGTCAAAATCTATTTTTTCCAATAAAAAAAATGGAAAATGAGAGAAAAACAAGTGGTAATCCTCTTGGAAAGCCTAGAAAATAGAGAATGAAAGTGCTTAGTGGCAATGGACACAAGAAATGTGGGCTGCAGAGAAGAGGCAGTGAATGGATTTCAGAGCTATCTTATAACAAATGGATCGGTCAATTTTTCCAACAGTGAGATGGTTTGGAAACAACACAGTGATGGGCTTCGAGCTGAAGAGTTGAAATTGTGTTTTTCATGCTCTGGGAGTCTCCGATTCAATCACTGAATTGTTCTCTTACTCACATTTCTTTTCAAGAAATTATTCCATGCTCCTGATATAGTGTTATTTTACTCACGTAAAAATAGGTTTTCCCGTCATAACTATGCATGGATTCAGGATCCTCCTGCTTTCATAAGAACAAAACACAGTACTGTACCATCTTCAACTCCAAATCATCTTATCAATATTTGACTGTTTCAGTTCAAAAATGAAAAAAAAAAAACGACTCGCAAGGGGCAAAAGGAGTAGGTAATAGTTTTAGGAAGTTCCCAAAACATAGAAATTGAAAATGGTTGATGGTATTGGGCATGGTGGTGGACTGAAAAGAGTTGTGAAAGGATCTAGATAGGAAAGGAAGAAGATATATGTTTTTTTAGGTTATTTTTCAGGATTCTATCTTAAAAAAAGTTGTAAGAAGTTTATAATACTCAGTGATTAATTATTAACTTAACTTAAAAAAAAAAGATAAATACAACTTGGGGAGATTAATTTTATGTGCAAATACTTTTATTATTATTTATGGGTTATTTATTTTATTCTTTATTTACTGCTTTTGTGTTTGTCTCTTTATTCACAATAAATCCCATAAAGTAACTAATAAAATAATAATTATAAATTATTTTTTATAGTTTTTTATTATTTTCATAAGATAAAACCCAACATTTTTTATGTGTTTACCTTTGCTTTTTTGCATTCTAGCTATAAAATTTTAAAAATATTTAGATAGATTGCCGAGAAGGTAAGCCCATAAAAGGCTTCTGGGTTTAGCAACTTTGAAGTGTTCCCAGTACGAAAATGAAAGGACAAGTTCCATTACACCAATAAGAACAAATCTCATCCATAAATTTGTTGCTCTTGAATTCAATGATAGTCAAGAATCTGAAAGGAGTTTCATGTTGCATCGAGAATGGAATTATATTTCAAGAGGATTTTTTTTTTGGGTGAGTTTTTCTGGTTAGAAATGTGTTTATTTGTTCACATTTCACATAGAATTTTAAACTTGCCTCGCATGGTGGGCCTAAACAATAAAAATGTGCCATCAATTTATAAGTTTTTCGTACCTGCTTGGATTATGATGGAGTGACAAGGATTGTTTTGTAGATATTTTAAAAGAAATATGATGGTATTTTATTAGTT
Organism: Populus x sibirica; assembly: GCA_019202695.1. Lineage (NCBI taxonomy): Eukaryota > Viridiplantae > Streptophyta > Magnoliopsida > Malpighiales > Salicaceae > Populus > Populus x sibirica. The sequence goes on from JAGMVL010000053.1 coordinate 848,364, forward strand.
ATTTTTTAAATTTATTTGTAAAAAAATTGAAAAAAAAGGGGTCATGACTCACCTAAAATTTCTAACCGCTCTTTGTATTTTTTTTTTTAATGTGAGCTGATAAAGTAACTAATAGGCTATTATAAGTTATTTCATGAGATCTATGAAAATTTTTATATTTTAGTTGATTTTAGAAAAAAAATAAATGAATTTTTTTTTCTTTTTTTTCTCTAAAATCAATTTTAATGTTCTTTTAAATACAACAACCCATTATAAAATAATTAGCTGAGGGGTAGCTCAACTGGTCAGGTCTTGGATATGCTTTCCAATGGTCATGAGTTCGAGTCCCTTCAGAACCACTGAAGGTTTACATGGTTGTTAATTGCAGGATCCGTGAAATTAGTCGAGGTACGCGCAAACTAGTCCAGATATTCATATTAATAAAAAAAATAAAAATTAATTGAGGATATCATCAATAAATATCTCAAATTTATTAAGGAGCGGAAAATACTATAAATAACAGCTAAACACATGGATCATTCACATGTTATAAATTGAATTATATTACATATATTAATGAGTTAATCATCTATATTTAAAATATACAACCATAAATTTATTGTTTTTTTAATTCAACGATAGGATGCTCGTATTGCATTTAAGATTGCAACTGTATTTTGAGAGGTTTTTTTTTTTATTCTGGATGAGATTTTCTTATTGAGAATATATTAATGCGTTCCCGTTTCATATAGAATTTTAAGTCTAACGTCACAAAGTATGGGCCTAGGTATTAAAAATGTAATATCAGTTTATAATATCTTTATATATAATAAATTATCAAGCTCGTAACCGTGTAAACTGTAAATTTATGAAATAATAAAATTGAAAAAAAATATTTAATAAGTAAAACAAATAATTACTTAAGAACAAAAAAAAGAATTTATAATTAAATGCATTATAAGAACAAAAAAAGAAGAAGTTATATTTAAAGAGGTTTTTTTTTTTGGGGTGAGTTTTTCTTGTTAGAAATGTGTTAATTTGTTCACATTTCACATAGAATTTTAAACTTGGCCTCACATGGTGTGGGCCTAAATAATAAAAATGTGCTATCAATTTATAATTAAGATTTTCATACTGACCATCTAAACATATTAGTTTTAAGATTATGATGGAGTGATAACGCTTGTAGTGTAGATATTTTAGGAGAAATTTGATACTGGTTATTCATTAATTAATAACATTTTATTAATTATTTTTTTAAATCTATTTTTATTTTAAAAAATAGATACAAGAAGAAATAGAAAATAAAACCCATAACCCACCTAGAATATATCACCCCTCTTTGCATCTTTTTTCCTCATTTAAGATGAGCCGATGGAGAAACTAATAAGATGTCATAAGTTATTTTTTGAATATTATAAGATTTTTCTTATTTTAGTTGATTTTAGAAAATAATAAATGAATTTTATTTTTATTTTTTTCTAAAATTAATTTTAATGTTCTTTTAAATACAACAACCCATTATAAAATAATTAGTTGAGGATATCATCAATAAATATCTCAAATTTATTAAGGAATAGAAAATACTATAAATAACAATAACAGCTAGACACTTGGAATCACATGTTATAAATTGAATTATATTACATATATTAATGAGTTAATCATCTATATTAAAAATATACAAGCATTTTAAAGAGCATACTTTTGTTGCAAAATTATATAATTTTTACGAGAGTCTACCATAGCTTCTTCTTCTTTCTTTCATAGCAACAATAATAACAAATTTCATCCATAAATTTATTGTTTTTTTATTTATTAATGTAGATGTCCGGATTAACTTGTGCGCACCTCGACTAATCCTACGAACCCGGAAGTTAATGACCATATAAGCCTCCAGTAACCATCATATTAGCAATCATATGACTCAAACCTGAGACCACGGAGGAACAAACCATTTAGTCCCAAGCTTTTAGTACTGGATCATCTACTATATGGTTAATTTATTGTTTTTTTTTAATTCAATGATAGGAGTCTCTTATTGCATTTAAGATTGCAATTGTGTTTTGAAAGTTTTTTTTTTTTTTTTTTTCTGGATGAGATTTTCTTATTGAGAATATACTAATGTGTTCACATTTCACATAGAATTTTAAGTCTAACGTCACATAGTATGGGCCTAGGCATTAAACATGCAATATCAGTTTATAATATCTTCATGTATAATAATTAACTAAGCATATTAACAAATATACTAAACCGTGTGGGGGAATCACTGTTCCCCCACACACATTTCACCGTGGATTACAACGGTAATCCACAGTGATTCTTCTCCCCGTTTTTTGGTTTTTTTTTTTTTCGTTTTTTTTTCAAATTTTTTTTTTCAGCTTTCTTATTTTTTCTCTCTTTTTTTTTCATTTATTTTTTTTAAAATTATTTTTGTTGATTTTGCCTTTTAAATATTAACCTGGTTAAAATTTTTGCTTTGTAATTTTTTTCTTTAAAATACTATGGATTACTGTGATGTTTTTCCACTTAGTTTTTCTATTTTATTTCTTTATTTTTCAAAATTATATTTGTCGATTGTTTTTTTAATATTGAGCTGATTGAGAATTTGGTTTTGTAATTTTTTTCTTTAAAACATTGTTGATTGCTACAGTGTTTCTCCGCATGATTTTTTTTCCCCAAAATTATCTTTTTTTTATTTTATTTTTTAATATTAAGCTGGTGAAAAATTAAAGTTACAATATGTGAGGAAAGCACTGTAACTTTTTTTAAAAATTACAGTTCATTTCTACAGTGTTTTTTTCCACATGGTATTTTTTATAATTTTTTTCAAATTATCCTTTTCAATTTTATTTTTTTAATATTAAGTTGTTTGTGAATTACAATTACAAGTCATTACAAATGAGGCTAAATCATGTGGGGAAGCACTTGTAGCTTTCATCACAAAACACCGTGAATTGCTACGGTGTTTCCAACATGATTTTTTTTCCTTTTTTTGGTGTTTGTTTTGTTTTTTTTTCTTAAATTGTCCATGTCAATTTTTTTTTTAATATTGAGCTGATTAAGAATTTAGTTTTATAATTTTTTTATTTAAAACACTGTGAATTGTTGCAGTGTTTTTCCATGTGATTTTTTTATGATTTTTTTCAAAATTATCTTTGTCGATTTTTTTTTAATATTGAGTTGGTTAAGAATTATAATTACAATAAAACTAAATCATATGAGGAAAGAGTTGTAGTTTTTCTCATAAAACACTGTGGATTGCTACAATATTTCTCTAAATGGTTTTTTATTTTATTTTATTGGGAAAAGCGTTATAGTTTTCCTCAAAAAACATTGTCAATTGCTACAATGTTTTTTTTCATGGGTTTTTTTCCTTCCAAAATTATCTTTGTTGGTTTTTTTTTAATATTAAGTTGGTAGAGAATTTAGCTTTGTATTTTTTTTTTCTTTTTATTAACTGAAAAGCTAAATCATGTGGCGAAAACATTGTATCTTTCCTCATAAAACACCGTAAATTACTACAAATCATTTTGTTCAGTCTCTAAGTTTTGGATCACCAACACAACTTTTTTTTTTCGTCATGAAATATTTGCTCTATCATGCCTTTAATTTCTATTACTTATCTAGCGCTGGTTCATAATTATAACACTATCAAATATATTTGTTCTATAAGCCCGCGGCAGTGCGCGGGCATATCATCTCGTTAGTTTATAAATTATGATGGAGTGACGACTAATAGCTACTGTACTAGTGGCTCATGGCATGCCGTAGGGCGTAGATTATACCAATTTAAATTTTTATTTAAGCACGAAGAAAAATATTTAGATAATGATAATGTTTTTAAAGAAGCAAAAAAAATTTGAGAATTGCGTTAAACCTCAATTAATTTAATAATATAATAAAAAATCTAACAATAATAATAATAAATAAATAAAATATTAGGCCAGGTTAAGCTGGGTTAACACACGAAACCTATTACACGGCACATGAAATTGAGATAACCCATAAAAAGATTGAATAAAACAAGATTAATTGTAAAAAAAGAGATTAAAAAAGATTTAAGTTAACCCGGTCAAATCTTTTACACTCATGACTTGAAAGGTTAACAAAATTTCGATTAATAAAATGTTGCATGATAAAATTAAAAAAGAAAAGTAAAAAAAATTAAAAACAAAATAAATAACAATCAAAAGAATAAGTATCAAATCTGATATAAAATAAAATAAACTAAAATATTAAGGGATGAAATTGAAAAAAAAATCAACTAAGAAAATAATATAAAATATTGAGGGATGCAATTGAAAATGTAATTTAATTAAGAGAATGATTAAAAAATTACAATAAAAAAATAAATATTAAATCTGAAAGATAAAAAAACCAAAGAAAAGTGAAATTGAAACTGAGAAGAAAAGAAAAAATAAGGAATGAAAAAAAAAAACAGCCATGATAAAACTGAGTCGTTTTACTTTCTTTTAATGATAGATATTTTAGTTGATTTTAGATAAAAAGAATAACCATATTTCTTTTTTTTTTTTTTTCTAAAATACTATGAGTAACCACTAATAAAAACATGAAATCACGTATTATAAATTGAATTATATTTCATACATGAATGAGTTATTAATGTATATTTATACTTTACAATCATTCTAAAAATCTAAAAAGTATATCTGTGATATAAAATAACTAGAGTCTACCATAGCCTCATCTTCTTCTTTTTTTCTTTTTATTTTTTTAGTATATTTTGAAATGATGTTTTTGCAAAAAAAATAATATTTTTTTAATTATAAATACATTAAAATAATATTTTTTTAAGATTTTATTTTATTTTTGACATTAGCATATCAAAACTATTTAAAAATAACTAAAAAAACATATAAAAAATATCAAAATAATATTTTAAAAAATTAATAAAATACATTTTAAAAAACAGTACGAATCAGAAAAACAAACACAAAAATTCTTGTTTTATAATTTTCTAGCAATTAAAAAGTCACGGGTTACTTCTCTAGAGCATGTATAATTGATAGATATACTTTGTCCTCCTTTTATATTCTTATATTTCTTATTTATTTTTATATAAAAAAAGATTCTTGTTTTTGTTTGAATACCATGCTTAAAATCAAATCTAATTTTTCACGTAGGAACATGCAATATTAACATACTAAATTGAATATTAACTTTTGTGCTTATTATTTATTTCTTTCATTTTTTTCTAACACATTAAAAATTTATTTATTTCATTTAATGAAGAGCTGTTATCACAAATAAAAATAAAGATTTTTATATTTGGAAATACGGTATAAACCGTGTTCTTAAAAATTTTAGATTTGTTTTGTTTAAAATAATTTTTTTTATGTTTTCAGATCGTTTTGATATACTGATTTAAAAGATAATTTTTTAAAATTTAAAAAATTTAATTTTAATATATTTCTAAAAAAAACATTTTGAAACTTCATTACTGTTACAATCCCAAACTGGCCAAATATATCAGAATTTCTGGTACAAAATAGCTGAAAATATATGCCCTGGCAGGGCAACTCGTGGCATGAGAAAAACAGAGAGGGGACAGGATGGTGGCATTGACACGATGACTGATACAATTTTTGATTCTCTCAGTTCAAAAATGGAAAAAGAGAAGATCAAAAAGGAAAAACAAAAAAAGAAATTCAGCAATCTTGTCTGGAAATGCCCATAAACATGGAATGACAGAATGGTTAGTGGTATTTCGCAAGTGATTGCTGGCAAGTGTTTAAACCCAATACAGTATAATTACTCGGGTTAATTCAAATTAATTATTATTTTTATTTTATAAAAATAATAATATTATTTTTTTAAAAAAAATTAATAATTTCAACCATATTTTAACAAGGTTTTTTTTTTTTCCAGATTAACCGAGTTGCATATCAACCAAACAAGTCATCATGTTATATTTTTAAAACAGTGAATCATCTAGGTGGTGGTCTAGTGGTAAGAACTTGGGACTAAGGGGTTTGCTCCCTCTGTGGCCTCAGGTTCGAGCCTTGTGGTTGCTCATATGATGCCCACTAAAGGCTTACATGATCGTTAACTTTAGGGCCCGTAAGATTAGTCGAGGTATGCACAAACTGACCCAGATACCCACGTTAATCTTAAAAAAAAAAAACAGTGATTGTGGGCTACTAAGAAAAGATAGTGTATTGAATTTAATTTTTTTTTAATTCCTAATAATAGTAAACATTATATGTGAGGAATATTAGATTCAACACAGTCCACACTTGTATGAGTGGGAAGATTCGGTCAAAAGTATTCAAAGGAGGGAAGAATTGGATGAGTCAATTTGGTCATTATCCTATAAATGTCTAACAAATCTTAAGGGATTTTTTTAGTAGTTAGAGAGATATGATTTTTTGAATTCAAAATTTAATCCAACATAAGGATAATTTATTGATTTTTAAAAAATAAATCAGGTTTTTTCAAATAACCCCAAGCTCTTTTAGTTGATTTTTGGAAAAAAAGCGAAAAGTACTCTTCTTCTTCCTCCTTTTTCCCCCTCTAAAATCAATTTTAATATTTTTTTAAATACAATAAGCCATCACATAAATATATCTTCAATTAATATCTCAAATACAATAATGAAAAATAATTACATATTATAAATTGAATTAGATCACATTCTCCTATGAGCTACTCATTTATATTTCAAAGTTCAAAATATCATCTTCTTTATAAATATCTCATGTATAACAATTAAAATCCCTACAAATAACTACTCATAAACATGTGGGATTAAATCATATTAACATAGGAACAACTCATTTATACAAATATCTACGGGTGATTATTTTCGGTTTGGTTTGATTTTTATAAAAAAAAGTAACTAAACCGAATTTTTTTTTAAAAACAAACCGAAACCAACCAGTTTCGATTCGGTTTTTTTGGACAAAAACCGGTTCAAACTGATTTGGCTCGATTTTTTTCCGGTTTGGGTTCTGTTCGGTTTTTTTGGTTTCAGGCTTATAAAACCAAAACCAAACCGAACCGGTCGGTTTTTTCAAAATTTTAATCGGTTTAATCGGTTTTTTTTCACGGTTCGGTTTTCTCGGTTATTTTTTTTTCTGGTTTTCTCGGTTTAATTGGTTTTTTGATTTTTTTACTCACCCTGCAAATATCATTAATAAAAGCTTGAAATTATAACAAATAACTACATAGATTAAGAATATCATTAATCAATATCTTATTCATAATTATAAATATTCATTTATAAAAGCTTGAAATTATACATTTCATAAATTAAATTAAGTCTCAACGTTTATATACAAACTTTACCGTATAAATTATAAATCATATATATTTTTTTAATTGAGTTTCAGCTTCATTTGTTTTTGCAGTTCAGTAATATACTCTATATTTTATTCCAATTCTATATTTTATTCCAATGACATATTTAAAAGTGCAACAAACACCTTACAATTTTATATAAGTTCTACTGAAAATTTTATCTTAAAATCTTAATTAAAAATAAATTATAATATATAGTTTATCTTAAATTTATTTTTCAAACCGTAACTATAACCATGAAAACTAATACAATATTAAAATAACACTTAATAGGTATTAACGTAACCCTACTGGCTACTACACTACCACGCATGTTTTTTGTTTTGTTTAAAAACCTATCTGCAAGAGGAGTCAACTCTAGCCAGCAACCAACGTAGTGGCAACAAAAACGCAAGCACAGTATTTCCTTTGGTTTCAATTTATAATCAACAGAAAATAAATTATTCTTCCTTCACTCTACTCTTCTCCTTCTACTATAAACCCTAAATCAAGATTCTTCTCTTTCTTTTACTCGCTAAAACCCAACTCTCTCTCTCTCTCTCTCTACATTCCCATTGCAGCACCCGTACAATCGCAGAATACTGTGATTTTTGTTTTTTGCTTAAATTTGCATGATTAAGTGAGTTTTTTTTCCCTTCAAACTATACTTCCTTTTATACTTCAGATTCTTGCTCTTTTTTACTGGGTGAAGTGTTTATTTATTTTTATTAATTTTGTGATTTTAGCTGTATTTTGTTTGATTTTATTGTTTTAATTTTAGGTCTGGTGAGGAAAAGAGGATTTGTTTTTTTGTTTTTTGATTTTTTCCAGCCGTGCTTGTTTGATAAGTCAAACTGTTGCATTTTGTAGTGCTTGTTAGTGTTTTTAATTCACTGCATTTCAATTGAGAGCCAAGCAGAGTATAAATGAACGCCTGCCCATGCGAATGAATTTGAATTTTATACGTGCTTGTGTTGTTCTTTACGGTGCTTAAGAGATTTAGATGGATACGCTGGAGTTAATGCATTTTTTATTCTAATTTGGTGACATTGTTGTAAAATATGAGTTGTATGGTTTTTTTTTTCCCCCAACAATCTTTCGTTTTTTATGTCTTATTTTGTGGTCACATTAAAGTCAATAGTGCGTATGTGCTGATAGCAGGATACCCGTTGCGTGATGGAGGATTTTAGGCTCAAACCCGAGAAATGACAGTGCTAAGAAAAGGGCTCTAGAATGTAGAATTCATCTTGCATTGTTTGTTTTACACTTGAGTTGGGACTAGTATTATTCTGAATATCTATTAGTAAGTGAATGGATGTTGTCTTGAATCTGTCAAGATTAGATCTTTCTGCCAAGTTTGGTAAAGAATTTGCTGATTTTGGGCTAGTGATTTATATCTTGGTGCTTTAATTACCTGCCAAAATCAAACAGTGGACATGTATGTTAGCTTTGGCTTCCTTTTAACTTTCTAGCCGCTGGTTTATTGCCATCTGAAGATTATTTGTTGGGTGTAGATATGTGTATACATGCGTACTATATGTTGGCATTTTCCGGCCTGTATGATTTGCCTCTTCAGGTTTATGTGCGGGTTCTTAGCTTGTTATTGATCCCTCTGTCCTATGCATGTGTTTGTATGCTTTATCCTGATATTCTTCCTGGTAGAAATGGATGGCAAGTGTTCTGGAATTTTAATTCCTTACTGATTATAAGGATGATATTTATTGGTGGTGATCTGTTCAATAAAATAGAGTTAATTTACTTCCCCTCTTTTCCTAATATTTTGAGACATGCTTATAGATAATTTTTCTCTTGTAATTCATACAGGTTGGGATTGCAAAGGGTCAGTATTGCATGGGTGGTCTAGAGGGCTGGGTTCAGCCCAGTGGCTTTTCCCCTAATGGTCTCTTGCCCAATGAAGTTGCCTCTGTAACTCAAGCACTTGAGACAGAGAGATGGTCAACTGCTGAAGAGAGAACTGCAGAGCTAATTGCTTGTATTCAGCCCAATCAACCATCCGAGGAGCGCCGAAATGCTGTTTTATGCTATGTTCAGCGCCTTATAATGAACTGCTTCCCCTGTCAGGTTTGGATAATTTTTCCCATTCATTTATCTTTTTAGTTACATGCTAATTTTCTTGAATGCTGTTAAGTGTTGGGTTTTAGCCTGGATTTGTGTTTTTAGGATGGAGGTTGTCATAGTTTTAGCCAAACACTATAACTTTCTGCCATTTTGTAATAACTGAGTGATGCATGTCTTCACTTTGTACACAACTATAAACTACCAGGCGAGAGTCATGCTACTTTCTTTGATGTTTTATAGATGCAAAACTTGTCCCAGAGCAAGGATAAGCGGATAAACTTCTGTGCATATATTTTTTTTTAATATACACTTAAATAATAGCAAGGTAATAATTTTTTTTAGAATGTTTAATTAGAAATAAAATGATGATATTTGCATTCATTTTATCATTTTATCGTCTCTCTCACATTTAGAATTAGAGGTTTCCTGGAAAGAAATAAGTGATTGGACGTGGTATGGGGAAATATATTTGTGATGAACAAGTTATCTTTTTTTCCCAGTTATGAAGGATTCCTCTGTCTTCTATTGTAGGGTTTTCACTTTCTTTTGAAAATTGGGGAAACTAAGTGTTCAATATGTAGATGGCCAAAGTGAAACTTTAAAATAAACACCAACATCTTTCAAAATAAATTCAGAAGATAGATGAGCAAAAGATATATCTCCATTACTACTGGACCACTTACAACTCTATTTTGAAATTTCCACATGTGGGCACTGGCAAATATTTGTCAAGTTTGCTTATTGATGTCAGACACTGAGAGGACAATTTGTCAAGCTTCCTAGTTCTGATGACTCAAATTGAAAAAGTTTTCCTGCTTCACTTCATCATACCTTTATATTTTTTTATAATCACAGGTGTTCACCTTTGGGTCTGTGCCCCTCAAGACCTATCTACCTGATGGAGATATCGATTTAACAGTGTTTACTGAGAACCAGAATTTGAAGGAAACATGGGCCAATGAGGTACGGGATATCTTAGAGCACGAGGAGAAGAATGAGAACGCTGAATTCCATGTGAAAGAGGTTCAGTATATCCAGGCAGAGGTATGCCCTTTGAGTATATCGTTGATGCTTCTTTCCTAATAGAGATAAACCCCTCTATTTTATTTGATTTGCATTTTCTGCAAGTATGGTTAACCGAAAGCAACAGTCCAAAAGCTTCAGGCAGGGCATTTTTATTGTTCCAACTTCACTACCATAGTATTACCACAAGAATGGCTTGGGCTGAAATAATCATGGTGTGAATTTGAAACTGGTTAATTGCTGCTTTAGAGGGCTCAGGATACCTAGACATTTTGGTTGTTCTGCTGAATGCCATACTTTCTTCCCTGCCATAGGGAAATCAAGAAATGAAGTTTCAGTGGTGATTGAAAATAGCAATGACCATGTAGCGAAGGAAAAGAAAGGGAGAAAAAGATAAAAAAATTTGTAGTGCTCATTTTGTTATCTCTCCTCTTTGTTGTTGAGCAGTTTCTACTCTTGGTTTATTCATGTATCATTGCATTCTGGCCTATTCAACTGTTTATGTGGGTATTATGTGTCGCGTGCTTCATTTATTTTGATATAAATCAATTAAATCTGATGTTTCTTTTGCTTGTATCCTATTCATATATAACTTACTCTTTGGTTGTTCTGTTCAAATACTGCTGATATAGTCTTTCCTTCCACTATTCAACTACAAATTAGCACCTTCCAAATATTCTTGATTGTAGATTCCATCATCTTGCAGGTGAAGATCATAAAGTGTCTTGTGGAAAATATTGTAGTAGACATATCCTTTGACCAGCTTGGTGGTTTGTGTACCCTTTGCTTCCTTGAGGAGGTGAAATATTTTACTCCGGGACAGAGGTTCCAAATTTATTTTTGTGATTTTTTGAGTGCTCCTCTCGCTTTCTCTCAGCTTTTGCTAATGTCAGCTCTCACTTTTAAGGTTGATCAATTGATAGACCAAAACCATCTATTCAAGCGCAGCATTATATTGATTAAAGCTTGGTGTTACTATGAGAGCCGCATCTTGGGTGCTCACCATGGCCTTATTTCAACTTACGCTCTGGAGACATTGGTTTTGTACATATTCCACGTGTTCAATAATAAATTTGCTGGGCCACTTGAGGTGACATTGTTGTTTCTCTTAAATTTTAGTTTTCCAAAGCCTTCGCTGTTTTTACCTGAAAATCTTGTTATTGTATCTGCAGGTGCTCTACCGCTTTCTGGAATTTTTCAGTAAATTTGACTGGGAGAACTATTGCATTAGCCTCTGGGGCCCAGTTCCGATTAGTTCACTTCCTGATATGACTGGTACATATGGATCTTCTGAATGATATCTTCAGAATTCATTTTTTTAGTGATGTTTCTGCTAGTTGTTTGGCAATAGCTGGTTCTGAATTCACTTTCTGAAATGTTACAGCGCTCTCTCCACGGAAGGATGGTGGCCAGATACTTCTCAGCAAATTGTTTCTAGATGTCTGCAGCTCTGTGTATGCTGTCTTTCCTAGCCGGCAGGAAAATCAGGAGCAATCCTTTGTTTCCAAATATTTTAATGTCATCGATCCTTTGCGTGCAAATAACAATCTTGGCCGTAGTGTCAATAAGGGTATTGCTCTGAACTAATGTTAGAATAACATTCTAATTCATGTTGAGTTAGCGAGTTGTTTGCTCATATGCATGCGTGAATGAATGTCTGTCCATATTCCATATCCCTGCAGACACTCTCAAACACACACTATGGCTTTGATATCATGAAGTTAACATAGAGTTTTGCCCAAGATGGAATGGAGAAAAATGACCCATGGCCCCATATAGCCATCTCAATTAGTTGTGGAACTGAGGCCTAGTTGAGTTTATTTGAATAAAAGCACGCCTACTGTTTGTCAGCTGGAGTAGTTTCTTAATTGTCTTTAAGATCTGTTTTGTTTGGGTCTCTCCCTATTTTTCATGGATTGAGGTAGTTTCAGTGTTTGCCACATGCTTCTCTTGTTAAACACAATCTTGGAAATATCAGATAGGAATCTCACCTTTTATTTATGCTCATGTTTTCACTTAAAGTGTTGTCTAACTGCTTTTTCCAAATATTTTTGCTAGGTAACTTCTTTAGGATTCGCAGTGCTTTTGCTTTTGGAGCTCAACGTCTGGCCAGATTGCTTGACTGTCCAAAAGAGAATCTGCTTGCTGAATTCAACCAGTTTTTCTTGAACACATGGGACAGGCATGGAAAAGGTCATCGCCCTGATGCTCCAAGTTCCAATCACGTTGTTCAGCGACCAATCAGGTCTAATGTAATTGATGGGTCTGAGACCATCATAAATTATTCAAGCAGCAAAAAGACAAAAGAGGATCCTTCTGGCCATGAATCTAAGGTCGGGGTGACTCATGCTGCTCATGCATCTGACAGTGTTTCCTCCCAGCATGATAACCACAGTTTAAAACGAACATCCAGGCCTGGTAATATATCAGCTATTTCTGGCACTCGAGGCCAGAGCATGCAAGCCAACTTGACTAACTCCATGGCCTCTCATCAGAATAATAAAAAATTAATATATAATAGTTTGAATGAGAATGCACATAATGAAAAGATGACAAGTTCCGGAACATATTACTTGGGGAATGAAGTGAATGCTAGGTATCAATTTGCAAGGACTCAATCAAGTCCGGAACTAACGGATACATCCAGTGAAGTCTTATCTCGAGGGAGGCATAACAGGGCATCAGAGACAGTAAATGGGCAGACTGCTCCTGCAAGGTCACACAATAGCAGGAGAAGAAATTTGGTCCCTGAGGTTTTGGAGAACCATGGTGCAAGATTTTCAACTGAAGACTCACTATCTTCAAGGCATAGCCTATCCCATCAGAGCATTGATGCTGCTGTTGATTCTACTAGTGCTTCAAATAGCTATTTTGGTGATTCTGGCGAAGGAACCATGGAAGACCACCTTTCTCTCTCAGAGACAATGCAATTGCATCAGGAAGAGCAAGACCGTGTTAGCATGGCATCTTTCAGTGGTTATAGTGTCAGTGAACAGGGTCAGATGCCCATGAATTTAGCTTCTGGTCAACCACCTTTTGCTTTACCACCTTCTGTATTAGCTTCCCTTGGATATGCTCAAAAACATATGACTGGTACAGCTCCCATAAATGCTCCTTCATTTGAGTCCCCTTGGGTGTCGAACATGCACTATCCTCAAGGTTTTATTCCAAATCCAGTATCCCAATATTTTCCAAGCATGGGAATGACCTCAGATCAAGAAGTAACAATTGAAATGATTGATGCTAAATTGGCATCTACAGAGTTGAGTCAAGAAGAGAGTGATCATGGTTGGTCTAAGCCAGATGCAGATTCTGTAAGACATCAACAGAAGAACAGAAGCTCCCAATCTCGACTGCAGGAGCATAGGCAACCTTTTGCTTCTGTTGAGTCTAACCATGTCCATTCATCTCGTGTAAGCAGGTCCGGCAGTTTCTCTCCAAGGGATCGCGGGTTAATTACAGAAGACAGAGGTCTGATTAGGGAAAATTACGGTGACGATGCTCAATATCAAATGCCTAAAGAGTCTGATGCTTATTCCTCAGCTGATTTAAGATTTGTACCTTCTTCAGAAGCATCGTCCTCAGGAAGCAAATCTGAAGATAATGGTGATGGATTGCTTTTGAGGACTTATAAGTCAACAAAGGATCGGCGGGGAAAGAAGTCTGTTCCTTCTACAGATTCTTCTATTGCATATGGGATGGATAAGAATGAAAGGCAACGTGAAGACAAATCAGTTGATCACATATCTCTTCAGCCAGATGATGACAACAGAGAGTGGATTTCACTTTCAACCATAGGCACTGAACTGTCAGAAAGCATGGTTTCTGGTGTTGGTGCTTCACATGTTTGGAATCATCAAATACAAAGTTATGATCCGGCATCAGTGAACAGATCAAATTCAATGCTTTCAGTTGCTCCAATGTTTGTGGGTCCCAATTCTCATCAGAGACCTAATGATAACCATGGAGCACTACCCTTTGCATTTTATCCCACAGGACCACCGGTGCCTTTTCTAGCCATGGTTCCAGTATACAATGTTCCAACCGAAGCAGCAACATCTAGTGTATCCACCAGAAAACTCGATATGGATGAAGAATTTGATAGCTCACAAAACAATCAGTCGAACCAAAGTTTGGATTCATCTGAGAATGTTGATTGGTCAGAGATTTTAAATACTTATACATCTGTGAATAATGCTTCTTCCTCGGTGCATTCTGAACAGGGCAGATCTGAAATTTTGAATAGTGATTTTGCCAGCCACTGGCAGAATCTACAATATGGGCGGTTTTGCCAGAATGCTCGAAATAATGATTCCTTGCCTCATCCATCTCCTGTTGTAGCACCGCCGATGTACTTGCAGGGACATTTTCCATGGGATGGTCCTGGAAGACCTCCTGCAGACATGAATCTCTTAACTCAACATATGAATGGTCCTCATCTTATTCCCATCGCTCCTGTCCATCCAGGATCTATCAGGCAGCCTGGCTTTTATCAACATTATGCTGATAATATTCCTAGATACCGTGCTGGAACTGGAACTTACCTGCCCAATCCGGTAATGGACTTTTCTTATACCAATTAATTCTGTTGGTAAAGAACCATGCCTGATATCTTCCATCTATCTATGTAATTTGAGGACCAGGACATCAGCAATAATTATTTCCATGATTATTGTTCCATGATACCTATTGAAAGTTAGATTTCATTGTTTGTAAAATTAGCAAGTTTGGTCAGTTGCCTTTTCTGCATTTTACAGCAAGTTTCAGTTGCCAAAAATGTTTTTCTTACATGGCTTACAATGGATGCCATTCGAGGGAGGCATAAGGAATTTTTTTTAATTTTTTTTTGAAATAGATAACGTTCATGTGGGTGCTTAGGCTTGCTAACCAAGTAGGCTACATTCCAAGCATAAAAAAAACTGAGGGCTGGATCTTATCTTGACACGTACCATGATGTTTGTTATCTCAGAATGCAGTAGTTTTAAATGCCTTGAGTCAAGGGGTTGAAAAAACCAAATTTTGTTGGTGTTCCACGAGTCAAGTTTTATGTGGGTATTCCATGAGTCAAGTTTTTCGTTAATTCTTTCTCATTAATTCATGAAATGTTACAATCATTGAGGACATAGTTCAGAAACTAGAAAAGATGAAAGGAAGGTTGTGTACAGTGAAACTACCTGTAGAAACCACTCTAAGGTGTAGAGAACGTGGCCAACTTTTTGCTTATAGAAACTCTTCTAGTTATTTATTGCTGTTGAATGATGTTTTTAGCATGCCTGCATAACCATGGTTGGATTGATTTTGTTCTGGCAATGAATATTATTTTGCCTCATCCAAAATGCTGCCTGTTTTTTTAGATTTAATTAATACCTCATTCTTTAAACTAAGAATCGTCTCTGTTTAGGAGGGTGTCCTTATGAGCTGATGCAAGAGGCAGGAATATAGGTCTTGGGTCGAAATGTAATTATGTGTTATAATGCTGTGGTAATCTCTATCTTACAAAACATATTAACTCTTAAGGTTCCGTGAAGAAAGCTTTCTTGAATTTTTGGCTAAGGGTGATTAGTGTTTTTTTTTTGTCTATGAATTCAGTTAATACTTAGTTCATTTAGATAGAAAAATGTCAAACTCCTGTAGACTATCCAAGGTCATCTTCATCATACATACATTGCTAGCTGTGCTGAGTGATGCAAAATAAATGTCAGATATGCTCCGTAAGAAGTATGAGAATGGAAAAGTAGTTGTAAATAACTCTGAAGATGTGGCTCAATGCAGCTGTAATATTTTCTAATCATGAGACATGCTTTGAGCCATATTATGCTCCCTTTGAACCACTATGATCTCTTGTAATTTGTGATTTGATGCTGCTTTTATTTGAATTTGTGGCTCTCTCTTGACATTTTGGCTTGATCATGATCAACCTATTTGTTTTTCATGTCCTATTGACTTTGATCTCTGTTTTTTTTTTTTTGGTGGAGTTTTGTCTTGTCTGTTTGGCAAGGATAGTAATTTATTATAAATTTTTCTTCTCTTCAGAAAATATCTTACAGGGATCGACAATTTTCCAATTCCAGAAACCATAGGGGAAATAACAACTATGACAGGAAGGACCACCATGATGACAGGGAAGGAAACTGGAATAACAACTCAAGACCACGATTTGGTGGTCGCAGCCAAAACCAGAATCAAGTTGAGAAGCCATCCTTTAGGATGGATAGGAGTACACCAAATAATCGTCGTTCTGATAGGTCATGGAACTCAAAGCAAGATCCTCTTCCACCACACCATCCCCGAAATGGTTCATTTAGTTTCTCAAACTCCACAAACCGAGGTTCTACCAATGCAGCATATGGCATGTATCCGCCAATACCAGTTGTGAATCATAGTGAAGTTTCTGCATCAGTAGTTATGCTTTATCCATATGACCGAAACATGGGCTACAGTTCTGCTGGTGAGCATGTAGAATTTGGGTCCCTTGGGCCAGCTCATTTAACCGGTGACAAGGCATCACCTCATCTTGGTGAAGAGTCATCAAGAGGCATTAATGAGCAACAAGATTTTCAAAGAGTTTCTGATCTTTCTTCTCCAGATCAGCCAGCATCACCCCGGGTTCACAGGTATTCTCTGTCTCATCAAAGACAACACATTCAATAGGCATGCTATAAAGTTTAAGAGATCTCTAGGAAGAGCTTTCAAGTTGTTTTACAAAGTTGTGTCATTAAAAGTGGACTGCCCTTACTAAGGCCATGCATGCTAATTATTTCAAGTAGCCTGGCTAGAAATGTGCTCGATAGGATTCTGTTCATGATTACCTGGTTGACACAAGGACAATCCTATTTTTGAAGCTTATACAATTTTGGCAGGCAATTTTTAGTAACTATTCAACTGGATAGCATTCTTGCCAAGCTACTTATTAATCGCCATTTTCATTTTTACCTTGAATTTGTTGATTTACACTTGTTAGCTGTCATTCCATATTTCATCAGAGCAGTTTTTGATATGTTTAATGTACTTATCAGGAGGGTTTAATTAAGTGGCTAGATCAGCACGTCAGAGAATGATTCAGTCACAGAAAGCTGATTTTCCTCTTGCATAACCAAACCGGCCGATGATGTGGATGGGAGGAAGAGGGGCTACACAGGCAAGCCTCACTTCGCCCTCCCCCTCAGCTTGGCCCTCTTAGGGGAAGGTTGATCTTTTGCTCATTGGTTTACACCGTCTTATACCAGCATGCTCGTTGCACATGCTTTACAAAGGATAGATACCGACTATACCCATTCTCATGAAGACCTGAAAGACGTGATGAAGAAATACGAGGAAGGGAGTGCACAGAGTGGTAGATGGGCGATTGAAACGATGGAAAGTCAAGAATTTTATTATTTTGAGTGTCCCCCAAATGGTTCGAGTCACCTCATTGCCTCGGGGTCGTAGATCAGTAAGCACAGGTTGGACTTTAGTTTCTTCAATATAATCAATGGGTCATTATTATCCATTAGGTTGACGTGAACTTGTTTCAAATGTTATAGCATAAAAACAGTCAGAAAGTTCTATCCTTTTAGTGGCAATTTTTTTACAAGGGTTCAAACCAACTATTGGAAGCAATTGATGGCTAATCACCATATTTGGCCAAGTTCAGTTGTATGAAATTCAGGTTCTAATTTTGAAACAGTAAATTTTTTCTCATTTCTTTAGTCCTCTCAAATCCCGATCTCTCTTTTTTTTAACATGGTCCGTCCAATCTTGTTTAGTTTCTTTTGCTATTACTAGTTTTATAATTCTTAAGTTAGTTTCTAATATAATATTGTAGACATGATTTTAAGTTAATTTTCAACCTAAGAGAAGGAAGAAACGTCAACATGTTTTTTTTTAATTGAAGAATAGAAAGATGTTTATTTTTAATAAACCAAAACAAAACATAATATATACTAAATCATTGGTGTGTAACATGACGAGGGCTAGATTATTTTTTTTTAACATAAAAAATGTTTAGTTATTATTAAATTTTTTTTAGTAAAAAAAATTTAAATTGAGGGGGATTGATCGGGTATGACTTGGTTGACTTGATAGTTAAAAGGCTACTTGGACGATAAAAACATAGTTTAATTGAAAAAAAATTATTCAAGAAGATATATAAAGCAAATCAAAACAAATTATAAAGTCTCAATAAACTCAATATTAAAGGATGAAATTAAAAAAAATCAATTAAAAAAACAAAAAATGACTCAAGTCAATTTGGGAGAGATATTCTGAAGTGTGACAAAAGCGCGACGTTTACTAAATGTCGATATTCTGAAGTGTGACAACTATCTTATCATACTTAGGAATAATGATATTTAGTAAAAGTCGTGCTTCTGGAGTGCGATATGGTCAAACTGTTCTATTTCTCCAAATCCTTTTTAACCTAAGTTAATTTGCTAATTTTTTTAATTTACTATGCTAATTTTACAAAAAATCTCAAAAAATCAGGGTCCAAGTTTTTAGACCTTAAAAACTTATTTTCAACATGTTTTCACATGAAATCACCTAACACCACCTAAAAGCCTTAACGAACTCATTTTCAACCTCTAAACACCCACCAATTACTCTAAAATACAAAAGTTAAACTAATAAAAAACCTTTAATGATTTAATCTATTTTTTTACCATGTTTAAAATATAAAAACACATTCATTGAATTCTATTTGAAAAGACAAACCCATTTAACATGATCTTTTTAATGATCAAAATATGGCATTCCGAGCACTTTGTCTCCCCATAATATTTTCTAATGACTTTCTCTTTTCTCTCTTAATATCTAGAGATTGAAACGTAAAATAAAATAAAATTTAGGATTGAAATGTAAAATGCTAAAATAATAGGGACCAAATAAATAGATAAAAAAAACTTTAGGCGGAAATTTAAAGTTTTCTACGCTAATATACAAATGTGTTTTTTTTTTTTCTAAAAAGAATTTGGTCATTCTTCTTCTTCTTTCTAAAGTGAAGTTATATTTCTTAAAATTGTTCTTCAATTCATCATTGAAATATTTCTTGACACTTTGTATATGTGAGATAATGAAATTTGAAAGAAATCTTAACACATAAAACCATGCTAATACAATTTGGAGGAATGAAATTGCAAATAAAAAAAATCTAATGACCGAAATTAAAAAAAAAAAGTTTCACTATTAATATAAATAATGCAATATACAATGGATTTGGGACCCTTTTCCTAGATCCTTTACAATATTTTGTAATTTATAGTGTTTGTAAGTATGGTAGCTTCTGTTTTTAAGTGAGTTTTGAAATTACATTTCATTTGAAAAGGTTTAAATTGATGATTGTCTTTGTCGCACGATGCGCGACGTCGCGGCGATCGTCCACCCTCAGGTGTTGTGATGGGGGGTATATATCTAGTAAATATGGTGAGACAAGGAGTTCTTTGTCTCTTAGCAGTAAAAAAAATGGTGTGGGAGTCGCCACCTAGTATCTTGGTCACTAGGAACCCTAACTGGTCTCGGAGATCGGGCACGGGGATTTGGTTGCGTAAAGGGAAGGTATTAGCACCCCCAAATACGCCCTACCTAAGGTAAGCTGCATTGTTTATTTGTCCGATAAAATTCAAGGTCTCGTTGTGTTTCCTAGTTGTTGGGCCGTCCATGGTTCAAGAAAAGTCCTCCTCAATAAGGAGGTCCTTATCTTATCGAGTAAAACCTAACCTTTCTAATGTCTATGTAAAAAAAAACTATATTTTTAATATCAGGAATACATTTTACGTATAAATTCTTAATCCCAAATACTAAAAGAAGACAAAAAGATTTTTTTAGAATTTTTGAAATATTGGCCTAGTTCTCATGACTTGAATAAACTGGTTATTAAAGCCAAAATGCATGCTAATACATATATGGATTTTTGAAATTTCCTTTGTTGTGTGAAAGTATGCTGTTATAATATTTATATATATATATTGGAGAGACTAGGCCGTATGCATGAAAACAAAACATTTTTTTTTTAATTATGTATTTTTTTGATGTTTTGACGCAAATCGGGTATTTTAATACTGGGTTTGTATTCTTACAGTATAAAAATATAACCAAATATTAATCCGCTTTGATAAAACAAATGCAGAAAAATCAACAATATTTTTAAAAATATTTAGGAAATTTTGAAAGCAAAAGACATTTTTTATTTTGAAAATTTTTGACGTTTTGATGAAAACCAGGTATTTTAATACCGGATTTGTATCTTTACAGTATAAAAATACAAACCAATATTGATCAAAATAAAATGATAAAATTACAGAAAATCACATATTTTTTGAAATAATTTTTGCAGAATTTTCTTAAATTATATATATATATATATAAATAAAATAAAACAATATAATATATAATATATATTAAAATGAAATTTTTGTCCGGCCCAACCAAGCTGGGCCGGACTCGGCCTCAAAAATGTGATTGGGCCGATTTCGGCCCAAAATGGATTGGGCCGATCTCGGCCCGAACAATTATCCTCTTCTGGGCCAGGCCCGGCCCAGAAGAAATGGCTGGGCCAGGATCCGCCTGGCCCAGCAGCCTAAACCGGGCGGGGGGAATTAATTTCCCCCCACCCCTGCATGCAGAACGCTACTCGTTCTGCATGCAGAGAAGGAAAAAAACATTTGGAGATATAGGGGAAGAAAGGTCACCTGGCGGGGCTGTGGCGGAGCGTTGCTGGTCTGTCGGCTTCGTTGGCGGTCTTTGCGGCGGCTCCAGGCGGCGCTGCGGCTGTTCCGAACGTCCGGCGGTGCTACTGTTCCTTTTCCAGCCTTCTACCCGTTTACAGTTTTCCCCTCCCTTTTCCAATGGTTCGGTCTTCTTCTTTTTTTCTTTTCTTCCCTTCCCTCTCTTCTCTCGGTCTGTCTTTTCTTTCCTCTGTTTTTTTTTATGTTTTTCTCTCCTCTCGGTTTCTCTCTTCTTTCGGTTCTTCCTCCCTTTCTCTCCTCTCGTTTTTTTGTTTTCTCCTCTCCCCGTTCCCTCTTCTTGCCCTCCCGTTTCTTCTTTGTCTTTGGTGTTATTTATAGAGTCAAGTGAGTGGCTTTTTACGGCTCTCATGGTGGGGGGCGGCCACTTCAGTCGGCCATGGGCGCGACTGCCCAGGTTCGGTGGGTAGTGCGCGGTGGGTGGTCGGCCATTGTGTTCGGCTGGTGGGTTCCAGGCGAGAGAGAGAGGGGCCGGCCAAAAATTCAAAAAAAAGCAACCTTTTTCCTTCTTCCCCGTTGCCTGTTCGGGGGGAAGAAGAAAGATGAACAGTGTCGTTCAAAACGACACCCGGGTCTTTTCTTTTTTCTTTTTTTTTTTTTTTTTTTTTTTTTTTAATATGAAACGGCGTCGTTTTGGGGAAAACGCGCCGTTTCATTTAAATGTGGCGCCGAACGCGCCAAAGTCCAAATCAGCCCTCAATCATCTTTTGTCCCTTCAATTGCATCCCTGCCAAATTCGAACCCCGTCCCTATATTTGGCCGCGTTTTTCACTTTGGTCCTTGGCCTCCGAATTATGCAATTGAGCCCTTAATTGATCAAATAACTTCCAATTTCTTCAATTAGGCCCCTGAATCAATTAATTCCAGCCCCTCCATTTACGCGCCTTCTCCAATTTGGTCCCTGGTTCCGGATTTCTTCAATTAAGTCCCTAATTGGCCCTTAAACTTCAATATTTATGCAATTAAGCCCCTGATTTGACCCAATAAATTCCTAAAAAATACATTTTGGCCCCAGAACTTAAATTTCTTCTAATTAAAGCCCAAATTGACTTAAAAATCAATTTTTCTTGCAATCAAATCCCCTATAAATTCAATTAAAAATCCAATTAAATCCATAATCATCCAAATTTGGGTTTTTCTCCTCAAATTTCAATTTTTCTTCTCAACGGGGCTCTCCTCCTTCAAAAATATACTTGTCAAAAATCCAATCTTTGTATTTTTAACCTCATTGACCAATTTTTCGATAATTTTTCGAGCGTTTACGCCTCCCGTTATTTTTCTCAACCTCCTTTGGCTATATATATATATTTTTATATATATTTTGTGAGGGACCCAAAAATGGGTTACAACAGATGCCCCCTCTTTATAATGATTACGGAGCGGGGATTTTGCGCAGTAAGTTTTATAAAGATAAACCCAAAATAGAAGCGCCATCACCGATCTGGTTGAAGCTTGATTGATCGACACTTGTCTTTTACGGCAATTCTCCTCAACCCAAAAACTATGATCAAAATTTATCATCTTGAGATCCCTTCGCGGTCTCTTTAAACCCAAAATCTATAATTGTTGCTTTACTCAACTTGGAATCTCATCCGGCGATTCCCTTTCAACAAAAAGAAATATGAGGTCCCTTCTAGCGACCTCTTTTGACCCATATCAACATACGAGATCCCTTCTGGCGATCTCCTTTAACAAAAAATCTTAGAATCCCATCTGGCGATTCCTTGTAACCAATGTTGAAAAATGAGGTCCCTTCTGGCGACCTCCTTGGATTAATATCGAAAAACGAGATCCCTTCTGGCGATCTCTTTTAATCAACTTGGAATCCCATCTGGCGATTCCCCTTTTTTTTGAATGTATGAAAATACGAGGTCCCATCTGGCGACCTCCAAACATCGAAACTCGAGATCCCTTCTGGCGATCTCCTTCAACTTGGAATCCCATCTGGCGATTCCTTTTATTCAACATGTAATACGAGGTCCCATCTGGCGACCCCCAAATAGCGAAACACGAGATCCCTTCCGGCGATCTCCTTTATTCAACTTGGAATCCCATCGGCGATTCCTTTTAACAAACATGAAACATGAGGTCCCATCGGCGACCTCAAAATGGCAAAACGAGATCCCTTCTCGGCGATCTCCATCAACTTGGAATCCCATCTGGCGATTCCTTTTATTCAACATGTAATACGAGGTCCCATTTGGCGACCTCCAAATGGCAAAACACGAGATCCCTTCTGGCGATCTCCTTTAACTTGGAATCCCATCTGGCGACTCCTTTTATTAACCAACATGAAAAAACGAGGTCCCATCTGGCGACCTCCAAACAGTGAAACACGAGATCCCTTCTGGCGATCTCCTTTAACGTGGAATCCCATCTGGCGACTCCTTTTATTCAAATGAAATACGAGGTCCCATCTGGTGACCTCCAAATAGCAAAACGCGAGATCCCTTCTGGCGATCTCCTTCAATCTTGGAATCCCATCTGGCGATTCCTTATTACCAAAGCTGATATTGATGTCGTTCTTCCTGATGGCAGGGTTCAAAACTTTTCATTTTCTCTCTTTTTCTTGTTCTTCTTGTTGTTCCAGAATCCACTACGGTTCGAAACCGTGATTCTTTGCTATCACCCATTATGATTCTTTCTTCGTCCCCTATGATTCTTTCTTCGTCTCCAATCTTGCCGGAATGCATTAAGAACTCCTCCTGTAATGATCCAGAAAGCATATATGCAATGATTTATGATTAGATGCCATGCATGCATTCGTACCTGGTTTTGAAACATAGGCCCCATCCTCTTCTTCTAGTTCATGAGACTCCCTCTTAACCTGAGCTTGCTTTTGAGGTCGTATGCTAGATTCCTTTCTCGTGTTGTCTCGACTTTCTTCAAGTAGTCCTTTTCCCAAAATGTATGACTTGTTATTGCCTCTTTGTCATGCTTTTGTCAAACGCTTTAGCTTGGTTTTCAAATCTATAGGCTTCCGTACATTTTAAACACGTAAAACTTTTCATGAAAACATCTCTTTTTGCCCCCAGTGTAGGGGGTGTGATTCTAGTCTAGGCCTTTTGTGTAGAAAAAAAAAAAAAAATAAAATAAAATCGTTCAGCCGATGCTAAACTTTTTAGGTGTGATAACAACCGGACAAACACTTGTTGGGATAAATGCAAAAAATGATTGTTGTGAGATCAATGCAAAAGAGAAAGAAGTCAATGGCCAAACTTTGCTTTATTGATTTAGGAGCCTACATCAAGCATAATATCTTTTTACAGAGTCAGAATTCACAGGTCGAGCTAGGTCTTCTCCATCCATTCTAGCCAACTTCAGTGCTCCTCCTGAGAATGCCTTTTTTACTATGTAAGGACCCTCGTAATTCGGTGCCCATTTGCTTTGATTGTCTCCAGGTAACGACAATATTTTCTTCAATACTAGATCCCCTTCTCGAAACAACCGAGGTCTAACCTTCTTATCATATGCCTTGGCCATTCGTTTCTGGTAAAGTTGGTGATGACATATTGCAGCCATCCTCTTTTCGCTGATCAAGTTCAGTTGCTCATATCTCACTTTGGCCCACTCGGCCTCTTCTAATTTGGAATCCATCACCACTCTTAACGACGGGATCTCCACTTCCAAAGGCATCACTGCCTCCATACCGTACACCAGAGAATATGGGGTAGTCCCCGTCGAGGTCCTGACTGTAGTGCGGTATGCATGAAGAGCAAATGACAGCATCTCATGCCAATCTCTATATGTGACTACCATTTTCTGAATAATCTTCTTGATGTTCTTGTTCGCGGCTTCTACTGCGCCATTCATCTTTGGTCGGTATGGTGAAGAATTTGAATGCTTGATTTTCCATTTAGTACACAGCTCCGCTATCATTTTTCCATTGAAATTCTGTGCGTTATCTGTCACTATCTTTTCCGGAGGACCATATCGGCAAATCAAATCTTTTTCTACAAACTTTTTTACTACCTTCTGTGTTACATGGGCATATGAACTAGCTTCTACCCATTTTGTGAAGTAGTCAATAGCTACGAGGATGAATCTATGACCATTGCTAGCTTTTGGGTTAACAGGTCCGATCACGTCGATTCCCCACATTGCAAATGGCCAAGGAGATATTAGATTAAATAGTGGAGCTGGCGGCATATTGACCTTGTCACTGTAAACTTGACATTTATGACATTTCCTGACATAGTCAATACAGTCTTTCTCCAAGTGTCATCCAAAAATAACCAGCCCTTTGGATTTTCCTCGCTATCATATGCCCGCTAGCATGGGTTGAGCAAATCCCCTCATGAACCTCCCGTAATGCCTTTCTAGCATCGCCTCATTCAAACACCTTAGCAGGGTTCCATCAAATGATCTTTTGTACAAAATCTCTCCATCTAAATAGAAGTCTATAGCCAACCTTCTCAAGGTTTTCTTATCTGTTTTGGAAGCTCCCACCGGATATTCATGATTTTGCACAAGGTTCTTGATATCATAATACCAAGGTGTCCGTCTATCTCTCCTTCAACTAAGCAACAGTGAGCTGGGTCATTTCTAATGTCAATGTGTACCGGTTGTACCTTGCATTTGAGATCAATGGTAGTCATAGCAGCTAGTGTGGCCAAAGCATCCGCAAAATGGTTCCCTTCCCTTCCCAGATGGGTGAATCTAATTTCTTCAAATTCCTTTGCTAGCGTGGATAGGTATTCCTGGTACGGCCTCAACCTTTCTTCTTTGGTTTGCCATTCCCCTTTAACCTGACAGATAATCAACATTGAATCTCCATATACATCTACCTTCTTTATCTTCAACTCTAATGCCGCTTCCAAACCGAGGATACAAGCTTCATACTCATTGTATTGTTGGTGCACTCGAAATGCGTTTAACCGAAAGGCGGATCTGTTTCTTGTCAGGAGAGATTATTACTTGCACCAGCCCGTTACCATACACATTCACTGCACCGTCAAAAAACATCGTCCACCAATCTGTTTTCTCTTCTTCTCTTTCTATTGATAATATATCTTCATCGGGGAAATCAAAATCCAAAGGTTCGTAATCTTCAACAGCATTATCGGCCAGATGGTCCGCGATTGCACTCCCTTTTACGGCTTTCCTTGTCATATATACTATGTCGTGATTCGCTAATAGAACTTGCCATCTTGCAATTCGGCTTGAGAGAAAGGGCTTGTTACAAATATACCTCGAGAGGATCCACCTTTGAAATCAACCAAGTGGTATAGTAAAGCATATAATGTCGTAACCTCTTTGCCGCCCATACTAACGCACAACTGAGCCTTTCTATCTCGGTGTATCTAGACTCACATTCAGTGAATTTCTTACTTAAGTAATAAATGGCTCTTTCCTTCCTTCCGGTTTCATCATGCTGTCCCAATACACATCCCATGGCTGCTTCAGTTACTGTGAGATATAATACTAGAGGTTTTCCTGATACCGGAGGAACCAGTAAAGGTGGATTTTGCAAGTACTGCTTGATTTTATTGAATGCCTCCTCACACTCCTCATTCCAGGTTCCCGGATTCTTTTTCCTTAGTAGTCGGAATATAGGTTCGCATGTTGTTGTTAGGCGAGCTATAAACCGAGCAATGTAGTTCAACCTTCCCAAGAATCCTCTGACTTCTTTCTCCGTCTTAGGGGATGACATAGCTTGGATGGCCCTTACTTTATCTGGATCCACCTCTATACCTCTATCGCTTACCACAAATCCTAACAGCTTGCCCGATTTAACTCCGAATGAACACTTTGCAGGATTGAGCCTTAATTCATACTTCCTCAACCTCTCAAACAACTTCCTCAAAACTTCAACATGATCCTCTCCCCTTTTAGACTTGGCAATCATGTCATCTACATACACCTCAATTTCCTTGTGCATCATGTCGTGGAACAAAGTTACCATTGCTCTTTGATAGGTTGCTCCTGCATTCTTCAATCCAAATGGCATGACCTTGTAGCAGAACGTCCCCCAAGGTGTGACAAAAGTTGTTTTCGCCTTATCCTCCGGAGCCATTTTTATCTGGTTGTATCCTGAAAAACCATCCATAAAGGAATATGTGGAACTCCGGGCAGCGTTGTCCACTAAAACATCTATGTGTGGCAGCGGAAAATCATCCTTGGGACTAGCTTTATTCAAATTCCGAAAATCCACGCATACTCTAATCTTCCCCTCTTTCTTAGGCACCACAACAATGTTAGATACCCATTGTGGATACCTAACTACTTCTAGAAAGCCAGCATCCCATTGCTTCTCGAGTTCTGTCTTGACCTTCATCCAAACATCCGGGTGGGCCCTCCTTAGCTTCTGCTTGACTGGCTTACAACCTTCTTCCAACGGTATCTTGTGTACTACAATATTTGTATCCAACCCAGGCATATCTTCATAGGACCAAGCAAAGACATCTGAATATTCTTGTAATAGGGTGATCATTTTTATCCTTTGTTTAGAAGTAATTAGGGTACCTATTTTCAACTCCTTCTTGAACTGATCACTGCCTATATTGATGGTTTCGAGTTCCTCCGTGGCAGGTTTCCAAGTCTGTTCCTGTTGTTCTACTAGCCTGGTGAATTCACTGATATTGCTTTCATCCCACTCTTCTTCTTCCATAGCTATCACATGCTCGTTCAAGTTTGGCCATTTATTCTTGATGCTAAATCTATGTGATGTTGTAGGAGATCCGCTTTCAGGATTCCTGAAAGCGGGAAGTGTTTGGTGTAAATGCATAAAGAAAGAAGGCAATTTGTGAAAAGTGCATGATCTCGTAATTTATTTAAAGAAAAGGCAGGCTCCATGACAAACACGAAATCTAGCTGACAATGAGCCTTGATTGTCGACTAGGGAGAAAATAAAAACCAAATAAAGCAATGACAAAAGCATGTTAAGACAACCAAAGTGGGTTTACATTTTAAAAACTACTGGAGCTTCTTGGATCACCCAATTCTGAAACTTCTCGTCCGGAGCCAACTTGCGCACAAAGGTCTTGGTGGAGACTTCTTCTATGGTGTAGACCGTCAGTTGTGGGAGTGCTTCATCTCCCTTTCTTGCTACTGTCTTCATGTCATCTTCTTCCACCTTGTTTTCCCCCAAAGTATTTATGCTCATGCTCGACAGCTCTTGATCAAGGCTTTCAGCTTCTTTATCATGTTGCATTATGTATGCAGCTTTTGGGAATGACATGCTAAGAGGAGGGATTTCTAGCTTTTCTTCCTCAGGCTCTCTTCCTTTAATTCTAGCTATCCTTCTTGCCCTTCTCCGACCAGCAGCCCACCGATAATCCTCTTGGCTAGGTTGATATCCTAACCCAAATCTTTGAGCAACATTTTTTATCCTTGCCGGATTAACCCCTCCGGTATTCCGACAAAAAGGTTATCTTGAAATGGGATCCCGCGGTCCAAGAAGCATAGACTTGCCATCCTTGCTCTTCCGAGATCCTTGGCCTTCTTAGCACTTGTGTTCTCCGGCACCCGGTCGGTGTTCACAATCTCAAAGGCATGTATATTGTTATCCTTACAATCACCGCTTCGATAAAAGGCACAACCACATTCTTTATCATGGATCTGTCTCCTCGGCCTTGACAGTTACCAACATCCCATTCATAATATACTTCAGGCATTGGTGCAATGACGAAGCTCGCCCCCATTGCATGAATCCAAGGTCTTCCTAACAACATACTATAGGAAGGGTGGATATCCATAACTTGAAGTGTTACTAGGAACATTTGTGGTCCCACATACAGCTCCACTTCTAAAGTCCCAATTATTGGCCTAGGTGAGCCATCATACGCCCGGGCCATCATAGTACTCGGCTTTATATGAGATTCATCGATCGGCATTTCTTCCAGCATGTGCTTTGGCAACACGTTAAGGGCCGAGCCATTATCAATGAGTACTTTTCCTATGAGGCAATCCTTGCACCTAACCGTAATGTATAGGGGCTTGTTATGTCCGGTACCTTCAGCATCCAGCTCATCAGCCGTGAAGTACAGGTAATTTGTTGCATGGATCCTCCCCACTAGATGCTCCATGGTTTTATGTTCAATGTCTTGGGGTACATATGCCTCATTCAGCACCTTCTGCAAAGCGTTTCGATGCGGCTCAGAGCTGAGTATCAAGGACATCAGGGAGATCCTAGCTGGAGTCTTCTTTAGTTGATCTACTATGCAATATTCGCTATGCTTGATCAACTTTAGGAATTCATTCGACTCATCTTCCGTTACCGGCTTATTAACTTCTAGTGCTTTGTCTAGATCTACCACTGCTTTACCCTTTTCCTTTCTCAACTCCTCAGGCGTAAAGCAACGACCGCTCCTGGTCAAACCACTTATCTCAGTCTGGAACAAAGGAAGAGGAGTCCGAACCTTGGAGGCATAACCGTAATTATAAGGCATGGCATTGTGGTTTCCTTTTGTGCAGGAAGGTTTGACCAAGATTAGCCTTGGGGGCCCATTAGCCGTTTGCTGGATCCTGCATACTCCTGTCATCTCATCCTGACCTTCCATCATACTCACCTCACCCCTGCTCTTCATGGGTTCAATTCTCAATTGCCCCCTTTTTAGCATTTTTGCAATCTTTTCACGAAACTCGATGCAATCTTCAATATGGTGTCCATCTCTTCTGTGGAACTCACAATAACCACCTCCCGCCGGATGGCCTTCCCCATTTGCCTCTAGAAATCCTGATCGTACTAACATGTCGTACATCTTTTCCATAGACACCTTCAACACCTTGCCTCGATTTCCAACTTCTATCATGCCTATTCCATTACTACTTGAGGCATGTTTAGGCAACGGGTTTGAATTAATATTGGGCTTGTCTTCAAAGGATACCCATCCTATCTTAATAAGCTCCAATAATCTTTTCTTGAAAGCGTAACAGGTTTCAATCCGTGCCGGGATTACCCGCATGGTACTCACAAGTCAACTCGGGCTTGTACCAAATTGGGAATGGTGGTTGTAATGGTAGTGTAGGGATAGGAGCGATGTGCCCAATGCTCAATAGTTTGGCGTACATGTCCTTCAAAGGCATGGGTAGTGGTGGTAATTGTTCTGAAGGGTATCTTATATAGGGTCTTTGGTAGTGATTTTGGTTGTTTGACTGGTTATTTGTTCGATTAGGGGAAAAAGATTGGTTAAAGTTCATGTGTGAGAATTGAGAGGTAGGTGCTTGTGGATTGTGGGAATCTACTTTCTTGCCCTTATACCCGCCTTCCAAGTTGTTAATATCTCCTTCTCTCTTTCTTCCAATAAAACCCTTCTTTTCCACTGGCATCGCTATTCGCCCCGTTTTAATCCCTTGTTCTATCCTCTCAGCTATGCGTACCGCATCATAGAAATGTTGAGAGGAGCTACCCATTAGGTGCTCATAATAAGGTGCTTTGAAGGTATTGGCGAACAAGCTCACCATCTCCGTTTCTATCAAAGGGGGTTGTACATGCATTGCCTCATCCCTCCATCTTTGCGCATAAGCTCTTACCGACTCCGGCTCTTTTTCTCCATTGCCATTAGACTTGTTCGATCGGGAGCGATTTCCATGTTAAACTTGTACTTGTTTGAGGAAAGCCTCCACCAAGTCTCTCCGGCTCTTGATCCCGATCTTTGTCTAACCTCATGTACCGAACCTAAAGCGGATCCTGCTAGGCTATCTTGAAAGAAATAGATTAGCAATTTATCATCACGGATTACTTCCGCCATTTTGTTGCGAGTAGGATCGAAGGTGAGTGTTTGGGCATTCCAAACCGGTATACTTAACGAATTCTGGTATCCGAAAATCTTTCGGCACCACGATGTTTGGTACCAAACATACTTCGGCTGCTCGCATAGGGTCAAACCAGTCATTACCCTCAACTGCCCTTAATCTTTCTTCCAGAGCAAATAGCTTGTCTTGGTCTATCAAACCGGGAGACCTATTATCAGGGACTCCCTCCGCTGTTAAGTCCACGGTGATTGGAGCGTGAGTTGGCTGGATAGGGGTGATAGGCACAAAATGTTGTTCATTGGCCGAGTTTGCCCCCTGGTTTTGAGATGCTTGAGGGATGTGAGCTGCTGGCGCTCCTTCAAGCTGTTGTGCTGATGTTCCCTCCCCATTCTTAGCTCTTAGAAGCTGCTCTAGTAAGTCGGTTAGCCGAGAAACTTCATTCTTTACGGACTCCAACTCGGTCGATAATGTGACTCTAAGTGAGCTCTCTCTTCATTCTCCATTCTTGCTCGAGACCGGGTGTTGTGGATTTTGGATGTGGGACCTATGTTTCACGGTCTGGGATGCATGGAAAAATGTAAATGAATGTATGATAAAGAAATAATGCATGAATGCATATGCAATATGAGCTTGTTTTTTTAAAAAAAAAACGATCGATGGCCAACATTCCTCGTGTGTAATGGGCATGGATTCTTTTTGTCGCGTTCCTTATCAGGAGTAGTTCTGCTCAAGCTGCTGCTTTGGTAGGCTTATATTTTTCTTACAAAAGATGGGTCAAAGCCCCTTTTCATTAATATTGGCTAATACATCTCTTAAAAGAGGGTACAAAATAATAAAAAGCAAAATACATCAATCTTCCTCTTCATCCATATCTCTAGCCACGGGTAGGAAAGCGAGGCCTCGATTCTCAATTTTCTCTAAGAAGGCATCCGTCTCGGCCAAGCTTTGTCGATAACGAAAGATGTCCCTTCCCACCCTTCGAGCATTGGCTCTAATAATCCGTGCGTGAATGGCGGCTTCATCCATTTGCTCGTCGACTTTGGCCATCTTCTCTATAAGCAACATGTTGTTCCGATTCAAGGTATGGTTGTTGGTGTCGATCTGTTCTTTATGTTTTTCTGAAACTTCCAACTTTTTGGTCAAGCTGTTTCACCTTTTCTCGTTCTTTGTCAAACTTCACCTTCAGCGTTCTAATTTCAATTTTCTTAGCTGCCAAATCCGCCTTCAAAACCTCCTCTTCATTCCCTTTCTTTCGAACTCTTGCAATTCAGCTAGGCTACTTTCTCTCATTATATATTTCTTGTTTAACTCATCATACTTCTCAATTCGGTCCAACAACTCGCTTGAACATGCAAGAATTTGTCCTCGACATTCTCTTGATAGCCGTTGAAGTCGGCTTTCAATGCTTCCAATTCAGAGCTGCTTTGCATCCAATCCAAAATCAGTCTTCCTTTTTCTTTCTCAGACTCTTCTATTACAACCTTTCCTTTGCTCAATTGCAGCTCCAACACCCCTATTTTCGCATCTCTGGATTCGAGCTGTTCGTTTAGAAACACTCTGCTTTTATCTCCTTCCATCATCATTATTTCTAATGCTGCTTTATCTCCATTACTCTTTCCCAATTCTATTTGGAGCCTTTCTAATTGCTCCATAAGGTCTTCCTCATTCATTCTTGATCTTTTTTCTTTTCAATGACCCTTCTTCAATTCGTGAAGGCCCATCTTCAAGACATGGCTTTTTCGGAGCGGTAAGCGGGGTCAAATTCCTCCACCTTTCATATCCTTCACTTGAGCTAGGGTCTCTCAAACTTTCCGACTCTTTTTGAATTACAGTCAAATGGCACCAATCTTGTTTGATGATTTCAAGAACTTCTCTCGCGGATTGATCCTTGAAAAACCCGAAAAATTCAGCAAGTCCCACAGTTCTTGGGATGTGTTGTATGCCCCCTAACTGTCTTATCACTAGAGCCGGAGCATAGCTGACATAACCTGTGATCCCAATTAAAGGTACCCAACATTTTTGTCCACAACTTACTATGACATCAAGCTGATTTAACCCAAGGGGCCTTCCAACTAAAGTCTGCTACTAGGTAACTCTTGCAGTTTTTCCATCCAACCCCGATCACCCAGGATTCCCCATTCTTCTTCCTCCACTATCTTCAAGGGTTTTTGGTTAAACCACCAAAAATTATTAAAGATCGGCTTCTTGGTTTCAACATGGCTTACCATCCGGATGTATAATAACCGAGTACAACATCTCACCTTGCACCTTTCCCCGTCTTTCTAAAATGGTTGAGGGTCGCAAGGTCTCGGCTAATATGGCAGTTGTAGGGTTGACATGAGTATTTTCATATTCCACGAATGCAAGCAGCTTCTAGACTTATAACCCCTTTTAAGCTTGGAAATAACACGAGACCATAAATCCCCCAGAGCGATTAACCTATCTCTTTCTACCATCGAGACGTATTGCTCTTTTTTCCTTTCTAATTCAACTTCCGAAATTTCCACCTTAAACCAGCTGCCATTCTTCTCTAAAAATCTGCTCAGGTGTGGAATCTTCAATAATTTTGATAACTCGGGAATCACCTTGTCATTTCTCAAAGGAAAGTAAACCCGGTGTAGGTGTTTGGGAAACTCCATCAACATTCCATACTCCTCTATAGTGGGACACAAATCCACATTTCCAAAGGAAAAGCATCGTAATCGGGATCCCAAAAATTAATCAAGGCTTTGATTCTTGGGTTCAATACTTCTATCCTTGCAATTTCTAACAATCGCCCATACTTCCCAAAAAATGCCGCCTCATCAATGTTCGACTATGGCCCAATATTTTCTTCATCTCATATCTTTGCGCAATTCGGGTCTTTGACTACTGGAAGCTTCCTTGCATCATATCTAGAGCGGTCTCCCTCGATAGTTGTGACAATTCGAATTCGCCCATATTCCACAAGTAGAAAATTTGGTAATGATGGCCATCTTATCGTTTCAAAAGACCGAAAACCAAATGCTTTATGGTTTAGATTGTTTTATGCAAAATGTATTTTGTGGAGCATACATCCTATAGCCGGTTCTACATCTTTTATGCTTGACGAGGGTAGGTTCGCTATTCGGTCTCTAAAAGGGTCTCTTCTTTGTCCCAGTGATTGCCCTCGTGGAGGCAATATGGGGGCTTGTAGGCAACGAGATGGCACATGTACCAACCATTACCAGTCCTAAGCACTCAGCGAAGAGTTGGGGTTTACACAAACTTAAACCTTGACTAAAAGTCGTAAGGTAAGCTGCTAGTCCCCCACTTAACTTAAAGTTTGTGTGTACCCTCAATAATCAAAATATGTAATGCATGTGACAGTTTTATAAGATGTATGAGACAGTTCTATACAATGCATGAACAATATGTAGAAATATTTAAAGCATATAAGCAGATAACAAAAGGAAAGACATATTAACAACGAACACATGAAAACACAAATAAATCGGGACAAAAACAAAGCTTAGTCCACAAGGTCCCCGGTGGAGTCGCCATTCGACGCACGATGCGCGACGTCGCGGCGATCGTCCACCCTCGGGTGTTGTGATGGGGGGTATATATCTAGTAAATATGGTGAGACAAGGAGTTCTTTGTCTCTTAGCAGTAAAAAAAATGGTGTGGGAGTCGCCACCTAGTATCTTGGTCACTAGGAACCCTAACTGGTCTCAGAGATCGGGCACGGGGACTGGTTGCGTAAAGGGAAGGTATTAGCACCCCCAAATACGCCCTACCTAAGGTAAGCTGCATTGTTTATTTGTCCGATAAAATTCAAGGTCTCGTTGTGTTTCCTAGTTGTTGGGCCGTCCATGGTTCAAGAAAAGTCCTCCTCAATAAGGAGGTCCTTATCTTATCGAGTAAAACCTAACCTTTCTAATGTCTATGTAAAAAAAAACTATATTTTTAATATCGGGAATACATTTTACGTATAAATTCTTAATCCCAAATACTAAAAGAAGACAAAAAGATTTTTTTAGAATTTTTGAAATATTGGCCTAGTTCTCATGACTTGAATAAACTGGTTATTAAAGCCAAAATGCATGCTAATACATATATGGATTTTTGAAATTTCCTTTGTTGTGTGAAAGTATGCTGTTATAATATTTATATATATATTGGAGAGACTAGGCCGTATGCATGAAAACAAAACATTTTTTTTTTTAATTATGTATTTTTTTGATGTTTTGACGCAAATCGGGTATTTTAATACGGGTTTGTATTCTTACGTATAAAAATATAACCAAATATTAATCCGCTTTGATAAAACAAATGCGAGAAAAATCAACAATATTTTTAAAAATATTTAGGAAATTTTGAAAGCAAAAGACATTTTTTATTTTGAAAATTTTTGACGTTTTGATGAAAACCGGGTATTTTAATACCGGATTTGTATCTTTACAGTATAAAAATACAAACCAATATTGATCAAAATAAAATGATAAAATTACAGAAAATCACATATTTTTTGAAATAATTTTTGCAGAATTTTCTTAAATTTTATATATATATATATAAATAAAATAAAACAATATAATATATAATATATATTAAAATGGGCTGGGCTGGTCCGGCCCAACCAACTGGGCTGGGCCGGACTCAGCCTCAAAAATGGATTGGGCCGATTTCGGCCCAAAATGGAGTGGGCCGATCTCGGCCCGAACAATTATCCTCTTCGGGCCAAGCCCGGCCCGGAAGAAATGGCTGGAGCCGGGATCCGCCGGCCCGGCCCGGCTAAACCGGGCGGGGGGAATTAATTTCCCCCCACCCCTGCATGCAGAACGCTACTCGTTCTGCATGCAGAGAAGGAAAAAAAACGCTGGAGATATAGGGGAAGAAAGGTCACCTGGCGGGGCTGTGGCGGAGCGTTGCTGGTCTGTCGGCTTCGTTGGCGGTCTTTGCGGCGGCTCCAGGCGGCGCGCGCGGCTGTTCCGAACGTCCGGCGGTGCTCTTGTTCCTTTTCCAGCCTTCTACCCGTTTACGATTTTCCCCTCCCTTTTCCAATGGTTCGGTCTTCTTCTTTTTTTTCTTTTCTTCCCTTCCCTCTCTTCTCTCGGTCTGTCTTTTCTTTCCTCTGTTTTTTTTTTTATGTTTTTCTCTCCTCTCGGTTTCTCTCTTCTTTCGGTTCTTCCTCCCTTTCTCTCCTCTGTTTTTTTGTTTTCTCCTCTCCCCCGTTCCCTCTTCTTGCCCTCCCGTTTGCTGCTGTGCTGGTGTTATTTATAGAGTCAAGTGAGTGGCTTTTTACAGCTCTCATGGTGGGGGGGGCAGCTGTCGGCCATGGGCGCGCGACCGCCGGGTTCGGTGGGTAGTGCGCGGTGGGTGGTCGGCCATTGTGTTCGGTTTGGTGGGTTCCGGGCGAGAGAGAGAGGGGCCGGCCAAAAATTCAAAAAAAAAGCAACCTTTTTCCTTCTTCCCCGTTGCTGTTCGGGGGAAGAAGAAAGATGAACAGTGTCGTTCAAAACGACACCGTTCGGGTCTTTCCCTTTTTTTTTTTTTTTTTTTTTTTTTTTTTTTTTTTTTTTTTTTTAATATGAAACGGCGTCGTTTTGGGGAAAACGCGCCGTTTCATTTAAATGTGGCGCCGAACGCGCCAAAGTCCAAATCAGCCCTCAATCATCTTTTGTCCCTTCAATTGCATCCGCCGAATTCGAACCCCGTCCCTATATTTGGCCGCGTTTTTCACTTTGGTCCTTGGCCTCGAATTATGCAATTGAGCCCTTAATTGATCAAATAACTTCCAATTTCTTCAATTAGGCCCCTGAATCAATTAATTCCAGCCCCTCCATTTACGCGCCTTCTCCAATTTGGTCCCTGGTTCCGGATTTCTTCAATTAAGTCCCTAATTGGCCCTTAAACTTCAATATTTATGCAATTAAGCCCCCGATTTGACCCAATAAATTCCTAAAAAATACATTTTGGCCCCAGAACTTAAATTTCTTCTAATTAAAGCCCAAATTGACTTAAAAATCAATTTTTTCTTGCAATCAAATCCCCTATAAATTCAATTAAAAATCCAATTAAATCCATAATCATCCAAATTTGGGTTTTTCTCCTCAAATTTCAAATTTTCTTCTCAACAGGGCTCTCCTCCTTCAAAAATATACTTGTCAAAAATCCAATCTTTGTATTTTTAACCTCATTGACCAATTTTCTGATAATTTTCTGAGCGTTTCTGCCTCCTGTTATTTTTCTCAACCTCCTTTGGCTATATATATATTTTTATATATATTTTGTGAGGGACCCAAAAATGGGTTACAACAGTCTTAGTACTTTTCGATGATTTTGATGTGCTGATATAAAAAAATATGAGAAAAAAAATCATTTTGATATATTTTTAAGCGAAAAACACTTTTGAAAAGTACTTGTATCATAGTTATGATACCCGGTCTGGCCCAACGAGTTGACTCAGGTTGGGTTTCAAACCAGAAATACTCAAAGATACAATTGACCCGGTCAAATCCGGGTGACTTGTTGGGTTAGCCTGTAATTCAAATGACACGATATAACCAAAGTAAGAATCGACTTTTCTTTTTTTAATTTTTGAATAAACCCTAAAATTGTAAAACTAATTTATGAATACTTAACACTTATTTTTTTGTTATAGCTTTCATCCAGAAAGATTGTTTCTTAACTTTTTAATGTACGATAATTATATATAGTCTACTTCACAAACCATAGTTTCTTAACTTTTTAATATGGTTTGTGAGAGTTTGGGTAAGGGACTGGTTGTGTAAGGGAAAGACCCCCTAGTGCACCCTACCTGAGGTAAGCTGCATTGTTGTTTGATTGTTTTTCTAGATCAAGTTTCTATCTATTGGTCTTTTTCTAAAGTTTAAGGTAAATCTCTCTTCGTGAGAGATTCTCTACCTTAATGGGTGAAATCCTAACTGTTCTAAAGTCTAAATTTTAGCATCTAATTTATTTTGCACTTTGTATCTTTAATTTTTTGAGGGTATACTCTACTATGTAGTTTTACACCCCGAATATTAAAGTCTACATGTAAATCATAATGTAAAATGAACAAAATGATTAGTGAAATGTTTTTGATATTATGGCAAAATCCAAACGAATAATCATAAACTAGTTATAATATCTATTTTTTTGGCATTTTTAAAACATGAGAAAAATACAATTTTTAATTTTTTTTAATAAAAAGTATGCCTGGAAAACTTTTAGAATTTGGCTGTATACATGAAAATAAAATATTTTTTTTAAAGAGGAAATTAGTTTAATTTTTTTTAGATTTGTTTTAGAATTTTTTATTTTTTTTTGAAATGTTTTGGAGGAAATCAGGTATTTTAATATCAGATATGTATCTTACGATGTAAATATAAAGCCCGATATTATGCAAAATTATTAGAAAAACATACAAGAAAATCACAAAAAATTTTAAAGGGCTTTTGATTTTTTTTGTATTTTAATATTATTATGATATTATTATTAAATATATGGGCCGGGCCTGACATAGTCGGGTTTGGTTGGGCCAACATCGACCTACCAGACCTGGCCTCTCTCTTTTTTTTCTTTTTTGGACTGGATCAGGCCCGACCAAATAGGCTGGGCCAAAACGGGTCCAACCCATTTCAAGAGTTAATTATTTTGCATAACATGAATCAAAGTTCACATTCTGCATGCAACTGAAAAGTTTGCAGGTCGGGGGGAATGAGTGATGGAACAAGAAGAAAAGGGAGGCTACCTAACGTAGGGGAGAGGAGTTGTTGGTTTGGGTGGTCGACGAGAGGCTGGTGGTTGCGTTGGTGGAGGGGTTGGACGCCGGTGTTGTCACTGTTCACATTCTTTGGAGCTGCTATTATTGTGGCGGTCTTTGGAGCTGCAGGAGTGGCTGAGGAGAGAGTCGCCGCTAGTGTTGCTGTTGGGAAGGATGAAAGATGCTAGACAAGGTGGTGGTTGCTACTGCTGGGTCATGGTGGTAAAGGGGGAAAAGAAAAGAAAATGATAATGGCATAAAAACTAGGGGAAATCTTGGTTTTTCTCCAAGTTTGGCCTCCGATTTCTTCCTGCTAAGGCTATGAAATTTACCCCTATTTATAGGGGGTGGAAGAGGGATATGTTGTCTTTTATGATGCCAAATCTTGACCCTTGATTCGGCCCCGAAAGATCCCAACAGTTGGTTCAAAGTGGTCAACATGAATTGTCAAATATGGTAGTTGAAGGCTGCCTGAGTTGGCCTCTTTGGGTCGGAGCCACGATAGATATGGTGTCAATCGGTCAGAACATACCATACCGGGGTGTAGTCAGATGTTGGGTGATTATTTTCATGCAATCTTTGTCAAATTTGGTGAAGAAATGAAGTATTAAATGCCCATGAAAAGTAGCCCCTTGAGTAGTCTTTTTAGAGAAAAATTGAAGAAGAAGATGAATAGTAACCAAAACAGCGCCGTATTGGTAACGTTTAATTTAGTCATTTGATTTCTGATTTCTCTCAATTACATCCCTGATTGGCTTCAAAATTTTAATTTTATGCAATTTAGCCCCTGATGAACTTCAATTTTAGCCCTAAATTTTGACACCTTTTCATATTGGTCCTTGGTTTCAGATTTATGCAACTTGACCTTAATTGACCATTAAACTTTCATTTTTTTTTCAATTTCACCCCATATTTCAGCCAATTGGGTCCCTAGTGTTTGGTGTCTTTTTTAAAATGATCATTGGCTGTGAATTTCTTCAATTTAGCCCTTAATTGATCCAAAAACTTTAATTTTCTTGTAATTTTCCCTTGATTTCAATCAATTGACTTGGTAAAAATTAGATATGATCTCCTAAAATTCCGACCTTCTCAATTAAGTTCAAATTGGGCCCTTAAATTTAATTTTTCACAAATTAAACCCTAATAAAATTATTTTGATCCATTTATAGTATAATTAAGTCCTTGTACCTAATTAAACTTTTCAATTTGATCTAAATTAATTCTTAAACATAATTAAACTTTAATTTGGTCAATGATTAAATCAAATTGGTCTATTAAACATCTAATTATGTTCTTAAGCTTAATTTTTATGCAGATTCGTCCAATAATAATTTAATTTGACTTGTAATCTGCATTGTCTTTTCAATTTTGAGTAAAATAGGGTATAATTATGCTTTTAATTTGTCCAAAATCACAACTTGATCTTCCTATATGTTTAAAATTTCCTCTAGCTTATTTTTCCTAAAATACTAGTTTTATTCCGATGATTATTATTATTATTTATTTAGAATTATCTAGAATTCAAAAGATAATAACTCTCTGATCTTATCTCTTATAGATTTATTCTAAATTTATTCTTTGTTAAACTAACTTATGAGGTCTTTGAATTTGTATCAACTACATCATTATAGATTCCTTATAAAAAGGAGTTTTAATAACAAAGAAAGATAAGTTCAGCAAAATTCTTTAGCTGTTCATCCCAAAATAGTCTATCGTTTTCCAAATACATTCAATCATTGATAGTGGGGTGAATTAAACCATTGAATAACTGATATTATTTCAGGATGAATATTTTGAGATAAAATAACAATAATACGATAGACTATGTGTTCGATTTGGTACTTGCTAGGGTATCAACAGCAGATGGTGGCACTTCAGAAACAGAAGCCGAGATGCCAAGGTTTCAATGGCTTTGCCTAGGCATTTCTTTCATCATAGTTTCCAAAACATCACAGGATTTCATACCCACACCTCAAGATCCAAGAAAACAATCTGTGGCAGTCAAGATGCAGTCATTTTTGCAAACATTTTTGTATTTATATTGAACTTGATTTCTAGTTTACAAGTGGTAAGCATAATACCATACAAAACAACAGATAAAAGGGATGAAACAACTGGTTTCCTGCTCATATCCCCTCAACCTCCTCCTAGCTTTCCTCTCTATATTTATAAACACATCTTTATTTCTATCCCAAGATTCTCTGCGTAGTGCTAATACTTGGTTTCAACTTCAAGTTTTCAACCACTCACACCCCAAACCTGAGATAGTACTGACCTACTCGAACTAGAGGATTTCCTCCACCTTGCTAGACGCAACAAGAATGTCAACACTTCTGATGGTTCATACAGGGAGTATGAGGCTTTAGTATCCTTGGGACTGGAAGTGACAACGATCGGACACCCTTGGCCTCTCTTTTGAATTACCTGCGATGGTTTGGATATAAGAACAAGTTTAGCGACTCCATGAAGCAGTATTTCTTGATCAGGCTCAAACTAAAGTTATAATTTTTCTTGTAACAATACCTTGAAAGCATCTTCATCGGTTATGTCATCTCCAATGTAAAGTGGGAGAACATCGGTGCAGTTACCTAACCCTAGAGTATCGAGTAAATATTCCAGGGCATTGCCTTTGTCCCATTCTATTGATGGTCGTATTTCCATAACCTTCATGCGAATTTACAGAAAAATTAGAGGACGATCTTATTAGTTATAGCGAGAACTATAGATAGAGTCTTGAAAGATTTATGCATACCTTTTTACCCCAACCCAAGCGAAAGTCTGGATAGTGTTTAAGTATGGACTTCACCTTCTCCTCTAAGGTCCCATAATCCTGATTCAAAAGAAGAAAAAAGTTGTATTTTCAAATTCCTTTCTTCCCAAAGAAAAAACTCATAATGCCATAGTTGTGGTGGTGATGAAGATGCTGTAATGAAACCACACCAAAAGATTTGAGCGTAGGTCTTGATTTTACCTCCTCTCTAACTTGTCGAAAATGTACGGAGGCACAAAATCTGTTGTTCTCTACTCTGGCACCTGGTATTTTCATAATTGCCTCTTCCAGTTCTTTCAAAATCTGTTACAAGTACACAGAGAAATTTTTACTCCATGGCCATAATCATAGTGAGAAACAAGGTATAATTGGTGTCTGGTAAGACCAAAAATGGCCATTCAAAATAAAGAATCTGACTTACCTTTTGAATTGCAGGCAAAAAATTCTGAGCAGGTTGAAAGACAGCATCATTGCCCTACCAAATTGAACAAAGCATGTGATTAGATAAGAGGGAATTAAGAACATGTCCTTTCTTAAAACCATCCTATGATTGAGAATTTTCTCTGTGTTCTTTCTTAACTAATTTTCATGGTTTATAGCAGAAAACATGTGGCTTGATCACCAAAAAAGAGGAGAGATGGACTAATCATTTTTACCTTTCTGTCAAGGGAAACAGTATGGTATTTTCCATCACTGGACCTAGCCGGCCTAGGTGGTGCCATGATGTCCATCCCATGGCTTCCAGCATAATATATATTATTCAACTGTACAAATCCTTTCACCTGCACGAAAGAGACCATCGACATTCTCAAACTCTGCCTCATAAACTGCCCCACAAACCCGACAACTAGAAAAATTCTTAATGTGTTACCTTATCTCTGCTTCTACCACTGATTATAGCAGTTGGAAAGTATTTTGCAACTTCTCGAACTGCTGCACGCATCTGCACATTGTGAGTTTAATGATTCATGAGTTTCTTGCTTTAACAATCAATTGCATAGTTCACATTATTTTCATGTAATTTTTCTATACATTCAGCGTGGTGCTTCTCTCTCTCATATACACGTGGATTTAACTTGGATACTCTAGTTGAAAGCGTTGCGTGTGGCCATGTATCGAAAAAGTTCTCCACATTCACATGCATGGACATGAGTGCTCACCTCATCAGACATGAAAGCGCGGTCAGGATCATTTACAATCGGCGAGAGAGTACCGTCATAGTCTAAAAACACGACGATCTTCTTCCCCTTTGCATCCTTCATCATCTGATCAAATGAGGTTAATGCAGAAGGATGGTCCACCTAATAATTTGGTATATGTTATGGTCAGATGCTTGCTGGAAATTAGATACAAGTTTGACTATAGTGCAACTAAAAATTCTGATGAGAGGACTTACCATCCATGAACTGTAATTTGCATCATCAGAAACAGCTTCATTGGTTACAGGGTGACTTGAATTTGGTGCCGTCTCTTTTGTAGAAAGATCACTACCAGGCTGCACCTTTTGCCCATAGGAAGATCTCTGAAATCCCATGGCCTGGTTGAACTTCGCGAGATTTCTCTTAAACATATCTGTTTGTGAATTAACAAAAAGATTATATGTTAACAACACAAATTAAGAAGCAAAGTAGTTTAATGAACATCGAAGAAAACGATATGAAAACACAAATTCAAGAGAAGCCTAAAGTTTAATGAAATTCTAATCCCAGATAGCTCGATTCACCTGAAAAATTAACTTGTATGCTGGCTGGGTGCCTTAGAGTTCTTCAGCTGGCTAACTTCTAAAGCACCTACAATGAAGCCAACAAATCAAACACTTGAGTTCCCACCATTATATCAAACTATATAAAGAGAAAAAAGCATGGAAACATATAAATAAAAACAATAACAAAAAGGAAATAAAATAAACTGTGTGATTAATTTTAAAAGATGGGCAAAGGGCATTAACAATGACATTGACCCAACCATGCAGTGAACTCTATAAATTAATTATATTTTGATCATATACTAATTTATATCATTGTCAAAGCATAGTACCAAAATGACAATGACTGATAAGGTGTGGGTTTTGGAGTGTGGCTCAAAAATTTCTTTTGACATGCATCCTGTTCAACATGTAATTATATCCAGGCCCCCAAAACAAGAGATAGCTAGCTCCCCATGCATATACATAATTATGTTCGTTACCCTCATCTTTGTTATTGGCCTAATTAAGATCTATTCTTGGAGACCCTTCTTGAGGAACCCT
Source organism: Populus x sibirica (assembly GCA_019202695.1). NCBI lineage: Eukaryota > Viridiplantae > Streptophyta > Magnoliopsida > Malpighiales > Salicaceae > Populus > Populus x sibirica. The sequence goes on from JAGMVL010000053.1 coordinate 891,911, forward strand.
TTTAAAATTCATTTATTCGTACAAAATGATTTCTTTATCATAAAAACATAATAGGGTAGCTCGACAAATCCCAAAACATCACCTAATACGTACATAATCTATATACTATATGGATTCAATCACGTATACAAGAGATGAATATTCCTAGATAGTGTGTATCGAATATTCTTGAATTTGACTCCCGATATATAGATAATTTAGATGGTATATCGTATAGATACTTTCTCTTGTTATTTCATTACGTGAAAGTGATAATGTAACATGTTAGACTTCGTAAGAAAATAGACTCAGAATGATCCCAAGCACTCGTGTCATAAAAACCCTAAAGTGTAGTTTGATTGGTGGACCGAACATTCAATCCTTAGAATATGACAACATTTTAATCTTCTCTAAATCTTTTTGAGATATTTAAGATTTCATTTGTTTTCTGTTGTTAGGTTAAAAACAAATCGAAGTTAGATTTTTTTTTTTAACCCAACTAAACTTTAATAGGTATTGGTGCATGCATCCCCATTGAGTAGCCGGGAAGAAGTTTAGGGAATTCAGTTTGGCAGTAGGTCGCCGAGGCATATGCTTCAATAAAATAAATAGTTTTTCACCTCCCCTCCGTCAAAACTATCGAGTTAACAAAAAAAAATTCTTCATATTGGCTCGACTCAGCTGCTTAATTTTTAACCTAAGTAAAAGTGGAATCTACCTTTTCTTCAAACATATTTATAATCTCATGATTCCTCGTTTTGTCTCTAAAAATATATCTTTTAGAATATTCATTTTCACCCTTGAAAATATATAGCAATACACGAAGTTGTGGTTAATATATCATGGAAAGCCACTATCAAGCATTTTTCTCCTAAAATCATCAAGCTACAAGTGCTATAAAGCAAATTAATCTGTGGGATCTCTTAGGATTTTATAGTCAAAGAAGGTCTCTTTGTAAATGTTACCTTTTGATCTACCTCAACTAAAGTGCACATAGAAACTATAAGAAAAAAAATGGAAGAAATTTGAGTAATTATAGTAAAAAAGAGAGAGGTGACATTCAATGAATATATAGACGAAAAATTGAATATAGATGGCATGGGTAGCTCGAAAAGTTGTTGTAGGGTTTTTAATCTGCCGATTCAGCTGATAATGACTTGAGAGAGTGTTCAATTGTTTAAAAACATTAGACGAAAAATGAAATGCTGGTTTCTCCTAATTAACTACCATCTTGCCTCATATCTAACTCCCACTTGATTAATTAGAATATTCACTAATTACTGACATCGTTGATCGATCATACTCTCGATCTCTTTCATGCATCATGCAGCTCATTGAAAAACATCACTAAAGGAATAAGAGGCTAGATTTTGGTCAAGTCATGGTTGATTTGGGGATCGATAAAAGTGAAATCTTCACGAGCATACTTTAGAAATTCTAAAGTTCTTTGATGTAGTTAACTTCTCCTTTCAAGGAAAAAGACAAGTTAATCAATCGGAAGATCATTCAGCAAGATTTTTGTGATTTTTCAAGGAACATTCGTAAAAGGCTCCCAGAAAAGCAGTCATCTTTAACTTGGACAATATGTTTATTAATCTTGAACCGTGGTAGGTAGAAAGAAATCAAGACAAATGCAACAATTCTTTACATTTAGTTAATTACAACTCCTTTTAGTTTTCAACACACTTGAAAAAGTAGTTCCACAACAAAATTATTACTTCCAAGATAAATCTCCTCGTGGTAAAGTGAATTCCATGTGAAACAAGTTTCACCTGCCATTGGATAGAGACAGACACTAACTTACTTAGTTTTATGTAGAAAACGCACCTAAATTATCAAAGGCATGACACGACCAACCCCATCGAAAAAGAAAGAATGATACATGTGTTGTTAATTATATGTTAATAATTCACCCAAAACTACATGGAAAAAGCTCGAAATATCATATATATGGTAGGCATGCAAGCCCTAAATCCACCCTGTTTGGCCAGAAACAAGAACAGCACATTTCATCACCTAATTCGAATTTAGAAACCACTTTAGACACCCACAGACTGACTTAAAGAACCAGATTGATAACTTATGTGACTTAAATAACATAGAAAAAACAAGCCCTAAATAGAAAAACCAGCACATAGCTTTTTAGGAACACATCAAAACAATTTAAAAACAGTAATTTTTTTCTAAATTTAAAACTAATGTTTTTTTCTTTCAAAAAACACAATACAACCAGAATATCTGTCAAACGGTACTTTATTGCATGATCTGCATCTTTTGCTTCAATTAAGCACTTTGTACCCCGTATGAAGTCCCTATTTGTCAACAAGCATGGCCTACAATTATATATATAGCAAAAAGAAAAAAAAAATGTAAATGGAAATTGACTTCTCGTGACCAAAGGTGTGAATAGAGATTAAACGACAAAGCTGAGAAGAAAAATTAGGTCAGAAAATAATACAAAGAAAGGCCTAATTAAATCACTTGGGAGAGTAGGCGAAATGGTTCTTTATTGAACAATGGACACGTCTAGGTCGACACAGTTTTGATAAAATAAATGAAAAACAATTAATCCCTAGGAACCAGACAGGCAACAACATATGGACCCCAAGTGTCAAAGTCTTGAGGAAAATACATGGCAACTGCTGCAAAGAAAATCTATACAGTTAATTAATTTGATTAGCAGAAATTAAAAGTAGTAGATAGACCATGCTTAAGCAATTTATAATTAAGTTAATTACGTGGAAAGGCATGCATTCAGCCGGCAGGCGAAGCATGATGTGCTTGCTAATGACACTTTTCACGGGCTAATCAGTTAATTAATTAATTAATTAATGACTTTCAGGTTAAGTGATCACGAAATAGTCCCCTTTCCAATACTAATTAGATCAAATCAAAGCGAGAATAAAGGGCTCTTTGAATAAAATAAAGGCCACCTTTCTCTTGGTTCCACACATTTTTTTTTTTTTTTTTTAAACCTTCTATTGGTTGCTGTGTGAGATCCGAAATAGTTTAGCACTAACCTCCATTTTATACACAGAACTCAACATAGACTAAGATGCCTGGTTTTTTGTCCAAATATATAGAAAAAACAGTATATTTAGTTTTTAGTCTTAACTTTATATATAATTGTGTTTTAAGCCTTGATTTTATAGAAACTAATAACTTATTTTTTATTTATTTATTTTCCATACAAAAATCATCTCACATCAATTTTAATATTTTTAAAAATCATAATTAAAAATATTTTTTTTAACTTACTTTTTAGAAAAACAACCAAAAAATACCATAACGCAAAATACACATTAAAAGCACTTGAAGTTTCTGAACCTCGTTAGTGGAGACATGATCGAGTGATTGTACGTTTATAATTCTTACTTGAATTAATTTTATTTCTGGAAAATAACTGGATTTTCAATCTATTATTCAATTATTTTTTTAAAATCAACATAACATAATCAGTTATATATTTATTTTTGTATACCATTCACGTATTTATAGAGTTTATGATCATTTTTATTGTAATATTAAGTTATATGTATGAGTTGATAAATAGATAGATTTTAAACTCAAATTATTTTTTAAAAATACAATTGATTCAACCAAAGATAAAAAAAAAAAAAAAACCACAAAATGACAAACCTTCAAAAACATCATTAATTAGTGCCCTAGAAACCAAACAAAATCATAAGAAAATTAGGACAAGCCTAGCTATTGCATTGTTCAAGACAAGTGAGAAGCAAGCATTGGTATTGTCACCAAACAACTCATCACTGTCACAACATGCTCTTAACCGTTTTTTAGGTACTCTTGTCCTTTCTTTTTTAGGGTTTGTACCCCTACAACTTTCCCCAAAAGTACCAGACACTTTAACACAAGAAAGGGGAGGGGTCGTGTGCCTTGCAATCTCAACCCGACACGTTTCACATCAGCACATCTGGGTGAAACGTGTCACTCAGCTGTAGCCTTGATCAAGATAGTTGGAAACTACTGTGGACGACAGCTCTGAAGTACAATGGGTGGACAAATGGGCTTCCATGCCCAGTCCACTTATGGGGCCCAATGAGATACACGTGTACAGCCCAGATGCCATTCATTTACGAAAAAAGAGCTTAAAGGATCTTTTACGTTATATTGAGTGAAGAAACCGAAAACCAACTGTTTTTTTGTTTTATTTGTACCGTTTCAGCGTTTTTCTTACGAGAAGTTTAAAATAAAACTAATGTTAAAAAACAATAATTGGTTCATAGAATAATTATTGGTTCCTGGAGGACTTTTAAGTGGGATTTATAGGGTCAATTTATTTTTAGGTTTTAATTAACCTAATTAAAAAAAAAATCATGGAAGTCAAAAACAACATAAAAGGAAAGGGTTTTTGCATTAAAAAACGAAATCTCAATCACATTAAATAAGAGATTAACATGCACATACATAAACGTTCATCGATCAAGAAAGATAAGAAAGAAACGAAAACATGTAGCTTGGAGGAAGGTGAAAGGCCATACACATACCTTGTTCTTGTGGTCAATTTCTTGATTGGTTGTGTCACGAGCCAAGAAGAGGTTGACGACAAGGAGAAACTTATGAGCAACAATGGAGGAAAGCAAAGCAAAGCTTAGCTTAGCTAGAGAGTAGAGAGCAAGAAGGAGAGATCTTGAAAGATAGGAAAACGATAGAAAAGAAGAGGATATTGGAGAGGTAAGGAAGAGAGGTTTATTTATACAGGTAAAGAAGAGAGTTTAGGGATTCTTGAAGTTTTCTTAATGGACGTGTTAGAGACCTATTGCATTAAAACTTCCTAAATATAATTAAGCCCTTTTACTTCTTTTTTAATTTTTGGAATGTTCGCATTGACCAAAATAGGCCTACGTACGTACGTATCTCTTTCTCCTCGTGTCTTTTTCATTCAAAAATATTTTCTTATAAACAATTTTTTTTATTCATTAGTAAAAGATATCTTCAATTTAATTTACATGTCAATCGGGACGATATAAGAGTATATTCTTCTTATAAATTCTTTTCTGATCGAGTATATATATTTTTTCTTTGTGGAGGGATCAAATAATAATGCAGATATCAAACTCAAAGTGGGTATTGTTTATATAAATATACAATTGGATATATATGTCCTTTGCAGAAAATTGTTATGCTCTTTGTAGGAGACCTTTCTTTTCATTCGGAAAGAGATTGATGGTGCTTCTTCGAAGTTTTCCACTTGCAAAGCCATTCCATGTGTTACACACACATTAAAATATAGCAACCTAATCTTAATCATGAGAACTACTTTAACTGATTATATTTTAAATTTGCTTCCTGATAATAATAAGTTCGAGTCTTTTCAGGGTCACTGAAGACTTACATGATTATTAACTTCAGGACTCCTGAGACTAGTCGAGGTAAGCATAAACTAGCCCGAACACCAATATTAATAAAATATATATAGCAACCTTGGTTATAAGTATATGAATACATGGAAAACACCTAGGTGTAGGCACACAAGATTGAAAAATAGTAAACAGCAGTTGACAGAGAGCCAAGAGACACTGGAACAAAGGAAACTGGATGAACACCCATTCCATGTCATCTTCAGAGCAAGAATCTCCAGCAAAGAGCTCACCCGATTATGGAAACCTTCGTTTTGACATCTAAAGCCTTGACTAGGAACAACTAAGTTCTTCCAATTAATTGCAATTTAAGCAAATGACAAGACATTTCTCCGTGTATTTCACTATACTTAAAATAATAGTAAAAGATGTTGGTAAATGATCTCGTTGCTTCAGTGTTAGTACTTGACTCCATTGACTAGGGTTATAATTCCAAAATATTCTGACATGATGTTTACTGGATGAACACCAAGATTGATTTTTATTGAATATATACAACAAAGAATGCATTAATTAGTTATGTAATTTTTAGAAATATTGATTCCAATGTATAATAAAAGAAAAGATATCACTCCAATTGCAGGTGTATATATGGTCTAATAATTGAACCGACAAAGAGACTGGTGGGAAAAGAGAGAAATAGAGTTAAGGATTTAATTTTTGACATGATGTTTTTAAACCATTCTTAACCTGGCAGAGAGGCTCGAGACTTAGTCTAGGCTATATTTTAACAAAAATAAAAGGAGAATCAACTTGTTGTAGCTCAGTCAAAAAGATGTATTATCTTATCAACTCAGTTAAAAAGATTTTTTTTTAGATTTTTTTTAAATAATATCATTTTTATTTTTTTATAAAATGAAAAATAAATTTACTCGAGTTAACCTAAATCAACTCATCTTTACCCGAGACCTATTAATAGTCAACTCTCAAATTGAATTTAAAAACTATGCTAAAAATAGAAACTACACGTAAACATGTCTTTTTTTGTGTCGCAATTTGAAAACAATAACCTGCTGAGTTAATGTAAAATCAAAATTTCTTTATGACTAGTCAGAGCAAACCATTTGCATCCAAATAATGCAAGCACCATTATTCTGAGAGCTTTAATTGTGAAAGCTTTATTGCAAGACAACAGTCGTCATCGTCTCCATTATTATATATGTCCACAATTGATTGATGATCTCCCATGAAAGAGGGGATGGCTTGCATGCATGCATTATTAAATCCATTTTTCCCCCAACTTCAATTTATGAGCTTTGTAAGAAGACAACTGCCACTGCCACCATTATTAACTCCACCAATTAATTAGTGATTTCCAAGAAGAAAAGGTGGCTAGCTTCGTTACCCTTATTTAAATTTAGATAGAAAAAAAAACTGAAGATAAAATGGAATAATAGTCAAAGAAAAAGGTAAATAAGTGAAGACAAAACGTATGAATATACTCCAAAATCTGAAGAGATACTACAATCTTCTCTAATACTATAAGAGAAATGCAAATGCACGTTATTCTATGGTAACTTTACAAGATTTGGCATTTAAAATGTTGCTTACTCAAAGCCCTAATTAAACAATATTATAGAAAGAAAAGGGATATTACGATATGACAAAATGAGTTCTGCGAACATACTGATCATCAAAGCCCTAAACTAGTAAAACATGTTGCTTACTCATTTTTTGCTATGATGTAAGAGTATATAGTTACAAGATTTGGTATTTAAAGTGCTGCTTACTCCCAAAGAAGCAGCTAAAACCATGATTTGGGAGATCGTAGACTAGTAAAACAATATTAATCACATGCACACAACACATTAATTAATGGATTTTGATTATTTTTTTCTCATGATTTCGAAGAGTATATATATATAGTCATGTTTCTAGTTTTTTTCATTGATTTTGTGCATTCAATAATAAAAAGTATTTACTAAAATTATGCATTGGAAGACATTTAATTTTTCATATATAAAAAGAGAAGAGGTTTTAGATTTTGAATATTAGACCTTTCAATTATATCTTACCTAACAACTTGAAACTCTAGGCAAATAGGACCAAAAGAATACTAATTATATCTTAACACTAGTCTCCATGGAGGAAGCAAAATATGTCTCCATTTGACAATGCATGGGGGAGATAGCACCACCACCAATAGTTCCCTACTATAGAGAAACCATAAAATAATGCATTATTTAAAAATTAGAAAAGAAAGAGAACATTTTGTGAGTTTTTGGGGAATGTAATAATTTTTGTTCTATTTTTACTCATTTTAAAAGGGTGTTTCACTTGAAAAAAAACATTAGATTCATATTTTTTTTAGTAATTTTTTTTTATAATTTTGATATATTAAAATATTTTAAAATTTTATTTTAATATATTTTTTTAAAAAATACTTTTAAAAATTACCATTTACTATGAAGACAAGTACTCCAATAGCATGGTCGAGGTTGAAGGGGATGGATGACTTATTGCTCTTTTGAAATTCCATGAATTTGACCTGTATACTAGGGAGTTATTGCCCATGAAACTTCCTTTTCACCATTAATTAAGTTGCATGGGATTTGTGCTGATTAACAAGTGTGTTTAATATTAATGCTATTAACCCTAAGATTCTCCGCCCTTAATTCGTAGCTTGACATCTCTCATTTTTGTAATTTGCATGGTGTCTCCAACGAAGACAAGCGGTAATTAATTAACATCAACTAAGAATATAAATCATGCTGACTTTAGTATTAATTAATTAATATAATATTATATTGAAATAAGTGTTAGGTTGGTAGGTGGGACGTTCTTAATACTGTATTAATTGAATGCTTGAAACATATAATTCAACGAGTTCAGTGTCATATTCAATTATGATCATTTCGTTGAATCGGTCAAAGATAATTAATTTTCCCATCAATTCTCGATTTTTATATCCTATGCTCGAAATTTCATAACCTTTTATGAAATTTTGCTATCTTGTTCTTAAATAAAAAGAATGAAAGAGCAGTTCCAAACTATGACTAATTACATGATGTTTGGTATTACGATAATTTTTATTTTACTTGATTATAGAAAAAAATATTATTTGGTTAATTAAATAATTTTTGTTTTTTACAATGGGCTCCATATATAATTATGTTTCAAACTTGATTTTTTAAGCGCTAAAATAACTTATTTTTCATTTAAAAAACTTACTTTTTATTTATTTTGAATAGAAAAAATCTATTTTATGATAGTTTTAACCAAATATCTATTTTTTTAAACCGCAACTAAAAAGTGTTTTTCTTAAACCTATTTTTCTTTAAATCACAATTGCAAATGCTGCCACAATATCAAACACACACTAAATTATAGGGTTAAAATTGTTGTTAAAAATACAAAAGGTATCAATGCATTTTTAAATTAATTATATTTTTAACTGCAATTTCAAATACATATATTTAATGTCTAGGTTTGACTAGACTCGTTGATTGTGCTTCACCTTAGAACTAGAATTTTTTTTTGTGCAAAACATGATATTCAGTTGTCATAAACGAGTTTTAAAAGAGAAAGAAAAATACACTACTCGGATTATAGAGAATGAATAAGCTGGCTTTAATTCAATTAAACAAAAAAAAAAGAAACGATAGTAGATGAATCAAATTTAAAAGAAAGATGATTAGGATAACCTGAGAAATTTTTTTTTTTTTTCAAAAAGGGACAACATAATGTATCTTAATTCACAACCCATTAAATATGTACAAACAAAGCTGGGTAAAAAAAAAAGGACATAAAAAAATCAATCTTAGTTAAGTTAACATAACAAACTTGTAGTCCTGATGATCAAGGCTGGGCCAACCCGAGATATCACATCAAAGTCGCGGCTCAAATTATGATAATGGAATAACTCAATAAAATAAATAAAAAGAATTATAAAGCTCTTTAAAAAAAACTCGTGTTAATTATTCAAAACAATCTTTTTGAAAAAATCATGAACTTCAATTCACAATCAATCAAATATTGAAGGATGAGATTAAAAAAAAAAGAATTTTAATTATAAAAAAAGGATTAAAATAATAGCAATTAAAAGAATGATGATCAAAATTGAAATAAATTTTAAATTTGATTGAAGGGTGAAATTGAAAAGAAAAATCAATTTAGCAAAAATAAAAAAAATCAAAAGAATGATGATCAAAATTAACATAAAAATAAAAAAAATTATGGTTGAAGGTTGAAATTGAAAAGAATAATAATTTTTCCAGAAAAGGCCAAGAAAAAAAAAACAGCAATCAAAACAACAATGACTAAATTAAAAAACATAGTACCATCAATTTGGGGTGAAAGATGAAATTGAAAACAAGTAAAACTTTTACAAAACGGTCAAGAAAAAAATTAGAAACCAAAGAAGAAGGATCAAATTGGGAAATATAACATTTGTAAATTGGGATTAAATGATGAAATTGGAAACAAAAAAAACTTTTACAAAAAAAAATAAAGAATAAAAATTAGAAATAAAAAGAATACGGACTAAAGTTGAAATACCAACAACAAAGAAGGTCAAGATATATTTTTCAAGAAATGAGAGAAAATAAGGGGAGAAAAAAGGTCTGCCAGTAAACTAGACCACTATCAAAAACATGCGTTGCACCAACAAAAAAAGAACGCAACGACGCTTTCAATGACAAAGTAGAAAGACATTTGTTAAAAGACAAAAGATCATTTGACTCTAATTTTTTATTTTATTTTTAAAGGTATTTTAGCAGTTTTACTATGCATTTTAATTTGAATTATTTTTACATTTGAAAAAAAATATTAATTTGCCTCTTAGTTGACATTATAATAATAAAAAAACCATTATGCAAATACAAAGATGCTTCTAGATGACAAGTTTAATTTTTTTGTTTTCAAGAGTATTTTGATTATTTCATCGTGTATTTAAAATGAAAAAACATTTATTTATCCCTCATCAATTTGTTAGATCATTTGAAAAAACCTAGATACCCTTAGAAATTAGTATTAAGTTTTTTGAATGAATAAAAAAGTTATTCGCATAGTGAATCCATAATTATCATGTTCACTAACATTTTTTTCCCCTTTCATTTCTCAAGAAATAACCTTTAGTTATCAAGTCAATAATTAATCCAAGTGAACAGAATATTATTTATTCTGATTGATCAATTATTGAGTATTTTTTTTATGGAATGTGACCGACCAGTGGAGGGGCCCAAATGATTGGTGGACACCAGTGATGGGGAGTGAGATCAATAAGTTATAAAAAATAATAAAATATGTATTTAAATTGAAAAAAGAAAGAGAAAAGAAATATTATATTTAAATGAAAACCAGCTGTTAAAGTTTTTATAAAATTTAGGATAAATAATTCAATTTATTCTTAAATAACTGGAAATTCCTAATATAATTTTATGTTTGGAATCGTGTTTATTATATCATTGTATAATATTAAATATTTTAATATATTTTTCTGTTCTTTTACTAATCCAAATTATCATAAGTATTATTTGAAAATGATGTGAAAAAAAAACCCTTTGTTTCTTGAACAAACCGGTCAAAGCTTGGGGTTCAAAACAATATGGAACCCATTACACAGAATAGAAATGGTAACTTCAGTCAAAGCTTATGCTATCGTTACACGCACGACAAGTTCCCACTAATCAAATGCATCCAGTGAATCAGTTAGGGTTTTCTTGCAGCAGATTATGTCAGTAGGTTTTGGAGATTTAGCCCAATTTTGACATTCTAAAGCAAGATCATCAAGATGAAAAACATTGCATGGTAGACTGAAAATAAGGAGACTCTGCAGTGGAAATGAAAAAAAAACACATCCTGAAAAACCCTTTGGATGGATTGAAGAGCTAACCAATTTCATTCAATCAAACAAAACAAGTAACAAAACATTTGCTTGGCAGCCAAAGCATGGATTGAACAATACGATTCTGAAGATTAATGAAAGAAAATTCAGACATTATGCAAAGTAATTCAACAACAGAGCTTGATGCTGCTAAAACTTGACTCTTGTCAAGCATGAGCTTCTTTATAGTTCAAACATCCGAGGATTATACAGCCATAACAGTAAAACCAAAAAAAAACTCGGGATCATTTTCTGATCCAGTAACAGAACATCTCCAGTTATGGCAAAAAGAAGCATCTGCAGTTTTGATCAGCCTTATAAAACAAAGGAAAAACTTACCTATATTGTGTATGTTTGCTTTTCCACTAGCAACTTATTAACTGTTGCAGGATAAACTACAGTATTAGCTGCTTTGGCTGCCTAAGAACCCAACCTCATGTATCATCTCAGAAAGGTTCTTCAGTTTCCATCATCTCACTTCTCTTAGCTTTTGAAGCATCCTCCACCATGAGATCTGTGTGAATTTGTGAAGAATCCTATGCCATTTCCTCCTTAGCCTTTCTACCAGTTGCCACCACTGCTGCCTCACTGGCTTCTGTAATAACCTGAAGAAATTCCGTCGGGATAGCAGCTGGGTCTAATTCCCGACAACCCTCTGGGGCATTATGAGCTTCTTTGCCAGTAAGCACGTGATTAGGGACCTGATGAGAGAAGCGGAACATCTCTTCTTTTGGAATCCTCCTAACTTCATTTGGACCTACATGTCTACGAAAAACTGCCTTGAAACCAGCAACTTTAATAAGAGGAACTACAGATATACCCTGCTCTTCATCATAGTCGTCGAGCACTTCTACCATCTCATATTCTTGTACCATTTCATCTGGGGTATCATCATTCCAGTCTGGAGACCAGTTTCTATATAGAGCCCAGACATCTTCCTTTCTTGGAAGTATGCGAACAACTCCACGTGTGCCTTTCGTCCACGTAACCCTGTGTGAGAAAGCATTTAGAGTTTTACTGATTTCATGTTTGCCAGTCCAAAAATCGCCACAGGTTTTTAGGAAACCAGCCCCCACCCAGTCTAAAGGGCCAAATTCACTGTTGCTTCTTGAGTTAAGCCAACTGATCTTCATTTTAAATGGCTTCAAAGAGATCACTGAGATAATTCGAGCATAATATCGAGGCATCCCATCATTTTCATCATAGGCAGCCCACACCTGGTCATCCCCAAAGGAACTTTCTGTTCGATCCAGGTCAAAGTTATGAAAATCAGAATCCGGAACATTGATAGACAAAGGTGCTGTTGCCTGTTTAGTAGATTCATTGGAAGAAGTGCCAGCAGAGTGACCACTCCTCTTATGTTTATTTGCATCATTGTTCACCATGCTTTCCTGTGTTCTACTCTCTTTCAGTTTCACTTGATTTGAGCTCCATTCTTTAAGTTTTCCGCACACATCTGAGAGACCCTTCTTCATCAACATGTTTCGAACCTCGAGAAGTGACAACTCTCTCTCGGTAATGGACTTGGTACGAATATCTGAGAAACCATAAACCCTTTGTGCTTCAAAATAGCCCCTTCTTGGTTCAGATGAATTTCCCAATCCCGCTCCTCCATTTCCGGTGGCTGCTTGATTCAAAATGTCAGCTCCATAATTGTTCACACTAGCCTCATCAGATCTCCTCCTTTTAAAGAGTTGGTCTGCTCTAAGAGAAGAATTATCCACCCTTTTAGAAACATAACGCTTCACCCGTTCAGTGGCTCCCTGTGCGTCCTGCTCCCTCTTCACTTGGTCATGTGCCTTCTGAACCACACTCTCAGCATGACCAGCAGTTGGTGTTGATGCAAATTTGCCTCCAGAATCATTCATTCTAGTAAAATTACTCCTTTGGAGGTTTGGGGCAGTAGTTGAATTGCATACTCCAAATCCCTCAGATCGTGAGCTTTGACCACCATTTTTTGGGAAATTAAATGGATTACTATTTGCAGCATGATGTCTTGAATTCTGGGATGACTTCGTAACGTTTGAAGGTGGATCCTTCTCAACAGCCAAAAAAGGCTGATGACAGTTGGGGCATCGCAGGTTGTGATTCAAATAAACCCTCAGATACTCATAATGCATCATGCATCGATGGCAGATAGTCCAAAATGTATCAGGTTTTCGAGATGAAGGAGAAGGGGCTGATGTGGGCCTCGACTGCAAATTCTTGTTCTGAGTCCTTGTGTGCGAAGTTGTGGTACTGTTATGATTATGAAAGCCATTTGCACTATGCTGGGAAGAGGGAACCTTTGTCTGGGTTGGTACTCTCTGCTGCTGTCCTGACGGATTCAGTTTCTGATTGTATGCTAGTCTCTTTTCCTTATTAGATAACAAACCCCAGGCCTCTGAAACCAACTTAAATGCACCATCTGCACCCAGAGACTGGTTTTTATCAGGATGAAGTATGAGAGCTAGCTTGTGGTATTGTTTCCTGACTGTCTCATCATCAGCCCAGGGGTTCACACCAAGCACGCTGTACCAATCAACTTCTCCACTACTTATTTTGTTCTCTGCAGAAATATACACATCAAATGCTATCAACATTTGGGATAAACCCTCTAGCTCGGGATACAAGCTTTGAGCCTTTAAAGCAAATTTCTTCGCCCCAACATAATCCCTCCCCATAAACTTCTTCTCAGCAATTTCCTTAGCCCTGACTGCTTCATCTTTGTTGCACTCCATAAAATTTGTATGTCCAGGAATAAAGCCCTGTGTCTTGTAGTTATATGAATGTTTCCAAGATTTCAACCTCGAGTCACAAATTCCACAGCTCCAGGTTCATTTTTCTAGACAAATGGCACCATCAATTTTTTGACCTGTTCAAAGCAAAATTAAAACTAAAATCAATGTCGAATAGATTCTAATGTAAGTTATTATTATCTTATAATTACAAAAGACAGCATGATATTCATACAAATCACAACCAACAATGCTTGTATTTCTTATTCATTCCCAAAAAGCAAATCTCCACTGGAAAAATAACTATAAATCACATAATTCTTTATTTGACTCTAGAATGTATGTCATTTATTGACATTAACTAGGAGAAAAATTCAATATTTGACAAAACAGTAAGTCTCAGTTTCTTCTAATATGAGCGACAAATGACAGAAAAACCAGCAGCCCAACATGCAATACATTAATAAATTAAGAAGTACAAACGGTCCACTCATCATGTAATGTCATTCCCTAATACCTATAAACATAAAGGCATACAAATTACTTCATTGGAATATTTGACCTATAAACATAGATGCATATAATAATAATTTAGTAATCAAAAAGATAAAAAATAGTAATAAAAAAGATTTAAAAAAAGAGTATAGAACGACTTTTTTTTTCAAGCCCTACTTGTTGTGTAATGTAACATAGGAATTATCTTTTCTCAATTGGGAGAGATGGCTGACTGGACCAAAGCGCCGGATTGCTAATCCGTTGTACGAGTTATTCGTACCGAGGGTTCGAATCCCTCTCTTACCAGTTCCGTTGATGACTTGGTATTTTTTTTCAAGTCTTTTTCTTTATTCATTTTGTAATAGTTAAAGATGTAGAATAAATAAAATTCTAACATTTAATAAAAATAAAAATCAAGCAAGGAAAAAGCCTCTTTTTTTTTTTTATTCTTCACGTCTAGGATTACACCCTGGATCATTAGATAAAAACCCAAAGATGAAAATGGAAGCAAATAATATTACTACTGTGTAAACAAAGAGTTTGAGAGTAAGCATTAGACAATCTCCAAGATCTTTTTTGGAATGGCTAAACAATCTTTCTCTATCAAAAGAAACACATAATCCCTTGCAGTAACTTTTTGTGCATCCTCATGCCTAACAGTAAATCTCACGCTTCAAGCCCACAAAATCCTATTGCAGATCATCCATGAGATACAATAGGGTTGGATACCATTTTAAGAATATGCATAATGGTGGAAAAACATTCAATAGCTTAACATATATATGATGTCAATAAATTAAAGGGCGGGAAGAAGGATATAGCACCATAATAGACATAAATTAATTCAGATAGCTAAATATATACAAATGCCACCTACTGGCATTGCATGCTTTCCACTACTATTAGTTATAAATGAAAATTATACATGTGCATTTACACAAGCACACATGCGCCCGCGCATGCAAGAGTCATCATGCACATTCAAAGAAAGGCCGGGAGTAACTCCACCAACTTAAAGAATTTAATCATGGTACTTGAATATATTTAGAAAGTCTCTAGTATACAATTACAAAGACAAACACACACAAATACATATATTGCAATAAGAATAAAGCACAAGTAATTGAACAAAACAACTCCCCAAGCCTAGACAAATGAATACCAATACGTGTCTTTCCATGGATATCCTAAAATCGAGTGTGTGCGTGCAGCGTGTCCCCTATTAACAAGGGCAGCATGGAAGCCATGCGCCCCCCCACCCCCAATAAAAAAAAAAAAAAAAACACTATTTTTGTTGCCCTCTGCCAGTGCCTAATAGCTTCTGCCCAAACTCACATTTTTCCCTCCCACTAAATAGGTCTTCCCCCTAGGCACTTTGCCTAACCAAGAAGACCCAGTGACTATCCTGTGACTCATCCAACATACACATATAGTTTCAATCAGGCATGAATAGGTCTCTTTTTTTCTTTTTAATTACAAGTACCAGTAATTGGCACTTTCAAACCCTACCATATATATGCTTAGTGAATACTAATATCAGCAAAAGGAGTGAATCCGATTCTCTAAGCGAGCTTACGTAATATACGATAAATAAATCAGGTACATGCACTCTTCATTTTATGAGTTAAGAACTAATGCCATAGAATAATTACCGCCTGGCACTCCTAAACATTATGTGATAAGAGGGCATATTGAGGAGGTTAACACCCCATTTATGAGTTTATTGTAAACAATGCCTATATCATGTGGACATAACCAGCAGTTGGCAAATGTTCCATGTGCCAAGGTAATGACACGTTTCCAATTTTCTTCCCTCGCAATTCTTAAACATAGTAGACATGGAAAGGCAACATAATCAATATATAGAACAGATTTCTACTTCAGTTAATAATGCACGAGTGCTTTCTGTATGAACCCTCACAAGCAAGTGATACACCTTATGCAAGTTAAATAATAAATTTGAAATCCAGGTTAACATATTTACATGCAGGTGCAAACGAAATATATTTTTTTATTCTTATTTTTCTTTACCTTCCATTTTAAGCATTCCCAAGCACATAATATTGGACTTAAAAGGAGAATAAATTCAGCTTTCCTATAGATAAAAAGTAGTTTCTAGCAACAATTTTGTTACAATATATTTTCCATATTTCGGCAAAAACCAGTTTTTTCTCATAAAATAAAAAAGAAATGTGCATTGCAGATGGGAGTTAGATTTTCGAATTTGGTTTTTCCCTTTGTTCTTCTCAGTTTCCAGACTTAAAGAAACAATGTATCTAGAAAAGTCTCATTGACAGATGTTTTCAGATTCTTTCAAGTTCAGATCATAAAATCTAAAAGCTTTTTGTTTCCATTAAGGATCAATGATACTGGACAGAAATTTACGAGTCTTTCAATTTACCTGGAGTACAAAGCTTTTCTTTAGCTTTCCGAGTATTGAATTTGAAATCTCACATTTAGAGGAGGGGCAAACGAAATAAGAATTAGCTTCAAAAGGTACCATCAACACAAGGAAAAGAAATATGCTGAAAATGATCAAACTTAGTATGTGTATAAATATAATTCTCAATACTATAAAAGTAGCAAAATGGTTTCCCTAAAATCATGATCTCCCCTTAACGTGTCAAACTCTTGTAAAATGGCGCGAACAGCACCATAACATTTGAAACCCAACACCGAGTAGTTCCAAAGGTAATCAGAATCTCTTGTTCATTATTCTTAAATACACAACCCCACCTTCATGGAGCTACCATTATCAACCCAAGGAAAAGAAATATGCTGAAAATGATCAAACTTAGTATGTGTATAAATATAATTTTCAATACCTATAAAAGTAGCACACTTGTTTCCCTAAAATCATGATCTCCCCTTAACGTGTCGAACTCTCGTAAAATGGCGCTAACAGCACCATAACATTTGAAATCCAACACCAAGTAGTTCCAAAGGTAATCAGAATCTCTTGTTCATTATTCTTAAACTACACATCCCCACCTTCGCGGAGCTACCATTATCACAATTCTGAGAACAGAACGTGTCAATACATTCCAATTCTGTATAGATTTTTCTTTTAACACTCTAGACTAATGCTAAATTCAACCTTTTCAACACTTTGATTATCACTAAAACACAAACAATAGCAATGTGCAACATTCCCTAAAAAATCTAATGGATCTAAATCCATAGCAAGATAGAATCAGAATCAGAATTCCTACCTTCTTCAGATACCTTATCAACTAATTTCAACAGTACAAACTCCAACTTAGCAAAAAATCAGAAGAATTTACAGCAATAAACTAAAGCTAGCCTCAAATTATAAAGTAAAACAACTAAGTAAATTCATTTTCGAACAAAAACAGCCAACAAGCAACACGCCCACAAAATGTAAAATAAAAAAGGTCGCAGCCTTACTTCACCATTCCATGTTCTAAACAATTCATGAATCACAACCAACCCACATTGAACATCACAAAAATAAAACACAACAAAACCCTTTTTGCAAACAGTCCAAAAATCAGTCAAAAACACTACAATCAAATAAAACAAGTTCTTGATGGATCTACAGTATTAGGGTTTTTAAAGCAACATGTAACGGTCAAATTTCACTCATTTGAATTATACAGAAGTTAATTTCAAACTGAAGCCCTAGATTATAGAGTCTCAAAAAAACAGTACCCGGATTGCCAATCTTGCAAAAAACAAAATAAAAACTTTGCTCTGGAGTAAAAAAAAAAGTGTAAAAAATGAAAAGTTACCTATAGAAGGGAGAGTCCTTTAAAATGAAGAAAATTTGTATCAATCAACATGCACAATGGGTTTCATCTTTTTTTGTCAAAATTCCATTAGAAACTCTGAAGAACTCTCTCTCTCTCTCTCTAAAGTGCCCAAGCAACTATGACTGAATAACAAATAAAATAATACAAAAAAAAAAAAGGGTGGGGGTTTGGTTAATATTTAAGTAGGAGGGTGTCCTTTTTTATTAGCAACCCAAGTCCTACTTTTTTTTTAGTAGAAACAAAGTTAACTATGGTTAAATTTTAACTCTTGATTTGTGTTCATATTGGCAATGTGTGGGTTAAGTTTTAACTTGGGTTAATTTTTAACTAGAATTGGGTTTGCAAAATGTGATTAAATTTGGTGAATTATTTATGGTAATATTAAATACCTTTGCAATTAATGGCAATTTTTGGTGTTAATTACATATTGCAAAACAAGCATGGTAGATTTTCTTTTCCATTTATAACTAACTACACAAAATAAATGAACATAGTTAACTAACTACACAAAATAATATAGTAAGTGATAATAGATGAATTATGAGTTTTATAAAAAAAAAAGTCAATAATAAAAGGTATTCTTGAACTAGTTTTTTATTTTAATTGATACTAAATTTCTATCTTATAAAATATGATGAATTAGATATAAAGAAAAAAGCAACTACCACATCCATTAAAATGAAAATTTTGTAAAAATAATTTGTTTATGTATATATTAAAATAGTGTTTGGTTGTTGTATCAAAATAAAAAAGACAAAGATAATAGAGACAGTGATAACATGTCTACGTGTATTTATTATTTTGATAATATAGAAATTTATTTCAAAACTATTTTAAGAATATATTTATTTTATGTCTTAATATCTTGAATGAAACAAGTTTGTTTCTTATATATTTATCACTTTTTTTCTAAAATATTAACCTAGTACAATCTTAAAAATAGTTTCTTCATTTTATTGAAATGGTCATATGCAAATCCAATTTTCTATAACGGAAACAAGTTAATTAGGGTTAAATTTTAACTCTTTTATAGGGTTAAAGTGATTAACTAGGGTCTATGGTTAACTTTTAGCTTGAGTTGCACATTTGGTGAAATAATTAGGTGAATTCCTCTTGCAGATACTATAGATATGGTCAGATTTGTGTAATTTAAAGCATCCTGAGTTCTACAAGTAAATGTTCACACCTGTCAATGTTTTGTTTTGGTAATATAATTTAATCTATTTTTTCTATTTAAAAAAAATATTAAATTAATTTTTTTTAAATATTTTTCAATGATTTTAATATGCTGATGTAAAAGTAAAAAAATCTTTAAAAAATTATTTTAATATATTTTTAATTAAAATTATTCTTTTACAAAAAAAATATGCATTACCAAACAGTAAAGCTATCTCATAAATATTTTTTTTTTCCGCGTAGAAAGAACAAGAACCAAAAGGTTGCTTTAACATAAACCTGCAGGCTGATTTCATCATTTTGTGCTCAGGGATTCCATTATTGCATGTTTAGCATTTGTCAATGCCCACTAAAGGCCAAAATTAATTGTAATTTGTAACCGTAATCTCTGTTGTTGCCAAATTTCAAATTGGTCCTTCAAGTATAGCCTGTTTTAATGTGATTCTACAAATTCTTAATGGTTCATTTTGATCCTTCCATCATGCCTTCATTAGTTCTTGCTGGTGTAATTAGTCTTAATTAAGATAATATTTATCATAAGTTTTACTATGACTAGTTTTAATCACACATGAAGTTTCTGTTAGCAATCGGACAACGTAAGTTTGTCAGTATTATCATGTTTTTTTTAGTTTAACGTGGGTGTCCGGGTCAGCTTGCACGCACCTCGACTAATCTCACGGGTCCTGAAGTTAACGACCATGTAAACCTCCAGTGGTCATCTTATGAGCAACTTCAGAGCTCGAATCTGAGACTACAAAAAAAACAAATCTCTTGATCCTAAATTTTTATTACTGGAGCCACCACCTCCCGTGGCCATTTATCATGTTATTACCTAATGAACGTGACAGGTTTCTGTTAGCAAACAAACAAAATGAATGTGTCCCGTTGCTATGTAAAAGGAAGGAAATATTATCCCAGGCACCATTTGTTTGTGCCGTCTAGTTATGTTTTTTATTTTATTTTTTTAATATTTTTTAGTATTTTAAATTGTTTTGATCTTTTTAAATTATTTTAATATGTTAATGTTAAAAATAAATTTTAAAAAATAAAATATATTTTAATATATTTTTAAGTAAATAACATTTTAAAAAATAGCGTCTATCAGAATATCAAATACTATTTTAGATTTGCGGTGATTTGATAATGTTAGAATTAGGATTTTACTGGAATAAGTCAATGTTAGAGTTAAGTTATACCTCAATTCTTTTTAGAAGATAGTTATTTATTTGATTTTTTATTAGATAAAAAGCGAGTTCTAGATTAAAAAAAATATATATTTAGAATTCTTGTTGAACTAATATTTAGAATCTTTGTTAATTTAGATTAGATTAGTTTGATCTTATATTATAATCTCCCTATATATAAGGGTAATATATGTATACATAATCTTAAATACATGAATATGCATTAGTTGCTCTTTCATAAAATCCACAGAGATTTATTTTACAATTAGTATTAGAGCTCATTTCTTTGGTATTTTTTTTACGTGGTTTCTTGTTTTTTAAGCTACAATCGATCTTGTTTTGTGTTTGTCAAAAATAGTGCATACGTGATGGAAGACCTTCAAATAGTTGAAGGAATCAAAAAACTTAAGAACTAAAATTACAATGGCAACATGCATATCTCTAGGAGGCAGTCAGCAGCATAGTTATTAAACCTAGCTCGGGGGTTGACCCGGTCAAGGGGCCGGGTCCCGGGTTTCATGGGTCAACTCGGATCAATCCGGAAAAATTAAAAAAAATTAAAGTTTTAATATTTTATATGAAAAAATCTATGTAAATATAGATTATACATATTATGAAGTTTAAAAGAATATTTTAAAAAGTTTTTTATTCCACATTAAAAAGATATTATGTTAAGTTTTTAAGTTAAAGTATTTAAACTAAAAATGTTTTTTATCCCACATTGAAAAAACATAACTTTTTCCTTGGAAACATAGAGTATATATACTACTGTGTTTCAAATCCCACATTGAAAAAACATAGCTTTTTTCATGGGAACATAAAATATATATATGAAAGAGTTTCAAATCCCACATTAAAAAGATAATATGTTATCCTTTTAAGTTGAAGTATTTAAACCAAAAGGTTTTTTTATCCCACATTGAAAAAACATGGTTTTTTTCATGGGAACATAGAGTATATATATGAAAGGGTTTCAAATCCCACATTGAAAAGATACTATGTTATCCTTTTAAGTTAAAGTATTTAAACCAAAATGTTTTTTATCTCACATTGAAAAAACATGATTTTTTTCTTGGGAACATGAAGTATATATACTAATGGGTTTCAAATCTCATATTTGAAAAAAAAAAAAAAGGATCTCGCCGGGTTCGCCCGGGTTTGGCAGCTTTGTTGCCACAGCCGGTCTTTTATTAAACTTAAACCGGTCCAGCCACCGGATCAACCGAGTCCTGGGTCGACTCGTCAGGCCGGGCCGGGTTTAATAACAGTGGTCAGCAGTACTTAAGAGTTAAGACACAATCGGTCGAAGACATTAATAAAGTCTCGTATGAGCGGAAGATTAAAGCTTACAAAATAGTGTTTTATCACTATTTGACTCTTAACCCTTAATTGATCTTAAACTTTTGATTTTCTTGCAATTTTACTCCTAATTTGAACCAATTGACTCTGTAAAAATTAAGTCTGGTCTTCTAAAATTTCAATCTTTTCAATTAAGCTCAAATTAGGCTCCCAGAATTAATTTTTATAATTAAGTCCTTGCACCTAATTAAATCCTTTAATTGGATCCAAATTAATTTTTAAACATAATTAAACATTTAATTTGGCCAATGATTAAATTAAATTGGCCTATTAAAAATCTAATTATGTCATTATACTTAATTTTTATGTAGATTCATCTAATAATCATTTAATTTGATCTTAAATCTATATTGTCTCTCTAGGTTTGGGTATAATGAGGTATAATTAGGTTTCTGATTCCATCCAAAATTATAACTTGATTTTTCTATATTTGAAATCCTTTCTCAACTGGTTTTTTTCACCGTTGCGCTCCTTGCTATTCTTATTTTTTATTTTTATTTTGAAAAGAAAAAAAATATAAATTTAAAATGATTAATTCAAAAATAAGTTATGACAACAATTATAGTACAAACCCAAGGATAGATATCCAATGATGAGAAGACATTAAACTCTAAAAGGCTCGTCTTTTTTTCTCTATGTTAATGGTAAATGAATTAATTAAGATTTCAAAGCTGCCTATTTTCCTTTTTAATTAGCTAAAAAAAAGTAACTTTTAAGGGCATCAAATGTTGGAAATAATTCAAAAACAATTGGAGACAACTTAGGTACCATAAGTGTCTCAAACTTGCTGAATTTTTTCTTCAATTCAATATTTGTTTTGTGTGTATTTGTTGGATTTTTTCATAGGAATGTTTTGGCTATCACTAATGTGGTTGGATCTGACTTGCTAGATCTTTTGTAGTTGACTTGGTGAATCTTTTCATTGCTGAATTATTGATGTTCTTGCTGAATTTAAATTACAACTGATTATTTTTTTGCTTGGGATTGAATATGGTCATTAGTTTGTAACTTGGTTAGATTTATTTTGCTTAGGTTTGAATCAGTAGACATGGTAGGTTGCAAAGGGGCTTTTAAAATTAAGTTTTATGTTGTGAGTAGAAAAAATCTCCTTTTCTCCTAAATAGTAGATTTGCATGAATTTGTTGTTAGGGAGAACACATGATGAATTGTATATAATTCAATTTGATTTGGTATTACAAATAATTTAAAAAATTGTTTAAGTCCAATTTAAAATAGACCATTAAAACCCAATAAACAAGTCCATTTAAAATGCATTTGAGTCTTCTGGTTTCAAATAAAAAAAATTAACCCAACTAGTTTGTTTTGAACTGATTTTTATTTTGATTCAAGTTAAATTTTTTAAAAATTAAAAATTCTATTTTTGTTGGAATTTTTTTATTTAAACTGAACTGAACTGGATTAAATCATAAATACCCTGATTACTCATCTATTATTAGTTAAGTTTGAAAATATACCTGCTAACAAAGAAAATATGGACAATATGTTGGAGGGTGAGGAGAAATTATTCAACACCTTAAAAAAAAAAGAAAAAAAAGAGTAAGCAATGGCATACTCACAATTGACACACTAATGATGAATCCAAAAAGAATGGTGAAAAGACAAAAGGTCATTAAAGATAGAGGGCTTTTGGACCTTGATTTGCTAGTTCTTAGAACTTTGTGTTTGGGTCAGTTTTGACCTTTTTGTATATATGGGCTTGAGCCACTTTAGTTGCACTAAAAATTCTACCCAAAATAAATGTTAAGAGTTAGGCTATTATTCTGTTAATTTAGAGATTTGATAGAAAGAGCCAACCAATTGGCCAAACGAGCAATTTTAAAATTATTAACATATATTAAAAATTTCTTGGCATTTTAACGTAGCAATCAATAGTGAGATACCAAGGCTTTGTTTAGTCTTATCCTCAAAAAAATTTAGATTTTTTTTTTAATTTTATTTTTTATTATTAGATTTACTAGATATTGGACTTCATAATTTATTTCTATTTATTTTTTATTGAGTTATCCCGATCTCATGACTTGAGTTATAAATTTTGCGAGTTAGTCGTGTTGACTCGGGTTATTTTTTTTTCTCGGCTTCATCCTTCAATATTGGGTTGATTGAATTTTTTTTTTTTCAATTTCATCATTCAACATTGAGTGTATTGAGACTTTATAATTTTTTTTATTTGATTTATAAGGAGTTATCCCGATCTTCAAATCTAGTTTTGACAGGTTAACTCGGGTTGAATTGAGTTATTTTTTTTATCCTTTTTATTTGATTTTTTTTTTCAATTTAATCCTTCAATATTGGATTGATTGAGAATTCAGCTTCATAATCTTTTTCTTTTCTTTTTTCTATGCAGTTATTATGGTCTTATGATTTGGATCATGGGTTAGGCCGGTTGACTCGGGTTTTGTTGTCTTTTTTTGTTGATTTTTTTTCAATTCCACCCTTAAATACGGGGTTGATTGGGAATTATGCTTCTTATTTTTTTTCGGTTTGCATTTTATGATATTATCTTGGGGTCATGATCCTGGTCACGAGTTTGTTCGGTTGACTTATGTGGTTATTTGAGTCCTTTTTTAATTGAATCTTTTAACATTTAGTTGATTGAGAATTGAGCTTCATAATTTATTTCGATTTACTTTCTATGTGATTATCCCGGCCTCATTATTTAGGTTTGACAGGTTAACCCAAGTTGTCTCGGCTTATTTTTTTAGTTGAATTTTATTTTCAATTTCTTCCCTTAATATTTTGTTGATGGAGAATCGAGTTTAATAATTTTTTTATTTGTTTTCTATAGGGTTATCAGGATCTCATTACCTGGATAGTGGATTTGACAGGTTAACCCGAGTTGATCCGAGTCGATCTAATATATTATTGTTTTAATATTATAAAAAAAGATGTCATCTTGATTTTTTTTTAGTCAAACTATGTTTTTATTGATCATTTAAGTTATTTTTAGATCTATCAAGTTAATCAAATTATAAATCAATCTTCCTATAGTTATAAAAAAGATCTTTTTATTAAAAATTATATTAACAATACTCGAATATTTTGTTATTTAAAAAATTTAACGGAATCTCAGCAGAGATATAAGAATAATCTATTTTCGTTCTAAAAAGGTCATTCGACAAAATACTTCGAACGTTTGTTAGCATATCACACTGTTTCAAATTCATCAACTCACAAGCCAATCAGCTTACCAAAATCATGTCTTCAATCTTTTCAATGTATAATGGGAATTTCTTCTTGTTTTTTTTTTAATGGGATTTAAAATATATATATATATATAAAATGATTAGGTCATTATTGACATTTCTTCTTTTAAACTGTGTTTTTAATATCTTATCAATTAACAAGTTGACCTACATGAAATTTCTAGAAATAATGGTAATTAACACACGCATGGAGTGTCATGCTGGTTTCATTACTTAAAAAAAAAATATTTAACACTTTTCTTTGGTTTCATCTAAGAAATTCTATGACATTTTATCTTTTTTATTTTTATGAATGAGTCTTTTGATACTCAAATATAAAAGAAGTTCCGATTCTCATTATCAAAAAAATTAAAAGAATTAGCTTACGATTCAATCCATAAACTAAATTACGAGTTGGACAAATTAACACGGGTTAATTAAAACAACATCATATTAATTTTAAAAAAATTAAAATAATATTATTTTATAAAAAATTCATACTAAGTTTTGACCAAATCAAAATTTAATCTACTAGGTGGATCATATCAGGTATGAGGTTTAATAACATTTTTAATCAATTATATTAATTAATGTGATACGAATGGATGATAAATTGATTAAAAAAACACTCGTTATCTTAAAACAAAAACTATGAACTGTGTTTTTCTTTCCCTTGATTCTCTCCTGTGGTGAAAGATACCGTTATGGAAGCTTTGGGGTTCTTTTCAAACGAGAGCATGTTACAGCTGAGAGAGGGTCCACGCGTTTATCGCAGCGCATGTGGCAACACTGTGAGTGGCCCACTGCCATGTAATGGTGGTGGAATTTGAAGATGAGAAGGTGACGTTAGCAAAACCTGAGCCGCGTGTCTCATTAGCGCGGGAATAGCTTGTGGGACCATATGATTACGTGTCGACCGTTAAAAAGACCTAACTCTCCTGATGAACTTGACCTCATCATCTCGTGGGACACATCACACATGATTGATATTTTGCACCCAAGAAAATTAATTTTAATTCCAAAATTCCAAATATTATAAAATAAAATATAAAGAATCAACAGCCAATTCAAGACTTTCTTAACAGAACTCACAAAAGAAATTAGATAATTGATAAAAAAAAAAAAATATCACCAAATTGAGGGTAGTGATAGCTTTTTTTCTTGAAATAAATTTGTGTGTATGTGTTTGTACTAGTTTTTAAATTATAATTTCTTGTCCCTCCAATTTTTTTTCTAGTTATGAACATAGATCTTAACCATGGGGTAGAAATTTGTTGAAATCTTAAAAGTACAATTAATTGTTCTATTAGTTGTAACTAAATTTTTAAATCGTGTGACACTGGAGGTTGGATTAATTTTTTTTTTAAAAAAATAAATTTAGAGAAGATATTATCAACATGTTTTTTAGTTGAAAAATTTTAATCATAAATTCAAAAATTGATGTATATTTTACAACACCTTTATAAAGTATCGACAAGGTGATGTCTTGGAGGATATTCTTAAAAAGTATTAAGATGACAATATATTGAACCAACCTAAGTCATTCTTGGTTAACCTATAAATTTTATCATTTGAATCATGAGATCACAATAGCCCCATAAAAAAATTAAACAAATCATAAATTTTAATCCTCAATCAACCCAATATTGAAAAACAATAATGAAAAAAAAAGAATATTCAATTTTAAAAAATGAACAAATAATGAGTCAAGTCAACCTGATCAAAACTGTCAAATCTGCAACTTAGATCATGAGAATTGAATTTTAACCGCATAGAAAGTAAATAAAAAAAATGAAACTCAATTTCCAACCAACTCAATGTTAAAGAACGAAATTGAATTACAAATTCATTTAAAATACAACAAAAAAATAACCCGAGTCAACCTGTCAAACACGCAAACTAGGTCATGAGACCAGAATAACATTATAGAAATTAAATAAAAAAAATTACGAAGTTCAATTCTCAACCAATTAAATGTTGAAGGATAAAATTGATAAAATATATATTATAAAACGAACCCTAAAAAAGGCGTAAGTCCATTCGGGTTAGTTTTTCAAACCAGTAACTCGTGTCATAAGATTAAAATTGCCTCATATAAAAAAAAAAACTATGAAGCCCAATCCTAAATAACCCAGTGTGAATGGTGAAATTGAAAATAAAATTTAATAAATAAATAAAAAACAAATAGAAATTTAAAAGAATAAGAACCAAATTTAACACAAAACTGACGACTACTTTACTATTTTCAAGAGTGTCAAGCACTAAAATTAAGAAAATGAGAGAGAAAAGAGATGAAAAGAAAGAAAAGAAAGATAGGTTGTCATAGTCACATCAGAGCTCCAATGTCACCACATACCACCCTATAAAAAAAACTTTTATTGAGACGATTTTAATAGCACCAAAAAAAGTTATATTGAAAGCACAAATAAAGTCACATGCATCACCACTGTACATAGGCTACCCTTTATATGGTGGCACGTATGTTACACACCTCAATTACTTTTTCATCTTCTTTCTTTTTAGTCTTTGTTATTTTGCTAAAAAAAGGTTGAATATTTTTACTAGTTTCAAATCCGATCCCTAACTCTTTAATTGGTTTAAATTAATACAATCAAATCTTATTTTTCTAAATCAATCATCAACTTAACATCAAAATTTTTTTTCCAACATCGCGATAAACATATAGAAAACAAAACGAAACTAACCATAAAGTCCAATTCCAAGATAAAGTAATATAGAAGGACAGATTTAAAAGTAAAAAAAAAAAAATCGATCATAAAAAAATGAAATCCATATTGCATTTACTAACAATGTTTTTGAAAATCATACTCATTCAAGCAAAATGTTTTTTTTTTTAATAGAAACATGATTTTCATGGGAGCCTACCCTAAAAAGAAAAGAAGAAGAAAAACATGTGTAATATAGCATTCAATGCTCTTCATATTTTCATTAGCTGGATGGACTCTTTCTAAAGTGGAGAAGACATATACCAGGGGCTAGGGCATATTCAAAAAGAAAAAGAAAAAAATCTTTTCCGACACAACGAAAGCTTGTGCAAGACAAAAGCTCTTCAGTTTCATGTACAGTTAAGGATCTTGTCGTGTAGGACTCAGCTAATAACTAGTTAAAAGGGTTGCCAAATTTTATGATCATGCGCCAAAAATTAAAACCCCACATGGTATAAAATATTTAATAGAAAAATCAAGGATATATTCGTTCTTAATTATGAGAAAAAAGTGGCGTAGTGGGGAATATTAGACAGTAATATAAAACTATTCTTATTATTTTATTTAATAACTTAAACTTTTAAATTAAAATAATTTTATTTAATAATTTTACTTGAAAGGTATATTAGAAACTAATATAAATCAAGTTTAAATAATCATTATATTATATATCCTTATCTTCGAGAAATAGGTACATTCATTCTTGAGTGTTAGAGCTTGAAAACAAGGTGCGTGCATCATGAAAATGAAAGAATAAATGATAGAATTTCTTTATTTGATCGGTTGCGTCTAACTCCAACAAAAGTTTTTGTCCTCATCCTCAATTTTGTAAGTAAATCAAATGCATGAACTGTGATAATCAAAGAGAGAATAGGAGATCTAACATTCCATGACCTAATACATAGATTCAATCTAGTCCTGACATTTTTTTTGGGTACGTACAGTACTGGAAAAATAAGAACAAACCAGATCACTCTTCAACGATAACAAGTACCCACAGAATCTACAAGCATGAGGGCATTTAATCTTGAAGGTGAGTCTTTCCAGATGCAAAACTCTGATAAATTTTGAGCCACATGCTTAGCTAAGAAATCAGCATGTGAGTTAACTTCCCTTGATGTATGAGTAGGATAGACCTCCCAAATCCTTGAGAGAAGCTCCATGATAATAGCTCTAAGCCAATGAAAAATGGAGTTTCCCTCGTTAATAAGTCTCAAGGCATTCAAGAAATCAGAATTACAGATAATCCTTCTAAAGCCTTGATTCTAAGTGAGAGCTAATCCATGTTTAATAGCTAGAAGTTCTGGAAGCAGGTTAGTGTCAGTATCACCAAACCCGGTAAAACCTACTAGCGACTTCCATTCATTATTTCTAATGAGGCCTCCAGAACCAATCTTTCTAGATTACCCTGCGAGCTCTCATCAATATTCAATTTCACAAACCCCTTAGCAGGTCTACACCAAGAAATAATAATTTCATGTCTATGGTTGACAATGCAAAAGCATTACAAAGATCATCCTTGAGAAGGATAATCCGCCTCAAAATCCAACTGTCACCTGCATAATTATCACCGTATGAAATAATGTTCATGCACCTCTAGATCCACCATATATAAACCCAAAAAAAAAAAAAAAAAAAGAATCATTGGAAGAACTTATATCTCTAAACCATTCCATCACATCAGAGTTTCAAAAACCCGTGAGCATTAACAAGATCCAACTTTGTCAACATGTCCCTAGCAAAGAAACAGTCCCGCAAGCAATACAAAGTAGTCTCCTCCTCCTGGTTGCAACTACCACAAATGGGAGAGTTAACAATGTTCCTTCTGCATCTAAACAGGTTCATAAGAAGACTATTATGAACAATCTGTCAAAGCATCATTTGTATTTTTTCAGGAGCTTTTAGTTTCCAAACCCAAGGCCAGATAGAATTAACAAGCAGTGTTAATTTAGATGTATAGACATTTGTATCATTCATTCTCCAAATCACATGTCAGCTAGACGAGGAGTAGAGGGAATAGGGAGTACTGCCGTAATGAGGTGTTTCATAAAGTCATGTAGCACTATCATCAAATTGCTGAAATTACAAGTACCAGCTAGCCACAAATATTTGATTTTTAAGTCCGAATCGCTAATGTGAAGGCTTCATGAATAGCTCTCCATGCGATAGATGCATTAGAAGAGGGTGTTAATCTTTGCAATAAATGTTAATCCACTTGTCCCGACAAATCCTTTGAGACTTTGCCCCATTATAATTAAATAGATAGGTTTCTTATGTTATTATTTTAAATTTGGATCTAATGAGAGATCGTGAAAATAAAATTTTAATAAATATACTCATCGTTCAAAGAAAGATTTAGTCTTGGTTGATAAAAATCATTTCAAAGATATCCTACCGTCTCCGTAACATCCTAAACTATACAATATAAAATAAAACTATGAGAATGTAACTCATAATCTCCATTGATGTAAGCATAATCTCTAATAATGTAAGCATTAATTAATCCAAAGGAGTGTATGCAATATTTAATTATTTATTTATTTTTAAGAGAAATTATAAAATATGATCAGGCAGCCACCAACTAAATCTAATATGTGACAGATTCTCCATTCGAAAGCAATTTTGACAATAACAATAACAGCCAACAAAACAGATATTGAAAAAACAACATAAAAATTCATAAAATAGTTTCTTACAATACATAATTCTTGCTTCACTCTCTTTCAACTTGTCAATCAGAATCAAGAAAATCTATACACAGGCCCACATTATAATTTCAAAATAGATAATAACAGTAAATCAAGTGTTCTTTTTCTTGATCTTCTTCAACTTGAGGTTCGTCTTCTAGCACTGTTTCTCAATAGTTCCAAAAACAATCAAGGTCCGTTGATGCAACTAATGTAGAAGGTGTTGCATCTTGATCATCACCTGACCTTTTTCCCACTTCAAGATTTGATATGACTGAATAGATTTCAGTATTCATATCTATAGTACTGTCTTGTGAGACACCGGCCATATCCCTTTCAATCTTGAAACTTTGCTGCTTCATGTTTGTGCCTTGGTTTGCAATCAAGGCTCTTAAGATCGAGTGGTCTTGCATTAAAACAGAACCTGGATATTGTAAGTTTCCTGATACCGGGACAGCCTGAGGAGTGTGGAATGGATTCAAAAGTGGGATTCGTGGAAAAACCTCTAAAGGGTTTGTTGAAAATGCTAAAAGATGATTGTCGAAGCTATCAATCGTGTCTTGTTGGTTTCTTTGAACATTAATGGGATTGGAGAAGCAGGGCACGTAGGCCGACTCGGCCACTGGCTTAATTTTGCAATTGTAGGGTGAAGAATCCATCAATGGTGGCAGACCAGAAGGGCTATATTCATTACTAAACGAGCCTAATCTCACTAGACCTGAAATATGGGTTTTCTTTCCAGCAGAACTCTTTTGAAACACCCTGCAGATCACCCATTCATTCTACACGAGCAAAAATCAATTAGCTTAACTTGAACAATAAAAAAGGAGACAAACAGTATTGATAAAAACAGAGGAAACAGAGGAGAGGTATACCTTGGCAGTTTTGGGGAGATTATGGACTGAAAATTTACCCTCTAATCTGTATTCATGCATGACCCAATTGGTTTTCCCTCCTTTAGGGGCTCTACCCTTGTAGAATACAAGGGTCTTTTTCATTCCAACCAGGAATTTTCCTCTATAGATCTCCTTGTCTTTCCCTGTGGCTTTCCAGTAACCAGCTTCTGTTGCCCTATTTGTCCTGAGACCTGTAGGGTACTTTCTGTCCCTAACACAGAAAAAGTACCACTCTTTCTCTCCCATCTTCGCTTTCCCTTCATCCAAACAAAAACATGGCCATAAGATAAAAGGTCTAACTTACCGTAATTTCTATGAAGAAAGATTGAAAGAAAATGATCATGTTACTAGAAGGACTTACATGGCAGTTCCCAGGGTTCAGACTTGTTCAAATCCACATCTCCAATTGCTTTAGCAGAGAAGGTGATGTCAAGAACCTTCTTGTATAAATAGTGAGAGATAAGCTCTTCATCGGTTGGATGGAACCGGAATCCAGGAGGCAAATCCATCTGATCATCACCTTCCTTACCAAGCCCAGAAATGTTTGCCATTTCTTGGAAAGCTAAAACCCGTCTTGTTTTCTACAGTAGGACCTTTGTTTCAGAAACTGGTTTTTTCTATGTCTGATAAAGACGCTATTAAGTCTAAGAACTCAATCCCAACCCTTTTATATAACCTCCTGTGTGAAATGGGCACTGATCAAACAAGACTAATTCTCTAGGTTCAAGGAACCTTGTAAAGAAATCAGTAGGCCTGAAAGAATTCGATGGAAAGTGAAAAGCTAAAAGAAACAGAAAAGGTTAGAAAGCTATGGGAAGTTAGGAAGAAAGGTAGAGATTGGGAGAGAGAGTGGAAGGGGAGAAGCCATGGAATTAAAAAGTTATATGCCTGAAAGATGGAGAGATCTTAAGAGAAAAGGCACAACGTAGGAACAGAAGCCCCTAAATACTTGAGGTGTTAGAGAGCAAGAAACGTGCTACGTGAAGCAACTTTTTGGTAGGTTGTTTTAGTTCTCTCTCTTTTAACTATGGGGTGTTAGAAATTTAATAATCAACTACAGTATTGGCTGACTTGGCTACTTATTTGTCCACCCAAATGTTAATGGGATTCTCATGTCAGGCTTGTTCTTCAGTTTTATCATCTCACCTTTCTTAGCTTTCAAGGCATTCTCCACCCATGAGGTTTACCTGAATTTCTGAAGAATTCTGTGCCGTTTCTTCCTTTCTCTCCTCCATTTGGTGGTGTTCCCATAATCACCTGAGGAAATACAGAAGGGATATTCACCGGATCTTCTCAGAATTACTCTTCACTTCCTATCATCTCAAATTCTCAACCTTAGTTGTAGAGGCGTCATCCACCCTTGGCTCTATCTTCAGTTGTGGAAAATTGTGCACTGTTTCTTAATCTCTGCTTTTCACCAGTCTCCACCATATGTGCCTTACTGGATTCCGTAATTACATGGAGATGTTCCAAAGGGATAGCTGCTGGGTCTAACTCTCGACAGCCCCTTTGTCCATATAATTCTGTGTGAGAGAGAATTCCAATTTCGCTAATTTCATGCCTGCCAGTCCTGAAAGCACCGTAATTTTTTAGGAAACCACCAGTCTAGAGGGAAAAATTTCTCGAATTATGCCAACTAGTCTTCGTTTTGAGCAAATCATAACAGATGTAGCTTGACTAATGGAGAAGAGAGACTTGTTTCGAGACTTATCTCGAGTAGAGTTGGCAAACCCTTGATGTATTTTTGAATTTGATAAGATTTTATTACATGATGGGAGATTTTTAAAGAAACAATTTATTAAGTAGCTGACAAAATTCTTTATCATAAAAAAAATAGGACTTGTTATATACAAACTTTCTTGTGGTAGTGGAGAATTGTATTTTGAATTTCTAGATTTTAGAACTCGTATTGGTATACTTTTAATTTCATCTTAGCAAGATTTGAGACAATTATTAATTTTAGAGTTTATACAAAATAATTATAAAGATATTTTATATTGGATAAATAAGCAAATGAATTATTATTATTTGCCTTTGCTCTGCATTCTCAAAAGGCAAGGAGGAAAAACATCAAGGATTTCGGTAAAAATAAAATTTTAAAGTTATCTAATTATGCTGAAAATAACATGAACAAAGAGATTGTTGACAAATAGTTTCAGTTTTTTTATCTTAAGTTGGAGAAGCCAATGGTAAACAATGATCTTTTAGTCATGGATAAAAATGTTGCAAACAAGTACATGGTAGTTTATGAAAATCCTCCTAAAATTATTTTCAAAGATTATCTTGAAGACTCTTTTATATTCAAAGGTTGAAGTATTGAAAGTTATAAATGATAATGAGGTCAAACATGAAGAAAAAAATATATATGAAGAATTTATAAGTCGACTTTATAAGAATGGAAAGTAAAACATTAAAAATGGAGTTTTCTTGAGCACATGCATATCATAAATTAAATTTTAAAGTTTACTAGTTAAGGACATGCTGCTTCGTGAAAATATTAGCTACAATGATATATTTGAAATATTTGTTCATTTGGAATAGAAGAGTTCAATTCTTCATAGATAACTGAAGGACGAGTTCTTTAGAAATAGAAAGGATTAAAATGGGGAAATTTCTTCTATTTCCTTCGCATAATAATGTTTATGGCATTATTTCATTAATGCTTAAGATTTTTAGGTTTTAGAAAGTTTAATAAGAGTTCAAAATGCAGTTTATTAAATCAAACACTTTTAACTCGACTGTTGGATCAAAATGTAATTTTAACATAAGATTTTGAAAGCTTTATTGTCTATTAGGTTAAAATTTCAATATGATCGGGGATTGAGAAGTCATTCAAATAAGGTTTGGAAGTTATTGTGTGATATTGTTTTTATTTACCTTATTGTATTTGATTTTTTTTCTATTTAGATTAATACTTTTAATTTATTTAATATTTTACTATTTAGAAATCCTAATACTATATGGATCCTATTAATTACATTAATTTTAATTAGAAATTCTTTCTTTTAAAAAATTTTAGTTTTAAATAAGAATCATTTATTATAAAGGATTTTAAGAATAATATTAATAGAAAAAAAAATTATTATTAAGACTTTTAATAAAACATTAAGTTTTTTCTAAATTTCTTTACAATTTAGATTTATAACCTTAAGAATCTAACTTTTATCCAAGCGTCACAGATTTTAGCCCGTGGGATGTTGCCTTGAGATTGTATGGACTTCAACAGAAAAGTCGCCATTTTTGTGCACATGCCAGATTGCTTTCCCGTAGGCTTCTTCCACAATCCGAGTGGACACTGGAGAATTAGACGGGCTTCGAAAGAAAGAAACACAGAGTTGATGGGATCAACATTCCACTTTCCTGCGTCTCTATCCATCAACTGATCAACTGTGGCTTCGTGATCAAAAGAATTAAAGTGATACGAAAGCATTCAGTTGGGTTTGCTAACAGTCTTTCCATGGCCTAATTGAACCCTTTCATTATGTGAAGCTTCAAGGAAAGTTTTGGTGTAGCAGTGAGCCTTGAAAATATGAGCTTGTGGTGACTTTTCCTCTTTGATTAAACACCATCCCTGCTCAACCAACACAGCAATATTGAAGGCGGAGAACTCGATGCTAGTGCATTTTCCATCCTACGCCTTTACTCCCTCACCCAGAATCTATTGATGATGGGCTCGATTTCGCTGTACAAGCTCGCTGGATGCTTAAAGGAGCTCCTGATGAAGTTGGATTGATTGAGCCACCACTTTGATTATCATTACTTCCCTGCTAAAACAATGTCTTCTCTTTCCATCCCGTATGTTTCCTCTGAGCTCTAATCTTCACCATCTCAAATCCTGCTTCTTTGATCTTCCGAGGACTGTAGGAAGACATGGGTATTAATTTCTCATGTCTCTCTACTGCCTTCACTCTTCTGCTGTCCTGGACTTGAATTCTCTTGCCACGTTTCAAATTAAGAAGATTCCTTATCCACGAGGGGCAGGGATTCAGCTCATCCACCTCTGTCACAGCTGCTCCTGTCAGAAGAAGGTTATCATCGACAATCGGAAATCACGGGAGTCTGTCTGCTAATTTTAATGCCAAGATTTTCCTAACCTTTGCTTGGCGTGGCTATTGAAGCATTTTCATTTCTGCAGACGCTAATTCAGAGCAGTGAAAATCTTTGACAGATTGTATGGACAATCACTTTGCTTGGATACCCAAATCGACCAAATTTGTTCTATGAATAACCATCCTAGTAATAAATTCACCATAATCAAGTCAAGAATGGTGAATATCATTGCTTTAATAGCAACGATTACTGGTATTTTAGGATAGGTCTCGGGCGCCAAAACTACGGAGACATCTACCGCTCCAGTGACTAATTATGTCACTCCTACAGCAACAACTTTCATCAGCATTGCAATCCACTGGCCAAAATAGAACATATCAGTCTTCAATTCTACAATCTCTCAAACAGTCTATGGCGAAAATTCTCATTCCCACATGCACAACACAAGCTAAAGGTACGAGTTCTTTCTCATAATAAGTTTACATATTCATTTTAGTTGGAAATTCTAAAAGTGTGCCACTGGAATTGAACTCCTCTAGCAAAATATTCATCACATGTTGCTAACAAAACTAGTCACTGTATAAACATTCAAAAGTAGAAATGCTCACACTCCTAGCTTGAACTCCCATCTGCATCGTAACTGTGCACTGGTGAAAGGCATGAACCCAACCTAATTGTGACCCTGCAATATTTCGAAAAACACAACGTACTTGTCAGCTGATTAACATTGTCCATATGGCTGAACTTGAGTTTTTTGTAGCAAATAATTAAATAGAAAATTGTACAGAAGCAAGGTTCCTTGTAGAAAATAATACAATATGGAATCCACGACTAGTGCTCCAAATCTCGAAGGAAACATTAGAGATTCATATACAGTTTAAGAACTAAGAACTCACATGACAGCCTTTACTCGAGTATAATATAGGTTAAAAAATGACTGTAACTGCTCAACATTTCAAGAAGGCTGAGCCTCAGAAACAACATGTGCTAATGACTGAAATGGATGCATGCAAAACTATTCTGGAATTAATCCACTAAGACTCGTTAACCTCCTAAAGCTCTCCGATATTTAGAGTTGCAAGCTGATAAGCTCTTTGGTGATCCTGGCTTCTTAATTGAGAAAGCTCATCTACCATAACTGATTGTGATGTTGATCCTGGGTATGTTTTTCGTCAGCTGATGCCCCATTCCTTTCCCTGGGACATAGCTAGACTAATCCCCAAGAGAATGAACCAACAAATCATCAGATTATTTTGGGCAAAGGACTATCCCAATCACGAAAATACCAATTTCCCCAGTTCTAAACATGCATATCATGATCAAGGTCACTAGTGGTAACAATATTTCAATTCCTATATTTCAGATAACGAAAAAGAAAACAAGCGAACCAGCTACCACCATCATTGCTAATTGACTAGCACACAATACCGAGCACTGTGAAGATGTCCCGAAACATTAAAGCAGTTTAGGAGTGAAGTTTATATGTTGAATTATCGGTTAATATCTTTCTTCTAGTAATTTAATCTATTTTTCTTAACCAAAATAGCTGATAGCTTGTACTTGGTGATTGGTAGGTTAAGGTAGCTGGTGGTTACTACCTGTAATAGGTTACCTTTTGTAGATTTGAGTACTTTCGGATATTTAAGTATCTTTTTAGAAAAAAACAACGCAATGATATTCTAAAGACATAAACTCTGAAAATATATATGCAATAAAGAATGAAAATTATGACTTACTTAAGTGGTTCAGGGAATATTTATAGCCCTGAACCTTGTCTGTTTGCTAGAGTACAGGGGTTGGAGTCATTTCACCCTTATAAATCAATTATATATTGTGAACTATGATTAACTCATTTTATCCAGCTAAGAGATGGAAACACAATGAGTCATGAAAGATTTTAATACACCTAATGGTGTTAATGAAGTGTAGACCTGTTTAATTAAATCTATTTGTTAAGCAATAATTCCTTTAAAATTTATGTAAAATATATGCAAGTATGGCATTAGATCCAGACATTATATTTGAATCAATGGGTGCAATGGATCCGGCCTTGTGTTAGGCCCAAATGAATATTGAGTGTCTGACCACACTCAATATGTGATGGCAAAAATCCTTGGGCTCGACACCCTGGGAGATGTGTGTCAAGCCCACCCCATTGGCATGGTAGAGTGTCATGCCAAGTTGTTGGGCTGGCAGCACCTGCCAGACCCAGCAGCGTCTGAATTTAACGCACTGTCAAGCCCAACACGTTTGTCTTTGGGGGCATTTAGGGCTGGTGCATGCCAACCCAGCATGCTCGAGAGTTTAAAAAATATATATTTTTTGTGTTTTTCTCGAAATCCGACATGAATATATATACAAAAATTTATCAGTTCATCAAAATGCAATTAAGAGAATACTCAAATTCTACGAAAGGAAATTACTCCTTGATAATGATAGCTTATAAGAACAGGTGTAAACGAAGAATCAAGTTATAAAACATTCCTCAGAATCTTACTTCTCAAGAACAAATTCTAAAGATGCTAAAAAGTCGTGAAATGACCTTAAGACCAAAAGCCAAGCAATGTGTTGAGAGGACCTTAGTTTTGTTTTTTTGAAAGAAGCTGATAGGATTAAATAAGACATAATTGTGTTATGCAATCACATTACACATAATAGAAATTCACTGAACTAACTAGCTAAATATGGAAACATAATCTTCAGATCAGTTAAGATCTTTCCACTATCTGTTCCCTGCATAGTAACCAAAACATTGCCCTAGAAGACCACAAGCTGTAGAGGCTAAACATAGTACCGACAGATTATCTAGAAGGGTCATAGCCAAGCAACAAAATCAGATATTCTATGCACTCCTTGTTTAGCGAGGTGATCTGCCATGTGATTACTTTCCCTGTAAGAATGAGTGTAGGTGATTGAATCAAAACATGAAGCTAGCCTCACGAGGCGATGAGAAGAGTTTATGATGAATCCAAGGCCTATTATGAGGATCATTCATCCAGCTAATGACATTGGCAGAATCAGATTCAATAATAATATGTTTATGATGTAGGAAGTAATTAGAGGCTGATAATTCGATAGCTTTGACTACCGTTCTCAGCTCAGCTACATTGGAGTCTAAGATCCCAACCAACAAAGAAAAAATACCTAAAAGTATTCCATGGTGATTCCGCAAAACACCACCTATTTCGGAAGGGTTCGGTTTTCCGATAGAGGACCCGTCAACATTCCATTTAAATCTATTAGTCATAGGGGGAGACCACATAACACCAGTCCTCAAAGTTTGAGAATTAGTCCATCGAATCAGACCTTCGACGGATCTTAGCAAATCTGAAGAGGAGTAGGGAAAATCCGGTTCTATAGCCTTTAACCATAGGCAAAGCCGAGTAACAATAAGAAAGAATAGAGTATCATAGTTTGGGATCTTCTGCTTAAATATCACATCATTGCGGAGAAGCCACATAGACCATGCCACAGAGAAGAACAACATCACCCATGTTTTTTTTTTAATTTGCCATAAACCAAAGAGTCCCACTAAGAGAAGAGATTTGCCAAGTTCCTTGGACAACACCAAGCTAAGCCCCACCAATTGATGATTTTACACCAAATGAGCCAGTGCTTGTAGCAATGGATAAAAAGGTGGTCGACCATTTTTTCCTTAACTATGCAGATAGGACAGTTTGCAGCTAAGATATCCAATATGCCTCTTTTAACTAACATGCTACAAGTGTTAATTTTGTTGATGATAGCCATCCAGCAAAAAACCTCTACTTTAGAACGGACGAGACCTCTCCAAATTCCCCTAAAAGAGAAGACAGTGTTCAATGGAGGACTGAGATTTAAAAGCCCACAAAGAGATTTAACCGAGAATCTTCCTGTGTTATTGGCTTTCCAGACAAGCCTATCCTCTGTTTCTTTGTCCAATTGCACCCTTGACAGAATAATGTATATTTTAGCAAAAAGTCCAGTATTCCTACCATTTTAGCGCACCTTAGTTGGAACAGTTCAACACATAATTGGCATTCTTATACAAACATGAGCACGTTCATGTTTGATTCAATTAGTTCACTTTTGCAGGTATATTAGACGAACTAAAATTAAGTAAATCTAGCTTCAAGGACTTCAATCTGTTGAAGGGAGTTGGCTGATTCTCCAAAAAATATCTAGTGTGTACAAATTGGACAACACTTATGGGGAGAAAAGGAGGAAGAAATTATGTGTTAAAGGAAGAAAGAGAAAGAATGGGAGGTGAAGAGAGAAAATGTTGGTGATCATTTGAACTTCAATTTAAACAGCTAAAAAAAATTCAACTAGTATTTATTTAATTTTTATTTTATCTAGTGTGTGCTCTACACGTGTTAGATACACATCGCTATACATGTTTTTATCGTCAAGATTTTTTTAATAATAATAAAGATATTGAAAATAAGACTCTAACAAGTTCCTAATGACTTATTCTTTTTTTTTGTTTAATTTCTTCACTTATTTCTTTCTCCTATCTCCTCCATGTCAGCACATGAATCGAATTTCTTTTCTTCTCCCGTGTATTTACAATTATGTATGTGTGCATGAGTTGAAAATTAAGCATGGAGGGAAAAATATGCATGGGTGAACGCATGAGGAAAGAAAAGTTGGCATGGAGAAGAATTATCCCTAGCCGTAAACGGTTAGGATGGGCCTTGACCCAAACAACTTAAAGGAAATGGCAGCATGCAATATTGAAGAATACATCAAATTATATACGCAAGGAAATAAAAGCAGCAATGTAATATTGTGCAAGCTTTCTTGTTTAACCATGATTAACTCGAAGAATGGTTTTTGTTTTAGACTCTTCTCTACTCTTAGCTCGAACACCAAGTCAAGAAAGGAAGCATGCTTAACATTGATCTTAGATTTAAATAATGAAGTGAGGGTTGCAAAGCTACGTGCCTGTCACGGCAGTGAAGATTTGGATGATTATTTGAATATGCCCGCACGACGCAAGAATTTCTTGATAGTTTATTGCCTTGAATCCCGGAGGAAAACTCCAAAACGAGACAAATCTTGGACTATTCTTTAAAACTCCTTTTCAGATGAGAGAACATAGGATGTGCAGATGGAAGGAGGAGAGGCTGGTAGATGGTGATGGAGTTTGTGATGATGGCTACCGGCCGTTGCTAGGTCAGTTTTGCTGCCGTACGTGAGGAAGGGTTGAAATGACAATGAGACCGTGAGGTAATGGTGGAGGAGAGGCTGTTTTATGTCCTCGCTGGCGGTCAAAAACTTGAAGCTCTCCGGTCCTCTTCTCTTTTTTTTCTCCTCCCTTGCTAACAGTGGCCTCCATTCGGTTTTATAGGACAAACATGGGATCACCTCCCAAAAAAACCCTCTCCTACCCTCTGATCTTGTTGATCTTCTTTTTTTTAAAAAGGAAATGAGATCCTCTCAACGTCTTAATCTTGTGCCGCATTTGGTGAAAACAGGACACCGACAGTCCTGCCATTATTAGACCGTTGAAGATGGGTTTTCTTAATTCATGTCAGAGGAGCATCGTGGGGGTGAAGGAAACAAATCAAACATGCGACATTCAGAGGTGGTAATCTGGGCTATGATTTAGGGCAGATTTGGTGCGGTTTGGTGGGGAGACTGGGTTGAACCAAAGTCATTTTGATGGTTTCTCGGGCAGCCTTTTCTGGTTCAAAAGGAAGAAGAAAATGAACAGTAGAACGACATGTCATTCGAGTCCTTGATTTAAAACCATACGACGAGTCGTCTGCTAGGAGGGATTTAGGTTAAATTAAAGTCATTTTTCAATTTGCCCCCTTAACTTCTGAAATCTTTCAATTAAGCCTGAATTCGTCCTTATCTTTTATAAGCTTTTAAATTTCACCCCTAAAAGTTTGCAATTGGACTCTTGGATTTCCATATTCCTTATAAAATGGTCCTTTATTATGAGTTTATTCAATTCAATCCTCAATTGATTCTTTAAAATTCTAATTCTTTTAATTTCACCCCTATTAAGTCAATTAAACTATTGGAACCTAAATGCCTATTCATTTTGCTCCCTGGATATTTATTCCTTGCAATTTCAACTTGAATTGACTCCTGGACTTTGATATTTCTTCAATTAAGTCCTTGATTGCACTAATTAAATCAATCCAAAAGTTCAATTACATCCCTAAACTTATTAAATATTTCAATTTTGGCCAAAACCCTTCCAAAATTTGATTGAGCCCTTGGCTTCTCCTATTTTGCAATTTTGCTCCCATATTCAACTTTCTTCTTAATCAAGTTTTTATTTGTCAAAATTGAACTGTCAAACTTTACAATCTTGTTCATGTTGGTCCTCAAACCTTTAATTTATACAGTCTTGACCATATTTTCAATTTATTTTCTAATATTTTTTCAATAAGACCCTAAATTGTCCATTCATCTGGTGGTTAAAATAGTATGCCTGATTCAAAATATTATCTTTTCTCTTTTATTCTTCTTCTTCTTTGAAAGAAAAATATTTACATTTTTTTTACATGAAAAATAAGAAATTTTGAGGAAACAAAAAATTGGGTTATGACACAATTAACACAAACATAAGGGTAAAATTGAATGCTTTTTCCATGCTCTCTCAAACTAATCAAAGTTTAAATCCTCGTTATTTCCTGTTGTATTTATAGGTTTCTTGTTTGTTATGTTTTTTTTTAGGAATGCATATAATTATTTGTTATTAAAAAGAGAGAGAGAGGCTATTTAATTTTAGTATAAGGTTTTGAATTTCAAAAACTACATATAAAATTATTTACAAGGAGAAAGAAATTTAAAGTGAATCTTTGGATAAACTGGGTGGGAGTTTATATAGTTGTTTTAATCGTCAAACCAATTGACCTCAATTAGTTGTTCTTGTTTTGAAGAGGAAGGAGAAAGGGCCTCATTTAATTAAAATGCAAATTCAAGGACGTCTCATGTATTCTCTGCGCCGATATGAGTTGCTAATTGTAATGCTGTTTCTTCTGGGATACAGCCTCTTTTTTTAATTTATATATAACAATAATAATTGGAGTTGTTAAACCTGATCCTACATAGTGGGTTACTTGAAAAACCTGGTATTTAGATCAGTCTGACCAGGTCGGGGTTTTAAGTTGAAACATAAAATATATTGAGCTAATAAAATTGGTGTTTGTTTGAAATAATAATAAATATTATTTTTTAAAGTATTTTTTATTTGAAAATATATTAAAATAATTTTTTTTATTTTTAACATCAACATATAAAAACGATCCAAAAACACAAAAATTAATTTAAAACTAAAAAAATTTTAAATTTTTTAAATACATGATCCAACTATAATTCTGAACACCTAATAAATCCAAAAACATTTTCGAGTCAATTATCAAATCAGGTCTAACAACTATAATAGATTTAGTCATAAGTTATTATGTATTTAAGTTCAAGTCTAAGGATCTCCATTGTTTTTATGAGACTTCGGTCTAACATTTTCTAACGCTCTATATGATCAACTCCATAGAGTTGGCCTAGCAGAAAAGAGTTGAGACTTGGCAATGTGCTTCTGTTCAAAATCTTAGGTTTAACCAAGATTGTCAAAAATAGTTTTTTTTTACACGACACAAAATATATAATATAAACTCGGATCGTAAACTCGAATCGTAAAATCGTAAAATCATAAAATCATAAGAAAAATATTTTAACTATTTATATATTGACAATTTCAGTCAAATAGTAAATAATAATATAACACAATTAAAATAAAAGTGAAATAAACAATACAAATATCTAAACACCTTAAAATACATAATTCAAATAAAAATTTATGCATGGTTTAAATAACTTAAAAATACGAAAAGAAAAAAAATAAGATTGAACAAATATGTTTTATTGATAGAGTTTCAGAACATTTTATAGAGGACAAGTCTTGAAACACACTGCAGGCAACTAGTGAGATGATACAACATTCTAAAATATATCACCAACTTAAAAAAATTTTTTAACAAAGACCAATACAGTGAACCTATGACAACGAGAACAAAAACATACAAAATGACATCAATTTAATCTCATGTCACCTCACCTTTCACCTTTTTTTATGTTAGTAACAGGTCCTAGAAATAATGTCCAAATATCCCACCAAACAAGACATGTATTTCAAGTTCTCTCTGAGTCTTTGTCGTCTCTCTTTGTAGTTAATAAATGGTTAGTCTAAAACACAATATTTCTTTCTATATAAGTATTCATATCTCTTATTTTACTCCTTTGATTCCTCACCATCTACCTCTGTCTTCCCATGGTTTCGATCCTCCCATGATAATTTTTTAACTTTTGCGGGTTAAAACTCGAAATCGGTCAAAATCGGTACGAGTTTGACCGATTTCAAGTTTTAACCCGATTTGACACGTTATATACATGTTGACTCGTAAAATCGTAAGATTTTAAGAGTCAACTCGCGATTTTAACAACTTTAGGTTCGACTCTTGCCAGGTGCAAAGAATTTTATAAGGCCATTGGACTTTGGCAAAGTGAATGAATTAACCGGTGCACTTGCAAGAGACTCCTTGTTAAGGGCATGTGCACCCCCATGATTTGTTGGGCTCGGGCT
Organism: Populus x sibirica; assembly: GCA_019202695.1. NCBI lineage: Eukaryota > Viridiplantae > Streptophyta > Magnoliopsida > Malpighiales > Salicaceae > Populus > Populus x sibirica. The sequence continues at coordinate 935,942 of JAGMVL010000053.1, forward strand.
CTGGCCTAGATACCTGGTGCTAACCCAAAATACAAAGTTCTTTTATTATTAATAAAATATTCAAAATCTATTTTCCTAACATATGAAGTGGAGGAAACCATGCATGCAACCCTAGACTTATGGTTAAAAATGTACATTATACACCAGAAATGATTGGAAGTGAGGGAGTCAAAGTTGATTTTATAAAAAAATTGTTGATTTATATTTATATTTTATATATATATATATATAATTGTTGATTTTATAAAAAAAACATGGCTATTAATTAGATGTTAGCCATAAAAATAGGGACAAGAAACTTACATTGAGATATGAAAAAGAAAAATAGACAAACAAATTAAAAACAGCACTAGAAAATCCTACAATGATTTGTCCAAAACTTAATGTTATCTGCACTTAATTATTGGAATATCAGATATTGAATACGTGAACTGATGACTAGGGGACTTCAGCTAAGAAAGACAATGAAAGATCAAGCGCTAAAGCAAGAATCAAACTAAAAAAGACAATGAAGGATCAAGCTAAAGCAAGAACTAAGATTTGCAGTACCCTCTTGAAAAACAATATTATTCTAGACTACTCATATACTCCAGGTTATGCATAAAGATAAAAGATTTAAAGCTTTTTTTTTAAAAAATAATTTCCAATAACCAATATAGAGTATTGATATAACATGTCATTCAAACACCTAGAAAAACATCCATTAATTCCCCCATCAAGATAGAATTCTCATCGATCCAAATATTCCAAGCAAAATCACAATGAATGAAAAGGTGGTTAGTGTTCTCAATATATAGCTATACCACAAAGGTTGCAAGTTGCTTGAGCCTCCAGCACTAAATGGTGATGAAACAAGAAACTCTTCGTGATGAGCTTATTCCGAATAGCTAGCCAAATGATGCATTGGATTTTTGGAGGGCAATTCTTCAACCAAACAACAAGAGTGCTTTTGCAATTAATTAATTGGTTGATTTTGCTTATTGATGAAGAATATTCGAGAAATATTCTGCAATTCTCTTCATCTCCCATTGCTGTCAAGTACTGTAGGCACATGCAAGTGAGAATCTCAGACTGATTTGTAGTTTGTTCAACGGTTAGAGCTTTTTCGAGTCAATTTTTTATACAAAGATTAAAGTTATTTTAATTAGCGAGATTCCAGGCATGTTACTTGCATTACTTAGATCGTAGTAGTCTGTTCTTTAAAATATTTTTTTAAAAAAATTATATAAAATACATTAAATTAATATTTTTTAAATATATTTTGATAATTTTAATGTGTTAATATAAAAAATTTTAAAAAAAATCTAAAAAAATACTATTTTAATATATTTTTAATTAAAAAGCATTTTATACTATAATATTAAATACACAAGTGCTATGAAAGCTTTTGTATTTTTTTAAGTTTTCATGTCACAGTTTTATTTTTTATCAATTAAATTACCATCATTAATTGATAATGTTATAATTAAGTAATTTTGGTGTACGTCTATGAAAAACTTGTTAATGTTTAAATAATGACATAGACACCAAAATATTAAAGGAAAAAAAAAAGTCAATATCATAAACGCAAGCATGAAATATTGGTTTTATTTTACCAATTTTTAAAAGTTTTATTTTAAGACACTTTATAAATATAAAAGCTAGATTGTTGATACGTGTTACATGGTTTAGTTGGTGACGTGATATATCTAAAAGTAACATTATTTTTTTATATATAAAATTATAGTATTCATGTAATAGTTTTGAAATCCGGCTTGACGGGTCGATTCGGGACTGGAACTAGGCTGGGTTGAAGAAAAAATAGAGAAAAAAAAAATGGTGTAACCCGACAGGTTGACCTGGTGACCCGGTTGACCCGGTCAAAAACCCTGTTGCAACCCTTTAGCTTTTTTTTTTTTACTATAACAACATTGTTTTGATTTAAAAAAAAATTGACACGGATAACCTGATGACCCTATCAAAACCTAGAACTCAAACCTTGGACCGGACCAAGTTTAAAAACTATGATTCATGTCATCATTTAATTAATACATCACTAAATCTTCAACAAATATTCACAAAAACAATTAATTATGTCTTTTTTCAATTGATAAAAAGTTAAAATTAAAACATTTAATTAATAAAATAAAAAATTAAATATTCAATACATCTCTATCTCTGAAATAATAAAAAGTATAGAATGAATTATAATAGTTAAATTTAGCTGGCGAATTGACACAAAAAAACTCACAATCTCTAACCTAATCAAAAACTAAATTTTAAGTTTAATTAAAAAGTAGATTCACGACATAAAATCTAATTAATTTATTTAAGTTTTTATTAATTTAGTTGATCCAATTAAATTCATTTGTACAACACCAAATAAGATTTTAAAAAATAAAACCATGTTATTTTACTAAAAATAATTAATATAAATTAACATAAAAAATCATATAATAATATGATAATTCACAAATTAACTCTATAATCTGATGACCCGGATCGATCCTCCAACCTTGTTGACTTTTCGGGCTTGGACTGTGACCACAGAAGGCTTCAAAGTTGTCAGGCTACTGCGCAAGTTGCCGGGAGTCGCTTTCATACACCTTTTCTTTCTTACTGACTCCCCATATTTTTGGAAAAAGTTGAAAGGGCAGAATCGGCAAAAAGGAAAACAAAAAAAAAATCTTGGACACGTTCTCTAATAAAAATAAAATTCCAACATGGCGACCTCATTCAATGTCAGAAAGTCAGTCTTGAAGCAGAAAATATATATAAAACGAGTCGAAAGATTAATTAAAATTCATGCTAAATATCTTTAGTGGTGTTCTGATTAATTCGTTCTAGCAAATTCCTCGGTTATTATTTTTCTTTTTAAATGAAATTATTAAGGTTAATTTTTCATTATTTTAAAACTGGTGAGTTGACCAATAACTCGAGTAACTTAAAATCTAGACCGAAATGAATTTCAACAAAAATTATCAGAGAATTGACCAAGTATGACATATCAAAAATCTAAATTGCCCGCAACCCGATTAACCTGGAAAAAACCTAGTTAAAATTCGTTGATTTTTTTTTTCTAAAGTGATGCATTTTCATTTAAAAAAAATAAAAAAAATTTGGGTTGACTTGTGACTAGAAAATTGTTCCTAATCCATCCGGATCGAGTTTAAAAACTATATAATTTTCTTGATAGAAATAGATTGATTAAAAAATATCATTTGGATACTAAATCAAATAATTTCTTGAAAAATATAATGAGCTTGGTTACTTTTTTTTTTTTTCCTTTTGTATTATCATCAAGAACAAAATAATATAAATCTTGAATCTCTTACACTTGAGGTTTGAATCTTGATAGCTAAGAGCTGACCAATAGCTAATAAATTCGATTGACTCATTTTGTACACTTAGTTAATATAAGAAAACGATCCAAAACCACCTTAGCTATTAAAACAAAGAATAATTTATCATTTGTTCAAAATTCATCCATGACTACTATTTTTCCACGAGAGAATCATCCCAATTAGAAATTTAGTTTACTCATATCCATATCTCATGGACTTTTTAACTTCGTGTTTATTTTTTGCACTTCAACTTGTTTTTTAAAAGATATTACAAAATGCTGAACACATACAAAATATTATTTTAAAATAATATTTTTTATTTTAAAATATAAATTTCATTTGTATAAAAAAAATATATATAGATGAATTAGAAAAATATCTTGAAAACCCAAACATGAACAAGACAATTTTAAAAAGACTTATATTATAAAAAGAAATGCAAAACCTGCAACCTACGTCATGAGATCAGAATAAACTCATATAAAAGAAATCAAAGAAAATCACAAGACTAATATTTTAAAAAACTAATAAATAAAGACAAGATCGCACAAAGCCGGATACCTAACAAATCAAATATCAAAAGATGAAACCAAGAAAAGAAATCAATCACATAAATGGATTTAAGAAAAATAAGAGTGAAAATTAAAAAAATTAATCAGAGGGCATACAAAAATTTTTAATTGGAGGGTTAAATTTAATTGAAAAATAGCTTTAACAAAAGAAAAAAGAAATTAAAAGAATGAAGATTAAATTGTAAAAAATAAAACAACAAAAATTTTGATTGAATGATGAAATTGAAAGCAAAAAAAAAACATTAATAGAAGGACCAAGAAAAAAAATTAAAAATCAAAAGAATAAGGAATGAAATGGAAAACAAAACATATGAAAAATTGTAATTGAATGATTAAATTAAAAAAAAACTTCTATAAAAGAAATAAAAAATTAAAAGAATGAGGAATAAAATTGAAAAATAAGAAAATGAAGATAATTGTGCATTTTACATGGCAGGAAAGAGAGAAGAAGAAAAAAAAAACATTCGGAAACAATACGACCCCATACACCGTCATTGGCCATATCACGTGGAAGAAGGCATGATGATGCATAAAAAAAGACAGCAGAAAATCAGGTTTGGCCACTGGGTGACATCACATACACGCCACCTGAATAACACGGACGTCACCCACTCATTGGCTCATGTTGAACACACGTTACTATTTTTTTTGATTTAAAAATTAAAAATACAACTTTAAAATACCAAAACACCCCCGATGACCCCGGTAATTACCCTAAAAACTGATGTGAAAATACAAAAATACCCTCAAATATTAACCTTATTTTTTGTCTTATCTAAGGCCAAAACCATACTTTTATTATACATGAATAATGAAAAAACTAAAAAAAATCCTTGTCTCCTAATAATATTTTAATCCTGGAAGTAAAAAAATATTTTTGTTATTTAAAAATTTATAAAAAATTAAAAAAACCTTTGTTCAACAACTCTAAATATTTTTGGCTTCAAAAGTAAAATAGTATTTTTACTGTATATATATATAAAAAAAACTTAAACATCGCTAGATAATATTTTAATAACTAATAGATAATAAAAAAGAACAAAGCACCCATCATCAAAGCTTTTTTTTTCTCCATTCGAGGATAAATATATAATTTTATTATAAAATCCATAGGAAACCGTGTCTATAGCTCTAATAAAAAACTTACACCCACACTCTATAATTTATATATAAACCTTCCTTAAACCTCACCAGAAGAAAGTCGAAACAAAAATACCAAAACGTCCTCTAAATCTCTCTTTTATATCTCCGCAAACTTTCTAAATTCTAACCAAAGAAACCGACAAGGAAAAAAAAAGAAGAAAGAAAACTTCCCATCTTGTGGCATTCCTGATCATCAAGATGATGATGGCAAGCCGTGGCGGAGGCGTCAAGTTGGCGAGTTCCATGATGTTGGTTTCACGTTCTTTCTCAACAGCCATCTCTCGTGGCATAATAGCCAAAGAGGCAGTCGCAGCCAAAGCGGTGGGGTTTCATGGGGATGTTGTGCGTAAGAATATTGGTGAATTTTGGGTTCGTGGTTCGGTTTTTGGTGTGAGGCATGGAAGTACTATGAGTTTCGGCGAGAAGGATCAACAGAAGGTGGAGATGAAGCAAACCCAACCGGTTGCGGAAGGTGGTGATAAAGAGGAGAAGAAGGGGATTGCTAGTTACTGGGGTGTTCCTCCTAGTAGGGTTACTAAAGAAGATGGGGCTGAATGGAAGTGGAATTGTTTTAGGGTAAGATTGTTAATTTCTTTAAATATTTTTTTGGTTTTTATATTGATAAAGATTTATGGGTTATTTCCTTTCTTCTTTTTTTTATATATGGTTTTGGTTTCTTGAATCAAAGTTGCTTTCTTGGTAAAAAAGTTTTCTTCTTCGTTTATTTGGAAACTTTTTGTTCTTGTTAGGGTGTTATAGGAGAGCAGGTTGAAGATCTGCTCTCTTTTTCAAGTCTGTGAGGCGAGGATCAGTACTGGACTAGATATGCATAAAAAATCTTGTGGAATTCAGTGCATGTTTTCTTTTCATTTTGGGATTTGAAGATTGATCTTGTACTTATGGTTTGTTCTATGAAATTGAAGCCATGGGAGACGTATTCTGCTGATTTATCAATTGACCTGAAGAAACATCATGTCCCAGCCACCGTTTTGGACAAAATGGCTTTTTGGATTGTCAAGGCTTTGAGATTGCCCACTGATCTGTTCTTTCAGGTATGATTAGTTCAATTTCTTCACTTTACGCATGTTTTCTTTTGTTCTTTTTGATCAAAAATAATTAAAGAGTTTGCAAATTCTGACTCTTTAGATTCATTAAGTTGTGTCTGTTCAAATACCTTTACACCAAATTATCAAGATTGTTTTTTTTTAACGAAACTGAACGATCATCCATGAAAATATTGCTATTGGGCCATAAGCTTGACTTCTGTTTTGGTTTTTAAGGTAATACAGAATGCTAGCCCTCTGTTGTTGTGTGAAATATAGTATCAGAGGCCAATTGATTGGCGTTTATCTGTGAAATGAAAATTACTTGTGGAAGAGTTCAGGGAAAAATGATCTGGGAAAGTATTCTGTTATGAATAATTACCAAAATTGTAGCTCAGGAAAGAGATGGTTCTGTTGATTTCCTGCCGAATGATCATCCATGAAACATATTGCAAATGAGTCATAAATTTGATGATCAGTTCTTAAATATCAGGAATCAAATTTCTAAATTCTCCTAGTTTTTGCTAGGAAAAACAACTCTGTGAATCTTGCTACCTACAAAAGATTGTTAGATTTACATTCCAAATTTGAATTAATGCCGATGTATTAAAAATTTGGTCTTATTTGTGCATGTAACAGAGGAGGTATGGCTGCCGTGCAATGATGCTAGAAACTGTGGCAGCAGTGCCAGGAATGGTAGGAGGCATGCTGCTACACTGCAAGTCATTGAGGCGATTTGAGCACAGTGGAGGATGGATCAAAACATTACTTGACGAGGCTGAAAACGAGCGGATGCATCTCATGACATTCATGGAGGTGGCAAAGCCCAGGTGGTATGAGCGCGCTCTGGTGATTACTGTCCAAGGTGTTTTCTTGAATGCTTACTTCCTTGGCTACATTATCTCCCCCAAATTCGCTCATCGCATGGTGGGGTACCTCGAGGAAGAAGCTATCCATTCCTACACCGAGTTCCTGAAGGAGTTGGACAAAGGCAACATTGAGAATGTTCCTGCTCCTGCCATTGCTGTTGATTACTGGCGGTTGCCTCCTAACGCCACCCTCCGCGATGTTGTTCTGGTTGTGAGAGCTGATGAGGCCCACCACCGCGATGTGAATCATTTTGCTTCGGTAATAAATTAAGAATCTGATTGAAATTGTTCAAATTCGCCGTTCTTGAACCCTTATCTTCATTTAAGACAGCTCCTCTTTCCAAATTCTTATCCGTTGTTCTTGAATCAATTGCAGGACATACACTATCAAGGACGTGAACTAAAAGAAGCTCCTGCTCCTATTGGTTATCACTAAAATGCCTACTTGCGGCTGCTGCCGGGAGACAGGCTGAAACTTTTTAACTATTGTGGTATGGTGCCACGTTATATTATGCTATGAAATTTAAATAGCAATTTATGGTCATTGGTGGAACGGCGAGGTGGTTGATTAGAATTGTGGGGCCCCGGCCACCAATCATAGTGGCTGATTAGTATTGGATATCACCATCGGCAGGTGGTTGGTACTAGTCATCATGACCGTGACCCTTAACGTTCAGGCAACAATGGCGGCGAGTGATGATTATTAATGATAAGATGCTTATTACAGTGGGAAAACCACAGCACACATTTCTTGATTTACTGTATTGTAACGGTCTGGTTAATTTGTCGTTCTATAATTATTTAGAGACATATCTGTATTTTCACTGTTTTTTAGATCCTTCAAAAAAACATTCTGCCATGTTTTAGGAACTTTTTGTTTATATATATATATATATATATATATATATATATATATATTTTGCTAGATTCCCTTGTCCTTTAAATCAATTTTTCTATAGTTTTGCTACATGGGCTTGTTCATGAATTATTCATATTTATTTAGTTATATTTTTATGAATAAATAAATAAATAAAGCTACTAACGCGTCTGCTGCACGAGTTAGCTGTTACGCCACCATCAGGCATTACGTACGACTGACTTCAGGCCGCCATCTTGGCCTGCTTTCCCTTCCTATTAGGCATGTGTCATAATCATGATGATTATTAATGATCAGATTATTATAGTACCACCACATGTTTATGGGCTGAGCCTTGAACCTATTTTCAAGAAATGTTTCAGTCTTGGCCCATTTGGAACTTGACAAAATAGAGGGCCTGAACCAGCCCATGAACATGCCCAAATGGCCATGGCATCTGTTTAAGGAAAGTCAAAAGTGGTTCTGTAACTATTAATTGTGGTAATCGTATGGAAGTAATATAGTAATTGTTTTCATTTTAAAATATATTAAAATAATTTAAATTTTTTTAAAAAAATACTTTTGGTATTAGAACTTTAAAATAATTAAAAAATATTAAAAAAATAAAATAAAAAATCTAATTTTTTTCTAAAAATATTTTTAAAATACAAAAAAATATATGTTAGCAAATTACATGCATCCAAACAAACTAGTTATGTTGGATTTCAATTACTCTAACATGTTGCGGATATGAATCCAAGAATCTAGTCGAAGATGGAAACCTGGTTACTAAAATATTTGAAACCTTTTATCAAAATTATTTATAAAATTACATTCGTTGAATTTTATAAAGTTGAGCACTAGCACGCTCGTTTTCGTCAATGATTATATATGAATGATCGCCGGTTATTATCTCATGACGAGATAAATATATACTGTTCACATATAACAATTTAATTGCAATCTCAAAATATCAGGGACTGATAGATAACTTCTGTCATGTTTGGATGGTAAGAAAATTTAGAGTAGAAAAGTTTTTGGGCTAAGAAAGCCCAAGAATTTCGCAAACAAGCCCAGAAAATGTCACTTCTTTCTTTATTTAGATAGTGACCAACTTTCAGGTGCACCCTTTAGAGAGACGTAGAAAGCTAGAACTGAAACACTCTCACTCCTTATTTGTAGTGGCTGGCCAACATTGGCCACTAACCCTCTTTCAATACCAGTGAAGGTAAGATATTTGTGATCATAAACATTTCAAGGGCTTTATTTTTTGTGATTTGTTGGCAATTCTCAAGTTTTTGTAATCTGGGGTGATTTAAAGTTTAAAACTTTTTTTTTTGGGAGCTGGGTGTGTTTGGTTGCTTACAAAATTGGGATTATGAACTTCAATGAGTTGTTGATTTGATTGAGTTCTTCATTTGGTTGTTTATGAAGTGAATAAGAAAAGGAAATAAAAAATATTCTGTGAGGAATTTAAATTTTGGTTACTCAAAGTTTGAATCTTTTTGCTGTTTTTTGCTGGATTGGATGTGTTTGATTGCTTAGAAGATGACAGAATGAAACTTCAACTTCCTTTAATTGTTATTTTCATTATCATTAATTAAATGTGATTATGGCTCAAATTACTGTTTGATAATCTTAATTTTGAATCTCTTGCCATTATCTGGTACTGGCTTTGTTTGGTTGCTAAAGAAAATGCAAGAAAGAAAAAAATCGAATCTTGTTTCATTCCAGGTGATTTTTTTGTTCTAATCCTTGTTTTGAATTTTGGTTATTTATCAAGTTCACGAAAAAAATCTCCTTGTTTTGATCTAATCTTATTTATTTCAGGCACAAAACATATAATTGTGTAGAATTCGAAGAATCATTTTTCTTTATATATATATATATATATTTAATTTCTAATTTATATTATCAAATTCAGGTAACCATACATTTCCTTTACAGCATCAAGAGAGATCCTTGCTATTATTGAGTTAAAATGAAGTTTGAAAAGGTATTGACTTCATCAACTCGTACTTTCTTTGTCTGTTTTCTTAAAGTAATCAGTCAATTATTTCAAGTCTTATGTCATATGGTATTAATGTTGTAGTTAGTAGCAAACCAGCTTTGAGTGCTGTCACAGCTCATCTCTGTTGTGGAACACTGATATTGAATTACCAGTAAGAATCTGGGCTAGTTATACGCATGGAGTTATTGGCCACGATGAACATTTTTTATTTCTGTTGAAAATTTTGTTCTAATCAAACTACAGACAATGCTAGATAAGTAATAGGCATTTCCAATTATTGAAAACCCCCTCCCAGATTGCTTGCATTGCTGTGCCAAGTGAAGATAATTGAGCGCTATTAAACCTATTTTATTTCCTATTGGTTTGGATCACTAATTGAAATAAACTTTCACAGGATGCGGCTGAAGCAAGACTAAGAAACCAACAAAATATGACACCTGGGGCTCATGGTGTGGGTACTGGTTCTGTGTCCATTGCAAGAAACAGCAGAACAGCTTCTCTCTGTAGAGAAATTAAAATTGTAAGAGAATACATTTGATGCTCATCTGCATCAGTGTATGGTTTTGTTGATTTATAGATTGCAATTGAGATAAATCATTCTATGTTTTTGCTTTGTTTTTATATAATTGGCTGTGTAGGTCCAAGATTTGATCGAAAGGTGTCTTCAACTTTATATGAATAAAGATGAAGTGGTTAAGACACTCTTAGAACAAGCTAGAATTCAGCCTGGCTTTACAAGCATAGGTAAATCACTCATTCCTCACTACAAGTCTTCTTACTTGCTCTTCTACATACAGTGGTGCTTGGTTGTCATCACTCGATAAATGGACAAAAAGAATGAGATGTTAGTGCAATGGTGCTTCTATCATTGGAGTGCCTGGGCTGATATTATATCATTGTGATCCAGTGTTGCTAACGATAATCTTTTCCTTTTCCCCTATTCTTTTGTTCCATGCTATCTTTATCCGGTGCTTATCTTTGGGATTAAGTGCGCATGAATCCATGGTTCGTATTAATATAATATTTTTTTATATATATAATAGCTCCAACATTCTTTTTTCCCTAGTATGGAATAGATTGGAGCAAGAAAACGCAGGATTTTTTAAGGCCTATTACACAAAGTTAGTTTTGAAGAAACAAATTGCTAAGTTCAATGAATTACTTGAGAATCACCACAATTTGCTGAGTTACGCCGCACCTCTAGAGGCTCCCTTGGCTCCCATGCAGGAAGGCATTCAGCACATGCCAGGTAAGTTTATGGCATAAATATTATATTGTATCAAAAGCATAATAAAGTTAAAGAATACAAGTTAGCATTTGAATAAATTTGAAAAAAATATACTGATAGAAAAAATATGCTCTCAACATTTTTCTCTACTGCCTTTATTTGTAAAGGCTAATTTTATTATCTTGAATGGAAGATTGGAGCTGGGCGTCTGATGCCCTGAAATCAACCTTTACCCCCTAGCTAGGTAGCACCTCCGCTGTCTTCCTTTTTTGCACTGGTATGCAAGGGGATCATTGTTAATTGCACAGACAATTCTGAAGAAATCTTTTGAGTGAAAGGAATAACCATGGTATTGATAGTATGATATTTCTATAGTCATGTACATTACAAAGAGGTGGCCAAAGGAGTGCGTAAGAGTTAGACACTTTGAATCTCTTATCAGGCACATAAAACACAATCCAAAACTTTCTTCAAGATAAAAAACCACATCCAAGCACAAAACATATACAATTTCGCTAGGTTGTCTGAATTATTCTCAAGCTGTTATTCATCATGCCAATTATTTCCAGCAAGTAAAAATCCTTATTGCTATTTTATCATGATATTTTTTCTGAATTAGAGCTTTTTGCTCCTTTTCTGTAGCACAGTTAACCATTTACATAAGGTATATACCCTCCCGCAGCAGCATCCAATTCCATCAACTAGTAATTCCCAGAATGATTCCACAGGCACCATTTCCAACTATGACCCGGTATATGAAAACCCAGAATGTGGCAATTTCCTCTCAACTCAGATGAATTATGGGATGTGGTGAGACTTCCTTCTCAGTCTTGATTTCTTGTCTTTTCTCTTCTTAACGTTTAATGCTCATGTGGCTTGTAATTCATACAATTACACTGGTGATATCATAGGAAGTTGCCATGTGGATGTTTCATGAATGATACCTTTGCACTTGTGCTTATTATTATTCAGTGTGCTCTAAATGCTATCGTTATAGATATATACTCTCAACAGTATAAATCTGCATTGATTTTGAAATATGCTTCTTCCATAGAAATTTTCATTATCATCCATGCATTATGTTGTGACTGTTGATTTGCCTGGAACTTGGTGAATCTTGTCGCACAAGTAACAAAACAGAAACAGAGTTGACAAACATAAATTTGTTTGTAGATATACAAATTATTGATAAATTAGATTGAACTGAAAAGTTTAAAGGTCATACAAATTATCAAGCGATATATTAGGAATAATATAAATAATTGGTTTATGCTGTTGTGATCTTACTGCACTGCTGTTTATTGAAGGATGGCAATGGACAATAACGCAGCAGATATAGAACCTAACCATCCTTTTATGAAGCCAGAGATTCCAAGTCCTGTATCAGTTACATCCCATGATCATTTTCCTTTCATTCCAAGAGAGATACAAGAGAGTGTGGCCCCATCAGCTGTTGAATTTGCTGAGTTATCTCATTTGCAAAGTGTAAGACAGGTGCCACTTGGACCTGGTAATGCTAGCTTCAATAACTTGGTAGAAGGTGAGACAAACACATTATATTCTGAAGCTCTTCGTGGTGCTGGTCTGCTAGGTTATAATCTATGGTGTGTGTGTGTGTGTGTGTGTGTGTCATTCTAAATTATTTCCAGGTAATTCACTGTTTCATCTATCAAATCATTAACTGACTCAAGGAAACTCAACAACAGCAATTAAGCAAAAACTGCATTAGACTTGATTACATGATATGATAAAAAAAACCCCTTTTTTTTGCTGAGTTGCTTAATTCATGTTATTCTTTCATATGCTGAACAGCGTATTCAGGTTCCAGTTCTACCGGATTGCTTGATCCTTCAGAGCAAAATGACGATGGTAAATTGCCAGTTCTTTCATTCATGTTTTAGACTCACTCTATCTCCAGATATTTTATATAACGTTTTTGTTATTTGCATCACTCTATCTCCAGATTTTTTATTTAACTTTTTTGTTATTTGCATCAGTCGAGGAGTTCTTTGTCGATACCTTTCCTGCCGCAAGCTCTCAATCAGAAGAAGAATCTTAAGTGGAGCCCTCACAGTTTTAGCCCTAGTTTATATTTAGCTAGATCTTAGTTCGAACTCGAGAAGTTTCCCTAATTTTCTTGACTTTCTAGAGGGATCTAGTGCACTAGGGTGAATTTGAAACCTTAAAGCAGATTAAGGCAGGCATCAATAAGCGTTCTGCTATATTTTATATTTCTAATAAGCAAACTCACCCGCACTTTGCTGCGGGCCAAATAAAAAAATAATTTTAATGCAATAAAAAAATGTACAGACATTATTAATATATTTTTACATCCAGAAAGTTTTTATTTATGACTTGAGAACTTGAAGTGTGCATTTAATAAAATTAACTTATATCTATCAGGGGTTGTTAACATTTTTGCCCGCACTGCATTGCAGGTAGTATAGGGTGTTGTGGGTAGAATTTCGCAATACGTTTTTGAACAGAAATTAAAGGATATTGGAAGCTAATAACTTTAGCTTTGATCCCTTTTTATCCTGTTATACAGTAGAAAATTTGTCATAAGACTTTGCTACAAGTGCATGTGAAAGGTGCTTGGGCTCCTGAATCCTCAACACCTTAAAGTAAACCCTTTCCTCCCGCACCCTTACTACGAATTCAAACAACCCTATCTCTGAAGGACTATGTTTATGACACCTGCATGAAAGTTTCTCAGACACTTTTTCTGGGTAGAGAATCGACGCAGACAGGAGCTGTTTTTTTGCCATGGTTACTTTAGCAATAAGCGTTCCATGGGAATCAAATAATGTCAAGCCACAATGTTTCATCTTGATTTTATAACCTTTCTCCAATAATTATTCCATATATTGGTTTTTTATAGTTAGGATATTATAAATATTATTAATAAATTAATGATTATCATCTTTCATTCGAATCAGTATTTTACCTTTCTTTTTTATGCAAATCTTTGAATGATCTATAAAAATAGTAATTAATTTATCAAGTTCTATGAACTTGTTTTTATCTCTACACATTTTATTGTCAAGATACCACATGTTTTCTTTGATTTTCATTTGTTCATCATAGACTAGTAATAGGGTGGCTTCCTACTACTCTTCTACTGGAAAATTGACATGCTATTCAACCTTTTTGGTTTGCTTCTTCTTTTTTTGGACAATTATAACATTTAATTTTTTATTTGTCAAACTTGTATCTCGGATTGCTACAGGATTTGGTAGTCCGGTTGGCTTCATCAAGTTTATTGAGACTACCTCAGTCTTCTTTTTCAAATCTGCCTCTTCCTCTTCTGCACCTTTGGCTGGATCCTGGAATATCATGTTTCTCTTTTAGAGGAAACTTTAAAAACAGTATTTGTGCACTTGTATCTCTTTTGTTCTCACTAACTCTATCTTCATGGGCTTAAAGGGTTCCCATGGTTGACTCAATGGTCACAGATTCCTCTATCGAGATTACTACAGAGTTGAAGCTTCTAGGCATTGATCTCATGATTTTTTCTAGTACACGTATTTCTTTCACATCATCACCGCATGTAATCATCTGATTGTAAATTGTCAACACTCTACCAAAGTAACCTGAAACTGATTGAGATTCATGCATTCATAATGCCTCAAATTCTCCCTTTAGTTTCTGAAGGCGAACCCTTTTTATTTTCTCAGTTCCTTGGTTTGTCCCTTACAAAATATCTCATGCTTTCTTAGCTGTGGTTGCTCTTGACACCCTTAGAAAAGTGGTGTCATCCAAACAATGATGAATCATTGTTAGTGCGTGTTGATTCTTTTTTCGTGTCTTTTGCACAACCTCTTTTTGGGCAGGTGTTAACACAGCTCCTTCAACAGGTCCATTAAAACATGTTTTAACTATCTCTCACACATCTTGAGCTCTTAACCAAGCCTTTGCACGGACACTCTATATCTCATAATTATCCTTTGTCAAATAAAGACATGAAGGGAGAGATTTGAGTTGGCCATTACATACAATCAAATTTAGCCATAAATAATCAAACCTGGCTCTAATAGCACTTGTTGAAAGAAGATTGGTGCATAAACTTATTCTGGAGAGTAATGCTAATTTGCAAAACTAAAGAATAAGAAGGAATTGAGAGGAATGTATACTTTATTAAGTGTTTCTTTCTGATTTTGTCTATGCTATACTCTGCTTTTTATAACTCTAATTACAAGCATATTTATATGCCTAAAATTCTAGATAAATAAGAAATTGAAATGAACGATAAATCTATTCTAACTAGGAAAGTAATTATGCTGACTCAATCCGGAAGTCTGGATGCCTCGGGATGCAAGAAATCTTAGTTTAATTTTATTTTCAACACGATCATCATTTCCCATTTCTTGAATATGATGAAAAGAAGTCTAGTCGTAGTGATGATGCCTGATAGTTTCTATGTGGGAAAATGTTTGTATTTTTTTTTTTTAAAAAAAAAACTTCATTAGGTATGGAAATGTGAAGGTCTTGGTTAGAGTTCAGGATAAGGAATTAAAGATATATACAAGTGGAACACATGAACAAGTAGAGATGCAGATATCTGAGTTATTAGTATGTAGGACATTGTTCTCATTATTTTCTAATGTGATTCTTTTGGTCTTGGTCAGTCGAATGAGCAAAAGGCCTGCTCTCCAGAATGCGTTTGTATAATTCCCTTTATGTTAAATCATGTAATTCGTAGCTTAAAACTGCACTTCTGGATGGAATTCAATATTTTGCTCATTGATGATAAAGAAAACCGTGGTTGCTCACTTTGATTTTGATGTAGGGGATTTCAAAGGTTCTGAACAGTTAATTGCAAATATATTATAATTTAACCATTTAGAAAACCTATGATATATATATATCAACTAGGACAAGTGAAGCCTGATCACGTCAAATGACTTCTTTGATGAAATAATTCATAATTTTTATTTGATTATTGTATCGTGCTCAGATTCAGCTAGAAGGTTTTACAAATCCAGTTATATAGGGGTTGGATCACTGTAATCGGTCGAGGTTTGGGAAGGCCCTCAAATTAAGCTTGAAACATGTTTCATTAGTTTTGTTATTTTCTGTTTTATTTTTGGATTTTCAACTTAATTTTGGATTTTGTGTTATTTTTCCAACTTAATCGAGGATTCTAATTTTTCCTTCCTTGTAAGAGCCAATTTCTGACCTATAAAAGGGGCTTGTAATCCTCTTTCAAGAGGCAGACCATCGTAGAAAATAAAATTCAGTAATAAAACACGGATTAAGGCTCTTGTTGTTGAGACATTTTTTCTGATAATTTTGTCTTATATGTGCTTTACTTCCTTAATGCCTAGGTTCGGCTGTGTCAGTTTTGCTCTGCAAAACCTAACATACCTATTTAATTGTCATGGTCTCGTGATATTGTGGCTCTTGATCCATGTAATGGCATTATATGAATCAAACTCCACAATCGAGCTTTAGTAAGTGTATAGGAACAATCAATCAATACACTTGAAAAGCTTTTTTAATTGTCAAAACCTCAGTCACATTTGATTCTTTTATACATGTAGAACAAAAAAAAAAAAAAAAAAAAAAAAAAAGATTTCCTTCATGATCTCTTAAAAAGCCACCAATGCTAAATGGTTCTAGTTTGCCATTTGAAGAACCATCAATATTCCACTTTAATGTCGAATTACATTGTATTTTAGTAGTGTCAGTCCACATAAGAAGCTCATCAGGTGATTGAAGCAAATTTGTTCCAGTATAGCAAAGAACTTCACAATCATATTTTGCTCAAGTTGCAACTTTATGGGAAAGGGAATGATAGATATCATCCCAATCAAGAACTACCTAATTGAAAACCAAATTATTCTGAGCATTTCAAATGGACCAAACAATACCATAAAAGAATAATAACCACATTTTTCTTTGCATAGAACCCGTTATCATTTCATGTCGCTGTAGGAAGAATGCATCTAAATTTTCTAGAAAAATCCATTGTTGTCCTAGCCATGCCACCACACATTACTATAATTTCCATACCAAATGACAATAATGTTAAGAGGTTTTATCCCTTGATTATAAAAAGGGCATGTTAAATCACTTCAAAATGATCAGCCAAAGATTAAAATGCGCCTTTGGAAAACCCAAAGAGAACTATTCATCTATTTGAAATGGTTTATTACCTGGTAAAAGAATTGTCTCTAGAACAGATGAACAACTTTTAACTAAATTGATAGCGGTTCAATTTTTATATATCTTTATACTCAAAATCTATTTGGTTATACTTAAATCCTTCATTTCAAACTCATCACTTAACTGATCCTTTAAAATATTAATTTTAAACATGCTTTTAGAAGCAATCAACATGTCATCAACATATAACAACAACTACATAAATGAAAAATTTGAGAGATTCCTAAAATACTTATAACTATTATAGTCGCTCCTAAAGTAACTATATCTAAGTATAAAAGTATCAAATCTTTTTATACTGCTACATCAGTGATTGCTTCAAGCCATATAATGACTTCTTTAAAAAATACACAAGGTCTTTTTTTTTACCTTGAACATTGAAACCTTTTAGCTGATGCATAGATCATCTTCTTCAGCTCAACATGTAGAAAAGTTGTTTTGATATTCAATTGTTCAAGCTCTAAGTCAAACAAAGCAACCATAGCAAGTAATACCAAAATGAAACCATGCTTCACAACTGGAGAGAACACTTTATTGAAATCAACACATTCTCTTTGTGTAAAGCCTTAAACAATTAGGCATGCTTTAAACCTTGCATCCTTAACCTGCAACATTCCATCTTTCCTCTTGTAAATCTATTTTTGCACCCAACAATCTTCTGGCCTTGTAGTGGTTTAACAAGCTTATATGTTTGGTTCTTATAAAGAATAAATCTATTCATTCATAATAAGCATCCATTGAGAAAATGTTTTGCAAGAAATTAACCTTTATAAAAATAAGACCTCTGATCATCAAGATTTTCTATAACATTCAAGGCAAAATCAACTAAATCAACAAATCATACTTAACTAGTGCTTTTATCTATCTTTCTTGTTTTTTTATTGCAATACTGTAATGTTTTTCTTCATGAGTATTTTTATCAACTATATCCTGGACCACTTCCTCAATATGGTCAGTTAAAACATCTTTATACACCGTCTCTGAAGCTCTAATCTCAAGTTTCACCTGCTTATTAGTATCCTGGTTCATCTCAACATCAAAATAAGTTAACTTCTTTTATCTTGCGAAATATAATAGACTTATCAAATATCATATTGCTACTAGTAATAAACTTAAATGACTTGGAATCAACACACCATAACCAATATACCTTCATCCTAGATGTATGGTCTAGGAATATACATTTCTTTGCTCTCAACCCAAGTTTACCTTCCTTAACATGAGTATAAGTAAGTCAACTAAATACTTTTAGTTTAGAGTAATTAGCAGGAGAACCAGACCATACCTCATTTGGAATCTTCAACTCTAAAACTATTAATGAAGATTTATTCACCATATAACAAGCCATGTTAACTGCTTCATCCCAAAAGTTATTTGACAATCCTGCTTGTGAAAGCATACAACGTGCTCTTTTCAAGAATGTCATATTCATACATTCTACAACCTTATTTTGTTATGTTATATTCTTGATAGTGTGATATCTATTAATTCCTTCACTTTTGTATAACTCATTAAACTTTCCTAAACAAAACTCCAAACCATTATCAGTTCTTAAACGCTTAATTTTTTTACTAGCCTGCTTCTCAATCAAGGCTTTTTACTACTTGAAGGTGATTATCACATCACTCTTTCTCTTTAAAAAATACATTTAGACCTTCTTAGAGTAGTTATCAAGATATGTCAACAAATATTGTGCTTCACCTTTTGACATAATAAGAGAAAGACTCTAAATGTCAAAATGAATATAATTCATAATATTCTTGGTATAATGAATAGTCATACTAGATTTTATCAACAGTGTTTACAATAAACACAATGTTTATAAAAATCTAATTTGCCTATTTTCTGATCACACAACAAATATTGTTTGCTTAACTATATTATTCCCTTCTCACTCATATGTCCTAGTTGGATGTATCATAACTTAGTAGAAGCACTATTAATTATATGAAGACCCAAGACTAAGTCGTACACATTTTCACTAAACCACTTAAACATGATGTTTTTGCCAAGATGAGAGATATTCTAGGAGTTATAAAGAAATCAAGTTTAAAGATGAATGTTGAAAGTAAACTAAATTTTGATTTAAAAAAAAAACAGAGGAGTTGATCTATCAATTGAGAACCAGTCAACTGAATAAATTAAATGAATCGGTCGACCTGTTTAGATCAACCAGTTGAGTCGGTATAACACTTTAATTTTTCTTATCAGTTTAGGGTTTTTTTTTTGTTAATTTAATTCTTTAAATGTCTAGCATTTTATACCTATAAATAAACATGTAATCAAAACGTGAGAGAAGCAATAAAAAAGAGAATAAAAGTGCATCTTTAAGAAAACACTTAATGAAAAATATATCTTTTCTCTCAGATATCTTATAATTGTTCATAGCTTTGTTATTTTGTTTTGCCACCCATACACACCTATCCTTTCTTCCAACAAATAACCCAATAAATAAATAAATAAATACCTTCTACGTAATAAAATAAAATAAAAAATATTACATGCATTAATACCATTTTTTTTCTTGTTATGAGTAGAATTGTGTCCAAATCTTAAACTAAATCCAATATTCTTAAACGAAATCAAATTTTTCTGGTATGATTCTGATATTCCAGACAGTCTTTTAACTGAAATCCTCATCAGGCTTCCCTTGAAATCCATCTTCATCTTCAAAACTGTCTCCAAGCGCTGGCTTTCTCTGATTTCTGTTCCTTTCTTCGCTTGATATTATGCCACCCGAATCAACAGTGATTCAGTACTATCTCGGTCTCATCAGCTACGGATCCTTCTGTTTTCTTATTTTCTTAAACAAGTGATACCACCGGATACAGTGATTCGGTTTCCTACTTCTTTCAATCCTGAAGAATTCTCCGAGCTGTCCTCTTCAGTGTTTTCGCTTTCGTTTCTTCCTATCTAGACAGAAGATTCAGTACTTTCTCTACATATTATAGCGTCAAGCAAAGGTGGTGTTGTGTTGCAGGAATGCGTACAGCGTACCACTTAACTTATAATGTGCGTAATCCACTCACCAAACAACATGTCATTCTGCCAACGCCACCGAAGCCAGCTAGTTTCAGCCATGCAATGCATGCTAGAATTATTTGCCAAGATTATGGTAGTTACACAGTAGTGAGAATCCCGAATCAAGATGGTTCGTCAAATATGCTTGAATTGGAGATTTTCTCTTCTGAAACGGGTACATGGGCAGAGTTAAAAAATTTATCTTTTGTTTTTTATAAATAGGTAGCTAAGTTTATGTTATTGAGTTATGAAAACTAAAAAAGAGAAACACCATAGAGAAAGAGAGTTTGAGAGTTTGCAATTTTATCCAAACTTGTTATTTATGAAATAAAACATAATGTTTTTATCTCTCTAGAGTGTTTCAAAACCATCACCAATGATCTCTCCCACCAACACATATGCACTTTTGCACCAGGTCGTTGCTTATGTAACTAAAATTCTTACACTTGATTTCAACCACATAGCCAATCTGTGAAGAATCAAGTCAAAAACCGTGTCCCAGTTCGGTTGTTTTTAATCGAAGATTAGGTTATTCCGAGCTAACCATATACCCCACGCTATCCCATAAGAGAGAATATTCCATGTTTTTTCTGCACCTTACCATTAACCAACGAATGCCATTGCAGAATCTGATGATCATCTACCAGTTTAGGAAAGCAACTATAGACGCCCCACCACGAACGGAAGCGGGTCTATATTTTCCACAAAACTGGACACCGAAGAAGGAGGTGATCTGAAGTCTCAAGTTCGCTTTCACAAAAAGGACATTGAGCTTCGTCCCTAGGAATTAATCCACGAATGAAAAAGTAAGCTCTCTCTCTATATTGTACATGATAGTTTCAGTTCAAGCTAACAGAACTTCACTGATTATCTTTGCTTTATGTCGATTCAAAGCATCTAATGCTTCAAGGTAACATGTTCAAGCTCAGGATTGTCTAAGATAATTGTTCTTTGGGATAAATTGCAAAAGGTCATTCTCAACTTTACTAATAAAGTTAAGTTGATAATGGACTAGCTGCTTTCCTCCAAAAATAACTCTGTAACTAACCGTATCATCTCCACCTGCAACGTGTCCCCAGACTCTCATTCGAGTTTTTTGCTCCATGCTTGCAGTCAGGCTGCTTCTGCTTCTGCTTCTGCTTACTGCCTCCCCTTACAGCCAGAAAAAAGTGACCAGATAAAGAAAGCCAGAATGATTAGAACGATAGCTCCTACGACTTAACCTTGCAGTAATGTAATCATTCATCTTGCTTCTTCAAACCAACCTTCTAACTACAATTACTGTACCTGCATGCAGGGCCAACAACCACGCGAAGATTAATTTAATTGATTTTAATTAACTTGCAAAAAAGATTAGTCAAAAACAATTACCAGGAGCAAGGTGCCTCACAGCAAGAAATCGACTTCAATTTATGAGTTTTGACTAATAATTTACTGCATTTACCTTCACTGCATAACCTGTAACGATACACGTTATAAACTAAAATTGACTAAGGATGTCAAAACCGGACTTGATAAAATCTAGACCAAATGTAGACGGTGAATGAAAAGGTATAAAGAATCTACATTATATAAGATTTTTTAAATAAAAAATGAGTTGGTAATTGGATAATTATTAAAAGTTAACTTTGAATAAGATGAGTGGGCAGAGACAAGACAATCAAAA
This sequence comes from Populus x sibirica, assembly GCA_019202695.1. NCBI lineage: Eukaryota > Viridiplantae > Streptophyta > Magnoliopsida > Malpighiales > Salicaceae > Populus > Populus x sibirica. The sequence continues at coordinate 957,842 of JAGMVL010000053.1, forward strand.
AGGAACACAACTCAAAAAGTCAACAAAACAACTACATTGCAGTTCAATCAAGTTCATAGCATCTTCAAATCTTCAAAACCTGTTTATCAAGTAAACATGTAATTGAAGGCTTATAACCAATAGATAATGACTTGTAAGAAGTTATTTTGTAGGCGTTAATCAAGTAGGTTTGCAGTTTTCTTTGTAATCAGGATTGCAGTTTCAATTTCATAAACTAATAATACCAAAAGAATGTTTTATTATCTAGAAGTCTGGATGTAATAAGAATATAAATCATTCATTTTCTAAGTTATGAGTTTACTTTATATTTAAGTTGTTTTAATTATTAATTTGATTATTTTTTTAATTAAACTATTATTTATGTAAAAGTGAATTTAATTATATATTAATACTCGTGCAACTTGTAATATAAATTTAAATTATATGAGTAGATTCAGGATTAAATTCATACTTCAAACTAGTTTACTTAAAACTCCAATCTCCCATTTTAAATTGCAAAGTGCTTTTAATTGAGATAAACACAAAATAACTTACATCAGACCCTTCACTGCATAACCTCGTAAAGATAACTTTACTGCACGATTCATGTTTTTTCATATTTCGAACAGGAAATATGAACTGTGTTAATTGATGGAATCTTCTCCAGAGCCAAGTATCAATGGTAAATTGCCAGTTCTTCCCTATATGTTCTCAGACTTTCTGTTTTCCACCGATCGAGTTTTAATGAAAGGTGTTATTTATCGTGTCAGTTGATCACTATTTCAACTTCTTTTCCTCATGCTCGCAATCAGAAAAGGAATCTTAAGGCAAGGACCTTTCCAATATATTAAGCCTTTAGATTGTTGGAATAGATTAGTGCAGTTTGACTAGAAAAACTTCGCTGATTATCTTGTCTGTAATTTGAAACCTGAAACTCATTGAGGCTGTTGTTGTGTCCTTGCCCATTTTATTTCTCACAGTAGAGCAGAATGGTTCATGGATCTTAAAGCAGACAAATGAACCTGGTTGTGTTGAATCATTTCAAGAGTTTTTTTTTTCCTGTTCTTTTAGATTAAGAAGCGGTGTGCTATTCCTAAGTAACTTGTCGAGATTGATTGACTTTTGGATCGTTAATTCCTTCTCTTTTATCTTGTGTAAGTTAAACGTGATTTAGCAATAACTAATAGGACGGGCAACCTTCAAGGAATCACTGTGCATCCCAACTCACATGCAAGTGTGTTATCGCTAATAGAACCTTGAGTTGGCGAGTTCTTCCTTGTAGTTTGGTTTTTTAAAATAACCGTTCACTCGTTGGTGGTGTTCAAGAATGTGTTCATGACACTAAAAATAAATAAATTATAGTACTAATTAATTTAACCAAAAATAAAAACAAAAACAAAATAGATGAACAGGGTATGCTCTTTATTTTTAAATTGAATACTTAAACTAATAACTTTTTTAACTACATCAGGAGGCACTAATTAAAGATGGTTATGATGGCAGGAAGGTTCCCCATGCTTGCTGTCAAGCTGCTTCTGCTTGTTGCCTCCCCTTACAGCCAGCAACAAGTGACCAGGCAAAAAAAGCCAGAATGATTAAAACGATAGCTCCTACGACCAACCCTGCAGGAATGTAATCATTCATCTTGCTTCTTCAAATCAACCTTCTAGCTTCAAGTACTGGACCTGCATGCAAGGCCAACAATCACACAATGATTTAACTTAATGGATTCTAATAAACATGAAAAAAAGATTAGTCAAAAACAATTACCAGCAGCTAGCCAGGAGCTTCACAGCAAGAACTCGACTTCAATGTACGAGTTTTGAAAAAAGTATGGCCTATATTTATATTGAGTATTCAGTAGTCTATACAGGAAATTGTTTTTTCCTTAATTGCTAGGTTAACAGTTCAGGAAGTTTGGCTACAAGATGCCCGAAACAGTATAGGAAATTGCTTCTTGTGGCATAGGAAGTTATTTGTCGGAAATAGTACTAGGGATTTTTTCTTTTGGCAAGTTCGACTACAACTATACGTGCAGGAACCTTTGTTTTAGCCCTTTTTTTTTTTAATCTCTGGAGCAATTCCTTGAAAGTCTGTTACATGGCAGCCCGTGATAAGCAAAACACGGGCAAGACAAGCTGCATTATGACAACTGCACTGCATAGCTTCGACCTGCATTATCTCCTCTGCATAATCTCATACGTATGCCTTTTTTTTCCCTAGTTTTCAGTTGCACAATTCATGTTCTTCCATATTTTGAACAGGAAATCGGCTGCTGATACATTTGTGGAGTCGTCTCCAGACTCGGGTGTACCTTTACCAGTGGCAAATAGCCAGTTCTTCCCTTAATGTTCCAAGACATTCTGTTTCCCATAAAAGATTTTAATGAAATGTGGGGTTCTTTATTGTGTCAGTTGATCAGTATTCCTCAGACTCGCAGTCAGGGAAGGAGTCTCAAGGCAAGGTCCTTGCAATATTTAAACTTTCAGTCGGTTGATGAGACAATTGTGCGTCAGGTTAAGTTTGAAACCTGAATTTGATTCAAGGCTGGAGAAGGCTAGCTCGGTTATGCATTACCCTGCTTTATTTCTGTATCTTAGAACAGAAAAATCTATGCGGTGATTGAGCTTTGTTGGTCGAATCAAATCGATTTAGATTTGAGTTCTCAACTATAATTTACTTGTTCAATCAGTATCAAAAGTGCAAAAAAACCAAAAAAGACCGCTGAATCGGCTTAATTAAACATGCTTAAGATCAACTTTTGTTTATGATCATTTCATATTGAAACAGCTGATAGACAAAAATATGAACTACTTTGGACTACAACAGGACACAAGTCCATGTTCTCAAGGTGGGCAAATGGAGAAATTTATTTTAAAAAAAAAATGGATAAACAAATTGGATCCTTCATATGCAAATTCAGCTATATGCATGCATAGATATCAATAATAGATTGCCTACAACATCAATGAATCTATACATGCAGAATACGTGGCACTGTCTAATCCTGCTGGGAATTGGATGCATCAATCTTGTCATGGTGGAATCTCACTACAATGCATGTTATGTTATCAGCACTGCCGCGGGTAAGAGCAGCCTCGGTTAATTTCCTAGCTGCTGTCTCAGGTTCTTCTTCTGTTCTGGCAATGGAAACAGCATCCTACACATGATTCAGGCAAGGAAAAGAAACCTCAAGCAAACATTCCATATCACCAGTCAGATGTTTAATTCAATGCATTGTAAAGAGCAATCAATTATTTCTATGATAACCAAAATGTCTAATAGCCTAAGCAGTGGACCAAATGTAAATGGTCAACTCGCATAATCCATTATAATCTCACATCAAAAGTGAACAAAGACATGTATTCATGCTTACGTGCTTTTATGTATCAGTGTGTGTGTGTGTGTGTGAGAGAGAGAGAGAGAGGGTTAGCATAATTACCTCATTGGGTACCACATCCCATAGTCCATCACTTGCGAGCACAAGCAATTCAAATTCTTGATCTATTTTCTGCTCCTGAAAGAGCAAAAAGAATACAAACAAGTTGCTGAGTAATTTTGAATAAACTTCAATTGGAAGAAGTTCATATAGTTTGATCCAGGAAAATGGAAGAAATCCTAGACTGAATTCTATTTTGATAGACACCAAGAAGGCTTTTATAAGCAGAAGTTCATTAACCTGTTCGAAACATTACACACAGCAGCACTGAAGGGAAAGAGGACCCTGAAAGGAAAATTCTTTATTTTTTAGGTCTGTATACAACATTAAAAGTTTTCCCTTACCCCACTTCCATGTTTTAGTGAAGATAACAATTAAATCCCGCATCTTTGATACAACACCGTGGAATTACAATCTTAATTAGCTGGCATCTCACGTTGATATTACAGTTCACTTCTGGTGCTCAAGAAAAACCACCAAGATCAAAAGTTGAAACAATAATAGACCCAGTTTTCACCTGCTGTTGCAGCATAAATATAACTTCGTATCGAACACTAATACACTCTTTTTAAAAGTTTACAGTCAACTGAGGAAGGTAATTTGCTCTCCCGGGATAATTCCTATGATGAAAGAAGAAGAAGAAATAAAAAAATCCAATCATCTTAATACCCTGACTCGAAAATGAAGCATTCCTTGAACCTGTTACTTGCTAGTATAAATGCTTGAAACCAAAAGGCAGAAAATTGATCACATAATCAAAATCATTTCTAAGAAATCAAAATGATATAAGACTACATTCAGAAAATGGGAGAGAAATTTTCATAGAATACCTGGATATCAGGTTCTGCAACAACAAATTGTTTCAACATGCGGTTACCAAAAGCACGGGACATGGCCAGTACACCTCCTACTCTCCAAGTGCCTGACAAGACAGTCAAAGCAGTATGATTTCAGTTTTTAGGAACTGTCTCAAACTTATTGACATTTAATGCACCCGGGAGAAGAAATAAATGAAGCTCCCTCCGTCCCAAATTTCCTGACAACTCTCTTAGCTACAGTATATATTTATCTGATACCTCTAAGGGCAGCAAAAATCATGGCTATGGGTTACAAAGGTGGACTGAGATAGTCAATAGTTGGAGATGTTCAGTAACAGTGGGTTCCGCCACCCATGGACAAACAGCATCACAGTCAGTCTGGGATGAGTAACATAAAGTGAGGCAGCAGATCAGGAAACTAGGGTTTTGGGTAGGACTTTTCATCTCAAATACTGCTTTACTTACTATGCTCAAAGCTTGGAACGGTGCATGGTGTTGCACCAAAGAGAAAGACTTGTGTGGAGAATACCAGCACCAATCCTTCGGACATATCACACATATACCACAATTCACAGGAAGATTTAAACCAATTAGATGTTCCCTGGTGTCCCAAAGCTTTCATCCTTTTGAATGACAATTTTTCTTGACAATCTAAAAGGAAGTAATATTTCAAAATTCCTACACAAGATGTAGAACCCATTGGATGATTGACTGCCACTTGCAGATCAGATGAAATGAGAATGCCTGAAAACATTTATCACAGCCAGTAAACAGATTTACCTGCCCACATTACAACACCTCCAGCACTTTCGATTCTCTTCCGCTCATCACTTCTGTTAGGTTTATGATCCTCGGAGAGAGGAATCGCTGTCCATTGAAAAAAGAGAAAATAAGAAAATCATTCAAGTAACCCAAAGAGAAAATAATCACGAAATTCTTTAAAATACTTGTCTAGAAAACAATTACCAACAGTTGAGTGAAAAATGTAACTCATAGCATCACTAATACCTTTTCCACCCTTTGAAATCACAGTCCGTGAATCTCCAACATTGGCAACATAAAGATGATCACCAACTAGCACTGCTGTTGAAGCAGTAGAACCATCATCACGGTAGGTATCCTTTTCAGAGTCCAAAAAGTCTACATCAGTCTGCTGATATGATTGGCCTGCATACTTAACAAGGTTATTTTACAAAACCATAACAAACCTATTTCACACCATTTAACACGAACTGAATAAACAGCAAATGACAGACTTGGATTCATTATATTGGTCCCAGCTTTGTCCTTGACAGAGATGTAAAAGAACCAAGCAACTACATTGGACCCTGCTTGAGGATGCTACCAGGAACCAACAAAAGAATATTTGCTGATGTTATGCAGTTCATAATAATGGGCATAAGAGAACTTGGACGTACTTATAGCTAATTTGGTGTCTGCCATAAATTGTGGATGCTTCAGTAGATTCTCAAACAGGTGCTCCTTCAAATACTCAGCAGCACGAGAACCACCATGACCTGTAATAGTACATCATATAACTATTACAAGGAGAGAGAAGGAAAAACTCTGCAGTCTTAAAAAGCACAATTGCTAGTGACAGCATACTATCCAAAACTTGAATCTGATGAGAACTGGTTTATTGAGAATTATGTGAGATACATGACCAACAGGAACCTGACTGGTGGTCACGATAACAAGAGATATAGCCTACAAATTTTCTTCTCTTGAATGATCCTATCTTAACTGAAACCAAGTGGCAGCTTAGGTTACAAAGAATTGGTCTATTGTTTGATAGTGTAATTTCCTAGGTGGAAGCCATTAAAGACAACAGCCATGTCCAACACCATGTGTTTAGACATCCCTTGAACAGATGGTGATTACCATGAAAATAATTGTCAGAAACATGGAGATACATAAATAGTTGATAACCTAACTCTCATGCAACGCGTGTACTCTTCCATTCACAAGGTATTGGCACTTTCTAACTGGGTCAAACATAGGCATTCATGCAAAACAAAAATAGTTCGACAACTTCAATAAACGGAAGAATAATGAGAGAATATAACCATCAAATATTCCAAACATGCAGACTCTTTGCCCATCAATCGTGGTGCTTTTGACATCATAGAAATCCTCCATGGTAACTCTCTTTCCCCTGAAACTTGAATATCCACAGCTCAATTCCCCGTCTTCACTGCCAATAACATAAGAAGCCCAATTAAGGTTGGCAAATCGCATTAGACTGCTAATACCAGAAATGGTAATTTCAAACTTGCAAGGAAGAGACGTATTGCTCTGGGAAACCTTCCAATTATAAGGAATTCAAGCAAATTATTACAGTGGAAATTCAATATGTCTTGGGAAGAGGAAAAAATTCTTAAAATAGACACACTCAAATGCAGAAGCACTGAAAATCAAAGTCTCATAATACTATTGCAAGTCAATTCTTTAACAATGGTTAACAGCTAACCAATCAATCCTTTTCATAATTGCATTAGCTAAAGCAAAACAAGCCTAGATTATCCTTGTAACAGGTATTTCCTAGAACATACACCAGAAACAGACACAATAACAAATAACAGAACCAAGAACCAACCTTTTCCACCATCCACTAACAAATCCACCATCATCTTCTTTCTCCTTCAAAAGATCAACAGTAGGTCCCCTTGTATCAGTAGAATCAGAATCAACCATCATAGTTATACTACTCCTTAAAAAAACCTGTCTATTCCACTTATAATTTATGCTGCGGCTTGCATTCAAACTCCTCCCAATGTTGCCTAATTGCAACCTTGTTTTGCGAAAAATTCCAGCTTGTACTATCACACTCCTTATGCAGCTGTTGCATAACATCTAAATACACCCGAACTCTGGCCTTCAATGCCAGATCTCTTCCTGATCAACAAAACATCTGCACAAGTCCAATAACATTATCAAAACTACCAAAAAACACCCTCAAAACTTAAAAAATCAAATCCAAATAATAAATATTCAATAATTCTAACATGACCCTTTTGAGGTACATGATTATCAAATAGAATTAAAATACCCCAGATGAAAAATCATCAAAATCTTGACTCTTTGCATTAATTTTCATTGATTTTAATCCAAAATAAACACAAACCAATCCCAGAAAAAAAATCTTACCTCTAAATCATTATACTCCATTACTAATGGAGCTGAGAAATCAAATAATAACAATAAAAGAGCTTAACAACCAAAAAAATGAAAATAATAAAGAAACTTTAAATCTTTTTAATAGAAAAACAAGAGTTTATTTTATTTCATAATGGATAGGATCCAAGTACTAATCTGGGATGGTTCAAAAAGAGGAGAATCCGAATCTGAGATGCAAAAAGGAATGGTCTTTTAGAATCAACAGAATGAATAATGAATGCTGAACCTTGTTTCTGTCTTTAAAAACAGCAACTCTGGAGAGACAAAGGGAGATACAGACAGAGACAGAGAAGAGATGATGATGTCCGTTTTTAAGTTTGGCAACGAAGAGAAGACGAAACGTGGCACACTTTATGCATCCACTTACTTAGCTGTTTTTAAGGTGTGTCCAGATCCACTTTTGGTATCTTACGGTACCAATCACAGTTTGACACCAATAAAAACCCATTTTATCCCATGTGTTTCTGTCAAAGAAGTTATTTTTTAAATCTTGATCTATTATAAATCGGAGTACATCTAAGAGATTTGTTTTTTTGATCTTGAGATTAGTATTTGATAAAAAAGACCAATACTTGATCCATATAAAAGTATGTTAACTAGAGGAAATCCTTTATTATCGAGCTTTTAACATAAAATAAGTATAAAAATAGATTAGCCACACACTTAACAATTCTGTTTTATAGATTATTTTTTTAGAAAAAATATTAATTTTATATTTTATATATAAAAAACAATTTACGATATTTTTAGGAGTATATCATTTTTTTTTAAATCAATAATTAGATTTGAATTTAAAACATCTATACTGAATGAAGTTAACTTGATTAATAATAATGGAATTCAGGCAACGTCTAAACTTTTTATAAGCATGGTAGGTGGAAGAAGGATGGAGATTATTAATATATTGCTAAATTTAATGAACAGAGGGGAAATAATTGATTATAATTGATTTTACACTCTCATTATATACATTTAAAAAAATATCTTATTTTTTCAATTGAAAAATCAGTTTGGACATCAATTATATTTATCAGGCTAAGTTAAAAAAGTGTATTTGAAAATATATTAAAATTATATTTTTTATTTTTTATAAAATTATCCAAAAACACATAAAAAATCAAGTTAATGTTTTTTCAAACGAAAATCAATTTAAAAAATATTTTAAAAAATAAATTATAACACAAAAATAAATATTTATTTTATCGATACATAATGGGTGTTTTGTTGAACTGATTAAAAGTTTAGTTATTTCTTTAAGAGAGTTAATTACTAATTGTTGAATAATGCTAATTAAAAAATTGGAATTTCAAAATCTTCATTAGATTTGAATACCTAATGCCTATTCATGAACTATTATGTTCAAAGGCTTTGTGATGCAATCGGATAGAAAATTTAAAGAGGGTAAAGTACTTGCGCATGATAATCACTCAAAGATCATTCTGCTTTGGACAATTGCCGCTCCATAGGCTCCAACTGGCTCGTTGAAATTCAGAAAGTTTCGACAAGGCAGTTGGAGCGGAGCGGCAATTCTCAAGTATTGAATTTGTTTTTTAAAAATTATAAATACTTTAAATTTTAAAATTAATGAAAATTTATATAATTATAAATTTTAAAATTTATAAAATTAATTAAAATATATATAAATTAGTCAAAACATTCATGTTAATAAGAAAAAAATTCAAAAAGTTTGCCCTTTGAAAATCGCTCCACTAGAAAAGAAGCAATCTCTTTCTCTTTCATGCATAATGATGAGCAAAAGGTTAACAGATTTCAAATTATTAAATTGTGAGGAATAAAATTTCATATTTTTTTTTAGTTTTGATATAAATAATGATAATGTTTATAATCATATTTAATATCTAAAAAATGGTTTAAATATATCATTATAAATGAGAGAAGATGATCTTAACAGGAATCAAATGATATTTGCTATTTAAAACGATATTTGTAACTTCTTAAAACAACAGAAATTTTTCTCAATTTGTTTTTATATAATAATATAATTTTTTAATATGTTATTATAACTTTAGTTAAATCAATTTTATTTTTTAATATATATTAAGTTTTCAATATATCACTTTGGCCAAAAAAAAAACCTATACTAAATTACCAGAATTAGTTATGTAATTTGTTTATAAAAGCCTTTTATTTATCTTGCTTGACATGTAAAAGCATTTTATAAATAAGAAGATAATTATCTGTAAATTATATCATTAGTATCAATGATTAAATAAAAAAATTTATCAAAATTAAATATATAATTATATATTGAGTAGCATCATATATTATCAGAACCGGTAGAGCTCTAAGGGTCATTTGGACAATGATTCAAGTCTTTTCATTTAACAAAAAATTATAAGAATAATTCAGATATATTTATCAATTATATGTTTTATAAAATGAAGAATGTTTTCATTTAACAAAAAATTTTAAGTACGAAATGGAAGTTATTTAAGACCTTATTTGTCAGACTTGCATAAAAATAATAATAAAATATTTTAAAATATTTTATTTATAATTTTATCTAGGATTCTATTCAACTATAACTAAAACGGCTCGGGTCTTTTACGTGGACCGCATAGTGCGGTTCACGGTAAAAGATAAAGCTTTTTTTTTTTTAGCTTTTTTTTTAGCTGTCTTTTTTTTAGCTTTTTTCATTTTTTTTTTCATTTTTTATGCCTTTAGGGGTTTTTTTTTTTGCTTCTTTCTTTATTTTTTTTTCTTTTAATAAATTTTGTTTGTTTGTTAATGTTAAATTTTTTTTTATTTAGTTATTAGACTTTCATGATACGGATCTCGGGTTTAACAGGCTAACATGCTTTTTTTCTTTTTAGTTAATTTTTTTCGTTTACTTTAGTTTGTTAATGTTAGATTTCTTTCTATTTCGTTATTAAACTTTCATTACACATATCCCAGGTTTCACGGGTTAACTTGGTTTCACGGGTTAACTTGTCAATTTTTTTTTGTTTTTTTCTTTTAATAATTTTTTTTATTTAATTTAATTTGTTAATGTTAAATTTTTTTATTTAGTTATCAGACTTTCATGGCACGGATCCCAAGTTTAACGGGTTAACCTGATTTGACGAGTTAACCTGTAATTTTTTTTCTTTTTTTCTTTTTAATTAATTTTTTTTGTTTAGTTTAGTTTGTTAATTTTAAATTTCTTTCTATTTAGTTATCAGACTTTCAAGATATATATCTCGGGTTTGACGGGTTAACCTGGTTTCACGGGTTAGCCCAATTAATTCTGGGTTAACCTGTCAATTTGTTTTTCTATGTAGTTATCAAACTTTCATGACGCGAATCCCAGGTTTGACGAGTTAACCTGGTTTGAAGTGTTAACCCAATTAATTCAGATTTTTTTTCTTTTTCTTCATTAGTTTTTTTCTTCCTGTTGGTTTTTTTTCTTTGTTTTTTTCTTTTTAGTTAATCTATTTAATTATCACACTTTTATGACACGACCTTGCAGTCAGACCCGCATGAACTTGAGTCATGTAAGTTTAATATTATTATTAATATTATAAATATTACTCTTGGGTCAAGCGTTGCAGCTAGACCCAAGGCTTTTGGGTATATCTTTGCAGAAAAACCTAACACTCTTAGATCTTAGCCTTTTTTGATATTTTTTATGCAAGAAAAAAAAATTAACCCGTGGCGTATGCCTTTTTTTTTTTCCTTTTCCTTTTCTTTTTAAGCCTTTTACTATGGACTGCACAGTGAAAAAACTGAAGCCTTTAGTTTCTTTTTTTAGCTTTTTTCTTTGTTTTTTAATTAATTTTTTTAATTTACTTTCTTAATATTAAATTTTTTCTATTTAATTATCAGAATTTTATGACACGGATCCCAGATTTGACGGCTTAACCTGATTTGACGGGTTAACCCAGTTGATTCTGAGTTAATTTAGATTTTTTTCTCTTTCTTCATTAGTTTTTTTTTCTTATAGGTTTTTTTTTCTTTATTTTTTTAATTAATATTTTTTTATTTAATTTAGTTCATTAATATTAAATTTTTTTCTATTTAGTTATCGGTGATGCCTTTAGTTTTTATTTTTATTTTTTTACCGTTTTTATGCCTTTGGCTGTGGACTGCACATGGTGCAGTCCACAATGAAAAGGTTGATGCATTTTGTTTGTTTTTGGTTTTTTTTCTTTTTAGTTAATTTTTTTTCGTTTAATTTAGTTTGTTAATGTTAAATTTTTTTCTATTTAGTTATCAAACTTTCATGCTACGGATCCTAGGTTTGATGGGTTAACCTGGTTTCACGGGTTAGCCCAATTAATTTCGGGTTAACCCGTTAATTTTTTTTTCTATTTAGTTATCAAACTTTCACGACACGAATCCAAGGTTTGACAAGTTAACCCAGTTAATTCAAAAAAAATTTCTTTTTCTTCATTAGTTTTTTTCTTCCTGTTGGTTTTTTTTCTTTGTTTTTTTCTTTTTAATTAATCTATTTGATTATCACACATTTATGACATAACCTTGCAGTCAAACCCATATCCAAGGCTATTGGGTTTGATATTGCAATCAGACTCACTTAAACTTGGGTCATGCAAGTTTAATGTTATTATTAATATTATAAATATTACTTTTGGGTCAAGTGTTGGAATCAAACCCAAGACTCTTGGGTATAACTTTGCGAGAAAAGACGTAACACTTTTAGATCTTAGCTTTTTTGATATTTTTTATGCAAAAAAAAAAATTAACCCGCATCGCACGGGTCATGTAACTAGTTCAACCTAAGCCGGAACGGCATCTGATAAAAAGACAAATTACATTATTAGCCCCCACAAAACAATCTAGGATATTTTTCAAATCTAACAAGGAATCAAAATTCATGAAAAGTAAGCATTATAATTGAAAAGGGGCATGGATTATCCAATGGAAAATCTTGGTTTTGGACCATCAGTCAGCTATTCCAATCATAACAAAAAAAAAAAAATCATCTTTTAAGGAAAATAGTATTCTACGGTATCATGAGGAGGACGAAAGCAATATGATTATGATAGTAACTTAATTATTATTTATTTAGCATTAATGTCTGCGCAAAAAAGGACAGTGTCCATTGATTAAATGGATTTATTGTTAAATTCAATGCACTAGTGCTACAATGAATTCGTCCAATCCGAGCCATGCACGTTGTTGGTCATCAAAACTTAGTGCTAGTCTGACTCAGACCTGGTCCATGTTGACATGAACATGCCACAGGCAAACGAGGAAGACGCCATAGGCATACCTGTGGTTTTCTGCCCTAGACTGAGTTTTTAATTCAATTCTTGTGACTTTGAATATCTTTTTATTGATTGATTGGATGACTTGAAAATAACATAAAGCATACACAATGCAAATTTGATTTCATATCAGCCATGATAATTTGTGCCTTTGAAGTTGACGAATTATTCGGGAGTGTTTGTTCATGTTTCAAGCTATATTTAGAGTGTTTTTAAATTATTTTTTTATAAAAAAATATCAAATTGATATATTTTATGTTTTTTATTTATTAATATAAAATTTTTTAAAAATATATTATTTTAATATCTTTTTAATTAAAAAATATTTTTATAAAAACATTTTATACGATATTACCGAACATTGTGGTAACTTCAATCCTTTTTATCTGAAAATATATTAAATTAATGTTTTTCAAGTGTTTTTTTATAGTTTTAATATACTAATATAAAAAATAATATTTTAATATATTTTTATAAAAATATTTTACATTATATTATCAAACATGCACTGAGAAGAGAGCTCATGGTTGCCATGATTTTTTTTAAAAGAAAAACTGAAATAGTTTCAATGCTTAAACTTTTATTTTATTCAATAGTAAAACATATATATTTTTTAATATAGTGAATATTTTTAAGTTAGTTCGTTTTGAATAATTTCAAGAATAGGTCTTTTTATACCAACTTAGTATATATAGCAAAATAATTTTTTTTTAAATATAAATTTGAAAATCTGAACCAAAAAAATCGAGAGATAATTCACACGTGTTCTGCCCAAATTTAAGCAAGTCCATCATTAAAGTGTATCGTGATTATTAATTTCCAGAATTTGTTTAAATGCTCCACTTGCAGCAGACAACACCAAGTACACAACCACTTGGCTTCTAACTCGATCTGAAGTTACGTGCTGTGATGGATGGATTTAATTCATGTTCCCATGATTGTTCTGGTTTTGCTGACAGCTCAGTGCAATCCGCCATGAACATGCCCTTTTCAAGCATTCATTCTGGGCAAGCTGATTGCTGGTCAATTTCATGGTTTTTTTCTTGGTGAACATTATGAGCTTTGAATTAATGCAGATGATAAGATCAATCTGTCAAACATTTGGCCTTAGGGTTTGAGGGTTAGGCCTTCTTCATTTAATTTCTTTTGCTGGGCCAAGTCTTAAACTAGTCTGGCCTTTCATGCCTGTCTGCTTGCTTTGTCCCTCGTTAGTTTTTGCAAAGTTCTTCTAAAAAACGAAAAAGGAAATTGTTGCAGAAGGGATTGTCCCTCTCGAAAATGAATATCAATTTGAGCTGGCTTCCTTTTAATCCAGATTTGTCATTAATGATGACAGATCTATTAGTTGTCCGAGATCAATTTAGAGTTTAGATAACGTGGTGGATGTTTGGTACCGCGCGAAGAATTTTTTTAAAAATATTTTTTTAATTAAAATTATATTTAAATAATTTTAATTAGGATTTGGTATGGGATCTACTCTGAGGACATGTAGGATTTAGAGTGTGTTTGGTATTGCGGTTGCTATTGTGGTTATGGTTTTAAAAAAGTTATTTTATAAAAAATACTTTCAGTTGATGTTGGTTTGAAAAAATATATGTTTGGTTAAAACTGTGGTTGAAATTAAGGTTGAACAAAAAGTAGTTTAATGTGTTTGGTTAAAAAAATGCTTTTCAAATTGAGGTTATAAAATAATTAATATATATATATATATTTATTAATGATTTTTAATTTAAATATTATAGATTTAACCACTGTTATTACATCATGAAATAAATAATATTGATATCAAATATTTTTTTATTATTCCATTAAAATATGTGCAATGTCATTACATATGAAATCTATCCAACAAGGATTATATTTTTCATGGTTTCTTAAGCGCGCAACAACAAAAATTGAATTTTTTAATTTATGTAGTGTTATTAAATAATAAAGATTGTGATATCTTTATTATTGGAATTGCGATCAAATTCCACAAAAGCTACGTCATCATGCGATATCTTTCTAATTTATGTAGTGTTATTAAATAATATTAAATACTAGTTTTTCAAGTAAAACACAATTTTTTTTTAAAAATTTACAATTTCATTACAGTACGAGTAAAATTAATTTACCTTAAACTAATTTTTTAAAAAAACAAAAAAAAATATTGTTCACAATTAACTGCACTGGTTTTTTGGGGAAAAAAAAACTAAATTTTTCTCATTGGTTTTTCAAAAAAAAACAAACTAAACATTGTATCTACTGTTCACTGAACAGTGGAGCCATGCTGCACTGTTCCTAAAAATAACCACAAGAAGCAGCTTCTCCAATCTTGCGGCTGGGCAACAAAAATTAGTGAGCCCTACCAAGCAAAATCAGTTTTGTTTCCTTTATCAAACATTAAAATGTGTGGCTGCGGGTGAACCTCCACATTACCAAACAGCATCTTAAGCTAGGGCACCTGAGGTTCGGATCACGACCAGTGTCGTTGTCTAAGGCACCCAATTATAGTCTATGATTCTGTTTAAAAATGTAATATTTTTTACTTAAAAATATATCTAAATAATATTTTTTTATTTTTAAAAAATTATTTTTGATATCAGCGTATCAAAATGATCTAAAAATATAAAAAATATATTAATTTAAAATAAAAATAAATTAAATAAATTTTTTTCGATGTGATTTGGCATGCTTAGGTCTTAAGACATGGCATCGGGTTAGGACTAAATCTAGATCACAGACACACAGGGTTAAGGTTGAGATCGAATCTGAGGTGTCTGACTAAATCTAAATTTAATTTTTCCTGGTTTTATGGGGAGAATAATATCAAGTTCTATTTCCCAGCCCCCTAGCCTCTTGTCTTCGTCACTGTTTAGAACTTCAATGATCGACCACATACAAGGCTGTAAGGTGTTGGGTTAAGATTAGGTTCATAGTGTCTCGAGGTCAGAGGTCAGCAGCATCTTGAGTTCAAGAGCCCGATTAATATCTAATTAAAAATATATTTTTTTAATGTTTTAAAAGTATTCTTAAAAAAAATTAAAAAATTATTTTTTATTTTAAATTAATAATTTTTTTAAATTTTCAGATTACATGCTGATATAAAAAATAATTTTTTTAAAATTAAAAAAATATTATGATTCCATAAAAACAGCCTCATAATCAAATTGTCGCATCAAGTATTCGTGTATGATTGACCCTCTACGTGGATTACGTAATATATTTATATACCATGTTGTTCTTAAGATGGACAAATTAATAAGGCAAGCCTCGATGATCCTGAAGCCAGGCAAAACAAGTACAGGCAAGCTGTACGTCACTGAAATAGAAACTCCTGGCAAATAGTCTTGAAATGTACGGCTGCGTTTGTTAGCGAGGTTGAGGAAGTCTATTTCTATTTTATGGACTTGGAGGCCAAGCTGAGAACCGAGCCGTGATAATATTATTAATTTTTTATTTTAGTAATTTTTTTTTATGGCGTGATTGGTAGATCATGCTTGTTATTTGTAAAATGTTTTTTTTTTAATTTGAGATCTCCCTAACAATTAAATTAATTTAATCAATGTGGATTTAGAGAGAGATCAATTATATTTATATTTGTTAGAAAATAGCTTTTATCATTGTAAAATATTTTAAAAAAATTAAACCTAACTGAAAGTTATCTTTTATATATATATATATATAGTTCTTAAGGTCTCTCCTAGCGTATTAGTAAAATATATTTATCTTGTCAAGGTAAAAAATCTCTTACGTATTAGGATAAGATATTACTGTCTTGTCAGGATAAAAAAAATCTCTTATGTATCAGGATAAGAAATCCATGTCCTGTAAGGGTAAAAAATATATTTGACTCATTAGGATAAAATATATTTGTCATGTCAGGGTAGAAAATATATCTAATTTATTATGATAAAAATATTTCAAACTTGTTAATATAAAAATATTTATATCTCACAATCCCACCATCACGAAGCTTAAGATTCTTCTAGAGTTGAAAAATAGTTTTTCTAGAGTTAAAAGAGAGTGTAGGCTTGTCTGAGAAATTACTAGACTCATAGACATAAGTTTATAAACTCATCAAACTCGTACACATCTTAGATTAGTACTTGATTGATCCAGAGATTATAATTCTGGTAGCTCATTAAACTTATATACATCCTAGCTCATTGCTTGATTAAATATAAGAATAACATGTCTAACAGCTCACCAAAAATATATATATATATATATATATATATATATATATAGAGAGAGAGAGAGAGAGAGAGAGAGAGATTAAACAAAAAGATGACAAATGTCGATTCATCAGCGGTCAATCGTATGGTTCGCCATGTTAATAAAATTTTGATATTTTTAACGGGACCAACCATGCTGTTAGCTGTGTTAACTGTTAACACACACAGTGTTTTTTTTTTTTTTTTTTTTTTCACATGCTATGCCCATTTCCATTTAGGTAATTCCTGGTCTGATGCATATGCGTTGGTCAACTTGGCACATTGCTTTCGGTTTGGCACTGAAACTTTGTTAATTCCTATGTTATGGTTCTCAGCAGTGCCAGTTTATTTTTATATTTAAAAAATGTTTTTAAAAAAAATTAAATTTTTTTTTGTGTTTTAAATTATTTTGATGTGTTGATATCTAAAATAATTTTTAAAAAATAATAAAATTATTATTTAAATATATTTCTAAGTAAAAAATACTTTGAAAAGCAATCGCAACCACACTTCCAAACATGCTTAATACAACTATTAATTTGGATTTTTTCCCTAATAATTTGGGGCAATACTATAAAGGGTAATTTGGGGCAATACTATAAAGGGCAACAAAGTGTTTTAGTTCAAAATCTCTCAGTCATGATCATTTATTCAGCTTTTTTTTTTTAATCCTAATAAAACGAATTTAGTTACACAAGTTAATCCCTTAAATCTTATTTTAAATATAATTTTTTTTTAACAAAATGTGAACACTTTAGTTGGTCCAAGGAAATCTTCTTGTTACACCACTAACATTGCCCCTAACTTTTGCAAAATCCAGAACTTATAGTTCAATTTGTAAGAAATCTCTACCACATGTAATTAGACGCAATGGTTAATTTTCTAAACTATGTGATTTAGGGCATTGCATTAGATAATTAAGTGAATATTTTCTAACTATCAACTGAACAAAAACAGAAGAAAAAAAAAGCTAAGAAACAACAGCCCCAAAAGGAGTTATAAAAGTTGTTTGGAAACATGATAAAAGATATTTTTTAAAGTATTTTTAGCTTAAAAATGTATTAATGATATTTTTTTATTTTTAAAATTTTATTTTTAACATCAGCACATCAAAATGATAAAAAATATTAAAAAATTAATTTAAAATTAAAATAATTTTTTTAAAAAAACACGATTGGACTACGGTGTTAAATAGAGTCAAAGCTTCTCATCCAGTTTCATCAAGTATAAAATATTTAGAGAGTATCTATGATAATAGTAGATATTACTTTTTTTAAAAAAATTTAATTAAAAATGTATTAAAATAATATATATTTTTTTAAAAATAACTTTTAACATCAACTCATTAAAATAATTAAAAATAAAATAAAATTTAAAATAATTTTTCTTAAAAAAAAGAAGAAGCAGTAAACGTTCCCTTGACGCTAGATATTCAAGGGGGCAGACATTCACGCAAAAGTCATAGGTTATTATTGTTTCTCAACATATTTTATGTTAGAAGAAATCAAATCTCTACCGGTAGCTTTGACTTGTGTAACAAAGATTAAAAAAAAAAAAAAAAACCAGTACAGTTGGTGGCTCTTTGTCTAGCAATTATATTTATGGTCCAGGGAGCTTAATATAATAACAAAGAGTTTGAGATATAAGTCTTGAATTTGAGTTAGGGCGTGTATTTTTTGTAAAAATTTAGGACAATTGGAATTTTATTTACTCACTTGAACCATAAAATACGCTTTTCGAGAGGTGAGTTTTTCTCAGATTCAAAAAAATATATTATATTTATGGCGTCAGCTCAGCTATGAATACAGAATCCCTCTTCTTCTTCTACCTATAGTTCTTGATCTGCAGTTGACCATTTCAATTGCTTCTTGGGTGAGATTTATTAAAATTTAATCTGATGGAGTTTTGAGTCAATTTTAACAGTGAAAATCCTATTCTTTCTTGATTCATCGTTTTGACTGGGTAGAATATGAAGAAGAGTCGATGGAAATTGTACAAAAAAATATTAAAAAAAAGTTATGCCTCCTCTTAAATCAAGGAAAATAAATAAATAAATAAATAAATAAACCTCAATCTTTTATCATCTTATAAAATAATTTAATCACATTGTTTTGAGTGTTTGTTTTTGGTTCAACTCGTTTTGAGTGTTGTTGTGGTTGCTTTTCAAATAACTTTTCGTGTCAAAATGCATGTCAATGATATTTTTTTATTTAAAAAAAATTATTTTTGACATCAGCACGTCAAAATGATTTAAAAATACTAAAAACATATTAATTTGAAGTTAATAAAAAAATAAAAAAATTTCAAATTTTTTCAAAAATGTTTTTGAAACACAGAAACAAACAGTAGTTTTTAAAATACTTCTTAAATTATTTTTTATTAAAAAATATTAAATTAATATATTTTATTTTTTAAATAATTTTAATATGTTTGTATAAAAATAAAAAAATTATAGAAAAAAAATTATTTTAATATATTTTAAATTAAAAAGTATAAATTAAAAAGTATTTTTAAAAACATATTGTGACATAATACTAAACTCAGAACCCCTTTCACATGTAAAACACAAATCTTTTTGAGACTAGAGACAACTTTGTGAGCAAATTGAAGTTCAACATTTTAACATTCAAATTCTTTTTTTTTCTCTTTTTGTTAGTTCAGCAATAAAAAACTTAAAAGCCTAATTTAAGTTATTATATCATTAGATCAATCGTCGTTCAATGAGTGCAGTCTGGCCATTTCGAAACATTGCAGTTATCGAAGGAAAGCGCGACCCATCAGCACTAACTTGACTTCTTGGCTCTTGCCTCAGCCAGTCACCCCCTTTGACAGCAACTCTCTTTGGGATTTCACTTCGCTTCCTTTCTCTCTCTATACTCTAAACTAAGCTAAACCATACCAGTAAGGGAGAGGAAACGCTCAAAGAAGGGACCTTTACACATTTTCCAGGAAATTTCCTTCCTTCCTTCTTCCATCAGATGAATGATTTAAGAAAAAGTAAGTCTGTTTATCTTCCTTTGATGCTAACAAACAAAACCAACCTTTTGTTTTACAACAATCACTTGAATTTCTTCCTCTTTAGAGGTACCATTCTCCCTTTTCCTCTCTTAAAAACCCTCCCTTTTTCCTTAAAAATCTTGTCTTTCTCTTACATGTAGTTTAATTTTGCTTCTGTTGGTTGAGTTTCAGTTATTCTCTTATGGGGTATTTTAGTTCTGCTTATCTTCTTTTCTTTTTTTTTGTTTTTGAATTTTGCAACAAGTACTTTAAAGTTGTCCTGATTTTGGTTTTCTGTTTAATTTTGGAAAATCTTTTTCCCTGAAACTTAACTTTCACAAAAAAAAGGTTGTATATATTTGTTGTGTGCCTGTCTAATGGTTGTCAAGGTATTATTTTTGTAAGGATTTTAGTGTCATATCTGCAATTGGGTGTGTCCTTTGGAAAATCTCTCCAGGTGTCACTTTTATGTAATTCTAAAATAAAAAGTCTTTGATTAACCATACAATTTCCTTGAGTCTATAAAATTTTCAACAAGTCTGTGAAGATAGGGTTTCTGAGTTTGTTTTATCCAATGTTTTATAATCCATTTTGTGTTTTAACAGTCAGTTTTAACTATTAGGGATATTGTTTCTATAAATTATGATTCCATATGTTCATGAACTGCAAAGGGTTGCATTTGCTGGAGTAGGGTTGAACAGGAATGCATTAATACACGTTTTTTTTTTTTTTTTTTGCTTTTACTTACTGTTTTTCTTGCAGGGGTTGGCATTTTAGTAGATTAGCGCGCAGTATATGAAGGAGTTTCTTGGATTTAATTTTTTGATTAAAGGTTGATTTTTTTATTGTGGACCACCACTTAAATTAAGCCAGAGTCATGAATCAACCACAAGAGAAGTTTGTGAGGTTAGTTCATTTCCACATTGCAGATATTTGTTAACTTTTGTGTTTTATTTACTTTTGATGGCATTTTTATGCTGGATTTTAAGGAACAATTGTAACATTTCAGAATTACATTTCTTAGACATGCAAGCAAATGATAATTGATGCATCATCTGTATTGCTGCTTCACATGGACGCGGAGAGAATGAGAGTGCTGATTGCTTGCTTTTAAAAGTGAAGTTTTGTATTACTGTTCCATCATGGATGCTTTTGTAGCATTAATGGTCACTACGTTGCCAAGTTTTGTTGTTATATTGGAACCAACTTTGGAATCTCCACTTATTATGCATTGTTCAACAAGAATGAATTATTATTCTGTAATTTGTTATTAGCAACTTTTAACTGTCAACGTCACTATCAGTTTCCTTTCTCTTCTCCCCAACCATCATCATTGCTATTGTTTTTTAGCATCTAATAGCTTACATCCAGGTGTGGTCTTGAGATGTTATATAATTTCGGTGTTGCATTTCGTGCTTCTGTGATTGCTTGTTGCATATTGGATGTTCAATTTAAGTGGATGGTTTAGAGTGAGGGTAAACCATTATGTTGATAATGTGTTGTTCAGGTTTCAAGATTGGAAATCAGAGAAAACTACTGAAGGTCAGTATTCTGCAAGTAATGGGATGTATCCAGGAAAAATTAGAACAACAATAAGCTCAGTTTCGGAGAAGGTTCAAAGAGGATTGGAATCTGGTTCTGCAAGCTTTAGAAGGATTACAAAATCATTAAAATCACATTCATTCAACAGTGAGTTTGCTTCCAGGCAGAAAATTCTTGACCCACAGGGGCCTTTCCTTCAAAGGTGGAACAAGATATTCGTATTATCATGCGTGATTGCTGTTTCACTGGATCCTTTGTTTTTCTATGTCCCTGTGATTGATGATAAGAAGAAATGTCTTTCTTTGGACAACACGATGGAGATTACAGCAAGTGTTTTGCGCTCTTTTACAGACATCTTTTATATACTACATATTATCTTCGAATTCCGCACTGGATTCATCGCTCCTTCTTCTCGGGTATTTGGAAGAGGTGTTTTGGTCGAGGATACTTGGGCAATAGCTAAGAGATATCTATCATCATATTTCTTAGTTGACATTCTTGCAGTCCTTCCACTCCCACAGGTAAAGGAACTTCTTTTCCCTGCCTATATACTGTTTGTGACATGCTTATCAGACACAGTATTTACAAAGAGGACTATATTTCATTTGGCCTCTATACTTGTGATGGATACTTAAACTTGTTTTCCTAAGGTGAACATGGAAGAACTTTGTGCCTGTATATAACCCTCATTATTGGACCTTGAACTGTGAATTGGGGTCACTTGAGATTGTTATGTGAGATATCCATGGGTTTATCCAGGGAAATTCTCCATCCACCATCAAAGTTTTTCTTCACTTTTCCTTTGCCCTATCCTTTTAATCAATCAGATGCTCCTTGTACCATGGGGAATATACATATGCTATCCATGTGGCAGAAACTGGGAGGATAGGTTTATCTCCCAAAACTAAATGCTTTTGGTATCTAATACTAAAATTTGGCATTTTATCAAAGCAAGTTGCTTGAAGAACCATAGTTTTCAATTTTTTTGCTCTTGGGAAACTTTTACTGGTCAAAATCTTGGCTTAGTTGGCATTGTTATTTATAGAGTTTGATGTGACTTGTGGGCTTCTAACTCACTGCTCAATTTCCAGGTGGTGATTTTAATTATCATTCCGAAAATGGGCGGCTCAAGTTATTTGAATACAAAGAACTTGTTAAAATTTGTTGTTATCTTCCAGTATGTTCCAAGGTTTGTGCGAATCTATCCATTATATAAGGAAGTTACAACTTCAGGCATCCTTACCGAAACTGCATGGGCTGGAGCTGCATTTAATCTGTTTCTGTACATGCTTGCGAGTCATGTAAGTTTGACTTACTTGATCTGTGTTTAATTTATAGTAAAATAGATGAGATATCTACTGCATGTGCCATTCATATATATATATATATATATATATATATGTTGAATAAGCTATCCATAGGATAGTTTATGTTGGGATCAACTAAGGATGAGCTGGCCTAATAAACACTCGTTACCTTAACACTATTATGTCAATAAAAGTTTTAAGGGAATGCATTTTAAACTGAGGTGGCATCAAAAGGTTGATCAATTATGTCTACCGGTATATATAATGATATTCATCTTTTGTTGTACAATTATTTCAATAAATTCTACCATTTTTCTATTTGCTTACTCAGATGTTTAGCTTGTCCTTTATCGTGTCATGTGAACTACACTCCATGCATTTTAATGTTTTGTATGCTCTTGACGTGTGCTCATATATATATATATATATATATATATTTAAAGTGGATTTGGTGCTTGACTCATTCTATTCAACACGTAATGATATGTTGGGTCTATTGATAACTGAAGAAGATTATGGAAAGGGTTGCACCTTCCCATAATTTGAAAGTTCTGTAATTGTCTTTCATGAATTCATTCTGGTTAAAACCTGATTAGATTAAGCATGCTGTATTATGCCAGAGCTCTCTCTCTCTCTCTCTCTCTCGCTTTTCTTTTTTCTTTTTCGGAGTCAGAATTTGATTGTGATTGGAAGTGCATCTTCTGGCTTGAAGCATAACTTTCAGACAACTAATTGGTTTAGCTCAAATTTTAGGTACTTGGAGCCTTTTGGTATTTGTTCTCAATAGAACGAGAAACAAATTGTTGGAGAAAAGCTTGTGGGAAAAATTCTGGATGCAATCGTGAACTTTTGTTTTGTGATAAAGGTGTTGTTGGAGACGTCACATTTCTGGATGATTATTGCCCGATACAAACACCAAACGAAACAATCTTCAATTTTGGAATATTCCTTGATGCCCTTCAGTCTGGTGTTGTTTTGTCGTCCATGGATTTTCCACAGAAGTTCTTTTACTGTTTTTGGTGGGGCCTGCAAAATCTGAGGTAACCGTCATTTAAATTATTTTCACATTACCAGGTTATGCATCATCTATCAAGGTGGAAAGGCTGAACACTAAATTATGAAGTGGTTAGTGTTCGGAACCTTATTCGCTAAAAGACCACTACCCCATTATGTTCTATCTGAACTCTTTAGAGAGAGCATGTGAGAACAGTCCTGTCCTTTTTTCATGAGAAGGTTGTACTGAAACCTACAAGTTTGTAAACATCCTTGTAAAAATATTGTGGTTTATGTTCTGCAAAGTTCTCTGCTATATAATAGTTATGATCACCATTTTGTTATTTTGGGCTTTTGAATCTTGGTTATGTGTCCCCCCTCCCCCCACAGCGCATGCATGCACGCACCAATGATGTTTTGATTGTCTCTTTGAATCTTTGTTTTATGTCCTCTTCTTCAGTCCATTTTTTTTTTTTTTTTTTTTTTTTTGCGGCGGTCCAACTCCTTGTATATTTTTATGCTCTCTGCATTCATGTCCTGTAATGAACTATTGTTACTGAAAAGGTTCTCTGATATCTCATGTGTGTCTTTTGCAGTTCTCTTGGTCAAAATCTTCAAACAAGTACCTATGTTTGGGAAATCTGCTTTGCAGTTTTCATTTCTATCTCCGGCTTGGTGCTATTTTCATTTCTCATCGGAAATATGCAGGTCGGTGTTATTATCTTTATTTTATAGCTCTTTGTAATGCAGTTATATGCGGCAGTAGTAGAGTAGAACTTTTTCTAATTTCAAGCAGGAGTTTATTAAATTTTTATTGTTGCGGGCATGCATCTTATGCTTTCATGCCATGGTCCCAAAATTGAGTCCCACAAACACCTGATCAAGCATTCTTTGATCAGTAATTAAAAGGACCTTCCTTATAGGTTGCATCTGGTGGTATTGGTAGGGTAGCTTAATCTTTAGTGGAATCTCTCATTAACAATATGAAGGCGCTAGGATTTATTTCTTTTTTACTTTTCTGTCATCTTTGTTTTTCTTATTTTTCTTTCTTTGAAAAAAAAGATCAAGTATCTGTGATGCTGCTTTGAGAATAGTAAGTAGGATTCTTATTCATTATCACCACCAATGACATGCTCCTTGGTTTGCTTAACCATTGTCAAAGGGTTACCATCTTGATTTTTGGACTCTCCAAGGAACATGGGTTCCTGAAAGTTCATAAATAGTTTAGTTTACAGATCAAGCATGAGATATTTGTTAATGAAATGGTTGAGAGACATTTATTTTCACGATGCCCATATCTTTTGTGTTTTGATGAACTGAAGTTATTCTCAATCAGACATATTTGCAATCCACAACTACAAGATTGGAGGAAATGAGAATCAAAAGACGAGATGCAGAGCAGTGGATGTCCCATCGCTTGCTTCCAGATAATATAAAGGAGCGGATTAGGCGGTATGAGCAATATAGATGGCAAGAAACTAGAGGTGTTGATGAAGAGACCCTTGTCCATAATCTTCCCAAGGACCTTAGAAGAGACATTAAGCGTCACCTCTGCTTGGCTTTGCTCATGAGAGTGAGTTATTCCTCTTTTTGTAATTTCCACTGGTGTTGCACATATTGATGGTGATTTAACTGATATTTCCCTTGCTACTACCTGCAAATGTTTGCTTAATCTCCTTGTGGTTTCAAATGTTCTTTTCTACCTGCAAATGTTCTTTCAAATTACATCTTTGGGTAGCAATTTATTGATATGACTAGTTGACCTGCATTTATCATTTGAGAACTATTTAGTGCATTTTTTATTGGAGATGACTTGAGGAGTCATGTCATGAGAATCCTTTAAACCACCCATTTTGGAGAAAGGTTCATTTTTCTTTAGTTTTTTTTAGTTTTTTTTTTTTCCATGAGTGTTATATGAAGAGGTTTAAGCTCTTAATGCCTGCTCATTTTATTGTGCATGCATACTCCACAACCCACAAAGAAGAAAGGCTGCCGGAAGTTACTTTGCAAGTTGAAATTTCGTTGCATCCTTGGTTAACTACTAGATGTTTAATTTCTTCTCTTGTTTGGGATGTGATTCTCAGGTGCCGATGTTTGAAAAAATGGATGAACAATTACTAGATGCTATGTGTGACCGTCTTAAGCCAGCATTATACACAGAGGAGAGCTATGTTGTTCGTGAGGGTGACCCGGTTGATGAAATGCTCTTTGTTATGCGGGGCAAGCTATTGACCATGACCACCAATGGTGGAAGAACCGGCTTCTTCAACTCTGAATACCTCAAGGCTGGTGACTTTTGTGGAGAGGAACTTCTCACATGGGCTTTAGATCCCCACTCCTCATCTAATCTGCCTATCTCAACTAGAACAGTTCAAACCATTACAGAAGTTGAAGCCTTCGCTCTAATGGCTGATGACTTGAAATTTGTTGCTTCTCAATTCCGGCGGCTCCACAGTAAGCAGCTCCGGCACACTTTCAGGTTTTACTCACAGCAGTGGAGGACATGGGCAGCCTGTTTTATACAGGCTGCATGGCGTCGTTATAGTAAAAAGAAGCTTGAAGAGTCTCTTCGGCAAGAGGAAAATAGACTGCAAGATGCATTAGCCAAGGCTAGTGTGAGCTCACCAAGTTTAGGTGCCACAATATATGCCTCCAGATTTGCTGCTAACGCTTTGCGTGCTCTTCGGCGTGGTGGCAATCGCAAGTCAAGGGTACCAGATAGAGTTCCACCAATGCTGCTGCAGAAGCCAGCAGAGCCTGATTTTACTGCTGAAGAATGAATGACGGGAAGTATGCTACTTTTCATAATTTGTGCTTTTGATTGTTTGTAGAAACTAGACCAACTTTTTCCAGCAAAATATTAGATAAAAAAAAGATCAAGAAAGAAGAGCTTGGCACAATGTTATAGCAGATGGCTGCAGTTAGTGGGTGTTCCGAGGCCTGTATATGTATATGTATATCATGTTGTATATGGAAGTGTTCAATTGTTTCCTGAGTTGATTTATGTTCATAGTTTAGAACAGAGAAATCTAACAGGATGTAATGAATTAGTGCAGAGTGGTGTCTGAATATGCAGAACTATGTTAGGGAAAGGCATGCTAGATTACTTATTCTAGCCTTTTCTTATTTATTTTATTTTATTAAGAATATCATTAATTGATTTGTTTCTCAAATAATTATTAAGATGTTGCATGTCATCATCCTATTGGTTAATAGATGGTCAATTGATGACAAATGGTCAAACTAACATAGCTTCATCATAGAAATAGACAGAAGAATACATGTCAAGATGTTTTTCAAGGGCAAGAAATGGAATGTGCTTTTAGTTTTCACTATTGTAGGGATCAAATTGAAAACATTTTTAGAAAATGGACTGAATTTATTATATTGTTAGAGGTGAGCCACGCCCGCGCCTACTAAACAACTCCCGATTGACAATCTAGAAAATCCAGAAATTTTCCCAGTAGTTAGATTTTTTGAACATAAAATCAATTGTTGGATGTTCAAATAGTTCGGATTTTATGAACATAACATGGTATGCATTTCAAAACATGACATGACAAATCATGTTTTAAATTTCATAATTAATTTTGGAATTAATAATCTAAAACAAAAAGAAAAAAAAAATAATAGTCTGTTTGTTACCATTTACTGTTTTCTATTTTTAGAAAATCAAATATTCCAGAACATGCATGGCAATAACATATTTGCAAAGGATATAAAGATAATAATGATAGTATTAGTGAAGTTAATGATAATAATTAATGATGATGTTAAAGAAAGTGATGGTTGTGAAAGAGTTAGATAAAAATGTTGGTTGTGGTATCTAACGACAGTGTTTGGAAACCCAGTTGAAATCGTATTTTTTTAAAAAATGATTTTTTTGTTTAAAATTATTTTTTTATGTTTTCAGATTGTTTTGATATGCTGATGTCAAAAATAATTTTTAAAAATTAAAAAAAATATTATTTTAATATATTTCTGAGCAAAAAATATTTTAAACCACAACTACTACCATACTGCCAAACACTCCTTTAATGATGGTGATATTTTGATGATGATTGTGATGATGATAACGGGGATGATATTTTAATAATGATAATATTAATGGTGGTGATATTTTGATAATGATTATGATGATAGTAACGAGAATGATATTTTAATAATTATAGTATTAGAGAAGTTAGGCTATGTTTGTTTCCCGGAAAGTGGTTTCCGGGAAACCACTTTCCAAACTTTTCTGTGTTTGTTTGTCATTAGGAAAGTTGGTCAACGGAAAACACTTTCCAGTCAAAGAAAAATTTAGCTTGATTTCCAGGAAAGTATTATCCTGAAAAATTTAGGCGGAAAACACTTTCCGTAAGTTGTAAAAAATTTAGAAAAGTCATATTATTTGCTGATTATATCAAATTTGGTCCTCAAACTTTTGATTACTATATATATATATATATTATTTTGAATATTTATTTTTCAATTTCATCTCTTAAAATTTATTTTTTATATTACCTTTGGTCCTTATTTTTATAATTGTTATTTGCTTTTTCCTTATCATTTTTTTTATTGAAAATTTTTATCTATCAAATTTGATCCTTATTCTTTTGATTGTTACTTATTTTATTTGAAATAATTTATGAAATGTTAAATATTATTATTTTAATTTCTTCATCTTTTATTTATTTTTATTTTTTAGATTTGATCTCTATTATTTTGATTATTATTTATTTTATTTGAGATAATTTATGAATTTTTTTTTTCATTTTCATTCTCATTCAACTTTTTAAGTTGTAAGATTTGTTCCATATTATTTTAATATACTTTAGAAAAATAAAACAGTAATAAGTTATTTTCCAGCTCATTTTCCACGACATAATCAAACACTGGAAATTGTTTTCCAACTTATTTTTCATTACACTACCAAACATCATAAAATAATTCACTTTCCCGGAATTTACTTTCCAAAAGAAAACTACTTTCCAGTAAACAAACAGGGCCTAATGATATTTTGAACTGCAATCACTATTATATTCTCAAACATTCCTTTAATGATGGTGATATTTTGATGATGATTATGATGATGGTAACGAGGATACTATTTTAATAATGATAACATTAATGGTGGTGATATTTTCATAATAATTATGATGATGGTAACATAATGATGTTTTAATAATTATAGTAGCAGTGAAATTAATGATATTAATTTTTTTTTATGTAACCATTAAAGCCTATTTAAGCTATCTTTTAATATCCTCCACGCATTTCACACTTTACCACAAAAAAAAAAAAAGGAAAGAAAAAAAAAGAGTCTAGAAAGTTATTAATTATTTCTTAACGAATAGCAGAAATCATTAACATCATATTATGTTTACATAAATCAATATCACATAGATTTCTTTTTGCAATTTTTCTAATTATAAATATGAACAATCAAACATAAAATGCAATGCTTATGACCTTAAAAATATTATGATTTTCACATTCAAATAATTATTTAAAAAATGCATTGAGATCCTGAATGTAATTTAAAGAAGAAAACTATGTTTCTTTTTTAATCCTCAATTATTTTTTACGTGAGTTGTTTATGGAATTTTATGTAATAAAACGTACTTTCGTATGTGATTGGGGTTACACATTCACATTCACATTTATATATTACACAAACTACCTATTAAATAGAAAATTACTTCTCAAATCAACAAATAAAATTTTAACATTAATATTTATTAAAATATTTAATAGCCTATCATCTCATTTATATAAGTCACATCTTACAATCTACACATTGTCATTGGGGTTAAGTTAAATACTAGAAACTTCATTGCCATGTTATATATTACCAAGGCATTTTAAAATTTAATTTGTTAAGGTGGTAGTGATTATTTTTTAAAATATTTTTTATTTGAAAATACATTGAAATAATTTTTTTTTTAAATTATTGTTAACATCAGCACATTAAAATTATATGAAAATACCAAAAAAAAATAATTTGAAGTAAAAAAAATAATTAAAAAAAATATTTTTAAAATATAAAAATAAATAGGATCTATATTCTTTGAAACTACTAACATGTTTGGTTAACTTCATTAAGAAGCCTTAAAAAACCCGAAAGTTAACTTCATCTAATGTTAGTTAACCAAGATCTGCTCCCTTGATGATAAATTGATAGATTTGATTTTATGAAGATTAAATTGTTGTTAATTTTAGGTAATTGAAGTGTCGTTACATTGATTTAGTTTTTTTATATATAATAATATATTGTTTTTTAATGTTTTTTTGGTTTCATATAATATCATATCTATTATATGAGATTTTTTTCATCTACGTTTTTAAATTTAATAATTATATTTTTATCTCGATTTGTTTAGGTTAAAATTAGGAAAATAAAAAGGGAATTTAGACAAAAGATATAGTATGATATTTTAAGAAATATAAAATTTCATC
Source organism: Populus x sibirica (assembly GCA_019202695.1). Lineage (NCBI taxonomy): Eukaryota > Viridiplantae > Streptophyta > Magnoliopsida > Malpighiales > Salicaceae > Populus > Populus x sibirica. The sequence goes on from JAGMVL010000053.1 coordinate 987,959, forward strand.
TCTATACGGAAATACTTATTTCAACCCACTTAAATCATATTTTATCACTCCATTTAAATTGCCTGTCTTATTCTTACTAAGCTTATGATTTGACGCATAGGGACTTAATTGACTTTTTTTTTTAATTTAAATACTAAATTATATTTATTGTAAAATATAAGGAAAGAAAATTCACATAAGGATGTATTTGTAAAGAGATAAAATAGAAAGACTAAAGTAAAATTTTCAATAAAAGACCAAAACGAGTACAAACGAAAAAATCATTTTGTGGGCTGAATTTTTAAATGGGTTAAAGGGAATTAGTAGCTTTGGCCACCTTACTCCCACTCTCCTAACACCAAAAAAAAAAATCAAAAAAAAAATCATAATAATATCAATCAATTATAAAATACAATCACAATTATAACATTAGTTGATCCTACAATGTCATAAACTTTGAAATGAATTCTATGAAGAGCTGTATGAGTGTTCGATAGTGATTTTTATGTTTTTCAATGGAGGACATTTCTCTGTTTTACACTTAAAAAAAATGTTTTACTCATAACGAGTACACAGACACAATTCCGAGGTTATTGGCAAGAAAGATTCTACGTTTGATCCCTTTAATCTTGTCTAAACACAAGATCTGCTAGCTGCAAGGATAACTTCTACTGATCTATCCAACAATACTCAATTGTTTATCAAAATTCGAAAGATGAGATTAAAGTTCATCTCCGTACAAATTAAAGTTCATGGTTTTTTTGGCTGTGTTTGTTTTCAGGAAAATGGTTTCCAGAAAATTACTTTCCAAACTTTTTTGTGTTTGTTTGTTATTAGAAAAGTTGGTCAATAAAAAAAACTTTCCGGTCAACAGAAAATACTTTCCAATCAAAGAAAAATTTGGCTTGGTTTCCAGAAAAATGTTTTCCTTTTATTTTGGGCGGAAAACACTTTCCGGAAGTTGTGAAAAATTTAGAAATGTCATATTATTTGCTGATTATATCAAATTTGGTCCTCAAACTTTTGATTGCTATATATATTTTGTTTTAAATATTTATTTTTCAATTTCATCTCTTAGAATTTAATTTTTATATTAAGTTTGGTCCTCATTTTTATAATTATTATTTGCTTCCCTTATCATTTTTTAATTGAAATTTTTTATCTATCAAATTTGGTCTAATTCTTTTGATTATTACTTATTTTATTTGAAATAATTTATGAAATGTTAATTATTATTATTTTAATTTTTTCATCTTTTAATTTTTTTATTTTTTAGATTTAATCTCTATTATTTTGATTATTATTTATTTTATTTGAGATAATTTATGAAATTATATATTTTTTTTCAATTTCATTCTCATTCAACTTTTTAATTTGTAAGATTTGTTACTCATTATTTTAATAAACTTGAAAAAAATAAAATATTAATAAGTTATTTTCCAGCTCATTTTTCATGACATAACCAAACACTGGAAAGTATTTTCTAACTTATTTTTCATTATATTATCAAACATCAGAAAATAATTTACTTTTCTGGAATTCAAGCAAACAAATGAGTTTTTTTTTTCTTTGCTTTTGCATTTTCAAGCTTTCATGGAACCAGTAAAGCATATATATTGAAGCTATCTTTACCCCCCACGCATTTCACATCTTACAGCATGGAAAAAATAACACTTCTTAATTATATATATAAAGTTATGCATGCATGGCCCTCCAAAATTGTTCGGAAAAGAACTTTAATTTGTTCTCTCTGCAGCCCTTTATAACTTTTTATAGAATATTAATGGATAAAGAACAAGCCGTCTTCTTCTTTTTCTAGCTAATAATACAAGTTATCCCTGCCACTTATCATGTCTTTTCAATCTTGTGTTGAGCAAGCAAAGATCAGACAGAATTTCTTTTCACCCTTACCAGTGTTACAAGCAACTGTATAAATAAAGATAAAAAGAAAGATTCATAAATGAGAATCACATTTGAAACCTCTATGATTGTGTCGTCTGTGTACTCGTTATGAGTAAAACTCGTTTTTTAAAGTAAAACAGAGAAATGTCCTGGTGCGTTTATGACATTGAAGGATCAACTAAGAATTGAGTTCAAACTATCTAGGTGGTAGTCCAGTGGTAAGAGCTTGGGACTAAGGGGTTTGCTCCCTCTTAGGTCTCGTGTTCGAACCCCGTGGTTGCTCATATGATGGCCACTGGAGGCTTACATGGTCGTTAACTTCAGGGCCCGTGGGATTAATCGAGTGCGCGCAAGCTGGCCCGGACACCCACGATAATCTAAAAAAAAAATTGAGTTCATGCTTTGGTGCGTTTATGAACTCTTTACTTTGTTTTTAAAACATTCTTCTACTTTTTGTTATCTTTAAACTTGATCATTTGATGGTACTAATAATTAACACGTATCTTGAAAATGAATTTTATTAGCGAAGTAACAGCTAGCTTAATCCTTGATTTTCTTGATAAAGACCAGAAATCATTAACTTTTCTTGGATCTTAGGTTTACTAGCTCATAGTTATTAAACTATGAATTGATATAATAATCTAATAATTTAAAGTTTGATTTAAATTAGGTTTCATTTCAAATTATTGTTGACCTACAGTTCAGTTCAATTACTGTTGGCCTGGTAAAATAAAAAATCAAAACTTTTTTTTTGAAAATAAATATTAAACTTATGTTAACCGGATAATTTAATGATTCGAGTCTTAGATTGAATTAAATTCTAGACCGAATATGAGAACTATAATTTACATAAATGATTAACATATTTCATCTATATTTGCATCATTTCTGAGGTTATTTGGTTAGAAAAGTTCTACATTAATTCTGGATTTTATTTTCGAACTAGTGTAATTTTTAAATCTTAATTCCTTAAACCGGCCGGGTAGTTGCAAGCTTATTTTCTAAAACAAACATAATGGTATTAAAACACGGCTGATTTAGATGACGTGGAAATTCATGAAGAAAAAAGAAGATGACATGTAAATTGAAATAAATAAGAATTATTTGGCACAAACTGATATTAATTTTAATATTGAAAAGGCAAATTAAGCTCCCTCTCATCATTTCTAAACCTGTAATCTTTTTGCATTCATATTCCATAAACAGCCATTCATATTCCATAAACAGCCAAAATAAATACAAGTATAAGAATAATATTAAATTACTATAAAATTTAAAATTTAAAATAATAATGTCATTTTGTTTTACTAATTATTATCACTTCAACCAAAAAACTTAGCTCAAATATTTAACTGTTTAATTAATCATGTAAACACAACTAATCATATAAATAATGAATCAAGTTAATATATTTTTTTTAATTATTTGATCAATAACCTCATATCATAGTTCAATGGTTAACATTTTTGTATAATAAGAAGGATGGGGGGGGGGATTTAAAATTTAACATGGTTTTCTTGTTTTAATTAATTTCTCTAATTTTGTTTAATATGTTTAAATAGATTTGTGTTTAATTTTTATCGTATATATTTAAAAAATATGAACAATTGTTATGAATAAAGAATAATATTTTATCTAGTCATATATTATTCATGATATGAACTATATAGGCATATGATTTAATATGTATAGGATTCTGAATCAAAATAAATAGATTAAGTCACTACATGACATTTAAAATTTAAAATTATAATCCCATTTATTTTAAAGCTACTAAAAATCTTATAACAAGTTTATATGCTTATAAATCTATAGTCATTTTAATTCAAATATCACAATAATAAATTTATTCGCAACACAATAACTTGATAGTTTGGTTTCATGGCACAACGCAACACAACAAAACACGATGAACGGACCACAACATTAACCGAATCATTGTGCAGCACAATGCTGTCCAACGAGAATTCAAATAGGCTCAAAGGAATAGAGCACAACTTCCAAGTAAGCTAAAATACTTGCTCCAAGCTAAAGCCACTTCACTTTCAAGCTAGATCGATCAATCACTGGTATAAATTACTATAAATTAGTTCTAGTTAACAGATCCTATTCTTGTGTTGAGTTGCATTATCTAGAAGAGATCCTCGTTTGTCATTAGTGTGTATACGTACTAACAATGTCTATAGCACTAAATATTGAGGGCCCTTCACATAGTCCTTCGCATAGTACAAGCTGCAGTACTGATCATGTGTGGCTGCAGTCCTTGATGACCGAAAGTAGGGCCGGAAATTCCAACCAAGTGAATGAGCTAGAGGTTCCAAGGGTTCCATCAGAGTTTCGTAAAATGAAAGAGAACACGGATTGCTATGAGCCACTGGTTGTCTCCATCGGTCCCTATCACCATGGGAAAAAAGAACTCAAGGAAATGGAGAAGCTCAAGGCTGAAATGGCCGGCCAGTTTGTCAAAGATAGGAGAGTGACTGCTGAAGAAATGTACAGCAAGGTCAAAGAATTGGTCACCGATGCAAGGAAATGCTATGCAGAGGAGTCAACACGTCAGTTCAACGATGAGAAATTCACCCAGATGATGTTTCTTGATGGCTATTTCATTCTCCATGTTGTCTCCAACAAGCTTGCGAAACAGAACCTGAGGAAGGAAGAAGTTGCTTCGGTTAGAAGGGACTTGTTCTTACTAGAGAACCAACTCCCCTTTCGAGTTCTTATCCCATTGATGAGGTTGTTGGTTACAAGTATGCTAATGTTTAATTTAACTAGATGTGATTTAGCATGGACATGAACTAGAATTTTTACTTTTGTTGAAGTTGTAATCTTAGCATTAAAATTATAATTGTTGATGAACTCAGGTTATATAAAAGGAAAGGGGATCACATTGCCGTGGAGGATACTTCTTCGTCCAAACATGTAAAACAATCTTCTTTCTGCCATCTATTTTAGTTCTTTTGTGTTTAGTTTAGGAGCATTCTAAATTTATTAATTTTTTATTGAATTATTTATATTATTCTGCTCATAACTTGCATGCATCATATATTGTACTCGCATAAAAAATTGAACAACACAATTTTATTGCATTTTTTCCAGAGTTCGAGTTCGGAAAGTGAAGATCAAAATTGGATGAAAATACTTGAAAATTTCTCCAAAGACATTCATGAAATACCCCCTCAAAGAGAGTTGTGCTGGAAAAAAATATCCCCTTTTTTTTCAGAATTGCCAAGAGCATTAAAATTAAGTTCGAAATCCCCAAAATCCAAGGATACTGCCTTTGGTTTAGATCTTTACGATCATCTTCTCGAATTTTTTTATTTCATGTTCGTATACGGCAAAGTAGGACAACATCAACCAGAGAGAAGAAGGTACGGGGAGATCACAAGCTGGAACCGGTATTATTCTGTCAACGAGCTTAAGAACGTTGGAATTTCTTTTATGCCAAGCAACACCAGTGTTTTCACCGATGTCAAGTTCAAAAATACATTGCTCGGTGGAGCACTCTGCATTCCTCCACTAAGCATAGAGGACTCAACCAAGTCCTTGCTTCTGAACTTGGCAGCCTATGAAACATGCGCTGGTTGGTATTATGGTAGGTGCACTTCGTATGTATGCCTTATGCGTTCACTGATTGATAAACCTGAAGATGTGAAGGAGCTGCGATCAAAGGGAATACTCCGCACCACTATAGGAAGTGACGATAAGATAGCACAAATCTTCAAAGAGATGACAACCAATCTGGCGCCCAACCCTACTGCTTATACGAAGGTCAAACGCTCTGTTGAATCGCATTATAGAAGCAGTGTCAAGAGATGGATCATTGAAAATAAGGGTCCTTTTTCTAGAGCAGTGGTCAAGTACTCTTTTATTTATGGCATTGCAGTAAGTGCCATACAAGCTTACTTAGCAGAAACAAAAGAGAAACCAGGTTTCGGCAACTGCAGCTGCTCAAACGCCACCCTATAACACCCTTAAAACTTGATCGTACGCGTGAGAACTGTTTTTTTCTTCTTCTTCCTTTTGTTTTCCTCATTAACAGTGTGGATTCGTTTGCCATATATATGTACTGTTTGGATTGTCATTTCTTTCAAGAAGTCGTGTGATTCGAATTGATAATTAATAAGCAATATCATTTTCAGATACAAATTTATTAATGCATTCGCTTTTGCACTTCCAAGAAGTCGTACAATTTACAGTTCATGGTTCTTTCTTTTCTTCGCTTTTGCATTTTCAAGCTTTCATGGAACCAGTAAAGCATATATATTGAAGCTATCTCTATCCCCCACGCATTTCACATCTTACAGCATGGAGATAATAAAAAAAATCAAGTCTAGCTTGAACAAGATACGAATAGTTACTTCTTAATTAAGAGTAGAAATCATTAATTACTTTAATTAATAGCAGAAATCATTAATTAACATCACTTGAATATTGGGTATACATAAATCGATATTGACAAACACCCTACATCTAAAAATTAATTTTTTTTTTAATATGACCCTAGCTACCTTCAGATAAAAGGATAATTAATATGATATCAATGCCATATTTTCTATTAAAAATATATATGAATTAGATAAAGCAATTCCAAGGTGTAGGGTTTTAGTGTTCATAAAAGAAAGAGATAAAGCTTAATGAAATTGATATTTTTTTTAGAGTTGCTGATATATTAATTAATAGGATAGAATGTCTCGAGTATTATAATATTTTTTTTTACATATTTTCAATCAATATTTTTAGTCCTATTAAATAAGAAATCATTAGGTATACTTTTTTTTATATAATAATTATTAGGTAGGGCATTGATACCAGACATTTTAATATTTTTAAATATTAAAAAATCTAAAAAAATTTGAAAAGTCGATTTCATCTGACTCACCACAACTAAATTCGGCCCGTCTTCACGAAAACAAAAATCACATAACAACCGCTTTAATAAGGTCATGACTCATGAGGAACCTTTTTTTTTTCTTTCACAACAAGCAAAGCTCAACTGAACAATTGTGAGATATGACTAAGTCTGAAAAGAAGTTGAATGCATCAAATATAAAATATGATTACAATTATGATAGCAAAAGATTTGATCGTTTGTCGCACTCGTGACAGCTTTAAAAATATATTAAATGAAAATAAAAAAAATAAATTTCTGGCATTATATTTTTTTATAGAAAAATATCTCGTTTAAAGAGTCGTCATCTACTATTATAGTCATTAGAAACTCTAACTGATCAACAGAGATTCTATGGTTCGGGACTGGTTGTGATTAAAGAAGGTATTAGCACCCCTAGTACACCCTACTTGAAGTAAGCTGCATTGATGATTTTGTTTTAAATTGCTAAAAATTTCTTGATTTGTGCTATGATGGTTTACTTGTAATATTCCTGACTCTGGCGCTAGTGAATATTCAATTGCGGATACTTCCAACTCTTGTGTTGGTAAATATTACGTAGCTATAAATTTAACTCAGTATTATTATTCTTAACTCTAACATCAGTGGATAAACAAGTAAAATAAATTTATTTTTATACATGCAAATATCTTTTTTTAATTTTTAATTTATTTTTTATTTTTTATTATTTTTTATTGGGTCGGGTCCAGCTCGGCCCATGTGACCGGGCTGGATCCAGCAGGCCTAGCCGGGTCACAGGCTTGACCCGCTGGCCATTGAAAGTACGCGTGAACTTATTCACGCGTGCATGAACAGTGCGAAGGTAATTAAATTACCTTCGCACAGTAACTAGCTCATTTGCAAGAATCAGAGACTAAATGTGTGTACCTGGTGTCGATCCGGATTTTTCAGTCTTTCTCGGTCGTCTAACCTTGGCTCAAGACCCCTGTGTTCGTTCGTTCCCCTTCTGTCGGTGTTCCCTTCTGTCAGCTGCTCGTTCCTCTCCTTTTTTTTTTTAGCTTCTTCATCTGGTTTTGGAAGCTGGTGCTGGAGAAGAGGAAGTCAGTGGTGATGCTGGTGCTTTCGTCTGTGGGTTTCTAATTTCCCTGTCCTCCTCTCTGCCTCTGTTCTCAAAGAAAGAAAGAAACGCTCTGGTTCCTGGAACCTGTTGCTTGCAGTTTTAGACGACGATGACAGTGTAGAAGGGCTGTCCCACCAACACTGCCACTGCCTTCTCTCCTCTGTTTTGTTTTTCTTTTACTCTCCCTTCTCCCTTTTCTTTCCTTACGCTCTCCCTCTCTCTGTTTTCTTTTTTCGTCTCTGTGTTTTTTGTTCTCTGCCGTTCGTGGGTTTTTTTTTCCCGTCTCTCTCTCTAACCAACCTCTGTTTTTATAAAGCCCGGCCGGTGGTAACGGACGGTATGCGGAGGGTCGACCACCATTAAGGCGCCCATAACTGAAGCCAACGGATGATTACTGCTGCAACGTTTCTCAGCTTTTACTGCTGAAAACGGTCTCCGGTATAAAGTAGAAGACGATGAACATCGTTCTTTCAAACGACGCCGTTTTGAGATAAGAGGTGGCCATTTTGCGTTTTGACCCGTGAAGTTTCGAAAGTCTTGTAATTAATCCACTGGTTTAATCTGTAATTGCCCCCCTGCATTTCCGCGACATTTTCAAGCTAGTCCTTGGATTTTAATGTTTGCAATGTTGACCCCAAACTTTAATATTGCTTCAATTGAGTCCCTGAATAAGTTAATTCCAAGCTCAATTAAGTCTAAAATTTGTCAACTCTCCAATTAAACCCTTGATTGGATTAATTAAATTAATTCAAAGCTCAATTAAGTCTCAAAACTTATCAATTCTCCAATTAAACCCTTGATTTGATTAATTAAACTAATCAAGAGTTTAATTAAATCTCTAAACTTCCAATCATGTTGCCCTTAACCCAAATTCATTCTTTATTTCATTTTTTTATTTGTTTTTTCATCATTATTTTTCATTTTTTTATTATCATTTTTCAATAAATAATAATAATAATTAAAATAAAAAGGGTTAAAAATTGGGTTATGACATTTAGGTTAGATTAATGGGCTTGAAATTGATCAAATTATTCTAAAAGTCGAGTTACTAATATGAAATATTTTGTAGGTCATCGGATCATTGAATTTTTTAAAATTAGACACATAAGTTGTTGGTTTTTTTATTTTAGGTTTTTTTTTCTAGTTAATTTTGGATTTGAATTTGTTTCCTTAACTTTAAATTCTTTAGTTAGATAAGTTTTCATAACCTTTATATAAATAATTGGAGTGTTATGATTATAAGATTGGAGCTTAAGAATCCTAGTTTTTGTTCACATTATATACGATGCCATCAATTCAATTAACACAAATTACCAAGTAAAGAAAAAGTTCAGTGAGTTCAATTATCAAAATAAAAAAAAATCAAGGATTAATCTGTTACTTCGCTAATAAAATTCATTTCCAAGATACGTGTTATTAGTTGTTTTTCATGGAAAAAAAAGTTGAAGAATGTACTAAAAACAAAGTAAAGAGTTCATAAACATACCGAAGCATGAACTCAATTCTTAGTTGTCCTAAAATATCATAAACTTTGTAATAAATTCTACGAAGAGGTGTTTGATACTGATTTTTATGTTCTTCAATGGAGGACATTTCTCTGTTTGATACTGATGTGCTCATAACGAGTGCACAGACACAATCATGGAGGTTTCAAATGTGACTCTCATTTATGAATCTTTCTTTTTATCTTTATTTATGCAGTTGCTTGTAACACCGGTAAGGGTGAAAAGAAATTCTGTCTAATCTTGCTTGATTAACACAAGATTGAAAAGACATGATAAGAGGCAGGGATAACCTCTATATTAGCTAGAAAAAAGAAGGGAAAGATGAAGACGGCTTGTTCTTTATCCATTAATATTCTATAAAAAGTTATAAAGGGCTGCAGAGAGAACAAATTAAAGTTCTTTTCCGAACAATTTTGGAGGGCCATGCATTCATAACTTTATATATACTCACCATGTATTTCACATGTTACTGCATAAAAAAAAACGAGTCTAGCTCAAACAACTAATTACTTCTTAATAAATACCAGAAATCATTAACTTTTCTTGGATATTAAATTTATTCATAGTTATTAAACCTGATGAATTGATATAATAATCTAATAATTTAAAATCTGATTTAAGTTAGGTTTTATTTCAAATTATTGTTGACTTGCATACTGTTGGCTGGGTAGAAAAAAAAAAGATTGAAAATTTATTTTTTTGGACAAAAATATTAGACTCATGTTAACGGGATAATTTAATTAATGACTCAAGCCTTAAATTGAATTAAATTATTAAATTGAATTAAATTCTAGACTGGATGGATGTGACAACCATGATTTACTTAATTTATATTTGCATCATTTCTGAGGTTATTTGGTTAGAAAAATTCTACATTAGTTCTGGATTTTATTTTCCAACTAGTGTAATTTTTAAATCTTAATTCCTTAAACCGGCCGGGTAATTGCAAGCTTATTTTCTAAAACAAACATAATGGCATTAAAACACGACTGATTTAGATGACGTGGAAATTCATGAAGAAAAAAGAAGATGACATGTAAATTGAAATAAATAAGAATTATTTGGCACAAACTGATTAATTTTAATATTGAAAAGGCAGATTAAAAGCTCCCTCTCCATTCCTTGCATTTCTAAACCTGTAATCTTTTGCATTCATATTCCATAAACAACCAAAATAAATACAAGTATAAGAATTATATTAAATTGTGACATTTAAAATTTAAAATAATAATCTCATTTTTTTACTAATTATTATCACTACAACTAAAAACCATGAACCATGAAAACATGGGCTCAATTTAACTAATCATATCAACAATAATTAAGTTAATATATTTTTTTAATTGTTTGATTAACAACTTCAAACTTCATATCATAGCTCAATGTTTAACATTTGTGTATAATAAGAACGATGAGAGAGAATTTTATTGTTAGGATTGTTGCCATTATTTGCAGCTATCAAAGAGCATTTACAGCCTATCTTCTAGAAGAGGATGGCTGCCATTGCCATTGTCAAAGAGGGCTGCTAGGTGCAGCCACCATTGTTGAAGAAGAGCTGGAGTTGGCAGCCAACTTTGTTGAAGAAGAGCTGGAGTTAGCAGCCACCATTATTGACCAAAGAACAAGTGGAGCTGCCATGGATGCCTATAAATAGAGGCATACGGTTGAGAGCAAAATGAGAGAGTTAAGAGAAGGAAAGTAGAGCCAAAGATGTGAGAGATGTAGGAGAGAGTGGGCTGCCAAGGCGGCCAGACAGTAGCCTGCCATTGCAAGCACCGAGAAGAGAGAAATAGAGTGAGGTTGAGAGTTGCCAAAGAGGGGATGATTCCTCCTCCTCTATTGTTGTAAATCTTGTTCTCTCCCTATATAATGTAATGGCTTCTCCCGTGGATGTAGGCGGTTTGCCGAACCACGTTAAATATTGTGTCGGTGTGCTTAGCCTCCAATGGGCAAATATCGGAACATCACCGGTCGGAATTCCCTACAATTGGTATCAGAGCATATGGTTTAAAGTGGTGTTTGATTTTTTGCTCAAAAATGAAAGTTGTCAAAATTGTGTTTTGACCATACCACTGTGTAGAGGAGGCAGAGACGGCCAGCCCGGTGAAAACGGCGTCGAAATCGGACGTCGAAAACTTGCCCCACGCGTCTTCTTCGCCCGGATGGGTTGACCCGACCCGTATACCAGTTGACCCGACCCATGTGACTGACCCGGATAAAGATGATGTCAGCATGTACAGTATACATGCCAGGGATGACGTCATCCCGATGTAATTGTGACATCAGCATGTACAGTAGCATGCCATGTCAGCGCCCAGTCAGCAGGCATGTCAGCATAGTGGGACCACCTGCCACGTCATCAACCGCGAGCCGAGCTGAGTTGAGCCGAGCCGAGGTGGAGCCGAGCCGCGAGCCGAGGGATAGGATCCTATGTGCACCTGGATCTGAGCCGTTCATCAGGCCAGAATTGTTTTGATCAAATCTTAGCCGCTCCGAAATGCGATTTGGACGATTTCGGACTTGTTTCCAGCCTAATTTGATCGTTCCGGATGCAATGGTACGGTCCGATAATTGCGATTGAGACCAAAAATGGTGGTGGTGAATTATTGAAAGAGATTGCCCGATGTAGAGGCATCTGAAGGTCATCATGGTGGTCGATGGAGATGAAAAAGGAGAAAGTGCACATGTTTGCCCAATTACATGTGCTGAACTGCTAAGTGGGGAGAAATTTTAATTGCCTTGAAGGCAAAATTGGGATACTCTGGACACCCGATCATGTGGACGATTTGAGGTGGAGAGTGAAAATTGATGAAGACCAATCTTGACGAATCTAAGCACTGGTAGTCTCGCCAGATGTTGAGAAATCGGTATAAAACCAGGATACCCCGAGATCACTTGTAAAGGAAAGCCGCAACAAAGCTAGCAAATGGTTGTATATACAAAAAGGCAAGACGGTGGATAGATACGTTCTAAGAAGTTCTGTCTAGGAGATTGGGTTTTAAGCGGGACCGGTGTGACCCCTCCAAATCTTTCCGGGAACTTGCTTAGTTGAAGGATCATCCATACAAGTACTATTTTTATATATGTAACAGTTTGTAATGAAACTGTTGAAGACTAGCAAGATGACGGCACACAGGAACAGTTGCGTTCCGTATGTTCAAGGATCGATGGAGTGGTGATTTCTCCAAAGAAGTTAGATTCGGTGACTGTAATTTCTCGAAGGGAGAATTAATGAAGATTGGCACCCTATTTTGACTTGGACAGATGTTGTGACAGGATGAGCTGCTGTCAAACATAAAAGCAAAGAATAGGGAGAAATCTGGAGAACCGAAATTGCACGAGAGCACACGGAGATTGTGCAGGAGTACCCGTAGGATCCAACGAGGTACTGTAATGAGACGATAGGTGCAAGGAGAAGAAGAGTTCCTAGATGAAGCTCAGAGCAGACTGTGTGAAAAAGTTGTACAACGGAAGTCTCTTGTGCTCTTGATAAAGGCAACAAGCGAGGACCTTTCCAATGCATGCAATGATGGAAAGATGAGCTATTGCAGAAGCACCTAATTAAGAGGGTGCGCCCGCCGATGAAAGGCGAAGACACCAAAGAGAGTTGGTGTGGGTGGAGCTATCAAGCGAAAAGGCATAGAAGCTCCAAACATAGAAAATGAGATGGAAGATTGCGAAGAGTGCACCGCAACTCTTTCTTTCTATGTGATCAGTGACAGTGATCTCTCCCAAGTCCACATGGTGGTAGAGAATCTTAGAGTCACCTTTGGAGACATCCCCGATGAAGGAGGATGTGACCGCTTCATGACGGACGGAGACACCTCGGGCGAAGGTGTGTGGGCCATGAAACGAGCCCAAATACAGACCGCCACATGACGATGAGCGGAGACACCTCAAATAGAAGGTGTGTGAGCCACAAATATGAGCCCAAGTATAAAACCGCCGCATGACGACGAGCGGAGACACCTCAGGCAAGAAGGTGTGTGGGCCACAAATATGAGCCCAAGTACAAACCGCCGCATGACGATGAGCGGAGACACCTCAGGCAAGAAGGTGTGTGGGCACAAATATGAGCCCAAGTAGAAACCGCCGCATGACGACGAGCGGAGACACCTCAGGCAAGAAGGTGTGTGGGCCACAAATATGAGCCCAAGTACAAACCGCCGCATGACGATGAGCGGAGACACCTCAGGCAAGAAGGTGTGTGGGCCACAAATATGAGCCCAAGTACAAACCGCCGCATGACGATGAGCGGAGACACCTCAGGCAAGAAGGTGTGTGGGCCACAAATATGAGCCCAAGTAGAAACTGCCGCATGACGACAGGCGGAGACACCTCAGGAGAAGGTGGGAGGACCAGGATATGAGTCCATGTTCAGACTGTCTCATGACGACAGGCGGAGACACCTCAGGAGAAGGTGGGAGGACCAGGATATGAGTCCATGTTCAGTCTGTCTCATGACGACAGGCGGAGACACCTTAGGAGAAGGTGTGAGGACCATGATATGAGTCCATGTTCAGACCGTCTCATGACGACAGGCGGAGACACCTCAGGAGAAGGTGGGAGGACCAGGATATGAGTCCAAGTTCAGACTGTCTCATGACGACAGGCGGAGACACCTCGGATGGAAGGTGTGAGGACCATGATATGAGTCCAAATTCAGACCGTCTCATGACGACAGGCGGAGACACCTCGGATGGAAGGTGTGAGGACCATGATATGAGTCCAAATTCAAACCGTCTCATGACGACAGGCGGAGACACCTCAGGAGAAGGTGTGAGGGCCATGATAGGAGCCCAATTACAGAACACCCCAGAGCCAATGTGATGGCTGGATATAAGTGGACAAGTGTATAGCCAATAAAGAGGCTACGATGAGTATGTAGACAAATGCAGGATTGACTTTCATGGATATTGCCCCCATGCTAAAGATCAATGAGCTAGAAGACATTTGCCTTGGACAATAAGTGGATGACTTGTGGAGCATTAAGACGCGACTGCTATGAAGGAGCAGAGGGCATGCGCAGGTTCCGGGAACAAGTTAACTCTTGTCAAGGTGGTGAGCTCGGTAATGGCATTGTAATACTCGAGTATGAAGACAGAGATGGATCAACCTTTAATGGGCTGCCCCCATGGTTAAAGGTGGAGAGCTACCTGGACTCTTGAGACTAAGAGCGGGAGACTCAAGGAGAAGTAAGGCGTGGTTCCTAGGGAGGAACAGAGGGCAAACGCAACTCCGGGATGAGTAGACTCTTGAAAGAGTGGTGAGCTCGTGATCACATTGAAATACTCAATGACTGTCGTACTTGGAAATATCCGTTTGAGGGGGTGTTGTAAGCCTTGGTGTAAGGCTTGATAAATCATTCCGGGCCAAGCATGGTTGATATGCTTGAAGGGGGATGTTGTTCCAGAGACAAGCGTTAAACACTCTTCAGATGAGATATGACAAACCATCTGGTTAAAGTGATCATTTGGAGTGAGCAAAGGGGTGCTTGGATAACTCTGGTGATTGAAAGGTTTGGCAAGTACTTGGAAACTTGGCCAAAGACGCTCTCGGATTGGTAAGCTTGGAAGAGCTGCAGGATGCAAGCATGTGCTGAAGAAGCAAGAGGACAATTGCCCACATGAATGGCAAAGGGGGTGATTGTTAGGATTGTTGCCATTATGTGCAGCAATCAAAGAGCATTTACAGCCTATCTTCTAGAAGAGGATGGCTGCCATTGCCATTGTCAAAGAGGGCTGCTAGGTGCAGCCACCATTGTTGAAGAAGAGCTGGAGTTGGCAGCCACCTTTGTTGAAGAAGAGCTGGAGTTAGCAGCCACCATTATTGACCAAAGAACAAGTGGAGCTGCCATGGATGCCTATAAATAGAGGCATACGGTTGAGAGCAAAATGAGAGAGTTAAGAGAAGGAAAGTAGAGCCAAAGATGTGAGAGATGTAGGAGAGAGTGGGTCGCCAAGGGCCAGCCAGTATAGCTGCCATTGCAAAGACCGAGAAGAGAGAAATAGAGTGAGGTTGAGAGTTGCCAAAGAGGGGATGATTCCTCCTCCTCTATTGTTGTAAATCTTGTTCTCTCCCTATATAATGTAATGGCTTCTCCCGTGGATGTAGGCGGTTTGCCGAACCACGTTAAATATTGTGTCGGTGTGCTTAGCCTCCAATGGGCAAATATCGGAACATCACCGGTCGGAATTCCCTACATTTATTAATTTTAAGGAAATAGACAACCTTTCTCTCTCTCTCTCTCTCTCTCTTAAAAAAAAAAAAAAAACAAAACATACGACCTATCATATACTCTTTATAAAAATTTAAAAAAAATAGTCCAAACCCGCTAGACTTAATTTCTAAGTTTCATGTGTCTGTGCTTTATTTTGACAGACCCTTTGAGTTTTTGTATTGGCCATTTGGGTATTATGGTGTCTTTTTTATTAATCTCTTGATTTTTTTTAAAATTTTATTCTTTAATTTTATTCATGGCATAAAGCAACATAACACGATGAACAAACAGGGACAATCAAATCCTTGTGCAGCACAATACTGTACAACGAGAATTCAAATAGGCTCAAAGTAATTAAGCTCGACTTCCAAGTAAGCTAAAATACTTGTTCCAAACTAGAAGCTACTTCATTTTCAAGCTAGGTCGATCAATCACTTGGTATAAATTACTATTAATTAGTTCTATTCAATATATGTTATCCCTCTGTTGATGTGCATCATCTAGAACTGGTACTTAATTGCTTATCATTAGTGAGTATACGTCCTAACAATGTCTATAGCACTAAATATGGAGGGCCCTTCACATAGCTCTTCACTTAGTCCTTTGCATAGTGCAAGCCTTAGTCCTGATTCGGGACTCCACTTCTTGATGACCGAAAGTGGGGAACATGACGAAATTCCCGACCAACGGATGGGGCCATATATTCCAAGGGTTCCACCAGAGTTTCGTGGAATGAAAGAGAACACCGGTTGCTATGAGCCAAAGGTGGTTTCCATCGGTCCCTATCACCATGGGAAAAAAGAACTCGAGAAAATGCAGAGCCTCAAGACTAAAATGGCCCGCCAGCTTGTCTTAGATAGTAGCGGGACAGCTGAAGAAATGTACAACAAGGTCAAAGATTTGGTCAGAGATGCAAGGGAATGCTATGAAGAGGAGTCAACCCGTCAGTTCAACGATGAGAAATTCACCCAGATGATGTTTCTTGATGGCTACTTCATTCTCCAGTTTCTCACCGACAAGCTTAAGAAACCGAAGCTGAGGAATGAAGATGTTGCTTCAGTTACGAGGGACTTGTTATTACTAGAGAACCAGTTCCCATTTCGAGTTCTTATCCCATTGACGAGGTTGTTGGTTACAAGTATGCTAATGTTTAATTTAATAAGATGTGATTTAGCATGAACATGAACTAGAATTTTTACTTTGTTTAAATCTTAGCAATAAAATTATATATAATTGTTGATGAACTTAGGATATATAAAAGCAAAGCGGATCACATTGCTGAGAAGGATAAGTCTTCGTCCCGACAAGTAAGTAAAACATATCTACTTTTTGTGCCATCGATTTTAGTTCTTTTGTATTTAGTTTAGGAACATGCTAAATTAATTAATTTTTTATTAAATATTTTATATTATTCTGCTCATAACTTGCATGCATCATAAAAATTTGAACTAAACATTTTTATTTCAATTTTCCTAGAAGCTGAGTTCGGAAAGTGAAGATCAAGATTTGATGAAAATCTTTGTACATTTCTTCGAAGACATTCATGCAATACCTCCTCAAACAGAGTCGTGCTGGGAAATGATATCCAATTTTCTTTCAGAATTGCCAAGAAAATTAATATCAAGATCCACGGGTACTGTCAATAGTTTAGATTTCTGCTATCATCTTCTCGATTTTTTTTATTGGAAGTTCGTATACGTCGGCGAAGAATTAAAACGTGAACGAGGGGGAAGAAGGTACGGGGAGATCACCAGCTGGAACCGGTATTATTCTGTCAAAGAGCTTAAGAACGTTGGAATTTCTTTTATGCCAAGCAACACCCGTGTTTTCACCGATGTCAAGTTCAAAAATACATTGCTCGGTGGAGCACTCTGCATTCCTCCACTAAGCATAGAGGAAGAAACCAAGCCCTTGCTTTTGAACTTGGCAGCCTACGAAACATGCGCTGGTTGGTATTATGGTAGGTGCACTTCGTATGTATGCCTTATGCGTTCACTGATTGATAAACCTGAAGATGTGAATGTAAAGATGGCAGAATTGAAAGAAAGTTTAAGAAGAGAAATGAAGAATGCAGAGAGAGCAGAGTAGTTGACAAAAGAAGAATTTTAATCACTGTATTTTCCTTACCTTTATTATATCATTTGAGCTGTATTTATAGCTAATCTATAGAGTATATACGTAAGCTACCTTCTCTCTTCAGTGACTAACAGTTTGTCTAACTGTTTTATTAACTGTTTCTAACTGCTTGCTAACTGTTTCTAACTGCCTAACAGATTTAACTGTCTAACAGAATATTAACCACTTCATTACATAATCTCTTGACATGTGGCATCATCTTGGACGTTGATATCTTTACATTCCCCCGCAATCGTATGCTTGGAGGAACCAAGCATAAGATTGGAGCAATGGTGACGAAATAATGGAGAGGAAAGACCCTTAGTAAGGATGTCAAGAACCGATCCGTGGAAGAAACATGTTGAACAAGCAAGTCACCTTTGATGACACGTTCTCTAACAAAGTGATAATCAATCTGGAGATGCTTCATCCTAGAATGGAAGACTGGATTGGAAGCTAGAGAAAGAGCAGAGATGTTATCACAATGAATTAAAGGTGGAATAAGTAATGGAACATGCATATCACAAAAGAGTTGGCGGATCCATGTCAACTCAGCAGCAGCAATAGCAAGAGCTCGATATTCAGCCTCAGCAGACGAGCGTGAAACTGTATGTTGCTTCTTAGAAGCCCATGAAATAGGACTAGATCCTAAGTAAACAACAAAACCGGAAACGGAATGACGATCATTGGGATCACCGCCCAATCAAGCATCACCGTATGCTTGCAAATTAAGAGTGCCAGTGAAGATGTATGCCATAATCAAGAGTACCCTTGAGATATCTCGGGATTCGTTTGACTGCAACAACATGAGACTCCATAGGATGATGCATGAATTGGCAAGCTTGATTGACAGTAAAAGGCAATGTCGGGACGTGTGAAGGTTAGATACCGCAGAGCTCCAACAATACTCCTATACTGTTGTGGACGAGAATAAGGCTTCCCATCATCCTTGAGCAGGTGATGATAGGGAAGACAAGGAGTGGCACATGGCTTTGAATTTTGTAAATCAACCCGATCAAGTAATTCCTTGATATAGTTAGACTGAGAGACAAACAAGCCAGAGGAAGAATAAGAAACCTGCAGTCCCAAGAAATATGTCAACGGGCCTAAATCCTTCATATCAAACTCCTGAGTTAAGGCATCAATGACTGCTGTAAGAAGAGATGAATGACTGCCTGTGAGAAGAATATCATCGACATAAAGCAGTAATATCACAGTACCAAGAGGGGAATTTTGAACAAATAGAGAAGGATCAGCAAGAGAAGCCTCGGAATCCCAAACTAGGTAAGAAACTGGTAAACCTGTCATTCCAGGCACGAGGAGCCTGTTTCAACCCATATAAGGACTTGCGGAGTCTGCAAACAAAGTCAGGATGAAACTTGCTTGTAAAACCTGGAGGCTGAGCCATATACACCTCCTCCTGAAGAATGCCATGCAGAAATGCATTTTTAACATCAAGTTGCCTTAAAGGCCAATGAAACTGAGCTGCAAGGGCCAACACCAGTCGAATAGTAGTTGGTTTAACTACAGGGCTAAACGTTTCATTATAATCAACTCCCTCTTCCTGATCGAAACCCTTGGCAACAAGGCGTGCCTTATGCCTAGCAATAGAGCCATCTCGCATTTTTCTTGAGACGATAAACCCATTTACAGCCTACAAGGTTCTTGGCATGTGGCAGGGGAACTAAATCCCAGGTACCCTGGGCATGGAGAGCATTAATTTCCTCTTGCATAGCAGACTGCCAGACAGCATGTTTTGAGGCAATCTTGAATGTGCTCGGTTCAACTGAAGAGAAGTCAACAAGTTGAACAGTAGTGGAGTAAGCTTTCCTTTTGGAGATACCATTCTTGGACCTAGTTGTCATTGGATGAATATTCATAGGAGACAGAGGTAAGCTGACACAAAGATTCTCAGGATGAAAATCAGGATCCACAGGAGGAGAAAACTGTGTAGCAGAATCCAATCCTGACAGAGGTGAAGAAATGATTGGGGAAGACAATGTGTCCAAAGAGGCAGCAGGGCTCATTGTGGATGAGGAAATAGAGGACTCAGGTAAGACCTCATTGTGCAATGAAATAGAAGGTGGAACAGGAAGAGATGAAGGAGAAGGAGTAGAAGCAGAAGCTGAAGACTCAGAGATGTATGGAAAGACAGACTCATCAAAAATAACATGACGAGTCACAAAACATTTATGAGTTCGAAGTGAACAACAGACATATCCCTTGTATTGACCTGCATACCCCA
The DNA here is from genome assembly GCA_019202695.1 of Populus x sibirica. Classification (NCBI taxonomy): domain Eukaryota; kingdom Viridiplantae; phylum Streptophyta; class Magnoliopsida; order Malpighiales; family Salicaceae; genus Populus; species Populus x sibirica. The sequence goes on from JAGMVL010000053.1 coordinate 1,007,897, forward strand.
AAAAAATACAGGTGGAAGTTTTAGGCTGAAGTTTGTGAGTGTTATAAGGTTTGAGAAGAGGAAAGCATGCACAGCCAAAGACCTTTAAATGAGTGAGGATAGGTAGAGAACCATATAGTAACTGATAAGAAGACTTGAGCTGAAGAATTGGACAAGGCAGCCGATTAATCAAATAGATGGAAGTAGCACATGCATGGAACCAAAATTTAGAAGGAAGATGAGCAGTTTGGAGTAAAGTGATTGCGGTTTCTAGAATGTGGCGATGCTTCCTTTCAGCAAGACCATTCTGTTCAGTGGTGTATGGACAAGAAATGTGATGAACAATTCCTTTAGTGAGGAGATACTGCTTGAAAGAATGATTGAGGTACTCACCACCACCATCACTCTGAAAGATGCGAAGATTAGCAGAAAACTGAGTGATCAAGAAAGCATGAAATGAAACGAAGATGGAATAAACTTCTCCTTTATTTCTCATTGGAAAAATCCAAGTGAACCGAGTACATGCATCAATGAAGCTGACATAGTAACGAAAACCATCAATGGAAACAGTAGGAGAGGGACCCCATACATCACTATGAATGACTTCTAAAGGGGTTGCAGACTTGAGTGCTGGATAAGAGAAAGGAAGTTTGGTAAATTTTCCTTCTAAACAGGCAGTACAGATGGATTTAGAATGGTCTGCAGTAAAAGGAATCTTGGTCTGATGTAAAAGAGCTGAAGTGATTTTGTTAGAAGGGTGGCCAAACCGCTTATGCCAGAGGCTTGTATTTACTTGATGACCAAGATAGCAGAATTGATTCTGTGAAAGGGAGAAGGACTGTGATAGTCGAGAGTGTGGGATGGATAGAGGGATAGGGTATAAACCATCTTTACACAGTCCCTGGAGAAGAACCCTCCCTGTAAGCTTGTCCTGAATGCAAAAACCAAAGGCATCACAAATAAAATGGCAATTGTTGTCCTTACATAACCTACGAACTGATAGCAAGTGTTGTGACAGCTTAGGCACATGCAAAACTTGTGGTAATTGGAGTGAGCACTGGGGAACATTCAGAATAGAAGAGCCAACATTAGAAATACTCAAACCTGAACCATCTGCAGTAGCAATGGTGTCTGATCCTGAGAAAGGAGTTGCTGAATTGAGTTGAGTCAGATCGAAGTCATATGAGTAGTTGCTCCAGTATCAGCAACCCAAAATTGCACAGTAGAGTCAGAAGAAGGAAAGTTTGCATGCATTGCACTGAGATTAGGAGAAGGTGGTCTGCCTTGATAAGAAAAATTGCCTCTGTGATAGCACTGGATAGCCGAATGACCAAATTTCCAACAAATCTGACATTGGACTGTTGAGGTAGAAGAAGGTGATGAATGATGTCGTTGATAGCAATCAGCAGCTACATGTCCTTTCTTATTACAGATTTGGCAGATGTGAATGGCAATACCTGGACCAAGGATACCAGGACTAGAAGAAGTCATTTGATGAGGACGTGGACCAATTTGATAATGACCACGACTGCGGCCACACCCTTTAAAATAAGAGCCTCTACTGTTAGAGTGGCCATTGTTGGTGAACATGGTGTGTGGACCATTAAAACCACCCGTGGAGTTATGGAAACTTCCATGATGTCCAGTAGAGCCCCCACTCAATCCAGAAGATGGATGAGATGATGGGAAGGTCTTCGAGTTTGAAGAGTATCCCTAAGATTGCATATAAGAATGAGAAGGAGAAGATTCTTCATCAAGAACAAGAGCCTTGCCTTGGAATGCTTGATTTTGAGCCAACATTGCAGACACAAAGGGAGATGCAGACTGTGTATGCTCAAGGGTGGCTTCTTCAGCAAGTAATTGAGATCGAAAGTCTTTAAGAGACAAAGGAGTATCTCTGCCTCTAATCATACATCTGAAAGTGTTGTAGTCAGATGGCAGGCCATTGAGAGCCAAGATCACGATGTCATCATCCTCAAAAAGGACTCCAGCTGCAGAAAGATGATCTCTCGCATATTTAATTTTCTGCAGATACTGAGAAACTGGTTCTGATCCCTTCTTAATACTCTGAAGCTCACTTTTCATCTGAAAAATGCGTGCTTTGGTGACTGTAGAGAATCGATCCTTTAGCTGAATCCACATATCATTGGCACTTACACATCCAATAACATAAGAAATTGCAGTAGAGGAAAGAGTGGCAATGAGCAACTGCATTAATGCTCGATCATGCATCTTCCATACCTGATATTCATTAGATTCGACTCCCTCAAGATCAGAGTCTGCATGAAATCGGCTAGGGCACTGCTTGGAACCATCAACAAAGCCTAAAATACCATGGCTTTCAAGGAGAATTTGCATCTGAAAATTCCATGTGAGGTAATTGGTATCATCAAGCTTAACGCTACAAAGACAGTAGCAACCGTAGAAAGTAATGAAGTTATGGGAGATTGGATGATCTGGAGTTGAGAAGGTGTCACCATTTTGCTTTTGGAATATAGAAACGGAGAAGCAGCTGAAAGGAGTTGTTCTTTGATGAGAGAAGAGAAGCAATGAAGTCAGTGTAAGATGTGCGGAAGCAGAGGATTAGGAACTAAGCTCTGATACCATGTAAAGATGGCAGAATTGAAAGAAAGTTTAAGAAGAGAAATGAAGAATGCAGAGAGAGCAGAGTAGTTGACAAAAGAAGAATTTTAATCACCGTATTTTCCTTACCTTTATTATATCATTTGAGCTGTATTTATAGCTAATCTATAGAGTATATACGTAAGCTACCTTCTCTCTTCGGTGACTAACAGTTTGTCTAACTGTTTTATTAACTCGTTTCTAACCGCTCTGCTAACTGTTTCTAACCGCCTAACAGATTTAACTGTCTAACAGAATATTAACCACTTCATTACATAATCTCTTGACATGTGGCATCATCTTGGACGTTGATATCTTTACAGTGAAGGAGCTGCGATCAAAGGGAATACTCCGCACCACTATAGGAAGTGACGATCGGATAGCACAAATCTTCAAAGAGATGACAACCAATCGGCGCCCAACCCTACCGCTTATACGAAGGTCAAACGCTCGTTGAATCGCATTATAGAAGCAGTGTCAAGAGATGGATCATTGAAAATAAGGGTCCTTTTTCTAGAGAAGTGGTCAAGTACTCTTTTATTTATGGCATTGCAGTAAGTGCCATACAAGCTTACTTAGCAGAAACAAAAGAGAAACCAGGTTTCGGCAACTGCAGCTGCTCAAACGCCACCCCTATAACACCCTTAAACCTTGATCGTACGCGTGAGAACTGTTTTTTTCTTCTTCTTCCTTTTGTTTTCCTCATTAACAGTGTGGATTGGTTTGCCATATATATGTACTGTTGTACTGTTTGGATTGTCATTTCTTTCAAGAAGTCGTGTGATTCGAATTGATAATTAATAAGCAATATCATTTTCAGATACAAATTTATTAATGCATTCGCTTTTGCACTTCCAAGAAGTCGTACAATTTACAGTTCATGGTTCTTTCTTTTCTTCGCTTTTGCATTTTCAAGCTTTCATGGAACCAGTAAAGCATATATATTGAAGCTATCTCTATCCCCCACGCATTTCACATCTTACAGCATGGAGATAATAAAAAAAATCAAGTACTCTAGCTTGAACAAGATACGAATAGCTAGTTACTTCTTAATTAAGAGTAGAAATCATTAATTACTTTAATTAATAGCAGAAATCATTAACATCACTTGAATATTGGGTATACATAAATCGATATTGACAAACACCCTACATCTAAAAATTAATATATTTTTTTAATATGACCCTAGCTACCTTCAGATAAAAGGATAATTAATATGATATCAATGCCATATTTTCTATTAAAAAAACAAATGAAATAGATAAAGCAAATCCAAGGGTTTTAGTGTGCATAAAAGAAAGAGATAAAGCTTAATAAAATTGATATTTTTTTAGAGTTGCTGGGGATATAGGATGATGATGTGATGCATTAATTAATAGGATTGAATGAGTATTATAAAATTGTTTTTAGATATTTTCAGTCAATATCTTTACTCCAATTAAATAAGAAATTATTATGTATACTTTTTTTATATAATAATTATTAGGTAGGGCATTATTACCAGACATTTTAATATTTTTTAAACATTAAAAAACCTAAAAAAATTGAAGAGTCGACTTCGAAAGTTTTTGGGAGTGTGGTTGCAGTTGCTTTTCAAAATTATTTTTAATATTAGCGTATCAAAATGATCCAAAAACACTAAAAAAATATTAATTTTAAGCAAAACAAAATTTTAAAATTTTTACTAACACAGGTTTAACCGTTTCCCAAAACGGTCTCTTCTTCTGACTCTCCATAGCTAAATTTAGGTCCTCTTCATTAACAATAAAATTTCATAACAGTTGTTTTAAAAGGTGTTTGAAAATATAGTAGCGATGTTTTTAAAATACTTTTCGCTCGAAAATATATCAAAATAATATTTTTTTTTATTTTAAAAAAATTATTTTTGATATCAACTCATTAAAGCAACAAAAATATAAAAATAAAATAATTTTAAATAAAAAAAATTAAATTTTTTAAAAACTATTTTGGAATACAATTCCAAATGAACCTTTAAGTTCATGACTGAGGAACAATTTTTGTTTTTTCAAAACTGAAGCAAAAGAAAACTAAACAATTGTGAAACACGCTGTAAATAATTTTGACTTGAAAGGAAATTTCTGATAATCCCTTAAATCTTCACGAGAGTTGTGATTTGGATTTGGTATCAATTTCTACAAAATGGGGGAGGAAGACCTGCATTATGTAGATCTTGTAGAAAGAATTACTATCGTGTCCACCTTCAGTGGACTTCCTAGCTAGTGCCATTTTCTTTGCTGGTAAATGTCAAAATGCAGTTAAGAAGGTTAGATAAGAACCTCGTGATAATTTACTCACACAATTTATAATCAAAATTGACATTTAACACTGAAAAGCTAAATTTTTTTTATAAAAATGACTCACCACGTTAAATATTGTTTTATGAGTACTCAGCCTCTAATTAATAAACATTAATCATAAACACCATAGGCTCCCCAACAATTAGTGCCAGATCATAGTTTTATAGTAGTTTTTGATTTTTGCTCAAAAATAAAAGTGGTTCAAATGGTGTTTTGGACATACCATCATGTAGAGGAGATTGAGAAAAACACTCGGGTGAAAACGGCACAAAATTCTGACGTGAGACATGACCGCATGTGCCATAACACGTCGAGGAGGGAGGCTCTCCGCGCGCACCAATACGCCTCATATGTTTTCTTCTCCCAAATGGGTTGACCCGACCCGACCCACGCATACGACCCGAATCATGATGACATCATCATGACATAAGCATGGCGTCAACATGCATAGTTGGCATGCCACGTCTATGACCAGTCAGCATCCGATGGTATTTTTATATGATGACCCTATTCAATAGAATTTTGTGTTGTTTATACTTGTTTTTCTAGTATTATTTTTATTTATATTAGATTTAATTTAATCATTAAATCGACTTTTTCTTATTATTTATTTTACCAGCATGTTACCTGGCTGATATAATAAAAATCCAATGGCCAAAGCCACAAAATAACTACGGAGTGGGGTCTCCTTTTGATGGGGATCATGGAGTTAGCTCACCTCCCTTGGTCTTGGAGTAAGCTCACCTCTCTCTTCAAAAATCTTGGCAATGCAAAGGCAGCTGAGTGAACCTGTCCAGAAAGCATCACAGACAATATTCAGCTCTGCGAGTTTTAAGTCGACAGTTCAATTACACTGCTACTCTGAGTAACAGGATATCTTCTTCTTGGGAGTCCCAGGCGAGAAACTAATATTAAAGATGAGAAAATCCGTGAAATGCAGTTACCATCAATGTAATAAAGATTCCAAGACAGAATCTTTATGTTTACATGATGCAACATAGGAAAAATAAAAATATGGGGTTTTTGCAAATCCCAAATTGGCCATGAGAAATAAACTCTTGCAGGTACTGCTCATCTCTCTCATCCAGCTACAGCAAAAAGCTGTGCTCATGTCTACATTTTTAACCATCCTTGGAAAGGAAATAGACCACAGTAGCGAAATGAAACCATGAGCAGATAAATTTGAATTTTGACCAAGCAAGAAGCATTTCTACCTAATTTATTTAAAAAATATACTTTAAAAATTAATTGTTACCACAATATGCAAATTATATCAAACAATTTAATTACTAAGAGTGTTTATAACAATAATAATAAAAATAACTTTTAAATCATAACTAAATAGCTTCTAATAAAAATATATTTAATAGAAAAATGAACTCAAAATATTTTAAAAAAGAATTGAAGGTAGTAAGTTAGAAAAAATGAGTTAAAGTTTTCTAAAATAAAAATTTGAGTCTTTTAACTATCTTTTTTATTCAAGTCAAAAATTACTTTTAATCAAATATATTTATAATTTTTTATTCAAAATCTAAATACACAATTTAAATTAACTTATAAAAGTTATATCAAATATAATTCAAATTATCCGGTATCAATGGATTAATATAATGGTTAATAAAATGTAGATTCAAAACTCATACTTGCTATAAGTAAAATCTTATAAATACTTTAATTTTGTTGTGATTAATGTGTATTTGGTAATATAATGCAAGATGTTTTTTAAAAATATTTTTTAATTAAAAGTTTATCAAAATAATATTAGCATATTAAAATAATTAAAAAACATATAAAAATTATCTATTTAATATTTTAACATGTGTGAAAAGTAATTTGAGAAGTAGAAACTAGAAACTAAAACCAATTCAAGAATATAATCTAACATTAAAAAAAAAAAAAAACTTGATATTTGTGAGCCAATATAAACCATACATCTAAAAGTGAATTCAAATAAATCATTGCTTTTACTTTCTATTTGCTTGTGATGGTGATAAATGTGGATCATACAAATTATATAAATTTTGTTTGGGAATTTTTTTATTTTTTTATAAAATTATTTTTAATATTAATATATTAAAATAATTTTAAGTAAAATAATAATTTAAAACAAACAGAGTTTTAACTGTAATCCCTAGCTTTCCTTGTCAGATTCTGTCTTTTCTTCAAAAAGTAGCTTGTTGCCTAAAGAGAAACGATTTGTACAGTAGATGTTGCTGTCCTCCGTACAGTTTCTTAGATCGAGTAATAGTACAACGGTACAACGCATAATGGTAGTACTTTACCTTGATCGAGCTTCCATTTTCATGGCTCTGTTTTTTCTCAGCTTCACATTAGGAAGGGTCCCAATGTGAATGATGTGATTGGATGTCACGTTCATTTGATGCTTGAGGCCAATGGCGTTGTGCTAGACAAATAGAAAGTTATAATTTTTTTATTCCTAAAAGTGTGTTTTTTTTTTTTGTTTAAATATTTAAAAAAAATTAAATTTTTTATATAAATTTAAATTGTTTTGATGAGCTGATATTAAAAATAAAAAAAATATTATTTTGATATATTTTCAAGTAAAAAACATTTTGAAAAACATCCGCTACCATAATTCCAAACACTACCTAAAAATTATACTTTTAAATTATAAAAAACTCTGAAGATAAATTCTAAATAAATTTATAAAAAGATTAATTTTAAAACTGATCTCAACATCAATTATAAAACTACTTGCTATTTAACCTACTTTGTATCGCAGGTTGTAAATGTTTTTCCAAAAAACAATACTAGGTATGCAAGCTGTTTCAAATTATTTTTTTACATAAAGAAATTTAAATTTAAAATAAAAAAGGTTTATGTAAATATCTAATTAAATAGATCAGTAATCATCAATATAAATAAACAAAAAAATTATCAATAGTAACTAAAAGAGAAATTGGTGAAATTAAGAGATGAATGTATATCAAAATATTTAATAACACAAAATAAAAGATTTATCCGGTTATGTTTACTGAACTTGTTTATTTAAATAAATAAATGATAATAGAAATAGAAACACAAATAAAACTGATTGAATAAACTCATGTCCTAAAAAATATTGTGCTAGGCCGAACATACAAGAAATATTATTTAAAAATAAATATTTTTTTATTTTGAAAAATAAAGCTCATTTGTATAAAACAAAAAAAATGAATTAAAATAATATCTTTAAAAATCAAATACAAACAAAATAGTTTTTTTTAAAAAAACACTTCTATTCAAAAAACGCCTAAAAACTTGTGACTCAAGTAATAAGACCGGGATAAACTTATAAAAAATAAATTTAAGATAATCACAAAATCAATCTTTTTTTTATAATGAAAAGATGTCCAACGACATTAACTTTTTAAACATGTAACCCAGGTCATTAACTAGATCAAAATCACTAAAAATGGAAAACAAATAAAGCTCAATCCCAAACAAATCAAATGTCGATGATGAAACTAGGGAAAAAAATCAATTACACAAAATGATCTAAAAAAATTACAATTAAAAAAATGAGGGTGAAGATAAAAAAACAATTAGAGCACAAACAAAAATTTTCAATTAGAGGGTTAAATTGAAATGAAAAATAACTTTAACAAAATAAAAAACAAATCAAAAGAATGAGAGTCAAATTAAAAAAAATAAAACAACATAAACTTTAATTGAATGTTGAAATTGAAAACCAATAAAACTTTAACAAAAGAGACAAGGAGAGAAAAAAAAAGAACCAAAACGAAAAATATACTAGAAATTATAATTAAAGTACTAAATTGAAAACAAAGAATTTTTTTCTAAAAGGGATAAGAATGAAAATAAGAAATTAAAAGAATAAAAAATGAAATTGAAATAACAAGAACAAAGAGGAAAATCACGTACTTTTCCTAGTAGGAGAGAGAAAAGAAGCGGCAAAAAAATGACCACTGGCTACAAATCGCTATCATATGTTGTCACGAACTACACCATTAAAAAGAAGATGTTGTGATGCTTCCAATGACACAATAAAAGTGCATGTTTGGCTACAGAGTGACGTTTCATGCGCCGCCTAAAAAGCGCTGATGTCACCCATACACTGGTGCATAATAAGCACAACTCAACAGCTTTCTAAAATAAAATAAAAACTAAAAATTCAAAATAAATATACCAAAACACCCCTCATTACTCTGGAAATTACAAATAAACTCGTGTGAAAGGACAAAAATATCTCTAAACACAAAAAGTTATTTTTTTTTGTCTTTTCTAATTTTTCTTGATTCCAAGGGTAGAAATGAAATTTAAGCGTACAAAAAAATTTAGAAAAGACTAAAATACTCTCGAATAATTTTTTAATGACAAATGGACCTCTAGAAAAGATCAAACTACTCTCATCACAAAACCTCTCATTTTTTTACATGGAAAAGACCATGTAAGTTTTCAGTGATCTCAAGAGACTTAAACTCGTGATTATTGAAGAGCAAACTCAAAACATAATCAGTTGAACTCGTGTGATTTATTAAAATTTAATCAAATGGAGTTTTGAGTTAATTTTATTAGTGAAAATCCTATTCTTTCTCTATTCATCATTTTGACTGAGTTGAATATGAAGAAGAATCGATGGAAATTGTGCGGGAATTTTTTTTTTAAAAGTTATGCCTCCTCTTAAATCAAGGAAAATAAATAAATAAACATCAATCCTTTATCATCTTATAAAATAATTTAATCACATTGTTTCAACATTTGTGTGTTTGTTTTTCATCACAACATACTTTTTAAAATACTTTTTATTTTTTTATTAAAAAATGTTAAATTAATATATTTTATTTTTTGAATGATTTTAATATATTTATATAAAAAATAAAAACAATTATATAAAAAATATTATTTTAATATATTTTAATTTACAAAACATATTGTGTCATAATACTAAACACACTATGTAAAAAAAATAATATCACAATGCTCTGAAAAAATAACAACAATGAAATTCATCAATCTAATTATTTGATAAACAAAAGAAAAAAAGAAAGAAAGAAAGACACAGGCAATTGATCCTTATTCCTTAATGTTAAATAAAATGATAACCCAATTTCTTTCCCCTTCCCTCTCATCCTAAGAGTATTTAGTTGAAATATAAACAAATTGCTTATGTAATTGCAATAAAGAAAGAAATTGCTAGACAACATAAAATGAAATTCAAAGTACTCTTGTTTATTCATATTAAAATTACTGATTTTTTAAAATATGTCAGTATTCTTTATTTGAATATGTTATTTTCTTGACTTCTTGGCTCTTGCCTCAGCCAGTCTCCCCCTTCGCTTTGGGATTTCACTTCTCTTCCTTTCGCTCTCTATACTCTAAACTAAGCTAAACCATACCAGTAAGGGAGAGGTAACGCTCAAAAAAGGGACCTTTACACATTTTTCCAGGAAATTTCCTTCCTTCCTTCTTCAATCACATGAATGATTTAAGAAAAAGTAAGTCTCTTTATCTTCCTTTGATAATAACAAACAAAACCAACCTGTTGTTTTACAACAATCACTTGGATTTCTTCCTCTTTATAGGTACCATTCTCCCTTTTCCTCTCTCCCTTTTCCTCTCTTAAAAACCCTCCCTTTTTCCTTAAAAATTTATCTTTCTCTTACATGTAGTTTAATTTTGCTTCTGTTGGTTGAGTTTCAGTTTATTCTCTTATGGGGTATTTTAGTTCTGCTTATCTTTTTTCTTTTTTTTTGAATTTTGCAACAAGTACTTTAAAGTTGTCCTAATTCTGGTTTTCTGTTTAATTTTGGAAAATCTTTTTCCCTGAAACTTAACTTTCACAAAAAAAGGTCATTTATTGTATATATTTGTTGTGTGCCTGTCTATTGGTTGTCAAGGTATTATTTTTGTAAGGATTTTAGTGTCATATCTGCAATTGGATGTGTCCTTTGGAAAATCTCTCCAGGTGTCACTTTTATGTAATTCTAAAAAAAAGAGTCTTTGATTAACCGTACCCTTTCCTCGAGTCTGTAAAATTTTCAACAAGTCTGTGAAGATAGGGTTTCTGAGTTTGTTTTATCCAATGTTTTATAATCCATTTTGTGTTTTAACAGTCAGTTTTAACTATTAGGGTTATTGTTTCTATAAATTATGATTCCAAATGTTCATGAACTGCAAAGGGTTGCATTTGCTGGAGTAGGGTTGAACAGGAATGCATTAATACACGTTTTTTTTTTTTTTTTGCTTTTACTTACTGTTTTTCTTGCGCAGTATATGAAGAAGTTTCTTGGATTTAATTTTTTGATTAAAGGTTGATTTTTTTATTGTGGACGACCACTTAAATTAAGCCAGAGTCATGAATCAACCACAAGAGAAGTTTGTGAGGTTAGTTCATTTCCACATTGCAGATATTTGTTAACTTAAGTGTTTTATTACTTTTGATGGCATTTTTATGCTGGAATTTAAGGAACAATTGTAACATTTCAGAATTACATTTCTTAGACATGCAAGCAAATGATAATTGATGCATCTTCTGTACTGCTGCTTCACATGGACGCGGAGAGAATGAGGGTGCTGATTGCTTGCTTTTAAAAGTGAAGTTTTGTATTACTGTTCCATCATGGATGCCTTTGTAGCATTAATGGTCACTACGTTGCCAAGTTTTGTTGTTATATTGGAACCAACTTTGGAATCTCCACTTATTATGCATTGTTTAACAAGAATGAATTATTATTCTGTAATTTTTTATTAGCAACTTTTAACTGCCAACGTCATTATCAGTTTCCTTTCTCTTCTCCCCAACCATCATCATTGCTATTGTTTTTTTGCATCTAATAGCTTACATCCAGGTGTGGTCTTGAGATGTTATATAGTTTCGGTGTTGCATTTCGTGCTTCTGTGATTGCTTGTTGCATATTGGATGTTCAATTTAAGTGGATGGTTTAGAGTGAGGGTAAACCATTATGTTGATAATGTGTTGTTCAGGTTTCAAGATTGGAAATCAGAGAAAACTACTGAAGGTCCGTATTCTGCAAGTAATGGGATATATCCAGGAAAAATTAGAACAACAATAAGCTCAGTTTCGGAGAAGGTTCAAAGAGGATTGGAATCTGGTTCTGCAAGCTTTAGAAGGATTACAAAATCATTAAAATCACATCCATTCAACAGTGAGTTTGCTTCCAGGCAGAAAATTCTTGACCCACAGGGGCCTTTCCTTCAAAGGTGGAACAAGATATTCGTATTATCATGCGTGATTGCTGTTTCACTGGATCCTTTGTTTTTCTATGTCCCTGTGATTGATGATAAGAAGAAGTGTCTTTCTTTGGACAACACGATGGAGATTACAGCAAGTGTTTTGCGCTCTTTTACGGACATCTTTTATATACTACATATTATCTTCGAATTCCGCACTGGCTTCATCGCTCCTTCTTCTCGGGTATTTGGAAGAGGTGTTTTGGTCGAGGATACTTGGGCAATAGCTAAGAGATATCTATCATCATATTTCTTAATTGACATCCTTGCAGTCCTTCCACTCCCACAGGTAAAGGAACTTCTTTTCCCTGCCTATATACTGTTTGTGACATGCTTATCAGACACAGTATTTACAAAGAGGACTATATTTCATTTGGCCTCTATACTTGTGATGGATGGATACTGAAACTTGTTTTCCTAAGGTGAACATGGAAGAACTTTGTGCCTGTATATAACACTCATCATTAGTGGACCTTGAACTGTGAATTGGGGTCACTTGAGATTGTTATGTGAGATAACATTCATGGAAATTCTCCATCCACCATCAAAGATTTTCTTCACTTTTCCTTTGCCCTGTCCTTTTAATCAATCAGATGCTCCTTGTACCATGGGGAATATACATATGCTATCCATGTGGCAGAAACTGGGAGGATAGGTTTATCTCCCAAATCTAAATGCTTTTGGTATCTAATACTAAAATTTGGCATTTTATCAAAGCAAGTTGCTTGAAGAACCATAGTTTTCAATTTTTTTGCTCTTGGGAAACTTTTACTGGTCAAAATCTTGGCTTCGTTGGCATTGTTATTTATAGAGTTTGATGTGGCTTGTGGGCTTCTAACTCGCTGCTCAATTTCCAGGTGGTGATTTTAATTATCATTCCGAAAATGAGCGGCTCAAGTTATTTGAATACAAAGAACTTGTTAAAATTTGTTGTTATCTTCCAGTATGTTCCAAGGTTTGTGAGAATCTATCCATTATATAAGGAAGTTACAACTTCTGGCATCCTTACCGAAACTGCATGGGCTGGAGCTGCATTTCATCTGTTTCTGTACATGTTTGCGAGTCATGTAAGTTTGACTTACTTGATCTGTGTTTAATTTATAGTAAAATAGATGAGAAATCTACTGCATGTGCCATTCATATATATATATATATATGTGTGTGTGTGTGTGTGTGTGTGTGTGTGTGTGTGTTGAATAAGCTATCCATAGGATAGTTTATGTTGGGATCAACTAAGGATGACCTGGCCTAATAAACACTCGTTACCTTAACACTATTATGTCAATAAAAGCTTTAAGGGAATGCATTTTAAACTGAGGTGGTATAAATAATGATATTCATCTTTTGTTGTACAATCATTTCAATAAATTCTACCATTTTTCTATTTGCTTACTCAGATGTTTTATTAGTTTGTCCTTTATTGTGTCATGTGAACTACATTCCATGCATTTTAATGTTTTATATGCTCTTGACATGTGCTCGTATATATATATATATATATTAAAGTGGATTTGGTGCTTGACTCATTCTATTGAACACAAAATGATATGTTGGGTCTATTGATAACTGAAGAAGATTATGGAAAGGGTTGCAACTTTTCATAATTTGAAAGTTTTGTCATTGTCTTTCATGAATTCATTTCTGTTTAAAACCTGATTAGATTAAGCATGCTGTATTATGCCAGAGAGCTCTCTCTCTCTCTCTCTCTTCTTTTTCGGAGTCAGAATTGGAAGTGCATCTTCTGGCTTGAAGCATAAATTTCAGACTACTAATTGGTTTAGCTCAAATTTCAGGTACTTGGAGCCTTTTGGTATTTGTTCTCAATAGAACGAGAAACAAATTGTTGGAGAAAAGCTTGTGGGAAAAATTCTGGATGCAAGCCTGAACTTTTGTTTTGTGATAGAGGTGTTGTTGGAGAGGTCACATTTCTGGATGATTATTGCCCGATACAAACACCAAACGAAACAATCTTCAATTTTGGAATATTCCTTGATGCCCTTCAGTCTGGTGTTGTTTTGTCGTCCATGGATTTTCCACAGAAGGTCCTTTACTGTTTTTGGTGGGGCCTGCAAAATCTGAGGTAACCGTCATTTAAATTATTTTCACGTTACCGGGTTTATGCATCATTTATCAAGGTGGAAAGGCTGAACACTAAATTATGAAATGATTAGTGTTCGTTTCATAATTTAGTGTTCGTAACCTCATTCGGTAAAAGACCACTACCCAATTTTGTTCTATCTGAACTCTTTAGAGAGTATGTGAGGGTCTCTGCTTTATAATAGTTATGATCACCATTTTGTTATTTAGGGCTTTTGAATCTTGGTTATGTGTCCCCCCTCCCCCCACAGCGCATGCATGCACGCACCAATGATGTTTTGATTGTCTCTTTGAATCTTGGTTTTATGTCCTCTTCTTCAGTCCATTTCTTTTTCTTTTTTTTGCGGCGGTCCAACTCCTTGTATACTTTTATGCTCTCTGCATTCATGTCCTGTAATGAACTATTGGTACTGAAAAGGTTCTCTGATATCTCATGTGTGTCTTTTGCAGTTCTCTTGGTCAAAATCTTCAAACAAGTACCTATGGTTGGGAAATCTGCTTTGCAGTTTTCATTTCTATCTCTGGCTTGGTACTATTTTCATTTCTCATCAGAAATATGCAGGTCGGTATTATTATCTTTATTTTATAGCTCTTTGTAATGCAGTTATATGCCGCAGAGTAGAGTAGAACTTTTTCTAATTTCAAGCAGGAGTTTATTAAATTTTTATTGTTGGGAGCATGCATCTTATGCTTTCATGCCATGGTCCCAAAATTGAGTCCCACAAACACCTGATCAAGCATTCTTTGATCAGTAATTAGAAGGACCTTCCTTATAGTTTGCATCTAGTGGTATTGGTAGGGTAGCTTAATCTTTAGTGGAATCTTTCATTAACAATATGTACAATATGAAGGTGCTAGGATTTATTTCTTTTTACTTTTCTGTCATCTTTGTTTTTCTTATTTTTTCTTTGAAAAAAAAGATCTAGTATCTGTGTTGCTGCTTTGAGAATAGTAAGTAGGATTCTTATTCATTATCGCCACCAATGACATGCTCCTTGGTTTGCTTAACCATTGTCAAAGGGTTACCATCTTGATTTTTGGACTATCCAAGGAACATGGGTTCCTGAAAGTTCATAAATAGTTTAGTTTACAGATCAAGCATTAGATACTTGTTAATGAAATGGTTGAGAGACATCTTTTATTTTCACGATGCCCATATCTTTTGTGTTTTGATGAACTGAAGTTATTCTTAATCAGACATGTTTGCAATCCACAACTACAAGATTGGAGGAAATGAGAATCAAAAGACGAGATGCAGAGCAGTGGATGTCCCATCGCTTGCTTCCAGATAATATAAAGGAGCGGATTAGGCGGTATGAGCAATATAGATGGCAAGAAACTAGAGGTGTTGATGAAGAGACCCTTGTCCATAATCTTCCCAAGGACCTTAGAAGAGGCATTAAGCGTCACCTCTTCTTGGCGTTGCTCATGAGAGTGAGTTATTCCTCTTTTTGTAATTTCCACTGGTGTTGCACATATTGATGGTGATTTAACTGATATTGCCCTTGCTGCTACCTGCAAATGTTGGCTTAATCTCCTTGTGGTTTCAAATGTTCTTTTCTACCTGCAAGTGTTCTTTCAAATTACATCTTTGGGTAGCAATTTATTGATATGACTAGTTGACCTGCATTTATCATTTGAGAACTATTTAGTGCACTTTTATTGGAGATGACTTGAGTAGTCATGTCATGAGAATCCTTTAAACCACCCATTTTGGAGGAAGGTTCATTTTTCTATAGTTTTTTTTTGTTTTTTTTTCCATGAGTGTTATATGAAGAGGTTTAAGATCTTAATGCCTGCTCATTTTATTGTATGCATACTCCACGACCCACAAAGAAGAAAGGCTGCCAGAAATTACTTTGCGAGTTGAAATTTCGTTGCATCCTTGGTTAACTACTAGATGTTTAATTTCTTCTCTTGTTTGGGATGTGATTCTCAGGTGCCGATGTTTGAAAAAATGGATGAACAATTACTAGATGCAATGTGTGGCCGTCTTAAGCCAGCATTATACACTGAGGAGAGCTCTGTTGTTCGTGAGGGTGACCCGGTCGATGAAATGCTCTTTGTTATGCGGGGCAAGCTATTGACCATGACCACCAATGGTGGAAGAACCGACTTCTTCAACTCTGACTACCTCAAGGCTGGTGACTTTTGTGGAGAGGAACTTCTCACATGGGCTTTAGATCCCCACTCCTCATCTAATCTGCCTATCTCAACTAGAACAGTTCGAACCATTACAGAAGTTGAAGCCTTCGCTCTAATGGCCGATGACTTGAAATTTGTTGCTTCTCAATTCCGGCGGCTCCACAGTAAGCAGCTCCGGCACACTTTCAGGTTTTACTCACAGCAGTGGAGGACATGGGCAGCCTGTTTTATACAGGCTGCATGGCGTCGTTATGGTAAAAAGAAGCTCAAAGAGTCTCTTCGGCAAGAGGAAAATAGACTGCAAGATGCATTAGCCAAGGCTGCTGTGAGCTCAGCAAGTTTAGGTGCCACAATATATGCCTCCAGATTTGCTGCTAACGCTTTGCGTGCTCTACGGCGGCGTGGTGGCAATCGCAAGTCAAGCGTGCTCTACCAACGCTGCTTCAGAAGCCAGCAGAGCCTGATTTTACTGCTGAAGAATGAATGACGGGAAGTATGCTACTTTTCATAATTTGTGCTTTTGATTGTTTGTAGAAACTAGACCAACTTTTTCCAGCAAAATATTAGATAAAAAAAAGATCAAGAAAGAAGAGCTTGGCACAATGTTATAGCAGATGGCTGCAGTTAGTGGGTGTTCCGAGGCCTGTATATGTATATGTATATCATGTTGTTTATGGAAGTGTTCAATTGTTTCCTGAGTTGATTTATGTTCATAGTTTAGAACAGAGAAATCTAACAGGATGTAATGAATTAGTGCAGAGTGGCGTCTGAATATGCAGAACTATGTTAAGGAAAGGCATGCTAGATTACTTATTCTAGCCTTTTCTTATTTTTTTATTTTATTAAGAATATCATTAATTGATTTGTTTCACAAATAATTATTAAGATGTTGCATGTCATCATCCTATTGGTTAATAGTTGGTCAATTGATGACAAATGGTCAAACTAACATAGCTTCATCATAGAGATAGACAGAAGAATACATGTCAAGATGTTTTTCAAGGGCAAGAAATGGAATGTGCTTTTAGTTTTCACTATTGTAGGGATCAAATTGAAAACATTTTTAGAAAATGGACTGAATTTATTATATTGTTAGAGGTGAGCCACGCCCCCGCCTACCCAAACAACTCCCGGTTGACAAGGACCTTCCACAAGAGAAATAAACAACTGTTATTGTTTGTATCCTTGCATGTTTTTTAAAACATAGTATTTTGGACATTTCCTTTCTTCGTGGAATTCATTAACACAAATCACTTCAATTGTCTGGTTGATTCTGGAAGGGTGAAAAGAAATTTGCAGTCTAATATTCCTCAACACAAAAATGTAAACAATTCGAAAGATTTAGAGGTACAAATTAAAGTTCATGTCCGAACCATTTACAGGTCATATATAGTTCTTCTTTTCTTAATTTTTCATTTTGGAATATGGAACAATTTATAAAGCCTATTCAAGCTATTTTTTAATATCCTCCACGCATTTCACACTTTACCAAAAAAAAAATTAAGGAAAAAAGAAAAACGAGTCTAGAAAGTTATTAATTATTTCTTAACCAAGAGCAGAAATCATTAACATCACTTGAATATTATGTTTACATAAATCAATATTATCAAGTAGATTTCTTTTGGCCAAAGTGATCTAGCAATTTCTCTAATTATAAATATGAACAATCAAACATAAAATACAATGCTTATGATTATTAAAAACATCATGATTTTCACATTCAAATAATTATTTAAAAAACACACCCCTAGATCTGCAATAAATCATTTGATGAGAGATTGAGATCCTGAATGTGATTTAATGAAGAAAACTATGTTTTCTTTTTTCTAATCCTCAATTATTTTTTACGTGAATTGTATATATCACACAACTACCTATTAAATAGAAAATTACTTCTCAAATCAACAAATAGAATTTTAACATTAATATTTATTAAGCTATAGCCTATCATCTCATTTATATAAGTCACATCTTACAATCTACACATTGCCATGTTATTTATTACTAAGGCATTTTAAAAGTTAATTTGTTAATGTGGTAGTGGCTATTTTTTAGAGTGTTTTTTGCTTGAAAATACATTAAAATAATTTTTTAAAAAAAATTATTATTGACATCAGCACGTCAAAATGATCTAAAGACAAAAAAAATAAAAATAAAAAAAATAAAAAAACTTATTTTTTTAAAAAAATACTTTTAAAACATAAAAATATGTGCTTTATATCTTTTGAAACAAGTGACATGTTCGGTTAACTTCATTAAGAAACCTCAAAAAACCCGAAAGTTAACTTCGTCTAATGCTAGTGAACCAAGATCTGCTCCCTTGATGTTAAATTGATAGATTTGATTTTGTGAAGATTAAATTGTTGTTTTAGATAATTAATTGAAGTGTCTTTACTTTGATTTAGTTTTTTTCATAATAATATATTATTTCTTAATATTATTTTGGTCTCATATAATATCATATCTATTATGAAATTTGTTTTTCTTCTACGTCTTTAAATTTAATAATTATATTTTTACCTCTATCTGTTTAGGTTAAAATTAAGAAAATAAAAAGGGAATTTAGAAAATAGATATAGTATGATATTGTAAGAAATATAAAATTTAATCTCTATACGGATATACTTATTTCAACCCACCTAAACCATATTCTATCACTCCATTTAAATTGCTTGTCTTATTTTTACCAAGCTTATGATTTGACGTATGGGGACTTAATTGACTTTTATAATTTAAATACTAAATTATATTTATTGTAAAATATAAGGGAAAAAAAATTCACATAAGGATGTATTTGTACAAAAAATAAAATAGAAAGACTAAAGTAAAACTTTCAATAAAATACCAAAATGAATATAAACGAAAAAATCATTTTGTGGGCTGAATTTTTAAACGGGTTAATGGGAATTAGTAGCTTTGTCCACCTTACTTCCACTCTCCTCGCTAGCACAAAAAAATTATAATAATATCAATCACAATTATAAAATACAATCACATTTATGATCAATCAATTAACATGGAATGTATTGCAAACACATTAATGAATTAAATAGACATGACCAAGTTTGAAAAGAAATCTATAAAAAAGTCTAAATACATCAAATATGAAACATAATGAAAATTATGATAACAAAAAGATTTAACTGTTGGATTAGACTTTAATTTGATTAAATGATTCTAAAGGTTAAGTTAGAGCATTTTATAGGTTATCATATCATTAGATCTCTCAAGATTAAGCACATAAGTTGTTATTTTTTCTATTTTAATTGTTTTTACTTCTGGATTTTAATTAGCTCGCCTACTTCGCTATGGATTCTTTAGTTAGATTAATTTTTAAGACTTTTACATAAATAGTTGGAATGTTGTTTTATTAAGATTTTTATAAAATATCATAAATATATTTTTTTATTTAATCTTAGAATTTGAGAACTCTAGATTTTATTCATGTTATACACTACTTCATCAATCCAATTAACACAAATTACCAAGTAAGGAAAAAGTTCAGTGAGTTTATTACCAAAATAAAAAAAAAATCAAGAATTAATTAGCTGTTACTTCGCTAAGAAAATTAATTTCCAAGATACGAGTTATTAGTACCATCAAATGATCAAGTGTAAAGATAACAAAAATATAATAAATAAAGTTGATTTTCAGGGAAAAAAAAGTAGAAAAATGTTTTAAAAACAAAGTAAGGAGTTCATAAACGAAGCAAGAACTCAATTCTTAGTTGATCCTAAAATATCATAAACTTTGAAATAAATTCTGCTTTACATTAAAAAAGAAGAAGAAGGTTTTACAGACACAATCATAGAGGTTACGAACGTACGTGACTCTCATTTATGAATCTTTCTTTTTTATCTTTAATATTTATGCAGTAGTTGCTTATAACGCAGGTTGATTCTCTAAAAGGGTGAAAAGAAATTCTGTCTGATCTTGCTTAATTAACACAAGATTGAAAAGACATGGTAAGTGGCAGGGATAACTTCTATATTAGCTAGAAAAAGAAGAGAAAGAAGAAGACAGCTTGTTCTTTATCCAATATTATATCAAAAGTTATAAAGGGCTGCAGAGAGAACAAATTAAAGTTCAAACAACTAATTACTTCTTAATAAAGACCAGAAATCATTAACTTTTCTTGGATATTAGGTTTCCTCATAGTTATTAAACTATGAATTGATATAATAATCTAATAATTTAAAGTTTGATTTAAGTTAGGTTTCATTTCAAATTATTGTTGACCTGCAGTTCAATTACTGTTGGCTTGGTAAAATAAAAATTTTTAAAAATTATTTTTTTGAAAAAAAAATGTTAGACTCATATTAACAAGATAATTTAATAACTCAAGCCTTAAATTGGATTAATTAAATTCTAGACAACTATGATTTACATGAATCATTGAAAACTTCATCTATATAATATTTGGATCATTTCTGAGGTTATTTGGTTAGAAAAATTCTACAATATTAGTTCTGGATTTTATTTTCTAATTAGTGTAATTTTTAAATCTTAACTAAGCATAGAGGAAGAAACCAAGCCCTTGCTTTTGAACTTGGCAGCCTATGAAACAAGCGCTGGCTGGTATTATGCTAGGTGCATTTCGTATGTAAGCCTTATGCGTTCACTGATTGATAAACCTGAAGATGTGAAGGAGCTGCGATCAAAGGGAATACTCCGCACTATAGAGTTTTACGGAAAAGACAATTCTTTATTAACAATGCATCCTATATTTATAGGATTGGAGAAGTGCAGTATATGTAGGACTATACAACGTAGGATAAGATGAGAGTGATACAGGGGATAAGATATAGCTAATCTAAGGATAGAAATCAATAACTGTTACAGCTGATCTAGTGATAGAGATCAATGCAGTTACAACTACGTGATTTCCTTTACACGCCCCCGCAAGATAGACGTTCCATCAGATAAGCCTATCTTGGAGCATAATGTTTGAAATTTCTGACGAGACAAAGCTTTGGTGAGGAGATCGGCCAACCGATCGTGAGTGCCGACATGAGATACCCGGAGCATTCCTTTAGAAACCAGATCACGGACAAAGTGAAGATCAATTGCAATGTGTTTCATCCGTGAGTGTAGTACAGGATTAAGACTTAATTGAGTAGCACCAATATTATCACAAAATAAGTTTGGAGGTTTGGTTATTGGAATACCAAGTTCACGAAGTAAAGAACTGATCCAAATAATTTCTGAAGTGGCAGAAGCAAGAGCCCGATACTCTGCCTCAGTGGAAGAGCGTGCAACTGCACGTTGTTTCCGTGTACTCCAGGAAATGGGACAGTCTCCTAGAAAGATAAGGTAGGCAGATGTGGAAACTCTGGTATCCTTATCACCTGCCCAATCTGCATCAGAGAACCCTTGAAGATTGAGATCATTGGTGCGCTTGAGTAGAATTCCATGATGAAGAGTACCTTTTAGGTAACGCAGAACACGTTTGGCAGCAATCCAATGAAGCTGAGATGGTTTTTGCAGAAATTGAGCCAGCTTGTTGACAGGAAATGAGATATCAGGCCGAGTCAGAGAAAGATATTGGAGAGCTCCTATAACGCGACGATATGCAGTAGGATCAACAGAAGAAGAGCCATCATTAAGTTGTAGACAATCTTTAGTGGCAAGAGGGGTCTTTACAGTCTTAGCACCATCCATCTTGGTGCGTGTCAGGAGATCACAAATATATTTGTGTTGCGACAGAAATAACCCTTGTTTGACAGAGAACACTTCAACCCCGAGAAAATAATGCAATGAGCCAAGGTCCTTCAATGAAAATCGAGTCTTTGAGGTGCTTGATAATTTTAGACATAGATGCGAGAATCACTTCCGGTGATTAAAAGATCATCCACATAAACTAGAAGGAATATTGTAACCCCATCACATGTGTAAATAAATAAGGAAGAGTCGACTTGACCTGCTTGAAATCCCAGTGAAGAAGAGAAGTGCGCAATTCTTGGTACCAAGCACGTGGGGCTTGTTTTAAGCCATAGAGAGACTTCTTTAACCTGCAAATATGAGAGGGCAGAGTAGAATCAATGAAACCTGGAGGCTGAACCATAAATACATTCTCTTGTAGTTGGCCATGCAAAAATGCATTATTCACGTCAAGCTGTCGAAGTGGCCACTTGTTGTTAACAACAATAGAGAGAACAGTTCGAATGGTCACTGATTTCACAACAGGACTGAAGGTCTCAGTATAGTCAAAACCATGTTGTTGATGAAACTCCTTGGCAACCAATCGTGCTTTGTAGCGAGAGATACTACCATCAGAATTACGTTTAATTCGAAAGACCTATTTGCATCCGATAGGTTTAATGGTGAAGCTAGGTGGAACAAGCTCCCATGTGCCGTGTTTAACCAAGGCAGTAAACTCCTCAGACATGGCATTGCGCCACTTTGGATCCTGTAATGCTTGAGACACAGGTTGGCTCTATAGGTGAAGGAAGAGGATATTTGGTGGCAAGGTAAAGTTGTTTTGGTTTATGAATATTATTCATAGATCTGGTGGTCATGGGATGTGTACGAATGGGTTGTTGTGAGGCTGCAGGACTGGTATGTGGATGGATGTCTGTAGATGGAGGTTGTGTTGGTGGAGGAGAAGATAAGGATGAAGCAGTATGAGAACTAGTCAAGACGGTGGTAGTCGAGGACGGTGGCAATCCAATGGAAGGCACTGGTATATGAAGATCTTGTGCTTTAACACCTGAAATTGACAGAGAAGGCATAGTGACAGGGGCAAAGGTCGAAAAGGGAAAGTGACTTTCATCAAAAACCACATGGCGAGACAAGTAAATGCGTGAGGAATTAAGATCCATACATTTATAAGCACTTTGTGTGGTTGAGTAACCGAGAAACAGACAAGGCATGGATTTTGAGTGTAGTTTACTGGTTGTGTAAGGTTTTAACCATGGATAACATTGACAACCAAAAATGCGCATTTTTGTATAATCAGGTAAGCGACCAAATAGACACTCAAATGGACTTCAATTTTGTAAAACAGAAGATGGCATGCGATTTATCAAGTAAACCTGTCTCGAAAAGCATAGGACCAATAGGATGGAGAGAGATGGGCTTGACTTAATAGAGTTAATCCTGTTTCAACAATGTGACGATGACGTCGTTCACTGGTGCCATTCTGTTGAGGGGTATGGGGAGCTGTAGTTAGCCAACTAATGGAATTAGAAGAGAGATAGTTGCGAAAAGCATAATATTCTCCCCCATTATCAGAGTATAAATGCTTGATTTGAAAACCAAACTGTTTTTCAAGCAAACCTTTTAATTGGCAAAAAATGGACCGAACATCACTTTTTCGACGAATTGGAAATAACCAACAATATTTGGTAAAATGATCAATAAATAGTACATAAAAACGAAATCCATCAATTGAGTTTGAAGATGCAGGCCCCCAAAGATCTGTATAGATGTATTCAAGAGGATGAGTACTGGTAAGAGATGTAGAAGAAAATGGTAATTTATGACTTTTATTGCATTGGCAAGCAGAACAAAGTGATGGTAAGGAAGGACGAGACCCGACAACAGGAAGAGAAAAACGACGAATAATAAAATCAACAATTTTATTTGACGGATGCCCAAGTCGTTTATGCCATCTGTCAGATGTTGTTCGTTCACCAACAAATGCTAAAGCAGAAGATTGGATTGCAGCAGAGGGCATTGGCATTGGATAAACACCATCCTGACATTTACCGCGAAGAATAGGCGTCCCCGTGCTTCGATCCTTCACAAGAAAATAAAATGGATGAAACTCAATAGAAACATTATTGGAACGAGTGAAATTATGAACAGAAATCAGATTCTGATGAATATTAGGAACACAAAGAATATCTGTGAGTTTAAAGGATTTTGAGGCAGAGGGAAGAGTCATAGAGCCAACATGGGTGACTTGCAAACCCGAGCCATCGCCAATGACAACTTGATCGGTGCCATCATACTCCGAGTGAATAGACAAATTAGCAAGATCGAGGTAATGTTGTGAGAAGCAGCTGAATCCATAAGCCATTTTTTATCTTTGGTCCCACTAGAGGATGCACAATTCACAGACTTATTACTGGAAACCACACGACAGGTCTTTGTTGAGTGGCCAACTTTGTCACATAACTAACAAATAATTTGAGGCTTACCAAACCATTCTCGACGACTATGCTGATTATGGTTGGTGCGATTTTGTCCGGAGAAACCATTGTTAGAACGTTGGTTACGATGAAATTTGGAGTGCACTGGACGACGTTGAGTGTTGTTTGCAATATCAAGAGTGATAGAATTTGAAGCTTCAATACGTTTTAGATAGCTTTCGTGGGAAACCAACATATCATGAAGTTCTTCAAAGGTAAGAGAAGACTCACGATTTCGAATGAGTGCTGCAATGTCACGAAATTCAGAGCCAAGACCATTTAGAGCATAGAGGGTTATGTCATCTGCTGAGATTGGGGAGTCAATCACTGCAAGTTCATCAATAATAACTTTGATGGTATGAAGGTAATCTGAGACTGAGCGAGACTCTCTCTGAATGAGAGTTAAATTTTCCTTAAGTTGCATAACACGAGAACGTGAGCGATTGGCATACAATCATTGCAATTTAGACCATGCATCATGAGCAGTAGATGAAGCAGCAATGAGGGGCATAACTGATTCAGAAACAGATGCAAGAATGGCATGAAGTATCAGCTTGTCTTGCCTCAGCCAACGCAAAAAGGCTGGATTTGGAGCATTTGCAGAGGCTGAGCCATCGTGGGAGATGTTTGGAGGAAGCGTTGATGATGGGCGGATAGTAGTGCCGTCAATATAACCCCTGGAGATCATAGCCTATAAGCAAGGATGTCACCGGGCACGCCATAATGGAAAATTGGTGGAGGTCAATTTCAAAGGTAATTGAGAGCCAGCATTGAAGGCAACAAGAGCAAGTCTCATTATTGATAAAAACTCGACTCGTGTGATGTAGCCATTTTGAAAGAAAATCTCGTTAGAGGAAGAAGCTCTGATACCATATAGAGTTTTACAGAAAAGACAATTCTTTATTAACAATGCATCCTATATTTATAGGGATTGGAGAAGTGCAGTATATGTAGGACTATACAACGTAGGATAAGATGAGAGTGATACAGGGGATAAGATATAGCTAATCTAAGGATAGAAATCAATAACCATTACGGTGATCTAGTGATAGAGATCAATGCAGTTACAACTACGTGATTTCCTTTACACGCACCACTATAGGAAGTGACGATCAGATAGCACAAATCTTCAAAAGAGATAACAACCAATCTGGCGCCCAACCCTACTGCTTATACGAAGGTCAAACGCTGTGTTGAATCGCATTATAGAAGCAAGTGTCAAGAGATGGATCCTTGAAAATAAGGGTCCTTTTTCTAGAGCAAGTGGTCAAGTACTCTTTTATTTATGGCATTGCAGTAAGTGCCATACAAGCTTACTTAGCGTAAACAAAAGAGAAACCAGGTTTCGGCAACCGCAACCGCTCAAACGCCACCCTATAACACCCTTAAAACTTGATCATACATAAGAGCTGTTTTTTTTTCTTCGTCCTTTTGTTTTCCCCATTAACGGTGTGGATTGGTTTGCCATATATATGTACTGTTGTGCTGTTTGGATTGTCATTTCTTTCAAGAAGTCGTGTGATTCAAATTGATAATTAATAAGCAATATCACTTTCGGATACAAATTTATTAATGCATTCGCTTTTGCACTTTCAAGAAGTCGTACAATTTACGGTTCATGGTTCTTTCTTTTCTTCGCTTTTGCATTTTCAAGCTTTCATGGAACCAAGTAAAGCATATATATTGAAGCTATCTCTATCCCCCACGCATTTCACATCTTACAAAGCATGGAGATAATAAAAAAATCAAGTCTAGCTTGAACAAGATACGAGGCTTGTAGCTCAGTGGCCTTGGCAGGCTTTGCCCCGCCCGAGTGTCCTGGTTCGAGCTCTCGTGTGTACCGAGCACTTGAGGGTTTAACCGCCGTGGTCAATTCGTGTGACTTGTTCCGCCCCCGTCCCGGGTTCGATCCTCTATGTGTACGCCCTGTCACCCCCGCGGTGCCTTACCCGCTCCCGGGCTTGCAGGATATCCAGCGGGCCGTGGGGAATAGTCGTGGTGTGCGTAAGCTGGCCCGGATACCCCACGTAAATAAAAAAAAAAGATATGAATAGTTACTTCTTAATTAAGAGTAGAAATCATTAATTACTTTAATTAATAGCATAAATCATTAACATCACTTGAATATTGGGTATACATAAATCGATATTGAGTCATTGACAAACACCCTACATCTAAAAATTAATTTTTTTTTTAATATGAGCCTAGCTACCTTCAGATAAAAGGATAATTAATATGATATCAATGCCATATTTTCTATTAAAAATATATATGAAATAGATCAAGCAAATCCAAGGTGTAGGGTTTTAGTGTTCATAAAAGAAAGAGATAAAGCTTAATGAAATTGATATTTTTGTAGAGTTGCTGATATATTAATTAATAGGATAGAATGTCTCGAGTATTATAATATTTTTTTTTTACATATTTTCAATCAATATTTTTAGTCCGATTAAATAAGAAATCATTAGGTATACTTTTTTTTATATAATAATTATTAGGTAGGGCATTGATACCAGACATTTTAATATTTTTAAATATTAAAAAATCTAAATTTTTTTGAAAAGTCTATTTCATCTGACTCACCACAACTAAATTCGGCTCCTCTTCACGAAAACAAAAATCACATAACAACCGCTTTAATAAGGTCATGACTCATGAGGATTTTTTTTTTTTTCAAAACAAGCAAAGCTCAACTGAACAATTGTGAGATATGACTAAGTCTGAAAAGAAGTTGAATGCATCAAATATAAAATATGATTACAATTATGATAGCAAAAGATTTGATCGTTAGTGTTGCAATTGATATCGCAACGTCTTTAAAAATATATTCAATGAAAATAAAAAGAACAGATTTCTGGTATGTGTTCTTTTATAAAAAAAAATATCTCATTTAAGGAGTCGTCACCTAGTATTATGATCACTAGAAACCCTAACTGGTCAACAGAGATTCTATGGTTCGGGACTGGTTGTGGCTAGAGAAGGTATTAGCACGCCTAGCGCATCCTACCTGAGGTAAGCTGCATTGCTGATTTTATCTTAAATTGCTAAAAATTTGTTGATTTGTGCTATGATGGTTTACTTGTAATATTCCTAACTCTAGTGCCAGTGAATATTCAACTACAGATACTTCCAACTCTGGCATTGGTAAATATTACGTAGCTATAAATTTAACTTAGTATTTTTATTCTTAACTCTAACATTAGTGGATAAATAAATAAAATAAATTTGTTTTTATGCATGCACATATTTTTTTAATTTTTAATTTTTTTAATTTATTTATTACTTTTTATTATTTTTTAATTGGGTCGGGTCCAGCTCGGCCCATGTGACCGGGCTGGATTCAGCAGGCCTAGCCGGGTCACAGGCTTGACCCGGCTGGCCATTGAAAGCACGCGTGCACTTATTCACGCGTGCATGAACAGTGCGAAGGTAATTAAATTACCTTCGCACAGTAACTAAGCTCATTTGCAAGAATCAGAGAAGAAATGTGAGTACCTGGTGGCGATCCCGATTTTTCAGTCTTTCTCGGTCGTCTATCCTTGGCTCAAGACCCTTGTGTTCGTTCATTCCCCTTCTGTCAGTGTTCCATTCTGTCAGCTGCTCGTTCCTCTCCTTTTTTTTGAGCTTCTTCCTCTGGTTTTGGAAGCTGGTGCTGGAGAAGAGGAAGTCAGTGGTGTTGCTGGTGCTTTCGTCTGTGGGTTTCTTATTTCCCTGTCCTCCTCTCTGCCTCTGTTCTCAAAGAAAGAAAGAAACGCTCTGGTTCCTGGAACCTGTTGCTTGTAGTTTTAGACGACGATGACAGTGTAGAAGGGCTGTCCCACCAACACTGCCACTGCCTTCTCTCCTCTGTTTTGTTTTTCTTTTACTCTCCCTTCTCCCTTTTCTTTCCTTACGCTCTCCCTCTCTCTGTTTTCTTTTTTCGTCTCTGTGTTTTTTGTTCTCTGCCGTTCGTGGCTTTTTTTTTCCCCTCTCTCTCTCTAACCAACCTCTGTTTTTTCGGTGTTCCTCTGTTTTTATAAAGCCCGGCCGGTGGTAACGGACGGTATGCGGAGGGTCGACCACCATTAAGGCGCCCATAACTGAAGCCAACGGACGATTGCTGCTGCAACGTTTCTCAACTTCTACTGCTGAAAACGGTCTCTGGTTTAAAGTAGAAGAAAATGAACAGCGTTCTTTCAAACGACGCTGTTTTGAGATAAGAGGTGGCCATTTTGCGTTTTGACCCGTGAAGTGTCGAAAGTCTTGTAATTAATCCCCTGGTTTAAACTGTAATTGGCCCCCTGCATTTCCGCGCCATTTTCAAGCTAGTCCTTGGATTTTAAGTTTTGCCATTTGGACCCCAAACTTTAATATTTCTTCAATTAAGTCCCTGAATAAATTAATTCCAAGCTCAATTAAGTCTAAAACTTGTCAACTTTCCAATTAAACCCTTGATTGGATTAATTTAATTAATTCCAAGCTTAATTAAGTCTCAAAACTTATCAATTCTCCAATTAAAACCTTGATTGGATTAATTAAATGAATTCAAAGCTCAATTAAGTCTCAAAACTTATCAATTATCTAATTAAACTCTTGATTTGATTAATTAAACTAGTCAAGAGTTTAATTAAATCTCTAAACTTTCAATCATGTTGCCCTTAACCCAAATTCATTCTTTATTTGTTTTTTCATCATCATTTTTCATTTTTTATTATTATCATTTTTCAATAAATAATAATAATAATTAAAATAAAAAGGGTTAAAAATTAGGTTATGACAGTTAGGTTAGAGTAATGGGCTTGAAATTGATCAAATTATTCTAAAAGTCGAGTTACCAATATGAAATATTTTGTAGGTCATCAGATCATTGGATTTTTTAAAATTAGACATATAAGTTGTTGTTGTTTTTTTATTTTAGGTTTTTTTTCTAGTTAATTTTGGATTTGAATTTGTTTCCTTAACTTTAGATTCTTTAGTTAGATAAGTTTTTAGAACTTCTATATAAATAATTGGAGTGTTATGATTATAAGATTAGAGCTTGGGAATCCTAGTTTTTGTTCACATTATACACCATGCCATCAATTCAATTAACACAAATTACCAAGTAAAGAAAAAGTTCAGTGAGTTTAATTATCAAAATAAAGAAAATCAAGGATTAAGCTGTTACTTCGCTGGTAAAATTCATTTCCAAGATACGTGTTATGAGTACCATCAAATGATCAAGTGTAAAGGTAACAAAAATATGAAAATAAAGTTGTTTTTCATGGAAAAAAAAAGTTGAAGAATGTTTTAAAAACAAAGTAAGGAGTTCATAAACATACCGAAGCATGAACTCAATTCTTAGTTGATCCTAAAATATCATAAACTTTGTAATAAATTCTACGAAGAGGTGTTTGATACTGATTTTTATGTTCTTCAATGGAGGACATTTCTCTGTTTGATACTGATGTGCTCATAACGAGTGCACAGACACAATCATAGAGGTTTCAAATGTGACTCTCATTTATGAATCTTTCTTTTTATCTTTATTTATGCAGTTGCTTGTAACACTGGTTGATTCTCTAAAAGGGCAAAAAGAAATTCTGTCTGATCTTTGCTTAACACAAGATTGATAAGAACATGATAAGTGGCAGGGATAACTTCTATATTAGCTAGAAAAAGAATGGAAAGAAGAAGACAGCTTGTTCTTTATTCTATAAAAAGTTATATATAAAGGGCAGAGAGAACAAATTAAAGTTCTTTTCCGAACAATTTTGGAGGGCCATGCATGCATTCATAACTTTATATATGTATACTACCCATGCATTTCACATTTCACCGCATTAAAAAATAATAATATCGAGTCTAGCTCAAACAACTAATTACTTCTTAATAAAGACCAGAAATCATTAACTTTTCTTGGATATTAAATTTATTCGTAGTTATTAAACCTGATGAATTGATATAATAATCTAATAATTTAAAATCTGATTTAAGTTAGATTTCATTTCAAATTATTGTTGACTTGCAGACTGTTGGCTTGGTAGAAAAAAAAAAGATTGAAAATTTATTTTTTTTGAACAAAAATGTTAGACTCATGTTAAAGGGATAATTTAATGACTCAAGCCTTAAATTGAATTAAATTATTAAATTGAATTAAATTCTAGACTAGATGGATGTGACAACCATGATTTACTTAAATCATTGACATATACTTCATCTATATTTGCATCATTTCTGAGGTTATTTGGTTAGAAAAATTCTACATTAGTTCTGGATTTTATTTTCCAACTAGTGTAATTTTTAAATCTAAATTCCTTAAACCGGCCGGGTAGTTGCAAGCTTATTTTCTAAAACAAACATAATGGCATTAAAACACGACTGATTTAGATGACGTGGAAATTCATGAAGAAAAAAGAAGATGACATGTAAATTGAAATAAATAAGAATTATTTGGTAAAAACTTATATTAATTTTAATATTGAAAAGGAAAATTAAGCTCCCTCCATTCCTTGCATTTCTAAACCTGTAATCTTTTGCATTCATATTCCATAAACAACCAAAATAAATACAAGTATAAGAGTTATATTAAATTGTAACATTTAAAATTTAAAATAATAATCTCATTTTTTTAACTAATTATCATCACTGCAACTAAAAAACATGGGCTCGGTTTAACTAATCTTATAAACAATAAATTAAGTTAATATTTTTTTTTAATTATTTGATTAACAGCTTCATACTTCATATCATAGCTCAATGGTTACAATTTGTGTATAATAAGAACGATGAGAGAGAATTTTATTAATTTTAAGGAAATGGACAACCTTTCTCTCTCTCTCTCTCTTTTTTTTTTTTAACATACGAACTAGCATCTACCCCTTATAAAAAATTTAAAAAATAGTCCAATCCCGCTAGACTTTCTTAAGTTCATCTGTTTGTGCTTTATTTTGAGAGACCTTTAGAGTTTTTATTTCTTTTTATTAACATGGGTGTACGGGCCAGCTTGCGCGTACTTCAACTAATCCCACAGGCTTTGAAGTTAACGACCATGTAAACCTCCAGTGGGCATCATATTAGCAACCACAGAGCTCGAACCTAAAATCATAAGGGGAGCAAACCCTTTAGTCCCAAACTCTTACCACTGAGCCACCTTCTAGATAGTTAAGACCTTTGAGTTTTTTTACTGGCTATTGGCATCTTTTTTTTATTAATCTCTTGATTTTTTTTAATTTTATCTTTTAATATGAGTTTTTATTTTCTTTGGGTTTTATGGCCTCTCTTTTTTTTTTTTTTTTACTATTATGTCTTTTAATATGAGGTTTTTATTTAATTTTATTCTTTAATATTAGGTTAATGGTAAATCTATTTTTATATTTTTTTATCATATAATAAAAGTTTTTTGGTACTTTTTTTTGTCTTTCAAGTTTTTTTTTTAATTTCATTTTTTAATATGTTTTTTCTTTAATTTTCTTTGGATTGTTTTTATCTTTTTTATATTTTTAATTTTATTATTTAATATGAAATTTTTATTTAATTTTTTCCTTCAATATTAAATTAATTTTTTTGTTTAGACCTTTCCAGTGAATAAAGTTACGTAGAAAAAACTCCTATACGATTTAATTTAAACCTAAGCTAAGAAAATAGTTGGATTAGAATTTTTCAAGTTTGAATTGTTTATACAAAGTTTTATTTCAATGCCAAAAAAATTTCAACAATCTAAATTTTATATTTTTACGTTCACTTTTTTAATCCAAACCCCAACAAGAGCACAATTAATTTAAACCCCAACAAGAGCACAATGAATAAATTAGTCAATACAACTAAAAGACATGAGGTCAGTCTAATTGTTTATATGAATAGTATATTTAATTAATATAGTTTGTTAATCGTTCGATTATGTTGTAGCTGAGTGGTTAGTACTGATGCAATGATGAGGTCATGGATTCAAGTCTTGGGTGCAATGTTTTTGTCTACCCCGTTTGTTTGCTGAAAAGTAATTTTTTTTTTGAAAGTGAATTCTGGAAAAGAATTTTTCGATGTTTGGTAGTGTAATGAAAAATAAGTTGGAAAACACTTTCCAGTGTTTGGTTATGTCATGGAAAATGAGCTGGAAAATAACTTATTAATGTTTTATTTTTCTCAAGTTTATTAAAATAATGAGGAACAAATCTTACAAATTAAAAAGTTGAATGAGAATGAAATTGAAAAAAAATATAATTTCATAAATTATCTCAAATAAAATAAATAATAATCAAAATAATAGAGATCAAATCTAAAAAATTAAAAAAAAAAGGTGAAGAAATTAAAATAATAATAATTATCATGTCATAAATTATTTCAAATAAAATAAGTAACAATCAAAATAATGAGGATCAAATTTGATAAATAAAAAATTTCAATAAAAAAATGATAAGGAAAATGCAAATAGCAATTATAAAAATAAGCACCAAAATTAATATAAAAATTAAATTTTAAGAGATAGAATTGAAAAATAAATATTCAAAACAAATTATATATAGCAATCAAAAGTTTGAGGATCAAATTTGATATAATCAGCAAATAATGACATTTCTAAATTTTTCACAACTTCCGGAAAGTGTTTTCCGCCCAAATTTTCCAGGAAAACACTTTCTTGAAAACCAAGCCAAATTTTCCTTTGACTGGAAAGTGTTTTCCGTTGACCAACTTTTCTAATGGCAAACAAACACAAGGAAAGTTTGGAAAGTGGTTTCCGGGAAACCACTTTCTGGAAAACAAACACAGCCAAAAGAAAAGGCACTTTCCTGAAAACCAAACCAAATTTTTCTTTGACTGGAAAGTGTTTTCCGTTGACCGGAAAGTGTTTTCGTTGACTGGAAAGTGTTTTCCGTTGACCGAAAAGTGTTTTCTGTTGACCAACTTTTCTAATGGCAAACATACACAGGAAAGTTTGGAAAGTGGTTTCCCGGAAAGTGAATTACAGGAAACAAACATGGCATAAATGACAGAGTGTACCTATTTTAGGCCTCTCAAGCCCATGATTTTTTTTTTCAATTCTATTTTTTAATATGAGTTTTTTTTCTTTGAGTTTTATTACTACTTGATTTTTATTTTTTTCTTTTCAATTTTTTTCATTTAATTTATTTTTTAATATTGAATTGATTTTTTTTTTATTTATCAAGTAAACAAGGTTATAATGAAACAATTCATATATAATTTAATTTAAAACTTGATCTAAAAACATATTCGGGATGTGATTTTTCAGGTTTGAACTAGTATATCGAGTTTTATGACAAGGCTAAAATATTTTCAACAATCTAGATATTATTTCTTTTATATTCAATTTTTTTTTTATTCAAACTGTAATGATCTAGATCGTGTTCAATAAACTAAAAATCTTATAATAAGTGTATATGGTTAACCTATAGCCATTTTAATTCAAATATTACAATAATATATTTATTCATGACACAATAAATTGATTGTTTTGTTTCATGGCATACAGCAACATAACACGATGACCAAACCGCGACAATCAAATCACTGTGCAGCACAATACTGTACAACGAGAATTCAAATAGGCTCAAAGTAATTAAGCTCGACTTCCAAGTAAGCTAAAATACTTGTTCCAAACTAAAAGCTACTTCATTTTCAAGCTAGGTCGATCAATCACTTGGTATAAATTACTATTAATTAGTTCTATTTAATATATGTTATCCCTCTGTTGATGTGCATCATCTAGAACTGGTACTTGCTTATCATTAGTGAGTATACGTCCTAACAATGTCTATAGCACTAAATATGGAGGACCCTTCACATAGTCTTTTGCATAGTGCAAGCCTCAGTACTAATTCGGGGCTGCACTTCTTGATGACCGAAAGTGGGGAACATGACGAAATTCCCGACCAACAGATGGGGCCAGATATTCCAAGGGTTCCACAGGACTTTCGTGAAATGAAAGAGAGCATGGGTTGCTATGAGCCAAAGGTGGTCTCCATCGGTCCCTATCACCATGGGAAACAAGAACTTGAGAAAATGGAGAGCCTCAAGACTAAAATTGCCCGCCAGCTTGTCAAAGATAGTAGCGGGGCAGCTGAAGAAATGTACAACAAGGTCAAAGATTTGGTCAGCTATGCAAGGAAATGCTATGCAGAGGAGCCAACCCGTCAGTTCAACGATGAGAAATTCACCCAGATGATGTTTCTTGATGGCTACTTCATTCTCCAGTTTCTCACCGACAAGCTTAAGAATCAGAAGCTGAGGAATGAAGAAGTTGCTTCCGTTACAAGGGACTTGTTATTACTAGAGAACCAGCTCCCATTTGAAGTTCTTATCTCATTGATGAGGTAGTTGGTTACCAGTATGCTAATATTTAATTTAACTAGATGTGATTTAGCATGAACATGAACTAGAATTTTTTACTTTGTTAAAATCGTAGCAATAAAATTATAATTGTTGATGAATTTAGGATACATGAAAGGAAAGGGGATAACATTGCTGGGGAGGATAAGTCTTCGTCTCGACAAGTAAGTAAAACATATCTACTTTAATTGTGCCATCGATTTTAGTTCTTTTGTATTTAGTTTAGGAACATGCTAAATTAATTATTTTTTTTATTAAATTATTCATATTATTCTGCTCATAACTTGCATGCATCATAAAAATTTGAACTAAACATTTTTATTTCAATTTTCCAAGAAGCTGAGTTCGGAAAGTGAAGATCAAAATTTGATGAAAATCATTGAACATTTCTTCGAAGACAATCGTGCAATACCTCTTCAAAGAGAGTCGTGCTGGGAAAAGATATCCAATTTTCCTTCAGAATTGGCAAGAAAATTAATATCAAGACGTTCGAAATCCCCGGGATCCATGGCTATTGACTCTGCTTTCGATCATCTTCTCGAATTTTTTTATTTCACGTACGTATACGCAAAAGACATCATCGACGAGGGAGAAGATTGTACCGGGAGATCACAAGCTGGAACCGGTATTATTCTGTCAACGAGCTTAAGAACGTTGGAATTTCTTTTATGCCAAGCAACACCCGTGTTTTCACTGATGTCAAGTTCAAAAATACATTGCTCGGTGGAGCACTCCTCATTCCTCAACTAAGCATAGAGGAAGAAACCAAGCCCTTGCTTTTGAACTTGGCAGCCTATGAAACATGCGCTGGCTGGTATTCTGCTAGGTGCACCTCGTATGTATGCTTTATGCGTTCACTGATTGATAAACCTGAAGATGTGAAGGAGCTGCGATCAAAGGGAATACTCCGCACCACTATAGGAAGTGACGATCAGATAGCACAAATCTTCAAAGAGATAACAACCAATCTGGCGCCCAACCCTTCTGCTTACAATGAGGTCAAAAGTTCTGTTGAATCGCATTATAGAAACAGTGTCAAGAGATGGATCCTTCAATATAAGGATCCTATTTCTACAGCAGTGGTCAAGTACTCTTTTATTTATGGCTTTGGAGTAAGTGCCATACAAGCTTACTTAGCAGAAACAAAAGAGAAACCAGGTTTCGGCAACTGCAGCTGCTCAAACGCCACCCTATAACACCCTTAAAACTTGATCATACACATAAGAGCTGTTTTTTTTTCTTCGTCCTTTTGTTTTCCCCATTAACAGTGTGGATTGGTTTGCCATATATATGTACTGTTGTGCTGTTTGGATTGTCATTTCTTTCAAGAAGTCGTGTGATTCAAATTGATAATTAATAAGCAATATCACTTTCAGATACAAATTTATTAATGCATTCGCTTTTGCTCTTTCAAGAAGTCGTACAATTTACAGTTCATGGTTCTTTCTTTTCTTCGCTTTTGCATTTTCAAGCTTTCATGGAACCAGTAAAGCATATATATTGAAGCTATCTTTATCCCCCACGCATTTCACATCTTACAGCATGGACAAAATAAAAAAATCAAGTCTAGCTTGAACAAGATACGAATAGTTACTTAATTAAGAGTAGAAATCATTAATTACTTTAATTAATAGCAGAAATCATTAACATCACTACTGGAATATTGGGTATACATAAATCGATATTGACAAACACCCTACATCTAAAAATTAATATATATTTTTTTAATATGACCCTATCTACCTTCAGATAAAAGGATAATTAATATGATATCAATGCCATATTTTCTATTAAAAAAACATATGAAATAGATAAAGCAAATCCAAGGTGTAGGGTATTAGTGTGCATAAAAGAAAGAGATAAAGCTTAATGACATTGATATTTTTTTAGAATTGCTGGGGATATAGGATGATGATGTGATATATTAATTAATAGGATTGAATGAGTATTATAAAATTGTTTTTAGATATTTTCGGTCAATATGTTTCCTCCGATTAAATAAGAAATT
This sequence comes from Populus x sibirica, assembly GCA_019202695.1. NCBI lineage: Eukaryota > Viridiplantae > Streptophyta > Magnoliopsida > Malpighiales > Salicaceae > Populus > Populus x sibirica. Next base: position 1,044,718 of record JAGMVL010000053.1, read on the forward strand.
ATTAGGTATATTTTTTTTATATAATAATTATTAGGTAGGGCATTATTACCAGACATTTTAATATTTTTAAACATTAAAAAACCTAAAAAAATTGAAAAGTCAACTTCGAAAGTTTTTGGAAGTGTGGTTGCGGTTACTTTTTAAAGTGTTTTTCACTTAAAAATACATCAAAATAATATTTTTTTTTATTTTTTAAAATTATTTTTGATATTAGCGTATCAAAACGATCCAAAACAATAAAAAAATATTAATTTTAAGCAAAATAAAATTTTAAAATTTTTAGAAACGCAGGTTGGACCGTTTTCCAAAACGATCTCTTCATCTTACTCTCCACAGCTAAATTTGACTCCTCTTCGTTAACAATAAAATTTCATAATAGTTGTTTTAGAGGGTGTTTGAAAATATAGTAGTGATTGCTTTTTAAAATACTTTTCGCTCGAAAATGCATCAAAATAATATTTTTTTTATTTTAAAAAATTATTTTTGATATCAACTCATTAAAGCAATAAAAAATAAAAAAATAAAAAAAATTTAAATAAAAAAAATTAAATTTTTTAAAAACTATTTGGAATACAATTCCAAATGACCTTAATTTCATGACTGAGGAACAATTTTTGTTTTTTCAAAACTGAAGCAAAAGAAAACTAAACAATTGTGAAACACGCTGTTAATAATTTTGACTTGAAAGGAAATTTCTGATGATCCTTTAAATCTTCAAGAGAGTTGTGATTTGCATTTGGTATCAATTTCTACAGAATGGTATCATTATGTAGATCTTGTAGAAAGAATTACTATGGTGTCCCACCTTCAGTGGACTTCCTAGTGCCATTTTCTTTGCTGGTAAATGTCAAAATGCAGTTAAGAAGGTTAGATAAGAACCTAGTGATAATTTATTCACACAATTCGTAATCAAGATTCACATTTAACTCTGAAAAGCTAAAAAAATTCGATAAAAATGACTCACCATGTTAAATATTGTATTATGAGTACTCAGCCTCCAATAAACATTGATCATAAACACCATCGGTTCCCAACAATTAGTATCATAGTATAATTTTATAATAGTGTTTGATTTTTGCTCGAAAATAAAAGTGATCCAAATAGTGTTTTGGACATACCATCATGTAGAGGAGATTGAGAAAAGCACAAGGGTGAAAACAGCACAAAATTCTGACATGAGACATAACCGCATGCGCCATAACACGTCGACGAGAGAGGCTGCCCACGCGTACCAACACGCCCACATGTTTTCTTCTCCGAAATGGGTTGACCCAACCCGACCCATGTATATGACCCAAATCATGATGACATCTTCATGACATCAACATGCACTGTTGGCACACCATGTCTACGACCAGTCAGCATCATCCGATGGTGTTTTTATATGATAACTCTATTTAATAGAATTTTGTGTTGTTTGTACTTGTTTTTCTAGTATTGTTTTTATTTATATTATTTTTAATTTAATCATTAAATCAACTCTTTTTTATTGTTTATTTTGCCAGTATATTTTACAAGTCTAGTTGTATAAAGGATCGGCAAAATGTAATCATTTAAGCTCGTTTTTGAAATCTACATGAGGCTCAGAAGTTGTTATTTAAGATTATTCTATATTTTTCTAGTTATTTTTATATTCTTTTGGTTAGATTTCAAAATTTTAATTTGATATGACATAATAATAGCATCTATTTAAACAGCTTGTAAGTTATGTTATATCAAAACAGAGTAGTGTCGTATCTTTAGCACTTGAAAAGCCCAGAATTGCCTCAATGGAAGAAATGGCCGTAAGAGATGCAAGAACTAACTGATGAATCAAAGTCCTCTTCTCTGTTACCTGGCTGATATAATAAAAATCCAATGGCCAAAGCCACAAAATAACTACGGAGTGTGGTCTCCTTTTGATGGGGATCATGGAGTTAGCTCACCTCCCTTGGTCTTGGAGTAAGCTCACCTCTCTCTTCAAAAATCTTGGCAATGCAAAGTCAGCTGAGTGAACCTGTCCAGAAAGCATCACAGACAATATTCAGCTCTGCGAGTTTTAAGTCGACAGTTCAATTACACTGCTACTCTGAGTAACAGGATATCTTCTTCTTGGGAGTCCCAGGCGAGAAACTAATATTAAAGATGAGAAAATCCGTGAAATGCAGTTACCATCAATGTAATAAAGATTCCAAGACAGAATCTTTATGTTTACATGATGCAACATAGGAAAAATAAAAATATGGGGTTTTTGCAAATCCCAAATTGGCCATGAGAAATAAACTCTTGCAGGTACTGCTCATCTCTCTCATCCAGCTACAGCAAAAAGCTGTGCTCATGTCTACATTTTTAACCATCCTTGGAAAGGAAATAGACCACAGTAGCGAAATGAAACCATGAGCAGATAAATTTGAATTTTGACCAAGCAAGAAGCATTTCTACCTAATGAACCTATGAACATTAGAGATATGAAGACAAGTCCAGATTGGAGCAATTCAACAGTGCACAAAATTCAAGACATTGTTCATCAGCAACCATCACATTCACCTAATGAACCTATGAGCATTAGAGATATGAAGATGCGAGGAGATGACATGTACTTGAATTTCAAACTTTAAAACGGAGCTATTACCTCAGAATTATAGTACTTGAGTTCTCTTTTATGCTTGGTAGCTCCTTCTAACTTCTCGATAGGATTGACAGGATTCAAGAAATCAACAGGCGGGCCCTCTGTTGAGCATAGGACAAAGCCGATCACACCGCTGCATGCCAGATAACAAAAGAGACGTGTAAGAATCAGTTCATACTCAGATAGAGAATTCACTAACATTAATAAAAACCAAAATCTCAACTTCATGTTGAAATTATTCAGCATTGAACATAAACAACAAAGGGTGTGATTGCAGAACTATACTTCAAGTGGGCATGATTTAAGTATCCACTGGTCCCACAATTGTTAGAAAAATATTTATGAGACGAAAAAAGCAAGAACAAGTATGAAAAGAAATAGAGCTCATCATTACCTTGGATATGTTGGAACACTTGCCCAGGCATAACGGACAGAACCCTTGAATGTTTCACAGCATATAGAGATCATATCCTGAATAAGATGTGGATGTAGCCACATACTTTCTCTGCCATGTTACAGAGCACACCACCAGGCCTTAATGCTCTAGCTATTGACTCGAAAAATGGCTTTTCTACAAGCTCTTGAGCAGGACCTTAATCATGAAGAGAAATCTCATGAGCAACATTCCTAAATGCTACAAGGCTTAAAACTACAGAAGTTTCTATGAAGATCACAGAAACCAAGTTTTCAAAGACTTCAGTTCTGACCTGTAAAAGGCAAATTAGGAAAATCTAGAACCAAAAAATTATTTCTCAAACTCAAGGACAGTTTCTAGCAAAAATTTTCAATCAAATCAAACCAACACTTAAGTTGAGAATATCCTCCAAATATAAACAACTAGAAACCAGAAGTTACAAAAAGTTCATTCATTTGCACAGTTCTGTGGTTCCAAAACATGATTCTACCTCAATAAGTTACTGGCCAGGTATCCTGATTTTCCCTCTGGTGTTAACCACTCAACCTTATAAATAGGACAAAGACATGTGCGCAAGGAAAGAGAGAGGAAATAAAGAAAGCACCACTTATTCATATTCTAGAACATACCTACAGGGTCTGACGAATCAACAATAATGGCATCGTACTTCCCTTCAGGAGCTGACCAGAGAAACTCTACAGCTGTAAAGATTTCAGAAGTGAGATCAGCTAGGAAGATAACTGCAATTCGCTTCAATTAACCCAAGGAAAATTCATGCACAAATAATGAAGTCTTTATATAACCCAAGGAAAAGTGTAGAAAAAGGAACATGAAAAAAAATGTTTGAACATACCATCACCTACATGAAGTCGGACACGAGGATCCTCAAACCCAACAGATAATTGTGGAAAAAACTTCTTAGACACCTACAGTAAATTGAAGGAGTTAGATGGAGAAGCACATAGCTTGTGATACATGAACTGTTTCACCAAATCATCGCTTACATCTATAACCATCTGATCTATTCCACATATATCAATAAGGTCCACAGAACTATGGCGAGAAAGTTCCTCAAGAACTCCACCATCACCACCACCAACCACCAAAACCTGCGTTAGGCGTTGCATGAAGTGAGTATGAACCAAACATGAAAATGAAATTAAATACAACAAGTTCAAAAGACATCAAGACACAAAACATGAAAATGCTGTTTCCAAGGAAAAGCAACCAGTCAAATTTTAGCTGCATGGCTATGGGGAAAAAAAAGAAAGAAGGATGGATGGATGGCAAGAAAAAAAAAATATGATTCCAAAAGACCTAAAACATATCCATGAAGTTCTAACGAGGAAATACAAAAACTGTAGCAAGGTAAATGACTCTTTCGCTACAACTACACAGAGTACTACGGCATCATATCAGGATTCATACAAGGGTAGTGGAAACACTATTGCATGACATCTCATGAATTTCAGATTGAAGACTCAAGCTTATCTTAAACTCAAGTTTCATTCTACTATCATTTTCTCGTGCTTTTCTTGCTTTAATTTACTATTTCAGAAAGAAAGGTAATTATAGTTCTTTCTTTGGAATGGAAGTTTTCATAACTCATTGACAAGTACAACTGTGAGAAAAAAAGAGAAGCAAGTGTTCATCTTCCATTTCAAAATTTCCTCCTAGAGTTCCAACGAACAGGTATTTGGCGGGGAAAAAACATGAATGTTACCTAACCAATCACTTGTGGCAGTAAATAAAATACAAGAGGGTGAAATTATTAGCACTGGTTCATACAGTTTTGGGAGATTGAATCGAACAAAGGGGAAGATGAGTGATCATCTCCTTGTATGCACATTCATCTTTCTCAGTCAATTGAACAATACCATCAAGAACAAGCACTTTCCCATATGATGTTGACCGCGAAGAAACAACTCTGTATCAGCCATGTCATATACAAACTACACAGATGCATCAAATGTAGGTAGACTTCATAAAGAGAGGTGGCCAAACCTCAAAAACCAGGATCTCTTGGTACTCTGACTTGTTACCGTATATAATTTAGACACTTATACAATTTAGGACTCTATTAATATTAGCTGTACAGATTATCTTCCCATGTATAGATGCTGAATATTAGGAATTAATGAGACTCCATGTATAGGAAAACACTCACGTATAAGAGGTCAAACAGGGAACTGACAGAGGGCAGTTTTTCCAAAACAAAAGCTCACTTGGAATTCTTGTTTTCTCAGTATATTGACATGACTTTCCCTGGTATAAAATCTCTTTCACTTCCAATGTGTGTGCTTCTCCTGAAAAAGGATGCCCCAAACAACATCTGAAGAGAAATTAAAATTTTTATTGCTGATACATTCTATATAGGACGAGATTTGCTGCATAAGAGAAAATTAAAAAGAAGAAGAAGTAAGCAAAAAATTAAAAGAACTCTATTGTGGAAGCTAAAAGATGGCAGGTTGAACCTCTGGCATCCTCTGTCCCTAATATTATTTCCCAAGGTTCTCCTCTGTTCGTGCAATGTTTTTAAATTAACTTCAGCAATTAAAAGAATCACATAAAACACTTGGAGATTACTATTCACCTCAAAAACTGCAGAATTCTATACAAATAATTTGAAGTTGCATGTTATTTACTATCATCAGTAAAAACACAATCCCAGATAAGCGTCTACAGGGTCAACAAGTGGAGATAGCATTGCATTAAATGGAAATTCCGTAAAGGAGTGATGCATACCGGGCCACATGGGGTTGTTGAAGTAAACCCTTTTGCTAGCTTTACCTATAATAACAAGGGAAAAGGACTGTTAGTTATAGTAGCAACCAATAAAAACCAAAATTCCCAAAATCAAAAACAGAAATTAAAAAAAAAAAGAAGATAATGACCAGAGCAAGAATGAGATTCTGAGAACCACCCAGAAACAACTGTAGAGTGGCATTTTGCATCAAGCTCAGGGGCAGATGCCTTAGCCTTCAAGCAACAAGAAGGAATAGCCTTCTCTGAACTATTCCTGTTATTCACCTTCCCATCCATAGTCTTCTGGCATTCCAAACCTCTTCCTGCGCCGCCCTCCATAGATTATCCTTTTCTTCTCCGGCTCAAGCCTCTGAACACCACAGAGTCAAGAAAAATTAGTGAATGCAAATAAAAAAAACAAACTTTATTAGTGAATACAAATGAAAAAACAATCATGGTGGTTAATCAATGATAACAAAATCAAAAGTTGGCCTTCAAATACAATCATTCAAAACATAAGAGTAAAGATTACCAAAAAAACTGTATAATTAGTGAATATAAATTATTAAAAGAATGAATAATTAGTGAATAAATACCGCAATGATAACAGGATCAAGAGTAATGATAATCAATAAATTCCAGATTAGTGATTGATTCAGTACCAAATAGAAAACACAAGAATATATAATTAAGACTCTAATTGGATACAGATGCTACTTTCACTGAATATCAGAGAAGAAATTATTCATTTCCATTTTTGAATAATGTCACGTCATGCAAAGTGTATAACTTAGAAAGAAAAAGAACAAGAAGAAGTCCTATCTACACAGAAATAATCTATTCAAAAAATATTAAAAAGAAAAAGAAAATGTCAAGGGCAGGGAAATTGAGAGTTGGGTTATTAATAAAACAAAAAAGGAAAGAAAAGTCAAATTCAACTAGCACTGCCTTATTTATTGAACATGATAGCAACAAACGCGCAATAAACAAAAAGGGTATGTTTGGTTCCCAAGAAACTGTAGGAAAATAAAAAAGAATCAAGAATATCAACATTCTTTTTCCACCAACAGTAGTTTTTTTGTTTTATCGTTCTTTGAGAAATTAAAGAAAGGGTGCAAGAAACTGAATTTTCTCGAGAAACAAACAAGAAAACGTTAGGGTTTACTAAAAATGGAAAAAGTAACAAAGCCTTTAAAAAAACTTATCTTAAAAAAAACCCAAGAATGAATTCAAGAAAATGAAAAAACTAGAAAAAAAAAATATATGAAAAAAATGATAGAAGCAATACATAAAGATACGACTGAAAGAAAGCTTAAAAGATAAAGAAAAAGATTATAAGAAAAAAAAGGTTCTTTCCTGGTGTTAATGTCAGCGAGAGAATGTATTATAGTCAGGCTTAATCTATGATGATCAGAAAGAATGAAGTGAGTAAGCGGGTTATGACAGAGAGAGAGAGAGAGAGACAAAGAATCTCTCCCTTGTGATGTCATTCTTTTACCACCACTTGTCGAGTGTCTCGTTTCTAGATCAGATGCAGTGATGCACCAATCATATTGCAGTAACCCCTCATGTTTTCTTGGATAATTTTATTATAAGCGAAAATGATCAATAATGTAGTGATTTCATAGCCCACATTTCGATTTTTTAAACATTGAAATAAAATTTGAATTTTTTTTATGTTTTTATATTGTTTTTTATATATTGATATTAAAAATAAAATTTTTAAAAATATATATTATTTTAATTTATTTAAAAAAATACTTTAAAAATTAATTGTTACCACGATATCAAACACAAATTATATCAAACAATTTAATTACTAAAAGTATTTATTACAATAATAATAAAAATAACTTTTAAATCATAACTAAATAGCTTCTAATAAAAATATATTTAATAGAAAAATGAACTCAAAATATTTATAAAAAAAAAAGAATTGAAGGTAGTAAAAGTTAGAAAAATGAGTTAAAGTTTTCTAAAATAAAAATTTGAGTCTTTTATTCAAGTCAAAAATTACTTTTAATCAAATATATTTATAATTTTTTTATTCAAAATCTAATTACACAATTTAAATTAACTTATAAAAGTTATATCAAATATAATTCAAATTATCCGGTATCAATGGATTAATATAATGGTTAATAAAATGTAGATTCAAAACTCATACTTGTTATAAGTAAAATCTTATAAATACTTTAATTTGGATGTGATTAATGTATGTTTGGTAATACAGTGCAAGATGTTTTTTAAAAATGTTTTTTAATTAAAAATTTATTAAAATAATATTTTTTATTTTTAATATTAGCATATTAAAATAATTAAAAAAAAACATATAAAAATCATTAATTTAATATTTTAACATGTGAAAAGTAATTTGAGAAGTAGAAACTAGAAACTAAAACCAATTCAAGAATATCATCCAACATTAAAAGAATTAAAAAAAAATTGATATTTGTGAGCCAATATACACCATATATCTTAAAGTGATTCAAATAAATCATTGCTTTTACTTTCTATTTTGCTTGTGATGGTGATAAATGTGGATCATACAAATTGTCATAATTCAATTTTTGACCATTTTATTTTAATTATTATTATTATTATTTTATTTACTGAAAAGGATATAAAAAATGATGATGAAAAAATAATAATGATGAAAAGCAAGTAAATTGAAATAAATGAAGAATGAATTAAAACTTGGGTTAAGGGCAACATGATTGGAAATTTTGGGGTTTAATTAAACTTTGAAATTAATCTAATTAATCCAATCAAGGGTTTAATTGAAGAATGGATAAGTTTTGAGATTTAATTAAGCTTGGAATTAATTTAATTAATCCAATCAAGGTTTTAATTGGAGAATTGATAAGTTTTGAGACTTAATTAAGCTTGGAATTAATTTAATTAATCAAATCAAGGGTTTAATTGAAGAATTGATAAGTTTCAAGACTTAATTGGACTTGGATTTAATTAAATTAATGAAATCAGAGACTTAATTGAAGAAATAGCAAAGTTTGGGGTTAATTAGGAGCAAAATTGCAACAGATTAAAGTCTAAGGATTAGCTTGTAAAACGCGCCGAAATACAGGGGTCCAATTACAATTTACAAAGGGGCTTGATTGCACGATTTCAGAACTTCAGTGACCAGATTGAAAATGGTCATTCCCATCGCACAAACGGCACCGTTTTGAGAAGCTGTTCATCGCCTTCTTCGCCTTCTCCCTCAGGAGCCGTTTCTGGCAGTAATGGCTTTGAAGCCGTTTCAAATGGTTGATATTCTCTGGCTATAAAGCCAGAGAAGATGAGAGAGCGCAGGAAAAAATCACGGAAAAAGAAAGGGCAAAACCGAGGGGGGAAAAAATACCCAGAGGCTAAAAATCCCAGACGGAAAAAACCCAGTAGACAGGGGGGGAAGCTAAGCCCAGACATGAAAAAACCAGGGAGAGACCGGAGAAAAAACTGCTGAAAAACCAAAGCAGAGAATACACGAAGAAAAGCCAGGGGAAGGAGACAGAGACAGAAACAGGGGAAGAGAACAAAAAGCCAACGTACCCCAGCTTCGCCTTCATCTTCAGAACACAAACACAGTGAGCAGACGAAAAACCAGAGAAGAAAAACGCAAACAAAACCAGAGGAAGAAGCTTAAAAAAACGAAGAGAGGACCAGCATCACCACCGACTGCCTCTTCTCCAGCACCAGCTTCCAAAACCAAAGGAAGAAGCTAAAAAGGAGAGAGGAACAAGCAGCTGACAGAAGGAATACACCGACAGAAGGGAAACGAACGAACACAGGGATCTTGAGGCAAGGATAGACGACCAAGAAAGACTGAAAAAAAATCCGGATCGCCATTTCCAGCACCAGGTAAGTTGCGCTTTCCCTTCTTGCATTTTAATTACATGCTCCTATAGCAGGCGTGCGTGAACTGTTCACGCACGCCTGCTGGTAAAAAAATGGCCAGCCGGGTCAAGCCTGCGACCCGGCTAGGCCTGCTGGGTCCAGCCCAGCCACATGGGCTGAGATGGGCCCAGCCAAAAAATTAAAAAATAGAAAAAAATAGAAAAAAAAAATTATGTATGCATAAATAAAAATAATATAAATTTATTGGTTTATTCACTGACACCAGAATCAGGAATAAAAATACCGGTTTAGATTTATATTATTTTTATTCGTTGTATTTTATTTTATTTAGCTAGAAAAATAAAAAAATATGTGAACGCATAATAAAATGAATTTAGTTTATTGGTTTATTCACTAGTGTTAGAGTCAGGAATAAAAAATATTGATCTAAATTTATTTATAGTTACGTAATAGTTACCAACGCCAGAGTTGGAATTATCCGTAGTTGAATATTCACTGACGCCAGAGTCAAGAATATTGCGAATAAACTATCAGAGCATAAACCAATAAATATTTAGCAATTTAAGATAAAATCAGCAATGTAGTATGCCTCAGGCAGAACGTTTAAGGGGTAATAATATCTTTCCTTTTACGTAATCAATCCCGAGCCATAAAATCTTTGATGACCAATGAGGGTTCCTAGTGACCGTAATATTAGGTGACGACTCCTTAGACAAGACCTTTTCCCCTAAAAGAACCAGATACCAGAAATTTGTTCTTTCCTTGTAGATTTATTTTTAAGGCCGTCGCGATGTCGGGTATGACACAAATTATATAGATTTTGTTTGGAAATTTTTTTATTTTTTTATAAAATTTTTTTTAATATCAATATATTAAAATAATTTTAAATAAAATAATAAATTTAAAACAAACAGAGTTTTAACTGCAATCCATAGCTTTCCTTGTCAGATTCTGTCTTTTCTTCAAAAAGTAGCTTGTTGCCTAAAGAGAAACGATTTGTACAGTAGCTGTTGCTGTCCTCCGTACAGTTTCTTAGATCGAGAAACGGTACAACGCGTAATGGTACTTTACCTTGATCGAGCTTCCATTTTCATTTTCATTTTCATGGCTCCGTTTTTTCTCAGCTTCACATTAGGAATGGTCCCAATGTGAATGATGTGATTGGATGTCACGTTCATTTGATGCTCGAGGCCAATGTCGTTGTGCTAGACAAATAGAAAGTTATAATTTTTTTTTATTTCTAAAAGTGTGTTTGTTTTGTGTTTAAATATTTTAAAAAAATTAAATTATTTTTATTAATTTAAATTATTTTAATATGCTGATATTAAAAATAAATTTTAAAAATATAAAATATTATTTTAATATATTTTCAAGTAAAAACACTTTGAAAAACAATTGTTATTATAATTTCAAACACTACCTAAAAATTACACTTTTAAATTATAAAAAAACTCAAATTCTGAATAAATTTATAAAAAGATTAATTATAAAACTAATCTCAACATCAATTATAAAACTACTTGCTATTTAACCTAGCGGGTTGTAAATGTTTTTCTAAAAAACAATATTGGGTATACAAGCCATTTCGAAGTGTTTTTTTATATATAAAAAATTCAAATAAAATAAAAAAAATTTATGCAAATATCTAATTAAATAGATCAATAATCATCAATATAAATAAACAAAAAAACATTGTCAACGGTAACTAAAGAGAAATTGGTGAAATTAAGAGATGAATGTATATCAAGATATTTAATAACATAAAATAAAGTATTTATTTGGTTATGTTTACTGAACTTGTTTATTTAAATAAATAAATGATAATAAAAATATAAATTAACATAAATAAAACTGATTGAATAAACTCATGTCCTAAAAAATATTATGCTAGGCCGAACATACAAGAAATATTATTTAAAAATAAATATTATTTATTTTAAAAAATAAAGCTCATTTGTATAAAACAAAAAAAAATGAATTAAAATAATATCTTTAAAAATAAAAAAACAAACAAAATATTTTTTTTTTAGAAAAAAACTTATATTAAAAAAACACCTGAAAACTTGTGACTCAAGTAATAAGACCAGAATAAACTTATAGAAAATAAATTTAAGATAATCACAAAATCAATCTTTTTTTTTTAGAATGACAAGGTGTCTAACGACATTAACTTTTTAAACATGTAACCCGGGTCATTAACTGGATCAAAATCACTGCAAATGAAAAAAAAATAAAGCTCAATCCCTCGCAAATCAAATGTCGATGATGAAACTAGAAAAAAAATCAATTACACAAAAGAATCTAAAAAAATTATAATTAAGAGAATGAGGGTGAATATAAAAAAAAATTAGACCACAAACAAAAACTTTCAATTGAATGGTTAAATTGAAATGAAAAATAAATTTAACAAAATGAAAACAAATCAAAATAACGAGGGTCAAATTTAAAAAAAAAAAAACAACATAAATTTTGATTGAATGGTGAAATTGAAAACCAATCAAACTTTAACAAAAGGGACAAGGAGAAAAAAAAATAAGAACCAAAATGAAAAAAAAAATACTAGAAATTATAATTCAAGTACTAAATTGAAAACAATTTTTTTTCTTTCTAAAAAGGATAAGAATGAAAATAAGAAATCAAAAGAATGAGAACTGAAATTGAAATAACAAAAACAAAAAAGAAAATCATGTACTTTTCCTAGCAGGAGAGAGAAAAGAAGCGGAAAAAAATGACCATTGGCTACAAATCGCTATCATATGTATGTTGTCATGCGTTACACCATGAGGAAGAAGATGTGGTGATGCTTCCAATGACACAATGAAAGTGCATGTTTGGCCACAGGGTGACGTCTCATGTGCCGCCTAAAAAGCACTGATGCCACCCATACACTAGTGTATAATAAGGACACCTCAGCAGCTTTTTGAAAAAAAAAAACTGAAAATTCAAAATAAATATACTAAAACACCTCTCATTACTCTGGAAATTACAAATAAACTCGTGTGAAAGAACAAAAACATCTCTAAACACCAAAGGTTATTTTTTGTCTTTTCTAAGAGCAAACACATATTTCTAATGTATTATATAAGGGCAGAACAAAAAAACTCTTGGTCAATAACTCAATATTTTTTTTTTTATCTTGGAGGTAAATATTTTTACTATTTTCAAGTCTTTAGAAAGACTAAAAAACCCTTGGTCAACAATTCTAATTTTTCTTGACTCCAAGGGTAGAAATGTAATTTAAGTGTACAAAAAAATTAGAAAATACTAAGATACTCCCGAATAATCTTTTAATGACAAATGGACCTCTAGAAAACACGAAACCACCCTCATCACAAAACCTCCCATTTTTTCCCTCCAATAGCAAAATGATAATTTTATTATAGCTATCCACAATAAACTATAGCTATCCAAGGGCAAAATAATAATTTTACTTAGTCTTTGAACATGATAGAATAATTTAGTGTATAACTAGATGAGTGTCCAATACTACGCTATAAGCTAATCTATTCTTTTTTCAATGTAAAAAGAATGTTAAAGTTATGCAAGCATTTCCAAAAAAAAAAGAAAATTTGAGACTCATGTTATTATTTCAACTGTATTTAATAAACTTGATTAATTTAAATAACTTGAATAAAAAATACAATGATAATAAATAAATTGGCAAAAAATCACAATGAAAAAAACATGTTCAATTTGAGACCCTGATCATTGATTTGACTAAGTTCAATAAACTTGATTGATGGAATAATATGATTAAAAAAACCATCAATAGTAAATTAATTATTTTTTTTGCAATAATAATTAACTATAAAAATGAGTTGCTAATATAATAATCAAGAGGAGAATAAAGAAAAGCAGGTTGAAAACTCATCATTGCTCTGTTGTGGACATCCCTTTATCATCAAAAAAAGCTAATCAAGATGGTTCTGATGCTACAATGAAAGGTTGTATTATGACACCAAAAGAGGCTACACGCATCGTAAGACAAAATGACTTAGAAAGCAAATCAAACATAAAATCATGAAGTAAGCATCTCATGCTTATATTTAATTAATTAATTTAATTTAAAAAAAAAGACTCGAGATAACCCTGGTCAATTCCAAACCTAGTGAAAATTCCTATAGAAAGGAAATAAAAAAAAATAATGAAGTTCAATCTCCAATTAAATAAATGTTGACGAATGAAACTTAAAAATGCATGAGCTTAAAAAAAAAAAAAAAAAAACAAGCAAATTCAGGAGAACCTCTTAAACTTGAGTTAATCTCTTAAACTCACAACTCGTGAAATCTTTGATCCAAGCTCAATCAATAAGCTCAATTCCCAACCAATTTAATGTTGAAGAATGAAATTGAAAAAAAAAATAATTTAAAAAATTTATCATAGCAGAAAAAATAACAATAAAAAAAATTTAATCTTATAGGAGAAAAAATGGAGGATGAAATCGTAAAAAATCAATTTAAAAAACCATCTAAAATAAGATAAATAACAATAAAAAGAATAGGGACTAAATCTGATAAATAAAAATAATTTAAAGGAGGATGAAATTGAAAAAAAAATACAATTCTATAAATTAATTTAAATAAAATAAATAGTAATTAAAAGAATATAGACCAAATCAGAAGGAAAACAAATTGAAGGGTTACTTTAAAAGTTTGGAGGGTCAGGTATAAAAATCAAGGAGGAGATAGAAAAAAAAGGAAAAAAAAGACTGAAGGAGCCAATTTAGAGATTCGTTGGCCATACGCGCCCCAAAAGCAATTGTTTGATTGCCAAACACTAACGCGTGCGGCACATGTCAATCATTTTGTTTTATTAGTATTAGTATTTATTAAATGACTAAATTACCCTGAAATCAACTTGATTATAACAAAAAAAAAATCATGAAAATATGAAAAAGCTCATGAATGTTAGTCAGAATTTTTTTTCTTAGAAGTGCATTTTAATTAAGAAAAGAAACACATAGATTTGTTTTAATAAAAGCAAAGGCACAAAATAGAAAAAGAACATATTATTGCCATATATAGTATTTTGTGACATGATACAAAGTAAAAACATTATCTTTTTGAAATTGTAGTGCATGATATTTTTTTAAAAGTAATTTTTACTTGAAAATATATTACATTAAAATCATATAAGATTTTGATATGTTAGCCAATTTAATGTTTTTTGAAATTTGTTTTTTTTTATTTTTAATATCAATACATCAAAATCATCAAAAAAATACTATAAACAATTAATTTAATATTTTCCAAAAAATATATATTTTTAAAAAGCATATAAAAACAAAGCCATTACACTCCCAAAAATATTTTTTAATTTTTATTTATTTATTTATTTATTTTTGTTAATGGTAATTGATTTTTTCACTTTAAATTAAAATATTTTAGTATTTTTTTTATTATTTTGATGTGATGATGTTAAAAGTAAATTAAAAAAAAACATTGAATTCAATATAATTTCAAAAGAATTTTTTTTTAAAAACAATTATTATCATAATGTCGAACAAGTAGTCAAAATTAGATAATTATGGTAGCTTATGCTTTTATGGTAAGATCAAAGTTAAAATAACATATTTGTTATTTATAAAAATTTAATTTTGATTTATTTTATATATAAAAACATATAAACATATATTTTTTTTTAAATCAATTTTTATAAAACTATGTTATAAAAATGGAGGACCATTACAAATGCTAGGGCAAGTTTACCAACCATAGAGGCCTGTAAGCAATTTGGACTTTTAGTCCTTTAAAGGGGAGTAGATGATGTACAACTCCAAGTTGAGGTAGGAGCTTAACCAAGTATAAAATATATGTTGCATTTCCTTCGACTCTACAAGGCCTTTGCTTAATTTATTGAAAGTATAATAATAATTATTTTTAAAATGTTTTTTATTTTAAAAATATTAAAATAATATTTATTTTTATTTTTTAAAAATTATTTTTAACACCAACACATTAAACGATCTAAAAATAAAAAAAATATTAATTTGAAATAAAAATTAATTTTTCTAATTTTTTTTAAAATACAAAAACAAATATATATATCTAAAAAAACATAAAATTAAACTATAGTTAGTTATTGTATGTAGTTTAGGAATTCTTTTTATGATTCACCATGTGAATCCTAAAATAATATTATTTTATTTTTTTTAAATCAAGCAACATTATTTAAAAAAA
This sequence comes from Populus x sibirica, assembly GCA_019202695.1. Lineage (NCBI taxonomy): Eukaryota > Viridiplantae > Streptophyta > Magnoliopsida > Malpighiales > Salicaceae > Populus > Populus x sibirica. Next base: position 1,060,520 of record JAGMVL010000053.1, read on the forward strand.
AACAAATAAATAAAATTCTTGAAACAGATCGGGTTGTATCTCAGCTAAGCCATACAAGTTTTGATCAAATTAAATATAAGAAGATCCATCTTCAATTCGGCCTGAACGAAAACTCCAAACCCATAAATTACCAAGTTAATTCGGTTCTAACGTAACCATTAGTTAGAGATCATCATTCAATTGTACTAATTGCCGTTTGGTAGAGCGATTATACGGCTTTCGAAAATACTTTCAACTTGAAGCAGAAAGTTTATGATCCATCAAGATCTAGTTATAGTATTTCAAAGTCAAATACAACGAAAAAAATATAAATATAAACAGGTACCATACTGTACGCATACGCATGTTAAATACTCTATATTAACAAGGAAAACTGCGGAGCTTCTTTAGCTCAACAACGATCACAGTAATGTTATCTTTACTACCCCGAGCCATTGCAAGCTCGGTTAGCACTGCCGCTGCCTCAGCTGCGCGACAACTCTCGCTCACGACTCCCTCCCGGGACTCCCTCCTCCTCATCCGGCCACTTAGACATCTCTTTGTGACCCGGCATGCGAATTCGTTGGCGATGACATCCCATAGGCCATCGCTTGCTAGGATGAGGAATTCATCATCTTCTGTTCGTTCAATCACGGTGACATCTGGTTTGGATGATACAAATGGTTTGAGATACTCATCGCCTGCATCAGGATATTAAAGCCTCGTGAGGAAGGATTCATAATAAAATCTACAGAGAACAGAGTCAATTTAATAAGCTTTAGACATACCTATGGATCTAGAAGTGGCAAGAACTCCAAGAACACGGTGTCCATTCCAGTTTATAACCCTTCCACCTGCCGCCTCAACCCTCTCCAACTCATCAGGTCTGTCGGGCTTTGCAAAAAAGAGGTGTCAACAGATTGTTCATTAATTCTTATATATTTATATTTTTACAGCAGCAGTGTAATTTACAGATTCTGATTTCAGTTTCCTTTTGAAATTTAATATAGGACCTTGAGTTAAGATAAAAAGGTGACCGTCCCATTTGATTATCATAATATTCTACTATTATCAAATGATTTTTACTAACTAAACAACACACAGCACCCTAAAGACAAATTTTATTGAACATTACCTTATGATCAACAGACAATGGCGCAGCAACCCCACTTGTACAAATCACAGCTCTGGAGTCCCCACAATTAGCCACCACAACCTCGTCCTTCCCAACCACCGCAACAACCGCCGTGGACCCAATCATCTTATTCTTCACCACCTCCTCATCCATCCTCCTAAAACAATCTTCCATCAACTCCTCCCACTCCACACCACTAACCCCTTTCTTTCCGAGCTTTCTCTCCATTATCTCCTCCACAATAACTCCATGCAACCTCTCTTTACAAGCCTCCGCCACAAGAGCCCCACCATGTCCATCATAAACACCAAAAAAATCATACTTCTTTTCACCTCCATTAAAACTCAAAAACCCCAACTCCACCTTCATTGTATCCTCCATTTCTTTCCTCATCCCTATAACCGAAGCTGATCCATAAGACGAAACAAAGTCATCTTCCAAAACAACATCATTTCTCAGCGATGTTAACGACAAAGACTCTTCCTTTGACTCATCACCATCGTTAGCTTTTGCACCAAAGAATTTTTCTGTCTTCTTCTCTTCTTTCTTATCTTCACCCCACAAATTACCACCCTTCCTCTCAGTGCCACCATCCCCGCCGGAGATTGTGACATGGGATTTACTATTTTGACACGTGTACCTCATTCGCCGGATTTTTAATCTTCTACTTGATTCATTTCTCGCTGTAAGCTATCTCAAAAAATCGCCAAGTTGTCGCAACGGACCACAACACGAACAAAAAAGGGAAAAAATCAGTCTTTCTAGTGTTACCAAAACAATCCCCACAAAAAGCAAAACTCAAAGTCTTGGTGCCGACACCTTCATTTGCATGCATGAAAGAAGAAAGCTTTTTAGCAGTACAGAAAGAAAGGCACTTACACCTAAATATAAACAAATTAGCAATGGTGATTAACTAAGGGTGAGGCCATTGATATTTTTGGTTCACTTGGACACTGCCACATGGGATGTATAAGAGCCGCTGGTGTAGATATTGTAAGAGAGACGTGGAGGGTGGAGATTGAATAAGGAGTACGTGGAGGGTGGATATGTGAGTTCGAGATTCGATGCGGTAGAGAGTGGGACCCAAGAGGGTATCGTGTTGTTTAATTAAAGTAGTGAGAGTTTGGGGTTTTGGATGTGTTCGTATCTGACAAGGAAATTTTTAAGACACGTGTTTAATGACGCAGAGTCGCTTGTCCGATGGGCTGCTGCTTTGACTATCAGTGTCGGTTATGAAATTCTGTGTTTATCTTGTTGGACGGTTGCTACGTATACGTTAAAATGTTCACGGTGGGTGCGTGTACAATAATCGGAGGCATGTCGTTAGTCGGGAGAAAATTTCGATTTGTACTATAGATTAGTGATTATTTTTAAAAATTATTTTTAATATTAATATTTTAAAATAATCTGAAAAAAAATTGAAAACAAAAATTAAAAAAATAATTTTTTTAAAAAATATTTTTGAAACACAAAAATAAATAAACTCAAAGCAGAGAGGAAAAAGGGAGAAAAAAATATACCAAGATTCTAAAAATATATTGAAACTTTAACTATAACAATTATAGTATTGATATAAAGATATCAATAAATCGAATCTAATAATATAATAAAAGGTTACCGATAGTAGTTGAAGTAGGATATATATATTGTCCGAATAACACATTTTATTTTTATAAGGCATATGTGGTATACTTTGATTATCCATTGATGATTTTTTTTTATATATTATTTAATTTATCTCATCAAAATATTTTTAATAATTTTAAAGATGATTATTAATAATTTTAAAGATGTAATCAAGGTTTCGATATGACTTCATATTCTTATTTATTCTTTGTTTCTTTCCTTTCCATTTCTCTCTCTAGCCTTTTTTATTTTAACAATTCTTTAAAATGTCAACTTTTAAAAAGCTTATATTAAAAAAAATTTTATTACATTTTCCTGAGAATTTATTTTTTAAATAAGTTTGAGATATTTTTTATAGTGTTAGCTTCTAATTGGAGGCAATTTTCGAAGGATAAATTTTCTACGATACCCTTCGGAAACTTAAAGGTATTGGTCAAGTAGAACTTACGTATTTTTTTTCTAAAATAGTTTATTGTATAAAAGGGATATTTAAAGGAAGTGATTTTAGGACCATGAAAATGTTATAAAAACAATCAATTATATTATATTAAACCTTCTTCTCACTTAGTTACTCATTAAAATGGTCATGTTTTTTTTATTTCTTCATAAGCTCTGCTTATCCATCCATGAAGATTAGCAGTTGAAGAATTTTTATCAAGAACATAACTAGTAAGTTTACAAATCCCAGGCCAGTCAACAAATGGCAAATGGAATCTCCTTGTAGCTTTCTTGAATGAACAAACGTATACTACATTGAGTTGTCAATAACTTTCTGTCAAACAATGTGATTACATTTACCAGTAATCATTGCAGGAGCAGGTTCCATCCTTGAAATGATGAAATCTATTGGCATCCCTTAACACTATTTCTTTCCTTCTGACAATAGAGAAGTATTTGAATGCTGTGTGACAATCTCCGCAGACGCGAAGATTTTTGAACACCCTTATAGGTCTTGATGTGGATGTGCTTATAAAACCATATGCAACAGCAATTTTCTCACTGTGCTGGAACAAGTATTGCTCCTTCTGTTCTTCTTCCACATCATGAAGAACAAAATCTGTGCTGGGAATATAGCCTAATTCCTTTATTTTTAAAGCCAATTGATCTAGTTCATCATAAATCTCTTGTGCTTGTGGGTGTGAAGTATCCCCAACATAGAACTTGTGCACCTTGTTTTCTACTTCTATCCAGCTACAACCAGCTTCTTTAGTCAAATTTCTCTCCTTCATTTTCTTTCTGATTTCAGCCACCTCTTCCCACTGACCAGCTGAAGCATGCAAGTTTGAAAGCAGGATATATGCTGCCGGATCATTTGGATCCTGCTCAAGAATCATCTCTGCAGCATGTTTCCCGAGATCCATGTTGCCATGAACTCGGCATGCTCCAAGAAATGTACGGAGGACCAAGGCATCGGCCTTGAAGGGCATCGAGTTAACAAGCTCCATTGCTTCTTCAAGACGTCCTGATCGACCCAATAAATCCACCACACATGCGTAATGTTCCATTCTCGGTACAATCCCATGTTCTACCTTCATTGACTTGAAGTGTTTCAATCCCTCAGAAATCAAACCCACATGGCTACAAGCTGATAAAACAGCAATATAGGTGACCTCATTTGGGCTCACACCTGCTTCTAGCATTTTATGGAAGGTTTCCAGAGCTCTTGTTGCAAATCCATGTTTTGCAAACCCTGTGATCATTGATGTCCAGGATATAACATTGCCATCTCCCATCTCATTAAAAACTTGGAAAGCAGCTTCTATATTTCCACACCTAGAGTACATGGAGATCAGAGCATTACAGATGTGAAGGTTTGACTTAAAACCTGATTTCAGTATCCGAGCATGGATTTGCTCGCCCTTACCAATTGCTCCAATGCTAGAAGCTCCACTTAAGAGACTAGCAAACGTGAAAGCATTAACCCCAGTCCCTGTACCCTCAATTTCATTAAACAGTTCAAATGCTTCTTCAGAATTCAAACTCTTGGCATATGCATTAACGATCGTATTATAAGAAACCAAATTCTTCTCAAACAGAACATCAAAGGCTTTCCTAGCATTTTCCATGTTACCACACCGAGAATACATGCTAATAAGAGAATTCCCAACACAATTAATTGACGCAAGCCTCAATTTAACCACAAGTGCATAAACCTGTTCACCAAGCCAAATATCAGAAAGATTTGCACATGCCTTGAGAACGCTAGAAAATGTGAAATGGTTCGGTTTAACTTGTCCCTGAACCATTTCCAAGAAGAGTTCGATTGCTTCCCTATCACACCCTCCACTCTGCACATATCCCGTGATAATTGCAGTCCAAGACATAACATTATGAACTGGCATCCTATCAAACACTTTCCTAGCATCATCAACAGACCCATCCACCACACACTTTGCATACATATCCACCAAACTACACCCAACACAAACATCCAAATCCAACCGTGACTTCATAACCAAACAATGGAATTGCCTCCCTAGCGACAACAAACCCATTTCAGCACAAGCCGAAACAACCCCACTTAACGTAAACCTATCCGGGACATATCCACTTAGAACCATATCTAAAAACAAACCAACAGCATCTCTTGAAAATCCCAATTGTTGAAACCTAGTTATCATCAAAGTCCAAGTAACCACATTTCTGTCAGGCATTCTATCAAACACCTTATAAGCAGATTCCAAATCACCATTCCCCTTCACAAACATATCAATCAAAGCACAACCCACACATACATCAGACTCAAAATACCCAGTTTTTAACAAAAACCCAAAAATGATTTCCCCAAGCGAAATGTTCTCTTTGTTCGAACATGCCCGAAAAACCCCAGTAAAACAATACTCATTAGGATAAAAACCACATTCAAGCATGTCTAAAAAAGCACTAATAGCCTCAAATTCTTTCTCATTATTAGCATAACAAGAAATCAATGCGCTCCATGACACCAAATCTCTCTTATTTCCCATACCTTCAAAGATTTCATGTGCTTGTTGCCAATCACCACATTTTGAGTAGAGACTGATTAAAGAGTTCAAAATGACCGAGTCAAGCTCGAGTCCCGACTGAGTCAAACGATGATGGACGAGGTGACCCAGGTGGTAATTATGTGACCTGATGCAGGATTTGAGGAGGAGAGAGTAAGTGATGAGGTCTGGGTGGGTCCCTTGTTGGGACATTTGATCAAGGGTCGAGATTGCTTTCTGGAGATGACCCGCATTGAGGTGGTGAAACAGACGGTCCTTGAGGGAGTAGAAGCTGCTGTTTTGGGGTTTGAAGGTTGTTGACGATGGAGGTTTTTGGCGGGAAGGGTGGTTAGTGGGTTTTAGAGAAGGTAGAGGGATTTTGGCGGGAGAAGAAGGTAGAGAGAGGCTTATCATTGTTCGTTATGACAATTTGATGTCTGAAGAGGTCCATGTGTTTGGTTATTATGGAGTAAATTCTCTTTTAATCCCTCAGTTTTGAACATTGTTATAAATTAGTCCTTTAACTTTTATCACCATTGTTTAACCCAGCCCAACAAATCTACTGTTGTTGAAATTTAATATTATTTTTACCCGACCAGATTCCCCAATGAATACCATAGGCTAGCATAAGGGTTTCCTGTTGTTGAAATTTCCTCTTGAACAAAAACTTTCACCGAAACAGAACTTAATCAATATCGCATGCATCATTGAAGACCTAAACAATCCACGAAATTAATATTATCCGGAGTTTGAATTTAAGAGAAGGCCATGACTTTTTATGAATTCCTAAATTTTAATATGATTAACACTTGTAAGACTCAACTGGGTTTTTCATTCTGCAAAAGCTTGCTTTAACATGCTATGATCATTTAAATTAAAAAAAAATCATGTGCTTCTAAATTTTGTAATGCCCACCTATGGATTTGCATGGTTAGCAAGTAGACTTGCTTCCAAAATGTGTTTTGGTTTGAGTGCTAGATCATGAGGATCTATTTGCCAGTAAATTTAATTCTAGTATGTGTAAGCTATTTAAGAATAAAGCTTTATACTATCAAAAAATTGATATATGAAGAAAATAGCCTGGCTGTATGGAATTTCTCACCAAAATTTGCCTCAGCATATTCTTATCACCTGCGATACTAAATGCCGATGTTCCTTCAGGATCTGGAGAAGACTTTGGAGGCAATGTTAGGCTTTCTACTCCTTGTTCCAGCATCTCCAGGACTTTGTTCATTGGAGGACGGTTGTCAGGAATTATTTGTATGCACCATAGCGCGGCGGCGACAACTATCTTCTTTTCTGTTGTCTTCTCCTCCTCTCCTGTTGCATCTCCAAATTCCATGTCTTTTCCTTGCAAAATTTTACTGTAACAAACGTGAAGGAAAGTAAATCTGGATTGAATCTTCTTGTTCGGCCACTTTATTCAACCTCTTTCTTTAGCCTGCCATTTCCATTAACAGCATGCCAAAACTATAAATATCAGCTTTCTGTGAAATACTTCCAACGTTTTAGTAGAAACAAATCTGGTGCTATGTATCTTATTGTTCCTGTTGCTGCAGTCAGAAACAGTGTTGCTGCTCGAAGGATACAATTTAGCAAGTCCGAAATCAGAAACTTTCGGAGTGAAATTCTCTCCAAGAAGAACGATCTGTGGCTTGATGTCAAAATGCAGAATCTGCATTTCACAGCCCTGATGAAAATATTCAATCCCACCAGCCACCTCAAGAGAAATCTCATACATTTTTTGCCAACTCAAAAAGGTATTTCCTTTTCGAGATAGAAAACATTTACCGAGAGATCCATCAGGCATGAAGCCATACACCAAAGGACGCTTTGATCACTCATCACAGAAACCAACGAGCCTAACATGGTGAATCCTTACTAGAAAAAATAGTATTGAAAGAAAAAAACCAGGAAGATGGAAATAACAGAGACTGCTTGAGGAACCTTAGATGTTGTCGTTTGAGTGTTTGAATAAAATGGGCACTTAGCCGACTTAGTTAGAAAAGAAAGAAAATCCTAAAATTATTAGAAAAATAAACAAAATAAAAAATATCTAGGAAAAATTAAAGAAAATTAAAAACAATATATTCTAGGTTTAATTTTGAGACCTTCCCTACCTGAACTTTAGCTGACATTGCTATAAAACAGAGCCTGTAAAACATTTTAAGTATAAATGATTATCTAAATAATTATCACAATTTTTCATTAGTTTCAACAAGCTATGTAATTAGTAAAAAAACTAATTGCTAATATGAATGGCAAAGTTTGATGATAAAGAAAAAGAAAAAAACATAACAAATAAAATGCACATGATTTTTTTTTTTGGCACAAAAGCAATATAAACTACAATCTTATGATAAGTGCAAAGATCACAAACACAAAACTAAGTGATTTATGGACCAAATTGCTAGAAAATGATGATATATAACTTGGATCACGCTAGCTCAGGTTATTGTTTAGAAGTGTGGTTGCGGTTGTTTTTTAAAGTGCTTTTCACTCGGAAATGCATTAAAATAATTTTTTTTATTTTTTAAAAATTATTTTTGATATCAGCGCATTAAAATGATCTGAAAACACAAAAAAAATATTAATTTAAAGTAAATAAAAAAATAAAAAAAAATTAAACTTTTTTAAAAATATTTTTAAAATGCAAAAATAAACAAGATACAGTATCATCGACGTAGTTATGTATTAGTTGATCTTACTTTTGCTATTGTCATTTTTTTTTCTTACTTTTCTCTCCTCCTCTCTGTTTTTTTTTCACCGTCACTTCCCACTCTTTTTATTTTTCTTTGTTTTATACTGTCACCTTTTTTTAAGATAACAAAAAATTAAAATAAAAAGACGAGAAAATAAAAGTATGAAGAAAAATTTTAGCAGAAAACACCACTCAATTTCCTTGTTTCTTCTTCTTCTCTCTCCTTTTCAAACTTTGATATGCAGATGGAGTCTAGAAAGAGACCACACTCTGGATCAATTAGAATGTACTTTTCCAGTAAATTTTTAGTATGTATATTTTTTTTATATTTAGAAAATCTTGATATTGTACCTAAAGGATATCAATAGGATTCTTTTGGATATCTACTTTAAGATCTTTTACTTTTGAGTATATGAGCTGATAATTTTTTATATACTAAAGGACTAATATAAATACTTGAATTGTTAATATGAAATTAATCATGCTTCTTGATAATTCTTATATTATTATTTATTCCTTATCTTATTTATGATTAAACATGATCATTTATTGAAATTAAATCTTTGATATGAACTATTATATATTTATGAATTGATAGCTCATCATTTGATTAATGTTATTAGTTGAGCCTTGAGATATGAATGTGTGTTTGATTATGATATAAGCATATGGTATATCAGTTAGAATACTCATATCAATATGGTTGTGTTAGTCTTTATGCACATCGTATCTGAAACCCTAGGGAGTCACCAACCTGTATGGACTAATCATCCCACAATACGGAGCCTCATGCTCATTATATTTTAATTTTTTTACAAGCTTTATCTTATAATATTCTTGTTATGGCTTATTTGAGAAACTTTCTTATAAGAATCTAAAGTCATATTTGTATATATATTTATCATTGTTGTATTACCTCGCGTATGTATATTGAATGTTATCTACTCACTGAGTTGTTGAACTCACCCTCTCATTATTTATCATTTTCAGACATATAGCTTGTTAGCAAGTCGTTTTTGTTTTACCTTCAGAACTTGTTCTTTTGTTGTAATTAGTACTTTTCAATTATGTCTAGCTAGTGCTCCGCAATTACAAAAGTTTGTATTTAATTCCCGTATTAAGACAATCAAATTATATTATGAAGTAAATTTTGTATTAGTGTTCTGTTAAACAATGATTGAGTTAGAGAATAAGTTTGTATGTAAGTTTAGGTTCGCTTGGGTATGAGTGTCTGGAGTGGGATTTTGCCTATGTGTTGGTAATGGATCCGGAAATTGGATCGTGACATGATGTCTTATACCAAGATGTATAACATTTCATCATTTCCAGATGAAATCATTAGAGGAAACAATAGTCTTTCTTTGAATTAAACCAGACCAGAATGTGGATTTTGTGAAGAGCAAGGCAAGTACAATAAATTAAAGGTTAACACTTCCATGCTTGAAACTGAATGTTATGACAAGCCCAAACCAACTAGAGGTATATTCATACTTCCACATTGTATGATAGTTTTGCAGTATCTTATGATTCTTTCAAGTTCCGTCAACTTTACAAGCTAAAAGAAACCATTTCTATTGCAGGAACCACAAGAAGATTGTGGCTGCTGGTGGGTTGTCTGTGCTTTTCGCTTTTATGCTTTGTTAATATTTTCTTGCCTGTACTAATTGTTTAGAAGACATGGATTCTTGACTGGTAATTTTTTTATGCAGTTAAAACTATTGGTTTGTTTCTTCTAGTACTATTGGTGGTTGCATTCTGTGGAAATCAGTCTCAAAATCAGTTAGAATCTTAGAGAAGTATTAGTATATATGGTTTAGGAAAGAGAATCTGGTATTAACTATCCAGATTCTCTAGATTATTACTTTCTAGTTTAGTGCATGATACTTTCCTATCTAGTATTTATTTCTTGTTTTGAGGGTCAGTAGGTTAGCTTCTCTTCCCTATTTATTGTACAAACATATTGCTGGTAAGATTAAGAAAAGAGAAAGACTTCTCTCAAAATTCTTCATGGTATCAGAGCCTACTCTTGAACCCTAATCTACTTCTCTAAGGCATGGCAGCAAACTCTCTCTCGAGGTGACCTCACAGCCCGAGAACAACCTCTCATGGTAGCCTTTCGGGAGGCACTGAAGGCACATCACACCAAATCACGGGACACAAACTCAATGGATATAATTATCTTCAATGGTCATCATCAGTCATGATGTTTATTTGTGGAAAGGGCAGAAATGACTACCTCACAGGGGATATCATCATACCAGAAAAGAATGATCTCATGTTTCGAACATGGAAGACTGAAAATCATATGGTAATGTCATGGCTGATCAATTCAATGACCAATGAAATTGGCGAAAATTTTCTCCTATATGGAACAACAAAGGAAATCTGGGAAGCAGCAAGAGAAACCTACTCAAGTTCTGAAAATACATCAGAACTATTTAAGATTGAGGTAGTGTTACACGATCTACGCCAAGGAGAACTTCCTATTACTCAATACTTTAACACTCTCTGCCGTCATTGGCAGCACCTAGATATGTTTGAAATTCACATTTGGAATTGCCCGAAGACACAAGTCCTATATAGAAGAATTGTTGAGCGAGTAAAAGAACTTTCAAATTTCTTCTTGGGCTCAACAAGAACCTTGATGAAGTCGGAGGAAGAATAATGGGAACCAAACCTCTTCCAAATCTCAGAGAAGCATTCTCTGAGGTTAGACGTGAAGAAAGTAGAAAGAAAGTAATGATGGGACCTCACAACTCAGCTCAGATAATGGAAGGATCTGCCCTTGCCTGCTCGAGGCTATTCAAACAAGCAACTATGACAATCAACGAGAGGAAAGGAAGACCCTGGTGTGATCACGCAACAAACCAGGACATGTCAAGGAAAACTGCTGGAAGATTCATGGCAAACCCGCGATTGGAAACCATCAAAATCAATAAATGACAAAGACAAAGGCGTGCCAACAATGTTATCTCGGACAACAATCGAGATAAGAACACCATTTTGCCAACGAAACAAGTCCTTTCAAAGAAGGAACAACTTGAGATCTTACGAAACTCTTCAGTCGGAATTCACTGTCTCAACCAAGTATGTCGGCCTGCAGTTTCGGATGCGGGACTGTTAGCACAAAAAGGTAAATTTTCAATAGCCTCTTACCGTTAGTAAGAAACACTCAAGCCCTTGGATCATCGACTCGGAGCATCGAGACCATATGACGGAGATGCCACTCTTCTTAATGAATACAATCGGTGCACTAATAATTCTACGATCCGTATAGCTGATGGGTCTTCCTCCCAAGTTAAGGGAATAGGCTTGAGCAGACTCTCAAGGGACATGATCCTAAACTCTATTCTCCATGTTCCTAACCTAGACTGCAACCTACTCTCAATTAGCAAATTGACTCGTGACTGAATTGTGTTGCTAAATTCTTTCCTCATTTGTGTATATTTCGGGATTTGGATACGGGGAAGAAGATTGGCGGTGCTAAGATGTGTTCTGGGCTCTATCTACTTAAAAGTGAGATTCCTTTAAGAAGACAAACTCAAACCAGAAGCTATGTATCATCCAAGGGTCGGTCGGCTTTAAATTTTCATGTCAATAAAGATAGTGAAGTTCTGTTATGGCACTATCGTCTTGGTCATCCAAACTTCATGTACCTTGAAAGGCTGTTTCCATCCTTCTTTTCCAATAAAAGCTCACAATCCTTCAAATGTGAAATATGTCAACTCTCTAAACATGTTCGCAGTAGCTATCCCACTATTTCATATAAACCATCACATCCATTTGCAATGATTCATAGTGATGTATGGGGCCCCTCACAAGTGCACAACATAACTGGAACTCGATGGTTTGTCTCCTTTGTTGATGATCACACTAGATTGACTTGGTTATTCCTTATGAAAGAAAAATGGAAGTCGCCCAAATTTTCCAAAACTTTCATGCCATGATACAAACCCAATTCCAGACTAAAATCCAAATCCTAAAAACTGATAATGCCAAAGAATATTTCAATTCTAGCCTTAATACTTATTGTCTAAGTCAAGGCATTATCCATATAAGCTCTTGTGTTAACACTCCACAGCAAAATGGAGTGGCTGAAAGGAAGAATAGACATCTGTTGGAAGTTGCTAGATCCCTTATGCTTTCTACTCATGTGCCAAAACAATTCTGGGGAGAAGCGTACTCACTGCAACCTATCTCATCGAGAATGCCTTCCGGAGTTCTAAACTTCAGAACTCCCAGCCAAGTCCTTCTACAAGCCTTTCCACACACCAAACTACTCTTTTCCTTAGACCACTAAAGTATTTGGTGCTCGGTGTTTGTTCATATACACCATAGAGGAAAATTAGACCCTACCTCTCTCAAATGCATTTTTATAGGATACTCTCCACACCAAAAGGGTTATAAATGTTATTCTCATGTTCTCAAAAAGGTCTATACTTCTATGGATGTCACATTTTTTGAACATCAAGCATACTATCCCAAGTCCGATCTTCGGGGGGCAACCATGAGAGAATATCGAATTGGGATATACAATCTGATCATGTAATTAACTTAGGAGACAACCAACGAGTCTTGTCCAAAGTCATTTGAGTCCTTACACTACACCTCCAGCCTTAACCCAATCAATCCCAGCACCACCGGCCTCAATCCAATCTCGACCCAGATTCATCCTACACCAAAACAGATCACAAATCATGAGCTTCTTACCTATTCTAGAAGGAACAAACTTGGAAAGGAGATAGAGCACACAATACCTCTTGCACATGACCAAGATTCAGAACCAAGTCCAGTTACGCCCCAATATACTCGGGTATGGAAACTTCGATTGTGAGAATACGCCTCTGTTATTGATGATTCAAATATTCCAATTGCTTTGAGAAAGGGTGTTAGATCATGCACAAGTCATCCCATCAGCAAATTTGTTTCATATGAAGGGTTATCACCAACCTATCATGCATTTGTGTCGGCCATTAACGAGTGTACTGATTCCTAAGTCTATTGAAGAAGCTCTCAAAGATTCGAGGGTGGAGAAAGGCGAGTGAGTGATGAAATCGAGTGCCTTAAACAAGAATAGAACTTGGGAAATTTCTGAACTTCCACCCGGAAAGAAACCAGTTGGGTGTAAATGGGTATTTACTATCAAACATAAGGGTGATGGAAGTATTGAAAGGTTAAAAGCTCGTCTGGTTGCAAAAGGGTTTACTCAGTCTATGGAATAGATTATCAAGAAACATTTGCTCCAGTGGCCAAACTTAATACAATCGAGTGCTTGTCCCTAGCAGCTAACCAAGACTGGCCATTACATCAACTAGACATCAAAAATGCTTTCCTTAATGGAGACTTGGTAGAAGAAGTATACATGGAGATTCCTCCAAGACTAGAAACATCCTCCAACGTCAACGAGTATGCAGATCGAAAAAATCACTATATGGACTCAAGCAATCCCCTCGGGCATGGTTTGACAGATTTACAAAGACGGTAGCACGGTATGGATATTCCCAATGCCAAACGGACCACACTTTGTTTGTAAAAACCTCTCCGAGAAAAGGAAATAGCAATCCTAATAGTATATGTGGATGACATCATCTTAGCGGGGATTATGAGGAAGAATTGGTGAGATGAAGAAACTTTTAGCCAAGGAATTTGAGATCAAAGACCTTGGGTATCTCAAATACTTCCTTGGCATGGAAGTGGCACGGTCAAGGAAAGGTATATATGTTTCTCAACGAAAATATGTCTTGGATCTACTAAAAGAAACAGGGAATGCTTGGATGCAAACCTGCAGACACTCCAATGGATTCAACAAAGAAGATAGGAGCGAGAAAATGATAGTATACCGGTGGATAGGGGGAGATATCAAAGACTTGTGGGTCGACTCATCTATCTCTCACATACCGGACTGATATTGGCTTTGCTGTCGGTTTTGTAAGCCAATTCATGAACAACCTGACGAGAAGATCATATGGCGCGAGTTAATAGAATCTTGAGGTACCTAAAAATGACTCCTGGTAGAGGCTTTCTATACAAGAAATGTGACAAAGCGAAATATTGAAATCTACAGATGCGATGGGCGGGCGGAAACACTATAGATAGGAGATCTACTTTGGATATTGCTCCTATGTTTGGGGAAATCTAGTAACTTGGAGAAGCAAGAAACAACATGTGGTATCTAGAAGCGGTGCGAGAATCGAAAGTGAGAGCTCTAGCTCTTGGTATCTCGTGAAGGGATGTGGATACAAAGATTACTTAAGGAACTTGGCATGGAATCATTGACACCTATCCGGATGCATTGTGATAATCAAGCAGCCATAAGCATAGCAAAGAATCCAGTTCATCATGACAGGACAAAGCACATTGAAATAGATCGACACTTCATCACGAGAAAAGATTGAGAAGAACATTGTTAACCTCATCTACACTCCAACAAAATCTCGGATTGCGAGACATCCTCACCAAAGCTCTACCAAGAACTAATTTTGAGGAATTGAGTCACAAGCTGGGCATGTATAACATATACAACCCGGCTTGAGGGGGAGTGTGGAAATCGGTCTCAAAATCAGTTAGAATCTTAGAGAAGTATTAGTATATATGGTTTAGGAAAGAGAATCCGGTATTAACTATCCAGATTCTCTAGATTATTACTTTCTAGTTTAGTGCGGGATACTTTCCTATCTAGTATTTATTTCTTGTTTTGAGGGTCGGTAGGTTAGCTTCTCTTCCCTATTTATTGTACAAACATACTGCTGGTAAGATTAAGAAAAGAGAAAGACTTCTCTCAAAATTCTTCACATTCTACCGCAGATTAAGGTCTGACAAAGCAGCAAAAGAAAACCAAGAGAGGGTTGAAAGGTTTTTGGAGGATTATAAAGCTCTCAAGCCTGAAAGATTTTCATATGCCGATATCAAAAGGATTACAAATGACTTCAAGGAATTTCTGGGTCCGGTAACTTGGAAAAGTGTTTAAAGGAAAGCTTTCTGATGAAATCTTTGTTGCTGTGAAGAACTGTTTCAACAGGAAACGGGGACGAGTTCATTAATGAAGTAGGAATAATGGGAAAAACATGTCAACAATGTTCGCTTAGTTGGCTATTGTGCTGATGATTCAAAAGGGCTCTAGTTTATGAGTACCTTGCAAATGAATTACTAGAGAAATTTTATCTTCAGTTCTTGGAAAGAGTGTACCTCTTGGTTGGAAGAAGCTTCAGGATTTTTCCCTTGGCGTCACCAGAGGCATTGAGTATCTTCATCAAGGATGTGACCAGAGAATCCTTCAAGACCAGAGAATCCTTCATTTTGACATTAAGCTTCAGAATATCCTGCTGGTTGAAAATTGCAATCCAAAAATTTCTGATTTCAGTCTGGTGAAATTATGTTCCAAGGTTCAAAGTGCTGTTTCCATGACTACAGCTCGAGGGACCATGGCCTATATTGCACCTGAAGTTTTCTCTAGGAACTTTGGGAACGTGTGCTATAAGTCTGATGTTCACTGTTTTGGGATGGTATTGCTAGCAACAGTTGGGGGCAGGAAAAATACAGATGATACAGCAGAGAACACGGGCCAAGTATATTTCCCAGAATGGATATACAACTGTTTAGATGGAGGAGAAGAGCTGAGACTCAAGATCCAGAAATTGCAAAGAAACTTGCGATTGTAGGATTTTGGTGCATTCAGTGGCACCCTATGGATCGTCCCTCAATGAAAACTGAAGTTCAAATGTTGGAAGGAGAAGGAAACATATTTGCAACTTTTGCCTCTTCCGGTGCAGGGAGAATGAATGCAAATATGGCTAGCAGACAGCTTCACCATGACTTGGTTGCGATTCCTGAAGCGGAATGAAGTTTCATACCACCTATAATATTCAGAGATGGATAGGAAGATCATGATTAAGCCCAGCAATGTAATTTTTCTTCCACTAAAGGTTCTGAACTAGTTTCCAAAAGTGTAATTTTGCATGACATACCAGACAATAAATTAATTGCACATATATTTTATTTTTTTACTAAGTTTGATGGGCATCATGGTGAAGCATATGCCGTTTCTTACCTGAAGTCAAGTTAATTGTTATAGGCTGAGCTCTGCAGTGAAAGTAACCTCAACACTAATACACATTAGAAAATTGCTCAAACTAAGAAGAAAGAATTCTCAGCAATTTTGAGAGAAAATTATCTGCCAAGGAATCTCACTATCCTCAAAGTATGTACATGAGTAAAATTTTTGCAGAAAGAAGGTAAAATTGAGCCTTTACAAATTAGTTATTCAACCAGAGTTTATAAGTAAACTAATTGTTTCATTCGAGTCAAATAGCATAGAAGATGAACATGTTTCGTCTGTAGAGTAAGTGTAATTCGTAGGTGTTTCATCTGGAAATAGAACAGGTTTTGGAGGAAATTCTAGGCTTTCAACATCTCCTTCAAGCATCTCCACAACTTTGTTCATTGGAGGACGATTAATAGGCTTCATCTGTATGCACCACAGTGCCACTATAATAATCTTCTTTGCCAATTTATTTTCATCTTTTGTAGCATCTGCAATTTCAACCCTTCCATCAACAACTTGGTTGTAAACCCAGTCAGGGAAGTAGTTTTCGCTGTTACTCTCTGTCACCGGATTTGTATTATGTCTCTTTCCAACCATTTCCATTAACAACATACCAAAACTATAAACATCAGCTTTGTAGGAAACACTACCGATGTTTTTGTAGAACAATTCTGGTGCTATGTATCCTATTGTTCCTCTTGCCGCAGTAAGCATGACAGTGTTGTTATTTGTAGGATATAATTTAGCAAGTCCAAAATCAGAAACTTTTGGAGCGAAATTCTCATCAAGAAGAACATTGTGAGGCTTAATGTCAAAATGTAGAATCTGCATGTCACAACCTCGGTGTAGATATTCGATGCCACGAGCCACTCCCAGAGAAATTTCATACATTTTTTGCCAGCTTAAAATGGTATTCCCTTGTCGAGATAGAACATATTTGTCAAGTGATCCATTAGGCATGAAATCATATACAAGCGCACGCTTTGATCCCTCAGCACAAAAGCCGATTAATCTCACAACATTAACATGGTGAATCCTTCCAATTGTTGCTACTTCATTGATGAAATCTTGACCATTTGCACTGGACTTGTCCAGCATCTTTACTGCTGCAAGATGTCCACTACGGAGCTTCCCTTTATAGACAGATCCATAGCCTCCTTGACCTAACTTTTCCTTGAAACCATTGGTTATCTTCTTAATATCCGAGTAAGAGTACCTTATAGGTGCAAAGTTATTTTGACTTTGCAAAAATTCTTCAATAATGTCATACATCGATAAATGTCTCCTTAGCCATTTATATATCAAGAATGCGAACACAAATGGACTGCATAGTACAGTTCTTGCAATGATGAGTCCCGCTGTGCAGTAAAAATTTCAGGGAAAAGAAAGTCAGCTGCTATTGGCATCCTTGCCTACTGGAAAATATGATTTAAACTTATAATCCAAAGAACAGAAAGGCTCTTACCAATCATCATCAATATAAACCACCAAAGTACTGTAAGAACAAAATAACATTAATCAGGGGAGTCATAATCAGATAGCTGAAACCCAATTACACTGTCTTCTAAACCAAATGCAAGCTGAGATAGGCAGGGGCTAAAAACATTGTCCTCATGAATACTCACCCTGCACATGTTTTGGCTACCTATGCATAGACTCAGAGGCTCCTGTTATTTTTTGGTATTTATGCATACTGTTGCAGCTTCGTTTTCGAAACCATATCTATAAACAACGGATAGCATCCATTTACCATTCTATCAGGTCCATATGCATTGTGAGCTATTTTCCATTTCTAAAATTCACAGCCAAAAATGACCTCTTTAAAGACTATATTTTTATCTACATTATGATGACATCTTGTGGCTAGATAAACATTTTCTGCAGAAATTTTTCATGGTGATGTGGGGGAAGTGATCAGTGCTAGCTGCTAGGTGTATGCTTATGCAAAGCAAGAGCCAGTAACAAAATGGAGAGAGAATCCTTACATCTGATTTGGGTGATTATTTGGTCAAATATACCTACACATTACGAAAAACAGATAACATCAGAAAAAAAAAAAAGTGGGAGAAGATAAATCTATAACAGAACAAGAGTGCTGCAATTTTAAACAAAAATGGAATAATTTATGACCAGGTGGCTCAGTTGGTGCCATTAACTCTACCCAGATGGTTATTTATCAAAACAAGGTTAGTATTGTCACATATGCAAGGAATTCAAAGTTTCAGCTGAGCTATGATTTTTCTTGAAAACAAAGGGATCCACAAAAGGTAAAACAAGACAGTAATTGCTTACTTTCTGTGGGACAGGAAAAACCTTCGCTTGGGAGGTAGCACTTTTCTTTTCCTTTGCAAATTCCACAGTTTACCTCTTTCCACCAAAGCTCAAATCCATAGACAAGTCTATTGTGGATGTCCATGTAGGAAATGTTTCTGTAATCTTTTATCGGCAACGATGACATAGCAATTAGCTCCACTCTGCACAAGTTCTCCACATATGACAAATTGGCCTCATTTAGAACATAAGAATTTGTTCCATTGATGCAAGGAGCAGTGTCCATATAGAGAGGAGACTTCACCGGATTCGCACACTTCATGAACATCATTATCTTCTGTGATTCATTACTGGGTGACCAAAAAGAGGTTCGCCAATCAAAAGGGTCTACGTAACTGAAGTTGCTTCCTGTCAAAGAATGCTGAGGGAGCGAGGAGCAGTTACCCTTATTAACATTGGAATCAACAACTCTAATTGTGGAGTTATTGTAATTAATGGACTGTACAAGGTATCTTCCTGAATACATGTACAGGACTGTCTGATTGTTCTCACACGATAGCTCGTAGAAAGAGAAACCACAGTTTGGTGGATCCCCTTTTAGCCTAAAAGGCAAGCTGATGTTATGGAGACTGCCACAAGAAGAAGGAGCACAAACATGATTAGTCTGTGATCTGCAAGTTTGGACTTGGATACATATGATGAGAAAGAGAAGAAGAGCTGTGCCTGTGTAACTAGCAAGGAGGATCTTTGTTGCAGACATCTCAAGAAAGTCAGAGGTTCTGCAATTACGAGGGCATGAAATGTGTTGAGAATGTAAAAGCAAGGGCACCCCTTGGGATCTCAGAGCATCTCCAGTAATAAAAAGTTAATATATATATATATATTTTTTAATTTTTCTTTAATTTACATGTTTTAAAAAATTACTAAACAAAAAATTATTTTACTTTTTTTATATAAAAATATTATTCTCACTAATCTTATAAAAATACTAAAATATTATCTATTAAATATTGTTTTTCTTTCATTATTATTATTTTAAAAAAAAACTTATATGTTTTATAAAATTATCCTGATTAGTTATAGGTTTGATGAGTTTATTCAGTTAATTCGTGTTATTTTTTTATTTTTTTAATTAATATTTTTTTAATTTTATTATTTAATATTATATTAACTAAAAATAACTCGAATTATTTTTAGACCTATCAAATTAATTGAATCATATTAAATTATTTAAATAATTATATATTTAAATACAATTAGCTCTTCCTAGTTGGCATTGAAATACAAATATATATATATATATATATATATATACACACACGCACACTCTTCATAGTCATATTATCAAATGTGATGCCTGCCATGCGCACAAATTAATTCAAATTTGACTTAGTTTTTTTTTTTCCATTTGGTTCATAAACAATGGACTATATTCCCTGGTTTGGAAAGGTATCCATTTATTGAAAAAATAAAAAATAAAAAAGCCTATGGATATTGCATTTTAAAATGCTATTGGAGTCCCTTTCAAAATTATTGGGATTTCCTGCATATGGGCAGCGTTAGCTTATGCATCTTTAAGAACAAAAAAAAAAATCCATATTCATAAAGAAAATCATACATATGAGTTGTGGAAAATGCAGAGGTGACAAATTTGACTTCACCTTCCCCCACCCTTTTCTTTAATGTATCCATGTTTGACTTCTTCTTAGCAGTTCCCCATCACGACATTCACTGCTCCAAGAAAAAACAATGGTATCCGCTGCATCTGTGTGCACCACAAAGCTACAATAATCATTTTCTTTGCTGTTTTCTTTTCATCTTCTGCTGCATCTCCAATTTCAAGTCTTTCTTCAACAATTTGGTTATAAACCCAAGAGGGAAAATAGTTTTCACTGGAACTCTCTGCCACTGGATTAGTGTTATTTCTTTTTCCAGCCATTTCCAATAACAACATTCCAAAACTATAAACATCAGCTTCATATGAAACACTGACGATGTTTTTGTAGAACAATTCCGGTGCAATATATCCTATTGTGCCTCTTGCTGCAGTAAGAGTGACAGTGTTGTAGTTTGTAGGATACAATTTAGCAAGTCCAAAATCAGAGACTTTTGGAGTGAAATTCTCATCAAGAAGAACATTGTGAGGCTTGATGTCCAAATGTAGAATCTGCATGTCACAACCTCGGTGTAGATATCCGATGCCACGAGCCACTCCCAGAGAAATTTCATACATTTTTTTCCAGCTTAAAATTGTCAAGTGATCCATTAGGCATGAAGTCATATGCAAGCTCACGATTTGATCCCTCAGCACAAAAGCCAGTTAGTCTTACCACATTAACATGGTGAATCCTTCCAATTGTTACTACTTCATTGATGAAATCTTGGCCATTTCCACTGGACTTGCCCAACATCTTCACTTCTGCAAGACTTCCACTACGAAGCTTCCCTTCGTAGACAGATCTATAGCCTCCTTGACCCAGCTTGTTCTTAAAGCCATTGGTTATTTTCTTAATTTCTGAGTAAGAGTATCTTATTGGTCTGAAGCTATTCTGATGTTGCAGAAATTCTTCGATATTCTGATACATTGATGTATGCCTCCTTCGCCATGTGTAAATCAAAAAAGCAAACACAAATGGACAGAAAAAAATTTCCCTTCCAACAATTAGTGCCCCTGTTCAGTAAAACCATCAGGGAAATGATTTCTGTTGCTGTTGGCATCTTTTACCACCTGGAAATTATGCGATCAAAAGAATTTATGCATTCAAATATAAAAATTTTAAGTTCTTACCAATGAGCATCATTGTGAACCAACGTTCTACTGCATGAACAGGAAAATAATTAGGTGGGTTAGATATATTAAGTTGAAAGCTAGCATATTTTCCCTACCCCATTCTACTACCATCTAAAACAAATGACAAGATAGAGAAGCCAGGGATAGAAACTTTTTTCAGTTTAGGATTGAGGCTTTGTTGTTGTTTTGTTGTATTTTATAGTATTTTGCTTTTAGATAAACATGATCATTGCAGTTGCAACTCTTAATTATGCTGTGAGTATTTTAGGGTAGATGAATCTTGATTTTACTTTTTCGTGAAAAAAAAGAAGATAAAATGGATGGATCTGTTCGATTATGCTGCCAATGATATCTGTAATAGATGACAATACTGTAAAATCAGCGAATCTCACAAGCAGATCATACTAGATCAGAGAAATTCTCACAAGAAAATTATTGAAGAGATAGTTGTCCCTACCTTTTGAGGGGCATGGAAAACGTTGGCCTGGAAGGTAGCACCTTTCTTCTCCTCTGCAAACTACACAGTAAATTTCATTTCGGGAGAGCTCGAATCCGTAAGCTAGCCTGTTGTGGATATCCATGTAGGAAATGTTTCTGTAATCTTTTATCGGCATTGATGATATAGCAATCAGCTCACTTTGCACAAGTTCTCCACATATGTGATATTGCTCTTAATTAGAACATAAGAATACGTTCCATTAATGCAAGGAGCAGTGTTCACATAAAAAGGAGACTTCACTGGATTTGCACACTTCATGAATATCATTAGCATCTGTGATTCTTCGCCGAATGAAGATAGAGAAATAGGCGGGTTATAAGGGTCTCCATAGTTGAAGCTGGTTATGGTCAAAGGATGCTGAGGCAGAGAGGAGCAGTTGTCCTTATTAACACCGGCATCCATAACTCTTATTGTGGAGTTGTTGTAATTGATTGACTGTACAAGGTATTTCCCCGAATACAAG
This sequence comes from Populus x sibirica, assembly GCA_019202695.1. Taxonomy (NCBI): domain Eukaryota; kingdom Viridiplantae; phylum Streptophyta; class Magnoliopsida; order Malpighiales; family Salicaceae; genus Populus; species Populus x sibirica. Next base: position 1,082,989 of record JAGMVL010000053.1, read on the forward strand.
TGCAGGAATGTTTGATTTTTCTCTCAAGCTAGCTCATAGAAAAAGTAACCACAGCTTGGTGGATCCCCTTTCAGCCAGAAAGGTGAGCTTACATTTCGGATATTGCCACAGGAAGAAGGAGCACAAAGGTGACTAGTCTGTGCAGTGCCAGTCTGGACTTGGAAACTTATGATGATGATGATGATGAGGAGGAGGAGGAGGAGGAGGAGGAGGAGGAGGAGAAGAAGAGAATCCATGTTGCAAACATCTGCAGAGAGAGTGAGAGGCTCTACGATCTTTGATGCATGTATAAAACCTTTCCATAGCTTCTTTGAACATACCAATTCTTCACCCTATGTATTAGAACATAAGATAATTTCAACAAAACAATAAACTCTGTAATTTCCATGTAACATTTTACTTACCATGTATCTATAATCATCAAAATCCATGATCTACGACCCTGTCACAAATCATATATTATCATTAGGCTCCAATAAACTCAGTAATTTATTTGTGAGTACTAATCCATAAATCTGATTTGCTCGTGTAGACCCAATTGAATGTCAATCATTGATTTTAAGAACCAAATCATGACATTTCAAACCCCAATGACTAGAATGTATCATTATAAACTTACAGGGACCATTGAGGGTTTTTACACATCATCTTCCTCGAATTTCATGCAAATCCCTTCGTTCAATAACAGTAACAAAGTCAAATCAAAGATCATTACAACGACAACGATCCTCTTACTTCTAAATTCATATAAAACCATTAAATTTCCCACAATTTCTAAAAGAACATTAATGCAGACATAAGCATATATGAACTTCAAGAATGACAAGAGTGGAGTTTGTTCAAACCTTTTACCCTACTCCCCTTGTTGGTTTGGAAAGGTGAGAGACCCCCTTCAAGAATTCTGATGGGGAACCCTTTTGCATATGGCCAACATTAGATCATGGCATTTCACGTTTGGTTAATATGTCCTCTCAGTGGGTTACATATAAAATTATTATATTTATATAAATACATATTTATTATTAATAAAAACTTAATTTATTTTTAGTATTTATATAATATTATATTAATAAATCTAGAATAAAAATAAAGTTCACGAGTCAAAAATATTTTATAAAGAAAATTATAAAGTTATTATAATTATAAAATTTATATTGCATCAAAGCATCGTTTCTAAAATATTCATGGTTGTTGCTTTCTTAAATACTAGATTTTTATTAGAGCCGTAAAAATTAATACATATTATTATCTTTTTTTTATGAAAGGAAGCAATTATTCTCATAAGTTAAGGTATAAGGGATATCTTGAATTAATATGTAATTGTTTTTCACAAAACATGCACACTGAACTAACCTGCATGAGAATTCTATATGGAAAGATCACTTATATATATGAAAAGACTCATGTGACGGTACGTTGTATAAATGATTCTTAGACTTGAGATCATTAAGTCATTTTATATAGAGAATATTATTTTTTGATCATATTACATGTTATTTTAATTGAGGTAATGAAAGGACAGATATTGGGTATAGTATAAACTATATGAAGGTATTTGAATGATTAAGAGATGATTCATCACTCTAAGTTAATTAGAAAAAATGTTTCATCTATTCTCAAATAGTATTGAATGAGAAATCATTGGCCAAAGTGGAATGAGATTTTAAAAGAGTTTCAAATCTTATTCAAACGATCAATGACTATTATATATAAAACAAACATGATTTAATACGGTAAATATACTCCTTGCTTTAATGTTAAATCGAAATATTATTGATGAAAGAATATTAATTACACTGAGAAATCAGTCACTATAAAGGTTAAGTCAAACCACTAATGATTTTTCTAATATTTGGAGGATCATGTCACGTTACTAGACGATGCACTTAATCTTCAAATATAAATTAATCAATTGTTTAATTGATAATAAATTAAATTATTTAATTCTATTTAATTATAATTATAATTTATATTTGGACCAACATATTAGGAATCTAATGGATTACACATATTAAGAATTATTAGTCATAAATTAAATTGGAATGACTTGATTAAGTATGACTTGATTAAAATATCTTTTAAAATTAAGGACTAGAATATAATTAATACATTGATTATATATCTAGACCTAGAAAAATCAAGTAAGGACTTGATTGAGTTAATTTTTAAAATTATCTTGATTTAATATATAAATATTATTCATGTGGAAAATTGATATTTTATCAATTTATAAGGTTTTTTTATTTTTCTATAAATAGTAAGTCATACCTCTTATTTTTAAGAGTTATTGTCTGTTAGATAGAAAAATTACAAAAATATAGAATTAGAGTTAGCACTTTTAGCATAGCAATCTCTCTCTTCTAAATAAAAATTTAAAAGATTTCTCACGGATAGTTTGTATAAATTACCGTTGGAAACCGGACAATTGAACGAATTGTGGTTTGCGACAATCCAATCTTTAAAAAATTATTTAAAGCCGAAAAAAATCAAATCTTCATATAATAAATTCTTAAATAACTCTAGATTTATCTAACAAAATCATAAAAACTCCTATATAATTTTATTTTATAGTTTAGTTTCCACTGCATATCATATTGAGAGCCCAACATTTCCATGAATCAAAAACTCCATGTTTAGGAAGAAAAATGACACATAATTTAACGTTTTTTAAAAATCAATTTAGGGCTGCCTCTAGGGATGGATCATGGAAGGAGGAATATTGCTCATCTTTTTCGTGGAAAATGACAAACTTGACTATATTTTTTCCGTATCCTATGGTCACAAGAGTTAATGCTTTCTCGAGGTGGCAGATTTGACTCCTGACTCTTCCCAGCACCACAACATCGTTACCCCACACGGAAAGAAATAATATATATTTTTTATTTCAAATTGAGAAAGTCATTGAATATTTCAAGTCAACTATATGTGTAAAGAGCCAAACCACAAGTTACAATCTCAAGATAACAACATCATTTGCAGGGCAGCTGAGCTCAAAAGAACTTGTCTTTGGAAATGGATCTCTCTGTAGTTGGCTTGTTGATGCTGGTCCTTGTAGGTCATGGAGTTGGCCTTCCTGATCAACTCCTTCCTGATCGGTGCCAAGAAGCGAGGTGTAAGAAAGACGGTCCAGCCATAAGATTTCCATTCAGCCTCAGAGAAAAGCAGCCAGATAACTGTAGCTATCCTGGGTTTGAGCTATCCTGCACGGACAGGAGAGAAACCTTGTTGCAGCTACCAAATTCTGTGAAACTATACGTCAACAAAATTGACTATGCATCACAGTTGATCTTTGCTGCTGACCCAGATAAATGCCTTCCAAAGCAACTCAGAAACTTCAGTTTGTCTACATCTCCTTTCAAGTTTGGAGACATGCAGCAGGATGATTATGCAATTTTCAACTGTACATCATGGAAGGGAGATACATATCAGAAACTGGCTTGCCTTAGTGGTCCTGGATATGATATTTTTGCCTATAGATCTGATTATCTCATCAGCTATACAGACCTGACATCTTGTACTAAGATATATAATCTTTCATCAGTTCCAATGGAAATCATGATGGAGGAAAAAATACTACGTTTGAATTGGTCAATGCCAGCATGTAGACTTTGTGAAGCACAAGGCAAGTTCTGCAGATGGAAGACTAATGCTAGGCTTGAAACTGAATGCTATGACAAGCCTAAATCAAATGAAGGTATGGTCTTTCTTACACCTTTCTCAGTTCACTTTTAAACTATTGGATTATTTGTTAGTTAATAAAATCAAATTTGTTTATGAGTTCTTCAAGTATTAGTAATGAAACATATAGTATCCATGTCAAGTTGAACCGAAAAATAAGTTTAATTAATCTTAATTGGAAATAAACCAGTCCAATTATCAGTAGATTGGGTAGTTGATAAATGATAATTATTAGGAATTTCTGCTAATTAGTCCTGATTTGCACAGAATCCATGGATTATGATTCTCAAACGCATGCTGTTAAAGAAACTGATGATACCATAAATTTTCTTTCACAGGCATCAGGATAAAGATAGCGGCTGCAGGTGAGAATTCTGCGAATATAGCATTTTCAACTTCTCTCCTTATCTTGCAACTTCTAAACTATATTGATGACTTCTTGATCACAAATGTTTTATTTGCAGTCGCGACCGTGGGTTCGGTTCTTCTATTACTGGTATTTTTTGCAGCCTTCCGTGTCTACAGCTCTGACAAAGCAGCGAAAGAAAATCAGAAAAGGATTGAAAACTTTTTGGCAGATTATAAAGCTTTCAAGCCCACCAGATATACGTATGCCGACATAAAAAGGATTACGAATGAATTCAAGGACAAGTTGGGTCAGGGAGCGTATGGAACTGTGTTCAAAGGACAGCTTTCTGATGAGATCTTGGTAGCCGTGAAGATCCTGAACAATTCAACAGGGAATGGAGAAGAGTTCGTTAATGAAGTGGGAACAATGGGAAAAATCCATCACGTCAACGTTATTCGCTTAGTCGGCTACTGTGCTGATGGATTTAGAAGAGCTCTAGTTTACGACTACCTGTCAAATGAATCACTAGAGAAATTTATATCTTCCGAGCAGGGCGATACAACCGCTCTTAGTTGGGAGAAACTTCAGGATATTGCTCTTGGCATGGCCAAAGGAATAGAGTATCTTCACCAAGGTTGTGATCAGCGAATCCTCCATTTCGACATCAAACCTCATAACATCTTGCTAGACGACAATTTCAATCCAAAAATCTCTGATTTTGGTCTGGCGAAACTAAGCTCCAAGGATCAGAGTGCAGTTTCCATGACTACAGCTAGAGGAACCTTGGGGTACATTGCACCTGAAGTGTTCTCTAGGAACTTCGGTAATGTATCCTACAAGTCTGATGTTTATAGTTTTGGAATGGTGCTGCTTGAAATGGTTGGAGGGAGGAAGACTATCGATGATAAGATAGAGAACAACAACCAAATCTACTTCCCAGAATGGGTCTACAACAGCCTGGATAATGGAGAAGAGCTGAGAATCAGAATTGAAAAGGAGGGTGATGCACAGATTGCCAAGAAGCTGACAATTGTAGGACTTTGGTGCATTCAATGGCACCCTGTGGATCGTCCCTCAATGAATGCTGTAGTTCAAATGTTGGAAGGAGCAGGGGACACATTAACAATGCCTCCCAGCCCTTTTGCTTCTGCAGGTCAAGGAAGAAGGAATGTCAATATGCCGGGGAGACCTCTTCATCAAGCTTTGGAAGTGATCTCAGAGGCAGAGTGACCATACAATGCTCTATACTAGATAATCGTTTTTTCAGGAGACTTCACCTGATTTACACTCTTCAGTGACATCCTAAGCGTGTTCATTACTGAATAGAAGCCGGTCAAAGAGGCCTCCGTAACTGGAGAATTTTCCTGAACTACTCGATTGTTCTCACAAGCTATCTCATATAAGGTGTAACCACATTTTGGTGGATCCCCTAAAGCTTTCAATAATTATGATCAATGCATACAAAGCATGAATCTTTGAACTCTATTCTTTGGTTCTTGAAGTGATAAGAATGAAGGTTGATTTCGAATGTTTTTCGCCTTTCCCCTGGATTGGAAAGGTATGAGCCAGACTCCAATGGATATTTGAATGTTTCAACAGAACTATCATCACTGCTGGTGCAGTCCCCCATCAAAAATATTGAGCTTTTCCATATGGCCAGCATTTGCTAGCTTGTGCATTCCAACCAAAAAAAAGAGGAAAAACTCTTTTGCTCTGCATCAACTTCGTGAAATAGCATAGTACTGACTGTTCGAGATATCTGGTTCAGTACCAAACATCCAGTTCAAGGACTTTGAGTTTTGACAAGGATAAATTCATCCTACTCTGAATTTGGTCGTGGAGGTCCTTCAACTTCAGAATATTGTTTGTGTGCGCGTCCCCTGCTTTCATATCTGACGAGGTGGATGGGTTGCTAACTCTGTTAGGCTTGTAAAATTGAGGCTCTGATTTGTGCCTGGGTGACAATTGAGATTAATATAATAAAATTAAATTTAAAAAAGTCTTATACCCAAATTTGATTATTGCCGGTATTTTCTGAAATAGTTACTTTTGGTCCCTAAACTGTTGTAATTTGACTAATCAAGTCCCTTGACTGCTGATTTAATTCATTAATTCCATTAAATACTCGTTTTGTTTGCAATCAGAACCATTCATCCATGATGGAATTAGCAACGAGTTTCCATCACACTCGATACATGACACATATTTATGTTGACAAATCTATCATGATCCTTAGTTCTTAAAAGGCAAAAAAAGCTAGGAAGAGATATAATAATTTTAAAATAACAAAAAAAACATAAAATATCCCATAAATTCCATTAAAATAATTAAGAAAAAGAAACAGTAATTTAAAGATAAGTTTTTAATTTAGTTACGGGATATCTTAGGGTTTTACATTGTTGTTATTTATATTATTTAATTTTCTTAAATAATTCAAAGTTCATAAAAATCAAATATAATTTGTTGATCCTTTTTTTTCTTTTACAAATTGAATACCGAGCTAGATTTAGTCAATATGAACATGTATCAAAACACCACTAATGTCTTTATAAATAGTACAGGGACTCAATTGATCAAATTAATAATATGAGGACTCCATTAATACATTTTGTAATATGTTGAAAATAATGGATTGGAAAAGACATTTATACCATTTGATGAATAGTTAAGGGTATAAATAATTTAGGGATATTTTGGATCTTTTCATATATTTTTGATAAATATAAATAGAAAGTCAATAAAAAAAAAAAAAAGAGGAACGTAAAAGAAGAGGAGGGAAAGAAGGGGAAAAAAGAGAAAGGAGAAAGTACAAAAGGAAAGAAGAAGTGAAAGTTAGAGATCTTGTTGTTTTAGGCTTGAGTCTATTGGTTTGGTTAGAGGATTTTGGGTAATTTAAGATGTTTAATTAATGTTTTAGGGTGTTAATTTGGCTTAATTGATTTAATATGAGGACTGGATATATGAGTTTTTAAGGAATAGGTTGGATTATTTTAGGATGTTTTAGGCTTGAATTAAAATACAGTTAAATTTTATATAATTTAATTTTTTGTGTATTGAGACTTAATGTAGGTGGGGTTGGAAAACACTAACAAAACATCAAATTTAGGTGTGTTGAGGCTTAATGAGGTTTTCTTGTTTATAATCAACTTGTTTGGAAAACATCAAAACCTTAACATAAAATAATCATCACTAGCATTGTCATGGTATATTCCAAGGTTGTCAATTCCGTTTCGGTAGGTGTTTCGTTTTTTCAATTGGAACGGAATGTTTCAGTTTTGGAGTGTTTCGGCGTGCCGTTTTCGGGGTTGTACTTGTTCATATATATATATATATATATATATATATATATATTCAACAAACATAATTCAAATTCAAGATAAATTAATTATAAATTATGCAATACAAACACAATGCCAAACAAATATAATTTTAAAATTTAAAATATTTCTAAATAGTCAAGATTAAATAGATCTTTAACTTAAAGTAATTCAACTTAAACAAAATATCAAAATATTATGAAAGTAAAATGTTTTAACACAAATATTTTAAATATAAAGTTAGGTCAATGTTATTAAGGCTAATGGAATCTAAAGCATCCCTTGTTTTACTCAAATTCCTACAAAGTATAAACATGAAAAAAACAACATGAATATAAATCATATATATTAGTGATAAATCTAATTTTAAAAAATTAATATTATTGTTAATGAAAATAGTAATAATAATTTTCAATGTTATTATTAATATCATTGTTATAGAAAATAGTAATAAAAAAGAGCTTTTTATAATTGGGTGGTTTAATTAATTAAATTGAATAAGGTTCAATTTGATTCAATGGCTTTTCAAGAGCGGAACGGAACATGTGGAATGGAACCGGAACGTTTGGGCGGAATTTAGCCGAAAAATCCGGAACGGACCGAGATTTAAAATGAGATGAAATTTGTTCCGTTTTGTTTCGTTTTTTGAATTGGTATGGAATGTTTCGGCCATTCCAGACGGAACGGAACGGAATTGACAACATTGGTATATTCTTAAACCTTAACACTAAAAAAAAAAAAAAACAATTTATAATTCATCCCTTTCAACATCTATGTGCATTGAAGTCCTGCGTCAAGGAAGAATTTCTGAGCTATGCATCAACTATGGAAATGGGAACATTGTATTGCTTTAGATGACCGTACTTTAGTTTTCTAAAAATATTTTCTAAAAATATTTGATCTCTCTTAAAATGGAAGAAAAATCACACAAAATTTAATGCTTTCTCTTGGGATGGAAGAAGGATTCTTGCTTATCTAATCCATGGAAAATTTACAAACTAGAGTATCTAGACAACAACTTATGACTTATCCCTAACGTTTGGTTACAATTCCATGATTTCTTGAGGTGACAGATTTGGCTCCGACTTTCCTAGCAATTTCACATCCCAATCTCACTACCTCACACGCAATTTCCTAGCAAAAATATATTCCACAAAGACAATGACAAAGTTCTTGAAATATTTTTAAATGATTTAAGTCAATGGAGTAAAGTAAGCAGAAATTACTCTAAAGAGCCAAACCACAAGTTGCAGTCTCAAGATAAGAACATCATTTGCAGGGCTGCTGAGCGCAAAAGAACTTGTCTTTGGAAATGGATCTCTCTGTAGTTGGCTTGTTGATGCTGGTCCTTGTAGGTCACGGAGTTGGCCTTCCTGATCCGTGCCAAGAAGCGAGCTGTAAGAAAGACGGTCCAGCCATAAGATTTCCATTCAGCCTCAAAGAAAAGCAGCCAGATAACTGTGGCTATCGTGGGTTTGAGCTATCCTGCACGGACAGGAACGAAACGTTGTTGCAGCTACCAAATTCTGTGAAACTATACGTCAACGAAATTGACTATGCATCACAGTTGATCTTTGCTGCTGACCCAGATAAATGCCTTCCAAAGCAACTCAGAAACTTCAATTTGTCTACATCTCCTTTCAAGTTTGGAGACATGGATCAGGATGATTATGCATTTTTCAACTGTACATCATGGAAGGGAGATACATCTCGGCAACTGGCTTGCCTTAGTGGTCCTGGATATGATATTTTTGCCTATTTTTCCTCTTATCCCATCGGCTATAGCGACCTGACTTCTTGTACCAAGATGTATAATCTTTCATCAATTCCACGGGAAATCTTTTGGCAGAACAATATACTTCATTTGAATTGGTCAGGGCCAGAATGTGTACATTGTGAAGCTCATGGCAAGTTCTGCAGATCGAAGAATAACAGTGCTGGGCTTGGAACTGAATGCTATGACAAGCCTAAATCAAAAGAAGGTATGGTCTGTCTTGCACATTTTTCTGTTCATCTTGGAACTATTGGATCATTTGTTAGTTTAGAAAATCAAATTTTCTTGTCAGTTCTTCAAGCATTAGAGATGAAATATATAGTATCCATGTCAAGTTGAACATAAAAATAAGTTTGAAGTGAACTTAATTGGAAACAAATCTGTCCATATATCATTAGGTTGGCTACTTGATAAATGTTTGGAATTAGGCTCCTTAGTCATGGTTTCCATAGAATCCATGGATTATTACTCTCAAATACATGCTGGTAAAGAAGCTGACGATACCATATATTTTCTTTCCAGACATCAAGAAAAAGATAGAGGCTTCAGGTGAGAATTCTGCGAATTTGGCATTTTCAACTTCTTTCCTTACCTAGCAACTTCTAAACTAAATTGATGATTTATTGATCACAAATGTTTTCTATGCAGTCGCGACCGTGGGTTCGGTTCTTCTATTACTGGTTTTTTTTGCAGCCTTCCGTGTCTACAGCTCTGACAAAGCAGCGAAAGAAAATCAGAAAAGGATTGAAAACTTTTTGGCTGATTATAAAGCTTTCAAGCCCACCAGATATACGTATGCCGACATAAAAAGGATTACGAATGAATTCAAGGACAAGTTGGGTCAGGGAGCGTATGGAACTGTGTTCAAAGGACAGCTTTCTGATGAGATCTTTGTAGCCGTGAAGATCCTGAACAATTCAACAGGGAATGGAGAAGAGTTCATTAATGAAGTGGGAACAATGGGAAAAATCCATCACGTCAACGTTATTCGCTTAGTCGGCTACTGTGCTGATGGATTTAGAAGAGCTCTAGTTTACGACTACCTGTCAAATGAATCACTAGAGAAATTTATATCTTCATCTTCAGAGCATGGCGACGCATCCGCTCTTAGTTGGGAGAAACTTCAGGATATTGCTCTTGGCATGGCCAAAGGAATAGAGTATCTTCACCAAGGTTGTGATCAGCGAATCCTCCATTTCGACATCAAACCTCATAACATCTTGCTAGACGACAATTTCAATCCAAAAATCTCTGATTTCGGTCTGGCGAAACTATGCTCCAAGGATCAGAGTGCAGTTTCCATGACTACAGCTAGAGGAACCATGGGGTACATTGCACCTGAAGTGTTCTCTAGGAACTTCGGTAATGTATCCTACAAGTCTGATGTTTATGGTTTTGGAATGGTGCTGCTTGAAATGGTTGGAGGGAGGAAGACTATCGATGATAAGATAGAGAACAACAACCAAATCTACTTCCCAGAATGGGTCTACAACAGCCTGGATAATGGAGAAGAGCTGAGAATCAGAATTGAAAAGGAGGGTGATGCACAGATTGCCAAGAAGCTGACAATTGTAGGACTTTGGTGCATTCAATGGCACCCCGTGGATCGTCCCTCCATGAATGCTGTAGTTCAAATGCTGGAAGGAGAAGGGGACACATTGACAATGCCTCCCAGCCCTTTTGCTTCTGCAGGTCCAGGAAGAAGGAATGTCAATATGCCGGGGAGACCTCTTCATCAAGCTCTGGAAGTGATCACCGAGGCAGAGTAATCATATAATGCTCTATACTAGATAATCGTTTTTTCAGATGAATATTTTCCTGAAAACATGTAGAGGACTATTTGATTCCCACAAGCTACCTCATACAAAGTGTAGCCACAGTTAGTTGGATACCCTAAAGCCTTCAATAAATATGATCAATGCGTGCAAAGTATGAATCTTTGAACTATATTCTTTTGGTTCTTAGAGTGATAAGAATGAAGGTTGATTCCAAATGTTTTTCACCTTTCCCCTGAACGGGAAAGGTTCGTATAAGCCAAACTCCAATGGATACTTTGATATTTCAGCAGAAATATCATCACTGCTAATGGGGTCTCCCATATGGCCAGCATTTGCTTGTGCATCTCAACCAAAAAGAAAAAATTATTTTGGTGTTGAACGATTTGTACTCCCTGTAGTCTTGAAAGTTATTCATATTAACCCTTGTACTCCGAATTTGATATGTGCCAAGGGGACAGGTAAGATTAAATACACTAAAATTAAATTAAAATGAAAAACAAGAAAGTTCGAGACCCAAATCTGAATGGTGCCAATTTTTTATGCAAGGGTTGATTGTAGATGTGGTCCTTGTTCTATTGTAGTTTGACTAATTGAGTCTCTCAACTACTAATTTAATTAATTGAGTCCCTCCATTATGCATTTTTCTTCTTCCAATCAAGGCCCTTCATCCACAATGGTGTCAGCACTGACTTGCAGTCATCCTCAATGCAAGACACATGTCCATGATTACTAAATCTGCCTTGTTCTTCAATCTTTAAAAAGAGAAAGGTTATAGCACATTTTAGAAAATCTCTATTTCCAATTGTTGCTATTAGCAACCGTGATTTTTATTTACTAAAATGTTTTTGACTTATGTTACTTTGTGAAAAATCTTTTTTCAAACAATACTAATTTTATAATTAAAAAAAACCACAAACTCGCGTAATATATTTTCATAATAATATAGAGATTTAACTATTAAAAACATATTTGATAATGTAGTAATGGTTATTTTTCAAAGTATTTCTTATTTAAAAATATATCAAAAAATATTTTAATAAAAAAATATTTTTAATATCAATATATTAAAAAAAAAATACCAAAATAAATTTAATTTAAAACAAAAAAATTTAAAAAAAAATTATTTTTTTTAACATAAAAATTAACATGCTCTAAAAAGAAAAGGAAAAAAAAACTGGTGGTTCCTCAAGTTGACATATTCGACCTTTTTCCTGGCAGTTACACATCATAACCCAAAAGGAAAAGAAAAATAATGGTATCCAGACTTGAAGGCATTAAGAAACACTAATTTAATGCTCAAAAACTAGCATTGATCAAATAGAGTAATAAAGCCAAGTCAAAGGAAATATTGCTAGTCAGTGGAGATAAAGGCAAACCAACAAGGATGTTTTAAGATAAGATCATTTGTTAGGGCATGGAGCTGAAAATATTCCAAGTCATGGACATGGATCTCTCTTTACTTTGCTTGTTATTGCTACTCCTTGTAAGCCATGGAGTTGGCCTTAAAGATATGTGCCAAGAAGCAAGGTGTAAGAAGCATGGTCCAGTCATAAGATTCCCGTTCAGAATCAAAGGCAAGCAGCCAGATTACTGTGGCTATCCTGGGTTTGATCTATATTGCACTGACAGGAAAGAAACATTGTTGGAGCTGCCAACTTCAGTGAAACTCTACATCAAGAATATTGATTATGCATCAGAGTTGATCACTGCAACTGATCCAGAAAACTGCCTTCCAAGGCAGCTCTTGAACTTCAGTTTATCAACATCTCCTTTCAAATTTGCAGCACAGTTACAGAGGGACTTGGACTTTTTCAACTGCACTTCAAGGCAGAGAGACTCTTATCTATGGACGTCTTGCCTTGGTGTTCCAGGATATGATATTTATGCCTTTATGTCTGGTAGTATCGTTACTTATTTCGACCTGACTTCTTGTAGCAAGATGTATAACCTTTCATCGGTTCCAGATGATTTAAATAGCAGGGACAACATTCTTCATTTGAATTGGTCAAGACCGGCATGTGGACTTTGTGGAGCACTGGGTAAGTTCTGCAGATTGAAGAATAACACAAATTGGATCGAGACTGAATGCTATGACAAGCCTAAATCAAATGAAGGTATAGCTTGTCTTACACTTTCTGCTTTAGTTTATTTGAAGCCAATCCAAATTGTGTGTTTATTTTGGAACTGTTGGATTATTTGTTTAGTTAAGAAAATGAGATTTAAGTATTCTTAATTGGATTTCTTGAAATACCCATCAAAAACACTTTAAACCCACCTCTAGCTTCCATCGTCTAGTTTGCTCTTGATTGGATCCTGCTTTGATGCTTTCCAATGGATCTATGGATGAGAAATATGATAAGTTAGTGCTTTGAGTTGTTCGCTTTGATAATTGATATTCTAAAACCTGCTGCTGCATCTGGTCTAACTGCCCTGTTGCTTTCATTTGCAAAAGGCTGGTGTTTTAGTTGTTTTTTAGCTGAGTTTTCCTGTTTGTGGCTAAGGCATTGAGGTGGATGAAGGTCTGCAATTTGGTTGTTGGAATTTAGTGTTCTACAGAGAAAGTTCAGGTTGGTAATGGTTAAACAGTTGAAGGCGTTGTCAGGGGACTAGTTAGAGGAGATGGTGATCTTGCGAGGGGAGTTGTCTTGGGTATAATGCAGGTGGATTTGTAGGGTTTAGCTAGTTAAGGCGGAATGGAGTTTCTTGTTTTGAGCTACTAGTACTTACACAGTCAAATCGGAGCTTGGACTTCAAGGGGCGAATTTTGGTGATGGATATAAATTTGGGAGATGGTGATTCAGGTCAATCTTGGGCAATTGAGATTATTCTCAGCTGTGGGAGCAGCAGCAGCAATAGCAGCAGGAGCAGCTATAAGGGTTTTGGCACGCAGCAGCAGCATGGCATTTTATATGTTGATATTTATGAGGTTCATCAGTCTTGTTTCACAGTCTACCTCTTGAGCCATGTTCGTTTTGGCCTAGCATGAGTAGTGCTACTCTTGGCATTGGTGGTTTGTAGAAGTGGCTCGACGAATGGTTATAGTGCTTTATCATACACTGTTTTGGGTATTGGTGATTTGCAGATGTTGCTTGGGGAATGTTTGGGTGCAGAATCTCCTTTTAGCCAGAACTATTTAGTGAGTTGTTGTATTGATATACAGTGGGATTTGCTCACCTTTTCTCTCCTTATTAGGATCATTTATAGGATATGTCAGCTTTTCAAAATTTAAAAGTATTCTTAATTGGAAACAAATCGGTCCATTTGTCGGTAGGTCGACTGTGTTTATAAATGTTGAGCATCAGTTACTTGTGCTAGTTAGTCATGATTTCATAGAAGCCATGAAGTATGATTGTCAAATGTCATGTCATGCTGCTGAGAAGCTGACAGTTCCATTTTCTTGTGCAGGCATAATAAAAAAGATAGTGGCTGCAGGTAAGATTTCTCCAAATTTGGCATTCTGAGCTTCTTTCCTTGCCTAGCATCTGCTAAACTATCTAGAATGTCTTTTCTTGACTAGAAATGTTTCCTGTGCAGTTACAACTGTTGGTTCAGCTATTCTGCTGCTGATAGTCTTCGCGCTCTATCGTGTCTACAGCTCCGACAAAGCAGCAAAACAACATCAGAAAAGGATTGAATTTTTTTTGGCAGATTATAAAGCTCTCAAGCCCGCTAGATACACTTACGCTGACATAAAAAGGATTACAAATGATTTCAAGGAGAAATTGGGTCAGGGTGCATATGGAACTGTGTTTAAAGGAAAGCTTTCTAATGAGATCTTTGTAGCTGTGAAGATCCTGAACAATTCAACAGGGAATGGTGAAGAGTTCGTTAACGAAGTGGGAACAATGGGAAGAATTCATCATGTCAACATTGTTCGATTAGTCGGTTACTGTGCTGATGGATTTAGAAGAGCTCTAGTTTACGACTACCTGCCAAATGAATCACTAGAGAAATTTGTATCTTCAGAACACGGCAAGACCTGTCCTCTTAGTTGGGAGAAGCTTCAGGATATTGCTCTTGGCATAGCTAAGGGAATAGAGTATCTTCACCAAGGTTGTGATCAGCGAATCCTCCATTTCGACATCAAACCTCATAATATCTTGCTAGACGATAATTTCAGTCCAAAAATTTCTGATTTTGGTCTGGCGAAACTATGTTCCAAGGATCAGAGTGCTGTTTCTATGACTACAGCTAGAGGAACCATGGGGTACATTGCACCTGAAGTTTTCTCTAGGAACTTTGGGAATGTGTCCTCCAAGTCAGATGTTTATAGTTATGGAATGGTGTTGCTTGAAATGGTTGGAGGAAGGAAAATTGTCGATAATGAAGTAGAGAACAACACCCAAATCTACTTCCCTGAATGGGTCTACAACAGCCTGGATAACGGAGAAGAGCTGATAATCCGGATTGAAAAGGAGGGAGATGCACAAATTGCAAAGAAGCTGACAATTGTTGGTCTATGGTGCATTCAGTGGCACCCTGTGGAGCGTCCCTCAATGAATACTGTAGTTCAAATGTTGGAAGGAGAAGGAGACAAATTAACAATGCCTCCTAGCCCTTTTTCGTCGGCAGGTCCAGGAAGAATGAAATCACATTTACCAGGGAGACCTCTTCATCAGATATTGGAAGTGATCTCTGAAAAAGATTGACCATGGAATGATCAACAGTACACAACTCCTTTAGCAGGTGTAAATTTTCTTTTATTCATGGATTCTGATCTTTGAATGCTACATCAAAAATTCAAAAATGAAGCTGACAAACAAAATCTTATTTAACAGCAACGACCATGCCAGTAGCAATTGTTGAATCTTACTAAAATAATAGTTAAATCTGCTTCAGAGACTTCAAATATTGTATATGAAGTACAGTGAAGAGTAGAGACAAGATGCAACCATTGGATCAAAGTATTGTAAATTAATGCAGAAATCTGTCTTACCAAAAAGAAAAGATTCCTCATTAGATACCAACTTCTGTGGAACTTTGATTTAAGTTTGATTATATGCATCCCATTTGATCAATGCAACTGATCAAAGAAACAGCCTCTAAGACAGCTCAAAAACTACAATTTATCAGTCTCAAGAAAATTGACTTTTTCAGGTAAAATGGGTCACTTCAAATTCAACAATTCAACCAGAGTGTCTAATTAAACTAACTGAGTCTCTACAGTCGAGTAGCATAGAGCGTGACCACGTTTCATCTGTAGAATCTATCAACTATACAGGTTTTTCTTCTGGAAAAAGAACAGGCTTGGGAGGCAATTATAAGCTTTCAATCTCTTCTTCAAGCATCTCCACAACTTTGGTCGTTGGAGGACGATCAATAGGCTTCATCTGTATGCACCACAATGCGACTATGATCATCTTCTTTGCTATTTTCTTTTCATCTTCTGCTGCATCTCCCATTTCAAATCTTCCGTCTACTATTTGTTTATAAACCCAGGAAGTGAAGTGGTTTTAGCTGGAACTCTCTGCCGCCGGATTCTTATTCTTTCTTTTTCCATCCATTTCCATAACAACATTCCAAAGCTACAAACGTCAGCTTTGTAGGAAACATTGGGAAAACTTTTGTAGAACGGTTCTGGTGCTATGTACTATCCTATTGTTCCTCATGCTGCAGTAAGAGTGACAGCGTTGATATTTGTAGGATACAATTTTGCATCAGAAACTTTCGTAGTTTTCTCATCAAGAAGTATGTTGTGAGGCTTGATATAAAAGTTTAGGATTTGCATATCACCACTTCGATGCAGGTATTCAATCCCTCGAGCAGCCCCGAGAGAAATCCCATACATTTTCTCCCAGCTTAAGGAAGTATTCCCTTCTCCAGGAAGAACACATGAGCTGCCAAAGGCAAATGAGCCTCGTCATTTTTAGAATGCTAGCATGATCCACTCCGATTTTTATTAATAATATTTTTTAATATCATTGTATTCATCTACTTTTAATCTTTTCAATAATACTCATGGTGCTATTATCAAAGTTTTGGTATTTCTTTAAAATTGTTTTTTTTCTTTTTTCACTCTCCTCTCTCTCTACTCAATTTAATTTTTGCATACCATTTTATAATTTTAGAGGACACATGCTAGCCATGAGTTGTAAATATCATCTGTTATTTTTTCTAAATGCTTCATGGACTGTTATTTCATAAAAAATAATAATAATAATTGCACTGAAGTACAAAAAAATCTATGCTGCTGTGTATCCAAGAGTGAGATCACCATGCATGACAAAATTGTCATGAAAGATCCTCGTGGCATTACAGCATACCGGAAATCCAGGATCAACTATAGGTACACCTATTTCTTGCTGGATTGATGATTACTTTGGAAAGTACCGAAGACAGGTTACTAAAAATCCTTGAATCCTTGAATTTCTTTAGCGGTTATTTTTTTAAGTTTTTTTTTAATGCATTAAAATAATATATTTTTATTTTTAAAAAGTTCATTTTTGATATTAATAAATAAAATTAAAAAATACATTATTTTTTAAAAACATATTTTTGAAATAGAAAAACAAATCTCAATATTTTATCTCTCTGCAGCAATTAATTTGGACAACAGCCCATGCACCTTGTTTTTTTCTGAAAACTTGTACTGGTATCACCTGCCTCTTGATTTTTAATTACTTTGATTTTTCTATTGAAAACCTGCACACTCCTCGACTGCTAAATCCACGTCCTTTCATTGAAAACCTTCAACCGTCGATTTTCTTTCCTCTGCTGCTTCCTCTGATAGTTGGTACAAATAAAATACAGATTCTCACTTTGCCTTTTACTTTGGAAAGGCATCCGCCTGCCTTTGTACCTCTGGCATCTCAATCTATTTTTTTGAGAGACCTTCCGCCCCTTTTGTAATCTCCACTGGAAGTGTTTAAAGAACTCAGCACAGGTAGATGATCTCTTCAGTCATTTAGATCAATCCTGTGTGCATTTTTCTATCATATAGAAGTATATCAGACTTGCCATTTTGCTTTCAAACTTCAAAATGATCTCTTAAAGACTAATAACTAGTGGAAATGTTACAAATATAACCTAGGCATCATCATCCATGTTATGATAGAACCCGACTCCTCTTTCTCAACATTCAGCTGTTTCAAAAGAAGATGGACAATAGATCTTTACAAGCAATATTAATATTCTAAGTTTCTAACACAAGCAAGCAAGGAGTGTGACCCGATACAATAGTTCTGATCAAGATTCAGCTGGTGGCAATCTTTCAGGAGAATTTCTGCAAATGGGACACGAAGCATTCAACCGAAGCCATTCATCAATGCAATCAGAATGGAAGCAATGCTTGCATTCAGGAATTGTCTTGAGCGTCTCCTTAGGCTTGTACTCACACAAGCATATTGAGCAAGTGTTGTCATCAGGCTTAGGCAACCTTCTGCTCTCGCCAAGGACTATCTTGGGATAGGACTCTATTGTTGGTCCATCCAACCCAGCAATAATAACTACAGATTCTGTATCAACCGTGGAATCGACTTCCGGTAGACCGCCTGATTCGCTGCTGCTTCTATCACAGTATTTGACCCTGCCACAGATGAAACATAGGAGACCTAGTAGGATTAATGCCCCTGGTATCCCAGCTGCTGTGGTGATGGCATAGATAGCTGACCTTGGAAATTCTGACCATGTCGTAGCCACTAGATTAGTTTACGGTATAATTCTACTATCAGGAAGAGTAATGTTATTTTTATTGAATATTAAGAGAACACGTGTCTCAACAAAGATTGAAAAATATTTGCCACTCATTTTCCTAGACAAATTAAGTTTACTCCCTCGAGAAAATTAAGAAGGATCCGTGTTGAAACTGTATTTTGCTATAATCACATAATCAATATATAATACAGTTTTGCATGATTTCATGCATGCGTAATCTAATATTTTTTTTAAATCTATTTTTTCAAATTAAAATCACAAAAACTATCAAAATAGCAAACATCAATCGATTGCCAATGAGAACTTGTATGGTCTTTGTTACATGCACGTTGCATTAGGTATAATTTGCTAGTGTGGCCAAATGGGAAATAGTCTGAGTCAACCATCAAAAATTATGATTGCAATCTGGAAGGTGTTGAATCCATCTCAAGCGAGGAGGAGGATGTTACATTTCTTCAGACCAATTCTTGGAGAAAAGTAGTATATATAATTGATCAACACTTCAGCTCTAGCAAGGCAGCCAATCACTAGCCTTAATTAAATTATCCAAAATGATAACCTCATGCAACTAATTAATCTGTGTTCTATAGAATATCATGTGGATAATAAGTTGCTAAGTGTATATATAGGGATAAGCTGCCAAGTCTCTACTTCTTCATGAGTTGATGATTATTAAATAAATTTAACAAAAAAAAAACTTGAAATATATATCTCCATGATTAAGATATAATTAAGATTTTCAACTGGGGATTTTCATTTGAAAATCACAGATTTAAATCAAAGAAAGATGGGATTTAAGAAGAGGACAATCTCCTGTTACTTGGTCAAAAATTGTAGCATTATTTTTTTATTTATTTAATCTAGTCTTGTAGTAACTTCAGCATGATCATACACTATGTGTAAGCTTGTTATAGGAGGCTTCTCCAAAATATTCATTCCATCTTTATCAAAAATCAAATTATAACCCAAAAAAAATTAATATTGTTTTTTCTCTAAGTTCATATATAGTTTTCTTAAATCAAGATTAGATTTTTTTTTTTTTCAATTGGTTTCTAGCTAGGTAGCTCTCCGCACCTAATGTATTTATCAAAAAAAAAAAAAACCTTTCTCAAAGTTAAATCCGAAATGATAATACAAAGAATAATCACACTTAATTAACAACTCACGCTAAACTAATTTACTAATTTATCAGAGTTTAACATTTCAGTCCCTAATCACCAACCAAAAAAAAAAAAAAAAAATTCTAACCTCCATCGGACTCTACCAACTTAGATTATGTCCTACCCAAATGGGGTCTTTTTTAATTATTATTTGGGAACATGATGTAATAGAATTTGATTACTTCAACTCTTAAAATTATAGTTTTTATTTTAATTCTCTTGATTATAAAACTTAATCAGTCACCTAAAACCTAACTCAAGTTATTTTAAATTGATTTTTTTATCAAAAATAATATCATTTAAGAGGTTTCAAAAAAAACTCTAAAATTTTTATGTTAAAGGTTTCAAAAAATCGAATCTTAAATGAAACAATAACTCAGAGGTCAATTCACTCCACCCATGACCAGAGTCTTGGATTGAGTCACCTGATCAAGTTTGTTCTTATAGCTATTTTTACTATGTTTACCACTAGATAATTGCTATACCAAGGAGGTACCGATATTTGTCATGATGATGGCCATATATAGATGGGAAGAAATTAGGCAAAGATCAGATAGAGAGTATGAAGCAAATTACCATGACGGGGAAGATTTGAGCAAACAACTTTACTAGAATTGGTCTTGAGGGCACACCGTCCACCCCTCGACTCGCACTCTCCGCAGTCAGGTTCTTCCCAAGTGAGATGCAGGTCCTCGCTAAGGTCCGAGGACGAAATTTGCTGATAAAATGGCCAGTCAACTGGAACAGGAACCACCCTGATTAAATTACAGGATGAATTCCCATTCTGTAGAGAACTTACAACCGTTGAAGAAGATGTAGCAAAAACTGTGTACGTAGAGCCACTAAGACAAGCTATTGGATTTAGCCCGTATTTCCTATAATCAGAAGATGAGCAATTAAAGAACGTGAAAGATTGATAGTAAAGGCCAATAAAAGGAGAGCCAGAGAGATTAAGCGAAAGGATTCGATCGGCAAGACAGTTTCCCTGATCATTAATCCATATTTCTTGTGTGGCATAGTCTATAGCTTGAACAACAAATTTTCCTGAAGAGTGTAGCTCTAGCATGGTCTCATTGGAGCTACCACAGGATATGTCAAAACCTGGATAACCACATGCCTTCAATTGACGATTTTGAATCCGAAAAGGGAATCGAATCACTGGCTCGCTGCGGTTACAAGCAGTCCTCAAGCAAAGGTTTTGACTTGTTGCAATGTTTAGATAGGAGATCATGGTAAGGAAGAGGGAGATGGAGGAGATGACTTTGAGAGAGTACACCATTTTGGTGGAGAAAATCTGATGCTTTGTGATATGTAGAGACCAAATGAAGAGCAAAGATTTTAATAAAGAGAAGAGTAGAGGGGGGTTGATACTAGTGCAGGTTCCACTTGCTGCAATGTTGGAACTTAATCACACAACCACATAGAAGGAACAAGTCTACCAGGACATCTTTTGTAATAAAAAAATGGAAGTCAACCCTGTCGTTAAATCATAACAGAACCAAGGATTCAAATTGCCATGTATGATGCTTCATTTTCTCTAGTGTCAAATAGGATTTACATGTAGGAAAAAGCTGTGATTGCTTATTTCAATCGATTAGATGTGGAGAAAATGATCACTTCTTGACTCATGTGGATACAAATTCTACCATGATTTGTAAAGCCATGATTGTCCTTGCCGAGCTAGCACAATATTTTTACAATTACATGGATATAAACGAAGATTGATTTCGAAAAAAGCTTATGTCATTAGATTGATTTTTAGATTTTTAGATCAATTACTTTTATTAAAATAATAGTATTTTATTTTTTTATAAAATATTAACTCGACTATATTTAAATTAGATTATCATTAAAAGCTCAATCGGATCGAATGAGTTTGGCTATATCGACTAAAAACCACCTTGCTTGTAACAAGCTTCAAGTTCATATCAATCCGCTAGCTTGAGTCGCGTTTAATAACTTTGGATGAGGGCATTTCAAACTACAATTTACCTAAATCAGAATGGTTGGTATCCATCACTTATTATAGAATCAATAGGTGATCATGTGTTGGGCACCGACCATCCAGATTTCTGCATTTGCGAGATGGTGTCTCTCTTATCAAGATTTCCAATCATAACATGGTTGACTGAAACTTGTTTGCATATGTGAGATGACATTGATAAGAAATTTTTCAAGTAAATTGTCTTCCAAGATCAATTATGGCAGGATGGACGTGAATGCATATATCTTTGAATACCTTTTGAGAAGATTTGCAGATTGGATTCTGAATACACATTGGTTACTTCAATTGGATGAAACTGAAGTTTTCAACTTCATATTAAAAAATGAAGTTAAAACTCGTCAATTATGGCGGCTAGATTGTATAAATAACGAACAAGGTTAAGATCCACTTGGTCCTGTTTCAGCCTGACTCGTAGGTGCACCAATCTCCAGAGCATCAGCCTGCGGGATTAGCTTGAGCCCAGGAGGTGGGGAGTTCCACTCTGCCAGAAGAGATGCTTGACTGCACCAGAACAAGCCATATAAATCTGCACAAAAGTTCCCCACTTTAAACTGGAGCTGCATCTCACTCTCCAAAATCTTGAATAGCTTGCTCAACACCATTCACCAAGTGCAAAAGGGTGTGGCAATCAGCGGGATTTGAATTAAGTATTCCAACAGACTCTCCATGGAATCTGACTCAACCTCAAGAAGTCTGCAACCTCTCCCTTTTAAGTGCTCATCTGGAATTTCTCCACCAGCACCAGCCCGTACCGATTGCCCAATGAGCTACCATCTACATTTAACTTCCACCAGCCAGCTGCCAGTTTTTTCCCAGAGATTTCATGACAGCTAGACAGCTTAGAAGTCGTGGCAATCCTTTTAAAACCCAGAAGAAGGAAATTTTTCTTCATATTTTGCCTAACAACAATCTGCGACGGCAGATCCACCATGAAGAATTGCCCAATCCTATTAAAGCCATCCAGAAGACAATACAAAAACGAAACAATTTATAACCAATTGAAGGCATATAAGAAGTAGTAAACTACATCCCATTCTGTCCAAATAAGCTTTATCACCTGCTCTTGTTGGACTAGACAGAAGCACAGGCACAGCATAAATAAGCCATGCAGCACTCTTCATAAGCAAAATAATGTGGGCTAGAAGAAAATGACAACAATCTTAAAGAGTTGAAAAACACCACATGTCCCATTTAACACTCAACAAGATTGAACAACAGCGACACCCCATTTAGTAAACTTTGATGATTCATGGTTACAACCCAGAAAATCTCTACAATCAATATTATTAGCAAGATCCAAAATTAAACTAGCATTAATAAAAACAAAAAACATGGGGAAAAAGAAATCTAAAAATCAGAGCAACGACCATTGCGTTCCCAATCACCAAATCGAGTAGGCTCAGGTCCTTTCGGCCCACCAATCTCACCAGTCTCTTTATTCACATACTCTCCACCATCTTCATCATCTTCTTCATTTTGAGAATCTTGATGGGTTATTTCTTCCTTTTCTTGTTTCTTGACAGTTTCTTGATCTTGATTTTCTTGTGGCAGCTGCTGGGTTGCAAGCTTCACGATTCGGTCCGTGTATTCGGATCTAACGGGGGTTGTGTCTATGACCCAAGTTTTGGAGATGGTGTTTGATGATGATGATGATGATGGTGTTAGTGATGAAAACAGACGGTTCAGATTGATTCTTCTTGCTGCTGCCATTTTTGGGTTTCTTGTTTAGCTCTCTCTCTCTCTCTCTCTCTCTGCATCTGCTAAAGTGAAAAACAAAACCAATCACGTTTTTATAAGAGAGAGACAAAGACAGACCACGGCGCTGTTTCAGGGCTGTTTTGTTGACACGTACTGCTCCTATAACCTGCCACGTGCTAGAAAGATATAAATTAAGAAGCACGTAATTCTTCAAGAAGTAAATTGTAATTTAGTCCCTAATTTTTTAAAAAACTATTGCAAGGCGAAACACATTTATATTATATAGTCAAGAGAATTCCAGGCATTAAATTCCCACAAAGGCTGTGATTTTCGAAATTAGTCTCTGGTAATGTGATTTATGATCTTATATATACATTAGTTGATGGTAGAGGTCAAAGGTACAAGGTCATGGCTCTGGTGGTACAGTGTTCTGATGCTTCTTCAAGCCTTTTCTCACCACCTTCATCCATTCTTTTTTTCTCCAGATTACCATTGTTACCGTCAAGCTTCATGGCTTACCGTAAACCATCTCAGCTGGCTTCTACATATCCAGCACAGTTCATAATCTCAACTCTTCAGCAAACACCATTCCTATTATACACAATCAAGCTTGTGCAAATAAAGCTTCCCGCACCACCAGCCAATGCTGCTGAGGGGGGCAAAGCTTCTCTTCAGCCTGAATGCACAGTACCAGTCTCAGAAAGGGAAATTGAGGCTGTCCAGGCGAGGAAGACGTTTTTTGCCATCTTGAGGCTTTAGGACGCTGAACATTTTGACAAAATCACGTAAATATAT
Source organism: Populus x sibirica (assembly GCA_019202695.1). NCBI lineage: Eukaryota > Viridiplantae > Streptophyta > Magnoliopsida > Malpighiales > Salicaceae > Populus > Populus x sibirica. The sequence continues at coordinate 1,107,196 of JAGMVL010000053.1, forward strand.
ATGACATTGAAGAACTGTTCAAGAAATTAGCCTAATTCAACCAAACAACCGTCAAGAATTTACAACAGTGAACCCCAGCTCAGTCCAGGATAACAGTTCTCGAAAATTATTTCCTCGAGGATTCTTTGGAAGCTTTTAAGAACGGCACTGCTATCTTGTTTTCTGGTCCAACAAGCAAATCTTTTTGTCACCTCTCGCATAACCAATTCGTTTTGTTCCCTCTTGCAGGTGGGTGGCATCTTCTGACTTCACAACCAATAAGCTTATGGAAGAAGGGCACTGCTATCTTATTTTCTGATCTAATATTTCATCCTTCTTTGCTCCAGTGAACTGTTCATTTGCACTTCTAACTTTTGTTGCCGATGTATAAAGGAGTGAAGTGATTCACGGTGGTGGATTGGAATAGTGAAAGTACGCATTTGCCCTTGACAAAAAAAAAATTGGATGAACTGGATTTTGGGGATAAAATGGTTTTTAAGGGATCCATTCTTCATTTTATAATTGTTAGGAGGCATGTCGATTTTTTTGCAATTTTATAGTGAAATTATTTTTATACTCTTAAAAGAAAAAAAAATACTATAGTCTAAGAGCATTTTTTGTATTTTAATTTTTCAAGTACAGTGTAATAATTTTATTGCTTTTAAAACCAAATTTTTCAAAGTATGGTTACAAGGATTTTTCATAATGTTTTTTTCATGATAATTATTCGGTCACACGAGTAATGTGATATTTTGATAAATAAAATTAAAAAATAAAAAAGTTGTTGATATATGCATTGCACACATCAGCTGCTCTACCGTCTTTAAATGAAGTATGCAGCTGACTCTAGTGGTAGGAATTGTCATTCCGCCTTGTCATTCAATTTGCCTCGATATCTTTTTTCTTCTTAGACAGCGTGTGCATAGTGATTCCCTCTAGTTTGGTTCCAATTCGATTTTTTCTTTCTTTCATTTCTCTCTACACCAATCATCGTTGTCACACCGCATCATTCGATTCATCTCGACATCTTCTTTCTCTCTAGGTGACACATGCATGGTAATTCTGTTTGGTTTGGAGTCGGTTTGATTTTCTTTTATTTCCTTCATTTCTCTCTTCTCCGTCACGATTTGTGTTGCGCTCAAAAAAATCACAACCCTTCAATTTCTTTTCCCTTCAGATTTAATTCTTGTTCTTTTAATTGTGATTTTTTAATTTAAAAAAATATTTTAAATTCAAAATTATTTTCAATTTCATCATCCTTTAATTTTTTTTTCTTTTATATTTTTTATTTTATATGATTTATTAAATTATTATTTTTTTGTGATTTCATTCTTCTTCATTTTTCTATTATATAGGCATGATTCTAATTCTTTTTAATGTTATTTTTATGTTTTAACAAGTTTTTTAGATTGTTTTTTTTGGTTTAATATTAAATTAATTGAAAATTGAATTTTTTTATTGAATCTAAATTTAAGATTTCACAGTTATAATTTTATAAAATTAACCTAATTTTAAAAGATTCCCTTGGTTTTTTATGTTATTAAATTATAGTTAGTCTTAAATTTCTTTTATTTCTAAAAAAAAAAATTAGCATTGCCCTGACTTTTTATTCTTATATCCGGAAAAACTTGGCCTGGCCGTAGTGCTGGTCATCAATATTAGAACACAGTTCTCCAATCCATCCTCTAAATTGAAGGCAGAATAGTTTCAACTCTTCCATAGCAGATCAAATTCAATGGAAGTCTGCACTTCTTTATGCATATAGCTAAACCACAAGGCACAACGTTATCCTTCTGCCAAAAAAATTATATCTGTTACTCAAGAACAAATAACTGGACAATCCAGAACAAAACAATTTCCCACATATTTCCATAAAATATTTGAAGAAACAAAACTGTACATTATTCCTCAACAACTACCAAATGAGCTTAACAATTTTCAAGCAAGCTGGTTGAAAGCTATTATAAAAAAATAAAAATGAGCACCATAAATATCCTAACTTCTATACCAGCTGCACAATGCTACTTCTCACTTCTGCTCAATCATTCCAAGTCCCCAGGGTTCACATGTGGGAACCAAGCACCATTCTGGTGATCTTCAATTTATTCCTTCCACAGCATCATTCTATGAGATGATTGATCCTAGAATGATGTGCATCCTGTGTATCCCTTTTCAGCACTGTCTGAGGAAGAGAAGAAAAAAGACTCAAGGGTTGTCTACGTCATGACAGTGTGCTTGCTGCTGTCTTGATGTCTCTTGGTGAGGTCCTGGTGCCTCTTGACAAGGTCATCCTGTGTATTATCGGTGTTAATGGTAGCATCCTCTTCTTTCATGAGATATTTGTCCACCTGGGAAGCAGCTTGACGTCCTTCTGATATTGCCCATACAACTAGGGACTGGCCTCGCCTGCAATCCCCAGCTGCAAAGATCCCTTCCACATTGGTTGAGAAGCGGCCATATTCTGCCTTGAAATTCGATCTATTATCTTGCTCCAAGCCCAACTTCTCTGCCACATTCTGTTAAAAACAAAGATGGGAAAAAAAACAGCATGAGAATTGTTGTGCAAGTATTAAAGAATTAAGGGTGAATTTTCAATCTTTTTTACAATTCTTATAGTTCTATTAATAAAATACTATCTTTTGACATTCTAAGTACTATAGTGCTTAATTATTTAAATATAAATATAACATGATGGACATTTGTGTTTATCAGATGTGATTATATTCACTCATTTTCAAAAGAAGAGAGAAGATGAGGAAGGAAATACGAACCGGCTCAGGACCAAGGAATCCCATTGCTAGTAGGACTAGGTCAGCCTCAATAACTTCCTCAGAGCCCTCAACCTCCTTAAATTGAAATTTCCCTGTGGCATCCTTCTCCCAATGGACACGTACCAGCTCAAGTCCTTTCACATTCCCATTCTCATCTCCAATGAAACGCTTAGTCAACACCTCATAAGACCTCGGGTCTTTCCCGAACTTGGCGGCAGCTTCCTGGTGCCCATAGTCTACCCGGAATACTCTAGGCCACTGCCAAAAGAAATAAATTAGAACAGGTTCACGGCATCTTATACTTGGGTGTGGTGCCCAAGCCAGCATGCATTTTGATCATGTTATTTTTATCCAAGTTTGTGAAATTATGTAAAGATCGATCGACATAAGATGAACCAACAAAACAAATAACAAGCATTAAGCACAATATAATCCAGATCCAAACAATCCCCCAACACCTCCCTCCCCTAAAAAAGACAATTGAAAACACCAGAGGGCAATGGTTGAAATCAACATGCAGCAACAGAATGAAAGATCGTACCTGTGGCCAAGGATTGCCCGGACCTCTAGTTCGTGGTGGCTCAGGTAGAAGCTCTAGATTTACAACGCTACTACACCCATGGCGAATAGATGTCCCAATGCAATCTGTTCCAGTGTCACCTCCACCAATGACAACAACTTTCTTGCCCTTTGCGGATATGTAGTTACCATCCTGCAAATTGCTGTCAAGCAAACTTTTGGTATTTGCATGAAGAAACTGCATAGCAAAATAGACGCCTGACAACTCCCGACCAGGTACCGGAAGGTCCCTGCAAAAAAAATTATTAAAAGGTAACCATATCATCCAACACTTCATTAAAGTATTGTATTCCTATCAGGCAGGTAAGAATGTTCTTAACAATAAAAATCACTTCCTGAGAGACCAAAACTTCTCCAGCAAAAAAAAAAAAAAAAGTTGTTAACAAGGATCCAGAATCCAACAATGGCATCTAATATTTGCTTTCTACTCATGACTTACCTAGGTTTTGTGGCTCCCACTGCCAAAACAATTGCATTGTTCTCATCTCGAAGCTGATCAAGAGAATACAAAGGATCAATTCCAACATTAGCATTTACCACAAAATTGACGCCTTCCTCAGACATAAGGTTAACACGCCGTTGAACTATATCCGCTTTGTCAGTTTTCATGTTGGGAACTCCATACATCATTAGCCCTCCAATTCGATCAGCACGCTCATACACAGTCACCAAATGACCCATTTTGTTTAGTTGATCAGCAGCAGCCAAACCAGAAGGCCCGCTTCCAACAATAGCCACTCGTCTCCTGCAAGAGAAGGTATATGACATGACATTCTTCACTCATATAACATAGCATATTCTCATACAAATGAAATTCAAAAATATTTTAATTATATAATTCAATAGGATATCGCCATTTCAATCAATGTCACATTTAAAATGACACCAGTTGCATAGAAGAAACCTTGATCAGTTCAAAATATGAAAAAACCCATGATCAGTTCAAAAGATGAAAAAACTAAGCAATAAAAGGCTTCTACTCATAATGCCAAGGTAAAAGAAAGGTATACCCAGTTCTCTTGAGGGGAGGCCGCGGAACCATCCAACCCTCCTCAAAGGCCTTGTCAATAATTGAACATTCAATGTTTTTTATAGATACTGGATCATCAATTATGCCAAGAACACAGGAACCTTCACAGGGTGCAGGGCACACTCTGCCAGTGAACTCTGGGAAGTTATTTGTCTCAAGTAACCTATCTAATGCTTCACGCCACCGATTTTGATGCACTAGCTCATTAAATTCAGGGATTTTGTTTCCAAGAGGGCATCCTGAGTTCTCCTGCATTTACCATCGAGACGAACAAGGTGTAAAAATTCATTTCAAAATAGTGTAGAATTGACACCTGGTGCATATGCAGGATAAAGGTAGAATAACGCTTACCTGGTGACAGAAAGGAGTGCCACAGTCCATGCAACGGGCTGACTGGGTCTTTAAAAGAGGGCCAGGTTTTGACTCCTCCGTAACTTCCTTCCAGTCATTCATTCGAATATTTGGATCTCTGTACTGAACACCTTCTCGCTCATAAGCAATAAACCCTCGATGTTTAACAGCATCATTAACACAGGTAGGCCTTTTCAGAGGTCCATCTTCTACCTTCAGTGAATTTCAATGTCTCGTATTAAAACATGTACAAAAACCATTTCACCAATCATAAAACTGCATATGTCCATATATAAAGCATGAATAAGCTCAAGTTATTTGGACAATTTTCACTAAACTCTAATAACCCCTTCTAGTAGTGCTTCAAATAATTATATCCACACAAATGCAACTCAGTTGTATCATAATTTTGTTTCATACACTATATAACAAACTGTGCAAAATGAGTCTTACATTTTTAAAACTGCCATCAATATAGTAATTTTAAGAACCTTAATAAAGATAAAAACAGTATACAAGACTTTTACATAAAAAAAAAGACTATCAAAGAATTTACCTGAACGGAATTCCCATTCAAAGATGCAGCTGCCAGCTTCTTTAGCTCCTCAAAAGCATCTTTCTCCTTCAACTCTGCTTCATCTTGCTCCTCAGCTTCCTCAACTTCTTTAGCAGCTAGGTCAGCAGCCTCTTTTGTGGCAGATTCCTCTTTCATGTTGGCAAGAACACGTTTGTAATCCCTCGGGAAGACCTTAATAAATTTAGGTAGAAGATTATCAAAATCAGCAAGTACTTCTCTAGCTAGCAGGCTATTTGTGTGACGCTGGTGTTGTTGTATCATCATTTTTAGAGTTGTAATGTCCTCCTCTTCCTCGACTTTGTCAAGATCTACGAGTTCAGGATTGCAACGAGATCTGAATTTCCCATCCAAATCAAGAACATAAGCAACACCACCACTCATACCAGCAGCAAAATTCCTTCCAGTTTTCCCAAGCACAACAACAGTTCCACCTGTCATGTACTCACAGCCATGATCACCAACACCTTCTACAACAGCCCTTGCCCCAGAATTACGGACACAAAATCTTTCTGCTGCCATCCCATTGAAATATGCTTCACCACATGTGGCTCCATAAAGAGCTACATTACCGATCACAATGTTTTCTTTTGGATCAAACAGGCTTCCTTTTGGAGGATAAACTACAATCTTCCCACCTGATAATCCTTTACCAACGTAGTCATTGCCATCCCCTTCCAGCTCCAGCATAATGCCAGGGCAAAGGAAAGCTCCTAGACTCTGCCCAGCACTTCCTGTGAGTTTGATGTGAATAGTATCTGCAGGAAGCCCTGCCAAGTGGTAACGCTTAGTAACTTCATGACTAAGCATCGTTCCAACAGCACGGTTCACATTGCAGATAGGTGTTTCAATGTACACAGGAAGACCTTTTTCCAATGCAGCCTCAGAGAGTTTAATGAGTTTATTATCCAATGCCATGTCCAAACCATGATCCTGCTTTTGGACACAATACTGAGCAGCTTCAGGTCGAATGTCAGCAGCAGGTCTAAGTAACAAAGAGAGATCAATATTTTCCAGCTTCTCGTTGCTCTTAACAACTTCTTTATCAACTTCAAGCATGTCTGAACGACCAACCATCTCAGTCATTGTACGGAAACCAAGCTGAGCCATGATCTCCCTGAGCTCCTCTGCTAGCATAAAAAAGAAGTTGATAACATGTTCAGGTTCTCCAGCAAACTTTTCCCTCAGCACTGGATCTTGAGTAGCAATGCCTACGGGGCAGGTGTTCTTATGGCACTTTCGCATCATGATGCAACCAAGTGTTATAAGGGGTGCAGTGCTGAAACCAAACTCTTCTGCGCCAAGAAGAGCTGCAATGGCCACATCTCGTCCAGTTTTTAGTTGGCCATCAGTCTGAAGAACTGTTCGGCCACGAAGGTCATTGGCAACAAGTGTTTGATGGGTCTCGGCCAAACCAAGTTCCCATGGGAGCCCAGCATTCTTGATGCCAGTCCATCGAGAAGCACCTGTACCTCCATCATGACCTGAGATCAAAACATGGTCAGCATGTCCCTTCACCACCCCACTGGCAATGACTCCGACACCAGCTTCGGATACCAACTTGACACTTATTCTGGCTGCTGGATTGGCATTCTGGGAAACAAAAAGAGAGATTCAAAGGTATCAGCAGGAGTGACCAACAGGTTGAACATATGAAGCGAGGACATAGCACATGAAGCAGCAAATGCACATACCTTGAGATCATGAATCAATTGAGCAAGGTCTTCAATTGAATAGATATCATGATGGGGAGGAGGACTAATGAGGCCCACCCCCTGCAGTAGAATTTCTGGTAATTGCAATGTCTCCTATGACCTTGTGGCCAGGAAGCTCACCTCCTTCACCAGGCTTGGCACCCTGTGATCCAAGGCGCACAAAAATCAGTCTAAATCAAATGACAAAAGGTAAACAAATTCAGTTCATATTTAATCTCACCAAATGCCAAAGCTATCACTTAAAGATGCAATGCACCCAGGGGTGCTTTGCAGACACAGCATCATCTGCCATGAACATAAATCCATAAACAATAGGAACCTCTGTTCCAACAGGAAAGCAGGGGCTAAATAGGAACACACAATGACAACAGCAGGACCATGACATAAACAGGAAGTTTCGATTTCACAATGTGTGATTTTGACAAATACCTGAGCCATCTTTATCTGCAGCTCATCAGCATTTGTAAGATAGTAACTTGACACCCCAAATCTCCCACTTGCAACCTGCTTAATTGCACTCCTCTTTGGGTTCATTGAACCATCAGGAAGAGTCTCCATCCGAGATGGTTGTTCACCTCCCTCACCTTCAGTGGAAGAAAAATTAAAAAGAAAGAAAGAAATTACAACACATAAATATGAAGCAAATGTAGTGAGACAAAAGAATAGAAAAGGAGTTCAGAACCATAATTTTAGTAAAAATTCAACTATGGAAGACCAAAAAATACTTGTTATTAAACTTAAAAAAGCAAACAGGGTGATTCTATAATTTAAAAGCCAAACAGAGCGATCTATAATTTAAAAAACAAAAAGAATAAAAGGTGTTCTTGAAAAAGGTGAGAACATAGCTATCCTCTCCCCAAGTAGATACGTGCTTTTGCAAAATGGAAAGATAGACACAAGGAATTTATGACTTGCAGACCATACCTGTGTTTGATTTTCCTCCAATTTTGTTCATAGCCTGAGCCAGTGTGGTGTGTGCCTCCAATGATATTGATCCATAACTCATTGCACCAGTACAGAACCTTTTAACAATCTCACTGGCTGGTTCTACTTCATCCAAAGAAACTTTCACATCTGCCTCTTTGAACTTCAAAAGCCCACGCAAATTACAAGCTTTGTTCAACTCCTGAACACGTTTAGAATATTCCTTATAGGCAGCCACACTATTACCTCTGGCAGCTTCTTGAAGCTTTGCAATAGCAAGAGGATCATTAAGGTGAATCTCACCACCTTTTCTCCAATGATAATCCCCCGGATTGGGCAGTGCTACAGCTTCTGCACTTCCAGGAGGGAGAACACGGGAAGGAAATGCCAACTCATGCAAATGAAGTGAATCACGGGCAAGCATCTCAAATGTTGCTCCTTCTACCCTGCTTGGAGTTCCTGCAAAGCACTTGTCAATCACTTCTGATGAAAGGCCCAGGCCTTCAAAAATCTGAGCACCCTTGTAGGAGGCCAAAGTTGAAATTCCCATTTTGGCAAGCACTTTCATCATGCCATAGTTGCTTGCCTTGAAATACTTCTTGACTAGCTCATCCTTTGTGCGGAACTCGCCAGTGGATTTTGGTGGGATCTTGCCATCAACCTGTAATCTCCAAATGGCCTCTACAGCTAAGTATGGGCAGATAGCATCTGCGCCAAAACCAACCAACGTACAGAAATGGTGCACTTCACGTGGTTCGGCAGATTCAACTATCAACCCGACTTGAGTTCGCTCAAGCTTTTTTACTAGATATTGGTGGACAGCGCCAACAGCCAAGAGGGAGCTTGCAGCAACACGCTTTGATGAGAAGGCTAGCATGAAATAAAACCCAAAAGAAGTTAACTCACTGCCCATGTAGATCACTATGCTGTAATAAACTTCTAACTGCATGAGTTTACAAGGCCTTGGTACATGTAAATCGAAGAATAGAAGTCATACCTCTGTCAGAAAGAACCAACACAGTATAACCTTCCTTGATTGCCTCGTGAGCTTCAGCACAAATCCTATCTAAAGTCTCCTCCAATCCCTTCCTACCCCGTTCCTTTGAATAAGTTATGTCGAGAACTTTGCTTCGCCAACCTCTAAAGTTCATTTTTTTCATTGCTTCCATTTGCTCAATTGATAAAAGAGGGCCTTTTAGAGAGAGACGGTGGCATTGTTCTTCAGTTGTTTCTGTCAAATCACCTTCTGGCCCAATCATGCATTCCATGGAAGTGACAATCTTCTCTCTGATGGGATCAATTGGAGGGTTTGTCACTTGAGCAAACATTTGCTTGAAGTACTCAAAAGTGAGTTTTTCCCTGTTAGACATGACAGCCAAGGGAGCATCATTTCCCATCGAACCAAGAGCCTCTGTAGCGTCCTTTGCCATGGGAAGCATCAGCATCTCCAAGGCTTCAACAGTATAGCTGCATGAGATTTATACAAAATCAGTATAAACTGCTTTTAAAAAAGTATTGGCTTCCAGATTCAAAGAAAGTTGATGCAGCCATAAGATTCACATACCCAAAAGCTTTTAATGGTGCCAGCAAACCATGAGTGCCCATATTCTGCATGCTGGTGTCATCATCAGATGCCTGAAGTGATGAAAAATCTAACTATAATGAGACTTGCACATGCACACAGAGGGAAAAATGAAGTATTTGAAAGTTTGTATAACACATACAGGAACAACCCCAGAAATGGCTGGAGCAACTCTCTCAGATTCTTGAACCGAGTCAACTATGTCACTGAGTTCAATCTTTTGCCTCTTCAGCCACTCTCCATAGGGCCTTGCTAGGGAATATTGTTGCTTCAAGGCTTCATCATCTACAATAATATGCTTCTCAAAATCCACCAGAAGCATCATTCCAGGGTTAAGTCTTCCTTTCCTAAGGACATCTTCAGGAGGAATATCCACAACACCAACTTCACTAGCCATGATAACTCGTCCACTTCGTGTAACATAAAATCTTCCTGGACGTAACCCATTGCGATCCAGAGTAGCTCCCAAGTAGTGGCCATCAGTAACTGAAAACAAAATAAAATAAAATAATTTAGCAAAAAGCAATAAATCAAATAGTGCACATGACAGCATTTGAAGAGAGCACATGAATTGTTCAAAACAATTACATGAGATAAGTGCAGGCCCATCCCACGGTTCCATAAGAGCTGAGAAGTATTCGTACAGTGCCCTCCTTTGAGGATCCATATTCTTGTCATTTTGCCAGGCTTCAGGAATCATCATCATGACAGCTTCAGGGAGACTTCTCCCAGTTCGAATTAAAAGCTCCAGAACACCATCAAAAGCCCCTGCAATTCAATTATAAAAAAATAAAAGTCAAAGACGAGTCAATATAAATATGATATCAAAGATGCACATGTAAACACACTGTTTATATTAATTTAAGCCTCTATAAATTCAAAACAAAAGAAATTCACCTGAGTCGGAAGAACTAGCATCTACAATTGGAAGAAGCTTCTTCATCTCATTCTTTGAGAGACCGAGCTCCTTGCACTTTATTAGGCCCTCGCGAGCCTTCATCCTGAAAAGCAATATTGGAAGTTAATATTCTTTCCCATACAAAAAAAAGCCCATAATCATTCCAGAGAGATAAAATAGCATATTACTATGCAATTGCAGATCAATGACACTAAACAAGGCCGAAACCGTCTCAGTTGGGGTGCTTACCAGTTTACATTGCCTCTTAGCGTGTTGATTTCCCCATTATGGCCCAAGACACGCATGGGTTGTGCACGATCCCAGCTAGGAAATGTATTTGTTGAAAATCGTGAGTGTACCTGAACCAAAAGAAAGGAACCAAGAATGTTATTTCAAGAATCCAGCCACTCAATTCATGAAAAGTAAAAGTGGTTTGAAAACCACAAGCATGAGAGTTGTCTTCAGGGCACTTCAACAAACTTTTATTGCAGCGTCTATACAAGAAACACTCAAACCTTAAGCTACCTTGACCAAACACCAACTGGAATTTTCCACCTCAAACAAGTGATCATATAGAGCACTGCAGTAAGTTTCTTTCTTTCAACAATGAGGTTTCTTACCAACTCACCCACGGCATCCAATTCAGCATCCAAATTCAAATAGAAATCAAGGGAGTGGAAGAACTTAAGAGATCATTCAACTTCAATGCCTCAGAAGTCATTCCTCAACCTTGCATATCTTCAGTTACCGGTGGGTCCCATGCTGTTTGTTGAAGCATGTGTTAGTGTAATAGGAGAAAAGTGAAAGGATAAAATATTTACCAGGGCCATGTAGCTCGTAAACCTTTCATTGCCAAGATCTGCATAATAGTAACCCTTCAACTGATCAGGCTTCAACTGACCTTTATAAACAACCGTCCTGCAGAATTCAATCAAAGGAATTGATAATTCTGTCAAGAGAAGCATTAGATAGGACCATATAAAATAGCTTATGACACACAAACCTTGAGGAAAGGGAACAGATATAAAAGTCCCTAACACCACCATATTGAAGGTTTAGTGCAGCTCTAATAGCTACCATTGACACCCTCCTTAATATGTACATCTGCAAAAACAGTGCAAACAATCATCAACAACGTAACTGTGGAACCTGAAGGTATAAAAATGCTCACTTGCATTGTTCAGAACCTGAAACAAATCCCTTCTTCCTCTTCATCTCCCCAATTTCTACCTCAAACATGGACAGCTACAATTACTTTGTGATGCTAATTACTTCTTTTGCTATATACTATTTAACAAAAATTCGAATAAAAAGCTACCTGCTGCTCAAAATCAGCCTTCGACCTAGGAGTGGCTGTAAGGAACACTTGCTCAATGACAGGCTCGGTCTGCAAAGCAGAATTTCCCAGTCCAGAGTTATCTGTTGGTACTGGTCGCCACCCAAGTACAGTATGCCCAAGAGACTCCGCAACCTTCATTGCCATCAAAATCAATAACATAAGGAACAACGTCAAAAAAAAAAAAAAAGTTAAGGTTATTTCAATTTTGACGGTCTCAAGATCACCTTAGTGAATACATTCTTGCTTTCTTCGTTACGATTATCAGATGTGGGCAAAAAGAACATGCCAACTGCATATTCCCCTGGTGGTGGCAGTTCGAACCCAATATCCTTAGCAACCTGAATAAACCAAATTGAAGTAAAATCAGCACCATGATCTAGTTTCCCTTTTAAATTAAATTCAGTAAAACTACTAATTCAAGGTTCGAAAAAAACATTATGCATGCATAAAAGGCAAGAGATTTTAACCAAGAGTGCCGATTTTCACAGTTGTTCTCAATCATTCATTAAATTCCCGAGCCTAAACCATGCAGGGATGCATTTGAAACATCAGATATGATTTCAGATGAAATCCATTAAATATATCACCGTAAAGTCATTTTCACCATAACAAAAAAATAAAAAAAAATAGAAAACAGCAAAGGAAATAAAAAGACACCTCCTTGTAGAAATCATGAGGAAGAGCCACAAGAATACCAGCCCCATCACCAGTATTCGTCTCACATCCACAAGCCCCTCTATGTGTCATCCTCACCATCATCTCCAAAGCATCATTTACCTTCAAAAACAACGGAAAAACAATCCTGTGCATAAAAGTCTTTAAATAAATAAATAAAAAGAACTTAATTGAAATATCATACCGTTTTACGACTGCTATCCCCGGATAATTCAGCCACAAAACCAACCCCGCACGAATCCTTATCAAACGACGGGTCATACAACCCAAGCGGCTTCTCCGGCACACCGGACAATGCAGACCGGACAGCAACTCGAAGTTTCGGTTCTCTACCCGGTCCATCCGACTGCCAAAAATGCAATCTCTCCGATCCAGCAGACCCCCGCACTTTACTTCCCAAAAACGATTTTCTCTCAACAACCACCGATTTCCTCGTCGAAGCACATCGGTTTGCCCTCGCGCTCCGCCGAGAAACAGATGCTGCTGTGGCAACATTGAGCGAAGGAGAAAGAGAAAACGATTTACTAAGCGAAGAAAACGGAGCTTTCACCGATTTTGGTTGAAGGAGAGCTCCAGAGCTCGCTGCAGCCGACATTACTCTCGTTTACAAAAAAAACCTGAACAGTGAAGCTTTTTAATGTTCGGAAAAGCCAACGGGATTGGATTCGTATAAAGATTACAGTCTGATAACGATTATCAGCTTTTTTATAGTTATTTGTTGTGTAAGAAATAGTTTTTATTTTTATAAGAGTTTCACTAAAAATCAACCACTAACCCACTGATTCAGATCCGGAATTCAGATTAACGGAACTTGAGAGATCCGAATACGAAGAAAACAATCAGATAACACACAGAATATTCAAAACAATTGATAAAAATAAAAAAAAAGCAGCGCCGACGGTGAGCGGAAGGGGGGCTGCTGGGAGAAAGTTTATGGGTAAGTGAGTAGGTGTGTAATTGGAACCGGCGAGTCAAATTTATAGAGAAGAGAGACCGATAAAAATGGAGAGGGGGGGAGGAAAGAAAAGGCGGGGGAGTGGGGTCGACATCGATGCCAAATTTAACCTCACGATTGATGAAAAGAGTTTGACAGCTTAGATGACACGTGTGTAGTGTCCCTATGCGGCACGCGACAGCCGCTCATGGTGGGTCCCAAGGAGAAGAGATTGGGATAAACACACCCACCCTTTTCCGTCGGAGGCAACAGATGAGAGGTTAGTGTTTGTTTTTAGGTTCGGAGCCGAAGCTAGTGAGGTTAATTAAGATGGTGCTTTTTATTTTGGGAAGTGAATGTTTTTAGTAAATAGACGTTGAAAAGGAAGGTAGTGTTTTTTTACTATAATTCGCGGCAGCGGATTGATATAATAAATTCATAACTCGACCTTAACTGAATTTTAATTTAGACTAATTTTAATATTAATTCGGTGAATTGATTGTTTTTTATTATAATTATTAAATATAGAACAACAAAATAACATAATAAATTTATAATCCAAAACTTGAATTGCACTGGATTTTAATTTCAATTAATTTTAATATTGATTAGGTGAATTATTCTGTTTTTTACTATAATTATTAAATTTAAACAATAAATTGGCATGATAAATTTATTATCCAAAACTTAATCTGGATTGAATTTTAATTTTTATTAGTTTAATATTAATTTGGTGAATTTATTTTATCAAATCGAATCTAAATTAATATTTTTAATAAAAAAACTAAAACAATATTATTTTAAACAAAAATAATAAGCATAAATTTAGATGATAACTCATAAATTAACCCTATAACTTAATAAATATACCCTTTTTCAAGTTAAACCTTGATACAGGTATAGTGATTATATTTTTCTTACCTTTCTGTTTTCTATATATATATAATTTTTTTATACAAACGCTCCACATTGATTATTAATATTTTTCACACCAAGTTAATTATTTAAAATTCCTGCAAATTATATTTGACTATTTATAAACTTGAAACATGAGAGTTCGTGTGAAAAAATAGCATAAGAAGTTGTTTTATTAAATTATTCTGAATAAATTATATTGATATATATATATATATATATATATATGTGTGTGTGTGTGTGTGTGTGTGTGTGTGTGTGAAATTATTGTTAAAATTGGTCGCGGAATTAAATTGGTATATAATTTGATGTAAATATCTATTTTCGTCCAATAAAAGAAGTAAGTGACAACGTGACGTGACGCTATACGACGAAAATGAACTAGACCAAAAAAAAAAAAAAACCGAAAATTACATACGCGGCCACTTGTAAACGTGATTTCTTGATGGCTGGGAGGTTTTTTTTTTTTTTTATGCGGCCAGTGGTTAAAGTGACTGTTTTGCCCATACCAGTTACCACCATAACTTTAATTAACGTTGCCTAATTAAGGTAATTCCATTAACTATTTTAAAATAATATTTTTATATATTTTTTAATTTATTCAAACACTTAAAAACAAAAACTATCATATTTCCAAATACTCACACTTCATGCAAATGCATGAACCATGTTTGTTGCATTTAATTAGTACCTCATAATAAATAACATAGACATATTTGGTTAAAAAACATAAAAATAGATATAAAATAACTTTGTTTTTTAAATGGTTTTTCAGTGATTTTTTTGTGTTTTCAAAACAATAACAAAATAAAAACATATTTCTTTTATTCCCATTATTTCTATCCTCCAACAAAAATAAAATGCTACATTAACAATATATATATATATATATATAATGCAGGAGTTTTTTTTTTTGAGAATTTAATTTTTTTTAATTTTTTAGTTTTTCTTCTTTTTTTTCCTTTTTCAGTTTATAAATTTTACTTGTTACTATTTTTATTTTTCTATTCAATGTTATTAAGCTTCTATAGTTTTTTTCTTTTCTTTTTTAATTAGTAATGACAAGTTTTTATAGTTTATTTTGTATAAAATGTTGTGTTAGCTTTTTAACGAGTAAGATTTTAATAAATAAAAATTAAATATTTTGAATATCTCTATATATTTATAGTATTTTTAATTTAGAAGAGTTTTAACTTGCATAACATTATTTTTTTATATGAAAGTGGATAATTTATTATAACCCAATTAATAAGAGATTCACTAAGTTGATAAAAAGGTCCGGTTGGCCAAACTTGATTAGTTAAATTTTAATTTTAATATACAAAAAATAATCTGAAAATATCCTGATTTTTAAATTATAAAGAAAATCAACATGAGTATAAATGCTACTAGACAACAAAGTTTTTAAACCATGTCACTCGAGCTTGAACCGGTTAAGGATTGGGTAGTCATTTAAAGATTGTTTTTTTAATAAAATAATATTATTTAAATGTATATATATATATATTAAAAAAATCAAATTAAATTTTAACACATTTCGACCCATTATATCCCCACTATATCAATTCCTATCCAGTTTTTTTAAACCCATTGTAGGTTAGGTTTCAATTCCGACAGATTTTGAGGGACCATTTAGGAACACAGTCTAACCTGTATTTCTAGAAATTTTAAATTTTTTTACTTAAAATTAATATTTTTTAGTGTTTTTGAATTATTTTGATGCGCTGATATCAAAAATAATTTTTTAAAAAATATATATATATTATTTTAATATATTTTTAAATAAAAAATATTTTAAAAAACAACTGCAACAAACTTCTAAAAAAACACTCTTCTTCCTGCAGGACCAGCCCGGATTTAATAACAGTAATCGCCGGTCAATGAAAGAAAAGAGGTCAACGAAAATTCACTTAAAACAAAATTTTCGCGGGGAAAGGTAGATTTTGCTCCCACCTACTACCTTTATGAAGGTGGCATCTACCATTTTAACAACGTGGAAACTGCTTCTGGGGCAAAGTTGCTGAGAGCCAAAAGCGCAAGGAAGCTTTATATGATCACAGAGCCTTTGTCTTTTACGTAGATTTTTTTAACCTGTAATATTTTATTAGCCTTCCTCTTTTGCTCCTGCTCAGAACTTGCCTGTCTTGATACAGGACCTGGAAAGACTAAAAAGGAGCTCATAAAAAGAGAGCCGAGCCAGAGCCAGTAATATTTCGCAGCAGCAAGTAAAATTTATTCTTACGCTATTATTTTATGGAAAATGGAAAGAGATATTCTACTTTATAATATATATATGTGTGTGTGTGTGAGATTATTTAAAAATAATAAATTACTAATATCTATATATATGAAATAATATACAAGGATACATAAGTATATAGTACATAAAATTTGTATTAATTTAATATATTAGTGCATATCATGTTTTAATTTATATAGTATAGTAAGAAAATACATTAATTTCACTATGGAGATGGGATATCATAGAAAATAACTTTCAAGGTTCAACAAATTCCCAAAAAAAATATCTATTAATGTTTTTTTAAAATATAATGTTTTCTATTATTTTAAAAACAAGTTAATATCTTCAAATGTTATTTTTTAACTTATATGATTTCAAAAAAAAAATAATTTATTTTTTATGACATAACTAAATATCTCAAAAAAAATATTTATTTTCTAAAAAAAATCATTTTCCATGTATAGAATTTACTTTCAAGAAAAGAACCGAGCCTCATGTTAGATACATTATATTATTCTAAATCAACCCCATTTCTGCCTCAACGTGTGGTAGTTGACTCACCCAAAAAAAAAAAAAAACTGTGTGGTTGGTGGCTAGCAACCCCCTAGTTTAATTTATATATGGTTTAATATATGATATTTTATCTTCCTTTCAGCTTTTAATCCAACCATGAACTTCTAGGAAATGGTCCCTATATAATAAGTTCGAATGGTTTAATCACAAATTAGCAACATTATAAGTCACATGCTTTATCCCCACCTACTCCCATGTCTCAATCTTCTAGCTAACCATTATTAATAATAACAGGCTGTTTAGTAGAATTATTTTTTTAAAAAAAATTATTTAAAAATATATTAAACTAGTATTTTTTTTTTAAAAAAATATTTTTAATATTAACACATTAAAATAATCAAAAAAAATTAAAAAAAAAAAAGTGTTGTTGAACCGCAATTCCCGCTAACAAAGTAAAAGGGACTTGAAATTTAATTTCAGGCAAAGTCAGGGACTGCTTTGTAAGGAAAAAGTTATAAGAACTCCTTGTTATCAAAGTTTGGAGAATTACGAAGTTTTCTTAAATATACAGGATTGTATTCTCCTAGTTGTTGTTGTTGCCCATTATAACAGGACAGGACAGGCAAACCTTCTTGTGTTTTAAGGTTGGAGTAATTGGACCTTCCGGCAGACTTTTTTTTTTTCCTCTTAGAAATAAATTAGTTTGGTGAATTAAGAATCTTAGTCTCTATAGTAGGATCTTGACTATTTGTTGTCTACTTAAGTTATACTTACCCATTAATTTTCAATTTATGGTTCTGGTTGGTTAATACATACATGTTCTTAAGATATATATATATATATATATATATATATATATATATATATATATATATATATGTGTGTGTGTGTTTGATATATATCGTTTCACTTAAGTTTTATTTATTAGCCTGTACTAAATATATCACCACCTCACTTTCATTGACTTGTGAGGTGAAAACATGTTTGGTTATGGTTGTTTTTTAAAATATTTTTTTACTCGGAAATATATTAAAATGATATATTTTTTATTTTTTAAAAACTATTTTTAATATTAAAGTATCAAAATAATCTGAAATCATAAAAAAAATATTAATTTAAAGTAAAAAAATAATTTTTTTAAAAATACAAAAACAAACAGGGTTAAATGTATATTTGAAATTATGATAATAGTGCGGAAAAAAAAGAGAAAATGATTTGGTCTATTTTTATATAATATAATGAGATAGGTTTCTAATATATATTTATACTTTTAAGATTGAATTTCCAGTCTGTCATTCTGTTTTTTTCACCTAAACTAACATAATCAATCATGTATATGATTTAATACTATATAAAAGAAGCAAGCCCGGTGGATGAGGAGAGAGCCATCAAGGGGATAAGCATACAAGGAGAGAGAAAGGTATCAAAAGGGTTGATTTAATCCTTTAATATGTACTTAATTTTAAATTTATCTTTATAAATTATTTTAATTTGTTTTGTATAATGGTCTCAAATAAATATTTTAACATATTTATTCTTGATTTTACATACATATATTTTTGTATTTATTATTTAAAAATAAATAAATAAAGATACATAATGGTCCCCAGTGGCAACTACATACAAGATGGCATTTACTCCCAGTATTTCGTTGCATACTTGGTGCTATACTATTTGTCAATTATTATGTGTATAAAACAAGCTCTCTCCGTCGCGGCCACCTTAGCACTTTAACCAGACATCGAAAGGATGAAACTGACCGCCGCTGTCTTGTCCAGTTTTTTGGAAGTTCCCAGGCAGAACATGAAACAAGACATGCATAGACTTCTACCGGCATGTATTTTGTTGTTGCTGTAATCTCTGGTGCTGTAGTTTTAAAAATTATATTTAAAAAAATCACAAATTGTGCTAATTTTTTCAGCCAATATTTTTTTTAAAAAAAAATCAGATAATCCATATAAAATCATAGCATATATTAATTAACTAAATATTTTTAAATATATGATGAGGGCTAAAAGACAAACTGCACCGAACCATATCTCAAAAACAAATAATAGAGCCTAGCTGTCACATTTTACAGAGAATTCTTGTACATGCAGGACCCTTGATCAACAAAGATCCAATCCTGTGATTTTAATGGCATATTTATGTGATAAATCGAGTAGATAACTTCACACACGTGTGACGTTACCACGCATATGTATCCATAATATTTTCCCCTTTTTCTTTTTTTGAAAAAAATGGTTTTTGATTGGATTTAATGGTTGAAATTTCGATCCCTCGTCGATGGACTGATTGACTATTCGTTGTTTTTTTGTCCATAATTCATGTTACTGGAGGATAAGATAATGACTTCTTGGATTATGTGCCCTTCTTTCTTAACCTTTTCCCTGGCCAATAAAACGTCCGATCCCGCTAGTTGTAATTTGAACAGAAATTGAATTTCAATTGCTTTTTTTTTTTTTTTGAGGAATATTGCCATATATTTACCTGATTTATTTTTTAAAAAAATATTATTTTTATTAATATAGATGTCTGAACTTAAGCAAAGTGTATTCTTCCGTATTCTGATGTAAACCTCCAGTAACTTTTCTTTTAACGAGCATGTGGCCATGAAAACAATGTGACGTGAGTTCAGAGGAGAGCTGGTCACGCTAGTGGCAGAAAAAACAGGCATGGTCCATCAAGACGAGGCAACCAACGACGTGTCACTGATACCAATCTCCTCGATTATTTGTCCGTGGGTGGTCAATGTGTATCTTGTAACATGTAAAAAACATTGAAAGATATATATAAAAAATTAATTTGATATTTTTTAAATAAAAAATAATTTTAAAACATCTTAAAAAATAAAAGTCACCATCATGCACCTACACTATTGAGCTTATTTGGTAACGTGTTCCGCCTCGTGTTTCAAAAACTTTTGAATATATTTTTGTTTAAAATTAATTTTTTATATATATTTTTAGATTATTTTAATGATTTAATATAAAAAATATTTTCTTTTTATAAAAAACATCAAAATTTATTTCTTAACTCATATTGAATAAAATTAAAAAATCTCAGTGGGGTCAAAAGACCCTATTAATTAAGCTATAATTCAGCATTGTTGAGGTCAGATTTTAAAATGTGACTAATTAATCATATATAAATATATTATTTTTCATAATAAAATTTAAATATAATAAGATTCACTCGACTGACAAGGAGTGTGATTATTAATTAACAAAAGCTAAAACCCTTAACTTTAGCAATTTTTACTATAGCTCTACGCTGATTGTTACTGTTTTTACCCTTCTCAACAAAACAATTGGCCTTGACATTAAGGGTAATAAAGATACTTGCATTTTTTTCTCGATTTGAAATGATTAGAATACTTTTTAAAGCAAAAAGAAAAGAAAAGGAATTGCCATGGAGGGCCTGCTTAGACTTTTATCTTTTGAAATCACAGTAAAATAATTGCATTGTCTTGAATCAATTTTTATTAAGATTATGCCTAAGCGCTCTCTAGTCTCTCTATCATGTTTTTCTTGGTAATTTATGGGTAGAATCTAGGGTAATTTGGTTTTTTAATTGAGATAAAATATTATTTATCATTATAAGGTTGTTGATGCTTGTTGTTCCATGATTGTGTTTGTACATTTTAGACTGTGCGTGCAATACCATCTATTAACTAAATACCAACTTTTATTATGATATTTAAATCCTAACGATAATCTCTTTATCACTGGATGACACATGTAATCGAAGTTCTTCTAGTTTGGCATAGATATATTTTTTTTTTCATTCTTCTTCTCAATTTTGTTATGCAGGGTTTCAAAGCAAACATTTTAATTTATTTTTCTTCCATATTTAGCCCTTATTTTTTTTATTATTTATTTTATTTAAAATAATTTATATATATTTTTATTAATTCAACTTGTATCCACAAAAATATTTTTTTTTCTTTAGTATTATTCAATCGAATTTGATTATGTTAACCAAGTAAAAAAAACCTATTCAGGTCAACTTTCAAGTTAATATTTTATTTAATTTAAGTAAAAAATCAAGTTGATTTATGTGAAAATTCTTGTTATATACATGGAATAATAAGTGACATTCTAGTAATTATTTATTGTGATTCGCTTTAAAGAGAGAGATAAAAATAATAAAGACAGATAGTAAAATTATTAGAAAAAGATAATGATACTCTACCTAGAATTTCTTTCCTTTTTAAATTTTTTTAAAATAATATAAAAAATAATTAATAAAATATCATTATTTTATCAACACCGTAATTTTTATTTTTTTTAATGAAGCCGCCAATCTCAATTTTTTTTTTGTATATATCAACACGTAATGAGATGGCTGAAAAAATCTAGCAAATCATAGTGGCATCTAAAGCTATTTGACATGACCCATGGTTCGAAAGCACGAGTCATTTTGAGTTCCACACGTGGTTCCATTATTTTAAAAGTAGCTAAAGTTAAGATTGGGTCCGTGCTGCCCCCTAACCCACTAACCATGCATTATATTAACCCCATGAATTAGACCTAACTAAGAGAGCTTCAATTATTGGTTTGGTTTTTAACCTTTAGACAAAAGCATGCAACTAGCATGGACACATCCTCGAAAGAAAAGGTAGCACGGTACATGGGTTTTTTATTTTTATTTATTTACTTATATATATATATATAACAATTATTCTCATATTTTACATAAAAGTCAGCGTTGTGACATTACTTGCTTGCTTTACTGCCTATGTTGAGAGGTTTGGCACGATGAACACTTCCTATGATCACCAAACATGATCCCACCTACCTTCGACAATTATTAACTTTAATTTGCATTTGCATTTGCATTACATGACGACGAAGATGATGCCAACATGGAGATTCTTGTTTTTTTTTTTTTTTTTTTTTTTTTGTCTCTACCTACTCTTTTTTTATTGAGATAAAATTTGTAAGCCGTTTTGCAAGTGTTTGGTGTGTGTGTGATTATTGCAATTTAATGATGTATTTGATGAATTTATAGAATTGGACGGATGAATCTAAATTGAATATGATAAAACTATCATATAAAAATAAATGAGACATAAAATAAAAGAATATAGTCTTTTTTTCCAGTTATATGTGCACCAAAACATCACGATTGAAATTATTTTATTGCCATGTAATGAAAATTACCCAACTAATACTTGTTTAAGCATGCAATTTTTTTGTTTAAGTATGCAACTTTTTTTTTTTTTCAATTTGAAGTTAACATTCACCATGCATATAGATATAGCAAAACATTTTATCTACACAAATCTCATTCTGACCAGTATACAATGAATTATTTTTAACATGTTTCATTTTAAAAATATATTTAGTATTGTGATAGAAATTATTTTTTAAAATATTTTTTTTATTTAGAGATGCATTGAAATAATTTTTTTATTATTTTTTTTCATCGGTATATCAAATAATTTAAAAATATAAAAAGATTAATTTGAAGTAGAAAAAATAAAATTTCAATTTTATTTTTTAAAAAATACAAAAACACGCGGGCTCCATATTTCAATAAGGATGAGAGTTCCTCTATGATAATAGATTATTCTTTAGATATATTATTAAATTAGAATAATTGGAGTAGCTAGCAAGAAAAATCGGGGACCATCATAATTTGAAAGAAAAAAAAATTATTTCCCTTTTCTTTTCCTGCTGTAAAGGATATTCGTTTCAACATATCATAATTCCCAACAAGGAATATATAAATAAAAATTCCAACATCTCCTTCTCCTGGATGATTGCTGCTTCACTGCAATTATTGGGCTCTCCAGTTTGGTTAATTTCTAAATTGCTCTTTTAACAAGGTTGGTTGTAGGTTTATTCGGGGAAATCAAATCAAATCAACAAAGTATAATTGAATTAATTAAAAATTAATTAGATTCGGCTGAGTCAATTCAAATTTAATTAAGTTTATCTCCAAATTAATTAAAAAAAATCTTAATTAACTTATATTATAATTTAAAATAATTATTATTGAATCAACCCACTTAATAACTATGATGATTACAACAAAACGCAGCTACCGCTATGTTTTGTCCCTCTCTTACAGGTTCTTTCTTCAGGGAAAGGAAATTCGTAGGAGGCAGAGGGAATTGCTGCTATGTAGTCAAGAGATGCGCCTGTCATATGAGCATTATAATGGAGGAGGGATCTCCGAACTTGGTCAATACAGAATCCATAGACGTAGCTATACATATAATTAGTACATATACTACAGTACTACACCACACAAGAGTATCTAAATTAAAATCCATAGTTGTTTGAATATTTCTTAAATCGGCAACATTGCTATGTTTTTGCTTAAATTTCAGGAATATGAACTACATAAATAAACAATTCTTTCTAAATCCCTCTTATTATTAACTGGATATTCTATGATAAGAAAATGTAATTGGATCATTCGATTTAAAAAACAAAACAATTTATTAATTTGTAAGATTATAAAATACCCCCTTAGTACTACACCATTTTTAATAAAATCCAAGGTGTGGTTGATTTTTATAATCATGATGACGACGATTGATTGCCGATTTCTTGGTTGGTAGCAGGCATATAAATAATTTTCCATATTCAAAATTCAATATTCATGTACTATAATACTTGCAGGTCTTGAACCAACCACCCCCAGGAATTAAAATAAATAACGTGCAGAGCAGCTTGCTTAAAACATTATTATGAAATCCAAGTCAAATTAATAGGGTGTGTTTGGCCTTTTCTATCGTCCAATTTGTGAGGTGGAATCTTTGACCACCATGAATCTAAAAATAGTGTGCAATTAGAGTTCTTTAGTATCCCTTTTCCTACACTCCTAATGCTTAATTAATCGAGGTTTATCTATAATCAACCATTTTAATATCCCAGCAGGCTTTAATTTACAACAAATTAATTTAAACTGTTAATCACGAGCTGGGATTTGGATTGCATATTCCTG
This sequence comes from Populus x sibirica, assembly GCA_019202695.1. Lineage (NCBI taxonomy): Eukaryota > Viridiplantae > Streptophyta > Magnoliopsida > Malpighiales > Salicaceae > Populus > Populus x sibirica. Next base: position 1,131,177 of record JAGMVL010000053.1, read on the forward strand.
GTGCTCTATATGCTGGTCTGTTTACATTTTGAATTAACAATCAAGCAGATATAGGGGTTGGTGTTAAATTTATTTGTTAAAAAAAGAAATATTTAGGTCTTAATTAACATGTAAACTGGTCTAATTACTCCAACTGTTAAACGAAATAAAAGTAATAATCTTCTATGATTAACAATAAAATGGAGAAATATGTCAAAACCAGAGAAAAGTGAATGCCTCGCCACGCTAATGTCAAACCATAGATTAAAATCCACGTGGGAAAATTTTGACTTTTTCTTCACAACAGATCCTAATTACTTACCAACCACAAGAGTCATTTTCAAGGGACGTGGCAAGTTATTTGGTGTAATAGCAATATATATGATTTAATTAGGGATAGAAATTAATTGTAACAACTTAATTACATGGAGGTTGATGTTCGATTATTCGAATAATTAAAGACGAGTGTAGAGAGGTTCTTACTTTTATATATGAAGGAAGAAGTGAAGATATAATTAAAAATATTTATCAAATATGAAGGTGGATAGAGTATTCTTTGATTCGATAGATTAATTTCTATACTCGTGTGTGTATGTATAATTTACCGTATCTATAATTCTTAGTATAATAATTTATGTAGTTTTTTTTAAAAAAAATTATCTTAATTATTTTCGACAAATGATGCAGGGGATTTTCAAAAAAATATATATTTTCCTTAATTTTTTTTAGTTTAGAAATTTCATTCTTTTCCATTTTTATTTTCATATGTAAATAGAGAATGGTTTTCTCATTTTTATTTTTGTATCTAGTATTAATATATTTGTTTAGATTTTTCCATATAAAGAGATGTAATAGCTTTTTGTCAAGTGAGATTTAAATAAATACAAATTAAATGTTTCGGGTGTCTCTCTACAATTATGATATTTTATTTATTCATTCATTTCTTTTTTATCTTTGGGGGTTTTTATTTATAGCAAATTTTGTTATTCTTTAATTTTTAACCATGCTAGTCGACATTATAACCCAACAATTCTTGATAGTTAGATGATATGTGCTAGCTGTTATTAGAAATTTTAGCGATGGAATCCATGACAGGGTGACTATCATAAGAGTGTTCCTTGTGGTTAAATGTTATGTGTTGTTGTTAGAAATTCTAGTGGTGAGGTCTATGATAAGACAGTCCGCATAAAGATGTTAAAACCTACAATGAGATGACCCTTATAAAGGTGTTAAAGATCCATAATGGAATGACATGCGTATAAAAAACCATCGAATTTCCAACCAAAATGGTATTGCTCGAAGAATATTATGTTGGATTTTTTATGGAGGAGGATAGTCTCTAACTAAAAAGATTACGTTCTATGAACAGTTTAAACTCGAGATCACGAGTTCCTTCCAACCTATGAAGCCTGATGCATGAGCTTTTTGGTAAAATAAACATTTTTCTTAATTATTTTTATCTCTTCTTTCTCAATTTAGGAATTTTTTTCCTATGCTTTTCTAGTTTTACTATTTGAAGATAATTTTTTTCTTATTTTTATTTTTCTATTTAGTATTAGTAGAGTTTTCTTGTTTTTTTAATATATTTATATATATGGTTGCAATATCTTTTTGGCAAGGTAGATTTTGATGAATAAAAAATGAACATTTTGAGTGTCTCCTTATTTTTTTTTCGGATTTTAACTTATAATAGATCCCATTATCTTTTGCTTCTTGATTACGTCAATTAATAACATGTCTTGAACCTCAGCTAAACGTCAAGTTCTATAACCTCCACACCTTACTCGTATATATAGTGAAGTAGACATTCAGTTTTGTGATGACCGTAAGAGGGAACTAGAAATTTCAAGTGAGACTTTATAGACTAATAAAAGTGGAGTTTTCCCCCAAATAGCACAGTCAGGAAAAACCATACCCTAACCAACACAATTGAAAAAGAGAAAAGAAAGGATGAAGGCAATACTCATGTAGCCATCAGAAATATCTCGTCGAGATAAATTTATAAATAAAAATAAATTATTTTTAAATTTTTTAAAAAGTTATACAAGATAAATCCATAAACATTAATAAAAGTTATCTTTAAAGATTTTATAAAGTTACACACGCTATCTAAAAACGACAACATACTTATTTATTAGCGAGTGTCACACACACTAACAACAAAAACTTTACCTACCCTTTTAATACTAGCAACACACATAATAAAAGTGGAGTTCTCCCCCAAATAGCACAGTGAGGAAAAACCATACCCTAACCAACACAATTGAAAACGAGAAAAATAAAAATGAAAGCAATACTCTGTAGCCATCAGAAATATCTCGTCGAGATGAATCTATAAATTAAAAAAATTATTTTTAAAAATTTTAAAAAATTATACAAGACAAATTCATAAACATCAAGACAAATTATCTTTAAAGATTTTAGAAAGTTACACACACCATCTAAAAACGACAACATACTTATTTATTGGCGAGTGTGACACACATGCTACCAACAAAAACTTTACCTACCCTCTTAACACTAGCAACACACATAATATAATATTGTTGGTGCGTGTATAACACGCGATAGAACACATGCATTACATTAGCCAGATTCAAAGAAATTTACTGCTTTCAGTCGCGCATGTAACATCTGCTTGTCTTGATCTGGGTCCTGTGCGTCCCATAAGCTATGCTAGTCTGGGAAAAAAGAATTCCACTACATTAATTACATCAAATATTAATGCATCTCTCTTTGTTAGTGAAAACTCGCGTGCTAATAAGCAGCAACTACACCCATGAATAATTAATCTTTCATAATTTTGATAAATAATAATAATAATGAATTATGGAGAGCCGCCTCGTATGAAAGAAGGTTGACATAGAAATTAGAAGACTTACATGAAGATAAGTGCAAACGAGGCAACGGATCTCCATCTTTCATCTTCCATCCACATACATTTTATTGCTTAAGCACAAGGTAAAATTAAATTTTACTCAACTCCAAACCTAGCAGTAGTTTGGCTAGGCAACCGAACCGAACCAAAACTTAGGTCATGGCTCCTTATTAACCAAGCAACTAAGGAATTCGTTACATGTCTCTCATCGAAGAATCAATAAACAAAGAGAGAGAGGTAAAGGAGAGGAAGGAATAAAAGGGAGAGCATGGAACATGGCGCATCTTGTAAGCTCCGCTGGGTTTAGTTTATTAATATCAGCACATTCAAGGAGCTACGAGAACAAAGAAGAAGCTGGATCCATAGAGAGAAACCCTATTTTATTCACCTAGCTCAAGGAATCAAGGAAAACAGATCATTTCTAGGCTTAAAAAACATGTAACATTAGGCGTTGTCATCCTAATATTTGAAATCATCAACGTTACAGTAGTTATATATGATACTGCAGGGATCGAGTTTTGCAAGATCCGAGCAGTCAGATACGAGTTTTACTATGATTGGATCATGTGGGATATTTAATAGAAATGTTTATGGATTAAATAGATAAGTTAAAACTCGAAAAAAACAAAATCTAATTTCATGTTTATGTATTATAGAACCAATTCAACTGAAAAACTTAAGTTATTAGATAAAATCTAATTTATATTATTAGATAAACTTATAAAATATAATTTATATTATTTTTGAAATTATGAGATGATGAAACGAAGACTAGAATCCATGATGGATATGAATATCTAGTTTTACCACCAGGACAGAACCCCTCGCGATACTCTAGTTTTGTCTTAGAGAGAGTGTCAAATTTGCTTTGTTGGAGTGATTCATTGATGATGGTAGGTGCGTGGGTTACATCAATAAAAATTGAATATAGAAATGAATTATCAAACAACTTTAAACAGTTTTTGTAAGTTGGAAACAGTTGCTTTCCCTCTGGCTGCGTTTGTAGAACTGAAAAATCACTTGTTTAATCAAGGAATAGCATCTTCATTACTATTTAGAGGCTGTTCGAGAGCACTGTACTGCGTGTTTTAAGATTTTTTTTTAGTATTAAATCAATATTTTTTAATACACTAATATTAAAAATAAAAAAATATTATTTTAATATATTTCTAAATAAAAAAAACATGAAATCTCATCACTATCTTAATAAATGCCTAATGAGACACAATCACAAAGTATCTGCAAATGGGGTGGTGGACTTAGCTCTTGAGAGATAAAAAAATTAATAAAATTATGATCTTAGCATTTCTATTATAAAAAAAGAAGATAAAATCATTGTTAATGTAGCATCCAATGCATCTCTCATGGTATGCACATTTAACTAAGTGGTTTGAGAGTTAACAATGGGCTAGTAGTGCTAAACAATGAACATAAATTAAAAAAAAGGGTGATTTCTACAATGGTTTCAAGTTATTGGTTACTTTACTCTTTTTTTTTTTGTTCGTTATTAAAAAATAAGTAAAGTATTTCTATTTATTAGGGTGATTATTTTTAGTTTGATTCGATTTTTACCTAAAATATAATTAAATCAATTTTTTTTAAAAAAATCAAAATCGAACCGAAATCGGTTTAAACCGATCAGTTTTGGTTCGGTTATTTTAGAACAAAAACCGAAACCTAACCAACTGGTTTTGGTTCAGTTTGGTTTAATTATTTTATATTAAAAATAAAAAACTATATTTTTTTTGAGGTTTTTGTTTTTGTAATTTCTAATGGGTTTGGTTTCGGTTTGACTCGGTTTTTTTCAATTTGGCTTGATTTTTTTCTTTTCGGTTTTTTTATTAATTTTGGTTAAGTTTGGTTCGGTTTTTCAGTTTCAAGCTTATGAAACCAAAACCGAACCGGTCAGTTTTTTAAAATATTCTAATCGATTTAATCGATTTTTTTTCATGATTCAGTTTTTTTGTTTTCTCGGTTTAATCAATTTTTCAGTTTTTTTTGGCTCCCCTACTATTTATCTAATTTAGATATATGAAATAAATTAAATTTAACCAAAATCATGATAACTTGATACCATGAAAGAAAATATTTGAAAAATAAATTCAAAGAGAAAATTAATGCTTATGATTCTAATCATACATAACTCTCGGCTAGTGTTTAATTACTATATCAAGATAAAGTATTTTGTTATCTTTTTATTTCTGTTTTGTCCAACGGAGAGTGACAAAACTTACACCATCCCATATACAAAGTGAGTTTCATGCCCCCAAATGGATATTTCTAAAAGAAAAATAATAAAAAATTCCAATGGGGATAACTTAGATAAAATCTTGTATTAATTTGGTGATTATTAAAAAATAATATAAATTATATTTTAAGACCTCATTTAATAATTTAAGCTATTGGGTTAAGATAATTTTTTAACAATGATATAGAAAGGGTACAATATAGAATTTTTCTTGCCACACTATTCTGTCACTTGCGCATGAACAAGTATAGGAGCAGACAAAGATTTCCTCTATTATATATTTCATAATTATTCCTTATAATTAATTTAACTCTTTGATCGTTCCATACAATTTCGAATTACATCTACACATAGATTAAACAAGCCATGATCTTTGCAACTAAAATTATTGGAAAACAATAATTAGAAACTAATCAAATGCGGCTTCTCGGGGCAGATCGATTGGCACTAAATTCTTATTATTTTATAGAGACAGGGCCGGAGAGATCCATGCATGGAAGAGACACAAGGGTTGGTTCAAAATGTCTCATGTTATGAGGTTAGTGGCTATGATCCTACAGAGTCGTGCAAGATCTAGCTAGCTAGATTACATCACTTAGGTCGGCAAAAATGCAAGCTCAGATCTTATAAAATGGTCAGTGGATTTGATTAATAAGCCCTTTTGGCTTACTTTTGATTGCAAAAGAAGCAAGATACTGTTTGTTCATCATGGACATGGAGGCAAGTGGTCAAGTTCTCAAGCACTAAAGAAAATTATGATTCATTCCAGTAGGTGAGAAGTCCTCTTTTGTGTACTCCTTCACGGATTCAAGGGTCCGAGCACACGCAAGGAGCCAAAGCAAACTCCATATTGCTTATATTATTTGCTGTTTTGGTCACTGATTGGATTGCATTTCACATGTTGGGATCTTGCATAGGAAACAGGGTTGTTTCTATTACTGGTTTCCAAGTGGGGTCTAGAAACCTGTTTAATATTATAGATATAGTGGTTTTTTAAAGAGTTTTTTGTTTGGAAATATATTAAAATAATATTTTTTTTAAATTTATTTTTAACACCAATACATCAAAATAATTTACAAACACAAAAAAAATAATTTAAAGAAAAAAAAATTCAAAATTTTCAAAAATATTTTTCCACCATAGAAACAAACAGGTTCTAAAAACGTGTTTGTGGTAGTTTTTGTGGTCACGGTTTAAAAGAATAGGTTTTTAAAAAATAATTTTAGTTATGTTTTTTTTTAAATACATGTTTAGTTAAAACTGCTATAAGATGAATTTTTATATGCAAAATAAATAAAAAATAAATCTTCATTAATAAAAACAAGTTATTTCAACTTTCATAAAATTAAAATTTAAAACGTAATTATAGATGCAATCAAGTAAAAAAAATAAAAATATAAAACTACCCGACGAACCAAACTATTTTTTCTCAATAATTAGGTAAGAAGTAGGAAGTATGGCAAAATTCCAAATGATCTCTAATAGGGTGAAGTTGTTAGCGAGGAGGCTTGATTTTCTTGACGGCGACACTTACACTATGCCCTTTGACTGCAGGTGTCTATATATATATATATATATATATATATATATATATATATATATATGTCTTGGTAGGGTAGGTCCATAATGTAACATTTCTTTCTCACAAAAAGTTAAGCTTGGGTTTGGTATAAGATTAAAATTGGAGGTGAATGTTTGGAGGAATGCTAGCTCGTCTCTTTTTTAGCCCTAATTGGTCAATATGAAAGGAATGAAATAATGTTTGTAGGTATGCCATGAAAAGTTTCTTTTTTCTTGCTGAGGAAAACATATCGGACTACAAGATTATCTCTGAAGATCTTCTTTCAATCATCTTCAATAATGACTATTGATTATAAAGCACATTCTTGTGACCTTCATCGAACCATCGTTTAGATTATTCGACTGGCTAGGTCTTGGTCATGTTATTCCAAGCATTGTTGTCAATTATGTGCTATTGATGAGTTCATTCAAAACATTCACGATTCAGAGTTGTTAAATCGGTTCAAGTTATTATTTGAACCATATAAGATATGATTAACTAAAGTTTAATTGACCTGTCTAGATTTTTAATGATTTAGTTAACATGATCAAATTCTATCTAATTTTTTTAATAAAAATAGCTACAACGAAACAATAAAGCTTGATTAATCTGACTAGATTTTTAATGATTTAGTTAACACAACCAAACCTTATCCAAATCTTTTAATAAAAATAGCTATCCATGAAACAGTAAAACTTGATTGATCTGATGGATTTTTAATGATTTAGTTAACACGACCAAACTCCATCCAAACCTTTTAATAAAAATAGCTACCCATGAAATAGTAAAATTTGATTAACCTGACTAGATTTTTAATGATTTAGTTAACACCACTAAACTCTATCCAAACCTTTTAATAAAAATAATCACTCACGAATCAGTAAAGTTTGATTGACCTAACTAGATTTTTAACGATTTAATTAATTTGATCAAACTCTATCTAAATCTTTTAATAAAAATAGCTATCCATGAATTTGCCGATTCAATGAATTAAACTTCAACTCTAATATAAATAAATTATAATATAAATCTACCATGCCAGCTATCAAACACAACTTTGATACATACAAAGTTTCAAGGAAAATAAAGAAGCATTGACAAGATTTATACAGTGATTTCTTGATTTTTAGAGGATGGGTGGGAGGTTGGTTTCTAAAATATTAGTAGCTGTTCATGGACCCTACATGAGGAGTGGGTAGCTGGGAATGTCGAAGGAAATGGGTTTGAAACTTAAAGCTAAACAATATCATAAGAGATATAACCTTGTGAACATCATGCTGTTACCTCTTTCCCACCAACCCCATTTTCGTATCACTCTCCTTCTTGGACACACGCACACACACTCATATACGTGTTTCGTTCAAAAATAAAAAATATAAAAATAAATATGTTCTTAAAATAAAATTTTTTAAATAAAAATATTTAAAATGAAGTCTTTTTTTTCCTAGCTGTTTCTGTTTTTTTTTTCTTGTTAGAACTTGTTAGAAGATAGTAACCAAATATTATAAAAAACTGATTTTAAATATGATTTTGATGTTGGGATTTTGTCGATGAATCTATAGAATATGATTTTGGGTTTTTCAAGAGGCTAACGAAGGGTATTATAAATAGTTGGTTGATGTTTAAGGCTTGTAAAATTAATTGAGGTGCGTACAAATTAATCTAGATATTCATATTAATAATAATAAAAATAGTCAGTTGGTGAGAATTAATTATGGAAAAATTACATAGGATGTAAGAAAAACTGAGTATTATTAAGCATTTTGATGAATAAATCTGCACAATGATGCTGTATATGAGAAATGATGATGCCAATATTTTACATCTTCGACAAATCAAAAGTTTTTTTTTTTAAAAATAAATTATTTTTTTTCTTAAAAAAATAATTGCATGTCGATGCCTAATTGCCCATGCCGGGACAATTCAACATCATCAAGAATCACCTACCAACTTTGGGGTCAATTATGTTTTAGGCCCAAAGTCTTGAATTTTCTTCCAAGACTAGCAGGGTGGTACTGGTAGTATTCACATGGACAGCAGCAGCATAAGAGGAGGGCATTTGCATTTTGCACCACAAGTTCTCAAAAATCTAGATGCGCAAGACCATACAAGCAATCATGTCACTGACTTTAATCTTGCACGCAGGACATGCTTGGGGTATAGCCATGGTCCATGTACAATGGAGAAAAGGACTGACCACTTGCCTCTGGTGCAGTAAGTAGATGCTACTACTGATCAAAGATTTGTCTACTTGGGCATAAAGTTTTGGTATTTTGAAGACACGTTCTATTCTAAGGTAGGTAGGTAGCTACCACCATGGTTGTTCAATGCAGATCTCTCACATGCTGCTTTAGGTGCGATGTTTATATCATCACAGGTCACCATTAGGTTGTGTCCAAAGCATGGATGTGGAAAGACGTCCATCATTTTCAACCTCTGATGAGCTAGAAGACTGATAATAAACACCTTTTTTCTTTCCCATCTTCGAGACATGCGAGATTCCCGATCCATTTTTCCTATTTATACCTCCTGGAGGGATGTATTTGCTGGCCCTGGACTTGGTATCCATCTGGGATATTATTTGCCTGGCCTAAAAGGAGTAGTTGAGCTGAATTTAAACTTGGCCCATCTGGGCTGTCATTTCACTTCTTGTTTTAGCTATAAAACTCTTGTATATTCTTTGAATTCAACTCTTGGAGTCCTTATCTGCAACACTGCATGGAGGAGTAAAAACCCGATTCTCTTTATAGCATGAACCCCATCTAATCAAAGCATGCATGTAACTTTCTGTGGTTTATATCGAGGTGCGTCCACCCATCTTGTATTCCTCCAAGCCCATTTCCTTTCACCTTCGACAATGGTCCAGTTTGAACTTTGAGGCATCTTTAAGAACAACAGACTGGGCTGGATAGTGGATTCTTTATCTCATGCCAAGGTTTCTCTCTCTCTCTCTCTCAGTTTTCTCCATGTAAAGGTAGTTCAAAAAACCTGAAGTTATGTTATGCCTGAGGATTTTAACCAAACAGATTACTTGGTAGGATAAGGAACTGTCAAGTCCTTGAAACTGAATATTATAGATAAGATCAATTTAAGTTTCTGTTCTATTATTATAAGGAAAAAAATTCTTGACTCTATTATTTGCTTCAACAGAAATCTTGACTCCATATGCTGCAACAGAACAGATTCTTTCGAGTGCAATCCTCATATAATCAAGAGAATGGAATAGAAACATCTTAAGGGTCAGTACAGTGCCAGCAAAAACCATGACTGCGTATTTTCATATGGCATCTCTTAAAGTACACGGCCATCTTACACCAACCCAACCCAAAACTTTTTACCCTTACAATGGTCCATCTTGAGGCCTCTATTCAAAACCAGACTGGATGCATTTTCATCCCTAGCAAACCGTTCTTAGTTCCCTTCCTTGATTGAGGTAACACAGAATTGTTTCGAATGAAACCATATCATGAGGGGGTAAGTGGCTAACTATTAAGCAAGTGATCAGGAAAGAGTTCATTCTTCATATTGTCTTTTGCATATTTACAACTTGCAAGCAGATAGTATTTTTTGCAAAAGCAAAAAGTGTAGCCGAATGTACCAGGTCTCTTCGAGGTCAAGGCCATGTTCCTTTAGCCTAAGGAAAGTTGAAAGGAGACGAGGTAAAAGTAAATGAAGTTGAAATAAGAAACCAAGAACCATATAATGCCAAATTAACAATCAGAAGTGCCAAGCTCTAAACTCAAGTGGAAAAAATTCTTTCTGCACGAACTCAGATGAAAAGCAGGGAGACAGCAGCCATAAGCCAAAGGTTTCAAGAATCTCTCATTTTATTGCCCTCCTAGAATTTGCATTAGCTATGAGCCTATAACTCAGTGTCGCATAACCGGATCATCAAACTAGACACCATTCTCCGAGCAAAAGGAATATAGCTCAGACCGTACCTGAAACAGCTTAAAGAAGACATATAAGTGGTGCGAACAAAGCATTTAAAATGCCCAATTGAACTTCTTATTGTTAAACTAAGAGAAGCTATTGCAGAGATGTTGCCTGATATATAAGATAAATAGCTGGAAATCATGTACTGTAGTCTGAAAATTCTGAGAAGCAACCATGTACTGTCTATGAAAAACAAATAAGAGCGCTGTATAATTTCCATTTCAAATAGTCTGAATATCCTTCTGTACTGTCTATGATATCGCAAGTCTTTACTGTACAATTCTAATCTTATATCCTCATGCCTTACCATAAAACTAATGAAATGGGTGAAAATGAGAGACAAACTTACCAGATAAGGGCACAAATCTCAAATATGATTGCAAACACTGTTAAAATCTTGCTATGAATCTGCAACATGAAAAAAAAGTGCAGAAAACCTGTTGGTAAGCCATTATGAAATAAGTAGAAATGATCTAAATCTTAAGTAGAAATGATCTAAATCTACTTCCACAATCAGAAAGCATTTTTAACTAGAAAAATGCATATTTAGGGATTTTTTAATATCAGGTATTCATCACAATTGCAGTTCTCTTATATATATATATATATATTTTAATTTTCTTTCCCATTTGGAGACGCCTTGTTCTTCAAATTGATCTTGAATGTTATTTTTCTCTAATAAAAGCAGGGGAAGCTTTAGCTTTATAAGGACACGGGGACCACAATGTGTGATGACAAGGCCATTCTAGTCTATAACGTTGTTCAAACTAGAAGCTTTTCAAGAATTGACCTTCACTGAAATCTTGGTGAATTTGTGAAAGAGGGAGAGAAGTTCTTCTGAAAGACAGCACAAGAATGAAAGTACAAGGAATGAAAGCTCATCAAAAGGCACAGCAGAGGCAAAAATGATTTCAAATTTAACCACTCGGCTATAATTCAGAGGAGTTTCGAAATTTCAATGCTTCAGTATATCTTAGGAATTCACAGACGGTGGTAAAAGCAAGTCCTATGCTTCATTAGTTAGTGTTGCTGAGGCAGAAAAGTTTCTCGGCAGTGTAACTTCATTTGCAAATTAACGATGCAAATAGATACAATGACAGGTAGTTATAAAATAAAGCCTGCATTATTTAAATTAGCATCCATAGCTCAGAATCAAAATGCCAAGATGGTGTAAATTCTGCTGTGGTAGATAGAAAAGAATGCGATGACGACAAAGAAAAGGAGGGAAGAAGATGAAGAAAAGATGACAAAATACCAGATAATTAGGAATGCACTTATCAGTGTTATCAGTCAAGAAGTACCTTAATCTTTACAAAAGGAATTGTAGTGGCAAATCTAATAACTTGAGGTAAAAACAGTTAGGTGCACATGATAAATAAATGATAACTTGCAAGGCAGTGAAAAGAAATGAGCATGATCCAGAATATTGATATACTAAGAGAACATGTTTGGGGTTGAAGATTTAAACAATCTAAGGATAGTAACCATACGGGTCATGAAAAGCAATCATAATTTACTGCACTTTAATTTCCCAAGTTTTCTCTGTTATTAAGGGGCACTAACATTATTATATTTGACAAATGAATTGAAACTGTTGACTTACCAAGAGAGCAAAAATGAGAGCCAGAACAACACATCCAATGTAAATAACTGTTGCATATATGCGGACAGGGTCAAACATCATACCTAGCTGTCGCCCAGGTCCAATGAGGAAGGCTGTGCTGCCATTCACAAAACAAGTTTAGAATGCAAAAAACCCTGAGAAGAACAGCGATTCAGTTGAACTGAATTGCAGATGATCTCAGGGATACTATCTGTGTGGAATCATGGAACTCTTTAAGATATGTAAACTCTCTTCCAAATACACAACAATACTACACTGAACTTGGAGTGCCCAAAATTCTCAGATCAAAAGTGATCAGATAAAACTAGTTTTTGTCAGAAGATTCAAAGTGTTTATAAAAAGAAAGAATTAAAATGAAGCTATGCCAAGAATCGAACAAAAGGAGAAAAAAGTTCCTTCCTTTGTAATGATGAATAAGAAGTGGTGCTTTTGTTTTACATGTGACGAGAGAAAAGCAAAAAAGCACGGAAGTTTTCTAATACCAGTGGAAGGAAAAAAAAATTCCAGAGTGAAAGAAATATTATAAATCAGGATGGGATGGGACAGAATAAAAACTTGTTGGCCTGCAGAAACCAGCAAATGGAAAGATTCAAAATATAAGATTCAAAACGTATTGCTAAATTGAGTAAAAATGACAATGTACCTTCCAACTGCCAACACATTGCCAAAGGTGAACAATAGTGCAAATTTGATAGGCTTGGCAAAGACAATCAAGGACTGCAACACATGCAAAATTTGTAAAGCTATCAGCGTTTTATACTGCCAAATGCTTCCATAGAAATACAGCTTTTAAAATGTCACAATAAATGGTCACAAAATATTCCTTGAACATGCTTAGATTCTTAATGTTCTATAATCCCATATTTTCCCTCAACTAATCTAAACTTACCTCCTCAAGCAGGAAAGAAAAGGGACTGCTTCCTAGTAATAATGGGACTTGCAGCTTCTTGAGCAAGATGTAAGCAAGACACATAGAGTTTATATGCTCACATAAAAGGAAAAAGGTTAACTTAGGAGATCAAAATTTACAGATATTGGTAGTAACACACCTCTTATGCAATTAGGTATATTAACAATCTGACCAAAGGAAGAACCTGAGAAACATTTCTCTAGATACACATCCTATTCATTTACTGCTTTCCATTTTTTGAAAGCCTCAAACTATATAACTATAGCAATAATAAAGTACAATACATATCATCGTTAACCTCTAAGATATAATCTAAACTTCTATTTATTATGCTGATTTTGAAATGCGATCTTCTTTTAATAGATTGGCTTAATGATCTAATTTGAGGACAGCTTACTAAGTGTCTTTTCCATGGATGATAGAGAGGGTTAACATATAGAGGTAATGCATTGTTTGAGAAAAAGCAAAATAGATGGAAGTTTTAAAAGAAAGAAAGCAAATAAATTAAAATTGTTAGCAAGGGGCTCTATATATGGTCCATGCTTGTAGGCTCCAGACTGTTATAGACAGTCCAGAAGCAGCAATTGTCAAACATCTCCAAGATGCGAGGAAGTCTCATATTCTTCTCAAGGCAAGCTTAGAGGACTGTTCCTCAGTGTATATTTCAGAGCTAACTCCTTATAAACCAACAAGCCAAGGTATGCTAACACTACCCCAAGGGAGTGATGGTTTCATATATGAGTTATATAAATAGTGCTCGAGGCATCCTACTCACAAGGTTTGATAGATGTAGTGGAAGCATGACAAAAGCCAAGTGATCTGCAGATGCTGACAACTTGTCCCTCTTAGATGCCTTGGCAGGGAAAAGGAAGTTTAATATCAAGCTTGCTATGGGCTGTACCATGTTGGTAATATGTAAAGTAGTCTAATAAAAGGCATGCTGCAAGATCAAGCAGAAAAGCAACTAACCTTCCCAAACAAAATAAATCATCTCAATCTTCTATAGTTTCCCTATAAGCCAAATCATTAGCGAACAAAGGCACTACGAATGACCCTATAAAATTTTGGAAACCATTGTAATCTCAAACTTCAAACTAGCTTGATTAAGGAACTTCCAACGAATAGTGCAGTCCAGAAAAGACTGAACTGACAATATTAAATTAGTAGAGCATGAGTTACAAGACCCAACTCTATATTGCACTGAAAACATTAAACATTCTATGAACTCTTCGGAAGCAATTCCACTGTTTTATAGACAAACACTCAGTTCAAGAAAGAAATTTAAAACCTTGGACACAAATAAAAACACAGAGGAAGAAAATCTTTAAGCTCCATAAAATACTATAATATTTCTACCATTAATTACTTTCAAAATTTTCTCTTTAAAAGCCAAACTTACTGCATATTACCACTCCAAAAAGCCCATTAAAATTCAATCACTAACATTGCATAAAGAACACATTTTATGCTTCAATAAAACCCAAAAAGATGAACTTTAAGCACAAAAGGTGGACATACCAGAAACATAAGAATCAAACCAGCGGCCAAAGAAGCAGCAAATGCATACATTCTCTACATAAACAAAAACCCAGATAGAGAAAAAAAGCTTTAAACTACAAAAAGATGAAAACTTTTTAATCAAGAAACAAACAAGATTTGAGGTGGAATTAGAAAAACAAACCTGCGTAGGAGAAAGTGAAAAAATCCCATCTGATTCTTCTTCCAAGAAACTCTCCTCTCTCTCCCCATCATCACCTGGTATGAACTGATTTAGCTTCCACATTACTATATGTTTTGCAAAAAATTAAGTTTTTTCAATGCGTTTGATCGTTGTTCTTCTTTCTAACAACATTCTAAAGTTTCTCGCAACAGAATAACGGGTCCCTGAGAGAGAAGACAAGACAGGGCAATGCTTATATGAGCTGGCTAAGCAGCTTAAACAGTCCTCGTTGAAAAGCCCTTATTGCATTCTAGTCCCTTTAATTTGGATATCTCGAGCATGATGCTCTGAGTCTGAGTAAATTACATGGGAACCCCTAAAAATTTTGTGAAATTAGAGTCAGAGAGGTTATTCAAAAGTTTTTAACCTTTGACCAAATAATGTATAGTATTATTATAATCCTTCTAAATTATAATGGTCTTCATCTAAAGTTTAATTATAAGGTACATAAACCTTAACCCATTTTCACGCATTCAAGGTGGAAAATAGGTCAAAGAATCTTATGATGAAAAAAGGATTCATAAACTCTTTGGTTCACCATCAAACAATATATATTTTTTATGCTAAAAAGAAAATTAAAAATTGACCTCATTTGCAAAAACAAACAAACTTATACATAGCAAATTATATAATTTGAAAAGCAACAAGTTACTAATATAATTATATCAAACTCCAGGGCATGCGATGCAATTTACTTTCCAAAGTAAACATTACACAAAAACGACGACGTTATCGAACATTTCGATTGTGACAATAAAAATAAAATAAACCAGACCTGCACTCGCCACTGCAACTTCTTTCTCAACAGAAAAAACCCTAATCAAAGCCACACTGAAATCCACCACAAGTTTCACCGGAACCTGAGGCAGAGGCCACCGTGAAGATGTCGTCGACTCTATTAGAGGTGACTCGAGCCTCTCACGAGGAAGTAGAGAGACTAGAACGACTTATCGTTAAAGATCTCCAAAATGAACCAGCAAACAACAAGGACCGTCTTTTTCAAAGCCACCGTGTTCGTAACATGATCGAAAATATCATTGCCAGTACTGAGAAACTCGTAATTCTTCTCTCTCTCTCTCATTAATTAAGTTTAATGGAAGGCAATTATAATTATAATAAGTGTTTGATTTTGATTTTTTTTCAGGTTGAGGTTTATGAAGATAGAGATAATGCGAGGAAAGATGAGATTGCGGCGCTTGGTGGACAAACGGCGACCGGAACCAATGTGTTTAGTGCTTTTTATGATAGATTAAAAGAGGTAATTTATTTTTTCATTAATTTTGATTAAGCAATTTATCTGATAATTAACGGTTACTTGTTATTTATTGAAATTACTTGTATTTTATCTTATCATTATCATTATTTTTCTTTTGCCTGCGAAGATTCGTGAGTATCATAGAAGGCATCCAGCGGCGCGTGTGGTTGATGCTAATGAGGATTATGAGGCAATGCTTAAAGAGGAACCAGTTATTGAGTTTACTGGTGAGGTCAGTCTCTCTACCTTGTGTCACTTAATGATTATTTTACCTTAGTGCAGTTGTTGATATGTTAGGGCTCTAGTTTCATATATGGATATTTGAGGTGTTTGTGCCAGGCAACTGGGATGCTGTAGTTTATAGCATTTGAGGAAACTGATCTGGGTTATTTTTATTTACTTTTTTACTCTACAAGTGTACCTACTCAATTAGATATTGTTCTCATATAATGTATATGCGAGCTCTAAATTAGGCGTTACATTTCAAAATCTTGAGATTTGAGATTCTGTTGGCAGTTTCAAATTCATTTACTGTGAGATTTGTTGCCTTTCAGTTTGATATTTTAGGACTTTAGTTTTATAAACTAATATCTGAATTTTTATGCTAGTTAACAGATAATTTAGGGCTGTAGTAGTTTCTAGTTTTTTCCCTTCATATAAAAGTGAAATAGTGACTGCACAACATTTATTATCGTAATTGATGCATTGTTTATGCAGTGGAGAACCAGTATGTTCTTTTTTTCTACCTAGACTTTACCTAATTATGCTGTATGATTTTGCCCAGCAATTTAAATTAACTAATACTTTAGCTGGATTTATATTACAGGAAGCATTTGGGAAATACTTAGACATGCATGAATTGTATAACCAGTTCAATAATTTAAAATTCGAGAAGCCTATTGAATACTCTACTTACCTTGACATTTTCTCCCAACCACATAATTTACCCCGTAAAGTGAAGTTTACAAGGTATTCTCTCTTTCTCCCCCCCCTGCCCTCCTGATTTTTTTTTAAATTTATTTTAAGTTAATGATCAGATGTTATATTCACCCGCATCTGTACCTCACTTGAAATTATTTATCTAAGTTAATGTCTTTTTTGTTTCATTTTTTTTTTCAATTTTCTGCAGGCAATACAGGGAATACATGGAGAATCTACTTGAATATTTATTTTATTTTTTCCAGAGGACAGAGCCCTTGCAAGATCTTGATAGGATTTTGTCAAAGGTTTGTTTTATATGATGTTTTCCCGGCCATTTTTTTTAAATTCATCTCCTCATGGTGTTTTTGATGTTCTATTATAGGTGCCTGCTTGATTTATGTGATGCTAATGCTAGTGTTGAGCAGTAATTTTTTTTTTTCTATCTAAATTCCAAGCGCTGCTAAAATTATCTCTAATAATTTTTTTTTTTTTACCTAAAGATTTGAAGTGTGAAGTTTTCATGAGTACTATATAGGCCTATGGGGCTAAAAAATGTGCTACATTTAAATTTTATGGTGCTAGACTTGGCTCAGCCACAATTCATACCTTATAATGTTAAGGACAAAACAGAAAGAAAACCCTGTTTTCATTTTATTTTAAATACATTCTCTGCCACAAGACGTGCAAGACATTTGATCACAAGAAATGATATTATGGCATTTTGATTGCCTGCCTCTTTTTATTTGCAAAAACTCTAAGTCTATAGAACAAAGGAGATTTTGACCATGCTTGGTCGGAGCCAATCATGTGGTTCATTTAACAATGTAGATTATTGTTGTAGGTTACTACTGAATTTGAAGAGCAATGGGAAAATGGCACGGTACAAGGATGGGAAAAGAATGCTCAAGAAAATGGGCATGTGCCAGCTGATCATACTGTTATTGATCTTGATTTTTACAGCACTGTTGAGGAGCTTAAAGAAGTGGGCCCTGAAAAATTGAAGGAGGTAAGAATTTCATTGTTTGCAGCTGCTTTATATTTCCATGAATCGTTTTCTTTTTTCCTGGAAATCTATAATCATAGAGCATTCTCTTGCTGAATGCTGATAGTTTGTGTTAATGTCAAAGAAACAAGGATGTACTTCTGTATTTTGTTATCACCAAGTGTCAGCTGATGCTGACATGTTGCTGCTGTTATCATTCTCCTTATAGTGTTGAGCTTAAAGTGCAAAATTGGATTCTGTTCTTTGCTGTTGATTGCTTGGTATTTTAACATTTCTGATCTTTGTTGTTGATTGCTTGGTAGTTTAACATGAAATACTCCGATATCATACAATGTGATCAATGTTAAGCTACTTTGATATCATGCAATATGATCAAACACTGAAAAATATTAATTATATCCATAACATCACTATGGAGTCACATTTCTTTGTCGTTGTTTACTTCATTAGTTTAATAAGAAATATTCTGATATCAGACAGTATGATCAATACTGGAAAATATTAAAAATATCCAGTGGGTAGCCATGGAGTCATTGAAGTATGTAATATACAAACTACGCCATAACTTGGGCAACTGTTATTATTGTATTTCTCCATCATCATTTCATGGTTTGTGACAGTTTTGCTATCAGAATTCTATCTTGTTGGTTTAGTTGTCCTTTCTAATTATCAGTTATTAAATCATTTGCTGCATGTTTTCCTGGCAGGCATTGGCTGCATTGGGGCTCAAGAGTGGCGGTACCATTCAGCAGCGTGCTGAAAGGCTTTTTCTCACAAAGGTTGGAATAGTTCTTTTACCTTGTATGGGCTTTGTAAGTTTAGGAATGAAAAAGATCCAGTGAGCATCCCCATTGTTTCTAGTTTCTTAGTTAATCATTAATCTTCTAGCAAGGGAGGGGTTATATTACTGTGAAAATTAGGATGTCCAGATAGTGCTTTGTGTGTGCACTTTGTTTATTTATTATGTTTCTTTAGGGGGGAGGGGGTTATATATATTTGTTTGTTTGTGTGTTTCTTGTTAAGCATCTAACCTCAAGCTACATAAACAGTCTTATTTCCTTAAATTAAATTACTTCTCAACATGATTTTTTTTCCTTAATAGATTTAATGTGGCATTTCGTGTTTTACTTATTTATTTGTTCATTCTGTGCAGCATACACCTCTTGAAAAGTTGGACAAGAAACATTTTGTGAAAGGTTCATGTGCATCAGAACCGAATGGAGGTGCTGTGAACTCAAAGGAAGTTGTCAATTCAAAAGAAATTGCCCTGATGGAGACCAAAATGAATAAATTGTGTGATTTACTGGATGAGGTTAGCTTTGGTGCAGTCATCCAGTTTCTTTTCCATCTTCTTGATCAATATCGCATTGAGATTTTGTTCTTTGGTTATCTGCCAGCTTTTTTGTATGTTTTAATAATGTGCATTTGAATATTGGCTGCATGTGCCTTAAATAATTCGTATTTTTTTTTTGTGGTAGTTGGATATTTGATTTTCCTGTGACCCTGTGCAGACAATTGTACGGACAAAAGAAAATGTTGTGAAGAAGCAGGCTTTGACATATGATGAAATGGAAGCAGAACGTGAGGAGGTATGTTGTCTTAACTGTTTGTTTTTGCGGTTGAAAGCGTCTTTGCAAAAATTTGAATTTTGTTTTGCTTCTAATTAATTCTTTTTGGTGTTTTTAAATTGTTTTGATGTGCTGATGTTAAAAATAAATTTTAAAAAATAAAAAATACATTATTTCAATACATTTCCAAGTGAAAAACACTTTTAAAAGCAATCGCTATCACAATGCCAAACAGGCTCTTAAGCTATTGCAAATTCTTCAAGTGCTTTAGCCTTTTTAACTAGAGTGCGAATCATAGCTTTTTGTCTAGCATTTCATTATGACCTTCAATTTTCTTTTGGTACCTGCTCTAATTTGAAGCAAGCCGTTTGCGCCATGGTGATATAATGGGATCAAACCCCTTTACAACCCAGTACAAGCAGAATATATTTCCTCACATATACTGGCCGGGTATGCTAATGGCATATTGGCAACTGTGCATCTAGAGACCATTTGTAATACAAACAGCAAGACCATTTGCATGAAACTTTTCTTTCCGACTGCTTTAATTGGATGCTTGATTATTATTGTGGAAGAAGTGAGACTTTAATGTCTGGGATGACAATAATCGATAATGCAATGTTGAAACTGATGCAGGAAGAGACACAGGCTGACACTGAAAGTGACGATGAAGAACAACAGATTTACAATCCCCTCAAGTTGCCAATGGGTTGGGATGGGAAGCCTATACCTTACTGGCTGTATAAACTTCATGGTCTTGGTCAGGTATTTCTCCCCCTAATTGTATAAACCCATTGCGGTCATTGTAAGGATTATATCTCTCCACCGGTATCTTTCATTTCCATCAGCATTTTGGTTTTGGAGTTTTTTCTTTCTACATTTGGAGAGTAGTTTTTTCTGTTGTATATTTTTTTCCCAGATGTATTTAATTGATATGTGTGAAAGTTTTTATTTTCAAGTTGCAATAAGTAACACCTAGTATCATTATATATCATTATGATGCATGTAATACTTCTCTAATTATACTAGTTGTTTAGTGGAGGATCTTTGTCTGTAATCCTTGTCTAGTTATACTATTTGATAGTTTCTATGGCTAGAGGATCTCAATTATTTTTCTGCATGTCAGGAACTTAAATGCGAGATATGTGGGAACTATAGTTACTGGGGTCGTAGAGCGTTTGAGCGGCATTTCAAGGAATGGCGTCATCAGCATGGAATGCGTTGCCTTGGCATCCCAAACACCAAGAACTTCAATGAGATCACATCGATCGAGGTGCACTTTCTCAGACCTTGTTCTGAAATCCGATCCTTTCTTTGTTATATGCCTTTTATTTTGTTTATGCCACTCAAACTCTGATTTTTTTAATGTGAAATTCTTAATTCAGATCTTGTATGTTAGTTTGGAATGTGACACCTGCATTCATTTATTCACTTTTTTTTTTTTCAGGAAGCACAGGAATTATGGAAGAGGATACAAGCGCGGCAAGGAGTGAACAAGTGGCGCCCAGATCTTGAGGAAGAATATGAAGATAAAGAGGGCAACATTTACAATAAAAAGACATATACTGATCTGCAGCGCCAGGGACTGATTTGAAGTACAATATACTGCCAGAAAAGCATCCTTTTGATTTTGAATTTTTGTGGTAAGAGTGACCTGCCCAACCAATGCTGGAGATCTTTTGCAGTTCTCAAACATTTTGACAACTTAGGCATGGCTATGTAGCTTTGATGTATTTATTTGCTAGCATCTAGTCCAAAAGTTTCACTTATAAAACGGATTAAATGAAATACAATATAATGGATAAAACTGAATTTTTGTAAAATGAGTCGCACCTTCATTATTCATTGCTTCATCTCTCTTTCAGATACCATAAGTTTGTGTTTTATGTGTCGTCGATGATGACAAGCACAACTCACCACCTGAAGCTAGAAGTGGCAAATCAGCTGGCTGGGATTAAGGTATTAAATTTCGTTATCCAGTAATTACTAGCTTATTGAATTAAGCAGAAGCTTGTATTAAAAAAGGTTCTCAAGTTACATCATTACTTGCAGCAACAACCTTCGGGAATGCTCTGCAAATCGTTTTCCTTTAAAATATGAATTTTATTTTTGTTTAAAATAATATTTTTTTATGTTTTTAGATTATTTTGATGTGTTGATATCAAAAATAATTTTTAAAAAATAAAAATAATTTTATATAAATGTATTTCTAAACGAAAAATATTTTAAACTGTTATCACTATCAAAATTTTAAACACATCTTAAATAGCTGAATGACCTTTAGTATTGTCCAGTTAGGCATGGATAGATAACTGGATTTTAAAGATCAATTTTACACTTGAACGGAAAAGTCATTTGTTGATATTTCGGAAAACAATTTAACCTGAGTCATCGAAGAATATTAATAAATGGGATAATTGATCTTGTTTTTATTTTCTTGTAGTATTTTAAGAAATCATACTTTATATCCTGAATTTATATGTTAAACAAACAACAATTTTCATCTCCAATCTCGTGTGTTAAAAAAAAAACCAAAAAAATATTTGAATATTTAAAGGTTTGTTATTATATTCATAAAATTAAAATAATAAAATTATCATCCATAATTTACAATTGTAATAATACGATCCATAGTTATTCAAAACTCATTTCATAAACACATTCCTTTCTAGCATTTTGTCAAACAATTCACGAGCATTCATCAAACCATCACATTAAATTAATCATATAGCATTTTAGCCCTCTTATCACATATACTTGTAAGAGTCACATATATTTTTTTTTTTTTTGACTGTGGATATCGAGATCAGCTTATGTGAATTTTAACTAATTTTTTGGGAGCTTGAAGTTAATGACCAGGTAAGCTTCAAGTAGCTCTAAGATTTATAACACTCAAATTGATAATCTTTGTGAAGTAAACTCATGACTTGATAAGTAAAACTACACCTCTCATGGTTATTAAAACTAATATATTGAAAGTAGCAATGGTGGATCTTGCAACTAAACATTTGAGCCGCATCTTGCCACCATCACCAAGCAAACTCGCCTAGTTCTCCAAAATTTCACCATCCATTAATGAACCAGCTCGTGGAAATTACTGATACAATCCAGCAACATAGCATCCACAGTAGATGTCCAAAACAAAAACAAGACTAGCTATTGCAATATTGCATAGCTGAAGAAAAATACAATATAGAGGTTCTGCATAAAACACCAACCATGAATCCCCCTCTTTATAAGTTTATTTTATTTTCCTGGGTGAACAAGTACATTTTAGCTTGACCTCCCACTCTCAGCCTCTAGGTTACTTGATATGCATAACCATGAGGTCATTACGAGAGTGTTCGTATTTGAGGTAGCATCCATGTTTTCTCTTAACATAATTTATCAAGTGTTTGGTTACAAGTTTTAAAAATATATAAATATATATAGCACTTGAGGTTGTTGTCCAGCAGTGGAAATGATTTATTTCCTTTCTCTACACCAGGGTTCAAGCCTCATTATGCACGTCTGTCACCCCGCGGTGCTTTACATGCTTACTGGGCTTGCAGGATGTTCGGTGGACCCGAGAATTAGTTGTGGTACACGTAAACTGGCCTGGACACCCCGAGTTACCAATATATATATATATAGACTCCACCATTTGCCTGAGCTTGAATTTCGGTTTTGGAAAAGCAATTTTTCCCTGCTTTTTGAATGTTGGATCACAACTGCATTTTTTAGGACTGCTAAAAAAAACATTCAAAATTACCTTTGAATCCTCCTCTCTTTCCT
Source organism: Populus x sibirica (assembly GCA_019202695.1). Lineage (NCBI taxonomy): Eukaryota > Viridiplantae > Streptophyta > Magnoliopsida > Malpighiales > Salicaceae > Populus > Populus x sibirica. Next base: position 1,154,554 of record JAGMVL010000053.1, read on the forward strand.
CTCATTCATTTAACATTAATTTCTCTCATTCCTTTCACACAATTGCAACATCTATTTCTTCTCATTCATTTGTCAATAATTTCTTCATATCCGCCAAAAAAATAAAAGAAAAAGAACAACCCTCTTTACTACAACCAACAACCCCAAAACAACAAGTTCTATTATATTTAGGTCTCTTTATAATATTGTATTGGTTGTGAAATTAATTTTTATAAAATTGAATTTAAGATTAAGATTCATGTCCATGTCCTTTTAGATAATTTTATTACCAACATTAAATTAAACCATAATTTTTAACCAAATATTTTTAACATGTTTTTTCATGAACATGAAATTGAATCATACTTTAAACCAAATATATATTTTAACCATATCAACCACAACAAAAAATAATTTTTCAAAACTTACTTTTTTTAAAACTTTAATTACAAAAATTACCATAATAACAAACACACTTTATATTAACATTCTCTATGTGCAATGTTAAAATAAAAAATTAAAGACAAGTTGAGATATCTCAAGGATCACCTTGTTGTATACTCTTATAATGGTTTTATATATATAGCCAGTATCCACATGAAATATACACAGTTGTTTTAAAATATTTTTTTATTAAAAAATACATTAAAATAATATATTTTTAATTTTTTAATAATTATTTTTAATATCGGTATATTAAAATGATATAAAAAAAATAAAAATATATTAATTTAAAATAAAAAATTTATAAAAATTCAATTTTTTAAAATATAAAAACAAAAAATGCACACATCCAAATGGATGTAACCTAACAAACCTATTAATCAGCTCTCCCTTCTTTGTTTTTAAAATATTTTTTATTAAAAAATATATTAAAATAATATATTTTTAATTTTTTAATAATTATTTTTAATATTTGATATGAAAAAATAAAAATATTTTAATTTAAAAAAATTCAATTTTTTAAAATATAAAAACAAATAATGCACACATTCAAATGGATGTAACCTAACAAACCTATTTATCAGCTCTCCCTTCTTTGTTTTTAAAATAATTTTTATTAAAAAATATATTTTTAATTTTTTAATAATTATTTTTAATATCACCGTATGAAAATATAATAAAATAAAAAAATTAATTTAAAATAAAAAAATAAAAAAAATCAATTTTTTTAAAATATAAAAACAAATAATGCACACATCCAAATGATGTAACCTAACAAACCTATTTATCAGCTCTCCCTCCTTTGTTCATTGTGGTATTGAGGCTAAGCCTAAGCATATTCGATTTCCCTCAATGTATTTCTAATAAAACAGTGATCAGAGTCCTGGTTTTTGTCATTGGGATCCAAAAACCCAAAATTAGGTGTGATCCACAGACACCATGAAATCTAATATTGATTTTCCTAGCCAAACATGCCCTTAACATATTTTACCCCAAACCCTAGCCACCCATCTTCTCCTCCCCAAGTAGCCAACAACCACGACTGAAGAAATCCATGACATCCAGCCACAATCGACAAAGAACTAGCGAACAACCACATAACCCAGAACACTGCCACAAACATATCACCCAGCGGTCCCAGCCACACCACTCAACCCAAACAACATCTACTCGACCACCAAAGACCCAATCCATCTCTACCACCATAGTCGCCTCAGCCTCAGCCTCAGCCTCAGCCATCACCTAGAAAAACCCCAAACAAACCTTCTCCCTCCTCGTTTTTTTGTGTGCAATAATCAACAAGCATAAAAAAGAAAACAATAGGAAAAAACGATTGTGATTTTTGGTAGAGACAAAGCGGGACAACAGTGAGAGGGAGTGTGATATGTTGTTACTCATATACGACGATGATTTTATATTATTTTTGAAATTTTTGAAATTTTTATTTCACCTAAAATACAAGTGTAATTTTTTAAATTACAGCCAAAAAAAAATTCTTAATATAATTATCAATTTATTTTATATTAAATAATAGATAGTACTTGATTAACAAATTCACGTGGGGATTATAGTTGTAAAATCTGATCAATAGCAAGGCTCTGAACACAGGCTGAGATAATTAATTCAGTTTAACTTATTATTTTTTTAAAATTAAAATAATATTATTTTAACTATTTTTTTAAAAAGAAATTAATAATTTTTTTATCCTGATCCTAAACAGGGTAACAGGTGAATCTATATTTGTGATTAGTCACCTTGGTTTCCCCACCCCCTTTTTTTTTTTTTTTTAATTCGGACTAGTCTACACCATGAATTAACTTTCATGACCGATTTAATTTTTATAATTATGGTATGGATATCCAAAATCCGATAAATAAGGTATAGTTTTTTAAACTTCATACATCATAAATATTTGATAAAACATAAATATATTACAAACATGATAATTGGATATTCAATGCAATCCCTCGTTATATAAATATAAACGAAACATAATAGAAGGATATTAAATGCAATCCCTCATTAATATCAATAGCTCAAACTTGTTTGTAACCCTTTGCATACAAAAAGCATTTCTCATTCTCTTGTTCATAAAAGAAAAAAAGTAGTTTCTGCCTTTCTGGACTGTATGGATATCAATAAGTTGTCCAATCGTGTCTTTTCTTGCCAAGTTCAAAGCTAGAAAGACTTCTTCTTGAACTTGTTTAGACACTTAGAACGCCTAACAAATCATTCATGGACTAAATCAATAAGTTCAAATCTAAAAAAGGTTTGAATGGGTTAAACAAGTTTTCTATCAGAAAGATTCATAACTTTTAGGCTGATTGTTAAATCATGTTGAAACGTTACTAGCATATTTTATAAATCTAAGCTACTAATAGATCATTATTTTCATGCATTTTGGTTCAGAGTTGGTGTTTATATTTTTTTTTTCATTGTTAATCTCGAATTCATTTCCTTATTGATTTAAGAGTTTTATTTAATTTAAGATTTTATTAGTTAGTTTGGATTAGATGCTATTTAAATAATTTTGTATGTTATTTTTCAGAATTATTGACGTTCTAATATTGAAGGGTTTGAATGGTTTTGAACGGTTAGTTGCAGATCTAACATATTTGGATCATGTAAAAAGCCTAGTAGTCTTGGTTATGAACTATTAGGGCAAAACTAAGCCTAAAAGGAGGCTTGACCATGCTAAACGACTAGTTAGTTGAGGATTTGCCATAATTGAATCACGTGGAAAGCCCATTTAATAAGAAAATCATAACTTTTGATTTAACAATTGAAACTCATTTAAATTTGGTTAGTGTAAATTCAAAGCTTGTAAATATATTAAACTACTGAACAATGATATTTAGTTTATTATAACAAGACATGCTAAACATAAAAATATTTTTAAGAAAAGTCTAGAGTTTATACAAGTTTAAATGCAAAATAATAATTCAAGGTAAACATGCTTTCAACATAAATATAATAATAGAACACTAACATGTATACTAAACATGTATCCAAACTTATAATTGTTATTAATTCAATTTTCTAGCATGATACTAATAATAAAAATATCTATGTTTAAATTAAACAAAAAATATTACTTATTTGTTGAAGCATTTTAAAATAATAAAACTCTTGCTGTTGTCAATAAAGAATTTGTTATTCTTAAAGCTTTATTACTTCTCACTTGTGTAATTAATATATTTATAATATATTTATCAAGATTCCAATAACACCATCTAGGTTCAAATGCATTTCTAAACAAGATCTTTGAACTAAAAAATATAAAAACTCAAATATCTCTCAATAAAAAAAACATAACCTTTAGATTTGAAAAGAAAACTAAAACTTAAAATGAGAAGAAATTTTAAAATATAAGGTTATGAAAAGTATTTAAAAATATAAAAAAATCAAGGTGAAAAATTCATTTACCCTTTTTTATAGTGAATTTTGAAAATTAAAATGTTGAAAAATTAATTATTATCATTATCAACTTTTGATTAGTCACCATAAATTAAGAATTAAATTTAGAAAAATCAAAAGTTTTTTAAAATTAATTTTTTATTTATTTAAATCATATTAAATTTTTTTTCAACCGTTACAAGATTGTATAAACTAAATTTTATATGTTATTGACTGATTATAACTAGTTAAGAGCTTTCATATTAAATTTGAAAGATATTATTTAAGCCGATCAATCAAGTCACATATCAATCCGACTGAATCAATTAATTTTATTAAATCAATATATTTTTCACTTCAACTTAAAACCCAATTCAAATTAATTATAAATTTTGTAAATTAACGTGTAAAAAAAGCCGTGCTTAACCACTATGCACGACACAGTAATAGCACTGCTATAATATAATTATTTTTGAGCTCAAGAACAAAAACGTGGACAACAACGAAAAGTGACGTGGCGGAGATAGGAGTGTGCACGGAACGCAAAACACAGAAAATAACAGGAGGTAAATGCCGGAGATATTTGGAAAAACAGACATTGACACGAGCCAAGCCCAGGGCTCTGTATTCCTTCACGCAACTCTCACACTCTCTTCTCTATTTCTTCACACTTTCCTCTCCTTCCTTCTGCTAACTAACTCCTCTCTGGATCAAAAAAATTCTGAGAGTTGTAACGGATTGATCGATTGATGGCGGCGACGGCGGCAATATATGGAGTCGGATTCTGTTCCTTTTCTGATAATTTGTCGACGAAGAAACTGATTAAACGACGTGGTAATGGTAGTATCATCGGTGTGAGAAGTATTTGTTCTAGGAGAGAAGTAGGGACGGTGGTGAGGTGTTCGTCGTCGAGTAAGGCCGTGGCTCCGTTGGAATCGGAAGGAGATGGAAGGAGATGTATGATTGAGGAGGAGGAGGAGGAGGAGGAAGGAGGAGGAGATGTTATGAGGTTCAAGATGTCTGATTTTAAGGTGCTTGATCGTGTCAGTATTGGCCTTGGTGGCCGGGTAAGCCAGAAAACTCTACTTCAATTTTTTTTTCATCTTTATTTGTTAAATATTGTTAATTTCGTTGGGATTGGGGTTTTTTTTAGGCGGATGAGGTTGTTTTCGAAGCAATAGTGAAGGATTCTAATAGGTTAGCTTTCTTTTCTTATTTGATTTTGTGATATTGTGTGATTATTGGAGGTAATGAGTATAATGTGGAATTGCAGCCCTTTGCATAACATTAAAGTTGTGCTTAGGAAACTTGTCAGTACTCAAGCAAAACGTAGAGGAATGCGAGCAATAGAGGTTTGGGGCTTTGTTTTGGAGTTTTGTTTATTTTGTATTTGAGGTTTTGAATATTGGTGTAACCTTGGTGTTGTTAAAGTGTTTTTAGGTATTGAAGAAGCTGGTTCGCCGTAAACTTATGTACCATTCTTATTCAATGCAAGTTTATGGTTATATTTCTTCACCTACTAGTGGCCGTGGTTCGTTTACTCTGGTACATGGGGTATGTTCTGTTTCTGAGTAAGGTTTTTATATTGCGTATGCATTAAATGTTTCGTTGTGTGAAGCCATTTAGTTGTTTATGCTAGGCAGGTTAGTCTTTCTACAAGACCCCTATTGGAGATTTTCTGTTTATTGGACGAGCCTTCATTTCTCTGCATGTTGCGTGTGGAAGCAGTTCTTCTCATATTTCAATTTTTCCATTTGTGAGTTTAGGGATTTGAAAGTTTATTTCTTCCTTTTTATTTTATGGCAGTATCATGGTAGTTTTTCTTTGAGACATTGGCTTCAACAATCAGATTGGCTTCCTACCTTGGAAGCCACTCTGGCATTGGATGAGGAATCTGTCAGGAGGGTGGGAGATGACACGGTTGGAGGACCTGCTGTCTCTCGGCAGTTGCGAATAACACGCATATTGATGAGGGATCTCTTGATTGGAGTATGTATATCTTAATTGTATTCATGTATTATCTGTGCACAAATAGTTGCCATTTGTTGTGTACAACTAAAGTGTAAGGTGTTTGCTTTGCTTACTTAAGGTGAACTACTTGCACAGTCATGGACTTGCGCATACAGAGTTGAGGCTGGAGAATGTGCATATAAGCCCAGTGGATAGGCATATTAAAGTAAATGCAAGCTTTCCCCCTTTTTATGCTGTTTTTGAATTTTATATTCTCTGAATTTAGAATTAAATTCGATATATATAGATTAAGGAAAGCAATTCTGTAAGGAGAAGGGTGTTCGAGGAAAACTCTTGTTGATTTGTGTTGTCTGATATGACAACACTTGATGCACAACAATTTCCATTGATCTCGTGAAGTCAAATTTTATTTCTGGTATTCTGCTTTGAAAGTTTGGTGGTTCTAGACTTATTGTTGAGGAAAGGTTTATTAGCACAATTATTGGGGAACGAAACAAGACATGAATAAATCAGCACCATTGAATTAGTGCACCTCCTACACATGGGTACAACTATCCACTGTTTTCTGCTCCATAATTTCTGCTATAAAGCACTACTTCATTGATTAAGTTGTGTAACATGTGGTTTCTTTCTTGCATTGATGTCTTACTTAGTGAAACTTCTGACATTCCAACTTTTCAGGTAGGGATACTAGGGAATGCTGCTGACTTTTACGAGGATGGTCCAAATAGTAGCACACTGGACAACAACATGGACAGACGGCAGATGATGATTGCATTTGACATGAGGTATGAATAGATAGATAGACCTAAAAGTGTATCCAGTTAGTGCTGCTAGCAGAGCTGCTGATGTACTGAATTCTGTTTCATCCATGTTGACAAGATGTGTAGGATTTATGATGGCAAAAATGGTGCTGCGGGAACTCATGGATCCATTAAATTTCTTGAAGTTCAAATCATTCCTCATGAAGGTACAACATGCTAACCCCCCCCCCCTTGTTGACTTGCATTACTTTTCTGGATAAGATCAAGTTTCTCTTCATTAATTTCTACCAGTTTCTTGAAGACTGGAATACATTGGCAGTCACTTTATTTGCTAAATTTGAAAAAAATCCTGTAGTATCATCATGTACTACTCATCATATGTTGGTACTGATCCTAAGAAGTTGTACTGGCATATTGAGTGTTAACTGTGTTACCAAATTTCTCTTTTATGGATGAGTGCAGGGGAATGATCCTTCATGCTTGCGTGAATTTTTATTGCAAATCCTCAGTAGGAATTCTCCATCTGGAAATGTTGGACTCCAAGTAAGTAGTACGAATGCAAATTACCATACTTTAAGCTACACCTTTCACAATATCTATAAAGATTGTTTTTTATAAGTGAAAGCCACATGAATTATTAGTATGTTTAAGTTCATTTTGTTTCTTCTAGATACTCGATCGGAACTGGGGTGCCGGTTGGAACCTTTTATCCTTGTTATTGGCAACCAAACCTTCCAAAAGAATAAGGTATTCATCGGTTCATCTCTTATTAGACAATAGTAAAGACAACACGAGGTTAACCATATTGAATGGAATCTGTATTAATTTGAGAGAGATGAGGCATCTATAATGACTATTTTGATTTGCTTTGCAGTTGTTTGGATGCCCTCAGGCATCCATTTCTGTGTGGACCAAGATGGCGGGTGGCGCCATCCATGGATATCATCAGATGGGGTCTTGGCTCAACTGCAGTTCGAATTACGGAGGAATACATTTATAAGCAGCCCCAGGTGTGTCTACAGTTAGCATTTCTAAGTTCTCTATTGTCATTCAGATGGATTCATCGGTTGTGACTCTTTCAAGCCAGTACCTTGAGTGATTAGCTGGAAATTTTGAAAGTTTCATGTTCTGAGCATAGAGAAGCGCAACCATGCATCTTGATCATTTATCAGAGGCTTTGTGAACCTATAAAGTACCCTGTTTTTCTAGGGAAGCACAAGTATGAGATGGAACAATTAGTGTTACTAATTAATTTCCTGTTACTTGAAAGATATCTTAGTGTGCTTCTATTTCTATTTGAACTACTAAATGTTTGCATGTAAACTCATTATATATCTGGTGTTGGTTTATAGCTCGCAATGACATTACATTGACAATGTAAACTGACTGGTGAATTTTGATGTGATAGCGTAATAGGCTTTCCTATTTTATCGAATTGATGGAGATGCTGAATGCTCATTCAAGGCCAAAGGTTAGCAATTATCTGCTTTGTTCGTAGCTTTTGTAGTCTGTAGATTCATTAATTCTTTTGCTCTCTCCAAAGAGTCATATGGATCTATGTCTGGTTGCCTCAAAGATATTGTAACTTGTATCATCACCCTTACTTTGAAAGGCTTCTTCTAATTTATGGTCACTTGTTCTTTGCCATTTACTCTCTCGTTTTGTTACGTGAACACTTTATGTGAAATGGTCCAACTGCTAAATGCATTGGTACAATATAAAGAAAAAGAAGCTAGAAACTTATTTGGTTCTTTAGCTGTTGTACTTCTTCATCGGCCAATATTCTTTGGATTCTTCCTTCTGGTAGAACATGAAACATTTTATTGATTGATTATGCTTTTACCATCCATCTCCAACGAGCTCGGGATCGAGCCCTTAATATTCTCAAAGGTTACTCAATATTGAAATTTCTGCTCTACTTCAATGTGCAGAACTGGTTGGAGTTGCTTCCAGGAAAATGGCGTCTGTTATACTGTACTGGGAGACAAATAGGATTGACCCTTCGTCAGCCTTCTGCTCGTGTCCTGATTGGTGACGTTTATCTAACTATAAATAGAGCATCAAAATTAAATACTAGTATTTCCTTCACATCGGACATTGGCTTCACGGTCATGAATGGTCGAGACTGGCCTCACGACAAAAGTGGTATAACTGGGAAATTGGAAGTAAACTCTTTATTCCGGTTGACATCCGGGAGACGGTTGTATCTTAAGGAGGAAAAGACATCAGAGAAGTTATCCTTTGGGCAACCAAACAATCAAGATTCTTTAGCCCAGAAATTGTCAGCTAAAAAATGGAGGAAACTTGTCCCGTATAAGGAGTTTCCATCGAGCCTTCCAGTGGCCAAACTTGTTTCAGCTGACATTGAGGTGACAATGAGTCTCGGGGACAACCTTAATCAAAATGATGTTACACCAAGCAGTATAGTTCAAGAAATCCGTGTGCAAGTTCCGCCTGAGATGTTTGATTTGTCTAGGCTCGTCTGCGGAACATATGTGGATTCCAGACTGCTAGTCCTGCGCGGGGTCAATGGATCAGCTCTCTTATTTACAAGATCTATGTGTTAATGAAACCTGTAGATAGCCATTGCGCGCAAGTACTGTAGATAGAAATTGCTGTTGTGTTCTAGCTCGTGTAATTTGTACAGTCGATTAATTGAAGAAGATCAACCTTTTCCAAATGCAGTGCGGCCTGATGTCTGAGTGGCTTGTCAAATGTTGCAATGTTATAAAGCTTTATTTGAAAAATGATTCTACCCTTAATTTGGCCAAACCTTAATAAGAAGACAGCCAGAGGTAGTGAAGATGATACCAAACAGACTATAAAACCATCAGCAGGGGAACAGCTGAATTCTGCTTTGGTACGTTCATGCTCAATCGATTTTGCAGCCACGAAACCATGCTCTAGATTCCGACCGACCTGAAATGATGCTATGGCTATATATTACCAGTCGAACACACACCTCTGAGATTTATTGCTCATGTCAATCCAATTATAACCAGAGCGTCAAAATTAAATGTCATGTGGTCCTTATTTCACTTGTGATATTGGCTTTTCTTTTCCATGTTGCATGTTGCATATTATAGTAATTGTTTTTTAAAATATTTTTTATTTAAAAATATATTAAAATAATATTTTTTTTATTTTTTAAAAAATTATTTTTAACATTGATATATAAAAATGATATGAAAATAACAAAAAAATATTAATTTTAAAAAAATAAAAAAAATTTAAATTTTTAATTTTTTTTTTAAAATATAAAAATAAACAGTAATTTTAATGAATGATTATAGCTGTTAAACTCTACCTTGTTGACTGATTCGGAAAATTCTAGACATATATTAGGGCTGGGTTTTTTTTTAATTGAATTTTATAAGATATTGTTACGGACAAATCATTTCAATGTGGTCGGAATTTTACTGACCTGTTGGAACTAATTGGATCAATAATAATAATAATAATAAAGTTGAGGTGTAAGCTGATTTGAATATTCTATATAAATAAATAAATAATAATAATAATAATAAAAACAATATATTTTAATGAAAAAATTGACTCAAGGGGTGACCCGTATATTGGATGGTCTCCGGAGTCTGGATTTTGTTTAACAATTAATATCATTATAATTGTCGAGATTCGCCTCCTAAAAACATGGCATCCCTCCGAGATGTCATAGAGATCCAATTTTGGATGAAAAACTAACTGCATCTCATCACCCATATATGAAGTATCAAATTATCGCAATGAGAATCATAAAACTATTTTGGTAAAAACTTTAATGTCATAAAAATATGCTCGTGGTAGGCCCGAGGGTGTATTTGGTCTTCTTCTGTGTGTTTGACTTATAGCTATAATTGACTTTTTTTGTAGTATCTATATAAAAAACATATATTTTTTATTTTTATGAAACGTAATTTATATTTTGAAAAAATTATACTTTTACAAAAACAACCAATCATATCTTCAAACCTAACACATCGAAAAGGCAGGCGCCCACCATTCTCACCATCACCTTGACCACATAGCTAGCGCCGCCAGTGTAAGCCAAAAAGAAAAGAAATGAACGGTACGAGTGCCGTTTTTGGAGTTCTGTGGCGAGGATTCCATGACTGAACCAACAAGCCTCCTCATTACTAATGCTCTATGATTATATCATTATTCTGCGTCGATAGGAAGTCGAGGATTCAGGTAATTTATAAACCCTAGCTATTATCTCTCTATTTCAAGAGGTGTATTTTCAAGATCAAACCCACTTTGATATCATAATTTTAAACATGAAATAATACATCTTATAGAGGCAATCAGGCAACGGATTTAAGCCAACATCGTTACTTTCTTTCGTCAAGATCCCGAATATGCAAAATAATTCACATTTCATATGCAAGAGCGCAATCACATGTACCACATTACTACTACTACGTACCCTTGCGTGAGAAGTGGCCTCGCGAGCTACCTATTGCGTAATTCCATATTCTTGAAAGAAAGGTGCAAAAGGAGCATCTTGAGAAACCTTAATTAGCAGATGGGATGGCTTTTGAAAGTTAAACATACTAATATCAGAAGCAGCTCAAATATATGAGAATTCAAGAAACTTGAAACTCACCCAACTTAGAAATCTAACATGTCCCCTAAGCGGGAAACATGGCTCCATTTCATTCACTACTGGATATAGTTAACAAGCCAACCATTAATAACAACCTTGGTGTTTCGTGTCTGGTGCATGAGAATATTCAAGTCACCGAGGTAACTTAGCAGACTAGAATTACGACTGATGAGAAGTAAAATGCAAAAGTACAGAAAGGGACTCGATTAAGAACCATGCAAGCCAGGGCATGAAACCGGCACTATTATTTGCCAGCTTGACTTACAGAGCTATTAATTAGGGAAGTGGAGCATAGCCAAATATAGCACCAAAGACCTTGATTTCCTTTTCAGCACGAACTTTGTAAGAGATTGCTGCAGTAGCTCGGTTCATATGTTTAATAAACCTGACCTTGTCACCAACTTGTAGCTTCTTGCTCTTAACGAATGCAACCCAACCTCTTGTGAGGACTGGCTTCGGGTACTGTCCTCTCTTGCGGATGAAGCATTGAAAGGCCCAAGCTTCGCCTTTCTCGTCTGTAGCTTCAAACGTGACGGCATGGCTGCCTAGTTTGAAAGGTGGAAGAGACCTGAGAAACCTGATAGGAACTGACAGCCTCTTCCTAGTATCAGTTTTTCTGAGGATCTTCGAGAACTCTGCCATTTTCTAGGACAAGCAAAAGCGAAGCAAATGAAATGGGTTGTGGGAGCTTTCCTTTTATTATTTAAAAGGATCCACCAGGACCTCCCTCTACTCCAATTAATTCAAAGTAGCTACGTGGACAGTTAACATGATGTATCCTATCGCGCGATAAACGTGCGATCTCGGTAGATGGCAAGGATTATATTTGTATTAAAAAGATTATGATAGCTTAATGAGGTTTCTCCCGGTGGTGTCTTGTGTTTTAACCAAAAATCAATTACGCAACTTACTTAATGAGTTTTCTCCCGGTGGTGTCTTGAGTATTGAAGATATGTTGTGATAGCTTTTTTTTTTGGGTTTAATTATATAGAAAAGATTATTTGATTAGGTAAATAGTTTATATATATATATATATATATACTAGGGCCATTTAAAAATATTTTTATTTATTTATTTTACATATAAAAATTCATCTCACAATAATTTTAATAATATATATTACACCTTTTATTTTAAAACTATAACTAAAAATATCTTTTTAAACCGTAACCTTTATCATTATTAATATTCTTTTAATACAAACATTATCTTTAGCTTTCAACCGCATAACTATAACTAGTATATAGTTTAGCGATAAATTTTTTGATTGACTGTCATTTAGTGTACTGATAAATGCTAACCAATTCAAGCGAATTCTGTCATTTATTGTACTGATCATAAATGCTAACCAATTCAAGCGAATTTTTTCTTTTTACATAGAAAAGAATATTAAATGTTGTTGTTGTTATTAAATGTTGATGTTGTTGTTGTTGTTGTTGATGTAGAAGTTATGTTAGGCGGTGATATATCAACGTGTTTTTATATATATTAAATGTTATTGTTATTGTCGTTGTTGACAACTTTGAAGGACATGCTGTGTCTCGGCAGTTGCGAATAGCACGCATATTGATGAAGGATCCATTAATTTTCATGAAGTTTACATCATTCCTCATGAAGGTAATCATTAACCCAACCTCTTCGAGCGTGTTTGACAGTGTGGTTGCGGGTGCTTTTCAAATAACTTTTCGTGCCAAAATACATGCCAATGATGTTTTTTCATTTTTTAAAAATTATTTTTGACATCAGCACATCAAAACGATCCAAAACATACAAATCATATTAAATTTTAACAAAAAACAAAATTTAAAATTTTTTGGGAACACGGCCGCAGCCGCGTTCCCAAACGAGCCCGAAGGTACTGCCCTCTCTTGCGGACAGAGCGTTGAAAGGCAAACAATGTCTTAACTACATTGTCTATCAATATTATCAAAAACACGTTTCAATAACATCTACTCGTGAAATTATATCTATCAATATTATTAAAAACATATGTAATGACTCGTAAAATTATATTCATCAATGTTATCAAAAATATGTTTTAAAAACGTGTATTGACTCGTAAAATTATATTCATTAGTATTATTAAAAACTTGTTTATGAGTCAAAACATATAAATATATAAAATTATGTTAAAAATTTAAAAACGAGTAAACTTGTAAGGAGACTTATATTTCAGCAAGCTCTCTCCAGGCATCATTATCAGCCGTAAATATAAGGAAGGCAAATTATATATATATATATATATCATTTTATTTTAAACTGCAACTAAAATATTTTTTAAAATAACCTTAATGTATATCATTATTTTTCTTTAATACACGTTATCTTTAAGCTTTCAAATGCATAATAACTAGTACGTAGTTTAATGATAAATAATTAGATTGATTACCATTTCTCATACTGATAAATGCTAACCAAGTCGAGTCAATTTTTACTTTTTACATAGAAAAGCAAGTGAAATGTTGTTGTTTATGTAATTAAATTACATAAAATGATTTGATTTTATGAAATTTTTGTGACGCGATGATATATCATTGTGTTATTTGTCTAAAAACCATGTTCAAAATATAGAAATAAAAATAGAGTGATAATCTAAAATTATTAAGCTTAATTAAGTATTCAGTCTAAATATATATAGGTCTAGCAAATTATTATATCTAGTATTTTTTTACTCAATCAAGTGTTGAATCTAAATATATATGAGTCTAACGAGTTATCAGATCATCATTATGAGCCCAAGCATAAATAGATCTGACAAGATACCATACCCTATATCTTTGAGCTTAGCCAAACGTTGAGCCCAGACATGTATAGATCAGTTTGACGAGCTACCACACCCAACATTCTTAGACTCAATCAAGTGCCGAGCCCAATCATATATGAGTCTGGCGAACTATTATAACCTACATTCGTGAGCTCAGCTAAGCGCTAATCTAAAAAATATATGGTTCTTGCAAATTACCAGACCCAACATTCTTGGACCCGTCAATTGTTGAACCCAAGTACATGTAGCTCTAACAAACTTATCATGCTCTATATTGAATCATAAGAATATTTTGATGAGCCAGAGATTTTTTTTTTCCATGTGATGAGTCATAGATATATTTTCTCTAATGAGTTAGAGATCTTTTACTCTATGATGAGTTAGAGATCTTTTTCTCCCTTTAACACATAAAAAATATTTTAATGATATCAGAAAAGGAGGACTTTGGGGTCCTCTTCTCGATAAAAAAAGAAAAAGAAAAAGAAAAAAAAAAGGTAAGAATCATGGGCTATAAAGATTTATTAGATCTTAAGAAAAAAATAATTAATTTTTTCAAGCTACTAGGATTTTTAGCATATATACTTTCAGATTTTATCTCTCTAATAGATTTTAGCATTTTCTCTAAAAAAGATATTTAAGTATCAGAAAGCCTCTAAATCTACAAAAAGAATCTTTCACATGTATTATCGACCAATCACTTTGTCTTACCAAGTACTAGATACTGACTACTAGCCACCTTGACCAGAAAAGAGAAATCAAATATCACTAAAATAAAAAAATTAACCAATTATCTAATATATGTATCTTATTAGCAAGCTACTTAAATTTCTCAAGATCTAATTAATTAATGTTGTATATGAAAACTGTTAAAAAAACGATCTACTATTTTTCACCAACTGGTTTAATGATATATATCTCTAATAATTGGTAAAAGTAGAAAATCAAAACACTTTTGTGTAAAAAAAAACTCAATTATCCTTCAACAACTGGTTTATTGACATCTCTAATTACTGTCAACGACTATTATTCGACAACTGATTTACTGAAATCACTAATCACCGTCAAAAATAGAAAATCAAAACGCTTTTGTAATGTGCCGTATCATAGTTATTGACACATCTGCCCCACGGCAAGTAACTACCACCCACCCTTATTCTTTTCTTTTTTTCTTTTTTTCTGGACCGCCCAATCCAACAAACTAAAATATAGTACATCAAACTTAAGGGTGACAGAGGGTTCCAAGTTCATATCTCCATTTGCCTCATCAAACTGGACCTGCATTCAATGTGATTTATCTCACTTTCTCTTTCTCTTTTTTCTCCATTAAAGGCAGACAGAGTACTGAGAAACAATTTCATGCACTAATAAAGAAAAATTAAAGAAGAGCAAGAACATATGCTTGACAAAAAAAGAGATATTCTGGCAGATTGGCTTCATCAAGGCACTAAGGCTTTAATAAACATGAGAAGCTGGGCCATGCAAAAACTTATCAAAAAGTCATTTTGATTAATTAGGGCAATCAGAACACAACTCTTTTCTAATTATCGCCATAGTTTATTTCAATCCAAAGGCCAACCATCACGACCCATGAACCAGTTCTTGACCTTACACGTGGCTGGATAAAAGATCAAAGATGTAAGAAAGTCCAAATAACAACCACACAGCTTTTGGGTTGTTTACTTCCCCTTGCCCATAAAATTTCCACTAGATCTGATCTTCAATTGGAAAAGGAGAAATCAATTTAGGGTTTTCTTAGGAGAGAGAAATTATGTTTGAAGAGAGATTTGTAGTGTTTGTATTATATTATACATGAGGAATAATTAATTTATATTTTCATTTAAATTAAAAATTATATTCACCTAGAATGTAAATTATAAATAAAAACTGGAGTCAAAGTGAAAAAAATATGGATAATGAGAATAATTTTTTCATTAATTTATATATATATATATATATATATATTTAATGGAGTTAACATAACTAAAAAGTCAATTCAATATCGAGTAAAATTAAAAAAGAGTCGAGCTATAAATAACGAATTTTTCAACTGAATTCATTAGACATTCCCGGTTTAACAACCTTGAGCATAACAATCTATAATAATATAATTATTTTTTTAGCTCCAAAACAAAAACGTGGGAAACAACGAAAAGTGACGTGGCGGAGCTAGGAGTGTGCACCGTACGCAAAACACAAAAAATAACAGGAGGTGAAATGTAGGAGATATTCGGAAAAACAGAAGTTGACACTAGCCAAGCCCAGGGCTCCGGATTCCTTCACGCATCTCTCACACTCTTCTCTGTTTCTTCACACTTTCCTCTCCTTCCTTCTGCTAACTAACTCCTCTCTGAATCAAAAAATATTCTTAAGTGATTGTTACGGACAAATCATTTCAATGTGGTCGGAATTTTAGTGACCTGTTCGAACTAATGGGATCAATAATAATAATAATAAAAAGCAATATTATTTTAATAAAAAAAATTGACTCCAGGGGTGACCCGGTTACCCATATATTGGATATTCTCTGGATTTTGTTTAACAGTTAAGATCATTATAATTGTCGAGATTCGCCTCCTAAAAAATGTCATCCCTCCGAGATGTCATAGAGATCCAATTTTTGGTGAAAAACCAACTGTATCTCAACACCCAGATGTGAAGCATCAAATTATCGCAAGGAGAATCATAATACTATTTTTGTAAAAACATTAATGCCATAAAAATATGCATGTGGTAGGGCCCGAGGGTGGATTTGGTCTTCTTCTATGTTTTGGAGGCGCCCACCATTCTCACCCATCACCTCGACCATAGCGCCACTATTATTTGCTAGCTTATTAATTAGGGAAATGGACTAGATCCGTGCCTGGCCAAATGGAGCACCAAAGATCTTGATTGCCTTTTCAGCACGAACTTTGTAAGAGATTGCTGCAGTAGCTCTGTTCATACGTTTAATAAACCTGACCTTGTCACCAACTTGTAGCTTCTTGCTCTTAACGAATGCAACCCAACCTCTTGTGAGGACTGGCTTCGGGTACTGTCCTGTCTTGCGGATGGAGCATTGAAAGGTCCAAGCTTTGCCTTTCTCGTCAGTAGCTTCAAACGTGACGGCATGGCTGCCTTTGAAAGGTGGAAGAGACCTGAGAAACCTGATAGGAACTGACAGCCTCTTCTTAGTATCAGTCTCTCTGAGGATCTTCTCGAACTCTGCCATTTTCTAGGACAAGCAAAAGCAAAGCAAATGAAATGGGTTTTTTCTTTGCTTGTGGGAGCTTTCCTTTTACTTATTTATAGGGTTCGAATAATATATCCCTAAAAGGAATATTGGCTTTTCTTTCATTGTCTTGTCCTTTTGTTACCTAGCTACTCATAAAGTTAACATGATTTATCGTATGAGCTAGCTAGCGAGTCGTGCGACCCCTCCACTCACCCCCCTCCCGGCCGATGGGCTAAGGAAAGTATAAAAAAACAAAGCTCATCGCGCGATTTCATCCTTGTTCCTTGAAGTCAATAACGTGGAGTAATAAAGAGATGGCAAATTATGTTTATTCCATTAATTATGATATAAAATTAATTTTCTCACTCAGACTCTAAATTGTAACTATGATGTGATCATTTCTTAATATCATTAACATTAATCTAATCCAAAAATAAACTACAAGTTTCTTTAAATATTAACTAAACTGATCTAAGTTCGAAAAACAAAAAAAATAATCTAAAATAACCTGGAAAATAAAGAGAAAAGTCCACAAATTATATATATATAATTTGTGGACTTTTCTCTTTATTTTCCAGGTTATTTTAGATTATTATATATATATGAAATAGAATCTTGAAGTTTAAATGGTTATTCTTAAAATTTAAGCAGAAAAATGCAAATAATGATATATATTAAATATAATTTATGGTTGAAGTTAATTTAATGAAAATATATGCACACCTTGACCCTTGTGTAAAAAAAATGAGCAACACAAAAATTATTTTTATAGAAAGATCATGCTCGTGCAACTATGCTAGCTACGAGCAAGAGGAGAGTGAGAAATGTGCTTTTCTGATATTAAACCATGCATTATTCTTCTTAATTTATCTCAGTTTATACTTTTAATCTTTTAAAAATAATATTGAATTTTGATTAAAACATAAAATCCATCAAATATATACTCTCCAATTAATAATAATAAAAAACATCACATTCAATTAAACAAAAAAAGCTAAGCTATCGGGTTAATCCTTATATACGTAATATGCTTCCCATTTTCATTCTTTGATAAATGTGAGATTTATTTCACACAAACACACTCAAACTCACACACGTTAACAATAAATTAAAAGAAGATGGCTTTTTAAACACAAATCACTATTTATTTGAATAAAATAGTAATTTTATTTTTTATTTTTCTTTTTATATTCTTTTTTGATTTTTTTCGATTAATATTTTTTTTTAATTTTATCCTTTAATATTAGATTTTTCTCTTAATGAGTTATCACACTCTCATGACATGAATCATGGGTTTACCCAATTGACTAAGGATTTTTTTTTTAATTAACTTTTTTTTTTTTAATATTGAGTTGATTAAGATTGAGATTTTATAATTTATTTTGTTTACTTTCTATTATGTTATTTTAGCCTCATGACCCGAGAATAGTGCTTATCGGGTTAACCAAAATTGACTTGAGTTATTTTTTATGTCATTTTAAAGTGATTTTTTCTTTCAATTTCATAATTTAACATTATATTGGTTGAAAATTGAGTTTCATAATCTGTTTTAATTTGCTTCCTATGAAGATATATCTTAATCTCATGATCAAGATTGTGAGTTTTGACATTTTAATCCTAGTTAAATTGATTCATTTTTTTATTTTTTCTATGGGTTATCTTGATCTCATGACCTAAGTCACTGGTCCTTTAACAATGAATTTGTTTTTTATTGGGTTATCATCATCTCATGACCCGGGTCGTGATTTTGGCGGGTTGATTCAATTGATTCATTTTCTTTTCTTTTCTTATTGGAATTTTTTCCAAATTTGTCATTTAATATTGTGTTTAATTGGAAATTAGACTTCATGATTTGTTTTGGTTTACTTTTTATTAGGTTATCCCGGTTTCATAATCCGAAGATAGTGCTTAACGAGTTAACTTAGGTTGACTTGACTCATTTTATGTCAATTTTTTAATTAATTGTTTTATAAATTTATCATTGAACATTAGATCCAACATAAACAATTGTTAATAGAGCTTCATAATTTATTTTGATTTACTCTGTATTAGGTTATTTTAATCTTATGACTAAAATCATGAATTTTGAAGGTTAACCAGGGTTAAATCAGGTTAATTTTAAAAATTTTCATTCTATGAGGTTATATTAATCTGATACGGTGGTCATGTGTTTAGCGGATTGACTTAAGTTGTTTCTTATATATGTTCTTTTTTAAACTGATTTCTTTTTTTTTAATCTCATCTTTTAATATTTGGCCGATTGGGGATTGAAATTTGTAATTTGTTTTTATTTGCTTTATATGAGGTTATCTCGGTCTTATAACTCGGGTAGCGGGTTTGACAGGTTAATTAGGGTCCCTTTTTTAAGTCCTTTTTAAATTGATTTTTTAAAAAATTATTTCATCATCTAGCATTGAGTTAATTGATAATTAGGTTTCATAATTTATTTTAATTTGCTTTCTATAAAGTTATCATAGTCTCATAACCCGGGTCACAGATCTGACATGTTAATTTACGTTGATCCAAATCAATCTAATATATTATTGTTTTAATATTTAAAAAATGCTATGTTGAAAAAAATTTAATTAAACTATATTTCTACGAGTTATATGAGTTGCTTTTAGACATATGCAAAGTCAATCAAGTTATACTAGATTAACTCGATTTAAATTATTTTTTTATTAAAATAAAAATTAATAATATTTTTTTAAAAAAAATTAATTTAAAAAAAATTAATTCAATACACAACACAACATGACACAGGTGAATGCTCTAGTTCATATCTTGACATGTTTGAACTCTAATTTCCTTTCACACTTCTAAAGGCTTTGATTTTCTTTTGGATATTCAAACACGGAATATCTCTTGGGAAAATATCGCACGATACAGCTGAAAAACAAAAACCACATCGCGCGATCTCCAAATCACATCGTTCGATTCCCACATCGCGCGACCTCCAAACCATATCGTGCGATCTCCAACATGTTAAGGCAACGGCTTGGACTCTGAACCAAAAATCAATTACTCAATTTATTGTAATTAATTTTTTCCCGGTAGTGTCTTTTAAGCAGTTAAGTGTGTATCTGATTTTACCGTAGTTTTTGCTTTTAATTTTTTTTTAAATATTAATTGTAGTTTCTTAAAAAAATATATGTTTAATTAAAATTATTGTTCATTAAATTTTTACCTATAAAATAAATAAAAAAATACATTATTTTAATTTGTATAAAATTAAAATTTAAAACACGCATAAAGTATTTAATTAACTAAATAATTTTTTTTTTATCTATGATAGACAAAAATACATAAATTATCATAATACGTTTTCTAAATTTTGGTCTCTTTGACATCCTTCATATTTTCTCCATTTTCGGAGACATGAAAAGAATGACCTTGGATTCTTTGCGCCGTCCAACTATCATTGTTATCAAGCATATTTGGAGGATTAAAGACGAATTATAAATAATTAGTGACTAAATACAACCATTTAGCTTTCAAACGCATATTATCTATAACTAGTACATAGTTTTATGACAAAAACTGAGATTAATTGGCATTTCTCATACTAATTAATTAGATGCTGACCGGGTCAAGCCATTTTTTTTCTTTTTATAGAAAAGCAAGTGATGTGTTGTCGTTTATGTAACTAGTGTGTGTGTGTGTGTATATATATATAATATACTTTAAAATATAATATTTATCTCATCACTCACGCACATTCATGTCTTGACATGTTGAACTCTAATTCTCCTTTGACAGTTCTAGAAGCTTTGATTTTCTTCTGTCAACAAACATGGAATATCTCTTGGAAAAACATCGCACGACACAGCTGAAAAAGAAGCCCACATCGCGCGATTCCCATGTATCTTAGTGAAGCCGCTGCATCCGAGTCAACTCACACTTGTTGACCAACAAGTCCCACTCACTCTAGTTACATATCCCATGTATCTTAAATTAAAAAAATATATATTATCAAAAAAAAAATATATATAATGAGAAGAGAGGCCTCGAGTCACATCACAACCCCTATTACACAAAATGGGTTGATTTTACAAAGTTACATGACGGAGAATATATATGAGATAAGGGTTTCTTAAGTTCTAAATTATATCCCTAAACTCTCTCTATTTATAAACTTTGATTGTATAAATTTTGAATGTCGATAATATGAAATCTATAATTTATTCTGAAAAAAATAAAGAAAACCGGCCAAGTTAATAAAACATAAATCAAATAAAATTTTGAAATTTAGTTAAAATTAAAATAAATAAATAAATCCAAAACAATATATTTTAAATCTAATTTAGATATAAAAATGGACCCCATTTGATTATAGTAAATTGTTCCATTATAGAATTGGAAATGTAGAATTTATTGGCAAAGTTTTAGTTTGATGAATAAAAACAACATGAAAGACAATACACATCGTGCGAAATCGCACGATAAGGCCCTGTACGAGACATGTCATCATGCATCTTAGCTTTTTGGTGCTTTATCTTTTTGTGTTTATAACTGTGTTAAGACATATCTTATAACAGGCAGCAATTTCTTCGGGCATCTATCATGTGATTTATTCAAGTCATGCATGACAATTCAATTTCCTCAATTATTGGACAGTCCCATTGACTACTTGCGTCAACTCAAATTCTTAAAAAAAAAAAAACTTTACGGAAATTATAATTTCAGCTCAGAGCTTTGTTCAATAAAAACTTATTTTTTCTTTGTAATAAAATTACTAAAAATAGTTTAAAATGTGTTTTTCAAACGCATCCTTAAACCCAAAAACCCTTAACAAAAAAAAAGGGCAAACCAAACAGGGTATTAGACCATTTGACCTAATTTTGTTTTGACCTAACCCGATCAGGCTGATCTGAGATTTTTGGTTCAACAATAAACGGAACAAAAAAATCATTGTTTGACTTAAAAACAACCCAAAAATAAAACTAAATAAAAAACATAATAAACTCTATTAGCAATATGGAACCCAAAACATACCAAATTTGGTATAAAAGGAGCTCATAAATGTTGAAAATCATGCAAGAATTAATAATTTAACATCTATTCACTTCGATTATCTCTTAAACATCACGATTTTGTCAAAATGAGTTTCGGTTCTAAATCAAAACTCTAGGATTAAAAACCATTAAAATCATGTTATTGATGCAAATAAATACTAGATTATTGGTTAATCATACATAAGGAAAGGTTCTGTATAAAGAAATGGACCAAGATTGGTACAAATAAAAGGGTTAATGCAATTTTCTTTCTAAGAACACGAAAAGCATTGCCTATAAACCTAGAAAAAAGACCCAGTCATGCCCAGCCACCACTAAGCTCAGAAATGAGCATTTTTTTTCTTTTAAAACATGTTTTTATTTTATCCTAACAAGTCACAACAATACCATATACAAACATGTTTAAATAAAAAAAATAAACTAACAAAAAACATCAAAATTAAGCATGAGGTACCAAATCCAAAAACTACCACCCTAAAACATCATTCATGTTTATGTAATATGGATTCAAAATTGCTTTTCTGAACTCATTTTGTGCATAAATAGGCTTAGCAAACCAAAGATAAACACCTTATCTTTAACATGCATAGTTTATGCTAAATAAAAACTAAAACAACATTATATATATAAAAAAAACTTAAATAACAACTTTAATATATCAAAAACATAAAAAGACTTCAAAAGAACATAATTAAATAAAACAACACAACAACAAAGAAGTGAATGTAACATTATTTGTTAAACATTCCAAACCTCTTTTCTATGCTTGTTAAAATAATTGTAAACAAAAATAAATAAATAAATAAAAACAACAAAAGCATGCCATAAAGGATCTATTTTTGGGTTTGCAATGGAACAACAACTCTTTCTTGGTTTTTTTTAGAAAAGTTTGCCTTTCGCAAACTTACAAAACTTAAGAAAACTTTTGTTTAGGCTTCTGAACCTCTACACTCATGTTTCTTATTGATATTTCTCTTCCTTTTCTTATCTTTTCTTTTCATTTTTTTTTATCTTAAGGGGGATATTTATAGGGTTTTAAAAGGTATTAAATCTATTTTTGACCTCTTGGTCTCGAGAAAAGTGTTGTAAACCCTTGATAGACAACCAATTGAGAAGCCTTTCTATGTGAACATACGAAAACCAAATTATTTTTTGCATGATGGTTGCATTGTTGGGGCTGACTAGGTTGCCCACTTTCAAGGTCTTGTTAGAGCAATTTTGACGACAACGTCGCCTAAGATCACTTGAAGTTTATAGAGATTGTGCACATCTTTCATTTGGATCCAACCTTATTCAATTTGAAGGTCTGTAACTTCATATTTATTTGTTTAAAGTTATCAACTCGATCAGCAAAAACTGTTCAAATAGAAGTGCAAGCTGACAAACGTCGTGTCATTCACCTTCTTTTCATTGAGTTTAAATGACATGTCATTTTGGATTTTTAATTTGGGATTTGAGAAAATTCAATTGAGTCCATGTTCTTCCAATTTCTTTTAATTGTATATGTAATTGCATTTAGACTTTTAATTTCATGTAATTTTATCCTTACCAAACTCAATTGTTAGCCCCAAATTTAACTGTTATTTTTATTTTAGTCTTTTATTCTAAATTTGTGCATTTCAACCTTTAATTGACCAATAAATTTTTAATTTCTTCAATTTGGCCTTTATTTAGTCAATTTCAACCCTTGCATTAACACATCTTTTTTATTTTGGTCATTGGATTTGAATTTCTTTAATCAAGTCTCTAATTGTCTATCAAACTTTAATATTTATGCAATTAAGCCCATGATTTAACCAAATTAACTCTTAAAAATTGCAATTTGACTCCTAGACTTTAATTCTTTCTAATTAAAGCTTAAATTAACTTCAAAAATCAATTTTTTTTTGCAATTAAGCTCTCAATAAATTCAATTAAACCTTGAAAAATTCCAATTAAGTCCTTAAACATCCAATTTTGAATTTTTCTCTTTAAATTGATTTTTCCTTTGCCAATAGGGCCTCCATTAGATGAAAATAAACTATCAAATTTTTCAATCTTGTATATTTTAATCTTCCCCAACCAATCTTCGATAATTTTCTGGACATTCTGGTATATTCTTCTTATTGATATATATATTTGTAATTTTCTTCCAGCAATTTTTCTTTTTTTCTCTATTTGAAAATTTACTTTAATCATGTTTTGGATTATAGATTTTTTTTTTAAATTAACTCATTGATGAGATCGAGTTTAATAATTATTAAGACTAGGTGTAAATAATTTTCAATAAAAATGACAGACCTGGATAATTATATGAATCAGGACGAAATTATCTTCAGAATTTTTCTTTTTGCATGTGAACATAAACATTTCTGGGCACATGGTATTGGAAAAAGGAAGGGCCACTTGTGATTCCTAGTAGCCATCTTGATGACGAGAAGTCAAAACACATGAGAATCTTTGTTGGATGGGACCCTCTAGTGACGGATTGGCAGCTTTTAGTTGCTTAATACGTCATGAGGCATAGTTTTCAAGGAATTTTACGGTTTTATATATTATTTTGGGATTGTAAATAAAGATTACCATTTCAATAATTAGATATTAAAATTTATTTATTAAATACTGAAAATGTATTTATTTTTTTCATGATCGAGAATAAACATACTTATAATCATATAATGTCACTTAAAAATGAACTTTTTCTAATCACCGTCTCTATTCAAATTATGAAAAAAAAAAATTAAAAGAAAAAAAACAAATTTTAAAATTTTAAATAGAATACAAGCTCATTATGAGAGAATAGAATACAAAATTAGTCCCACCAGGAAAAGAAATACTACTACTACTACTAATAATTATAATAGCACTTGAGAGCCTAGCTGCTGTGGTCAATCGTGTGACTTGTTCCGCCCCGTCCGGGTTCGACCCTCTATGTGCACACCTGTCACCCCGCGGTGCCTTACCCGCTCACCGGGCTTGCGGGATGTCCGGTGGGCCGTGGGGAATAGTCGTGGTGCGCGTAAGCTGACCCGGACACCCCATGCTAATAAAATAATAATAATAATAATAATAATAATAATAATAATAATAATAATTGTCTTGGATTAATGGTATATAAAGTTTCGTGTTATATTTTTGTTTGTTGGGGAGATTATAAATTAAATTTTTAATCAATGAATTACTTTTTTCAAGTGATTATATACACATGTTTATCAGGTTTTCAGGAGATATTTAAGAGTATGATAATATTTTTTTTTTTTTAAATCATAAAACACTGGCAACCCTAAATAGCAACTTAACGGATCACCTCTGTTTTGTGAGAGGATTACACAAGGAAAGCTTATTACTGACCTCCTCATGTAAACTCCATGGAATCTATTATAAAATGATTATGGGATTCATGACGTTATAAGTACGGATCAAGAATAAATCTCATTATAAAATGATTATGTTTCAGTTGGCAAGAAAAGAAAGAAGAAGAAGATGAATTCCTAAAAAGAATAAGATCTTCATTATCCAGTTATTCCAAATATAACTTGCGATTTAGGATTCAATGGTGCCGCCTCTCACAAGGACCTAATTACAGCCACAAGAAGAGAAGAGTTTAGGAGCCACGGTGCCACCCCTCTCCCCCTCACACATTTATGGTGCTAGACAGCTCAACCTTCTGTGTGGAAAATATGGATCAACCCACAAGGGCCCCAGCCTCTTCCACTAAGCAACTGACCACATGCCACTCCAATACAACCCGCTGCTTAGTAAAAGGTGACTTCGACTTGCAAGACAAGTTGTTAGATTCCCACATTTATTATAGATATCAAAAGTGTATTGATTTCGGAACACGGTGGAAATTATGTATTTAAAAAATTTATTTATTTATTTTTGTTAAAATTTAATATGTTTTTACATGTTTTGAATTGTTTTGATATGATGATGTCAAAAATAATTTTTAAAAAATAAAAAAAATTATTGACATATATTTTAACACGAAAAATTATTTGAAAAACACCTGCAACCATATTGTCAAACACACTCTTACTCGGTGTATCAAACTCGAGTAAAATCCATCTAATATTTTTGTTTTAAATCTAAAATGATATTATTTTAATTTTTTTATTTAAAATGATAATGTTTTTGTAAAAAAAACTCAATAAACCTGAATTAATAGGGCAATCAACCACTATAATATAGAAATTTAAAATGCAAATAAACAAAAATTAATGGGTCCGAGGATGCTTGAGAAATTGAGATGCATTCAAAGAATATCTCATTTAGCCAAAGAGAACAAAATTTGTAGCCACGTGCGCACATCACATGATAATTTCTTCAAACCAAAATAAGTTTAATAACGAATGTTGTCCAAACAATGACTTGTCTTTTCTATCATCGATCCTTTGTTCTTCGTCAATTATTTTTTTTCTCAAAAGGGACATCGATCTTCCACGTTTTTATATGTTTTTTTTTTAAAATATATTATGAACTACATGTCATTTGTTTACAATATTTTATGATCGTAAAAAGCAATTTTAATGGTTTAAAAAATTAATATCCATGTTTTTATACTTTGAAACCCAAATTTCAAACCTTTTCTACTCGAAAACATGGAAAAACAATCATATGAACTCTAAAAACCCATCCCTAACCACAAAATATATTTTAATTAAATAAAAAACTTTAAAATTAAATCAAATCAACAATTACATTACCGGGTATTATTGAAGGTATAAACCATTTTCATTGAATTCTTCTTTTAAAGAGAAATTCAAAGACACAAGATTTACAGTTCCATGTGGCTGATATTTCTTAATGACTTTCTCTCTTCTCTTCTTACATTTAGGGACTAAAATGAAAAAAAACTTGAGGATCAAAACATAAAATTTCCAAATAAGTTGAACCAAATATGAAAAAGTGAAACTTATGGGATCAAACTGAATATTTCCATGCCTATTGAATAGTAAACATGTGGAAAGGTTTTTTCAAATGTCAATCAATTTTAATCCTTGATCTTTTAATTTTAGTTTTAAGAATATAAGGTTTTTTTTTTTTTGTAAAATTAGTGTCTAATTCAATGTCGGAATAGTTATCGATGTATTGGAAACATTGGACAGGCGATAATATGCAAATCAAAGCAGATAACAATAAACAAAATCATGTCAATATAACATGCAAGGAAGTGTTTGAAAATAAATAAAGTTCAGTGACCAAAATGCAAGAATGCCAAAGTTTTAGGGACTAAGAAAGGAAAGCTATGAAATATAATGTGTATAGTGAAATGTGAAACGATGAGTAGTGTATTAACAGTAAAAAAAACCGTCTTCTATATTACAATACTCTGACTATAGTTTCAGCCTGTGGGAAGGTCCCGTGGCTTTTAGCTTGGGGTCTGACATCAACTTTTGGGCTTAGTCTGATTTGAGCTTATTTTATTTGGATTAAGATCCCGGCCTTTTTTCTTTTCTTTAATCTTTGGGCTTACGCTCCACACACACACACAGAGATATATATATATATTGAGAAAAAATGGAAAAAGCCAGGCAAGGCATAAGAAACCAGGGGTTAGTTTTAAAACATGGTGGTGAATGCTCCTGGGGAATCATCGACTATTTTCTGGAGAAACAGAAAATTCATAGAAAACATGTTCATATATAATTACTCGTTTTTTAAAACCATCAAAAATTGGTTTTCCATATTCTTCATTTTAGAAACAAGATCACGGTAGGTTTATTCTTGTGTGTCAAAAATGTTAGCCATGTCATTTGATCGTTGTGAAGTAGATTAACAGCACCATAAATCCATGATCAGAGGATATTCTTGTGGTGATTACTTCAGAAAGCGTTATTTTTCTCTTGCTAATCTCAAGGAATTTGTTAAGAAATTAAATCACAGAAATTATTATCACCATGAAGCCATTCTTTTGCATTCCTTTGGGATGAGCCAGCCAACTATCATCGTCTACCTTACCTTCGGCCTGCGCTTGGATCTCTCGTCTGAGATCCCCTGCTCAAGTGCTGTCCCAAGTATTCCGTGATCTTGTTTTGCCAAAAGCATATGAAACCCGTCTCCTCCACCTTTCAAAGAACTTAATATTCTTGATCAAGGTTGTCAATTCTGTTTCGGTAGGTGTTTTGTTTTTTTAATTGGAACGGAATGTTTCAGTTTCGAAGTGTTTCGGCGTGCCGTTTTCGGGTTGTTACTTGTTCATATATATATATATATATATATATATATATATATATATTCAACAAACATAATTCAAATTCAAGATAAATTAATTATAAATTATGCAATACAAACACAATGCCAAACAAATATAATTTCAAAATTTAAAATATTTCTAAATAGTCAAGATTAAATAGATCTTTAACTTAAAGTAATTCAACTTAAACAAAATATCAAAATATTATGAAAGTAAAATGTTTTAACACAAATATTTTAAATATAAAGTTAGGTCAATGTTATTAAGGCTAATGGAATCTAAAGCATCCCTTGTTTTACTCAAATTTCTACAAAGTATAAACATGAAAAAAACAACATGAATATAAACCATATATATTAGTGATAAATCTAATTTTAAAAAATTAATATTATTGTTAATGAAAATAGTAATAATAATTTTCAATGTTATTATTAATATCATTGTTATAGAAAATAGTAATAAAAAAGAGCTTTTTATAATTGGGTGGTTTAATTAATTAAATTGAATAAGGTTCAATTTGATTCAATAGCTTTTCAAGAGCGGAACGGAACATGTGGAATGGAACCGGAACGTTTCGGGCGGAATTTAGCCGAAAAATCGGAACGGACCGAGATTTAAAATGAGATGAAATTTGTTCCGTTTTGTTCCGTTTTTTGAATTGGTATGAAATGTTTCGCCATTTCGGACGGAACGAACGGAATTGACAACCTTATTCTTGATTCCAACTAATGGGGAAATTTAGCAAGTGGTTAGAAAAGAATGTCTATAATTAGCACTATAAGTACGTTATTGGTATATTTAATTGGGATGGATATGAGCCCTAACTCTAGTTCATTAAATTTAGTTTTCTCGATTCAAATTTCTGTTTCAATTAATTTTGCAAAACTTATTGGATTTGCTTCCAGGAAAGTAGAGTCTAATATTGTACGACCCGGGAGGCGCCTAGGCTTCAACATCACCCCATAAAAAGAAGAGAAAAAAAATGGCCGCCTCCGAAAGCCTCATGCCATATTTAATGATTAGAATGTGTCTGTTTTTATGTTTAAAAAATATTTTTTTTTTAAAAAAATTATTTTAAATTAATTGATGATTAATGATTTTAAATTATTATTTTAATGTGTCAAAATTAAAAATTAAAAATATTATTTTAATATATTTTTATAAAATATATTTTAAAAAACAACTATTGTCCCAATTTCAAAATCTATAATGCAGCTATAAAGGATAAAAAACAGACTTGTTAAATAAAAAATCAACCATTTTAATTATAGAGGGCGCCGCACTTGCTTTTGCTTGCTATTACTGTAGTTTCTCGAACGTTGCTAGCATTACAATTTATTTCCTTAATAGTATATCAATTTCTAACTACATGACTATAAGTAAATCCATGCTGATTTTTTAATGATTGTTATTTCTAAATACATAACTATAAGTGAATAAATAAATAAACATTAACTGACATCCAATGGCAGCTTAGACATTTTCATTTTCTAAGAAAATTTAAATTGCTTATCTACTTTATAAAGAGACAAAAATAAAGTTTTTTTAATTAGAATGATTATAAGTTTAATTCTAGTTATATACCTAACTCTAGTTTGTTAAATTCAGTTTTCTCATTTGAAATGTCTTGGTGGTAGAGCGGTATTCACAATATATTAATAACAAGTACTCAACGAATTTTTTTTTCTACCGAGTATGATGTTATCATTTCATTTTTTATAGTTAATTATTATAATTTTTTTATTCATTTTATTTACTATTAATTTTTTTAATCATATTATTAAATTAATAAATTTTATTTAACTCAATCAATTAAATAACATGAAATTCAGACTTTTTTTATTTTTAAAAAACATTAGTGTGTCCCTTGAATATATATATATATATATATATATATATATATATATATATATATATATATATACACATAGACACACACACACACCCACACACACCTTAGGAAAAGTTGACCCGGCCATGGACGCAGAAACCAATCTAGTACACTACTATTCTAAGAAATTGCATGCTTTGACCCTTTTTTTTAATGCTAAATGTCGCCGACTCCCGACCTCTTCCAACTCTTTTCAGTAACCTTACTTTCGGCTCGCGCTTGGATCTTTCATTTGAGATCCTCTACATAGTGGTGTCCCACGTAGAATAATTTTCAACATTTATCCCAAAATAACTATTTATGATTTAAAGAATAACTAAAAATTAAGAAAATAATCAGCTTATTTAGAAACGATATTTTGATCTTTAATTACATTATATTTAACAACCAAAATACTAATTTCCCTCGAAAACAATGTTTCTTTTTAAAATAAAATTTAAATTTTGAATGAACCCATGGATAGAGAGACTCAGATTAATATTTCTTAAACCCTAGGAACCTCATTCAAACTAAAATTGTTTGGGCATTCAATCAAAGTTTATGAATTTCTTTTATATTTGCCTAAAAATTGTTATTGAAAGTGTAATAATATATTTTTTAGTTAGTTTATGTATTAATCAATTTTATTTTTTTTCCTAATATTTTAAAAAATGCCTCCATTTGTTTGAGGATAATTTTACTTGTTTTTTTTATTTTAATGAAAAAGCATGAGGTGCTTTTATTAGGAACAAAAGGCAGCTCCCACTTGTATGGTACGGAGATACTCTTGTGTTTATTGCTGTCGGCAAGGTAGTACACTGTACAGTGTGAGATCACAAGTCTGATGCAAGCGATGACATCAGCCCATGTGGCACCCCCGCTGGATAGGCTTCACGCGTGGCCTGTCCGTTTCACTAAGATGCTGCTTCTGTTTTTTAGGTTAAATTTATTTTACATGCTTTTCAACTCAACAAGCAAGCTACATTATTTTAATAGTATTTGGTTTTATTATAACGGGTTTTTTTTTAATATTTTAATAATAATTTTTATTCTATAAGTATCTCTCAATCTTTTTTGAATATCCTTTTGTGTGTTTATCATTATCAAATATGTATTTAACACTTTATTAATAATATTGCAATCTGATGGGAAAGAGGATGCTAGATTTCTCACAAAAAAATTAAGAATTTACTACATGATTGGTTGGATATAATGAACTATATAATGTAATGATCTATTATTTTCTTGTGTTTGATTTTATAATTTTCAAAATTATAATGTAATGGACTATATATTACAATTATATATAATGATTCATTACATTACAAATATCACATAAAAAACCATGTAATCAATAATTACACGATGAAGAGTAATCTAACTTGACTGTAAAAAGTTTTTATTATAAAGATTCAATTGTAAATTATATAAAGGACAAGGACAAAATAATCTGAATATAGACCAATTTGTAAATAAAAATAAAATATAAAGACAAAAATAATATATATTTTTAAAAAATTTTCATTTATTTTGCATATAAAAATCAATCTTCACAATAATTTTAACTAAATATATATTTTTTAAAACCTTTTTTTTTATAAAATCACAACTAAAATTATTTTTTAAAAACCTATATTTCTTTTTAAATCGTAACTGCAAACACACTAGCAGAGTACCCAACATACACATACACTTAGAACTTGCGGTCCATAGTGATTAAAAATATAAATAAAAAGCAGGCAGAGAATTATACTGGGTGCCGCCGGACGTGCATTTGCTCGTATCATTGTAGCTTGTCAAAATATTGCAATTTTAACAAATAACAAGTACATTTGGCAACGGAAAAGAAAAAACAAATGTACATTAATACTATATATTAAACAACGACTTTCCTTGAAAGAAATTTATCTTTTTCCGGACGAGACAACCTGAAACATGTGCAGGTATGTTGTCCAGGGGTGCCTTCAGATCTATGTTTGGATGTGTCTCAAAAAGGAGATGGGAAAAGGTAGGTCTGAACAGGACGCAAGCATGGCAGCCCAGATTTCATGGGAAAATAAAATTGGAAGAGGGTTTAATTGCTGGCAACCATGGGGCGGGACGCTACAGTTATATACTCCTTAGAGACCCATTAAGGGTTCATATAGCCAATAACAGCACCGAGTATCTTGATTTCTCTTTCAACTCGAACTCCATAAAAGGGTTTTTCAGTTTCTTGCTTTCTACCCCTGTAAAACACGATCTTGTCACCCACTTTAAGTTTCTTCTTGTTTGCAAATGCAAGCCAACCCTTGGAAAGAACTGGCTTCTTGTACCGTCCTTTCTTGCGAGTGGAGCATTGAAAAGTCCAGACCTTTCCCCTCTCATCTTTAGCTTGAAAATCTACCGCATGGCCGCTTTTGAATGGCGGGAGAGACTTGAGAAACTTGATAGGCACTGACAGTCTCTTCTCAGCATCTGTCTTGGTGAGGATCTTGGAGAAGATGGCCATTTCTTAGGACAAACAAGAAGGATAATGAAAGTTTTTTCTATTTGTTAATGCCAGCTTCTTCTCTGGGCGTGTGTGTCTGTGTCTGTATGTGTGTGAGTGTGTGTGAGTGTGTGTAGAGAAAGAGAGAGAGACAAAAAGTTTCCAAAAAGGACATTAATCATCCGTCGTCTATCAGCTTTTTCCATCATCTCATGCTGTAATAATTTGAGTACAGTCCCATATAGGGATAGACTACCTTTTGTAAGAGACCCAAAAAGAAATTTGTGAAATCGAGCGATGTGTAGCTAAACAACAAAAAGTATCGTGCGATGTACTTGTGAAAATGAATACAATATACGTACGCAATATGCATGTGCGCAATATAATTTCCTCTCCTCGTTTGTGTATAATATTCTAATTATAAAAAAATAATTAAAATTAAAATAATTGTATGGATTTTAAAAAATCATAGAATATTTTTAGGTTTTTTTATACTATGATGTTAAAAATAAATTTTAAAAAATAAAAAATATATTATTTAAATAGTTTTTTAAATACTTTTAAAAATAACAAGTGTGAAACTTAAAAACACTCCATTTTAATTAGTGGCACGACCCTTCCCTCTCCTTGGTGAAATCTCTGGTTTTGACTTTTTATTTCTTGTTTAGAAAATAGAAAAGTAGCCGGAATTTATTTGTCCAGAACATTTTCATCTAGAAAATGGAGTCTTTTATTTTCTCTGCCAATATGAACTATCACTTATACGTTACTATTACCGAGTTTCAAACTTTCAATGTTGACTAGTATATTGTTCTGCGTGGGTAAATAATTTTTTTTTATTAAAAGTTAAAAAAATATTAAAATTTAAGTTTTTTTTAGGTTTGATAACCCTATTGGATCCAAAAACTTTGGATTTGGTGGCCAGAACCAACAATCTTGAAAATTATATTTAAACTATCTTTAAAGTATTTTAAAACATAAATTCTAATTAATTTTTTTTTTATATTTTTTAATTTTTTATATAAAAAAATTTAAATTATCCTTAAAGTATCATAAACAGAAATCCTAATTATTTATTTTTATAATTTTTATAAAAAACATTTAAACTATGAAGTATCCTAAATATAAATCCTAATTAATTTTTTTTATAAATTATTTTTATTTTTATTATAGGCTCTTGGGTTTGGCGGCCATGCCAAACTCAAGAGCCTTGAGTATGGCAAACATGCCTGATTTGACGAACAACAAAAAAAGATAATAATTATGCAGTTTAGTTGTCAGGAGAGAGAGAGAAAAACACAAACAATCAAATAAACGTGAAAATATAAGATAAAAAATTAAAAATAAAACTACTATTACAATCCATAGTAAAATATCTCTTGATCTATAATGGTTTCCATATTATTTAATTTTTGTTCTAATAATAATGCAACTAATGGAAGTTTATGACAATGTTGCAACTATGAAAAAAGGGTATTTCACCTTACTAGCAATAAAATTTTTTGAGAAATAAAATAAGAAAGAAAGTATTTGAAAAATAGTATAATTTTGACTCAACCAATATTAAAAAACAATGCTTTATTAACAACCACTAATGTTAATAATGGTTGTCCTCTTTAGTATTTTATTAAATAACTACTACATTATTATTATTAGTGGTCATTTAAAATAGCTAAGCAACCTCTATTCTTAATATTTAATTAAACAGCTACAATTATTATTAGTAACCATTTAGAACCGCTAAATAGGGGTTAATTGTGAGAGATTAGAGGGAAGGACGCGTTTAAGGATTTCCCTGGTTCTCAAGTTTAAAGAGTTTTCGAAATCCTCCCTAGCTCTGCATTAATTTTCAAGTCAATTTTCTAAAATGGCCCATCCAAAATTAAACTGTTACACTCTCACCTCTGATGTCATGCTCTGAATTCGTCCCTGGAACCAGTAAACAAGACCTAGCCCTGTGCTTAACTTTTTGGTTAAGGATTACATATAATAATAATTACTCTATGGTGGTAATTAATACTGATGCTGTTTTTGGAATGCCCTCGGATTGAAAATAAATAATAAAAAAAACCTACTAAAAAGTAAAAAAAAGAAAGATTTTAAACTAGTTAAAAAACAAACATACAAAGTACGTATCAAA
This sequence comes from Populus x sibirica, assembly GCA_019202695.1. Lineage (NCBI taxonomy): Eukaryota > Viridiplantae > Streptophyta > Magnoliopsida > Malpighiales > Salicaceae > Populus > Populus x sibirica. Next base: position 1,189,356 of record JAGMVL010000053.1, read on the forward strand.
CAATTGGTGTAATATAATTATTAAACCTGGTCATGTAAGTTGACTAAAAAACTTATAGCTATTTTTTAAGTTCAATTATAAAAAACATTGATACGGTGAAACGTTATTAACTTAGCTAATTTTTTAGTAATTTGACTTTGAATAGTGAAATCAATTAGCAAGAGGTTAACGATTGCGTGAGTTATTGAAACAATCTCAAGCCACCCTTTTCATAGTGGCAGAACAGATAATAACTATTTATACCGAAACAAATAGTTATCTTGATTCATTAGAAATTGGACAAGTAAAGAAATTTCTCGTTGAATTATGTACCTACTTAAAAATGAGTTTTAAGAAATTATATCTTCTACAAAAACATTTACTGAAAAAGTGGAAGACCTTTTACTTAACTAATTTTTTAATAATTTGATTGATTCAATTAAATCCAATTCAAATTCACTTGTGCTAATTCCAATAACATTTTTATTTTTTTACTAAAATAATATTATTTTAATAAAAATAATTAACCCAATAATAATTTATAATCAAATAACCCAAGATTACTTTCCAAGTCAATCTGAACTCTACTGTACTCTAACATTTATGATAATTTATGATCCACTACCACTAGAATGATTCCTCAATTAATATACCAGTAAGGTTCTACCATCATATTTAAGAGCCCATGTTAGAAGGAAGACTCTTACAAAGCCAATTAAAGACACGACAAACTAACAATTTTTTTTATAAAACAAAAAAAGAAAAGAAAAGAAAACCCAACCTCCGAAAAAAAACTAGAAAAATAAACGTATAAGCCAAGGTAGATTGCATGTACACGTTAAACAACCATCAGCGGAACCAAATGAAATGGCCTTTGGAGTTGATCAAATCTTTATCGAAGAAACCTCCATATAAACATTTGAAGGAATGCTTGCAAAAACTAGTAAGAATGCTATATTTGACCCACGTTTTATCATGATCAAATAACTTTTTTAATAAAAAATAAAGATACAAGCTTTTCCAACATGTTTTTAGATATAAAAAAATGTTTTCCCACATAAAGTAAACTGAAAAGAAAAACACAAAAACCAATTAAAAAAATTAAATGTTGAAAGATAAAACTAAAATTAATCAATTTTATAAAAGGATTTTAAAAAATAAAAGTTAACTCTTATTAACAATCAAAACCCGTGATCTTGGTCATGAGATCGGGACTAACCCTACCGAAAGAAAAAAAAGCAACAAAGATAAAACCTCAATTAAAAAAATACCAACAAGAGAGCGAGTCTACATAAAGTTATTGACCTTATCATTAGAGAATTCTGATGTCCATCAAAGAAAACCTTTTACATGTACCGACCACCAATTACCTTGGCTTACAAGGAACCACCTTCATACTGTTACAATTATTTGCCATATTGGCTTATCAAGGCACTACTTGCTATTAGTAGACGATGCTACTATCAACCACCTAGACTTTCCATATCAAGCTGCTAAACACTTTTACTAGGAAAAAAGAATCAAATTACTTGAATTAAGAGATTAATCAATTATCAAATACATCAACCTTATTCCAAAGCATTTTAGATTTTAGGACTCATCAATTGGCGTAATATGTGGGAAGTTGATAAAAAAAACCACCAGTTTTTAAAACTTGTTTTTGACATTTCCAAGTTATTCCATGACACATAACCAAGACACACCTAGGTCAAGAAGCAAGAGAAATCTACATGTTACGACAAACACTTCTACCTAACCAGACCTTCAATAACTCACTATTCATGTACGCCTCCTTGCTCGTAATGTGTTGGCATCCCAAGATCAAAATCAGACATTGCCACTCTGACAAGTCTTGACACCCTTGATAACACATAACACACCAACACCATAGCTACTGACTGCACCAGGCACTTGTAGATGATTATACTACTAAAAAAGACTAAACATAATGACAATATTGAGAGTCCCTCAAAAGGTCACTTGTGTCATTGCGATACCTACGTACAGAGTTAGTACTCTGAATGTCCTCACCTTAGCTACCATTAAATGAACACCAGTTACTATAACCATTTTTATACCCATGTACAGAGCTAGTACTCTGAATGTCCTTACCCTAGCTACTATTAGATGGACATCAATTACTTATAACAATTGTATAATGCCAAATTCCATGGTCTCCCAAGAACCTAATAGAAAAAGGATTAAGAGAAGGAATGTATATAAGTATACATAAGATAATGATTACAACCTCCATTAGTAGAGGGGTTCTTTCTTTTCCAAATGAATATTGAACACTTCACTCCCTAAAAATTACATTTCCATAAAAATAAGTCTCAATAATTATGATGGCTTGACTGACCTGAGAGAGCATGAACAAAATGTGCACGGTATCTCAGAGTTAGTAGTGACTCAATGTGAAAAATCCTTCCCCAACTTTCTAGGGGTCTATCTGTGCATGGTATAATAATTTAGAGCCAAGCTTCATTGAAAGGTTCAATGATCTTTGCGTTAAGCTAGAGTGCAAGTCTACATGGATATATTTGAAGAGGTACAATGAGGAAATGCTTAAGGTGGAAGAATTTCTTGAGCTAATAGCTTTAGAAGTCTTGATAAGAGCGGTAAAGAAACATGTTATCTGGAGCAAACTTCATGCCTTACTAGACAAAAGCTTGCTCAAGGTGAAGCAAGACATGAAAAATTATATATATGTAGAGGAAGCTGATTTGCTATGACATGGGCCCTTTTGTTATTATATGGATAATTAATATGGATCTTCCAAGCAAAATCATTCTCCTAGTAGAAATGAAAGCTTATAGAAGAACCAAAAGGGACCAGCTCATGAGTGCTTGGTGTATTCTAAGGATTTACTTCCCTCTTGAATCAAAATAAGATCACCCATTTAAGGTTATTAGGGCAGCCAAGGCGAACACCTATCAATTCCATGACATGTTTGGTAAAATCTACACCATACTTGGCACTTAGATCACCTTAAGATGCATAATCCTACGAGGGAATGTAAGTTTATTTTTGAAATAAAAATATTGTATCTTTGATATGCATTTTCTATCTATAAATCTCTAGTCTCGGATTGACACATTCTCCATGTGATGCCTAAGAGTCTCTCACTAACTCGCTGGAGGTTGATCATAGATCCCCTATTCTCCAGTGCAGTCTCAGACTGACATATTCTTCAGGTGATGCCAAAACGCCTCTTACCAATTCACCAGGGATTAATCCTGGATCTCCCGCCTTTCCAATACAGTTTGGACTAGTATGCCTTTTTAGTGGGCTTTACATGCTTTATATTATCTTGAGAGATGATCTTGGATTTCTCACTCTTAGGTACAATCTCTCTCTATTAGGGGCTCTCATGCCCCATTACATCGTTGGGAAGGCCACCCACACTCATAAAATAACCACTCTCTAGTGAGGGGCTCCTCTGTGCCATATGACAATGCTAAGGAATGCAATTAACATACTCTCTAATGGGGGGACTCCCAAGCCCTTATGCCATCACCATAGAGGCTTCAAACCTCCTACTCTTCAGTGAAACATTTCTCCAATCGAGGGCTTCCAAGCCTCACGTCATTGCTAGGGAAGCCACATTCCTCCCACTCTAGTGTAACCACTCTTTAGTAGAGGGGTTTCTAAGCCCTATATCATTGCAAAAAAGGCCACAGATCTCCCACTCTAGTGTGATCTCTTTTTAGTTAAGGCTTCCCAGCCTCATACCATCGACTAGAAGGCCATAAGCCCCCCCTCTCTAGCATGATCTTGGATTAGTACAAGGCTTTTAGGCTTCATATTATTACAGGGAACAACCTTTATGGAATTCCCTTTGCCCTTTAGAAATTTTTCTAAATATAAACTCACCCTCCTTGGTTTTCCACTAGCCCTTTAGAAAAAAATTTAAGTATGGATTTCTTCTCTGTAGGTTTTCCCTAACCTCTTAGAAAAATTTTCTAAGTATGGAGTCCTATATATCTCAGTTTACTCTCATAGAATTTTTTCTATGTATGAGATCCTCCATGATTCTCCTATACATACTTATAAATTTCTTCAATACAATGCATGCCTCTACACACGAGTTCTTTTTTAATAACCTTGAGGTTTTCACCCCTCTTCTCATATGAAAAAAATTTAACGAACTCGTCATGGTAACCAGATTTTTTTATAAGTCTTTGTAGATCAATATCACAAAGATTTAGAGGGTTTTTGATAAACCCAAATAAAATAGGCCCAAAAAACCCCTCTAAAGGCGGGGAAAAAGCTATAAAAAAACACTCAATGACATTGGACTCGGGCACCTTGCTCGAGCTCAGCTCTTAGGGGCATGGGCTTGGGCAAAATCCCGAGCCCATGCAAGGCGTGCACCCATGGGCAGGGAGCATGGTCACACGCTCAACTTCACATACAGGGCATACATTCATGTAAGGCATGACACGCCCAACTAGGCATGATGTCACTCCTAACATCAAGGGTGCTAGGCATACACCTCATCACCCTTATAAACTCAAGCCATCACGTCTAAGTCCAACATATTTTCGTCCAAACAGCGTGTCTGGACCTATTTTTCATATCTAATAGGTTCGAGCACCTTGGTCGAGCCCAACACTCCCTTGAGAATTTTTCCAAGACTCCATACAAGTCCCTTAATATTTTACATTAATCATGTACGTATTATTTTGAGTAGAATACAACTCAAAATATCATAAGGGTAAAATTACACTTCAACATTTTCTCTCTACAAAAGGACAAGACTCATATGCTATAAATACACCATGAATCATTTAAACCAAAGGTTCACAATCTCTTTATTCTTAACATTTTCAGCATATATATTTTCATAATATATCTCTCTAAAATATCATTACACATTTTCTCTCTATAAAGTTACTGACTTTACCCTCAGAGAGTTTCCATATCCATCAAATAAAACCTTTTACAAGTGTCATAACACATTTCTAGATTATTCCTTAAACTCAATTGTTTCTTCCAAAATAAAAAATAAAATAAAGGCTGGCAATATGAAGAAAATAGGTTGATAAGGATTCTAAAAAAAACATAAAAATTGAGCTATAATTTTGGATGAAATTTGAAGTCTACTTGTACCCCATTATACCCAAGACAGAAGAAATAATATAGATTCAAGGTTAAATTAAATGATTATTAGACGAATCTGCATAAAAAATAAGTTTAAAGACATAATTAGATTTTTAATAGGTCAATTTAAAGTTTAATTATGTTTATGAATTAATTTGGGTCTAATTAAAGGATTCAATCAGGTGCAAAGACTGAATTATTCTTTAAATAAGTCAAATTAATTTTATTAAAAGTTTAATTGGTGAAAAATTAAGTGTGGAACCCCAATTTGGGCTTAATTATGAAAATTGGAATTTTAGGATATCAAATTTGATTTTTACCTAGTCAATTGATTGAAATCAAGGGCTAAATCACAAAATATCAGAGTTTTAGGGTCAATTAGGGGTTAAATTAAAAAATTTCACAGCCAAAGACCAATCAGCAAAAGACATTGAACTATAGGGACCCAATTGAATGAATTCAGGGGTGAAATTGAAAAAAATTTAAAGTTTAATGGTCAATTAGGGGCTAAATTAATGAAATCCAAGACCAAGGACCAAAATGAAAAAGGCATCAAGATCTGGGGTTGAACTTGAAGTTTGCTAGGGGCTGAAATGCACAAAATTAAAAATTTGAAGCCAATTATGGATGTAATTGAGAGAAATTAGAAATTGAAGGACCACATTGAACTTTATCAAAACGGCGCTGTTTTGGTTATTGTTCATCTTCTTCTTCAATTTTCTCTGAAATGATAGTTCGGGAGAGCTACTTTGTAAGTGCATTTAATGCCTCTTATCTCCATCAAATTTAACAACATATGCACCAAAATGATCACCTGACATTTCTCTACACTCGGGTATGGTCTGTTCTGGCCGATTGACACCACAACAAGCCATGACGCTGGCTTAAAGAGGCCAACTCAGGAAACCTTCAACTGTTAAATTTAACAATTCATAATGTCTACTTTGAGCCAACGGTTGAAATCTTTCCCAGATGAATCAAGGGTCGAAATTTTTTCCTTAATGAAAAAAAGATTACGCTCTTGCAACCCCTATAAATAGTGATGGATTTCATGGATCGAGGATCAAGAAATTTGGGTCCAAAGTTGGCGAAAAATCAGCTTCCCTACCAGTTTTTCTGCCATTTTTTTCTTTCCCTTTCTCCGTCGTTCCAGCCACTAACCGCCATCACCTCCTGCTTGTCCACCACCATTTTCCCCACAAACCGCCAGCACAAGTCATCTCCACATTAGGAATCACTACGCTAACTTTTCTTTCTCCTCCGCCAGTTTTTCTTCTTTCTCCAGCACCGACAATAGTGAATCATCATGCTAGCTCCTCTATGAATGACTTTCATCAGCTTCGCGTTGACCTCTCAGACCAGCAGCTCCTTCTCCTCCTCATCCTCCTCCTCCTCCTCCTCCTCCTCTTCTTTTTCTTCGGGTTCCACTGTTTTTGAACAGTGGAACGTGAAATATAATTCATGCCTTGTTCATGCAACCCAGTCACTGGGTTGGGCCAATGACTGAGTTTTGCTGGGGTGGACCTGTCTCAGCCCAGCCTAGATGGTTGGGCCAAGTCCTTCCTAGTCCAAAAAAAAAAGAGAAGATTTGTTGGTAGACATCGGCCCAACCCCCTTTTTGGGTCGATCTCGGCCAAACCAGGATGGGCTTGGCCTATATAGTTGGGTCAAACCCAGGCCAATATATTTAATAATAATATAATTATAATAATATAATGATAATTTATTATATATAAAAAAATTAAAAAATCCTTTCAAAAGATTATGATTTTTTCATATGTATTTTTACCAATTTTGCATAACATCGGACTGTATATTTACACTATAAGATACAGATCCGATATTAAAATACTCGGTTTTCTGTTAAACGATTCTAAAAAAAATTCAAATTAATTTCCTCATTAATGTTTTTTTTGTTTTTATGTATATGTCCAAATCCTAAAATTTTTCCAAGAATATTTTCATAAAAAAACAAAAATTGTATCTTTCTCATATTTTTAAAATGCAAAAAATAGATATCATAACTAGTTTATGATTATTCGTTAGGATTTGGCTAAAATGTCAAAAATCTTTCACCATTCATTTTGTTTATTTTTTATTAGAGTTTAGATGTAGACTTCAATATTTGGAGGTATAAAATTACATGGCAGAGTATATCATCAAGTATTAAAAATACTAAGTTCAAAATAAATGCGATACTAAAATTCAGATTTTAGAATGGTTAGGATTAAACTTAATAAGGTAGAGACTTTTCCACGAAGGGAGATTTGCCTTGAACCTTAGACGAGACCAACGAATAAAAATATGACATAGAAAAACAATCAAACAGCAATGCATCCTATCTAAGGTAGGGTGCACTAGGGATGATGCGTCTTTCCCTTGCACAATCAGTGTTTTACCCAAACTCTCGCATACCATAGGGTTCCTAGTAACCATAATACTAGGTGGCGACTCTTGAACCTTAATAATAATTTTATGATTAAATAAAAAATCATTTCCTTACCAACTACAATATCTTTCATGAGGCATAAAAAACACGTCAACCCGACGTTGCCCCGCGAAAACAGGCACGAGCTACCAATCACTTTGACTTACCAGACGCCATCTACTACTACCACGGCTACCAGCCACCTTGGCTTACTAAGCATCATTTGTTACTACCAACCACCTAGGCTTTTCATATTAAGCTGAAAGACACATTGGTTTAGGAGAACAAATCAAATTGCTTGAATTATAAGATTAACTAATTATCCAACACATCAATTTTATTTCAAAGCATCTTGTATTTTGAGACTCATCATTAAGCAATGTAAAAATTCCACTGATTATGTTTTTATATATATATATATAAATTTTCCTTCACTATGTTTGTTAGTCTATTATAATTTCATCATCTCCTTGGACTCATTAAAAAAACAAAAAAGGCAGACTTGGTCAATCCAACATTGATCACTTTAATTATAAAGTGTTATGACGCCGTGTATTTAATGGTCATCATTGTAGTTTGTAAAGTTATTACATATGGTATAGTTTATGACCCAATTTAAAGTTTACAATAGGTTAGTTAACTTTGGAGATCAAAGTAAATTTGAAATGGCATTATTTTTTTTTAAAAATTAAAATAATATTATTTTAATTTTTTTAAATTAAACTATATTTTAACTAGATATATAAAATTAGAGGTTGATAAGGAAAGTGAACTTGAGGTTGACGTGGTTGGTTCTAAAAATGTGATAGTTTGTCAAAATATTACAATTTTAACTATAACAAGTACATTTACCAAAGGAAAGAAAGAAAGAAGTACATTAATATATTGAGCGATTTTCCTGGAAAGAAATATATATTTTGCTGCCAAGACAACCTGAAACGTGCAGTCAATTTTCCTTGATAAAAAAAAAATACTATATTTGCACGTGTCTCAAAAAGGAGATGGGAAGCGTGGGTCTGGACAGGACGAAAGCTGGGCAACCTAAGATTCATGGGAAATAAAATTAGAAAAAGGTTTAATTGCTGACAACCATGGGGCGGGACACTACAGTTATATGCTCCTCAGAGACCCATTAAGGGTTCATACAGCCAATAACAGCACCGAGTATCTTGATTTCTCTTTCAACTCGAACTCCATAAAAGGGTTTTTCAGTTTCTTGATCTCTAGCCTTGTAAAACTCGATCTTGTCACCCACTTCAAGTTTCTTCTTCCTCGCAAATGCAAGCCAACCCTTGGAAAGAACTGGCTTCTGATACGGCCCTTTCTTGCGAGTGGAGCACTGAAAAGTCCAGACTTTGCCTCTCTCCTCTTTAGCTTGAAAAAACACCGCATGGCCGCCTTTGAATGGTGGGAGAGACTTGAGAAACTTGGTAGGCACTGACAGTCTCTTCTCAGTATCTGTCTTGGTGAGGATCTTGGAGCAGCTAGCCATTTCGTAGGACAAACGAGAAGGACAATAAAAAAGAAAAATGATCTCTGTTTGTTTATTCGACCTTCTTAATTTGTGCACATATTTATAGATATACCAGAATGTTCCGAAAAGATAAAATCATTTCTCATACATGCTCTGTGTCACAATCCGGTCATCTCAAGACGTCACAGCATCTCCATCGAAGACTTTCTGAAAAAAATAATAATAAAAAAGCCTTGGAAGATACATATTAGGATCGGGCGATCTAGTAAGCAATCTAGCGAGGTCTTGTTGTAGAAAAAAAGGTATCGCACGATGTGGAATGGATTTCATTAATATCATTTCTTTTCCTAGGGTAAATGTATAAATGTAATTAAATAAATGTGTGATTCTGGATTGAAATTATAATAACTCATTTGGGTTATTCATGAGTTGGATTAATTTAATTGACAAATATTCTTGCAATGAAACACTAGTGGTTACATGTCGCTATCTCAACTTCTATGCATATTTATAAAACATTTTAATGTCTATCGGGTCATTTCCGTGATTTTTTGACTCAAAATATCTAGCTTGAGCAGGTTTAATTTTAAATTTAATTTTTCAATTAAAATAATATATTTACAGACCAATAAAATTAATACACACACATAATTATGTTTTTATATACATAACACCTTTTCTTTGACTAGAAAAATAGTATTATTAAATCTGATTCTCTCTTCCATCTAGCACTAACAATTAATTATATATATATATATATATAAAAATTTAAAAAAAATTAATTAGGTCTTATGGGGTAGTTTATTTGGCAAAACCACTAGCTATCTAGTTGTTACCTTAATTATCTTCCTGTATTAAACATGAACTTTGTTATTATTCTTGGTAAATATAATTTGCTAATAATATCAACTCTTGAAATTTGTTTCTTTCATCACAAACAAGTTTTGAAATTTACTTTTTAACTATTATTTAAAAAGTTGTTTTATATTTAAAAAAGTGGTTGTGATTGCAGGGTAAACTATTTTTTATTTAAAAATATATTAAAATAATAATTATTTTATTTTTAAAAAATTATTTTTAATATTATCATTTTAAAATAATTAAATAAAAAAATAAAAAATATATAAATTTTGAAAAAACACGGCCCAAACGGTTCCAAACACGCTCTAAAAATAAATTAATATGTTATAATTCTATCTGCTTTGAAACTTGCGTAGTTACACGGCCGCCACACCCTTTGATTGACTATGCAACCCTTTTCTTGACTACGAAGTCTCTGATTTTCTCCTTTTATGTTTTTCTTATAAAAGAAATGGATAAACATAAGAAATAGCGCACGCTTATTTGCCCACGACATCTTCTTCTGGAAAACACAGAATCTTTTTTAGCGTTTGGGATTGTAGCGTAAATAGAAGTTGGTTAATTTGTTTTTTATTTAAAATTAATTTTTTATATATTTTTAAATTATTTTAATAAATCAATATCAAAAATAAATTTAATAAATAAAAAATATATATTATTTTAATATATTTTTAAACAAAATATATTTTAAAAAACAATTATTATCCCATATCAAAAACTACAGCTCGTAGCTTGCCAGCCAATCCTATCACTTGCATGTGTCACCAGCCAGTTTCAAACTTTGAACATTGAATCATTTGTCTGGTGGTCGTGTGTTGCAAGATCACATTTGTGGTCTTGGAGAAAGACCACCACTCCACCGGCGACTCTTCTTTCTCTTTCCTATTTTTTTTTATTTTAAACTGTGCTTTCTTTCTTTCTCTTGTCCAATCATATTTTATAATCATCCATATCCATCGTGAAAAAATATCCAACACCTATAATTTTCGGTTAATAAAAAACCATAATTCTTTTTTGTTTTTCTATGTTAAGTTTGGCTTATAAACTTAACATGATTGGGTTGGGAAACCTATTAATTATACGATATAATAAGAAAAAATTCTAATAATAAAAGGAAAAAAAAACAGCATTTTAATTGAAATTCTTGTAATCATTGGTTATTTTTGTCTTTGTGGTAGACATTTAACTTCCTAGTGGGGATCTAGAATTTTTCCATCTATATATAGCATGTGCATGTGCGAATCGGTCTCTATACTTTTCTTTAGAGAAAAAAATCAACTTAAAAAGGAATCTGTGCTCAACTTGGACTTGAGAGCTATGATTATGGATTGGCCCCAAATCCGTCTCTATATTTGATTAATTTACCATTTTACGACAGAGATTTGCACTCCTATGAAATTAAAGATAGGCTGGAAATAATTAATAAAAAAAAACAAACTAAATCATGACCAGATATTGCCCTCGTTATCTGACAAAGAAAAAGAAACCCAATTAGGTCCTACACGGTACATGCCATGAACTTGGTCCGGTGATTAATCTGTAATTAATGATGTGACTCACAATTAGTTGTCAATTGATTTGCTATGAGGCACATTATATATATGCGCGCTACTGTTAAGTACTTGATGCAAGACCATCATGGGGCAATAAAAATTATCTTTTAATTAATACACTCATTTATTATATATACAAAAAAATAAAAAACTATGAAGAACATATGACTAATGCATTATGGGGGGGGGGGGGGGGGGGGGGGAACCCATCACCTATCATGTGTCTCTGTGTGTGAGGTCGCTGGGTCCCCAAGATTTACAGAATTTTCAAACCCCCCTGTAGTTCGGAATAAATTTTCAAGTCAATTCTCTAAAAGGGCCCACCCAAAATTGAAATGTTACACTCCCTTTGAATTCGTCCCGACAGAGAAGGGCTGGCTACGAGAAGAAGTGTACTAGACATTCTAATGAGCCTTCTGCTAAACTTTTTGTTCAGCTCTGAAGGTTCCTCTCTCGATTTCCAATCCCGATGCGACGATACTGTTTAGCAAGCCCTCGTGGCTTTCAGTATCCCCTACCATGGCTTTTGTAAGAAACTAATATGATAGTTGAATATATGCCCCTTGAATTTATTGAAAATAAATTTATATTTGATTTAAATATACAACAATAAGATTTAAAAGTAATGACATCTAACTTAATTTTTAATTAAAAAATATAAAAACCTAAAAGTAATAGAGTCAAGTGAATCTAGAATTAGTCAAAAAGTTAGAAAGAATAAAAATACATAGATATATTTTATTTTTATTGATTTAATTGTATTTTTAGTGAAAAGTGATAGAAACATAATATTGAAAAGAACATCTACGATCCCAAATGTGAAAGATGATCCAAAAATATTTTATGAAGCTATATTTTTTTAGAAACATTACCTTTTATAAATAAACGATACATGATGAAACAGATTCAATATTATCTTACAATACTTGGGTCCTAGTAGATTTACTTTCAGGTTCAAAGTCAATAGAATGTAAATGGATGTTTAAAAGAAAATACAATATCGATGGTTTTTTACAAACCTTTAAGGCAAGATTAGTTGCCAAAGGTTTTACTCAAAAAAAGGATGTTGATTATTTTAACACTTATTTTTTAGAGGCAAGAATTGCATACATTAGAGTTTTATTTGCATTAAGATTAATTTATAAATTGTATGTTCATCAAATGAATGTTAAGATGACTTTCTTAAATGGAGATTTAAAGGATTAAGTGTATATGAAGCAACATGAGAGTTTTATACTTCATGGAAATGATAAAAAGATATATAAATTGATAAAGTCTTTATATGGTTTAAAGTAAGGGGGCGTTTATTTCATGGAAAATGATTTCCTGGAAACCACTTTCCAAATTTTCCTGTGTTTGTTTGTTATTAGAAAAGTTGGTCAATGAAAAACACTTTTCAATCAAAGAAAAATTTGGTTTGTTTTCAGGAAAGTGTTTTCCTTTTATTTTAGGCTGAAAATACTTTCCGAAAGTTGTGAAACATTTAGAAATGTCATATTATTTGCTGATTATATCAAATTTGATCCTCAAACTTTTGATTGTTATATATATTTTGTTTTGAATATTTTTGTTTCAATTTCATCCCTTAGAATTTAATTTTTATATTAATTTTGATCCTCATTTTTATAATTGTTATTTGCTCTTCCCTTATCATTTTTTAATTGAAATTTTTTATCTATCAAATTTGGTCCTTATTCTTTTAATTGTTACTTATTTTATTTGAAATAATTTATGAAATTATATTTTTTTCAATTTCATTCTCATTCAACTTTTTAATTTGTAAGATTAGTTCCTCATTATTTTAATAAACTTGAAAAAAATAAAACATTAATAAATTATTTTCCAGCTCATTTTCTATGACATAACCAAACACTAGAAAGTGTTTTCCAACTTATTTTTCATTACACTACCAAATATCAGAAAATAATACACTTTCCTGAAATTCACTTTCCTGGAGTTCATTTTCCAGCAAACAAGCGGGGCCTAAGTTCCAAAACAATGGCATGAGAAGTTTGACAAAGCAATTTTGTTGAATGATTTTAATTACAATGATGCCGATAAATATATGTATTCCAAATTTACAAAAGATCTTGGTGTGATTATTTGTCTTTACATAGATAGCACGTTAATCTTTAGCACCAATATGATTGAAATAGTTGAAATCAAAAGATATCTCACTTCCATCTTTAAAATGAAAGATCTTAGTGAAGTGAATACAATTTTAAGTATCAAAGTTTAGAAACATAGTAGTAGATATGCACTTAATCAATTATATTATATCGAGAAAATGCTTGATAAGTTTAAGCATCTTAATATAAAGAAGGCTAATACCATATTTTACTCTAGTATGAAGTTAAATGATTATTTTGATAAAACAGTAGCACAACTAGAATATGTTAGTGTCAATAAAAGTCTTATGTATGTTATGCACTGTATAAGACCATATATAGCTTTGTTATATGCAAGTTATCAAGATATACAAGTAAGCCAAATACGGATCATTAGAAGGTTATTGCAAGAGTATTTGGTTATCTAAAAAGAACAATCAATTTAGGCTTGTTTTATTCTGATTTTCTAGCTGTGTTAGAAGGATATTGTGATACAAGTTGGATAATAAGTTCGAGTGATAATAAGTCCATATAAAGGATGGATTTTCTCACTTGATGAAGGAGCAATATATTGGGCATCTAAGAAACAAACGTGCATATCTCATTCTACCATGAAATCAAGATTTATTGATATGACTATTAAAGGTAAAGAAGCAAAACGCCTAAGAAATATGTTGTTAGATATTAAGTTGTGGCCACAACCTATGTTAGTTATTTCTTTATATTACGATTATGAAGCAACTATGTCTCGAGCTTACAATAATGTTTACAATGGTAAGTGAAGACATATAAGCATTCAATATGGATATATTTGAGAGTTGATTACAAATAGGGTAATCATCATTGTCTATGTGAAATCTGTAAATAATTTAGCATATCCACTCATAAAAGGACTATCTAGAGATATGGTAAGGAAAACAACTAGTATAATGGGGTTGAAAGTTGTTATTAAAGATACAAGTAATAGGAACTCAACTTCGGATTAGCAACAAGTTTATCTCTAAGTTTAATGGGTAATAACAAGTTACTATTTAGTATTTATTGGATACTAATAATTAATTTTGAACCCTATTCTGATAGTATTTGGTGTGTTCTATTACGTAAAGGAGGGTGAGTGTTGGGCTTTAATGGAATTTAAAATTCGTATTATATGTAATAGAGACATATATAATTTCACCTATATGAATATAAAAGTGGTGTTGTTTTTAACAAAAATTAGGGTTTTCTCTTGTAAATATTCATGAAAATAAGATTTTATCACATTGCCATAATAGCACTAAATAGCTGCAAACCTCTTCAAGAATTTAGGTAGTACAATGTGTGCATTATCTTTGATTTTGCAACAAAAAATTTGGTTTAATCTACGAACACCAACAGCTTTGGTAGTATTCAAGTTCTAACACTAATTGAATGTTTAAATTGTAAAATATCTTCTTGTAAGCATAATTCTATCAAGTGAAAAGATATTTATTACAAACTAGTGGGAGATTTTTGATGTAGTTTGTAAATGAATAAAGAAGA
This sequence comes from Populus x sibirica, assembly GCA_019202695.1. Classification (NCBI taxonomy): domain Eukaryota; kingdom Viridiplantae; phylum Streptophyta; class Magnoliopsida; order Malpighiales; family Salicaceae; genus Populus; species Populus x sibirica. Next base: position 1,204,383 of record JAGMVL010000053.1, read on the forward strand.
AAAAAAAATATTTATCCCACATTGGAAAGAAACACTCCTTCCTATGTGTTTGTAAGTATGAGTTTCTATTATGTAGTGAATTGAGTGAAAACCATGATGAATAGGCTCTCCTAGTAGGCTTCCTAATACTATTATATAGGTATTTATAATATCAAAAGATAACACTTCATTAACAGTCATAATATTAACAGACATAATGTTTCAAATATAATAAATATGTTAATACACAGAGAACACATATAAAAAAAAACAAGTATTTTCTTTTCTTAGTCTTTTAGAGGTTTATATGACTTAGTTGTATCTTAGAGATGTTGTCTCTATGTGAAACAAATAAATACTTTAAAGATAATGTTTTCATGCCTCTAAGTCAACTCTTTGTGGCATTTACAAGTACGTGCAAAGACAAACCATTTCAATCATAAAGAGAGACAAAGATCCCAAACCATCATGGAAATGGCAAAAGGAGACAAGTTAGAGTGAAGATATATAACAACAGAGTTGGCTACCGATATTAAGCTCTCAATTATTTGCCCACAACATCTTCTTCTAGAACATAGACTTTTAATTCCTTGCCAACCTGAACTGTCACTTACATGTCACTAACCAATTTTAAATTCTCAATAGGATCATTTGTGTGGTCCTTCTATGTTGCATATTCATATTTACAGGGTCTTCAAGAAGTAACAACACTTGTTACTCTATTTTCTCTTCTCTTTTTTTTTTACTTACTCAATCACACTAATCATCCATTTTATTGTTTGCTATTGTATAAACATAAAATCTATCATAAAAATTATTTATGAACTTTTTTTAATTTTGTTTATGATGTTGTTGGAATTGGTTAATAAAACATGTGATGGACCTTTTAAGGCCAAATTATATGAGAGATCCACTTATATTTTGTAATCCAACAAGAGTTTTTTTAATATAGAATATAACATGTTTTAAAAACCAATTAAAGGTGAATGAAAAATCATTCTAAAAAAACCTATGCGTAGCAAAAGTTTTAAATTCAAAATAGCTTTGTAGATTAGACAATGGGCTTGTTGACTCATGAGCTTGGGCTTGGGTTTGGTTAAAGAAAAATATTTGCTTCTTGAGTTTAGTTAATGAGGAATATTTGCTATTAAGTCCATGTTTGATCAAATTTAATCCCTAAAATATCATAGTACATGAACCAATATATTAATAATGTGATGAGAATGAATGTCATTATGAGTAATTCTTGAACTATGAACATTTATGAATTATAAACTTTCATTGTAATTAATAAACATTTATGAATTATAAAAAAATTAATTTTTTGGTTTCCAAGTTCTATAAATAAGTGTCTTGTATGGGTGGAAAGTCATATGAAATTTCTTCAGTTCTTTCCTTCATTTGTTATTGTTTTTTTAAAACTTATTCTTCTACCTTTTTCATTCTACTCTATATCTTAGGTTCAGTCTTTGTAGAGAAATATTAAATATAATTTATTTAAGTTCATTAGATCTTGTTTAGGAGTACATCTAAACAAGGTTGGTGTTAATGACATCCCGAGAGACTAATTGAAGAAAGTCATTTAATACCAAACGTTGAATAATAAAGCTTTAAAGATAAACAATTGATTATTGACACCAACAAGAATTTGCTTTACATGTTTTTACTTTAAGTATTAATTATTTGAATATATGTTTTAGTATGCATACTAAAAGTTAGTTTCAATTTTTTATGTATGATTTAATATTTATTTTATATTTATATTGTGAATTGAGTTTTTATAAAACAATATTATTTTAACCTTTTTGTTAAAAACAAATTAAAGAATTAACTCAAATTAAACCTCTCGACCAATAACTAAAACCGGACTCAATAATATCAAACCCAAAAAAAAAGTGAGAGGGCCGTGGGTCCCCAAAATTTACACAAATTTCAAATCTCCCCTAGGTCTGCATAAATTTGCAAGTCAATTCTCTACAATGGCCCTCCCAAAATTAAAATGTTAGACTCGCGCCCCTGATGTTTGCTCTGAATTCATCCCTACAGTGAAAGGCTGGAGACGAGAGAAGTGTATTCGGCACTCTAATGAACCACTAAAGAAGACTTGGCCTTCTGCTAAACGTTTAGTTCAGCTCTGCAGATTACACTCCATATCTAATCCTGATGCAGTCTAATGATGCTCTTTTGCATGCCCTCATGGCTTTTAGCTGTCTTGACATCTTTTTAAATTGTAACCCTTACCAGTACCATGGCTCTTTTTAGGGGGACTTAGCACCTTAACTGCAGCTTTTTACGTTGCTTTCTGCCTTTTTATTTTTTGCCTTTCTCACTTCGTGATTGTTTAATTTGCCTTCACCAATTGCATGGTTCATGCTGATCCGTGATAATTTGATTAATTTTGAAACTGATAAGAAGCTACTGTATTTTATTTGTATATCTCATGTTGTTTTCTTCATCCTTAAATATTCCATATTAGCTGGACCTCTTCCAGGCCATTGATGAAACATTTCATAGATAGAAATTCTTATTTAGATTTTGCAGACGAGCACTGCCCTAAAATGTAAATATGTGTTCCCTGTTGGTCTTTTTGTAGTGTTGCTGAGTACGATCAAAGACAAACCATTTTAATATATAGTGTCCTGATCAAAATATATCTGTTTCGCAAAATATAAAACCATTCAGAAGGAAACAAAATTGTTTAGAATAAGCATTGTAAGAGCATTGCTCTTGGAGTTTTCCATAGGCATACTAGAAAATGCTTGTTGTTTGTGAAAGAGAGACAGAGATCCCAAACCATCAAGGAAATGGCTAAAGGAGACCAGTCGGACTAGCTACTAATATTTAGTTACTTACAAACACTTAGGGCAATCAAAGAACGCTAACCTGCAAAAATGAACAGAATCCTTCCAACAAACCAAGGTGAGCCCGCCATTGAGTACTGGCAGAGGAAGGTGACCAAACAGTAGAAGCAATCATACATATATTAGGAGAAATCAGTAAATGTATACAACATAGCAGCAAAACGCTATATATCACAATGAATGCACCAGAAATCCAGAACAGTAACAAAACATCAGAAATAGAAGGATACTAGTTTGGTGGCATACACAACACCACGGCCGGACCAATTTTTTTTTAAGCATGGAAAAAATTGTTTAGGTGAAGATAGCATTTTTAAAAAGTAGGAGAAATCCAAGAGTTAAGTTAAATCTTGATTAATTTGATGATATAATAAAAGAAAAATAGACAAGAATAACAACAAATTAAAAAAATATTGGGCCAGATCGAGTTAGATTAACATGCAAAACTCTTTACCTGGCACATGAAATCAAGATAATCTCATAGAAGAATAGAATAAAAAAATCAATTGTAAAAAACAACATTAAAAACATATCTAAGCTAACCCAGTCAAATCTTTCAAGCTCGTGACCTGAAATGTTAACAGAATCCCGATCAATAAAATATCGAGAGATGAAATAAAAAAAAAAGTTCCAATAAAAAATGATTATAAACAAAACAAATAGAAATAAAAAGAATAAGAATCAAATCTAATATAAAATAAAATAAACTAAAATATTGAGGGATGCAATTGAAAAAAATAATTCAATCAAAAGAATGATATAAAAAAATGAAGGGATGTAATTGAAAAGATAATTTAACTAAGAGAATGATTAAAAAAATTAACAATCAGAAGAATAAGGACTAAATTTAAAAGGTAAGATAACCAAAGGATGGTTAAATCGAAAGAAAATCCCAATTCTATGGGTTATTTAAAATAAAAAAAATAGCAAAAAAAAAAAAAAAACCAAATCTAAAAGAAAAAAAATCAAAGGGTTACTTTGAAAATGTGTAGGGGAAGGCTCTGAAACCTAGAAATAGATAGGAAAGAAGTAAAAAAAGAAATGGCCACAACAAAAAAAAAAAACTGATATATTTTTGCTACATGAGCCACCCAAGAATGGACGTAATGCTGTAAGGATGAAAACAAAATTGTGGAAGCCAAAGTTTAGCTGCCATACACATCGTCACTGGAGCACCCAAGCGCATCCGTGTTAGGTTCCCACACAGCCAACTTTTTCAAATTAAATAATATTTTATATATGCCAAAATAGTAAACTGCCTCTTGCCCGTATTATGATACTGAAATAAATTGGGTATAAATTTCACTATCATGATGAAAAATTGTTCATTTTAATGATATAATAATGTTTATAATATAATCTCTTTTTTTTTATATATCATTTTAGTTATGATAGCAAGAGGAGGCTAGTATCTTATTTACCAGGAATTTTAGCTTAATATTTATACTATTTTTTGTTTTATTTACAAAATAAGCTTGCATATTAATTAATATTAAATATTTTTAATTTTTTAATTGGATGGATTAGTTTCTAAATGAATTAAAATTAAATATATTTCTAAAACTTGAAAATAATCTAGTCTATTCAGGAGAATAATTTCTCATGAAAAATGATCTCCTTTGAATAGCCCTGTTATTCTAACAGGAAAGAGGAGGAAGCAGGCAAGTGGGAGAAGTTGTTGACCAAAAAGCGGGAGTCACTTTTTATTTGTTCACCAAAGACTGACGTGTAAATGCTCGATAATTATAGAAAAAAAAAACCAAACTGAAAACACAAAAACAAACTTTAACCCAAGGCAAAGGCTATTCTAATTCAAAGGTATTATGATAATTTTATTGTGCAACTAAAACAAAAAAAAGTCAAAGGTGCCCTTGCCCGTAATTGTTTTAATTTTTATCTCCAGGCACATCAATCATTTTACCATGCTAATAACAATAAAACGACTATTATACCTTACTTCCAAGGCTAATTGTTATATGTTTATGAGTCTATGTTACACAGTAATAAAGCTATAATAAATGTTGAAGACCTTTTAGTTTCTTTTAATATGATAGCTTGAATTTAAGTAGAGAGCGTGAAAGAGCTTATGAAATACTACAATAAAGCCTAAAAGGCAGGACCAACACTCAAATTGTCGAATGTTTGCGGCGTCGCGGTGATCGTCCACCCTAAATCATCATCAAGTGTGGTATGTCTACCTATTGTGGAAGATATGGTGAGACAAGGAATTCTTTGTCTCTTAGTAGTAAAAAATAGTGTGGGAGTCGCCACCTAGTATTTTGTTCACTAGGAACCCTAACTGGTCTTAGAAATTGGGTACGGAGACTGGTTGCGTAAAGGGAAGGTATTAGCACCCCAAATACGCCTTACCTAAGGTAAGCTACATTGTTTTATTGTCTAAAAATTTTTTAAGGTCTTCCCATGTTGGTCCGTCTAGGGTTCAAGAAAAGCCCTCCTCAATAAGGAGGTTCTTATCTTATGGGGTAAAAATCTAACCGGTCTAATGTCTATAAAGAACTACCTTTTTAATATCGGTAATACGTTTTACGTATAAATTCGTAATCCCAGACATTAAAACAGAACAAAATATTTTTTGATTTTTTTGAAATATTGGTCAAGTTCTCATGACTTTAATAAACTGGTTATTAAAGCCCAAATGCATGCTAAAATAATATTTCTTTTTTTGAAGTTTTCTTTGTTGTATAAAAAATTACAATATGAGTTTTGATTTGAGAGACTTGGCCGTATGCATGAAAACAAAAATATTTTTTTTGAAAACCGGGTATTTTAATACCGGATTTGTATCTTTACGATATAAAAATACATACTGATATTAATAAAATGACATAGAAAAACATGCGGAAAAATCCTGAATTTCCTAAAATGATTTTTTTGAATTTTTTTTACCGGGTTGGGCCAGCCCAAAAAGAGACTGGGCCAAAATTAAGCCTAAAAATCAAATCAGGCCTCCTTTCTACAGGGCTGGACTCAGCCCAGCCGCGTGGGCTGGGCTGGGCTGATGTTCCAGCCTAAAAAACCAATAACGGGTTACTATGCGCGTGAGCACAGTAACCCATTATATATAATTAGCTGGTTACTGTGCGCAACACAGTAACCAGCTAATTATTTTCCACTTTGCAGCAGAATGTGAATTGCTCACGTTCAGCATGTAAATGGTGAACACAACCGAGGAGCCAGAAAAGGGGAGGAGATTACCCGGAGTGGCGAGGGTCTTGTTGATGGTGATGAAGGAGGCTAACGGCGGCGTTCGGGCGGTGTGCTCGCAGTGGATGGCGATGCCAGACGGCAGTTCTGCCCTTTCTCGATTCTATTTTTTTTTGTGTTTCTTCTCCTTCCTCTTTTTTTCTTTTCTTTTTGACGATGGCTCAAGATGGAGTTGTTGCGGTGGCGACGGGGAGGAACAGAACTGGCGGAGTCGAGGCACAGTGGTTGTGACAATCAGTGTTGTTGTTTTCCTTCATCTTCACGGTGTTCCACTGGGGAGGAAGATGGCAGCTGTTGTGCTTTTTTCCTTCTTCTCTGCTATGGCGTCAGCTGGAAGTCTGGTGGCAGCTGCAGTCTTTGCTCCTCCTTCTTCTCTACTACGGCATCAGCTGGAAGCCCGGTGGCGGCGGTGCCGTCTTCCTCCTCCTTCTTCTCGCAAGGATATCAGCCCCCATGTTTTCTCTTTTGTTGTTTTTTTTATCGTCCTTCCCTATTCTGTTGTGCTTCTTCCCTCTGTCCTCTCTTTCGGTTTTTTTCTTCCTTTATGTCTCACGTTCATTCCTTTTTTTTTTGCTCCTCCCTCTTTCCCCCTCCCTTCATCCCTCCGTTTAGGCAAGTATTTACAGGGGGTAAGGGGAGCATGATCGACCCCGTGTCCGTCCCATCATTTGCATGGGGTGTGAGGCCGTGCGCTCCTTCTTGTCACGGCATCGGGTGAGATGTCCAATGGGCGGGTCTCTTGAGGGGCACAACTTCTATGTCGGTGGCGTCCGGTTTTAGCTTTAACAGAGCACGTGGGGAGGGGGAGAGAGGAAGAAACAAGGAAGAAAAAAACAAAACTTCTATTCCCCTGTTGCATGTCCAGGGAAAGAAGAAGGAGAAACAGTGTTGTCTATAAACGATACTGTTTTGTGTTTTTTTTTTATGGAAAATGCATGAAACAGCGTTGTTTTTTCCAAAACGCGCCGTTTCATTTAAATGGGAAAGCCAAAGTGCGTCAGTTTTCAAGTCAGTCCCTCAATTTGCGCGCCTTTCAGTTTCGGTCCTTGGTTTTGGATGTCTTCAATCAAGTCTCTAATTGGTCATCAAACTTCTATATTTATGCAATTAAGCCCCCGATTTGACCATATCAACTCTACAAAATTATAATTTGACTCCAGAACTTTATTTTTTTTGCTATCAACCATCCATAAATTCAATTAAACCTTCAATAAAATTTAATTGAGTCTATCAACATTTGATTTTGTATTTTTCTTCCTCAAATAAAATTTTCTTAATCAATAGGGCTTTCACCAGTCAATGATATACTGTCAAATTTTAATATTTGTATTTTGGACCTCCTAAACCAATTTTTGACCATTTTCTAGGCGCTCTGGCATCCTCTTTTCACTGATATATTTTTTGATATATTTATTTATTTATTTATTTTTATTATTTATTATTATTATTTATTTTTTTGTATTTTCTTTTTTCTTGTGTGGGGACCCAAAAATAGGTTACAACACAAATAATGCATCAAAACTAAATATATAAGTTACCTGCTAGAAGTTGGTTATACACTCCCAACAACCTAGCCCATGTCATTATGCTTTAAATATGGTTAATAGAAGACATCAATCTAAAGTAATGATAAGTCATGAAAATCAATTAGAAATCTAAGGTCTAAAAAAAGCTTGTATCCATTTGAATATGAATATGTCATATGACTTAGTGCTTTTCTGAAATGGGAGTCATTGAATTTAGCTCCTAGAAGCCTTGATGCTCGACGGTTTCAAAACATCTACCATCAAGTTAGACTTAGGATGTCCATAGAGCTTAATATAATAAAATCTTTAAATAGAAGGCACACTAAGACGATAGATAAACTGAACTCAAAACGAGGCTAATAGACCTAAATCAAACTACTACACCTAAATGCACCACTCTTGATTAAATATGGTCCACTCACCACTAATCACAAGGATAAAACATACTTACATTAAATGAGGGCAAACTTATTGGTTGCATGTCCCTTAAAGATTGATCATATTATCATCATCAACTATAAACAACCCATAAAACCTGGAACAAAGATAGCTTTTGTAGAGGTTCATTGTCACTTTAAGTCTTTATCCTTAAGTAGTTCACAACTATATGTGGCAAGCATATTTATCATCCTACTCTTGCATTGACATAACAATGTGATTTCAAGGCTATATAAATAGCCTTGAACCCTAATGTAAGTGACCTCTTATTCAATCTTCTCTAAAAGAAAAAAAAATCAACATTTCCTAAGGCTTCTTTCCTCCATCATTGGTACTGACTTAAAGATCGGATGGTTTATTAATTGTATGCATGCCTAAGTTTTAGTGTTTAGCGATGAAGAGCATCTTTAGGAGAGAGAAAATGATAGAGAAGAGAAAAAAGAAAAATAGGCTAGCTTAGGTAAATTTTTCTTATATATTGGTCAGTCGTCGAAACCTCCAAAATATAATTCTGACTTAACTATCACAAAGAAAATAAATTTGTAATATGATCGTGAAAACTAGGTCGAACCCAAGAAAAATTTCATTTAATCTTCCTACAATATACTAAAATGAAAAGAATAGGGGGTTTATATGAAAAATTAAAGAAACAATGATTCTAAAATTAATAAATTGATATATCGTTAACTCAGTTCAAGGGTTTACACATCCATTCCTATAAATTTATTGATCATCAAAGTAAATTAAATATTCTTTCACGTCAAGCAAATAAATTTGATATCCCTTAAAGCTGAGGGAAATCGATGAGATTACGAGCAAAAATTAATTATTCAAAGCTCTCTAATCAATTTCTTACCATCAAGTGAATTTAATATTGAAAGCAATTCTCATTCACTTGGCAGTAGTCTTAGGAGTAAAGTTTGTGCATTTATTCTAAGCAAAAGTTCAAAAGCTTAACAGTATAACTTTGTTTATTCTTCCCTAATAAATCATGATAAAAGTTGCAACAATCAAATTAATTCTTTTGCTTTTTACTCTAGGCCTTAACAATAATTACGGATTGAAAGAAACTAGAAAGTATACATATCATCTCAAAATAATTCAATAAGCTTGAATAACAATCAATAACATAATTCTGAACAAGGAAAAATAAATACTTGAATCTGAAAGAATTATAATGGTAACATTACTTCTCACAACTTGCTAATGGAGATGGTGTGTATTCCTCATGAACTGAAATTGGGAATTAGTTCATAGTTGCTAGAAAATTGACAAAGACAAAGAAGAAAAGAATGTTGCAGAGCCCCTGTTTCAGCTATGTTTTGCTCTATTTATTCTCTCCATTGGCTACCAAATTTCTTCAGAATTCTTAGGCTAATTAGAAGTCCTTATGCTACTTAACTCCTTTCTTCTTTATCTAGTTCTTAAGGTTAGTTAAATCTCTTAGAATTTATGTTGAAAAATAGACTTTGTTGTTGTCACAACTCTACTGCTATCATAACTCTGCCATTGTCACAACTCGTTGTAATTCCAACTCTACTGCAACTTAGACTTTTTTCTGATTTAGTTTCTTATAATATCCGACCATCCCAACGGTATTCTTTAATTCATTGCATGTTAGAGGTTTGATCTGCACCTTTCTTGAGTACTAAAGCCCGCCGTTTCTATGTCAAACTCTTAGTTGTAATGGGATATTCGGCGTCGTTAGTTTTCTCATCAAATCAGAAGACCAATCTTGTCCTTCAAATTGCATTTGAATTTGTGCCTTCAAAAAGATTTTATCTGACTTGGCATTATTCATAAAAGTTGTAGTTCTAGATGTGTAGATGATTTTGGGCTTTTAATCACATGATTTCAATGTTTGAGGCTCAAGATATGTTTGTTTGAATCTGTAGTGTGAAAGTAAAGAATCCTGTTGCAAGGAGAATTTCAGCTAAATTTTGCAGGTTTAATTAGAGGTTCAAACAAAATCGGATTTATACCTATAATACTTTCTTGGAAAGCTTGATATGTGTACTTTAACTTTGATTTAGCCTACATTCATATTCTGAAATTAAAACTTAGTGAAAAACCTGTCACAAGAAGCAATATTCAAAACATAAAATGCAGAAATTCTTTATCCTTTTGCAATTAATTCATAGGTATGTCAAACTCATAAAAATAGCTTTCAATAAACTTACATAAGCTTAAAATACATTAAAAAGCATAGTGTAAAAAAAAACATATATATATATTACATTTATCATATATTTAGAATACACGTTTTATATCCTTTAGTTTTACAATGACAGCTGAGATTTTAAACATTTTTTTTTTTTTTTGGAATCCGCAGCTAATTCATTGCAGATTTGATGTTGCCACATCAGCAATGAAAAATTCATTGCAAAGGTTTTTTAGATAATTTATTTATATATTTTTATCTAATTTATTGTTTTGTAGCAATGGATTTTCCGTTGCTAAATCAACAATTGAACAATTCCATTACTAAAATCCATTTTTGTTTAGGAGTGTAAACCTGTAAAAGGGTCTTGTTTTATAGGAGATTTGGTTGTCAAAGTCTAGTCTCCTACACCTTCCAACCCATCATAGCCTTAAAAAAAACAAATCGTAATCATCTAGAGGTTTTCTGCAACATTGTCACCTAGATAAAACACAATCAATGCACATTAAACGACCTTTCATATCATTAGCTAGCCTTAAATGGGACAGGAGATAGTGACTTAATAAAGTCAGCCTATTATATCATACATCTTGATTTGTTTTGCAACCTGAACCCTGTAAACATGTGTTGCGGTACTGGATTTCTTTTTAACCAGGTAAAACGTGAGCTTGTCACCACCTTTGAGACTCTTGCAACCAACGAATGCAAGCCAATCCTTTGAAAGAAGTTTTGGATGCCCTTTCTTGCGAATGGAGCACTTGAAGGTCCAAACGTTGCCTTCATTATCATTAGCTTGAATATCCACAGCATACCTTGAGATTCTTGGATGGTACTGAGAGTCTCTCGTGAATATCTGTCTTGCTAAATATCTTTGTGAAAGTTTACCATTTGCTAGGCTAAGTGGAGAGGAGATGCGCTTTTAGAACGTACCGAGAGTCTTTTGTGAATATCCGTCTTGCAAAGTATCTTCACATTTATTTTTTAAATTGGGAATTAATAACCCATTGTTTTAGAAATTGTAATCAAGTGGCTCATGCGTTTGCAAAGACGGCCGAAAATGCTGCTAGCTAGGATAGATGATAGAAGACATCCAGATTTTGTGGGTCCTCACCTAGTAGCTATGGGCTGCCATATTTTTTACGTTTTCTTTATGATAAAGATGAAATTATTCACCGGAAGCCAAACTGAGTTGATCGTTTGCAGCAAGAGTACTGATATCGAAAGGAAAATCCTCCATAAAGAAAACAATTTCAGGACATACACGCCTAAGATTAACAAGGCCACTTTATTGTTAAACCTCCAGGTGAACTTGTACTCAAAGAACTGGAAAGAACTCGATAAGGAAATAATAATGTCTATTGCAATATTTTTCACTTAAAAGACCATTTCACTGAGGTTTAATGTTGTAAAATTGTGAGGTAGAAGTAAAAAAGCAAAATTACTAAAGTAAAAAAACATAGGTCTAACCCTGTCAATTCACCCGCTTATTAATTTGTTAAAATTTTATTACAATTTCACTTATGTGTTAACGATTTTTTTAATTTGATATGTGTTTTATTCTATTTTTCTCAAAATCATCTAATTAATAACATTATATTAATTAATATTAAATACTATCTTACATGGGAAAAATGATTCATAATTAATGTGTGTGTGTGTGTGTGTGGAGCCCTGTTTAATTTCGACAGAAATGATTAAATACACTTGACAAATTGAAATTTTTTTACATATATGACGAAAAACATATCTAGACTACTGACTACTAAACAAAAGTTCCAGATAACGTACCTGTTTTACTTTGATAATAACAAAAGTCAAAAGCACCAAAAGAAACAGCAGTAACAGGTAGACAACGTAACAAAAACAAGCACAGCAGCATAGGTTTGAACATTTTTTTGTTAAATGCAAATACCAAAACAAGCCCTATTTGAGAAGTCTTTAAGCTGAGGTTGTCATGGTGAACCATATGCAGACTACTCTTATTAACCCTAATGCGATATGGAAACGCAGCTATATGGGTGCGTAGCCGAAAACAGCACCAAATATCTTGATTTCTTTTTCAGCTTGAACCCTGAAAACATGTGTTGCAGTACTGACTTTGTTGTTCTCCTTGTAAAATCTGATCTTGTAACCAGCTTTAAGCTTTTTGCTGCCAACGAACGCTAGCCAGCCTTTTGAAATAACTGGCTTGGGATGTCCTTTCTTGCGAATGGAGCATTTGAAGGTCCAAACCTTGCCCTTCGCATCTATTGCCTTAAAATCCACGGAACAGCCACCATTAAGGGAAGGGAGAGACTTGAGATAGTTTGTTGGCACTGCCAGTCTCTTCTTAATATCAGTCTTGCTAAGTACCTTTGAGAAGGTCTCCATTTGTCAGGCAAAGTGATCAAAATAAGAACTCTTTTAGAAAGCACTCTGATTTTCTGTAAGAAAGCTTTTAGAGAACACTCCAATGTTCTTGTGCTAAGTGTTTACTTGAACCTTTATTTAAATGTGCAGCGACGACAAACTATCCTTAATTAGGTCCTTGCTTCCACTGTTTAATATGCTTGTCGTAATCTTTTTTTGAGATTTTTCAATACACATTGAGTTCAGATTTTGGAAAGGGAGAGGACAAATCGTGTGCAATTCTTAATTGAAGGTGTGCCCCGCCTTCTTTTTTTTTTTATGCGCAATGGATTTCACTATCAAATTTCTTAACATTAGTGTTCTTTTCTAGAATCCCACCAAGTGCTAAGTTGTGTGTGCATGTCATCTTTTGAGCACATGCAAATCCAAAATCTAACCAAGCTCAGCGTTTCGTGGGGTTCTTAAATTTAGTGTATTTTTCTGTCCTCAATAATATATTATAAGCTGGAATACCTGAGGTCTGCCAATTGGCAAAATTGGATGAGAGAGGGGAAACCCAGTCGACACCAAAAATCTGAAAGGCCTGAGAGCCTGCCATCTGGCAAAAAAAGATTGGGTAAGAGAGGGGAAACCCCTCAAAACCAAAAACCTGAAAGGCCCAAGAGTCTGCCAGCTGGAAAAAAAAAAAGGATTGGGTAAGAGAGGGGGAAACCGCTTACCACGCCTATGTCAAAATAACAATTCGAGTCCTTTTAACTTTATTGTTATTTCATTTACATATGTCTACGTTGGTAATGTATTTATATATTTTAGCCACATGAAATTACCTCCTGGAACATGAAAGTAATATGTAGATAATAATGAAGAATAATTAGTTGAAAATAATTTACCTGACATGATAGTAAATTTTAGCCACCACAAAGAAGGTAATATATATAATTCTATTTAATTCGTTTTGGTGGCTAAAATTTACTATAGTGTCAGGTAAATTATTTTGATTCACATTCTATATATTTACACACACACACTTGTAAAAAAGTGACAGCGCCCCATCAGAGAAAATTAAACAAGAAGGAAGAAAAGACAAAAAATGCTGGATGTGCAAGTTAAAATTCAACTGGATCCTCAAGTAAAGCATGCATAGTTTCTTATATTGTAAAACTGAGGGTTAATTAGGTGCGATTAATCTAATAGCATTCGTAACTAGCACCGGTTTATGTTATAATTTCCTGTTGTAGAGATTAATTATACGAGCTTAACTTTCAATAAAATTGCCTTCATAATTTTCAAGTGATCATACAAGTTTATGGAGTCCTTAATCAATTGCGCACCCTTGTTGATTGTTATGAATCTGAGTTAGTTCATTAATGTTAGTAAAATTTTAAAAAAAAAAAACAAATTATTGAGATACGAATCCTTTTCTTTTGTTTTTTTAGGCAAAGATACGAATATATTTTATGGGATCGCAAGGGTGGGTGAGCTTTTTAGTGGTGATTCTCCTATGTGCTTGTCATGTGATTCTAATATTTAAAAAGATATTTGCTTAGTGGTTTTTATATATAGAATTTCACAAGTGCTTCATGATTAATTATCAATACTTTTTTTATAAACTCAATTTAAAAAAATAGAAAAAAAATATATTCGAATCTATCAAAAATGATAAAGTTAATTATCCCATTACCCTCTATGTTAATCTTTAAAAATATATTTGATATTAAACATATCCTTATTTTCTTTATTATATGATTTATTAAAAAAAATATATTGATGAACAATGTGCTTGGATTTTCAAAAAAACATAATCTTTTCTTAAAAAAAAATAGACTTGATTGTATGAGCTTCGAAAAAATATAGGTTTTTTTCTTCTTATATATATAAAAATGAGTATAATTGATAAAATAAGAGTGCATTATTTTTTAGCTTCTTTTAAATAGGGATATTTTTTAATTTTCAAAAAATAAACATTGTAAATTATGAAAGAAATATAAGGTGCAAAACGTAACAACGTCCAAAACAAAAGGTGGTAAAGGCAATTAACTTAAAGTGATAAGAATAGTTTTGTCTAACTTAAAAATATATATATTTTTTTTAATTCTCTCTATTTTTCATAATTATCTCTCTTATAAAATATATATTGCTATTTATATCTGAAATCTCTCTTTTCAAACTCAGGTTTTTATCATCCTGCTTGAGACCACAAATGAATTCGAATTACATTGTACGTTCGAATTTAGGACTAACAATTTTAAATGCAAAAAATAAAATTAATATAAAAGTTAATGTGTCTAAAGGAACATGGGAAATTCAGATAAATCCAACGAACTATCACTTTGAGGTGACAAAAATTAAAGCATACGTGCCCATCACATGGGGTACGTATAGCCACTAAAGAACATAAGAAATGTTCCACAATGAAATGACTTTTGTATTTAGAAATGCTTCTAAACTATTATATATAGATCATTTGTAATTTCTTTGGTAATCATTATCTTCTCTTTTTATTCTTCTACTACCTATTTCTTTAATCTTGGAGTTTCCATCGCCTTCTTATCTTCTCCTCTCTATTTTTTTTTTTATAAGTGGAGTATGTTGGAGCATTCTGAACCTTTCCATGTATTGTTTTTTTATTGTGATTTGTGTTTATTATATAATAATATAAATTATATTTTAAAACAATACCAAATATCCTAATATTTTAAATTATTAAATTGAATTAATTGTTTAACACGGTATTAGAATTTTGTTATCAAATAGTCATGAATTCTAATTTTATCATCGTTGTTTTCTTTTCTAATTAATAGCACAAGTTAATGTGAGTTTATATAAATTTTAAATCTAAAAAATTTTTATTTGAGAATATATTTTAGAAAATAATACAAATTATATCTTTAAATTCACATAACAGTTTAGATTATTGAATTAGTTCATTCATAATTAGAAACCTTAATTTGTATTCGTAAAATATTGGAATGGAATTCTTAGTTACAAAAAGCTCTCTACCAAAGTTTCCGGATCGATTTCAAAATTTTCAAGACAAATATTAAGGATCGGAGAAGGTGATAATAATTCAAAGACTTTTTTGTAAAATTCATCGACTCTAGCAACAAATAAACAAACTCCCAGGTGGGGGTGTATATGTGCAAATCACCCAGTAATCTCCAATGTATTAAGAGGTAGCGTTAAGGTGATCAGAACTAGGGATTATAATTTTATCCGATCTTTCAAATATTCAATTTCATCTGATTTAATTGACACAGAGATGGGTAAAACCCAACTCGAATTGACTCAAGTTGGAAGTGGAGACGGAGGAGAGGTTCCCCTATTACATGTCATTTGATCCCAATCTTTTAACTTTTTCTTTCATTTTATAGAGTTGTTATTTTATTTTATTTTTAATGTATTATATGGATGGATTCTAAGCTCATGATTTATGGGAGATTTTTATGATTTTACGATCAGGTTCAAGCTTTAGAATCTATTTTATGATTTTATAATTCAAATATTATGTTGAGATTTTTTTAAGTTTAGATCTATCTTGCTAAAATAGATTTTGTTTTTTTGTTAAAAAAAAAAAGGTTGGATATCTAGTGAGTGCCCGCTAGCATAAATGATAGACTCAGCTCGGAACCTGATATAACCAAGATTTTGGATCACTGCCCAATTAATTAACATCAGAGTCGAGTAATCGTGTCTGTGTGGTCTAGGCCTTGTATTCTTGGGCTTGAGTATGATATAAACCCATGGGCTTAGTCAGATTTAAGGTTACATTAGTTTGTTCTTCTTTAATGGGCTAAGATCCCAATTATCCTCTGTTTTTATTCTTTTTTACTTGGGCTTACATTCCACCATCCAACTGCCGCCGTAAAAACCTAATTTCTAATTATTAATTAAAAAGAAAGAAAGAAATAAAAATAAATAAACTTATAGCATTTCAATCAAAATGCTATAAAATAAACAAATAAAAATCTTTTGGATCATTTGCAAGTTCTTTTGTAAACATTATCTTGTTTTTTCTTCCCATTTCTTTAATCTTGGAGTTTCGTCCTTGGTGGTATCGTCTTCATATCTTGTGCCTTTTTCGAAGTGGGCATGTCGGAGCATACTAACCCTTTTCCTTTGATTTATGTTACAAAAACCCTCTAGGGCATGTGATTTATCTCACAAAGCTTTCTACAAAAGTTCCTTTGATTTCGAAGTGGGCATGTGATTCTAAGTTCTTCAAGGCAAGTGTTATGGATTGGAGAAGGCGATAATAATCCAAAGACCTTCTGTATAATTAATCGGAATCCAGCAACAAATGAATAAACTACCAATTCCCCAGGTGGGGTATGGATAGCAATTTTAAATGCAAATTAATAGTAAAAGTTGATGTGTCTAAAGGGACATTGGAAATTTAATTAGATGAATTCAAACAAACTATCACTTTCAAGCGAACGAAAATTAAAAGCATTTGTGCCCATCACATGGGATACATATCGGCACTAATTAATAAAATAAATAAGAAATGCTAAGGAGGGCATCCCCTCAATGAATTGATATTTTATAGTATCTTCTTCTTCTTCTTTCTATTTCTTTAATCTTGGAGTTTCCTTGTTGGTATCGTCTTCTTATGTTGTGCTTTTTTAAAAAGTGGAGCATTCTAAACCTTTCCAGCTTTATGTATTGTGTTTTTTCCTTTGATTTGTGGTCCAGAAATCCTCTAGGGCATTGATAAGAAGACAAAACCTTACTGCTAGTTGCACAAAGCTTTCTACAAAAGTTTCCCTGTTCCAAATTTTTCAAGACAAACATGATGAATTGGAGACGGCGATACTAATTCAAAGACCTTTTGCAACAAAAAATTAAACAAGTTCCCATGTGGGGTGGAGGTGCAAATCAACTAGCTAGTGATCTCCAATAGGTATCTGATAGGTATTCTTTTAAATATTTATTAGATCCTATCCAAACTTGACCCATAAAGACTTTGGATTACTCGACAGACCTAGCTGATCAGCAATGGTAATATATATACCATACATTATCTATTTTTGAAACCCTAAGCCAAAAAAAAATCAAAAAGATTATTGGAAAAACACTAAAAAATATATAGCAGTGAGAAGAAGACACAGCAACACCAAGAAAATAGCTAAAGATTGGTTGAGGAAGTTTAAAAATACAGAGATTAAAATTTGACAATAAATTTTTTTACTGAAGAACCTACTGACAAAGAAAATTTAATTTGAAGAAAAAAAGTTCAAAATCATATATTTAAGGACTCAATTAGATTTTGTTGAAAGATTAATTGAGTTTATAAAGGATTTGATTGCAAGAAAAATTGATTTTTAAGTCAATTTAGGCATTAATTGGAAGAAATTAAATTTAGGAGTCAATTTTGTTAAAAATTGAAAGAATTAATAAGTTTGGAGACTTAGTTAAACTTTGATTTAATTAATTAATGCAATTAAAGGTTTAATTGAAGAAATATCAAAGTTTGAGGTTGATTTGGGTCAAAATTGCAAGAAATTAAAGTCCAATGACCAAAGTGAAAAGGCAAGGGTACTCTGTAAGGAGCTTAATTGATTTTTTCAGGGGTAATTTTGAAAAGTTTAAGAATCAATTAAGGACTTAATTAAATAATTCAGAAACCAAAGACTATTTTATAAATTGCGCTAAAATTCAAAGGTCCAATTGCAATTTATCCAGGGGAAAAATTTAAAAAAAAAACAGAGAGATTTTCCGTGAATAAGGGTCCAATCGTAAAAAGTCAGAACTTTAGGAGGCAAATTGAAATTTGCTATATTAGTTAAGGAACGAGGCAATGCTGTCTCAAAAGACATTGTTCATCCTTTTCAGCGGACCAGATTAAAAAGAAGAAAAGCAGCCTTGCACCTCCACGATGTGTCTCCATTACCACTGTAATGATCTTGAGAGTCCGCTTCATATTGCTGGGCGAACGAATGGTATTATCTGGCTTTATAAAAGCCAGAGAAAGGCCATACAAGGGGGAGAACAAAACGAAGACGAAAGACAAACAGAAAAAACAAAAGGAAAGAGAGAGAAAAAGAAAGGAAAATAAAGAGAATGAAAAAAACAGAGAACAAAAACGAGAAGAGAGGAGAGGAACATAAATAAAAAAACCAGAATAAAAAACAGGAGAGATAGGGACGAAAAAACAAGAAAAAAAAAAGAATCTCATTTGTAGCCCCCATCTATTCCTCGCGGCAGCTTGGAATCACCATCGTTCTGCCACCAGCACCACCATCATCACCGCCAGGTTAGCCTCCCCTCTTTTTCTCCTTCTCCTCCTTATTCTTCTTCTTTTCTTTACTTCTTCCTCACCTTCCTTTTTCACTATTATACTATTGAACAATGGAGTCTCTCCACAATTTAATAGGCCTAGCCCAGACCAAAATGATTGGATCGGGTTTGGCCCAATCACATAGAAAGAAAAGAAGATTTGTTAGGCTGATGTTGGCCAAACTCTTATAGGCCGACCTCAACCTATTTTCTTTTAGGTCGATCTCAGCCCAAACAAGATGGGCTTTACCTATATAATTGGGTCAAGCCCATCTTTTTATTATTATAATATGATAATATTATATTTCATATTAAAAAGAAAAACAATTAGGAAAAAAATTCAAAATCCTTTAAAACAAATGTGGTTTTCTCGCGTATTTTTCTACTATTTTTTTATTAATAGTGGTTTGTATTTCTATACTATAAAAATATAAATCTGGTATTAAAATACTTGGTTTTCTCTAAAATTTACAAGAAATATATATGGGGAAAAAATGCTTTGTTTTCATGTATACGGTTAAGTCTCTAAAAAATATAAAAAATTTCATATTGTATTTTCATACAAAACAAAATTAAAAAAAAAAATGTATTAGCATGCATTTTGAGTTTTAATAACTAATTTATTAAAGTAATGAGAACTAAGTCTATATTTCAAAAATACCAAAAATATATTTTGTTTTCTTTAAGTATTTAGGATTACGAACTTATACGTAAAATAGATTTCAAATATTAAAAAGGTAGTTTTTTTTTTTACATTAGAACAATTAGGTTTTTACTCGATAAAATAAAGATCTCCTTACTAAGGAGGATTTGTCTTTAACCTTAGATAGCCCAATAATCAGACAACTAGTTTAATAAACCAATTAAACAATGCAACTTACCTAAAGTAAGGTGTACTTGGAGTATTAATACCTTTTCTTTATATAACCAGTCATCGTGCCCGATCTTTGAGACCAGTTAGGGTTCCTAGTGACCAAGATGGCGACTCTCATTCCCTCTTTACACCGATAAAGGACAATAATTTCTTGTCATGTCCATTTCCCTACACCATATACACTTGGATATTCCAGGAGGAGGTTTGTCGCAATGCCGCACACGTGCAACAATATATATAATATTATTAATAACATACATTGCTTGTGTTAGTCTTGATGAATTGATATAACATTTTAGATGATAAAGAAAACTAAGGTTCGAATCCTACTCTAAACAACAAGTTTTCTTTTTTAATTCAAACTTTTGATTTGATCAGGTCTTCAACTAGATTTGACTGAGTCAATTGAGTTAAGCGTCAACTGAATTAGGTGTCTTTTGATTAGGTCAATACCTTGAGTGAACCTGATAGTCGAGCTGGATTTTAACACTCTACGTACTAGATAAAGAAATTTTTTTGTCGAGCTGAGTTAATTGGGTTGGAATAAGTCAATTAGGTTGAAGTGAAAGATAGATAATAAATTTGAATATTTTGGATAAAAAGGGGTGAAACTAAATATGGCTCTAGTCTAATCCAATTTATTATCATCCAAAGAGAAGTTTAAAATGTGAGAGAAACTAAAAATAAAATAATAGATAAATTTTTTTATTAGAGCCTTGCTGAAGAACCCTTAACTATAATAATTTTTTTTCCATGTTGTCGTATGATTGATGAATTTTTCAATTCAACTATATCAACTTGGATATATAGGGCTAATTAAGAAACTCTTATAAATTAAATTTGTAGTTTTTTTAGCTAAAAAGAAGAGTTAATTTAGTTTTTTTACATAAGATATAATCAAATTCAATTTTAACAAAATATTAAGATTTGAGCATGTTATATTTTGATAAAAACTAAGAAATCCTACAATAAATCAAACTCTCATTTATGATTGATGAAAGATGTATTGATTTGTTTATTTGTTACTTGTTGATATTTGATTGTTATCTCCGAAAATGTTTTGTATGCTAAGTAATATTAATTAGACTGGATTAGATAGGATTGGACAAATAAATATTTTGCCAGGTGTTTGGTGTGCTATGAATTGGACTGGAGTATACAGGATTAGGCAAATAATTATCTTATCCTGTATTTGGTGTGTTATGAATTGGACTAAACAATTTGCTTTATTTTGTGTTTGTTAGACACTAGACAGGACTCTGCCGACCCAAGGTCTAAACCGTTTTGATTTAAAAAAATAGATGAAAGATTGATCTGACTTAACCTAGTTAAAAACTTGCGACCTCAACGACCCAAGATAAAACACGGGTCAAAAACCCATTAACTTTTTATATATTTCTTTGGTCAAAATGAGATTACTTTGATTTTTTTTTAATTTTTATTCTTACATTACTTTAGATCAACCCGGGTTGACCATCGCAACCCATGGCCTGAGCCTTGTCCCAAGTCGACCCCTTAGTTAGGTTTTAAAACTATGATAATGATCACTTTTATCATTGCGTTGACTCAGGTCAATGGTCAACTCGACCCTTGACCTAAACTTGGCCTCGAGTCAACCCTTAAGTAGGGTTTAAAAACTACAATAATAATTGTTTTTATCCTTATATTGATCCAAGTCAATCCTTAATCCGACTTGTGACCCGGCCTAGCCCCGGGTCAACTCTCAAGTCAGGTTCTAAGACTATAATAATAATCAATTTTATCATTACATTCACTTAAGTTAATGGTCAGCCCGACCTGTGACCTGAACTTTGCCTCAGGTCGACCCCCAAGTTGAGTTTCAAAACTATAATAATAGTCATTTTTATATTTATGTTGACTTTGATCAATAGTCAACCCTACTTGTAACTCGAGTCTGGCTCGGGTCGATCCTCTAGTTAGATTTTAAAAATTTAATAATAATCATTTTTTTCTTATGTTGACCTAAATCAATGGTCAACTCAACCCATGACCCGAGCCTAGCCCCGGGTCAACCCTTAAATAGGATTTTAAAACTACAATAATAATAATAATTTTTATCCTTATATTGACACGGGTCAATGGTCAACCCAACCCGTGACCGGTCGGCCCCACGTCGACCCTCGACTCGGGTTTTTAAAACTTTGATAATAATCAATTTTATCCTTACGTTAACCCGGGTCAGTGGTCTCCACCCGCAACTCAGGCCCGACTTCAACTCGACTCCTAAATTGAGTTTTAAAGTTATAATAATAATCATTTTTACCTTTATGTTTACCCGGGTTAATGATCAACATGTGACCCGAATCTGGCCCTAGTTCGTCCCCCGAGTCGGGTTTTAAAACCATGATAATAACTTTTTTTATCCTTACGTTGACTCAAGTCAATGGTCAATACAACCCGTGACCCGGTCTTACCCTGGATCGATGTCTAGTCGAGTTTTAAAACTATAATAACAATTTTTATTTTATTTTTATATTGAGCCGGATTAGCTAGATTAACCTTTATATAGAGAATTTAACAAGTTTATTCTAACTCTTTCAATGAAACAAAAATTTCTCTACTAAAATAACTTTAAACAGAATAAAAATTTGTTTTTATATTATCTACAGAAATACCAAACAACTTCATAATAAAATTATCATATTAGTAAATCATTATCCAGCTTACCGATCACTGCATCAAGGACTTATGCTTTGTTTTCTTCCCATGGGTCGTAAATTTTATCTGTTGGTTATTGGAAGTGTAATTAACAATTGCTCACTTCACCTTCGTTTACTCGCTAACAGCTGAGGCTATTCTTATTGACTCCAATGGTAAAAGGTCAATTTCTGAATTAAGAATATAAAATTCAGCCACCGAATTAAGGTGGCTATTGCGGCGGTAATTTTTTTTTTTTTTTTGAATTGCTGATAGTCGTTGTTCTGAGAGAAGAAGGTCCTCCAATCTGGGAAAGGGAAGCAGTAGCTTTATTTATTTATTTATTTAGAAAATATTGTTGTTATCTTCTTACTCTTCTTGAAAAAAGTCATTTCACCTGGCCGACAAATCAATTTATAACCTTGTCAACTCAACAAAATTTAAAAAAAAATAAAAAATATATAATTTTTATTTTTATTAAAAAAATTCTTGAAACATATAATTTTAAATTGATGGAAACAACTTGCTTAACTTGTTACCCAAATAGTTTTAGGATGAGTCATAACTTTGAAGAATACACAACCTCTTTCTGGCAGTACACACACATATACTCGGCCTTTTCTTAGAAACAATTATGGTATTCAATACTTGCCACATAAATACAGATGAAATATGGAATCCATTCATTGAGAAGATATGGAGAAGTGTTGAACCTGAGAGTTACTAGAGTGAAAATTAATAGTTGATTTGAAACCAAATTAATTCATAATAAAATATATTGAACCCAGTTGGATTTTAAGTGATTCAAATCTAATGTGATAGAATTCATTTATTATTCTCTAATTTAATTAAACTAATATAAAAATTAAACATTATTATAATTTTATTTTTTTTATCTACACAACAAGGGTAACTTCAGCCTGGTGTTTTCATGTATATCTTCTATCCACCTCTTGTCTTTTTTCTGTACCGTGTTGTCTAATATTGATGCGAGCCAAGAATATTAGACCGGAAGGCCTTTTGGACATACGAGGACTTATTGTAATGTTTATCTTGCCAAAATCTGACCAAAGAGGTTGGATCTCTGAATGTTTTGAGAATTTTAATTAATTCCAGAAACTAAGTACTGAAATTGGTGTGTTCAAAATCAATTCTGGCCCATCCTTAGACATTCCGAACACCTAGGGAAGCCATTATTCAACAAAAAGAGCACGTGTATTTGATTATATATAAACGCTCATGTCCATGTATAATAGACCCCGAACCGATACGATGTATTTGGTGATGTACGTTTATGCTCATGGAAAACACCTCTTGAAAAAACAAATATGACTTTTATATTATATAAACTATTAATATCCTCGTTTTCTAGTCGAGATGAGATAATAAATCTTAATTATTCCTGAAGATAATAAAAATCTTATGGTTGAGGTCAACCCATGAATATTGATGTTTTTATAATAATACTTTAATCTGATTTCTTTTAACTCTCTCACAATTAGCCAATAACTTGTAGTTTGGCCCGGCTGGATCCTTAAATAGAATTTTAAAACTATAATAATATTTTTTATTGTTATATTAATCCAGGTCAATAATTTATTTGATATGTGATCTAGATCTAGCCCAGGATCAACTCTTGAGTCAGATTTTAAAACTATGATAATAATTATTTTTATCATTATGTTAACTTGAATTAATAGTCAGCCTGACTTATGATCCAAACTTCTTCTAAGATCGACTCCCAAGTTCAGTTTCAAAACTATAATAATAATGATTTTTATCTTTATATTAACTTGGATCAATAGTCAACCCTACTTGTAACCCGAACTGGCCCCGGGTCGATCCTCTAGTTGAATTTTAAAAATATGATAATAACTAAAAAACATTTCTTATGTTGACCCGAGTCATTGATCAATCCGACTAATGACCCAAGCCTAGCCCTAGGTCGTCTCTCCAATTATGTTTTAAAACTATAATAATAATTATTTTTATCTTTACATTGACTCGGGTCAATAGTCAACCTGACCCATGACCCGGGTCTGGCCCCACATCGACCCTCAACTCAGGTTTTTAAAATATGATAATAATCAATTTTATCCTTACATTAACCCAGGTTAATGGTCAACATAGCCCGTAACCCGGGTCTTACCTCAAGTTGATCTCTAGTCGAGTTTTAAAATTATAATAATAATTTTTTATCAGTTTTATACTGAGCTGGATGAGTTAAATTAAGAGAATTTAACAAGCTTATTCTATCTCTTTCAATAAGAAAAATATATCTCTACTTAAACAGTTTAGAACAAAATAAAAATTATTTTTTATATTATTAAAGATATATCTAGCACATCATTATCCAGCTTACCGATCACTACCTCAAGGACTTATGCTTTGTTTTCTTCCCATGGGTCATAAAATTTATCTGTTGGTTATTGGAAGTGTAATTAACAATTGCTCACTTCACCTTCGTTTACTCGCTAACAGACGTGGCTATTCTTATTTACTCCAATGGTAAAAGGTCAATTTCTGAATCAAGAACATAAAATTCAGCCACCGAATTAAGGTGGCTATTGCGGCGGTAATTTTTTTTTTTTTTTTTGGATTGTTGATAGTCGTTGTTCTGAGAGAAGAAGGTCCTCCAAATTGGGAAGGGCAGCGGTAGCTTTTTTTTATTATTATTTAGAAAATGTTGTTGTTTCCTTCTTTACTCTTCTTGAAAAAAGTCATTTCACCCATGGGATGGCCGGGGCTCAGCTTTCACATCCTTTTTTAGTAAATCGTTGGACTTCATCACCTAGTGAGTGTATAAAAAATGTAAATGGTCTCTGTTTAAAATCATTGCTTTTAGGTATAAAAAAAAACCTAATAGCATAATCTAACTATGCATATCATGGATATTAAACATAAATTAACCCAAAAACTTATTAATTTAAAATCTAGTTCAAGTTGAGTTTTAAATTAAATTAGGTGGAATTTACTTTGTCAAATCTAATTGACCCGGTAAATCAATTAACAATCTGGCCAACTCAATAAAATTTAAAAAATTCAAAATAATATAGTTTTAATTTTTATTAAAAAAAATTCTTGAAACGTTGGAATTTTAAATTGATACAAAACAACTTGTTTAACTGTACCAGTTTAATAACTCTGAACAATACACCACCTCTTTCTGGCAGTACACACACATATACTCAAGCCTTTTCTTATAAACAATTATGTTATTCAATACTTGCCACATAAATACAGATGAAATATAGAATCCTAATGTTTTGAGAATCAGTACAATTCTCATAACAATTTAGGTAATTGAATATATATGAACAGCATGGTAAGAGAGAATTTACAGGGTAATTCAGTTCCTTATGCCTAGCACTAGCTAGCTACATGTTGGCTTTCTACTATACATCATAGTTATATTGGAGAAACATCGCTGGAGTCATGGGTTATTGCAGTAATAGGAGCATGCCCAAAAACAACACCAAATATCTTGATTTGTCTTTCAGCCCGAACCTTGTAAGCATGTGCTGTGGCGGCTTCGTTTGTCTCCTTGTAGAACTCGATCATGTCACCAGCTTTAAGGCCCTTGCTATCAACAAATGCGAGCCAATCCTTTGAAAGAACTGGTTTTGGGTGCCTTCGTTTGCGAATGGAGCATTTGAAGGTCCAAACCTCACCTCTTTCATCTGCAGCTTGAAAATATACAGCATGAGCACCATCAAAGGATGGAAGAGAGCTGAGAGACCTGGTTGGCACTGCGAGTCTCTTTCGGACATCTGTCTTGCTAAGTTTCTTTGAGAACTTTGCCATCAATCTGTCAATAAGCCAAGTGAGTCTTTGAGGGTGGATTCTAACTTTGGGCTCAGTACTGGTAATTTATTTATATGTCTTGCAAATGGCACAGTGTAGCCTCAACTTGCTCATCGTGCGATTGTACTAGGGAAAGCGACAGGAACCGCGCGAGTTTTCGTATATGGAATGGCATTTGAATAGTGTTTGAAAACCGTGTTTTTTTTAATTTTTAAAAAATTATTTTTATTTTTTATTTAAAAATAAAAAAGTTATGTTTTTGAATTGTTTTAATATTAAAAATAATTTTTTAAAAATAAAAAAAATTATTTTAATATATTTTTAAATAAAAATTATTTTAAAACATCACTGTTATCAGAATCTCAAATATACACGAAAAGGCAGAGGTCGTAAAAGGAGAAAATTAAAATCAAATTGTGCGATTAGTTCTTGAAGGGGACCGGAAGAGAATCGGAAGAGAAAAAAATAAAAAATAAAAAGGGCATCGCCTCGTCCGATTACCATTTTTATATTGCATTCCATCTTGCGTTGTTCATGCATCTGAATTCAACTAGTTGTATGCTTGGCGTCTGTATGTTTTAGAGTCTATTTTATACTTTGAATAGAAGTTATTTTTTAAAAGATTTTTTATTTAAAAATATATAAAAATAAATTAAAAACAAATTAATTTCAGCACATCCAAACAATTTGATAATATAAAAAATAATTTAAAAATAATTTAAAATTTTTTAATTTTTTAAAAAGTACTTTTTTAAAAAAAAGTAGTATCAAAAACATCTTTAACTTCAACTCTTGGATGTGTGGTTACTTAGAATCCATTCATTGAGAAGATATGGGGAAGTGTTGAACCTGAGAGTTACTAGAGTGAAAATTAATAGTTGATTTGAAACCAAATTAATTCATAATAAAATTGAACCCAGTTGGATTTTAAGTGATTCAAATCTAATGTGATAGAATTCATTTATTCTTCTCTAATTTAATTAAACTAATAAAAAAATAAAACATTATTATAATTTTACTATTTTATCTAAACAACAAGGGTAGCTCCAGCCTAGTGTTAATTTCATGTATATCTTCCATCCACCACTTGTCTTTTTTCTATAGCGTGAATAATTTGTTGTCTAATAATTAATGGGTGTACGGTTTGGTCAGAATCTGTGGTGGTGATCATCAGGCTCTAAAAAGACAAAGTTACTGTGGAAAATATTGATGCGAGCCAATAATATTGGACTGGTAGGCCTTTTGGGCATTCGAGGACTTATTGTAATGTTTATCTTCCCAAAATCGCACCCAAAGAGGTTGGATCTCGGAATGTTTTAAAATTTTAATTAATTTCAGAAACTATGTATTGAAATTGGTGTGTTCAAAATCAATTCTGGCCAATCCTTTGACATTCCGAACACCTAGGGAAGCCATTATTCAACAAAATGAGCACGTGTATTTGATTACATATAATTATAAATGCTCATGTCCATGTATAATAGACCCCTAGCCGATACGATGTATTTGTTGATGTACGTTTATGCTCATGGAAAACACCTCTTGACAAAAAAAATGTGACTTTTATATTATATAAGCTATTAAGATGTAATGTCTTAATTACTCCACCTCTTGAAGAACTGAAGATTGAAATTCATCCTCAGAATTAATTTCAGGCAAGTCAGTCCTTCTCGATTACTCTCCGGACGACTACCTGCACTCGGAATTCCACGTTAGCTGGCTGTTGGGACATGAAAAATTCCAAGGAGCAGTTGCAAGCTCACATCATGATGATGCACTTTTGAAATCAACACTAAAATGCTTTTTAAATGTCCCTTTCTTTGGAGCATGCATCAGCTGAGATGTTTTATTTATTCTCCAGTGGGCTTCCATGGACTTTGAAATAACCCCTTGAGTTTGAATCCTTGTAGCTTAATCTCTTGCTGATCATTATCTTGCAATTGAATCGCTTGGAGAAAAACCAATCGATGTTAATAAAAAAGAAAAAAGAAGAAACAATAGTGAAGGGACTAAATTGTAAGATTTCAAACATAAAGGGCTAGATTATAACTTCAATAAGAACCCCGGGATTAAAGAATAATCTACTCTATTATTAAGGAGGGTTAAGGAAAAGTGGGTTTGACAATTTCATTTGGTCATACACGTGATCTCTCTTTTTCTCTCACCATCAACCGACCTTCAGCCACGATTTCACGCTCTTCTTCCTGGCAATTTGGTCAGGCAGTGTTTCATCTCTAGATGTTGATGTCTAATAAATACATGGCTAGCTAGTGCACGTCAGTTTGCTGAAACGCACCAGCGAAATTAAAAGCAAGCAACAACTTATAGCTTACTGTTTTTATATTTTGAAAATATTTTATTTTTTATTTTATTTTTTAGTTCTAAAATGATTTTTTGTGTTTTAAAATCGTTTTGAATGTCAAAAATAATTTTTTTAAAAAATTATTATTTTGATATTTTCCAAGTAAAAAGCACTTTAAAATATAAATTTTAATCAATTTTTTATTGGATTTTACTCGAGTTGATCTGGTTACAAGTCAAACTATATTTTAGACCGGGTCATGATCAACTTAGAGCTTTCTTGTTTTTATATTTTGAAAATTTTTGAATTTTTTTAAATAATTTTTTTGTGTTTTCAAATTATTTTGAATGTCAAAAATAAATTTTTTTTAAAAAAATATTATTTTAATATATTTTCAAACAAAAATATTTTAAAAAATAAATTTTTATTAATTTTTATCGAATTGTACTCGAGTTAATCAAGTTACAAATCAAATTAGATTTTTAACCAAGTTAAAATAAGTTAATTTCCTCCCATATTTTTTTTTAACCTGAACCAATTTAAGATATAATAATTAAGTGATGTGTACAGGACTCGTACCTGAGCTATTAAAATTAAGGCCGAGTGAAATTTCCCTGTTATTAATAATCTGTATTTATATAAACTGAAAAGATGAATTTAATCTCCATGTTATATTATTGTAAAGATACCTCTAGTCATTAAAAAAAAAATTACTTTTACCAGATTTGAGGTTAGCCCACGACCCTTGAAAGAAAAAACAAGAGCTGATGTCGCTGGTCAATCCCTCCAGTTTCCGTACTGTCGAACTAGTTGCCTGTGTGAGCACCAAAACGGCAACCGCCGTCGCCGCCATTTAACAGCCGAATTTTCCATTTATTATAAATTAAGTACCGGTGACAGCAGCTTGAATGATACTGTCTTTGCTGTCGCAACTCAGACACATCATCCCCGGCTTAGAGGTCAAATTGATCTTAGAGGCCCGGCTTGAATTTTTCTTCTTTTTCTTTTTCTTTTTCTTTTTCTTTTTCTTTATATATAACAACTCATTGAGAAGTGCAAAGTACATTATTATTACATTACTATTTTCAAAACTCAATAATTATGAAAATTATGACCTACTAATAATATTTTTTTATCACTACCAATCAATCAATCTACAAACGTTAAATTGGATTCCCTTATTTTTTAGATCCAAAACCATATGAACCAGATCAATGAAAGGAAGATAAATGGAAAGGTTCATCATCGATGATTCTTTCACCACAAACGGTTAAGGGTTTTTTTTTTTTTAAAAAAAAAAAGAGAAACAATAGAGAAAGAGACAGAAAATAGCAAAGTTCCAACTCATCAAAGTTGTCTCCAACATATAGTAATTATCCTCATAATATAATATACTTGATCTTCAATTTGCAGATGACATACATTAAAGATTATTGATGAAACGTGGGCTAAAGCTTTCTATTCTTATATTATATCCCGTGTATTATAGTTTTTTTTAAGTATTTTTTATTTAAAATATATCAAAATAATATATTTTTTATTATTTTTTAAAAAAATTTATTTTAATATCAGGACATTAAAACGATTCAAAAACACTAAAAAATTAATTTAAAATTAAAGAAATTTCAAAAACATGATTGAATTGCAATACTAAACTGGGTTTTAATTCGTTGACTCTTAAAAAATTTATTAAAACAACATCCTTTTAACTTTTTAAAAAAAAAACCAACCCAAATTAACTCTATCAGAATCATTATATTACCCAAACCTTACACCAGTATCTTGTAGTCGAGTTTTAAAATTACAAGTACAGTTTGTAGTAATTTATGTGATGTTGTAGGTAATCAACTATTCCATAACCAATTATTTTAAACGAGTTTTAAATTAAATTGTGTGAGAGTTGTCTTGAAATAATTTTTTTTACTAGGTAGATCCAAAAATTAATTAACATAATATTAAATAATAAAATTAAATAAAAACATCATATTGAATAATAAAATTAAAAAGAAAAATCACATAAAAAAGGTAAAAAAAACTCAAATATGTTTTTTTAAAAATATCTTATTGAAGAATAAAGTTGGAAAAAAAAGATAAAAAAAACTTTTTATTATATAATAAAAAAAATTAATTTACTATCAAGTGAATAAAAAAATTAAATAAAAATATCATATTAAATAAAAAAATATGTGAAAAAAAACCCAAATAATTAATAAAAAAATTATAACGTTGCACGTATACCTGAGAGAGGTCTAATCAGCTGGGCACTTTTATTTTACCCGTAAACAACATATTGTTTGTCATCCACGATAACTTTATGTGATTCATATGTATTAACTATTGAGTTATAATATAAAATTGTTAATCAAGTAAATAAAAATATATATTAAATTATTTCATTGTTTATATGAACAATTATTAATAATAACTGTTTTAACGATATTATCATGTGGTGTTCGTTAAATCTTTTGGAATCTTATTGTAAAAGAAGTCTTGATAGATATCGATATTGTTTTTATAATTATCATGAATGTTCCAATTTTTACCTATTTATAAAGGGGGAAAAGAAGGGGACAAGTACAGTGACAGGGACAGGTGCGTAGAGAACGATCATCATCCATGATCTCACATCCATCATGTTGTCACGGCATGGAAAAAAAAATTTAATTTTTTTTTTTTTTTTTGTGAGCAATATTAAAACAGAAGCCATTGACTAGCTTGTTTTGCTTGACCTGCTTCCATGGAAGGGCTAATATTGTATTTTGATAGAATAGATTTTTAAAAAAAATCTAATATTTTGAGAGTAACTATCCCTTTAAATGCATTTTTATCATTCAAATTGAATCTATAAAAAATTATTTTATTACAAAAACTTAACAAATTATTTATGCTTGATGGTAATTCAAAAAAATCACGTAGATTTATAAGTGAATGTTTAGAAATATAATAGTTTTTTTTTTTGGTGGGTTTCAAAAATATTTTGTTACTTGAAAATATATTTTTAGTGTTTTTTAATGATTTTAATGTATTGATATAAAACTATTTAAAAAAAATTAATATTTTTTTTAAATATTTTTCTAAAAATATTATACACTACAATACAACATCCACTAAATGCTAATTCACTTAGCTTTGCCGGTGCCACTGGACTATATTGTCTCTCTTCAAAATTCATGAGTATAAGGCACCATGAATCTATTCACGAAAGAAAACAAAAATTATGAACGTGTTTGTTTTTTTGAAAGTAAATTTTAGTAAATTATTTTTCAAACTTTTCTGTATTTATTTGTTATTAGAAAAGTTGGTCAACAGAAAACACTTTCCAGTCAAAAAAAAATTTGGCTTGGTTTCCAAAAAAGTGTTTTCCTTTTATTTTGGGTGGAAAACACTTTGCAAAAGTTATACAAAATTTAGAAATATTATATTATTTACTGATTATACCAAATTTGGTCCTCAAACTTTTGATTGCTATATATATATTTTGTTTTGAATATGTTTTTCAATTTCATCCCTTAAAATTTAATTTTTATATTAACTTTGCTCCTCATTTTTATTTTGCTTTTCCCTTGTCATATTTTAATTGAAATTTTTTATCTATCAAATTTGGTTCTCATTCTTTTGATTGTTACTTATTTTATTTGAAATAATTTATGAAATGTTAATTATTATTATTATTTTAATTTCTTCATCTTTCAATTTTTTATTTTTTAGATTTGATCTCTATTATTTTGATTATTATTTATTTTATTTGAGATAATTTATGAAATTATATTTTTTTTCAATTTTATTCTCATTCAACTTTTTAATTTGTAAGATTTGTTTCTCATTATTTTAATAAACTTGAAAAAAAATAAAACATTAATAAGTTATTTTCCATGACATAACTAAACACTGGAAAATATTTTCCAACTTATTTTTCATTACACTACCAAATATCAGAAAATAAATCACTTTATTGGAATTCACTTTCCAAAAAAAAACCACTTTCCAGCAAGCAAACAAACATGGCCTATATACATTGCACATTCTAGCTCAGTTTGTCAATAAAGGGACTAGATTGTAAGATCTCAAACAAAAAGGGCCTATATACATATGTGTGTTTGGTGTTGTGGTTGTGATTTGAAAAAAGTTGTTTTATAAAAAGTGCTTTTAGTTGAGGTTGATTTGGTATTTATGTATGTTTGGTTAAAACTGTGGTTGAAATTGAGGTTGAACAAAAAGTAGTTTAATGTGTTTGATTAATAATACTTTTGAAATTGAGGTTATAAAATAATTTTAAAAAATATATATATTAATATTTATGGTTTTTAATTCAAAAATTGTAGATTTAACTATTGTGTATTATATCATGAAATAAATAATACTTTATATAAAATATTTTTCATTGTTCCATTAAACTATCTACAATTTCATTGTTATTATATCATGAAATATATCTGACAAGGACTACAATTTTTTTGGTTTCTTAAGCGCGCGACAACATCAGGTAAAATATAATTAGGAACAAAATTGAAATTGCGATCAAATTCTGCAAATGCGTCATCAATCGATCTATGTGTAATTTACATAGTGTCATTTAATAATGTTAAACACTAATTTTTTGAATAAAACACAATTAAAAAATTTAAATTTAAATTAAAAATAATTTTTATTTTTTATTTTACTGGGTCGGACTTGGTTCAATACATGTTGAGCTTTGGACCGGACTCGGTCCAGCCGAAACTGGTCCGACCGGAACAGTGTAGCATGCTACACTATTCATGCTAATTGCGTTGTTCACTGAACAGCGCAATTAGCATGAACAGTGCACGAAAAGCACGAATTCTCTGCTTCATAAAAATTGAGGTTTTGCCGCATATAAATGGTGGGAACCATGTTTTTTATTTTTAACAATATGTAACCAAACAGCTAATTAGTGCGTTTTTTAAGAATGTTTTTTTGAATCAAGCCACGTCCTCTCTCTTTTTCTCTCACTGTCAACCGACCTTCAGCCACGTTTTCACACTCTTCTTCCTGGCAATTTGGCCTGGCAGTGTTTTATTTATTTATTTTTAATGGAAAATATTTTAAAAAATAAATTTTAATTAATTTGTTATTAAATTTTACTTGAGTTCATCGGGTTACAAATCAAATTAGGTTTTTGACCGAGTCAGTATCAACTTAGAGCTTCCTTATTTTTATATTTTGGAAAAAATTGAAAAAAATTTATTTTTATTTTGTTTGTTTTAAAATATATTTTTATTTGTGTTTTTAAATCATTTTAAATATAAAAAATAAATTTTAAAAAATAAAAAAATATATTATTTTAATATATTTTCAAACAAAAAATATTTAAAAAAATAAAATTTAATTATTTGTTATTAAATTTTACTCGAGTTGATCAGATTACAAGTCAAACTAAGTTTTTCACTGAGTCAAAAATAAGTTAATTTTTCAACTCAAACTAGTTTAGTTAATTTTCTACTTTATCTTTTTCAACTCAAATTAGTTTAGACGCTGAGTTAATCAGGTCTCCAATCGACACCCCAAGCTTTTAGAGTTTAATAACTATGATTGGTCGTGATGTGTACATGACTCGTTCCTTAGCTATTAAAATTAAGGCCGAGTGAATTTTCCCTGCTACTAATAATCTGTATTTATATAAACTGAAAAGATTAATTTAATCTCCATGTTATATTATTGTAAAGATACCTCTAGTCATTGAAAAAAATTACTTGTGCCAAATTTGAGGTTAGCCCACAACCCTTTGACAGAAAATACAAGAGCTGATGTCGCTGGTCAATCCCTCCAGTTTCCGTACTGTCGAAGTAGTCGCCTATGTGTGAGCACCAAAACGGCAACCGCCATCGCCGCCATTTAACAGCCGAATATTCCATTTATTATCAATTAAGTACCGGTGACAGCAGCTTGAATGATACTGCCTTTGCTGTCGCAACTCATACACATCATCCCCGGCTTAGAGGTCAAATCGATCTTAGAGGGCTGGCTTGAAATTTTTCATTTTCTTTTTTTTTTTAATCGTAATATATAACAACTCATTAAAAAAGTG
The DNA here is from genome assembly GCA_019202695.1 of Populus x sibirica. NCBI lineage: Eukaryota > Viridiplantae > Streptophyta > Magnoliopsida > Malpighiales > Salicaceae > Populus > Populus x sibirica. The sequence continues at coordinate 1,238,882 of JAGMVL010000053.1, forward strand.
CAAAATACATTATTATTATTACATTACTATTTTCAAAACTCAATAATTATGAAAATTATGACTTACTAATAACGTTTCTGATCGCTAACAATCAATCTACAAACGTTAAATTGGATTCTCTTATTTTTTTTATTAAACATTTCTTAAAATAAAAAATTTGATGACATGATTTTTTTTTTCAAATCATCATCAATGGATAAACACACAGCACCATTAGACTTCAATAATGAAATATTTTATTTCTTCGTGATTATTAGAGAGTATCAATCATATTATAAATCATAAGATGTAATAACAAACTTTTTATTTAAAAAAGATATAAACCCAACAAGTGAGAAATAAAACAAGATTCTTGACACAACAAATAAGAAAAATTAGATCCAAAACCATATGAACCAGATCAAAAATTATTAAAATAGAAGAAAAGGAAGATAAATGGATCGAAAGGGTTCATCATCAAGGTTTTTTTTTAAAAAAAGAGAAACAATAAAGAAAAAGACTGAAAATAGCAAAGTTCCAACTCATCAAAGTTGTATCCAACATATAAAAATTATCCTCATAATATAATATACTTATCTTCAATTTGCAGATGACATGCATTAAAGTTAATTGATGAAACGTGGAATAGCTTTCTATTCCTAGAGCCTTGTTTTCTAAATTTAATTTTTATTTTTAAAATAAATTATTTTAATATCAGTATATCAAAATGATCTAAATATATAAAATAATAATTTAAAATTAAAAACATTTTAAAAATATAATTGAATCATAACATCAAAAAAGATCTTAATTCATTAGCTCTTAAAATAATTTATTAAAACAATTTTATTTTATTTTTTTAAAATAAAAGTAAAACTAATTCAGATCGACTCTCCCGAGTCATCATCTTACCTAAAATTTACACCAGCATATATGTTGCAGGTAATGAACTATTCCATAAGCTTTTTTTTTTTAAAAAAAAAAAAACCATAACTTGAACTTGAAAACTTGATAGAGGCTTGAGATACAGGGATGATACTGAGGATCTTGTGGGAAGATACGCAGGGCTAAGTATCTTGGTGAAGTTTGCCAGTTGCTAGCCAAGTGGGAAGAAGAGGTACTTGAGAATGGACGTGCGATTGTCCTTGTTGACTAATTAATTGAGAAAACAAAAAACAAAAACAAAAATATTACTAAGATTAGAATAAGAAAGGAATCCATTGAAAGGGAATCTATGGAATTACACGAGTTCCCGTTTTGAGCTGGCAGAATATAATAATAATCATAAGAAGAAGAAGAAGAAAGACGTGTTGATGTGGAAAAAAAAAACAAAGCAAATTGACACAAGCCATGCAATTCATTTCTCACCTAGATGTGGACTCAGAACATTAACTGTGTGTTTGACATTGATATATATATATATATATATTGTTAAAAATTGATTTTCTTTTATTTTAATATTTTTAAATTATTTTGATATGTTGATTTTAAAAAATAAAAACACAGCAGAAAAAACATAATCTTGCATTTTGTATTGTTGAGGATTGTACCCCACAATAAATACAAAATCAACTACTAAAATAAACATCCGTCAAGTAAAAAAAAAACAATAAAAATATAATTTCATGCTTTTAATTTTGTGCTTTGTGCTGTGGAAGATTGTACTCCGCAACAACCACAAAATTAACCATTAAAATAAACATACAAGGAGTAAAAATACAATATCAAAAGCATAACTTTATGTTTTTAATTTTATATTTTATGTTGTTGAGGGTTGTACCATGTAACAAAATCAACCACTAAAACAAACATATATAAAGTAAAAAATACAATGGTAAAAATACAATTTCATACTTTTAATTTTGTATTTTATACTATTAAGGATTGTATCCTAATACAAAGACAATCAACCACGAACAAATATATTTTTAATTGTAATTTTTCGTACTACTCGTGGGGCAAGTCTAGCTAGTTTTAATTTTATAATTGATTTGATACAAGTTGTTTGCTCTATTTCTTCAGGTGGGCTTGCAGTTGCAGAGTCTCTTGGAACTTGTTTATTAATAATATTTCTCTAGGCTCCTAGGGTTTCTAGATGTTGGAATGCCTTATTCTTTCTTTCTAAAATATTTTTATTGTTATTCTCACGAACATGTAATAGAGAGATTTTGGGTCACATCAAAATTTAATATAAGTAGTCAATTAACGATGATGGTCTCATCAGAGCCCTTGCGCCCACCACTTCCTAGGTCTTAGCCATCTCGAAACTTTGAACACATTGCCCAGACTTGTAGCCAGTTTGATGTCGACAGCTTAGTAGCAATTAAAGTAGAGTTTTTTTTTTTTTTTATCACTTTTAAAAAAGGATGTAAAAATAATACCAAATAATAAAGAAGGAAAGAAAAAAAAACTAAATAAAAAATTATTTTATTACTAAAACTTAACAGATTATTTATGCTTTTCAAGGATTTATAAGCGAGTGTTTAGAAATATAGTAGTTATTTTTTTTATAGGTTTCAAAAATATTTTGTTACCTGAACAAATATTTTTAGTATTTTTCAATAATTTTAAAGTACTAATATAAAAATAATTTAATATATATTTTTTTAAAAAATATTTTTCTAAAAATATTATAAACCACGATAAAAAAATACACTAAATGTTAATTCACTTAGCTTTGACCGGTGGCCCTTGACTAGAGTGTCACTCTCCAAAATTCATGAGTATAAGGGGCCATCAATCTATTTATGAAAGAAAACAAAATCTATGTATACATTCATCGAACATTCCAGCTCAGATTGTCAATAAATTATTTAGATCCTAAGGTGCATATTGAATCAGATTTCTAAAGTTTTGACTTTGAATCAAAGGCTTGAAAAATGACAAATTAAGTGTCAATTATTTTGGTTTTGAAGGAGGAGGTGATAATTTCTTCCTCTATTTGTGGGATGTTAACTTGAATAGCCTAACCATATTCTCTTTCTTTTGGTGGGATCTTGTGATTAAGTTTTGTATTTTTTAATTTTTTTTACATGAATTTTCACGTTGCTTATCTCCAAAAGATTGAGGAAATACCATAATATGAAAGAATTGTTAACCTCCCATCGAGTTTTATGATATTTACGTCTTGCTTTCAAAACTTGTATCTCGAGGATTCTTATCATATATCATGATAATTGCATCTTATAAACTATGAAAACTAAAAAAAAAAAAAAAAAAGAGTATTGAACATGGGAGGGATTATCATAAACAAAGCTACGCCCTAATGGTTTTTGCCCCACGTCTGTGCTAGCATGTATATAATAATTGGACTTCATCTTGTTTCCTATGGGCTGGTGGCTGAAATCATTATTGGGCTTACTTAAAAGATCTGAGCTTTGTGTTATTTATCTTCCATTGGGCTAAGATGCCTAAATACCTTGGTTTGGGCCTCCCTTCTTGTGGCCCATATTCTTATAAGTGGACAATATCAGCAATTAGCATTAGGTGTAGTATTTTTAAATGTTGAAAAATGTTGAAAAGGCAAATTAAGCTAATTTTAAATAACAATAGCTATCACTCTAAGGCCCCGTTTGTTTGCTGGAAAATAGTTTTTTTTTGAAAAGTGAATTCCGGGGAAAGTGAATTCCAGGAAAGTGAATTTCGGGAAAGTATTTTCCGATGTTTGGTAGTGTAATGGAAAATAAGTTGGAAAACACTTTCCAGTGTTTGGTTATGTCATGGAAAATGAGCTGAAAAATAACTTATTAATGTTTTATTTTTCTCAAGTTTATTAAAATAATGAGGAACAAATCTTACAAATTAAAAAGTTGAATGAGAATGAAATTGAAAAAAAATATAATTTCATAAATTATCTCAAATAAAATAAATAATAATCAAAATAATAGAGATCAAATCTAAAAAATTAAAAAAAAATAAAGGGGAAGAAATTAAAATAATAATAATTAACATTTCATAAATTATTTCAAATAAAATAGTAAACAATTAAAAGAACGAGGACCAAATTTGATAGATAAAAAATTTCAATAAAAAAATGATAAGGAAAAAGCAAATATCAATTATAAAAATAAGGACCAAAATTAATATAAAAATTAAATTTTAAGAGATAGAATTGAAAAATAAATATTCAAAACAAATTATATATAGCAATCAAAAGTTTGAGGATCAAATTTGATATAATCGCAAATAATGACATTTCTAATTTTTTCACAACTTCCGGAAAGTGTTTTTCGCCCAAATTTTCCAGGAAAACACTTTCCGAAAACCAAGCCAAATTTTTCTTTGATTGGAAAGTGTTTTCCGTTGACCAACTTTCCTAATGACAAACAAACACATGAAAGTTTGGAAAGTGGTTTCCGGAAACCACTTTCCGGAAAACAAACACAGCTAAAAGGGAAAACACTTTCCTGAAAACCAAACCAAATTTTTATTTGACTGGAAAGTGTTTTCCGTTGACCGGAAAGTATTTTTCGTTGACCAACTTTCCTAATGACATTTTCCTGAAAGTGAATTCCAGAAACAAACATGGCCTAACATTCATCCTCCAATCTCTAATATTTTTATTGAGTGATTCAGAAGCCATCATCATTCTCTCCACGATTTTGTGCTTATTCTCTCTTCCACTGATCTGGTTTACAGAAAGAAAGATGAATTGAAAAAAGCGATCTGAGGTGAAGAGAAGGTGGGGATGCGGTGGAGGAGAAGCCGCATATACAGAGAAAAAAGTGAGCAAAAATGAGAGATTGAATCTGCAGTAAAAAGCAAAATGAGAAACTGAAAAACTGAAATTACTATCTGAATCCAGGTAAAAGACACACTCCGAGCTCTTTTAGATTTTTGTTAATTAACTAGTGTTGGTGGCTGTTGGCCTACCAAGCACTTGCCCGCTGCTCTAGCCGCCCGCTTGACGGGCGGAGCGCTTGTTATCCTGACTGTTCTCTCTGCTGGGGCCGACTATTGCTCGAGCCATAAGCTATGCGAGGCCAGAATGGGCTCAGAGGTCAGCCCCCATTCGAATTACGTTAGGGGGTCTTTCGCTTTTGCCAGATCTAGAGAGATACTACGAGTCCTCCGTCCCAGATTCTATCGCCGCGGCCATCTGGTTCACTGGTACTACCAAAAAGTCTCATGCTTACGTTACTGTTATTGATGGTTTAATTATCCTGGACCACGAAGACCCCGGTCGTGCTTCTGGTTTCCATTCCCATCATCATATGATGGTAAATCTCCTCGTGCTCCGCCATAACAACTTGGAGTCCGTATCATAGTGGCGCAGCCATAGCATGAATCAATGTCTACAGGTGGAAAATGTAGGGAAACGAATCTAAAATTAAATCATGGTTTGAATCGTCAACGCAAATGTGTAGGAGCCTAATTTCCCTTCAAGTGCAAAAGAAATCTTGAGATGCTTAAGAAAGGGCTGCTAACAGGGGAAGGGTTTATCGACGAATCATTCCCGATAAACCCTCTCTTCGCTCCTCCTCCTCCTCCTCCCGCGTTCACAGATGAATGCGGCGGCGGTGCTGGGAGCTCACGGTGGAGAGACGGACATGGGAATCTATTGCACTTTCCAGCTCTCCGGTGGTGACAGACCATCTGATTCTGCTGGTGGTGATGCTGATTTAACGTGTTGTTCACTGATTGGCCACCTCCTAGCCTGTGAGAAACTCGCTTGTTAATTTGTGATGGTGCTGCTGCCTCTGTTGTAGTCTTTCTCCGTCGCGGCACCCTTCTTTCATTTTTCTTCTGCCTGCTCGGTGCATCCTCTCCTCTGTCATCTGTCGGCTTGGTTTAGAAAAAGAAAGGGGAGAACTGAACATGGAGTAAAAATAAAAACAAAAGAAACCATGGCCTCGCGCGAGAAGAAAATATTAGAAATGGAACTTGAATCACTGTTTGAGACACAGTAAAATGCCTCGCAATCACACTGTTTGACACGTACAAATTGAAAATTTATTTTACTTTTATAATAACAAAAGTTGACGACACCGAAATATAGAAACAGCGGTAACATGTAGACAACGTTACAAGAACAAGAACAAGCACAGCAACAGCGTTACAGCATTGATAGGTTTGAACATTTTCTTTCTGTTAAATACAAATACCAAAAACAAGCCCTTTTTGAGAAGTCCTTAGGCTGAGGTAGTCATGCCGAGCCATAAGCAGACTACTCTTATTAGCCCTAATGCACGGAAGCGAAGCTATATTATGGTTGCATATCCGAAAACAGCACCAAATATCTTGATTTCTTTCTCAGCCCGAATCTCGTAAGCATGCGTTTTGGCGCCAGCTTCGTTTTTCTCCCTTAAGAACTGGACCTTGTCACCAACTTTAAGGTTCTTGCTATGAACAAAAGCGAGCCAACCCTTTGAAATAACTGGTTTTGGATGTCCTTTCTTGCGAATTGAGCATCTGAAGGCCCAAACACGGCCACTTCCATCTACAGCTTGAAAATCTACAGCATGACCACCACCATTAAAAGATGGAAGAGAGCTGAGAAACCCGGTCGGCACTGAGAGTCTCTTTTTAATATCAGTCTTCCTGAGTGCCTTTGAGAATCTCGCCATTTATCAAGACCAAGTGAGTGTTCAAAGGAACACTTGGAGAGGACTGAGATTTTGTGTGCTGTGTGCCTTGTGTATACTTAGCATGTATTTATAATGCATGGCGATGGCGAACCTCTGTCGTTAAGTCACGAGAAATCAAGAATATGCGTGTGTTTGGTGGGGTAGTATTTTTTTTTGTTTCTTTTTTCTCATAGTTTTCGACTCAAGTCGGCGGTGTGTCCATATATTTTGGAAATTCAAGTGCTTGGTGGGATTCTTAAATTTAGTATATTACAAAAACGTGTTTTTATTTCATTTTTGAGTATAATGTTGACAGAATATAGCGTTGGTGTTATGGAATATTCCGGTAGTGTTAAATTGTCACTTACAAAGTCCTCAGACAGCCACTTGTGTTCTCAGGATGCATAAAGTCTTGAGGACAGGGTCATGAATGGCCGGGACAGGCGCGTGAAGAGCAATCACCATTCTTGATCTCATGAATGACTGGAACATGGGCGTAAATTTAGCTATTTAGACTGTGGGCCAGATGCTACACTCTTGATGCTTTGTCGTTGTTTAGGCCTATGTCTAAACGGCAATAAATTAGCTCAGAACGACAACTACTCCTTGTTGCCGTTTGAGTCGTGGCTCAAATGCCAACACATCAGAGTTTAATATATCAAAAATTACTTTTTAAAATTTTTTTTTATGTTTATTTGATATTAGAAAAATTAGTCAATAAAAAATACTTTCCGATCAATAAAATAATAATTTCTTGTTAAAAAAATTTGACTTAATTTTCAGGAAAGTGTTTTCCTTTTATTTTCAGAGAAAACACTTTTCTGAAATTGTAAAAAATTTAAAAATATCATATTATTTGTTGATTATATCAAATTTGATCTACAAAACTTTTGATTGCTATATATTTTATTTTACTCTTTTTTTTTAAATTCACCCCTTAAAATTTGATTTAATTTGATTTTTATATTAACTTTGGTCCTTATTTTTATGATTGTTATTTACTTTTCTCTTATTATTTTTTAAATTGAAATTTTTTATCTATCAAATTTGGTCCTCATTCTTTTGATTGTTACTTATTTTATTTAAAATAATTTATGAAATTATAATTATAATTATTTTAATTTCATTATCTTTTAATTTTTTTATCTGTTAGATTTGATCTCTATTATTTTGATTATTATTTATTTTATTTGAGATAATTTATGAAATTAGATTTTTTTTCAATTCCATTCTCATTCAACTTTTTAATTTGTAAGATTTGTTCTTTATTATTTTAATAAACTTGAAAAAAAAATTAATAAGCTATTTTCCAGTTCATTTTTCATAACATAACCAAACACTTGAAAGTGTTTTCCAACTTACTTTCCATGACACTACTAAACATCAGAAAATAATTTACTTTCTCGGAATTCACTTTTCAAGAAAACACTTTTAAAAAAAAACTATTTTCCTGCAAATAAACAGGCCTTAATAAAAAAACAGATTATGACAATCTATTGTAAACTCCTTGTTGCCACGTTGGCAACACATATCAAAGTTTTGAAAACATTAATTTCACCAAACTAATATATATTTTTAGTCCTTATTATATTACAACATTAACATAGCAAATAAACTAATATGTTTTGTTCATTAAATCTAATTGGAAAAGAAGTACACTATTATTTTTGTAATTATCATGAATGTTACCAATGAAAAATAATGTTGATATTTCTCTCGATATTCACCGATAAAATTATTTCAAGTAACAGATAAATATTACATATATAATTACTATTAAAATGTGATCATCACTTATTTATGCTGGTGTATCCATTAATAATACGTAAAATATAACTTGATAAACAGATAAAAATCAGATTTACCATATCTACACACCATTGCAACCGAGAATATATAAATGAACAGTAGTGCGTCGTCGGCTATTAATTGAGTTCAAGCCAACAATGTCCGCACTAAGAGTCTCTTATTAATATGAGTCTTCCTGAGAACCTTTGAGAATCTCGCCATAAAGGAACACTTAGAGAGGACTAAGATTTTTCAAGACCAATTGAGTGACCAAAGGAACACTGTCACGGTGTTTAAATATATTTGGAAATTCAAGTGCTTGGTGGGGTTCTTAGTTATAAGCCCCGTTTGCTGATGTAGTCCAAGAAGATAGCTGAAATTAAAAAATATATATTTTTTAAATTAATTTTTTTATATTTTTAAATTGTTTTAATGTATTAATATTAAAAATAAAATTAAAAAAATAAAAATATATTATTTAATATATTAAAAAAAACATTTTAAAAACAATTATTATCTCCACGTAAAGAACTTCTTAGTATATTATATTATTAAATTACAATTCAAATACAAGTTAAAAAAATAATGGGCATGACTTTTTAACTTTTCATCAAAAGAAAAGTTATTATAAATTATAATAGTGTTTTATAGTGTTTTTTTTCTTTTTTTTATTCATCCTTAGATAGAAATGTGTTTTTGTTTTAATTTTTACTAGTGGTTTTGATAAAACACCCACTGTTTAATATTTTTATCACAGGTTTATTCTCAGCATCGAGAAAATCTCCAGTGAACGAATATAATTTTAATTGTATTACTATTTGTTGTGCAACTCTAGCTCTTTTTATTTTTATAACTGATTTGCTGCTCAGTCTCTGAAAAACTTTTTTTTATTAATATAAATGTACGAGTGAGTTTATATATTTTTTAATTAATTTTACAAGTTTTAAAATTAATAATTAAATAAATCTTTAATAAACTTAAAAGAACATAAATATATTATCTTTAAAAAAATTAAAAACCTAACTAATTAAACTAGTGATATTGGCTCTTGGCTCTTGGAAGTTATTTATTAGTAATACTTCACTTGGCTCTTGGGTTTTATAAGAAGTCAGAACGCATTTTCTCTGGAAAAAAAAAAAAAAAACAATAAGGAAAGTACGTGATATGTCGGCCACGTCAAAAGCCTACCAACGCCTATACGGGGGAGGCTAGTTCGGGGGTCCACTCCAAACAGGGGCGGCGAGATTTTCCCGGGGTCCACTTGTTCTTCCACGGCATGCCTAGTTCCTCCACGGCATAGCTCAGTCATTCAATCATGGATGGGTCAGGAGATTCTTTACTGTGTCGTCTTTAAGTTTAATATAAGACGATGTTTGTCATTGTTAGGACAGCTGAAGTGAAGACAAACTTTGAAGAATTTTGTGAAACCTTTTCTTTTATCATTTCTGTATTTAAAGATTCTCAAGCCACTCCTGTGAGTGAGGTACTTCTGTATTCAAAGATTCTCAAGCCACTCCTGTGAGTGAGGTACTGAGAATTGAAATAACTATTTATGCATGACTATATTTAATATAAATTATTTATATTTATTTTTTAATATTTTGAAGAAAAAATTTAAATATTAATATTTTTTTTAATTTATTTTTTAATGAGTATGTCAAATACTAGAAAATATTTTCCAACTTGTTTTTTATTATACTATCAAATATAAAATAATTCACTTTATAATAATTTATTTTTTACTACAAATAAATGGTTAGACTCTTTCAAATTTGCTTATCCAAATAAATAAACAAATTGATGCATTCATGGGCTCTATATAATATATAATATATGATAATCTAAGTCAGGTGCCCATAGCAGTTGAAATGAATTAACAAAATGAAGTGAAACATCACTTCATTTTAAAACGATGATTCCATTTTTCAAGTTGTTGGTAATAAAATAATCTGTCAGATGATTTTGTTTCAATAAGAGTATCAAGGGGATCCAGATGGAGATTTCTCATATTGTTAATTCATTTCGCTTTGTGCTGGCCACTTGAGTCGACGGTCATTGTCCGAAAACACATGGGTAGCGGCTTAAGTCGGGCACGACACGAAATAAAAAAAATATATGTTTGAGTGTCCAGACATGGTTGTATGGAATTGACGAGTAGAATCAAAGGCTTGAGATACGACACGTGATCATTTCGTTCTTTATTTGTGAGATGATATCTCAAATAACCCAAGCTTTATTCCTTTCTTTTGGGGTTACAATATACGTAGCGTTGTGAGGCTGAGCGATTGGAAACTTGAACCCTAGCTCACTACCATTATTCCACCTCATGAGCAAATAATAATGTTTTGTGTTTCAATTAATTTGGAGTGTAGCTTAATTAACTGATCGTTTTATAGAGATCACCAGTTCGAGTACTATATATCTCAGGACTACTGAAAACTTAAATGGTCGTTAACTTTAGAATCTTAGGGAATTAATTAAGGTGTACGTAAGCTGGTCCAAATACCTATAATTTAATAATAATAATAATAATAATAATAATATTTTGTGCTTCTTCAAGTTTTAGGTTTATGTTGGTTGATGGTTGAGATCACTATTGAGCTTAGTTAAAAGATTTTAGCTTCATATTATTATCTTCATTGGGCTGAGATGCCTAGTAATCTCGACTCATATACATGATTGATATGGATAAGTTCACTCCAATACCCTATACACAATTCCATGTAAAATATTAAAAATATATATAATTTATATAATAAAAAGATAAAAGTTAAAAATAATCTCGTAAAGCACTAAAGTTAAAAATATTTTACAATTCCATGTAAAATATTTAAAAAATATATAATTTATATAATAAAAAGATAAAAGTTAAAAATAATCTCGTAAAGCACTAAAGTTTCTAGAACTAGAAGACCTAGGTGAAATAGGCTTTTGATTTAAGCCACACGCGCACTTGCTCAACTAAGCATGTGTCTCGAGTTCTTTTTACGGTTCATAAATAATTATTTTTTATCAATATATTTTAGGTTTGATTTGGATTTTCTGTAAAATAATTTTTTTCTATAAATAATTACTTTTTGTCAACTTATTTTTTTTATGTATTTATGAATAAAACGCTTGAACAATCTTCTTCTTTGACCTAAATCACTTCTATTTATACAAAAAAAATATATATTTTATAAAAAATTATGACTGTAATTTTATTTTATAGCCGATAATTAAGGTTGATAAATGCTTGAGTTACAATATAAAATTGTTAACCAAGTAAATAAAAAAAATATACTAAATTATTTTATTGTTTATATAAACAATTATTAATAATAATTGTTTTAACGATATTATCAAGTGGTGTTCATTAAATCTTTTGGAATCTTATTGTAAAAGAAGTCTGGATAGATATCGATATTATTTTTATAACTATCATGAATGCTATAATTTTTACCCATTTATAAAGAGGAAAAGAAGGGGACAATATGGCCATGTTTGTTTTTTGGGAAGTAATTTTTGAGAAACAATTTTTCAAACTTTCCTGTGTTTGTTTGCCGTTAGAAAAGTTGGTCAACGGAAAACACTTTTCAGTCAACAAAAAATATGTTTCAGTCAAAGAAACATTTGGCTTGGTTTTTAGGAAAGTATTTTCTTTTTTGGCTGTGTTTGTTTTCCGGAAAGTGGTTTCTGAGAAATCATTTTTCAAACTTTCTCGTGCTTGTTTGCCGTTAGGAAAGTTGGTCAACGAAAAACACTTTCCAGTTAAAGGAAAATTTAGCTTGGTTTTCAGGAAAGTGTTTTCCTGGAAAATTTGGACGAAAAACACTTTCTGAAAGTTGTAAAAAATTTAGAAATATCATTATTTGCTGATTATATCAAATTTGATCCTTAAACTTTTGATTGCTATATATATTTTCTTTTGAATATTTATTTTTCAATTTCATCTCTTAAAATTTAATTTTTATATTAACTTTGGTCCTTATTTTTATAATTGTTATTTGCCTTTTCCTTATCATTTTTTTATTGAAATTTTTTATCTATCAAATTTGGTCCTTATTCTTTTGATTGTTACTTATTTTATTTGAAATAATTTATGAAATGTTGATTATTATTATTTTAATTTCTTCATCTTTCATTTTTTTAAATTTTTTTTAGATTTGATCTCTATTATTTTGATTATTATTTATTTTATTTGAAATAATTTATGAATTTATATTTGTTTTCAATTTCATTCTCATTCAACTATTTAATTTGTAAGATTTGTTCCTTATTATTTTAATAAACTTGAGAAAAATAAAATATTAATAAGTTATTTTCCAGCTTATTTTCCATGATATAACCAAGTACTGAAAATTATTTTTTAATTTATTTTTTATTACACTACCAAACATCAAAAAATAATTCACTTTTCTGAAATTTACTTTAAAAAAAACTACTTCTCAGCAAATAAATACAACCTATATATGCGTAGAGAGAGATCGTCATCCATGATCTTACATCCATCATGCTGTGACGACATGGAATAAAATTTTAAAGGCTTTTTATTTTTATTTTTATTTTTCTTGGTGAGCAAAATTAAACAGAAGCTATTGACTAGCTTGTTGTTGCTTGTCCTGCTTCCATGGAAGGGCCGTACAATATTGTATTTTGTGAGAAATGACATATCTTGTTTGTTTTTATTTTTTAAAATATTTTTGAAAATAATTATTTTATTTTATTTTAAATTAATATTTTTTTTCTATTTTTATATCATTTGATGCGTTTATGTTAAAATTAAATTATTTTTTAAAAATAAAAAATATTATTTTGATATATTTTTAAATGAAAAGTACTTTAAAAAACAATTACAACCATATTTTTAAATAGACTCAACTAGATGTACCTAACTTTTCCAATAGAAATACATGAGATATAATAGATTTTTTAAAAATCTAATATTTTGAGAGTAACTATCCCTTTAAATGTATTTTTTTCATTGAATCTATGAAAAATTATTTTATTAGAAAAACTTAACAAATTATTTATGCTTTTCATGGTTAAGAGTCAAAGTTACTATTAAAAATAACCTTGTAGATTTATAAGTGAGTGTTTAGAATTCAATAGTTTTTTTTTTATGGGTTTCAAAAATATTTTTTTATTTGAAAAGATATTTTTAGTGTTTTCCAATGATTTTAATGTATTGATATAAAAAAATAATTTTTTTTAATATATTATTTTTTAAAAATATTTTTCTAAAAATATTACTCATGAAAATACAAAATCCACTAAATGTTAATTCACTTAGTTTTGACCGGGGCCACTTGACTAGATTGTCACTCTCCAAAATCCACGAGTATAAGGGGCCATGAATCTATATATACATACATTGAACAGTCTAGCTCAGTTTATCAATAAATTATTTAGATCCTAAGGTGCATATTTTAGATTTAACTAGTCTACAACAAAGATTGAAAACATTATTGGGCTTTGTTAAATTGGATAATTGATCCAACACAAACATTAGAGACATCAATTTCAAACACCAGTGCTCAAATCAACATCGCATTATAATTCAATCAGAGTCATAAATTTCAATGTCTACTGAAAATATTAGCTAAAATACTACTCCCTCCTCCAAGAGAACGACGACGAATCATTCCCGCTAAACCCTCTCTTCGTTCCTCCTCCGCCCCCGTTCACAGACGCATGAGGCGGCGATGCTGGAAGGTCACGGTGGACGACAGACGGACATGGGAATCTATTGCACTTTCCAGCTCTCCAGGGGTGACAGACCTTCGGATTCTGCTGGTGGTGATGCTGATTTAACATGTCGTTCACTGATTGGCCACCTCCTAATCGGTGAGAAACTCGCTTGTTGGTGATGGTGCTAGCTGTTGCCTCCGTTGTAGTCTTTCTCCGTTGCGGCACCCCTCTCTCATTTTTCTTCTGCCTGCTCGGTGCATCCTCTCCTCTGTCATCTGTCGGCTTGGCTTAGAAAAAGAAAGGGGAGAACTGAACATGGAGTAAGAAAAAACGAACAAAAGAAACCATGCCCTTTCGCGAAAAGAAAATATTAGAAATGGAACTTGAATCACTGTTTGAGACACCGTAAAATGCCTCACAGTCACACTGTTTGACACGAACAAATTGAGAATTTATTTTACTTCGATAATAGCACAAGTTGACAGCACCGAAATATTGAAGCAGCAGTAACATGTAGACAACGTAACAAGAAGACTCAGAACAACAGCATGGCTAGGTTTGAGCTTTTTTTTTTGGTTAAATACTAATACAAAAAACAAGCCCTGTTTGAGAAGTATTTAGGCTGAGGTAGTCATTCCGAGCCATAAGCAGACGGAGCTATATTATGGGTGCATATCCGAAAACAGCACCAAATATCTTGATTTCTTTCTCAGCCCGAATCTCGTAAGCATGTGTTTCGGCGCCAGCGTCGTTTTTCTTCTTTAAAAAGTGTACCTTGTCACCAATTTTAAGGCTCTTGCTAGCAACAAAAGCGAGCCAACCCTTTGAAATAACTGGTTTTGGATGTCCTTTCATGCGAATTGAGCATCTGAAGGTCCAAACACGACCACTTCCATCTACAGCTTGAAAATCTACAGCATGACCACCAGCATTAAAAGATGGAAGAGAGCTGAGAAACCCAGTCGGCACTGAGAGTCTCTTTTTAATATCAGTCTTCCTCAGCACCTTTGAGAATCTCGCCATTTATCAAGACCAAGTGACCAAAGGAGCACTTAGAGAGGACTGTGATTTTGTGTGCCTCGTGTGCGGTGTGCCTCGTGTATACTTTAGCTTCTTATTTATAATGGTGCGGCTTAGATGCAAGGTTATTTGGATGGGTATTTTTCTCTCTTATTTCGATTAAGGTCATCGTAACGGCGGTGTTTGCAACTATTTTGGAAATTCAAGTGCTTGGTGAAGCTTTTAAATTTCTTCAATAATATTGACAGAATATTCTGTTGGTTTATGGAATATTCTGGTAGCACTTAAGACGGCCACTTGTTTGCTCGGGATGCATAAAGTCCTGAGGACAGGGTCATGAACGATTGGGTATGTGCAATCATTTTATTGGAAAAATTTTAAATTTTAAATTAACATTTTTTAAAAAAAAATTATATTATTTTAATATATTGATATTAAAAAAAAATTGAAAGTTTTGTGTTTCTTCTATGAAGTCTCAGACTCTCATGTTGCTTTTCTTCAAAAGATTGTGTTATTGTGCTGATATAAAAGGAAATATCACAATATGAATAAATCATTGACTTTTTCTGTGGACTGGTGGCTGAGACACTATTGGGCTTCGTTAAGAGATTTTAGCTTCGTATTATTATCTTTCACTGGGCTGAGATGCCTAATAACCTCGGCTCATGTGCCCCTTCTTAGGGCACCTCATGGGATAATAAGTGAACAATATCAGCAATTGGCATTAAGCGAGTGGGTATTATTTTACCAACTAACAATCCAGAGAAGCCAGAAAGTCTATTTATCAGGGGGAAAAGACCACAAGTACAGTGACAGGGACAGGTGCGATCGTCATCCATGATCTCATATCCATAGCTTGGTAATATCATAACCATTATTTTCTAAATAATTTTTTATGTTAAAATATATATAAATAATATTTTTTTATTTTTTAAAAATTATTTTTAACATCAACATATTAAAATAATTTAAAACATATATATGTTATTCATAATAAAATTATCTAATTTAATTTTAATAAAATTATATTTTAATTAGATCACGGAAAAGCCTACCAACACTTAAACGGTGGCGGCGAGACTTTCCTTGTTGGGGGTCCACTTCTTCTTCCACGGCCGCCTGGTTCCTCCATGCCCATGGCATAGCTCAACTACTTCTTTTACAAGTTCATCAAGATTTCAAAACATCTAATAACAAATAGATTCTGTGTCGTATTTAAGTTTAATAAAAGACTAGCTAGTTCTGATCGATTCTATTATTTGCATTTGCAAACCTTGAAGTGCGTTTATCTGGCAATTTTGTGGAGCCTTTTCTTTTGTCATTTCTGTATTTAAAAATGCAAATTATTTATGCATAACTATGTTTTGATATAAAGCGTTTATATTTATTTTATAATGCTAATGCTTAAAGGATATAAAAATATGGTGTAGAATATATATATATATATATATATATATATATTAAAAAAACTAAAAAACTAAAAAGTTATTTTATAGTTTATTTGATAATGATATAGTTAAATACTGGAAAATATTTTCTAATTTATTTTTTATTACATTAATGTCAAATATAAAAAAAATAATTCACTGTATAATAATCTATTTTCTATAAAAATTATTTTCTAAAAAAAACTATTTTATAACAAACAATCGGTTAAAGTTGGCTTAGTTTGCTAATAATAAAATTATCTGTCATCTGATTCAATTTTAATAAAATTGTATTTAAAGGATTAGTTTTTTTTATCAATTTTATCTCACCTCTTTCTATGGAGAAAATCCCATTTTTCTATCATGTATGTAGTTCAATTATATCTCATTTAACTTATACGTCCCTTCCATTGAAGGATGGGAAGCAAAACAAGCTATGCACGTGTGAAGCCACGTTGCCGTCTAAAGACCATTGTTAATAGTGACAGTTATCAAGGGGATCCAGGTGGAGAATTCTCATTCAGTTTGTTTGTTTTTGAGGAAATTTTTATAATTGTAATTTTAAAAAAATAAATTTAAAATTATAATTAGTTAGATTTAGGTATGTGTTTGGTAAAAATTATAATTGAAGTTTATGTGTATTAAAAAATATGTATAAAATGTTTGGTTGTGATTGTTTTTTAAAAGTGTTTTTTACTTGAAAATGTATCAAAATAATTTTTGATATATTTTTGATATCAACACATCAAAATGATTTGAAAATACAAAAAATAATAATTTGAATTAAATAAAAAAAATTCAAATTTTTAAAAAAATGTTTTTGAAACGCAAAAATAAGAAGAGTTCTACAAAATTCGGTTAAAAAAGCATGTAAAAATTGCTTCTATTAACTGTGTTTCAAACCCATTTTTTTGGTGAGCCCTACAGTATAAAATGTAGTTTAATGTATTACCAAACACCTAACTGTGTTTTTTACATCATAAATGCAAAAACTGTAACTAAACAAACGCACTCTAAATGGATAGCAGCTTCAGTTGTGCACGACACGAAATAAAATAAAAGAATGTTTGAATGTTTTATTTTTTAAAGTATTTTTTATTTTAAAATATATTAAAAAAAATTAAAAAAAATTATTTTTTTTATATCAACAAATCAAAAAGATACAAAAATAAAAAAATAAATTAATTTTAAGTAAATTATATTTTAAATTTTGCCTAACTAGAATTTGAAACGCAATACTAAACTGGTGGTTTGAATCAAATGCTTGAGATACGATACCTGATCATTTCGTTCTTTATTTGTGAGATGGGGTGACAATGGAGGTATATAGCATTACGAGGCTGAGCGATTGGAAACTTGAACCCTAGCTCACTACCATTATCCCACCACATGAGCAAATAATAATGTTTTGTATAATTTAGTGTCCATAGAATTAATAAAAATACGTGCAAGTTAGTCCAGTCATTTATGTTAATTAAAGAAAAATACTAATGTTTTGTGTTATTGTGCTGATGTTTTCTTCATTTTTTTCCTGCTGAAGTCTCATGCTGCTTTTCTTCAAAAGATTGTGTTATTGTGCTGATATAAAAGGGATATCACAATATGAATAAATCATTAACTTTCCATCGAGTTTTAGGTTTCTGTGGGCTGGTGGCTGAGATCACTAATGGGCTCAGTTAATAGATTTTAGCTTCGTATTATTATCTTTCACTGGGCTGAGAAGCCTAATAACCTCGGCTCATGGGCCCTTCTTATGCCACCTCATGGATAATAAGTGAGAACAATATCAGCAATTGGCATTAGGCGACTGGTCGTGGAGGAGCATAGCGTTGCAGCTCAGAGGTTCAAACCAGGCGAGCCAGAAAATGTGAATGAAGCAGTGCATTTTGGTGTTGTCGATGGCTTTCGTGGTGGGGCCAAGCATGGTTTTTGTTAAGTTTTGCCATCTATATTCACATACTGTCATTTTCTATTTGTTACTTCCCAACTTCATGCTGCAAAAACTCTTATATAACAGAAAATGCTGCTATGAGTTACTCGTGTTTGGATGAATATTGAGAAGGGGAGGATGAAGGGTTTTACATAATAATTTTTGTAAAAAGCAAAATGAGAAACTGAAAGATTGAAATTACTGTTTGAATCCGGGTAAAAGTCACACTCCGAGCTCTTTTAGATTTTTGTTAATTAACTACTGTCGGCGCCAGCGCAACCATAGCATGAATCAATGGTCTATATATAGGTGAAAAATGTAGGGAAATGAATCTAAAAATCATGGTTTGAATCGTCAACGCAAATGTGTGTAGGAGCCTAATTTCCTTTCAAGTGCAAGAGAAATCTTGAGCTGTTTAAGAAAGGGCTGCCAACAGGGGAAGGGGATCAAAATGCATATCGAAAAGAAAAAATGCAAAATAGCTGGGTGAAGACGTAACGTTGTAGTAGAAGTTTAAGCAATCTTAGCACTTAATAAACATGCCGTTTAGTGATGATTGAAATGAAAGCACATATACCTCCAAAGCAAACAAACTGATGCAGAAATGAGATATTAGGTCTCGATACAAGAACATGAGCATCAATAGAACTTTTAAGGATAATACAAGCCCAAGAAAGAAAAAGATCACTTTGCGCACCGGCAGAAAACAAGTAATTACCCACGAACAAAGCATACACTTGTGTACTCCATGCCTGCTAAAAAAAAAAAAAAAAAACTGTGTCAGAGCCACTCCCATGGAGGTAAATTTGTTCTGAGCAATGTTACAAATTGGGTTTAGAGTGATATAAAAAACAATGAGAAAGGCTTGCCTAACCTCGACAGCATTTGGAAGACCAACAAAAACCCAAGGACCTTCACTAATCACGCAACCAAACACACCACCAAGATTAATCAGACCCCTAAATTGCCAAAACAACAACATCCATAAAGCAAGTTTGTCACTGAACATTTAGCCGAGTGAAGAAAAAACAGTTGATAAAAATAACTTTCTTCTCTCAAGCAAACATCGAATTCAAATTGCAGTATCCGCAAGGAAAAACTACAGAAAAGAAAATATTGAAGCTTGAAGCAACTCCCCGCTAGCATCTTGCTTTTAAATATCTCAATATAATCATAGTCTTAGCTTTAACAGAAATTGGATAATTGATCCAATACAAACATCAGAGACATCAACTTGAAACAGCACATTACAATTCAATCACAGTCATAAATTTCAATGTCTGCTGAAAATATTAGCTAAAATTCAAGCTGAAAATGGTAAAACTCAAACCTGTCCAGACTGGAAACCCCAAACTCTTAACAGTCTCATCCTTCAGACCCAGATGGCAATGCATCGCCTGCTCACATCAAAACCCCCAAAATCAATCACCAAATCCAAAACCCACAAAAACCCATTACACAAAACACTAAAGAATCACAAAAAAATCAACTTTTGATGCCCTTCAAGTTGAGTCAACCCATCACCTAAGCTCCCGAGAAAGCAAATATTGCTCCGCCACTTATCACCAAAATTACAATTCCCTTTTTACCCATATAATATGACAGTTATTCCCAAACTACCCCCAACTATTACTACCCCACCTCCCAGAAAACGACGATGAATCATTCCCCGTAAACCCTCTCCTTGCTCCTCCTCCCCCGTTCACAGACGCATGCGGCGGCGGTGCTGGGAGCTCACGGTGGAGAGACGGACATGGGAATCTATTGCACTTTCCATCTCTCCGGTGGTGACAGAACTTCTGATTCTGCTGGTGGTGATGCTGATTTAACGTGTTGTTCACTGATTGGCCACCTCCTAATCTGTGAGAAACTCGGTTGTTTGTTATGGTGTTGCTGCCTCCGTTGTAGTCTTTCTCCGTCGCGGCACCCTTATCTTATTTTTCTTCTGCATGCTCGGTGCATCCTCTCCTCTGTCATCTGTCGGCTTGGCTTAGAAAAAGAAAGGGGAGAACTGAACATGGAGTAAAAAAAAACGAACAAAAGAAACCATGCCCTCTCGCGAAAAGAAAATATTAGAAATGGAACTTGAATCACCGTTTGAGACACGGTAAAATGCCTCACAATCACACTGTTTGACACGAACAAATTGAAAATTTATTTTACTTTGATAATAACAAAAGTTGACAACACCGACAGATAAAAACAGCAGTAACATGGAGACAACGTAACAAGAACAAGCACAACAACAGCATAGCTAGGTTTGAACTTTTTTCTTTCGTTAAATACCAATACAAAAAAAAAAGCCCTGTTTGAGAAGTCTTTAGGCTGAGGTAGTCATGCGGAGCCATAAGCAGACGGAGCTATATTATGGGTGCATATCCGAGAACAGCACCAAATATCTTGATTTCTTTCTCAGCCCGAATCTCGTAAGCATGTGTTTTGGCGCCTGCTTCGTTTTTCTCCTTTAAAAACTGGACCTTGTCACCACCTTTAAGGCTGTTGCTAGCAACAAAAGCGAGCCAGCCCTTTGAAATAACTGGTTTTGGATGTCCTTTCTTGCGAATTGAGCATCTGAAGGCCCGAACACGGCCACTTCCATCTACAGCTTGAAAATCTACAGCATGACCACCAGCATTAAAAGATGGAAGAGAGCTGAGAAACCCGGTCGGCACTGCGAGTCTCTTTTTAATATCAGTCTTCCTCAGCACCTTTGAGAATCTCGCCATTTATCAAGACCAAGCGAGTGACCAAAGGAACAGTTGGATAGGACTCAGATTATTGTGCTGTGTGCACAGCAATCATCTCTATTTATAGGCTGGAGGGGCAGTTATGTAACTTTCTTTGTAGCTAGTCTAGCAACCAAATGGCAAATGGGTCCAGCAAACCGACTTCGTCCAACAGGAGTTAACATAGAGTGATTTCTATTAGCTCATGAAGCATCGAACTCTTGAGGTCACGTTCATGAGTGTTAAATCTACTTACACCGTTGGATTCAACAATTTTAAGTTGGCACCGAGGCTGGCCCAGCGGTGCTGGCAGGTTTCCTTGACTCTGCATTTTAGGTTCAAACTTCAGCATGACACTTGTCACTTTCGTTATACTTTACTTATCGGTGTTCAGTTCATACAAGATTAACTTTCATTATACTTTCTTATCTCAGATAGGGTGTTCAGTGATACATATAAGTTGGTCCGATACTTCAAGTTATATAAAAAAAACTTTAAATTTAATTATAATGAATAATTAAAAAATAATATTTATAATATTAATTATAATATAAATAATAATATTAAATTTATATAATTTAAGTTAAAGTGAATTTAGCTGCAATGTCATATCCAAAAGTTTTGGGTAGAGTATAAGATCGTATTATGAAATGAAAGTGTAAAAACTAAATAAAAATAAATTTATATTAAAAAATAAAATTAAATAAAAAAATTAATTAAACCTTTTTATACGGGGTTAATTTGGCTGAACTGTTTATTCAAGTAATTCATTGTTTATTAACTTATACAGGATTTTTTAAGATATAAACCTTTTTCGTTGATATATAAAACATTCCAAATTAAAGCTCATGTTCAAGTCAGAACTACTCACTCAAATTTTAATGCGTGTTCCAGAAGAACATGATGTTTACATCTATTTTGAAAATTCGAAGTGCTTGGTGGGGTTTTTAAAATTAATTATTTATAAAAAATATTTAAAATTAATTTCTGAAGTTCTGACTTTGAATCAAAGGCTTGAGATACGACACTTGATCATTTCGTTCTTTATTTGTGAGATGATATCTCAAATAACCCAAGCTTTATTATTTTCTTTCGGGGTTACAATATAGCATTATGAGGCTGAGCGATTGGAAACTTGAACCCTAGCTCACTACCATTATCCCACCACATGAGCAAATAAATAATAAAGTTTTGTGTTTCTTCGAGTTTTAGGTTTCCGTGGGCTGGTGGCTGAGATCACTATAGGGCTTGGTTAAAAGTTTTTAGCTTCGTATTATAATCTTTCACTGGGCTAAGATGCCTAATAACCTCGGCTCAGGTCTCCCCTTCTTATGGCACCTCATGGGATAATAAGTGAACAATATCAGCAATTGGCATTAGGTGGGTGTGGAGGACCAGATGTCAAAGAAGCAAAGCATTTTGGTGTGGGATTCTGTTAATTTATATATGTTGAGGTATGTTATGCAATTGTCATAAACCTATTCGCAATTATTCAATTTTTAACATTCAAAGCGAAGACAATTTTTATAAATTATTGATATGGATAAGCTCACTCCAATACCTATTCGCAATCCCATGTAAAATATAATTTTTTTTTATATATAGTTTATATAATAAAAAGAAAAAAATTAAAAATTATTTTTTATTAACATATTCTAGGCTTGGTTTGGATTTTCTGTAAAATATTTTTTTTCCTATAAATATTAATTATTTTTTGTCAACTTATTTTTTTATTTATTTATGAATAAAAAGTTTGAACAATCTTCTTCTTTAACCTAAATCACTTCTATTTATACAAAAAAATTATATATTTTAAAGTAAAAAATTGTGACGGCAATTTTATCTTATAATGGATAATTAAAGCTAATAAATGTTTGAGATATGATATAAAATTGTTAACCAAGTAAATAAAAATATATATTAAATTATAAGTGAGTGTTTAAAAATATAGTAGTTAATTTCTTTTTTTGCTGGGTTTCAAAAATATTTTGTTATTTGAAAATGTCTTTTTAGTATTTTTCAATAATTTTAATGTATTGATATAAAAAAATATAAAAAATATTTTAATATATATTTTGTAAAAATATATTTTTCTAAAAATATTATACATAACAATACAAAATCCACTACTTGTTAATTCACTTAGCTTTGCCCTGTAGATTGTCACTCTCCAAAATTCATGAGTATAAGGGGCCATGAATCTTACTAGCCCTAATTCATGCACGGAAACGGAGCTAGCTATGTTATGGAATATTCTGGTAGCACTTAAGACGGCCACTTGTTTGCTCGGGATGCATAAAGTCTTTAGGACACGACCATTGGGTATGTGCAATCATTTCATTGAAAAATTTTAAAATTTAAATTTTTTTATTTAAAATTAATATTTTTTAAAATATTTTATATTATTTAAATACGTTGATATCAAAAATAATTTTAAAAAAATAAATAAAATTACTTTAATATATTTCTAATTAAAAAACATTTAAAAAAATAATCAGTTCACCCTACCACGTACACCCTTCCTTCTTATATTACAAATGTCTTTTTATTTTAATTTGTAGATTATGAACAGTCTTTAGGGCAAAATGGTAACCACTCATGTAACTCCACTGTAGTTTATGAACCGTATGATGATTGTCCGAATGTTTGGGAAACCTTGATTTCGTTGGAGTCGGTGCACAAAAGGCAACACCTACGTCATTCGGATTCACAATGACAGCGTCATCATTACTCGTGCCCCACATTTTTATATGATTTTTGCCATTTCTTGATTGGCATTGCCTTTTTATTCTGCTTTCTAAAATGATTTCTATATTTATTTATTAAAATTCTTTTTCTAAAAATAACCTTCAGAAAACTTCGACCTCGTTGTGCAGCCTTTACCCCGATTTACTCGGCAACTAGTCACAGGGACGCACGTGTAAGAGGGTCTTATTTGAATAAAATAAGCTTAAAAATATTTAATGTCGACAATTTATTACCAACCGAAGCGAAAATGTGTTCTGAAAAGCTGAGGCAATAGAAGCTTCCTCAGCTTTTATCAAAAGCTGCATGTCCGATGAAACAAGATAATTATAAAAATAATATTGATATTTATAGGACTTCATGTCCCCCTTCTTATGGCACCTCAGGGGATAATAAGTGAACAATGTCAGCAATTGGCATTGGGCGACTGGGTGTGGACGAGGAAAGCGTTGCAGCTCACAGATAACCTGTTTTTTATATATATATATATTTTTAATTATTTTGATGTATTAATATAAAAAATAATTTTTAAAAATAAAAAAATATTACTTCAATATATTTTCAAATAAATCATTCTAAAAAATAATTTCTACTACCTTTCTAAACCCCTTAAACCATAAGCTAGAAAATGTGAAAGCAGCGGCTTTTGGTGTTGGCGATGACTTTCTTTCGTGGTGGGTTTTTGTTAGGTTTTGCCATCTATACTCACAGATTGTCATTTTTTTATTTGCAATTTTCCAACTTTATGCTGCAAAAACTCTTATATAACAGTATAATGTATTATCATGTACTTTATTGGCACATAATATGGATTTAATGATGTCATATGAAACCTACACGTATATATATGAAAGTGTATGGCTAATTAGTCAGCAACAAGAGTTTTGTAAGATAACATTATTTAAGAGATCTTTTTCCTAAAGATATATACCTCTTCCATGAACTTATCCCTGTTAACGAAATAATTCAAAAAGCGTCATGATTCGTCCTATTTGGGAACCTCTTCATCTTTGTAAATGCTGCTATGAGTTACTCGTGTTTCGATGAATATTGAGAAGGGGAGAATGAAGGGTTTTACATAATATGAAAGTTTTTTTTAAAATGAACTTTCTTCGAGTTTTGTCCAAGTTTTAGAAAGATACGAGTTAAAAATAGACTTGTTGAGCACTAAAGTTTTTAGAGTGGGGAGGATATAGGTGAAATAGGCTTTTGATTTAAGCCAAACATACACTCGCTCGACTAGGCATGTGCCTCGGGTTTTTTTTATGTTTATAAATAATTATTTTTTATTAATATATTTTGGATTTGATTTGGATTTGCTATAAAATAACTTTTTTACTTATAAATATGCCAACTTATTTTTTTATTTGTGTATTTATAAATAAAAAATCTAAACAATCTTCTTCTATGATCTAAATCACTTCTGATCTTACAAAAAAAAATATTTTTTAAAATAAAAAAATATTATGTTAATTTTATTTTATAGCAGATAATTAAGGCTAATATATAAAGGGTTGTAATTAATTATTGTAATTAACCAAATTAATTTTATATCAATTTTAGTTTCAAAATCCATTATAATGTGTCAATTATTTTGGTTTTGAAGGATGAGTTGAAAATTTCCTCCTCTATTTGTGGGATGTTAACTTGAATAACCTAACCATATTCTCTTTCTTTCGGTGGTATGTAGCATTCCGAGGCTGAGCAATATTCTACATCATGAGCTTATAATTAAGTTTTGTATCTCTTAATTTTTTTTATATGAATTTCCACGTTGCTTTTCTCCAAAAGATTGTGGTGTTGTCCAAATATAAAATGAAATATTATGTTTTATGATATTTATGTCTTGCTTACAAAACTTGTATCTCGAAGATTCTTATCTATCATGTTTTATCATGATGATTACATCTTATAAACTATTAAAACTAAAAAGAACCAAAAAACAAAAAAAGAGTATTGAGCATGGGAGGGATTATCATAAACAAAGCTACGCCCTAATGGTTTTTGCCCTACGTCTGTGCTCCCATCTAATTATTGGACTTCATCTTGTTTCTTATGGGCTGGTGGCTGAAATCATTATTGGGCTTACTTAAAAGATCTGAGCTTTGTATTATTTGTCTTCCATTGGGCTAAGATGCCTAATTACCTTGGTTTGGGCCTCCCTTCTTGTGGCACATATTCTTATAAGTGGACAATATCAGCAATTAGATGTAGTTACGAATACGTTTGTTTTTGTGGCAGCTTCTGTATCTGAGAGGGTAAAAAAAAACAAAGTATTTAATTGCATCTGAAACACAGGTTTATGCTTATGAGAAATCTATTAAAATTTGTGGTCCAACCACAGGTTAGCATTGGGCTAAGATGCCTCTTATGGCACATATTCTTATAAGCGGACAATATCAGCAATTAGCATTAGGTGTAGTGTTATTAAGAATGGGTTTGTTTTTGACCCCAAAAAAAAAAACGTAGTTTAATATCAGCATAATCTTATATTCGAGTTTGTGGAACCCATAAATTTGCCTCCAACCACAGCTTAACAAAAAGCAATATCAGCAGGCTTTTACTGAGTTCTGAACTTAGTCTAATAAAAAACATTCTTTCTTGTGATGCTATGGTCATTTATCCCAACAAAAAGTGGTGTTTTTTTTATTATTATTGTTCTTATTCTAATATATTATGATTTCCAAGCAAATTAAAAAAAATCTTGGTGTCCTTTTAACCAAACACTTTTAATATAATTTTTATTTAACAACATTTTCAACCACAGTTTTAACTAAATATTTATTTAAATTAATCCAACCACAACTAAAAATATTTTTTCTAAACTTAGTTTTTTCAAATCTCAATTACAAAAATAAATACACTCTAAACCTGTCTTAGCAAATAGATCCAGGATCTGATTGAATAAAGACTTGGTGTACTGGGGTTTAAGAAAAATAGGTGGAAGTTGACAAAGTGTGATGAAATAGACTTACCAAGTAAATTCTCAATAAATTCTTATTTTATTTTAAAAAGCACTATTTTAATTTTTTTTCTAAAACAAACTTAGAATAACATTGTTTTTATTTACCAAGTTAACCCATCAAAAACTATGTGATTTGATGACGAGACGAACTAGAAAATGTGAAAATAGTGTTTTGTGGGGTTGTCCATGGCTTTCTTGGCAAGGTTAAAATAAATTTTTGTTAAATTCTTCCACGGTGCAAAAACTCTTATATAACAATAAACTGATATCTCCTAATTGTGTTGATTTGAGATACTTGCCTCAATTAATGATGCCAAATGAATCCGTAAGTTTTGTAAGAGGATTGGAGTGAGTTACATCATTCAAGGGATTTTTTTATTTCTAAAGAGATTTGATTTAGAACTGTTCTATGAATTTATAAAATGGAAATGATTCGCAATTGTAAATGCTAATTCAAGAACTAGTAAATGATTCGCATTTGTGTTTGGATGATAACAATTCAAGAACTAGTTTGATGATTTAAAGATCATTTTGAATTTTTTTTTTTATAAATAATTTTTTAAAAATTAATTAATATATTAATATAAAAAATAATCTTTTAAAAACAAAAAATATGATTTTAAAATATTTTTAAAATAAAAATACTTTAAAAAACAATTTTTACCTACCACCATCCAAATAAAATATTATCCCTCTTACAACCATCGTCCAGTCTCTAGTATTTCAGAAGCCATCTGCAGCACCATCATCATTCTCTCCACAAATTTGTGCTTATTCTCTCTTCCAGTGATCTGGTTTACAAAATGAAAGATGAATTGAAAAACGCGATCTGAGGTAAAGAAAAGGTGGGTATGCGGTAGAGGAGAAGCCACATATACAGAGAAAAAAGAAAGCCAAAGCATGAATCAATGGTCTATAGGTGAAAAATGTAGGAAAACGAATCTAAAAATCATGGTTCGAATCGTCAACGCAAATGTGTAGGAGCCTAATTTCCCTTCAAGTGCAAAAGAAATCTTGAGTTGTTTAAGGAAGGGCTGCTACCAGGTGAAGGGTTTATCGACGAATCATTCCCGATAAACCCTCTCTTCGCTCCTCCTCCTCCTCCCCCGTTCACAGACGAATGCAGCGGCGGTGCTGGGAGTTCACGGTGGAGAGACGGACATGGGAATCTATTGCACTTTCCAGCTCTCCGGTGGTGACAGACCTTCTGATTCTGCTGGTGGTGATGCTGATTTGACGTGTTGTTCACTGATTGGCCACCTCCTAACCTGTGAGAAACTCGCTTGTTTGTGATGGTGCTGCTGCCTCTGTTGTAGTCTTTCTCCGTCGCGGCACCCTTCTCTCATTTTTCTTCTGCCTGCTCGGTGCATCCTCTCCTCTGTCATCTGTCTGAACATGGAGTAAAAAAAAAAACGAACAAAAGAAACCATGGCCTCTCGCGAGAAGAAAATATTAGAAATGGAACTTGAATCACTGTTTGAGACACAGTAAAATGTCTCACAATCACATTGTTTGACACGTACAAATTGAAACTTTATTTTACTTTGATAATAACTAAAGTTGACAGCACCGAAATATAGAAACAGCGGTAACATGTAGACAACGTTACAAGAACAAGAACATGCACAGCAACAGCATAGCTAGGTTTGAACATTTTCTTTTTGTTAAATACAAATACCAAAAACAAGCCCTGTTTGAGATGTCTTTAGGCTGAGGTAGTCATGCCGAGCCAAAAGCAGACTACTCTTATCAGCCCTAATGCGCGGAAACGGAGCTATATTATGGGTGCATATCCGAAAACAGCACCAAATATCTTGATTTCTTTCTCAGCCCGAATCTCGTAAGCATGTGTTTTGGCGCCAGCTTCGTTTTTCTCCCTCAAAAACTGGACCTTGTCACCAACTTTAAGGCTCTTGCTATGAACAAAAGCGAGCCAACCCTTTGAAATAACTGGTTTTGGATGTCCTTTCTTGCGAATTGAGCATCTGAAGGCCCGAACACGGCCACTTCCATCTACAGCTTGAAAATCTACAGCATGACCACCACCGTTAAAAGATGGAAGAGAGCTGAGAAACCCGGTCGGCACTGAGAGTCTCTTTTTAATATCAGTCTTCCTGAGTACCTTTGAGAATCTCGCCATTTATCAAAGACCAATTGCAAGTGAGTGACCAAAGGAACACTTGGAGAGGACTGAAATTTTGTGTGCTGTGTGCCTCGTGTATACTTGGCATCTATTTATAAGCTACTTGCTTTCTAATGATGAATAAAGTGCCCAGCGCAAAGCATTAACAATATGACGAACAACTTGAAAGATAATTAAGTTAACTTTAGTTCAAAACGATGATTCCCTTTTTCAAGTTGATGGTAATATAATAATTTGTCATTTGATTTAAAGAAGTACCTGGCATTGTCTGCAAAGGGGTGGGGATCGATTCATCTCGCTTAATTTGCGCTAGCCACTTCACTAGCTGTCATTGTCCGCAAATACCATGTATAAAAGACTAGTACAATCAAAGCTCTAAAGTTCTGACTTTGAAGGCTTGAGATGATATCTCAAATAACCCAAGCTTTATTCTTTTCTTTACAATGGAGGCCTTCGGTTATTGAGTTTTGTAGCCCCACTTGATCTTGGGTTTTTAGCCTCATAAGTTTAATATTATTATTAATATTATAAGTTTTATTATTTGTATTATAAATTTTATTATTAATATAATAATTAATAATTTTTTTAAAAAATATATACTATTAATATTAAAAAACAACTATAAATTTGATTTAAACAGTAAAATTAAAAATTATTATTATTATTATTCTCATTACTAAATTTGAAAAAAATATTATTGCTATCGAAAAAAATTATAAATTTTATTTGGAGGGACTAAAAACTATAAAAACTTGGGTCAAACAAGTTTAATACCATTATTAATATTATTAAATGCATTAATATTATTAAATTTAAAATTAATATTATTACTGTAAAAAAACAAAACATAGATTTGATTTGAAAATTAAAATAAATTATTATTGTTGTTGTTGTTATTAATTTTATTATTAACTTAGATCTAGCATCCCCTTCCAAACCCAAGTAACTTGGGATTGAAAAGGAACATGGGACCCAAGTTGCTTAGGCCTAGCAGGGGCGTCGGACCCAAGTCACTTGGGTCCTGCAGCCTCGCATGGCGCAAGGCTCTTGTGTTCGAGCTACAAACCCAATGCTAATGGATCCAGTGGCGGAGCCACAATGGGTCAAGAGGAGGTAATTGCCCCTTTAAAATTTTTTTTCAAAGTATTTTTTTATATTAAAATATTAATATAATAGTTTTACATGGTTAATTTTCTTTGTTAGCTACTAATTAATTCAAGCTCTTTTTCTTTTTTTACTATTATCCATATCTCTCTTTTTTCTACAAAATTTCTCTTCAAGCCCTAAGCTATTAATTAGTTAAGTAAGTAACCTCTTATGCTTTATGCTTTAGGGAAGTTTCCTTCATCTTTTCTATTTGTTTCATTATCTAATTTTAGTTTTATTTCTTTATAATTAGTTATTGAAAATGTTGAGGTTTATAATAATTTATGGGTTTGTTGAATTAATGTGTATTGGTAATATTATAAGCTAATGGATATGAATTGAAATGAGTTTTTATGAATTGATAAGTATTTTGCTATGAATTTCATATGAAAAATGATGGTGATGAATTTACTAGTGATTAAAAATGAAGTACAGGACAACTCAAAAAATTAGGGACATAATAGATAAATTAAAAAGAAAACATTTAATATTTATGTTTAATCAACTTCTACAAAACAACAAGTCAATAAGAACAACATTAATTTGTGACAATCCTTTTAAGCTATGATTTTAGATGTTATGTATCAGATGTCAACATATAATTCTTGCCAAGAACTTTTCTAATCCTAGAAAGATTTAGAAATAGATAAATGAAAGTTTGTTGTATATATTGAGAAATATATTTTTAATGAGATTAAAAATAAAATTATTATGAGCAGTTTTAAAATATAAAATCTCAAAGAGAACAATTATAATGTAAGTTTTTTTTTTTTAAAGTATTCTTAAATTAATTTTACTTGACTTGAGTTGATACATATATTTTAAATTAATTTTTTTATATAACACTTGTCTATATATCATATAATATCAGATATTTATTAGTAATTTTTCCCCTCATTTAAAAAATCCTGGCTCCGCCACTGTATGGGTCCGTCGTTGCTGCCAGACTAAAGGGTTTTAGGTCTAGTGTTTAAGAGGGACTCAAAGCTCTTAGGCATAGCGTTGCATCGAGACCCACTTAAACTTGGGTTAAACAAGTTTAATATTATTATTAATATTATAAATTTTATTATTTTTATTGTGATTAATATTATTCATATAATAATTAATAAATTTGAAAAACATGTTATTAATATTGAAAAAAATAACCATATATTTGATTTGAACGGTAAATTAATAATAATAATAATTAATTATTATTATTAAATTTAAAATAAAATATTATTGTTAGTGTAGAAAATCATATATTTTATTTGAAGGGATTAAAAACTATAAGAACAAGAATCAAACGAGTTTATTATTATTATTATTATAATTATTATTATTCTCATTAATAAATTTGAAAAAAAATATTATCAGTATAAAAAAACCATAAATTTTATTTAAATGGACTAAAAACTATAAAAACTTGGATTTAATATTATAAATTTATTAAATTCATTAATATTCTTAAATTTGAAATGAATATTATTACTATTGAAAAAATTATAGATTTGATTTAAAGGGTAAAATCAATTATTATTATTATTATTATTATTATTATTATTATTATTATTTTCGTTATTAACTTGAGTTTGGCATCCCTTTTCAGACCAAAGTAACTTGGGGTAGAAAGTGACGCCTAACTCAAATTGCTTGGTTCTGACAGGGGCATTAAATCCAAGTCACTTGGGTCTTGTAACCGCACTTGATCCAAGGCTTTTAGATCCAACGTCCATACCTAAAACTTTTCGGTCCGACTTCAGAATCCAAGTTAATAGGTCTGGCATTACAGTCAAACCCAAAGTTTTTGAGTTGTTTTGATATTTTAATATAAAAAATAAATTTAAATAAAAAAAAATATTATATTAATATAATTTTTTTAAAAAAAATTAAAAACATTTTTACCATACCTCTAAAACAGCGCACAAAGTTGAAAAGTCAAAGTTACTCCTTACTTTAACAATGCACGTTCACATAGATTTGTTTGTGTTGGCCACTTGAGTCAAATGTCATTGTCCGAAAAGAAATAGGCAGCCGATTAAGTGTGTCTTGGAATGCGTGAAAATAGCTATTTATTAAAATTATTTTTTTAATATTTTTATATTATTTTAATGTGTTAATATTAAAAATAATTTTTCAAAGAATAAAAAAAGATTATTTTAGTGTATTTTTAAACGAAAAACACTTTAAACTACAATCAATATCTCATAATTTTAAATGAAGCATGACACCATATAACTTTAAACTACAATCATTACCACATCATCTACCACATCATTTTAAATGGAAGCATGACACTATATAAAAAGTCCAACATGTTTGTACGGAACTAGCAAGTAGAATCAAATCTCTAAAGTTTGTATTTTTAGATTATTTATAGTGTGATAGATATAGTTTTTTAAAGTATTTTTTTATTTTGAAATGTATTAAAATAATATTTTTTTTATTTTTTAAAAGTTATTTTTAATATCAACGTATCAAAATAATTAAAAAATAATTTTAAATAAAAAAAATCAAATTTTATCCTATCAAGATTTGAAATGCAATACCAAAGATGGCTGAGTGAAAGGCTTGAGATATGACACTTGATCATTTCATTCTTTATTTGTGAGATGATATCTCAAATATATAACCCAAGCTTTATTCCTTTCTTTTGGGGTTACAATATAGCATTATGAGGCCGAGCGATTGGAAACTTGAAGCCTAGCTCACTATCAATATCCCACCACATGAGCAAATAAATAATAAAGTTTTGTGTTTCTTCATTTTTTTTCCCTATGAAGTCTCATGCTGCTTTTCTTCAAATGGCAACACCTACGACATGCGGACTGACAATGACGGCTTCTTTGCCATTTCTCGATTGGCATTGGCTTTTTATTCTGCTTTCTAAAATGATTTCTATATTTATTTATTAAAAAATATTTTAAAAAATAACCTTCAGAAAACTTTGACCTCGCTGTGCCGCCTTGTACCCCAATTTACTCGGCAACTATTCACAGGGACGCACTTGTAAGACGGTTTTATTTGAATAAAATAAGCTTAAAAATATTTTGCTGTGTGCCTCGTGCATAATGAGCCATCTATTTATCATGATGCATGGACCAGAATTTTTAAATTGACAGAACAAATTTCTAACAAATATTATATTATATAAACATATATTAGAAATTAATTTGAAATAAATATACTAACTCATATAAAACAAAATTAATTTAAAAACACCTTTAAAATGAAAAAACTTATAAAAAATAGTTTTTTTCTTTCCTTCTTTAAGAAAAAACTAACCTGCACTTAATAAAATCAGGCTTGCACGCACGCGTTAATTCTTCTCCAGGCTCCAGCAAAACTCAAATTGTCTGACGAAAACAAAAAAAAAAAAACAAATAAAATATGAATTATTTAATCATCGGTCCTGATTATTTTATAGGAAGACACAAGAAAATTAACATCATAAAAGGAACCAATCTCAAGCTAAAGCAATTTTAATTCTACAAATATCAATCTTTACTCATTGATAATAATTGGAAATTAAATAACCTTTAATTAATTCAAAACAATCAAATCAATGTCTATTGTTCAAAATCTTTCTGTGTCTACCATTGACCTTTAATTGATTCAAAACATTATACATATCAAAACCCCTAAATTATTATAAACCTTAATATTTTCAATAATTAATTATAAAATAATAAAATTAAAATTAGATAATAAAATAAATAGAAAAAATGAAGGAAATTTATCTAAAATAGAAAAAGTTACTTGCTTAATTGGACTTGAAGAAAAATTTGTATAAGGAACAGCAGCTCAAAAAAAATAGAAAAGTTCTCGGATAGTGAGTGGAAAACGTTTGGGGAAATAAGAAATGAGCTGGAGTGAGTGCTGGAAACCTAAACATAAGACATATATTATATATATTATTTATTATATTAAAATACAAGTCAACAATATTTCCTTTGCGTCTCTGCGTGTGTCAACCTCTCAAGCCCTCACAATACTATTATATTAATATTATAATATGAAAAAAATTCAAAAAAAAATTAAGGAATTGCCCTCTTTTAACCCTACATGGCTCCGCCATTGTGCATGAAGATGATGCATCTCTGTAATAAGATAAGGATAAAGCAAGATGCGGGTTAATTCGTGTTTGGTAGGGATTTTTTGTTTTTTCGACTCAAGTAAATGTAAGGTAGTGTATATATATATATATATATATATATATATATATATATATATATATATATATATATATATATTATTAATATGAATGTTGAGGTTAATTTGTGCATTTCTTAATTAATATCATTATAAGTTCTAAAATTAATAATTATATAAATTTTTAATAATCTCAAGATAATTTTGAGAAATAAACCGAAACTACACCCCTAAATTAAAGTTAGCATCTTATTTATAATGCATGGCGATGGCGATCCTCCGTCATCTTTGTTTTTATTTTTCACAAGTTGTTTTGAAGAAGTGGCCGTCTGAAGACCTTGGTACAAGTGACAGTTTAAAAAAAAAGTATCAAGGGGATCAGGTACTTGATTTCTCAGAATGCATCATGTCTTTAGGACAGGGTTCATGATTGGGACAGGGGCGTCAAGAACAATCACCAATCACCAATTGTGGGACAGGTATGTAATAGCAACTCCAAGGTTGCTCTGAGCCATCTATTTATAATGATGCAAGGGGATCAGATCCTCTGTAATGAGGTAAGGATAAAGCAAGATGCGGGTTAATTCGTGTCTGGTGGGGTTTTTTTTGTTTTTTCGACTTAAGTCAATGTAACGGCGGTGTTTACATGTATTTTGGAAATGTATATAAAAACGTGTTTTTATTTTATTTTTGAGTATAATGTTGACAGAATAAAGCGTTGGTGTTATGGAATATTCTGGTAGGTTAAACGGCCACTTAAAAGGTCCTCAGACGGCCGCTCGTTTTCTCAGGATGCATAAAGTCTTTAGGACAGGGCCATGGCTCATGAATGACTGGTACAGGCGTGTCCTTGAGCAATCACCATTCTCTAATGACTGGTACAGGCACGTCCTTGAGCAATCACCGTTTTAGACACTAACGTGTTTTTTTTAATGAAATAAATAATATTTTATTATTTTTTAAAATAAAATTTTTCCCCCCCTGTTTGAGACCATTTTAGAGAATACATTTGAAGCACCAAAATTGGAATGCCTCAAGTAGGTTGTCTGGAAATATTTCAGTTGCACTCTTCATTTGTTATTTCATTTAGATATTTCTGTCCTATGGATATTGATCACTGACAACCATGTTCTCTAACAACCACGCATAGTGTACAACCATGCGTAGTGTCCAGTGATATGATTGGGATGCTTATTTGTCTTGTAGTTTATTATGGAGGCGCTTTATCTGTCGTGAGACCCACATCATGCACGAGCAAATTCGACATATTCTAGTTAACGTTGGCAAGGAGGTGTACCCTTTTTATTTGTATAAAATTTTGATTGATTTGGAGTTTCGTAACTTCATATTAATTTAGTCATTTTGATTGATTTAAGTTTTTGATTTGATTTTTAATTTTTAATTTCTTCAAATTATTTACCAAACTTTAATATTTAAATAATTAAATATTGATTTGATGAAATTAACTTTTTAAAATTACAATTCGACCTTTATATCTCAATCTCTTTTAATTAAAGTTCAAATTAAATTTAAAAACTAATTTTTTCTATAATTAAACTCTTAATAAATTCAATTAAAACCATACCGAATCCCAATTGAGTTATTAAAATTTAATTTTAAAATTAAATTTTTCTTATTAATGGAGCCTTCATCAGTAAAATTTGAGCTCTTAATTATTGAACTTTGAATATTTTGATAATTCTTAACCAGTTTTTGATAATTTTCTGAACCTTCTTCATATTTTTCCCACCAATATATATTTTTTTATTTTTGTTTTGTATTCTGTATTTTCTTAGTATATTTATATGGGGTTCTAAAAATATATAACAACATCCTTAAATAGAAATGTAATTGATAAAAATGGAACAAACGATTGAATGATACTTCTGTTTATGATCTAGAGCTCGATGTACATTTTTCTTTTCGTGTGTATAGATGGTTTTTGTATCCTCGATTTCACTAAAAATACGATGAAAAGCTCTTCAAGTTCAAATAGATTTGAAAAACATGTTCTTGAAAAGTGCAATGGAAAAATTACAGATATGGTAACATGGCTTCTTGAAATGTAATTGACAAAAATTACAGGCAAAAACATGTTCTTGCCGACCTTGGGCCCCTGGCGTATGTCAATAAATTTTAAATGATCTTGGGATTTTCTTAGATTGTGACGAGGGATAGTTCTCTCTCTGTTGATATGATCAAAAAGTCGTAGTGGATTAGCTAAGATTTTCGAAAACAAAAAAGAGCGAGCCAAAAAATATGATCAAATGGTCAAAATAGTACTGACTGTCTTTTCTATGATGCCAATTAATCTCATTCCATGTGACAGAAGTTTTCTCCATAACAGCGGTCGACGATCATGAGTGGTTAATACTGCCAAAATGCAGATTAATTTTAAGGTTCCTTCGCAACAGGAGTTGTTTTTTATTTAAAAATATATTAAATTTTTTTATTTTTAAAAAATTATTTTTTATATCAACGTATTAAAACGATCTAAAAACATCAAAAAATATTAATTTTAAACAAAAACAAATCAAAATTTTAAGAACGCGGGTTGGATCGTGTTCTCAAATGGTCCCTATATGATTGCTTCAAGTTATGAATCAAGAAAAAAATATTTAAATATTATTAATAATTTTTTAGTAGAAAAAAATTAAATCGTGTAATGGTTTACTTGATGAACTCGATTGATTTTACTGGTTCAAAAACAACTCATACAATTTGTAAAAACAAATTTTAACTAAACAAAATTTGAAGATGATATCATTTTTTAATATTAAAATGACAACATATTAGATTGACTTTGGACAACTCGGGTTATGAGACTATGATAACCCTATAGAAAGCAAATCAAAATAAATTATTAAGCCTAATTCCCAATCAACCTAATATTAAATGATGAAACTGAAAAAAAACAACCCGGGTTAATATGTCAAACTTCCAACCCGAGTCATAAGACCGAGATAATCTCAAAAAAAAATAAATCAAAACAAATTATAAATTTTAATCCTTAACCAACACAATATTGAAGGGTGAGATTAAAAAAAGAACATAAAAAACAACCTGAGTCAATCCACTAAACTCATGACCCGAGTCATTAGACTGAGATAACCTTATAAGAAAATAATTAAAAAATGACTTGACTTAACCTGGGTTAACCTATCAAATCCATGACTTTGGTCTTGAGACCGAGACTACCCAATAGGGATAAAGTCAAAACAAATTATAAACTTGATTTTCAATCATCTCTGTTGGACTTAAAGTTGATGAAATTTGTAAAAAAAATTAATTAAACAAATGACATAAAAATAAGCTAAATTAACTCGAGTTAACCTTCAAAGCACTATTACCGAGTCATGCGACCAGAATAACCTAATGAAAAACAAATAAAAACAAATCATAAAACCTAAATCACAATTAAACACAATATTAATTGATGAAATTGAAAAAAAAATCATTTTAAAAAAGAGAGAAAACATGAGTCAATTAGGTTAACCTGCGACTTCGATCATGAGACAAAGAGAACCCAATAAAATGCAAGTCCAATGTTGAAGGACTCGTGACCCAAGTAATAAAATTAATATAGCCTCTTAGAAAGAAAATAAAAAAACAACATGATTTAACCAGGGTTAAAATACTAAAACTCGTGACCTTGATCTTAAGACCATGATATTGTCATAAAAGGCAAATCAAAATAGATTATGAAACTCAATTCCCAACCGATCCAATGTTGAATGATAAAATTGAGAAAAAAAATCGATTAAATAAAAGATGCAGAATATAACCCGAGTTAAGTCAGGTTAATCCGTTAAGCATTATTCTTGTGTCAAGAGATTATGATAATCTAATGAAAAATAAACAAAACAAATCATGAAGTTTAATTTTCAATTAAATCAATATTAAAAAAATGAAACTAGAAGAAAAAAACTAATTAAGAAAAAAAATTGAGTCAACTGGATTAACCCGCCAAACTAAGTTAATCTGTCAAACTTGGAATCCGTGTCATGAGAGTGTGATAACTAAATATAAAAAAATCTAATATTAAAAAATGAAATTAAACAAAAACAAAATATTAATTGAGAAAAAACAAAGCAAAAAAAAAAACAATATTCCAATAAATAAAATGCTTTGTGAGGAGGAATACAATAAAACCCCAACCTCTTTTTTTTTTATTATTAACGTGGTGTCCGGGTCAGCTTGCGTGCACCTCGTCTAATCTCATGGCCCCTGAAGTTAACGACCATGTAAGCCTTCAATTACCATCATATTAGTAACTATAAGACTTGAACCTGAGACCACAAAAAAAAATAAACCTATTAGTACCAAGTTTTTATCACGGGGCCAACTCCTGTATGGATAACCCCAACCTCTTTTAGTTCATAGTTAATTTGAGTGTTTGCTTCAATTAACGATGCATATGAATCCGTACACATGTATGAAGTGCATGACTAAGTCAGTAACAAATGTTTTGTAAGGCGATTGATGTAAGCTTACATTAGTTAAGGGATTTTTTTCCCTAACGAGATTTGATTTAGAACTGTTCTACGATTTTATCTATGTCGAAGAACAATTCAAAATAGATCATGATATATCTGAGTCAATAATTCATGAACCCCTATTTATTTTTGCATTTTAAAAATATTTTTGAAAAAATTTAAATTTTTTTATTTTTTTTACTTCAAATTAATATTTTTTTGGTATTTTTAAATTATTTTGATACACAGATTTCAAAAATAATTTTTTAAAAATAAAAAAAATAATATTATTTTGATACATTTCTAAATGAAAAATACTTTGAAAAACAATTATAATCACACTCCCAAACAGACTTAAATATTTGTAAATGCTATGAATTGCTTGTGTTTGGATAAATGGTAATGGAGGGTTTTACCTGATATGAAAGTTTTTTTTTTTTAAATGAATTGTTTTTAATTTTTTTCAATGTGAAGGAAATGAAAAATATTTCCAGTATTTGCTTTAAAATTTTCAAACTTGAAATCAACAACTCTACATGCAAAAGTTGAAGAAGTTACTGGTTTCTTAAATAATAAAAAGAAATACAAATCATAATATCCGTAATCTTATAATTTTATAATGCTTCGTTCCATTAACTATTTTAAAAAACATATCTTGATCTATAGGAATTCAATTGAAAAAAATATTAAAAGGCATAAGTGATTTTCTGTATCTTTAAGAAACATCTTCCTATTCATTGCAGTAATATAATTATATTTTGACCCTCGAAAGAAAAATTGATTACACGTGTGTGCAATTGGGGTACAATTATCTTGCAAATTTGATTTGGAATAAATTCTTCTGAACACTTTTTTTTTATTATTATAGTGTAATGATTATTTTGTCCTTCCAAGCAGAAAAATGTTCAGATTTTGTAGAGGATTTTTTAGTCTTTTCAAAAAAAAAAATACACAATGAAGTTATAATCATATCCCTTGGGAGAGAAAAAAGGGACTTGCACAAGTGGACTTCTCCGTCTTTTTCTTTTTATAAAATAGTGAATCAACAAAATTAATATTGGAATCTGAAAAAAACTAAGGTTAATTTCAAGAGTATCTTAACCTTTTCATGTCTGATTGTGTTGTTATTTTATAATTTGGTTAGGGGTTATTTGGTAATTTTAAACTATTAAATACTATTATAAAAAAATTGTTTATATATGTAATGCACATGTCAGTGTATGATAACCCTCACGCCATTCAGATGACGCATGAAAACCAATCTAGCTACCAAAATCCTACTTCTAGAGTGGCATTGGGAGTAGAGAGTCATTCTTTTTCCAGAAATGTGATGTGTCCTCACAAAGAAGGTCAGGTTGGGTTGTGGTGGAGTTTTTTTTTCTTTTTCTTTTCTCTCTCGGTGCCTAGAAATTTGCATATGACATTTCAAAAAATAATTGTGTCTCCCAGTTTGTAATTTTATCAATAGTGGCCTTTATTCTTTTAATTACTATTTATTTAGCTTTTAATTCTTTTTTAAGTTTAGTTTTTTTTTTCAATTTCATCCGTGAGCATTTTATTTAATTTGATTTTTTTATCCAGTTTTGTCCCTTTACTTTTGATTTCTATATTTCTGTGTTTTATACTTTTCTTGATTTTTTTTTGCAATTTCATCCCTTCTAATTTTATTGCATTTGTTTTTTAATCTATTTTTTGTCTTTATTTTTTTATTCCTATATTTTTTTTTTAAAAAAAATATCTTTTAATATTTAATTTAATTTAATTTAATTTATTCAATTTTATCGCATAGCGTTGCAGCTCAGAGGTTCAAACCAGGCGAGCCAGAAAATGTGAATGAAGCAGTGCATTTTGGTGTTGTCGGTGGCTTTCGTGGTGGGGCAAAGCATGGTTTTTGTTGAGTTTTGCCATCTATATTCACATTCTGTCATTTTCGATTTGTGATTTCCAACTTCATGCTGCAAAAACTCTTATATAACAGTATAATGTTATCATTGTAATTTATTGCCACATAATATAAATTTAATTATGCCAGTATTCAATACTGAAGTGTATGACTGAGGGCATTTGAGAGCATAACAACAGTTATTTTTTAAAATAATTTTTTATCTAAAAATATATTAAAATGTTTTTTTAAAAAATAATTAATCATCAACAACAATAAATTTTATATGAATCAATTCTAAGTGTATCAATAAGTGTTTCTTAACAATTTAGTTTAAATTTTGTTTATATAATTTCACAAAAAATATGCTAGTTGTTTTTTCAGTTTAATTTTATAAGGAAAAACACTTATTGAAAAATATAAATGAGGACCAAAAATTAATATAAATTATAAAAATATAAGAAAAAAACAAATAACAATTATAAGAATGAGGACCAAAATTAATATAAAAATTAAATTTTAAGGGATGAAATTGAAAAACAAATATTCAAAACAAAATATATATAGCAATCAAAAGTTTGAGGATCAAATTTGATATAATCAGCAAATAATATGACATTTTTAAATTTTTCACAACTTTCAGAAGGTGTTTTCCCCCCAAAATAAAAGGAAAACACTTTCCTGAAAACAAAGCTAAATTTTTCTTTGACTGTAAAGTGTTTTCCGTTGGCCAGAAAGTATTTTTCGTTAACCAACTTTCCTAATAACAAACAAACACATGAAAGTTTGGAAAGTGTTTTCCCGGAAACTACTTTCCGGAAAACAAACACAACCAAAATGCTGATTGTTTTTGCATTTTTATTTTTGTGTTTCAAAAGTGTTATTGATAAATTTTTTTATTTTAAATTAATAATTTTTTAATGTTTTTATATTATTTTAATGTATTAATGTTAAAATAATTTTTAAAAAATAAAAAATATATTATTTTAATATATTTATGAGTAAAAATCAATTTTAAAAAAGTAATCATAATTATACTTTAATTATACTTTTAAATATCTCTATTATGCATGACACAAAATAAAAATAAAAAAATTGTTTGAGTGTCCAGAGATGGTTGCATGAAATTAAAAAAAAATTGTTCGAGCAAATAATGAAGTTGTGTTTTTCATTTTTTTTCCCCTGATGAAGTCTCATGCCGCTTTTCTTCAAAAGATTGTGTTATTGTGCTGATATATAAGGAAATATCACAAAATGAATAAATCATTAACTTTCCATCGAGTTTTATGTTTCTGTGGGCTGGTGGCTGAGACACTATTGGGCTCAGTTAAAAGATTTTAGCTTTCACTGGGCTGAGATGCCAAATAATCTTGGCTCATGGGCCCTTCTTATGCCACCTCATGGATAATAAGTGAGAACAATATCAGCAATTGGCATTAGGCGACTGGTCGTGGAGGAGCATAGCGTTGCAGCTCAGAGATTTAAACCAGGCGAGCCAGAAAATGTGAATGAAGTAGTGCATTTTGGTGTTGTCGATGGCTTTCATGGTGGGGCTACGCATGGTTTTTCGCTAAGCTTTACCATCTATACTCACATACAGTCATTTTCTATTTGTAATTTTCCGTTTGATTTTATGTTTATGATATTTACATGCTTATCATATAATTAAATTAAACAAACATATAATTTGAATTGACACCAGGTCCTATGGCAATCCAATCAGATCTAAACAATATTTTTGCAGTCATAGGCTGTGGTAGATGATCAGGATCTCATGGATCGGCAAATAAAATTATTGTTAATGATTTAAAAATACCATTGACCTCATCATTCTCTCCACAACTTTGTGCTTATTCTCTCTTCCACTGATCTGGTTTACAAAAAGAAGGAGATGAATTGAAAAAGGCGATCTGAGGTAAAGAGAAGTGGGGATGCGGTAGAGGAGAAGCCACATATACGGAGAAAAAAGAGAGCAAAGGATGAGAGATTGAATCTGCAGCAAAAAGCAAAATGAGAAACTGAAAGGTTGAAATTACTGTTTGAATCCAGGTAAAAGCCACACTCCGAGCTCTTTTAGATTTTTGTTAACTAACTAGTGTTGGTGCCCGCGCAGCCATAGCATGAATCAATGGTCTATATATAGGTGAAAAATGTAGGAAAATGAATCTAAAAATCATGGTTTGAATCGTCAACGCAAATGTGTGTAGGAGCCTAATTTCCCTTCGAGTGCAAAATAGCATACGATAATGAATACCAAAAGGAATAAAACGCATATATATAGCCTATGTAAGGAAGGTCCACATGCTCAGCCAAAAAGGACCTTAAAATGGGAGGAATTTTTAGCTCCTGAAAAACATAAATACCTCAAGGATTATTATTGTCACCAAAACAAGAGACTGTATAAAAGACATTGCTATTTGTATAATTCAACTTATGGACTGAAAATGCTCTTTCATGCTAATTTACACAGTTGATTTTGAAAGATCAAAAGACAAAACTAAAATGACAAGTTTTTGGCTAATTACTGTGGGGGTAGAGACAAGTGTCCATGGCAGTGTGTGAGCATCTGGTAG
Source organism: Populus x sibirica (assembly GCA_019202695.1). NCBI lineage: Eukaryota > Viridiplantae > Streptophyta > Magnoliopsida > Malpighiales > Salicaceae > Populus > Populus x sibirica. The sequence goes on from JAGMVL010000053.1 coordinate 1,282,051, forward strand.
ACTACGGAAAGTACTCACCTATGGATGATAACTGTACCTGAGAGTTTCCACAAGAAGCGTGCATGTACGCAATATAAAGATGGCTATGGGATGAATGATACCATGGCTTAAGACACCACTGGTCTGGCACCAAACTAGTAAAGCAGGGAGAGAGAGGAAGTGAGTACTTGATCTTCAAGCGGAAAGCAAGAAAGAGTTGAAGAAAATTTCACAGCGATTTTTTTTTTTTCCAAAACTAAAAGGTATCTGGTAGTGCATGTTTTAAGAGATCCAAATCATTGTTCTGAAATTAAAAGATGAATAAGTTAGTAATGCGAAGAAAAACATTTAAGGTTTTTATCAATTAAGATTTCATATTTTAGAGATTTTGTGGCCCGTGCAGTAATAATATATTTCAATTGATACTTTTGCTTCAAATATGGTTTAGAATATGAAAATTGTAAATTACACATCTCCCATAATTCCCTTTAGCTGAAAAAAGTCTTAACCTACTCTATGGAAAATGATCCTCTTAGTGGCCATTAACAGACAACATCATTAACAGTCTGATATTTTGCAACCAAATCCAAGCATGATTCTGCACCAGTAATATTCTGGACTAATTTTATGTCATAAGAAAAATTTAAAACATAGTATGCAAAGCAAGAAATTTTAGTTAAACTCACCTCAATTGACAATCCTAACAAGTGGAACTCTAGTAAAGAATGCGGCCAAGGTAAAGAAAAGCACCATTATCGTATTCATAAGGTAACAGCGGGCTTAATAAACATTATCGTATTATGTGTAGGCTGCCAACAGGGGAAGGGGATCAAAATGCATATTGAAAAGGAAAGTGGAAGCGTAATGTTGTAGTAGAAGTTTGAGCAATCTTAGCACTTAATAAACATGCCGTTTAGTGATGATTGAAACACACACACACACTGTCATGGGTCTGTTAAGACGTGGCCTTGGGTGATCTGGACAAGGGTCTTGGAAACATGGGGTTGCTATGCAGTTAATTATTTGGTTGTTACGTTAGAATGTTTTACGCAGTCATTATTAAATTGGGGTTGATAATTTCACTCGATCGTGGGTCTTGGAAAAATAGGACTGTTATGTAGTAATTAATTGGGAGTTACGTTGGAGTCCGTTACGGGGTAGTATTAATTATGGGTTGTTAATTGTTGCTTAATTTCAGTAATTGTTTTGCTATTTAAGTTGTGAGATTTAATAAGAACGGAGCGAGAATTTTATTAATACAGAGTACTAGGAGGACTTAGCTCCTCGAAGTGGCTATTCAATTATTCTTTACTGATTGGTATATTACAAGTGGTATCAGAGCCGTTCAATCCATGGCTGATGGGCATAATACACGTTATTCACAACTTGCGGAATCTTTGGCTTCAGTCAGGCAAACTCAAGAAATTCAGCACCAAAATCAGGAAGCCTTGCAACAGGCACTTGAAGGCTTGACGAACCAATTACAACTGGTGGTTGCTAATGTGGACACCTTGGTCCATACCCGCGGAAAGCAGACAGAGGACACTCCATCTGGGTCAAGGTCCCACATGCGAAATCCTTTATTTGAAGAACGAGGTGGCATTCAAACACGGGCTATTCGTCTCGACTTTCCTAAGTTTAATGGTGAAGAACCCAATGGTTGGATTTATCGTGCTAATCAATTTTTTACTTATCATCAAACCAACCCTCATCATCGAGTCCTCTTGGCTTCTTTTCACATGGAGGGTAAAGCCCTCACTTGGTTTCGGGATTTAGAGGCCTCGGGTAGCATCACCACTGGGATGGTTTTACACAATCCTTACTCACCAGGTTTGGCCCTTCTATTTTGGATGATCCAATGGAGACTCTTACAAGGCTACGTCAAACCACAACTGTGGAGGCTTACAAGTCCCAATTTGAGATCTTATCTAATCAACTTAAAGGGTTGGCAGAACCATACAAGCTCAGTTGCTTTTTAAGTGGCTTACGAGAGGATATTCGTTTCATGGTTCGTATGTTAAATCCCTCTAACCTCACAGTAGCTTTTGGTATGGCAAAAATGCGGGGAAGAAAATGTGGTCGCTTTCGAGGCGGAGTTCACGGTTGGGATCTACTTCCCCACGCCCATTTTCTAACTCACCTACATCAGATATGAAGGCACTTGTTCCAATCCAACGCTTGTCCCCGGTACAAATGAAAGAGAGGAGAGCAAGGGGATTATGTTACAATTGTGATGAAAAGTGGGGGCCGGGCCACAAATGAAAATCAGCTCGTTTATTTATAATGGAATGTGAGGATTCGAGACGGGGAAGAGCTACAACCCATTCAGCAACCTCGACTTTTGGAAGAAGCCGATAGTCTTTCAGGAGGAAGTGAGGTGAATCCAGAAACAGCACCCGAGATTTCCATTCATGCTTTGGCAGGTTCTCCGAGCCCCAAAACCATGCGCATTCTGGGTTATGTTAATGGTTGTCTTTGTGGTGATCCTCATCGATACTGGGAGCACCCATAATTTCATGGACCCCTCAATTCAGCAACGAGCGCATCTTCATTTACAATCAACAACAGGACTCTTGGTGAGAGTAGCCAATGGGGACAGTTTATGCAGCACAGGGAAATGTGTGGATATTTCGTTCCACATGCAGGGTAACACTTATCACACAGATTTTTATGTTTTGACTTTGGGTGGTTGTGATATTGTATTAGGAGTTCAATGGCTCAGTACCTTAGGGCCTATTTTATGGGATTTTGTTAAATTACGCATGGAATTTAATCTCTTGGATTCTAGGCATGTTTTACAGGGCATTACACCCACGAAGTTTCCTTGATGAATGGGGGAGCGGTTGGAAGGGCTATGAATCAAGACAAGCGGGGTTTGGTATTACATGCTACTTCCACCGATGCATTTTGCATTTCTACTATTGAAACCGAACCCTTCTTTGTTAATTTACTTGACCAATTCCGGGAAGTTTTTGGTGAACCCACTTTGGACTTCCACCAAATCGTGACCATAATCACAATATTGTTCTCCAACCAGGGGCTAAACCAGTATGTGTTGGGCCATATCGCTACCCCTATTTTCAAAAAACTGAAATTGAAAAAATTGTTAATGACATGCTTAGTTCGGGTATCATTCGTCCTAGTCATAGCCCCTTTTCTTCTCCAGTTCTTTTAGTTCGTAAACGGGATGGTAGTTGGCGTCTTTGTGTTGATTATAGAGCCTTAAATAAAGACACCATTAAGGCCAAATTTCCTATTCCTATTGTGGATGAACTTCTAGATGAGTTGCATGGGGCAACTATCTTGATAAATTAGACTTACGTTCCGGGTATCATCAAATTCGAGTTAACCCCAAGGATATCCCAAAAACTGCTTTCCGCACTCATGAAGGCCATTACGAATTTCTCGTAATGCCTTTCGGCCTTACAAATGCCCCATCCACTTTTCAATCTCTCATGAATCATATTTTTAAGCCCTTCTTGCGAAAATTCGTGCTAGTTTTCTTTGATGACATTCTTATTTATAGCACAACCTTGGAAGAGCATCAACACCATTTAACAGTGGTATTGAATATTTTAAAAAATCATCAGCTTTTTGCAAAAAAATCTAAGTGTTCCTTTGGTTGTCAAGAGATTGAATATCTTGGTCATTTAATCTCTAAAAATGGAGTTCGGGCTGATCCTAAAAAAATTGAATCTATGTTAAATTGGCCTTTTCCTTCCACCCTTAAATCCTTAAGGGGATTTCTTGGTCTAACGGGGTATTATCGCAAATTCATCAAAGGTTATGGTTCTATTCTTTGCTCCTTTAACTTCTTTACTCCGAAAAAATTCCTTTGAATGGACCCCTACTGACCAAAGAAGCTTTCTTCGCCCTTAAGAATGTTGTAACCAACCCCCTTGTCTTAATTCTTCCCGACTTTACTAAACCCTTTATTATTCAATGTGATGCTTCGGTTGTGGTGTAGGTCTTTGTTTTGATGCAACAAGAAAGACCCATTGCCTTTATGAGTCAAGCCATTCATGGGAAGGCCTTGCATCTCTCTACATATGAAAAGGAGCTCATGGCCTTGGTTTTGGCAGTCAAGAAGTGGCGTTCTTATGTTTTGGGGCAAACTTTTCGAGAAAGACAGACCATCAAAGTCTTAAGTACCTACTTGAGCGAGAAAGTCGGGACACCCATACGGCAAAAATGGCTAACAAAATTGTTAGGCTTTGATTTTTTGGTGGAATACAAGAAAGGCAAAGAAAATCTGGTCGCTGATGCCTTGTCCAGGAATTTTGACAATGCTCCAGCAATGCTGACTGCCTTGTCATTCCCAGCTGATAACTGGATTTCAACATTACGAGACTCATATTCAGAGGATCCCAAATTACAAAAACTAATTTCTGATTTTGCAGGGCACAAATTGGATGAGACCAAATATGACATGAAGGATGGGTTGTTATTTTACAAGGGCAAACTATATATTAGTGATTCTAGTGTTCTCAAGAATCAGTTGCTCCACTTATCGCACGGAAGCCCTCAGGCAGGCCACTCAGGATTCCATAAAACTCTATCTCGGGCTAGAGCTAATTTTTATTGGATGGGCATGAAGGCTGGCATTAAGAATTTCATTAAAGAGTGTGATATTTGCCAACGCAACAAAAATGAGACCATCCACCCCGCGAGTCTTCTCCAACCTTTGCCTATTCCTACAAAAGTATGGACGAGATATCTCCCTAGACTTTATTGAGGGGTTGCCTCTTTCTAATGGGTTCAAGGTGATTTTGGTTGTGGTTGATAGATTGAGTAAGTATGCGCATTTCATCTCAGTTGCGCATCCTTATACAGCCACCAAAATTGCACAGATTTTTATTGCCAATATTTTTAAACTGCATGGAATGCCTACATCTATTGTTAGTGACAGAGACCCTGTGTTCACTAGCTTATTTTGGAAAGAGTTGTTCAAATTGCATGGGACTGAGCTCAAATTTTCGTCGGCTTATCATCCCCAAACGGATGGTCAAACAGAGATTGTGAATAAATGTGTGGAGCAGTATTTACGGTGTTTTTCTGGGGATAAGCCAAAGGAGTGGTCACGCTGGTTGCCTCTTGCAGAATGGTGGTATAATACCAACATTCATGCTTCTACTAAACTTTCACCATTTGAGGCAGTTTACGGATACCCACCCCCACCTTTGTTGGCTCATTCGCCAGGGACAGCTGCAGTTCAGTCTGTGGAAGACACCTTGAGGAGCCGTGATCAGATCTTGTGCCTATTACGTGGAAACCTACAGGTGGCCCAAGAGAGGATGAAGCGTTTTGCAGATTTAAAACGTGCGAACGACATTTTGAAGTAGGAGATTGGGTCTACCTTCGTCTCCAACCATATAAACAACATTCGGTTGTGCGGCGTAAAAATCTCAAGCTTTCTCCCGGATTTTATGGACCCTATCGGATAGAAGAGCGGATTGGTGGTGTTGCTTATCGTTTGAACCTTCCCTCCACCTCCCTCCTTCATCTCGTGTTTCATGTTTCGGTTTTGAAGAAGAAGCTTGGTGCTCGAAATTTGCTTGGTGACTACTATTCCTCCATTAAGCTGTTGGAGGTGGTCCACAAGGCCGAGCTCGAAGAAATCTTGCAGCGACGCCTCAAAAAGAAGAATGGACGCGCTGTCAGTGAGCTGTTGGTTAAATGGAAGGGGCTGGAGGTCGATGATGCATCCTGGGTTGAATTTCATAAGCTGCAAAAAGACTTCCCTGACCTTGAGGGCAAGGTCTTTTGATGGAGGAGGGATTGTCATGGGTCTGTTAAGACGTGGCCTTGGGTGATCTGGACAAGGGTCTTGGAAACATGGGGTTGCTATGCGTTAATTATTTGGTTGTTACGTTAGAATGTTTTACGCAGTCATTATTAAATTGGGGTTGATAATTTCACCTGATCGTGGGTCTTGGAAAAATAGGACTGTTATGTAGTAATTAATTGGGAGTTATGTTGGAGTCCGTTACAGGGTAGGATTAATTATGGGTTGTTAATTGTTGCTTAATTTCAGTAATTGTTTTGCTATTTAAGTTGTGAGATTTAATAAGAACGGAAGCAGAATTTTATCAATACAGAGTACTAGGAGGACTTAGCTCCCTCGAAGTGGCTATTCAATTATTCTTTATTGATTGGTATATTACACACACATCGTTTTTCCTGAATCATCAGCTACTGGTAAAAATCCAAGCACGAACAACAGTGAAATTAAAGCAAAGTGAAGCTGGAAAACTGGCAATAGAGTTGTACCGTTTTGCCTTCAAAGAATTCCCAAAAGAGATGGAACGGTAAAATCACCGCAAGATAGAGCTGAAATTTGAGAATTGAGCAGTACCATCTTGCCTGCACAAATTACAAAAGGAGGCGGAACAACATAAATGTCTCATGTTAAAATTACAATCAAGCAAAAAAAATAAAGGAAAACGATGAAAAAGACCATGCGGGAAAAAAAAGAAAAAGTTTCACCTCAAGCGCCTCGCTGTCAACTAAATTCGATGTATATTGCCTCTGCATCATTCTTCCCTGACGAGTTTCATCACAAACTCTCCTACCACCACAAAAAATGACCCTGCTTTGAATTATTAATGTCCCTGCTTCCTTGCACCAAAGGAAACAAACTGATGCAGAAATGAGATAATAGGTCTCGATACGAGAACATGAGAATCAATAGAACTTTTAAGGATAATACAAGCCCATGAAAGAAAAAGATCACTTGCGCACCGGCAAATAACAAGTAATTACCCACGAACAAAGCATACACCTGTGTACTCCATGCCTGCAAAAAAAAAAAAAAACTGTGTCAGAGCCACTCCCATGGAGGTAAATTTGTTCTAAGCATTGCTACAAATTGGGTTTGGAGTGATAAAAAAACAATGAGAAAGGCTTGCCTAACCTTGACAACATTTGGAAGGCCAACAAAATCATAGTCTTAAAAAGCAGTAGATAAAAATAACTTTCTTCTCTCAAGCAAATATCTAATTGAAATTGCAGAATCCGCAAGGAAAAACTACAGAAAAGAAAATATTGAAGCTTGAAGCAACTCGCATCTTGCTTTTAAATATCTTAATATAATCATAGTCTTAGCTTTAACAGAAATTGGATAATTGATCCAATACAAACATTAGAGACATCAATTTGAAACACCAGTGCTCAAATCAACAGCATATTACAATTTAATCACAGTCATAAATTTCAATGTCAACTGAAAATATTAGCTAAAATCCCAGCTGAAAAGAGTAAAACTCAAACCTGTCCAGACTGGAAACCCCAAACCCTTAACAGTCTCATCTTTACTCCCTGTATAAAGCTTATCAGCCCCAGATTACAATGCATCACGGCTCACATCAAAACCCCCTAAATCAATCACCAAATCCAAAACCCACAAAAACCCATTACACAAAACACTAAAGAATCACATTGAGTCAACCAATCACCTAAGCTCCCAAGAAAGCAAATATTGCACTGACAATTATCACCAAAATCTCAATTCCCTTGTACCCAATTAGTACACACTTTCTCCGCACTTTCCCTTTTTACCCCTTTAATATAATCTTTATGCCCAAAGTGCTCCCAACTAATACAATAATTACTATTACTACCCCCTCCAAGAGAACGACGACGAATCATTCCCGATAAACCCTCTCTTCGCTCCTTCCCCACCTCCCTCGTTCACAGACGCATGCGGCGGCGGTGCTGGAAGTTCACGGTGGAGAGACGGACATGGGAATCCATTGCACTTTCCAGCTCTCCAGTGGTAACAGACCTCCTGATTCTGCTGGTGGTGATGCTGATTTAACGTGACGTTGACTGATTGGCCACCTCCTAAGCGGTGAGAAACTCGCTTGTTGGTGATGGTGCTGTTGCCTCTGTTGTAGTCTTTCTCCGTTGCAGCACCCTTCTCTCATTTTTCTTCTGCCTGCTCGGTGCATCGTCTCCTCTGTCATCTATCGGCTTGGTTTAGAAAAAGAAATTAAGGGGAGAACTGAACATGGAGTAAAACAAAAACGAACAAAAGAAGTCGTGCCCTCTCGCGAAAAGAAGAAATTAGAAATGGAGCTTGAATCACTGTTTGAGACACAGTAAAATGCCTCACAATCACACTGTTTGACACGAACAAATTGAAAATTTATTTACTTTGATAATAACACAAGTTGACAACACCGAAATATAGAAACAGCGGTAACTTGTAGACAACGTTACAAGAACAAGCAAAACAACAGCATAGCTATGTAGTCATGCCGAGTCAGAAGCAGACTACTCTTATTAGCCCTAATTAATGCACGGAAACGGAGCTATATTATGGGTGCATATCCGAAAACAGCACCAAATATCTTGATTTCTTTCTCAGCCCGAATCTCGTAAGCATGCATTTTGGCGCCAGCGTCGTTTTTCTCCTTTAAAAACTGGACCTTGTCACCAACTTTAAGGCTCTTGCTATGAACATAAGCGAGCCAACCCTTTGAAATAACTGGTTTTGGATGTCCATTCCTGCGAATTGAGCATCTGAAGGTCCAAACACGGCCACTTCCATCTACAGCTTGAAAATCTACAGCATGACCACCACCATTAAAAGATGGAAGAGAGCTGAGAAACCCGGTGGGCACTGATAGTCTCTTTTTAATATCAGTCTTCCTAAGCACCTTTGGGAATCTAGCCATTTATCAAGACCAAGTAAGTGACCGAAGGAGCACTTGGAGAGGACTGAGGTTTTGTGTGCTATGTGCCTCTATTTATAATGATGCATGGAGATGGTGAACCTCTGCAATAAGGTAAGGATAAAGCAAGATGCGGATTAATTAATTCCAAGTTTTTGGTAAGGTTTTTTGTTTTTCCGACTCGCGTCAATGGAATAGTGTGTTTACACTTGTAAGAGTGAAAATTTTAAAAATTAAAAATTAAAACAACGAAGTGTCCAGTGGTGAGACCACAGTAGTAATATCAAGGTAGATGTGTTTTCTCACTGTAAATTGAATCCATTTCTTGGAGCATGCAAGTAGTTTAAAAAACGAGCCGGTTAGATAAGTCGGCCATGCACTCGTAAGAGATGACGTGTTCGTACATATTGGAAAACATCTTTTTAGCGTCGGTCACGCTTACGTTTAGACAAAAGACAATATTTTAATTTTTTGTTAGCGACTTTATTTTGTAACCAAATGGGACAAAATCTGACGCGTTATGGTCAGGGTCCAGCGACAAGCGCACGGGAGTTACAGTATACCTTCCCAGAATTCTAGTAGTAGAATATTTATTCCTGTTGGTTTTATCCTTTGACGCCCACCTCTTCTCATGACATGAATGGTTGGGACAGTTATGCAACGTTTTCTTTTGTAACCAACTACTTTCAAGGACAAGCACACCACACAGGACATCTATTAGAGTTTGGTGCTTCCTTACACGCTTTTATTTGTTATATCCAATCTTATACGCCCTAGTATTATCGAAGTGTTTTGTTTTGATAGTACTGTATTGCAAACTTAATTTGAAGTGCGTTTATATGGCAATTTTGTGGAGCCTTTTCTTTTGTCATTTCTGTATTTAAAAATTCTCAAGCCACTCGTGTCGTGTGACTGAGGTGCTGAGAATTGAAATTGTTAAAGCAGATTATTTATGGATATCTATGTTTGATATAAAATGTTTATATTTATTTTCTAATGCTAATGCTTAAAGGATATAAAAATATGGTGTAGAATATATATATATATATATTAAAAAATTAAAAAAAAAATTCTAATTTATTTTTTATTACATTGTCGAATATCAAAAAATAATTCTCTGTATAATAAAATTATGGGTCATCTGATTCAATTTTAATAAAATTGTTTTTACAGGATTGGTTTTTTTATCAATTTTATCTCATCTCTTTCTATAGAGAAAATCCCATTTTTCTATCATGTATCTAGTTCAATTATATCTCATTTAATTTAATTTAAATGGCCCTTCCATTCCATTGAAGGATGGGAAGCAAAACAAGCTAGCCAGTAGCTCCTATTAAAATAAAATAAAAATAAATCCATTTCATATCAAATGGGAGATCATCGAGGATGACGATACGCATCTCTCCCTGTCCCCTTGTTTTTTCCCTTATAAATCGGTGAGAATTAAGATAGGAAAAGGGGGCCCTCTATGCACGTGTGAAGCCACGTGGCCGTCTAAAAACCCTTGTTACTAGTGACAGTTATCAAGGGGATCCAGATGGAGAATTCTCATACATTGTTTTTGAGGTAATTTTTATATTTGTAATTTAAAAATGTGAGTAGTTACATTTAGATGTGTATTTGATAAAAATTATGATTGAGATTTATATATATTAAAAAAACATGTATAAAATATTTAATTATGATTGCTTTTTAAAAATGCTTTTACTTGGAAATGCATTAAAATAATTTTTGATATATTTTTTATATCAACGCATCAAAATGATTTGAAAATACAAAAAAAAAATTAAATAAAATAAAAAAGAAAAAAAATTCAAATTTTTAAAAAAGTGTTTTTGAAACGTAAAAATAAGAAGAGTTTTACGAAATTCAGTTAAAAAAACATGTAAAAATTACTTCACATTAACTGTGTTTCAAACTCAATTTTTTAATGGGCCCTACAGTATAAAACGTAGTTTAATGTATTACCAAACACCTAACTACATTTTTTACATCACAAATGCAAAAGCTATAACTAAATAAACACACTCTAAATATTGATAGCAGCTTCAATTGTGCATATTGTGCATGACACGAAATAAAATAAAACAATGATTGAATGTTTTATATTTTAAAGTATTTTTTATTTTAAAATATATTTAAAAAAAATTTAAAAATTTTAATTTTTTTATATCAACAAATCAAAAAGATACAAAAATATAAAAATAAATTAATTTTAAGTAAATTATATTTTAAATTTTACCTAACTAGAATTTGAAACGTAAAATCAGACTGGTGTTATGAATTAAATGCTTGAGATACGATACTTGATCATCTCGTTTTTTATTTGTGTGATGGGGTTACAATGGAGGTATATAGCATTATGAGGCTGAGCGATTGGAAACTTGAACCCTAGCTCACTACCATTATCCCACCACATGAGCAAATAATGTAATGTTTTGTTTTGACACCGAGGCTTGCAGCTCAGTGGCCTTGGCAGGCTTTGCCCTGCCTATGTGCCCTGGGTTCGAGTCCTCGCGTGTACGCCTATCACTCCCATAGTGCCTTGCCTGTTCACTAGGCTTGCAGGATGTTCAGTGGGCCGTGGAGAATCGTTGTGGTGCGCGCAAGCTGGCCCGGACACCCCACGCTAATAAAAAAAAAAATGTTTTGTTTTGTGTGCACCGAGGGTCTTGGCCTGGCGGTGGGAGGGGCTTGTCTCCTCCTGCTGCTCCTGGGTTCGAGTCTTCATGTGCACGCCTGTCACCCCCGCGGTGCCTTACATGCCCACTGGGTTTGCAGGGTGTTCAGTGGGCCGTGGGATTAGTCGTGGATTAGTCGTGGTGCGCGCAAGCTGGCCCGGACACCCACGTAAATCCAAAAAAAAAAAAATGTTTTGTGTAATTTAGTATACATAAAATAAAATAAGCTCAAAAGGAAGCAAAATCTGAAGATTTCCTTATGGAAGTAATCGTTTTTCCTGAATCATCAGCTACTGGTAAAAATCCAAGCACAAACAACAGTGAAATTAAAGCAAAGTGAAGCTGTAAAATTGGCAATAGAGGTGTACCGTTTTGCCTGCAAAGGAGATGGAACAGTAAAATCAACGCAAGATAGAGCTGAAAATTGACAATAGAGCAGTACCATCTTGCCTGCACAAATTACAAAAGGAGGCAGAACAACGTAAATGTCTCATGTTAAAATTACAATCAAGAAAAAAAAAAAGGAAAACAATGAAAAAGACCTTGTGAAAAAAAAAGTTTCACCTCAAGCGCCTCGCTGTCAACTAAAATAGATGTATATTGCCTCTGCATCAATATTCTTCCCTGACGAGTTATTTCGTCACAAACTCTCCTACCACCACAAAAAATGACCAGGGATGGTTACTTTCATTTATTAATGTCCCTGCTTCCTTGCACCAAAGCGAACAAACTGATGCAGAAATGAGATACTAGTTCTCGATACGAGAACATGAGCATCAATAGAACTTTTAAGGATAATACAAGCCCAAGAAAGAAAAAGATCACTTTGCGCACCAGCAAAAAACAAGTAATTACCCACGAACAAAGCATACACTTGTGTACTACATGCCTGCAAAAAAAAAAAACTGTGTCAGAGCCACTCCCATGGAGGTAAATTTGTTCTGAGCATTGTTACAAATTGGGTTTAGAGTGACATAAAAAACAATGAGAAAGGCTTGCCTAACCTTGACAGCATTTGGAAGGCCAACAAAAACCCAAGGACCTTCACTAATCACGCAACCAACCACACCACCAATATTAATCAGACCCATAAATTGCCAAAACATCCATAAAGCAAGTTTGTCACTGAACATTTATCCGGGTGAAGAAAAAACAGTTGATAAAAATAACTTTCTTCTCTCAAGCAAATATCTATTCCAAATTGCAGTATCCGCAAGGAAAACCGACAGAAAAGAAAATATTGAAGCTTGAAGCAACTTCCCGCTAGCATCTTGCTTTTAAATATCTCAATATAATCATAGTCTTAGCTTTAACATAAATTGAATAATTGATCCAATACAAACATTAGAGACATCAATTTGAAACACCAGTTCTCAAATCAACAGCACATTACTATTCAATCAGAGTCATAAATTTCAATGTCTACTGAGAATATTAGCTAAAATTCAAGCTGAAAGGGGTAAAGCTCAAACCTGTCCAGACTGGAAACCCCAAACTCTTAACAGTCTCATCCTTACTCCCTGTATAAAGCTTATCAGCCCCAGATGACAATGCATCACCGGCTCACATCAAAACCCCCAAAATCAATCACCAGATCCAAAACCCATTACACAAAACACTAAAGAATTACAAAAAAGAAAATCAAGTTTTGATGCCCTTCATGTCAAGTCAACCCATCACCTAAGCTCCCAACTCCCAAGAAAGCGAATTTTGCACCACCACTTATCACCAAAATTTCAATTCCCCTTTTACCCCTATAATATGACCCTTATTCCCAAAGTGCCCCAACTATTCCCCGTAAACCCTCTCTTCGCTACTCCTCCCCCGTTCCCAGCTCTCCAGTGGTGACAGACCTTCTGATTCTGCTGGTGGTGATGCTGATTTAACTTGTCGTTCACTGATCGGCCACCTCCTAATCTGTGAGAAACTCGCTTGTTTGTGATGGTGTTGCTTCCCCCGTGTAGTCTTTCTCCGTTGCGGCATCCTTCTCTTTTTTTTCTTCTGCCTGCTCGGTGCATCCTCTCCTCTGTCATCTGTCGGCTTGGCATAGAAAAAGAAAGGGGAGAACTGAACATGGAGTAAGAAAAAATGAATTAAAGAAACCATGCCCTCTCGCGATAAGAAAATATTAGAAATGGAACTTGAATCACTGCTTGAGTCACAGTAAAATGCCTCACAATCACACTGTTTGACACGAACAAATTGAGAATTTATTTTACTTCGATAATAGTACAAGTTGACAACACCGAAATATAGAAACAGCAGTAACATGGAGACAAACAAGAACTAGAACAAGCACAGCAACAACATAGCTAGGTTTGAACTTTTTTTTTTGTTAAATACAAATACCAAAAACAAGCCCTGTTTGAGAAGTCCTAGGCTTAGTCATGCCGGGCCATAAGCAGACTACTCTTTTTAGCCCTAATGCACGGAAACGGAGCTATATTATGGGTGCATATCCGAAAACGGTACCAAATATCTTGATTTCTTTCTCAGCCCGAATCTCGTAAGCATGCGTTTTGGCGCCAGCTTCGTTTTTCTCCTTTGAAAACTGGACGTTGTCACCAGCTTTAAGGCTCTTGCTAGAAACAAAAGCGAGCCAGCCCTTTGAAATAACTGGTTTTGGATGTCCTTTCCTGCGAATTGAGCATCTGAAGGTCCAAACACGGCCACTTCCATCTACATGTACAGCTTGAAAATCTACAGCATAACCACCACCATTAAAAGGTGGAAGAGAGCTGAGAAACCCGGTCGGCACTGAGAGTCTCTTTTTAATATCAGTCCTCCTGAGGACCTTTGAGAATCTCGCCATTTATCAAGACCAAGTAAGTGACCGAAGGAGCACTTGAAGAGGACTGAGGTTTTGTGTGCTGTGTGTGCCTCTATTTATAATGATGCATGGAGATGCTGATCCTCTGTAATTAGATAAGGACAAAGCAAGATGCGGGTTAATTCGTGTTTGGTGGGTTTTTTCTGTTTTTTTCCGACTCAAGTCAATGAAACGGCGGTGTTTACATATATTTTGGAAATGCATATAAAAATGTGTTTTTATTTTATTTTTGAGTATAAAGTTGACAAAATATAGCGTTGGTGTTATGGAATATTCTGGTGGGTTAAATGGCCACTTATAAGGTCCTCAGACGGCCGCTCGTTTTCTCAGGATGCATAAAGTCTCTAGCATTTTAGAGAATACATTTGACAGGTGCGTCCTTGAGCAATCACCATTCTCTAATGACTGGTACAGGCACGTCCTTGAGCAATCACCATTTTAGACACCAACGTGTTTTTTAAAATAAAACAAAACAATATTTTATTATTTTTTAAAAAATATTTTTTGAAACAAAATTTTTGCTTTTTTTTGTTTTCGTTTGAGACCATTTTAGAGAATACATTTGAAGCACCAAGATTGGAATGCCTCAAGCTGGTTTGGCATAGTGTCTGGAAATATTTCAGTTGCACTCTTCATTTGTTATTTCATTTAGATATTTCTGTTCCATGGATATTGATCACTAGACAACCATGTTCTCTGACATGGACTCAAACTGTGATTTGTCAAATTCCATACAACCATGCATATTGTCCAGTGATATGATTGGGAGGCTTATTTGTCTTTGTAGTTTATAATGGAGGCGCTTTATCTGTTGTGAGACCCACATCATGCACGGGCAAATTCGACATATTTGTAGTTAACGTTGGAAAGGAGGTGTACCCTTTTTATTTGTATAAAATTTTGATTGGTTTGGAGTTTTCTAACTTCCATATTAATTTATTATTTGAATTTGTTGATTTAAGTTTTTGGAGTCTCATGTTTTTATGATTTGATTTTTAATTTAAAATTTTTTTAACTTCCATATTAATTTATTATTTGTAGTTTACGCTTTATCTGTTGTGGGACAAACGGTTGAATGATACTTCTGTTTATGATCTACAGCTCGATGTACATTCTTCTTTTCGTGTGAATAGATGGTTTTTGTATCCTCGATTTCACTAAAAATACGGTGAAAAGTTCTTCAAGTTCAAATAGATTTGAAAAACATGTTCGTGCAATGGGCAAATTACAGATATGGTAACATGACGTGGCTTCTTGAAATGTAATTGACAAAAATTACAGACAAAAACATGTTCTTGCCGACCTTGGGCCCCTTGGTGAGATGATGAAAGGTCGAAAAAGTGCAATGCATATCTCTCTTTGTGCCAGGTTGAAGAGATTGTATTTTTGTGTCTGTGATTTGATAACGAGGGGCAAAGTTTTGTTAAACGAGACGAACTATAAAATGTGAAAGCAGTGCGTTGTGGGGTTCTCCATGGCTTTTTTGGCAAGGATTAAATTATTTTTTTGTTAAATTCTTCCACGGTTAACAATATACTGATATCTCCTAATCGTGTTGATTTGAGATACTTTCCTCAATTAATGATGCCATACGAATCTGTAAGTTCTGCAAGAGGATTGGAGTGAGCTTTACATCATTCAAGGGATTTTTTTTTCTAAAGAGATTTGATTTAGAACTGTTCTATAATTCTTTTTTTTTTTGGATTTACGTGGGGTGTCGCCAGCTTACGCGCACCACGACTATTCTCCACGGCCCATTGGACATCCCGCAAGCCCAAGAGCGGGTAAGGCACCGCGGGGTGACAAAGCGTGCACATAGAGGGTTGAACACCGGGACGGGGCGGAACAAGTCACACGATTGACCACAGCAGCTAGACCCTCAAGTACACTGTTCTATAATTCTATAAAATGGAAATGATTCGTATTTGTAAATGCTATGAATTAGATGTGTCTCGATGATAGACCTAGTTTTATTTATTTATTAATGTGATAGTTAAAGTTACGAATCTTAATTAATTTTATATATTTTAAAATTAATAATCATATAAGTTTTTAATGATACTGAAGTTTGTAGGATTTATCATTTTTAAAAACCAAGTCTAACATATGATTAATTAAGTTATACTGATAATTAGTTTTAATTAATGATTTAGATACCATTTAAAATTGCATTTCAGCATTGATTAATAAATACGCACGTTCCTATTTTTCCAAAAAATAATAAATCTTCCAGGGGCATCAATGTATGCATGACCGCGTTTGTTTGGAAAAGTAAAGGGCTCTAAGCTCTTTGGCTTGGAAGCAGTCCAGTCTTCAGACTCTTCACTTCACTCACTCCCTAGAACTGGCCCCACAACTCATACAGGATTTTTTAAGATATAAACCCTTTTTCGTGATTTCTTTCTCAGCCCGAATCTCGTAAGCATGTGTTTTGGCGCCAGCTTCGTTTTTCTCCCATAAAAACTGGACCTTGTCACCAACT
Organism: Populus x sibirica; assembly: GCA_019202695.1. Taxonomy (NCBI): domain Eukaryota; kingdom Viridiplantae; phylum Streptophyta; class Magnoliopsida; order Malpighiales; family Salicaceae; genus Populus; species Populus x sibirica. Next base: position 1,298,698 of record JAGMVL010000053.1, read on the forward strand.
TTCTGGCTCACTATTAATTTGTGTGTTAAAGTTTTAGTCCGGTGGAGCTTGAGGTTTTGGTGTAGAAATACTAAAAAGTAAAAATTATTAGTTTTTATAATTGAGTTTTGTGTATAATTGGATTGTAACCGAGTACAATCTTAATCATAAAAACTAAACCAAACACTTTATATCGAGCCAACTGAAATAACTGGTTTTGGATGTTCTTTCTTGCGAATTGAGCATCTGAATATCCAAACACGGCCCTGTGTGTGTGGTGGGGTAGGTTTTTTTTTGTTTTCTCATTTACATGTATTTTGAAAATTCAAGTGATTGGTTGGATTTTTAAATTTAGTATATTATATTATTATATTACAAGTCAAATACAAGGAAAAAGAGAAACTAACCCCGTTTGTTTGCTTTGAAAAGTAGTTTTTTTTTGAAAATTAAATTATTTTTCGATGTTTGGTAGTGTAATAAAAAATAAATTGAAAAATAATTTTCAGTGTTTGGTTATGTCATGAAAAATGAGCTGGAAAATAACTTATTAATGTTTTATTTTTTTCAAGTTTATTAAAATAATGAGAAACAAATCTTACAAATTAAAAAGTTGGATGAGAATGAAATTGAAAAAAAATATAATTTCATAAATTATCTCAATTAAAATAAATAATAATCAAAATAATAGATATCAAATTTAAAAAATAAAAAAATTAAAAGATGAAGAAATTAAAATAATAATAATTAACATTTCATAAATTATTTCAAATAAAATAAGTAACAATCAAAAGAATGAGGACCAAATTTGATAGATAAAAAATTTCAATTAAAAAATAATAAGGAAAAAACAAATAATAATTATAAAAATGAGGACCAAAATTAATATAAAAATTAAATTCTAAGGGATGAAATTGAAAAACAAATATTCAAAACAAAATATATATAACAATCAAAAGTTTGAGGATCAAATTTGATATAATCAGCAAGTAATATGACATTTCTAAATTTTTCACAACTTTCGAAAAGTGTTTTCCTTTTATTTGGTTTTATTTTCAAGAAAGTGTTTTCCTTTTATTTTGGACGGAAAACACTTTCTTGAAAACAAAACCAAATTTTTCTTTGATTGGAAAGTGTTTTTCGTTGACCAACTTTTCTAATGACAAATAAACACAGGAAAGTTTGAAAAGTGATTTTCCGGAAATCATTTTCTTATAAACAAACACAGCCTAAAAGGTGTGGTATTTTCATTTAATTTTTATCCAAAAAAATAAAAACTATTATAAAGTGTAACAGTATTTCATAGTGTTTTTTCTTCTTTTTTTCATCCTTCTATAAAAAGGAGTTTTATTTTTATTTTTTATAAGTGCTTTTTATAAAAATTTCATTGTTTAATATAATTTTAATTGTAAGATAGCACCGACATTATTCCCAGTGAACAAATATAATTTTACTTTTAATTTTTGTTACTATTTGTGGTGCACCTCTAGCTATTTTTATTTTAATAACTAATTTGTTGCGTGGTCTCCTAAACTTATTGATGAGTAAACTTTTTATTAAGTTTATTATTATTATGTTTTTGTTTGGTTATTTAAAACATATGGATTTGACAAACATTACAAATCTAAGATATTTAATCATAAGTAAAGTAATATGAATTTGACATGTTTATCAGATTTAAAATATTTAAACTTGGCAATCAGCCAAGTCTAAGGTGATGTGAGTCTGGCACACATTTAATAATCAGTTGCGTCTAAAGAACATAGATCTGACACACATGCCACGTCCAAGGCTCCTGGACTTGGCAACCAACCAAGACAGTGAACGTGGATCTGACATGTGTGCTAGACCTAAGGCACCTAGATTTAGTAGAGAGCCAAGTCTATGACATCTGAACTTGGTAGTCAGCCAAGTCCAAAGAACATGGATTTGGCATGCGTGCCAAATTCAAGGCGTCTGAATTGGACAGTTAGCCAAGTCCAAGATACATGAGCGTAGCAATCAGCCAAATCCACGGTAACGTGGGTCTGACAAACATGTCAAATCTAAGATACTTGGACTTGATTGTCAACCAAATCCAAGTTGACGCCGGTCCTTTGACATGTCCAGAGGAATGACCAACATCCATTGGGTATAACATTAAGGAAAAACTCAGTCTCTATAAGCTTAACTACACTTGATGTCTTAAACTCTAATTTCCTACACTTTTTAAAATGTATAAAAGTCTTTTAAGGACCCACCATATTCCTATCAGATAAAAGATATTTGCAGACTCTTTTTTTGTGGACTATAAATATATCATGAGAGTTTCATAACAATATATTCACAATCTTCATTCTTTATTACATATATATTTTTAGAACATTTCTCTTTAAAATATTCTTATATATTCTTTTTTTAAAAAGATATTTAGTTAAATATCAGAGAGTTCTCATCTTTACTAAAATAGATTTTTTACAGATATTAGCTACAATCAATTTTAACATATCAATGAAGAAGTATAAACTATTAAATTTTTTTTTTGCTAAGAAAAATGTAAAAAATTATTAAGAACAATTAATTAATTAATTATACAACTTAAAAGTCCTATTATGAGGCTAATCGGATTTACAGGAGATTATCACTTATTTATTAACAATACTTCTTCCAGGATCTTGGTTTCTATAAAAAAAAGTTAGAACGCATTTTCTCTGGAAAAAAAATGAAGAAACAAAAAGGAAAGTGCGCCATATGTCGGCTATTAGCTCACGTGAAAAGCCTACCAACGGCCTAAACAGGGGCGGCGAGACTTTCCTTGTTCGGGGGTCCACTTCTTCTTCCACGGCATGCCTAGTTCCTCCACGGCATAGTTCAACTACTTCCTTTACAAGTTCACCAAGATTTCAAAGCATCTAATAACAAATAGATTTTGTGTCGTATTTAAGTTTAATAAAAGACTAGCTAGTTCTGATTCTATTATTTGCATTTGCAAACCTTGAAGTGCGTTTACATGGCAATTTTGTGGAGCCTTTTCTTTTGTCATTTCTGTATTTAAAAATTCTCAAGCCACTCGTGTCGTGTGACTGAGGTGCTGAGAATTGAAATTGTTAAAGCAGATTATTTATGGATATCTATGTTTGATATAAAATGTTTATATTTATTTTCTAATGCTAATGCTTAAAGGATATAAAAATATGGTGTAGAATATATTTATATATAATATTTTTATATCCTTTAAGCATTAGCATTAGAAAATAAATATAAACACTTTATATATATATATAATAATAATTAAAATGCTTCTATTTCTGAAGTTGTTCGTAATAAAATAATTTTTCATATGACTCAATTTCAATAAAATTGTATTTAAAGGATCAGACTTTTTTTTTATCAATTTTATATCACCTTTGAGAAAATCCAATCTTTCTATCATTTATCTAGTTCAATTATATCTCATTTGCTCACAAAATACCATATTAATTTATACGGCACGTCCATGGAAGGATGGCAAGCAAAACAAGCTAGTCAGTAGCTCCTATTAAATATTGATTACAAACAATAAAAATTAAATTTGCACAGAGGGTCTTGCCCTGGCGGTAGGAGGGGCTTGTCTCCTCCTGCTGCTCCCGGGTTCGAGTCCTCATGTGCACGCTGTCACCCCGCGGTGCCTTACATGCCCACTGGGTTTGCGGGGTGTTCGGTGGGCCGTGGGAATAGTCGTGGTGCGCGCAAGCTGGCCCGAACACCCACGTAAATCAAAAAAAAAAATCCATGTCATATCAAAGGTGAGATCATCGAGGATGACGATCGCTCTTCACGCATCTCTCCCTGTCCCCTTGTTAAGGTATCTTAATATAGAAAAATGGGGCCCTCTATGCACATGTGAAGCTTAGCAGTGAATATTTTTTAAAATATTATTTTTTATATCAGTATATTAAAATAATATAAAAAAATTAATTTTAAGGAAAAAAAATTTAAGTTTTGTGTTTCTTCTTCTTTTTTTCCCCTATGAAGTCTCATGCTGCTTTTCTTCAAAAGATTGTGTTATTGTGCTGATATAAAAGGAAATATCACAATATGAATAAATCATTAACTTTCCATCGAGTTTTATGTTTCTGTGGGCTGGTGGCTGAGACACTATTGGGCTTCGTTAAAAGATTTTAGCTTCGTATTGTTATCTTTCACTGGGCTGAGATGCCTAATAACTCGGCTCATGGGCCCTTTCTTATGGCACCTCATGGGATAATAAGTGAACAGTATCAGCAATTGGCAGTAGGCGACTGGGTGTGGAGGAGCAAAGCGTTGCTGCTCAGAGATTTAAACCAGGCGAGCCAGAAAATGTGAAAGAAGCAGTGCATTTTGGTGTTGTCGACGGCTTTCGCGGTGGGGCTAAACATGGTTTTTGTTAAGTTTTGCCATCTATACTCACATACTGTCATTTTCTATTTGTGATTTTCCATCTTCATGCTGCAAAAACTCTTATATAACATTATAATGTTATCATTGTAATTTATTTGCGACATAATATAAATTTAATTATGTCATATGAATCAATTATACCTTATAAATTCTAAAGTTAACGACTATGACATTCAAGAGTATATTATCAGTTATTTTTTAAAATATATTTTTTAAAAAATATATATGAAAATATTTTATTTAAAAATAATAATTAATCATCGATAATAATAAATTTTATTTGAATCAAATTCTAAGTGTATCAATAAGTGTTTCTTGACAATTTAGTTTAACTTTTGTTTATATAATTTCGCAAAAAAATTATGCTAGTTGTTCCTCTTTCTGCCATTGTTAACAATGCTTAACTTTCAGCTCATAAATCTTCATTATTTTTCATTTGGATAGTTTTTATACGTACTTCAAAAATATTAAATCGGGTTATGGATATACTTAAAACATTCCTCTTACCATCGAATTAGGAATTATTTTTAATTTTTTATATTTAATAGTATTTGAAATGCATTTTATGTTAAACAAATCCTTTTCTAAATTCGTCTTCCAAAACTTTTTGGTACAGGTTGTATTTGACATGATTAGATTTTTTTCCCCCATTAACCAAGCCATAAGTATCATACTTCATTTTAGAAACACTTGTTAGCTAAATTGGCTAAATCACGGTAACTATCGACTAAATCTTTTATTTATTTGTTATTATAACATCTTAACTATATAAAAATAGATGAAACTAGAAACCTAACTTTTCAAATAACAATAAGAAATAGAACAAAACATGATATATAGATATACTAACTATCTAACTCGCACTTCACTGCAGGTTATAATATTTTTTCCCTAAAAAAATACAAGATATGTATGCTGTGTTTTTTTACATAAAACCTCAAAGTGTAAATCAAGAGACCAATGTAAGCATCTAATTAAATAAATCGATAATCATCTATATAAATAAATGAAAATAAAATCATTAATAATAATCAAAGAGAAATCAAAACAATTGAGAGATAAATATAGATCAAGATATTCAATCACACAAAATAAGATATTCACTTGAATGTATTCACTGAACTTATTTATTTAAATCAATAAAAGATAAATCCACACCGTAAAAAACTCGTGACCTAAAAGATAAATATAAATGAAACCGACTGAATACACTCACACTCTAAAAAATGTTACACAAGACTGAATACATCAGAAATATTATTTAAAAAAGAATATTTTTTATTTTAAAAAATAAATTTCATTTATATAAAACAAAAAATATATAGATGAATTACAATAATATCTTGACAAATCAAACACAAACAAAATAATTTTTTTTAAAAATATATATATTCTAAAAAGACATGAAAAACTCGTAGCGTAGGTCATGAGACCAGAATAAACCTATAGAAAAGAAATTGAAGAAAATAAAAAAAAACTAATATTTAAAAAAACAAACTAATGCAGAATGATATTATCATATAAAACTGAATTCCTAATAAATCAAATGTTGAAAGATGAAATTAGAAAAAAAAAACTCAATCACACAAAAGGATCTAACAAAATAAAGGTGAAAATAAAAGAAAATTAATCAAAGAGTAAACGAATAATTTCAATTGGAGGGTTACATTGAATTGAAAAATAACTTTAACAAAAGGAAAAATAAATAAAAAAGTCAAATTGAAAAAAAAAAATAACAAAAACTTTGATCAAAGGAATAAATTGAAAGCAAAAAAAATTAACAAAAGGGAAAAGAAAAAAAATCAAAAGAATAAGGAATGAAATAAAAAACAAAACGTATGAGAAATTGTAATTGAAAAACTAATTTAAGAAGAAAAAAAACTTATATAAGAGGAATAAGAACGAAATAAGAAATTAAAAAAATGAGGATTGAAATTGAAAAAAAACACCCAGAAAACACATTATACACCTTGATAAACATATCATGACCACAAAAAAAACAACTAAAATAACAGAAATCAATCCTAAGCCAAAAATTATTCTCGCGGTTAGGTCTACCTCCTCTAGCATGGAGAATGAAAAAAAACACCTAGGTCAAACTTTCTTCATGAAATGAAACTCAATGATACAAAAATTAATCATTTTTATGGTTTGAGTCGTTGATAATAATGAAATTCTCTTTCCACACGGGAATTTGAAGAGTCTCTCTCTCCTCTAATAAAAAAAAGAGTAAAAAACAAGAGAAACAAAGTTTGATACTAAAATTGAATTTCAGAAATTTAAAGAGATTGATTAACTAAAACTTTTCAATCAAAATTCTAAGATGCTGTCTATTATACCCTTCCTTTACACTTTAGTTCTATGTCTTTTAATCCAACCATTTCTTCTAAGAAAATATGGAATTAGGTCCTAATTTATATTCAAAATGACTCAATTGTGCAAAGAAAAAGTTTGAAGATTAAATTAAAAATTTAGAAATTATCATTCTTCCAATCCACAGTGATTTATGAACAACAAAAATGCTAGGTGAAAGTCTCAAAAAACTTAATTTTTATTAATAAGATATCTTGATGATGGAGAAAGAATTTAATTACTTTGTACTGGTCAAATCTTTGCATGTGTCAAATTAGTTTAATGTTTATGAACATTATGAGTTTATGAAAATCAAATGGTGTGTGTGTGTATATATATACATATAACAAACTAAATAAATAAGAATCTTCATAAGAAATGAGACATTTTGTTCTATTCTTCCTAAAAATGAGGAAAAAAATGTCATGATATTTTCAGTAACATGCAACATTTTTCTAACTCTTGCATCTACTATTTTGTTTGAACATGTCTTGATAAGTTTATTAAGTAAAATTGCATAAAGACCTGGTTAGATTGATTTTTAACTTGAATTATTTTTGTTAATAATCTAGGCATTTATGAGTGACTTAGCGGCTAAACATGCTATATAGTTAATTCAATCAAACCAGATCTAGTTAAAAACAAGGAATTAAAAGAAAAATAAAAAGAAGTTATTTTAATAAAAAATAATAATTAATCTTTACTTATTTATTCATTTAACAATTCAATAAGATAAGTTATTTACCGACTCAAAACTTTAATCATATATAAAAACTACAGTTTTTACATGGTTATACACCTACCTTGCCATTTATATTTTCTAGTGAAAAACATCAATTTCAATACCTTTTACTAGAAAACATAATTGCAACTTCAAAACTAAACAGTCTCTAAAATTGAACACTTATCCTCTTTCTTGGTTAAATCAAACTCACAAAAATTGAAGAACCTTATAAATTTCAAACTAATGGCATAGTATCATTCGTGAAAATTCACTTCCTTCACTACTCTAGAAAACACTCTCTATTACTATTTTAAAAATACAGTAATAGTTATTTTTTAAAATTATATTTAACATAGTATATTAAAAAAATTTTAAAACATAAAAAAATATTAATTTAAAATAAAAAAAATAAAAAATTTTCTAATTTTTTCAAAATATTTTTTAAACAAAATAAACAATATCTTGTAACCCAACTTAACCCTGATTCTAAACTAGAGGTGAGTAAAACAACTGAAAGACTTATTAAACCGAGAAAATCAGAAAAAAAATAACTGAAAAAACCGAACCGTGAAAAAAATCAATTAAAATTTTGAAAAAACCGATCGGTTCGGTTTCGGTTTTATAAGCCTAAAACCAAAAACACCAAACCGAACTCAAACCGAAAAAACCCGGAAAAAACCGAGCTAACCGGAAACAAAACCGAGCCAAACCAGAAAAATCGAGCCAAACCGAAAAAACAAGCCACACCAGAAAAAACCGAGCTAAACCAATTTGAACCGGTTTTTGTCCTAAAAACAAACCAAACTGAAACCGGTTGGTTTGAATCGGTTTCGGTTTTTTATTTAAAAATTTTGGTTTGGTTACTTGTTTTTGATAAAAACCAAACCAAACCAAACCGAACCGAAAATGACAACCCCTATTCCAAACCGTTTTCACCCAAGGACCATACCGCCACATTGATACATATTGTCCGGTAAACATATCCTGACCCCTACAGATTCAATAATTTTCATCTCCAGCCTTTATAATTTATCTTTTCATTAATATTCATCTTATAGTTTCCAAAAAACTCTAATATAGACCTCATCCATTAGAAAATTAGGAGGAGAAATTATTATACACTACTGATATATAATTCTTCCAGCCAATATAAATGGGATCTCTTCCATCCAATAAATAAAAATAATTTTTTGACAAATCTTATTATTTCATGAATGAAGAAAATTAATATATTATTTTTTTCACCGTTCATTTCTAATAACTAAAACCTTTATATATTTGATAAACCTTGTAAAATTCAAATAAATAAAAAATTAATTTAATACTTTGACTTTTAGTTATTTTATATCAGTTATTTTGACTCTTAATTATTTCATGTTATATCTTTTTAAAAATACAAAAAATCAATAATTGAATCTATTTAATTTAATGATGGGATTTTCTTAACTAACCCCGTTTGTTTCACGGAAAGTAGTTTTCTGGAAATCACTTTTAAAACTTTCTTGTATTTGTCTGTCATTAAAAAAGTTGATCAACAAAAATACTTTCCAGTTAAAGAAAAATTTGGCTTGATTTCCAGAAAAGTATTTTTTTTTATATATTTTAGGAGGAAAACACTTTTCAGAAGTTGTGAAAAATTTAGAAATGTCATGTTATTTGCTAATTATATCAAATTTGATCATCAAATTTTTTATTGTTATATATTTTGTTTTGTTTTGTTTTTAATTTCATCCCTTAGAATTTAATTTAATTTGATTTTTATATCAACTTTGGTCCTTATTTTTATGATTATTATTTGCTCTTCTCTTATTATTTTTTTAATTGAAATTTTTTATCTATCAGATTTAGTCCTCATTTTTTTTATTGTTTTTTATTATATTTGAAATAATTTATTAAATTATAATTTTTTTTAATTTCTTCATCTTTCAACTTTTTTATCTATTATATTTGATCTCTATTATTTTAATTGTTATTTATTTTATTTGAGATACTTTATGAAATTAGATTGTTTTTTCAATTTTATTCTCATTCAACTTTTTAGTTTATAAGATTTGTTTCTTATTATTTTAATAAAATTAAAAAAATATTAACAATTTATTTTCCAGCTTATTTTTCATGACATAGTCAAATAGTGGAAAGTGTTTTCCAACTTATTTTCCATGATATTACTAAATATCAAAAAATAATTCACTTTTCAGAAATTTATTTTCCAAGAAAACTACTTTTCAAAAAAAAACTACTTTTCAGCAAACAAACGGGGTCAATGTGTTATATTTCTAAAAAAAAAGAATATAGAAAGATCAATAATGATCTCTTAAAATTACAATATTAACAAATCTCAAACATAAGGAACTGAAAATAAATAAAGTGAAACTTACGAGGACTAAAATATAGTTTACATAAAACCATCTCTATCCAAGGTCTTCTCCAACTCCAAGTGACTCATCAAACACAACACAAGGCCCTCAAATTTATCACAAACAAAGAAACACATGCGTTTTTCCTCTGCTCTTCAAAATCACATAAACCTCTATTATTCCAAATTTATCCCTAACCGACTTCATATCCAGTCTCCATTCCTCTTGGTTTTCTCGTAATTTTCTCAAACTCCCATCCCTTTCTTGCACCGCATCCCGCCGGCGATCTGTCTTCTCCGTTTACGATAAAAATCTCTCTTAATCAATTGCAGTTAGGGCTCGTGACTTACTTCTAGAATCTTCAGATTTTCAAAAATTAGGGTTTGGTTTTGGATTCGATTAGTGATTGGTAATCGACGATTTTGAAAAATTAGGGTTTTTACACTTTCGATTTTGTTAGGGTTTCAACTTCAAAATTTTGAGAAGTCGGGGATTTAGTGAGGATGCCGAGAAGTTCCCGACACAAATCGAGCAAGCATAGCTCGAGAGAGTATTCAGATTCGGAGAAAAATTCGAGCTTGAAAGAGAAAAAGGCGGCCGCTGCGGTTAAAGAGGAGAATATTAGCAATAGTAGCAGTGTTAGGGTTTCGAGCGAGAAGAGAAAGTTAGATTTGAAGGAGAATAAAGAAAATAAGGAATCTTTAAATGGGGAATATGTAGAGGAATATTCCTCCTCTTCGTCAAAGAGGAGAAAAGATAGAGCAGAGGAAAATAATGATAGGTGGAATGGTGGAGAGGAGGAGAGAGGGGAGAAGAAGGGGAAGGAAAAAGGGAGCGAGGAGAGGTCGAAGAGTAGGAGGAGGGATGATAGCGTGGAGAAGAAGAGTGAGGGAAGGTATAGGGAGAGTAGTAGAAAGGAGGAGAGGGAGAGGGAGAAGGAGAGGGAGAGGGAGAGGGAAAGGGAAAGGGAAAAGAAAGGAAAAGAGGGGAGAAGTGAGAAGCGGATTGAGGTTGAGGAGTATTCGCGTGGAGGAAAACAAGTTTCTGAAAAAACTGGTAAGGTAACAATGAGTTGGCTTGTAATGGTTGGAATGTGTTCTTTGAATGTCGGATGTGGGTGTTTGTGGATTTGTGTGCTGATTTTGTTTGCTGTTTGTTAAACTACAAGAATGCTGTTTTGAATTGTTAGAAGTGATTGCTGGAAGTTTTTTTTCTTCTTAATGAAACAAGGGAAAGTTTCGTTATTTGTGGTCTTGGAGGGCTCAATTTAATAATGCGTAGCTTTAAGGTTTCTTTTCTTTGTGAATTTTACTTGTGCTTGTTGAGTCACCTCTACCTGGCCTGTCCCTAGAGTCTTGTGTATTGAAGTGTCTTTAATAAGTTAAAATGATTTAGATTCTACTAGTTGAAGAGGATTTCTAATCAATATCTGGAATTGGTTTAGATATTTTAGATGTACATTTAATAAGGATTTGAGTGTCACTCATGTAATAAAAAATGTTTATTTTCATTTTCATTTTGGTTTAGACTGAAATGTGAAATTTCTCCTTTTGAAAATGGATCCGCAGTGATTATGAGAAGAAGGCCTGCATTTAAGGCACATAAGAAATCCAGATTAGAGTCTAGGATACTTGCCTGTGTATACGAGACAGTCCTTGTAGGTGTAAGGAAAGGGTTTCAAATGCTTATTCTCTAAATTGTTATATGTAAGGTATGGAAAATTGAAAATGGACTTGTGATCTGTTAATATGGTGATCTCACCTTCACTAGTTTGTTAAGCTATGCACACAGATTTAACGTAACTTGCTCATGTTTTTTGTGGATGATTTCTAGTTATTTGATGATAGAAAAAGTTGACAGTAGAAGAAAATATATCAGTACTTCGTTGCCCATTACATGTACCCCTGGATATGGTTGACCATGACACAATTATCCATATAACATTGAGTGGTTTGATCTTCAATCCAGTATTTCTGATCTGTACTCTTTTAAGTACTTCAGATGCACAATCCATTTAACTGTGGGTATGGATTTGAGAACAGAGTCTTTTTTCTTCCAGTCAACTTTTAGTGTCCTTACAAGATGTTTGGTAGAACCTAATGGAGTATAATTGAATGCAATGGAAGAAAAAATTGGTGCTTTGTTTCATTCTTCATTACATTACTCCACACTCCATCATGTTCCCCAACATATTTATAGTGTTTTCAAAAATCCCATTTATTTGAAGTTGTTTTCTTGGAGACAAGGTAATTAAAGTATTTCATTTGATTTTACCGATACTGTGCATTAAGAAATTACAGTTATGTGTAAAATGAGTCAATGAAGATATCATGGATGGCTATTTTTTTGGTATCAAGGCCATTTACTTCCACTCCTACTCAGTGAATGTGTTGTCTACTTTACCACTTTAGCTGGAGTTTGTCAAGTCCTTTGACATTCAACATGTGTTGAGGGACCTAGGGAGTTATTAGATTGCTTGAAATAACTGTAGATATCATGCACGGTTACCTGTTTTCTCAATTGGTTATTTCAACCTGACATGGTTTTTCTGGTGTATTTGATGCGCAATCTTCTATTGCATGTAAGCTTTGTGTCATTTGGATTCCTCTTGAAAAGCAACAGACAGTTGTGGTGATTGGAACATTGCTGCAAAAGATCTCTTGTTTATACAATTTTGTTAAGACTTAATGATATATCTCCATAGATGAGTGGAATGTTAAATTATACCTGTTATCTGCATCTTCTTATTTTAGTTAGTTATAGTTTGGAACAAGGTGAGATTTTCCTCTGTATTTTCACATTGTTGTTACTGCACCTTATTCTTCATGTGGGTTTCAAATTACCTTACAATTTTTTTTTTTCTGTCTTCTTGAAGTGCTTCTTAAGAGCTGTTACTGATATCTTCCAAGTTATTATGAACAAGGATATCTTTCCTATCCTGCATTCAAAGAGAATATTTTATGAAGTAGTATTAGATTAGATTGGAAATACAGTAATTTGGAGAGGAGAACATAGAACATATTTCTTTGTGCTATTTTGTTGGATTTAGTGAAGTAGTCCAACATATTTCATAGTGCCTTCATTTGTTTTCCTGAAATTATGAAATGAATGTTGTTGACAATCTTGTCTTGGGTGTTGGATGGTTTAATAATGTGAGGAGGGAATATCCAGTCACTTTAATAATGCTTAGTTTGTCTTGATTAGATATACTAATAGGCACATGTTTAATTGTTACATCATGTTGGCTATGTGTCTACATGGGGGCTTGCTACCTGTTTTTGTCATTCCAGCAGTAGTGGTGGTATATCTTTGATTATTTATTTATAACCCCCCTTCTTTACACATAAGCAGCCTTAATGTTTTACTTTAGATGTCTGTACACTTCTTGCAGTTGGGATATCATGGTCCTGTTGCTTAATCCGCTTTATTTTTTTCCCACATCTTGGCTCTTCTTGCTGAACATCAAGTTTACGTGTTGATTTATGCTTGTGGCAGCAAATGATCAATTGCGAAGTCCTGAATCAGAGAACCAGTCTGATAGACGCATTAGGAGGAAGAGAGATGATTCTGTTGATGGGGATAAGCAACAGGATGATTGTGGAGATGTAAATGGAAAACGCTTATCCTCGAGGGAGGATGTTGTCAAGGATGGAAAACCAAAGGATGAGAAGCACAATGATGATAGATATAGAGACAAGTACCATGAAGACACGGGCAGGGAAAATAGGCATCGAGATGATAAGCAAAAAGATGAGCGTGGTACAAGAGAGAACATTAACAGCAGGTCTGATGAGAAGCATGCAAGGGATGAGAAGGATGGTCCAGAAATTCGGAAGAAATCTAAGCCACAAGACGGTGAGCGTGAGCGTGATCATGATCATGAGTTTGATATTGTCCGTGACCGTGATCATGATCGTAATCGTGATAGGGAACGAGACCGTGATCGGGACCGAGATAGGGAGCGGGAGCGAGACCGTGACAGAGACCATGAACGTAATCTTGACTATGACGGGGCACATATTGATGATCGTAGTGCCAGATACAAAGATAGCAGGGGAAGGAAAAGATCTCCTGAAGATCATGATGACTATAATGATACTAAATCCAAGGGTATAAAGGCACCTTATCCTGACATGGAAAAGAAATCTTTGAGCAGTGGGAGAGTTGAGTCGGATGACAGGGGAAGGTCTCAATCACGGCAAGCCCATCTAGATAATAATGTTAGCAGTAATAGACGGAGGACTTCCCCAGATACCAGTTCACATGGGGCTGTTGAAGAGTACAGGTAACTATCAATATTTCTTAAATTAGTGAAGAGATAAAATGACAATTCCAAATTGATATTTTATCTTTTGGAAATTGTAAACTTACAGACATGTGCTTTAATTCTGCTTGTGAAGGTTGATTTGATTCAAAGATTTCTTTTGTATATTAGAACTGCTGCTCTACTTTGCTTATGACAAAATTGAAGAGCCATTTATTGGTGTAATAGATTGCAGTACTTTTATGTCATACTCATGTTCACTAGCATGTGTGAATAAAATAAAAAAATGAAATCAGTCTATTTTTATTTAAATAAGTATATTTTTATCTTTTTGTGGAGTGCTAGGGTTCACACTTAGGCGAATATTTTATTTCCATTTTCAGTCACTTGCTTCACACTTTTAGTAGTAGGTAGATTGCATTCATGTATAATAAAGAACCTATCTCTCTGATTATTGACCTATTTCTAAGATTGATGTCCTAATTAAATTATTTTTATGTGGAACCCGCTTCAATGATCAAACAAAATTTTATAGTTATTTACTGCTCTTAGGTAATTTCTTGAATCAAACTGGACGATGGTGATGGTTTTTATTTTTTCTGTTATAGGCATTTCAAAGCAGAAGAATCAAAGTACAGGGATGCTGTGATCGAACAGAGGTCGAAAGCAATTTCTTCAAGAGAGGCTACTGATTTCCCAGTAACATCAGAGAGAGCATCCAAGTATAGGTCTTCTGATAAACCTATTAAAATGGATGATGGCCATCCGGGTGAGTTGTCGATTGAGAGGTCTTCAAGTTCTAGAGCTTCACCCCGGGGCTTGGTTGACAGATCCCCTTCATCAAGCCATGAGCGCAGATATGCAAACAGAACTGGTGTCAGGCGGAGTGTTGACATTGAAGAATCAGCGAGGAGGAGAAGTGGTTCCATCAGTGCTAGAGATTTGCCCTCTGCTGATGACAGACTAGGTCGGGATTTACCTTTGGAGAAGCCTCTATCAGATGAGTCAACTCCAGCTGATTCATCCTTTTATAATAGAACTAATCAGAACAATTCTGGTTTGATTCCTCCACATGCCTTCAGGGGTGGAGGTGGCAGCCCATCTTTTATGGGTTCACTAGAAGAAGATAGTAGAGTTAACACCCGCTACAAGAGAGGAGGCGGCGATCCCAATCTGGGAAGAGGTCAAGGAAATGCTTGGAGAGGTACCCCAAACTGGTCTTCACCCATGCCAAATGGCTACATGCCTTTCCAACATGGGCCGCATGGAGGTTTTCAAGCAATGATGTCTCATTTTGCATCTCCACCACTGTTCAGTGCCAGGCCTTCTATGGAAATTAACCACTCTGGGATTCCTTACCACATACCTGATGCTGACAGGTTTTCTGGTCATTTGCGACCACTTGGGTGGCATAATATGATGGATGGGTCAGGACCTTCTCAAATGCATGGATGGGATGGAAATAATGGTGTGTTTAGGGATGAACCACATGCATATGGGCAAGAATGGGACCAGAATAGGCATCAGTTGAATGGTAGGGGGTGGGAAACTGGGACTGATATATGGAAAACACAAAATGGTGATGTGAATATGAACTCGCCAGCAGCTTCTGTGAAAGAGGATTTTCCAGTGCAGGCACCTATGGAGAATGTTTTGGCTGGACAAGTAGGTCACCCGTCGCAAAATGAAAATACTCATCAAAAGGCCCAAGCAGAAATTGTAGAAACAAAGTCAGCTGTTGCTTCAGCAAAAGAATCTCCGAGGTCTATGCCTAAAACTACCCATGAGAAGATGCCTGATCTGCCTAAAATGCAAAGAAGTGATGATAGGAGTCATTTTGCCCGTGCTTATCTCTCAAAGCTGGACATTTCAACAGAACTTGCCAGTCCAGAGTTGTATAGCCAATGTATGAGTTTGCTCAGCATGGAGCAGGGTGCAAATGCTGATGAAGATATTGTTATGCTTGTAAACTTGAAGGCAAGAGACTCTATCTGTCATGCACGGCCTTGTATGTGTATGCGTACCTTGTTCTGTTTATAATTTATTTTTATGCTATTGTGATGTGACAGGATGGTGCAAGAGCAGTGCCAAAAAGTTTCGATTCCATTTACAGCGTTTCACTTCTTCCTGCCACAAAAGATTCTGTTTTTCAGGTAAAATCATTAGGGATTATATAACAAATTATTTGTGATTAGTCTCTGCATGTTTGTGAATCCAGTCATGATCAATTGGAGTCATTTGAAGAAGCATGGTGATTTTTTTTGTGACCTTCTATCTACTTATTTTTGCTTGAGGGAAATAACCGGGATTTCCTACTTGTTAAGTGGAAGCAAAAATTGCTTAGGCGTTTAGTTAATGAGAGTTTGCAGCTTGTGATGCCTACCTCACTTTTGCTGCTAATTACGATTGCTAGATCTGTTTTTTTCCAACCCATGCATAATTATTGTTCATATACAGAAATATCTTTCAGATATATAAATCATCTTGCCACTGTGTTAATGAGGATAATGCGTATTTCTATTGAGATCTGGTAAAAAAATATCTATTGAGATCTGGTAAAAAAATAGGGGAGAGATTGGATGTAGGATAATAACCAAAGGAATGGATGGTATATAAAGCATGATCTAATGGATTTGGTCTGCACCTCTTTTTGTTGGTGTTGCAACATTTGCATATGGCTGTCATTTCCAATCTGATTCTGTCTAACTGCAAACAGTATTGACTTAGTCTTAATTTTATTTTTCATATTATGATTCTCAATAGTTTTTAGATTAATTCTTAAGTGCCAATTCTTTCACTCTGACATTCTGGTTCCATCCTTGCAGAGAGCCATGGATTACTACAAGAAGGAGAGAGTAGGTCTGAGGGGCTTGCCAATTGTTAATGGTGGAACAATAAATGCTATTTCAACTACCAAAGTAAAAGATGAGCCTATTGATGATGGGCAAAAAGCAGAAGAACCGGTTTTAAATCAGGATGAAGAAATGCATGATGTTCCAGAGCTGAATTTGGATCAGAAGAAAGCTGAAGATGTTCCACTTGCTGATACCCACGAGGAATCGGTAGAACTTGTTTCGAAGGATTATGCTCAGGCTCGCACCCCCTCCCAGGATTTTCCTGATCAAGATCTTAGTCAAGATAATCTGGAAAAGCCTGTAGAAATTCCTAGTGGTAATAAGATTGATGGGGTGCCATCTGAGCCGGGCAATTCAGAAGGTGTAGGGGGGAAGCATCCCAAGCCCTGATAATGCATCACAAGCTTCCTCCATTTCACCTTCTGAAGGTGTAGAAGATAATGCTTTGCAATGTGCTGAAGAAGGGCGGGGGTCTGGTGATGCAATATGTGGTCCTTTATTTTTTTCGGATGATTCTCTCAAGGCATCTGGGGCTTTGATGCCTGGATCAAATGAGTCTGAGTCGGTAATTTTAAGTCGGATACATCATTCTCCTGAAAGTACACATTGAGACAATTTCTCTGTTCTTTAATGCGTTTTGCGTAAAAGTTATTGTTTGCTTTCCCAATTTTTGTTGCTTCTCTTTTTATCAAGGAATAAAAGGAAATCTGCTCTTTGGTTCCTCTGGACAAGGGGTTTTGTGAGCCATTCATGTCATCTGCCAATTACAATTCCATGCTTTCCTCTCATCTTCTTCCAGCTTGCATTCATTGTGCTTCGATGATCACATGTTTGACATCCATACTAGAGGCCTGCATCAAATAATTTATCTTTCATGGATACAAGGTGAGAATTTTAGGTTGATTTGCTTAAGATCCGACTGCATATGCACATCGAGTTTGTGATCACTTGCATTGGAACATTCTCGGGTGCTTTTCGGCATCACTGCTATACACGTCCTCGGAGAGCTTGGACGTGATATTGCAATGATTCTTAGAAGTTAGTCAATGTCATGATATTCACCGTGTATTCAGCAAGTAGTAAAAAGTACCTGCATTTTCACTCACTATGCACACAAGCTTTTCATGCCCATTATACAAGATGGTGAGTGGCCATGGAAAAGAGAAGTGTTTTCTTTGTTTTGCGCCCCCCTCCTCTCAATCCTCCTAACATCAAAATTGGTAGATTTAAAAAGGAAAAAATCGAGGAAAAAGAGATACAAGGAGGGAAAACAAGGTATCCACCAGAATAATAAGAAGCTCATGCAATTATGATACACTAAACTCCTCCGAGGTCCCTCGTGCTTTATCCATGTTTATAATTAACCACCGACAAACATTGTGGACACAAATTTATTGACACTATTCAGTGTAATGGCGTCTTTGCTTCTGTTAACAAAAATTCAAATACAGTGCTAATTAATCATTAAAGAATTGATTGAGGGTATGTGTTTCTTTTATCACATTAAAATGATCTAATTGCCTTTCAAATCAAACTAGCAAATAAGAGTAGTGATGTCTTTTTATTTTTTTTTAAATATAGTAAAATGACATTTACATTTGAAAAAATTAAAAATAAAATTAAATAATTTGTTTTGAGATTTTTTGGTTTTTTTAACTCATTTGTTTTTCTTATTACAAGGTTCATCAAGAGCATTTTAGTCTTTTAGCAATGTTTAATTATTAATTAAATTAAAAAAGTTGTTTGTGCATGTCATGTACGAGCCAATATGTGTGAGACGTTTCTTGGTAGCTAAAAATACCTTTTCACCATTTTGTTAGAAAAGTTGTAATGTCTTTTTTTTCACAATACAACACATGTCAGTGATAGTGAAGCGATTTGTCGTCAATGAGACATTCTTCTCTCTCATCCTTTGAAAATAAAAAATTGGTTCTCTTTGTTGTTGATATTTTAACTCCAGTCCTTATAAATTTTATTTTTAATTTTGTTTTTGGCTCTTTTATAAAAAATTTATTTACTTTTAATTTTGTTCATCAATTCCAATTTTTACATATATTATATTTTTTAAGTTGGTCGTTATTATTTTAATTTCTAATTTTTTTTGCCCTTTATAAAAAGTCTTACCGGTTCTCAATTCATCATTCAATCCAAATTTATGATCCCTATTCTTTTTTTTTACCTTTCGTTAAATTTATTTTCATTTTCAATTTCATCATTAAATAAAAAAAATTATTTTTATTTTTTATGTCAATTTTGATCCTCATTCTTATGATTTTTTTTTATCCTTTTGTTAAATTGATTTTTTTTCCAGTTTCACCCTTCAGTCAAATATAAAATTTAATTTGCATTTCAATTTTAATCTTTATTTTTTTAATTGTCATTTTTTAATCCTTTTGTATAATTGAAATTCTTTTTTCATTTTCATCCTTCAATTTTTGATTGAGCTTCATGTTTTGGGTTTGATAATCCTAGTCAGGAGTTTGAAAAGTTAACACGAGTTGATTTTTTTTTAAATTGGCTTTGAAATTCTATTTATTTTTCTATCAAGTTATTTCGATCTTATGGTTTGGGCTGCAGGTTTGGCGAGATTTCCCACGTTGGCTCAAACCTTGATTATCAAGGTTACAAATTTGTCGTGTTACCTCGGGTTTACCTAGACCGATTTATTTAGGTCTTTTTTTTATCCAATTTCATTATTTCATATTTAATGGGCTATGAATTAAGTCACATCATTTGTCCCCTTTTAAAAACATGTTTTCCCCATTTCATTCTTCCAATCGGGTCTTTGACCCATGCTGCGAATTCTCTTTCTTTTTTAAACCCCACTTGCGGAACCTGAACATCATTTTTTATGTAATAATATAGTACGGCCTCGTAGCGAAGCATGAACATCGGAGCTAGTGATATCTAATAACACATACATCTGATTAAAGAATCATGTGACTTTCATATTTTGATGCTACTAGATCTTAATGTTAATAGCATTGTAATAAAACTCTGGTTGGTTTCGACAAGTCAACCCGACTAATTAACCCTAGTTCGGTTTGATTTCATGTCAAACAAGGTTAAATATTAAACCAAACCTTTTAGATTTGATGGTCAACCCACCACTCGATCTATAAATTCTTCCTTGTATATTTATTATTGTTATGTTTTTAATTTTTAGTCCGATTTCTACTAGTTTTTTTACCATTGCCTATTATACAGATTAACAAAATTTATACATGTCAACTATATATAATCTATAAATTTATTTTTTAAAACCGTGTTTCTTCTCCTCCAAACTCTACTTGAAAATTAATATCTTCTTATTGAATATTCCATACACAAATATTTTGATTTCATTTAGAGGGGAGTTTTTGGTTACGAGGTTCTTCATTTTTGACATAAATTAATTTATTGATATTAAAATTTAATTACTTTTAAAGTGAAAATATAAATTACTTTGATTTTTATTAATTTTTTTTATAATTTCATAAAAATGAGCTTATGATCAATGATGATAACTTAGAGGAAATCATATTTTTATATATTTATGTAAGCTTACGCATAAGCCCTTTATGACTTGGCAAATTCTTCCTTATTTACAAAAAAGAACTAAAAGTGTATATATGGTCACCACTTTTTTGAAAACCTCAACACCTAAGAAATGATTGAATTACATGTTTAACTAAAGTTTGTCTAATTAAAGTTTTAACTCCAAAATTCAAACAATAAGAAAAAAAAATACTATTGGCTAATTTGAATTTTAACGAATGATTAAAATATAATCATTTCTTCCTATATTAATTATCTTTGAATCATAGGAATGGCAGTAATTTTTTTTTAAATTTTTTTGCGATAACTATTTTATAAATATTACACCAAGAAGAAATTTAATCTTAATGAAAAAAATAAATATAATAATTAATTGCTAATTTGAATTAAGGCTAATATCCCCTTACTTAAAGTGTTCAACCAAGCCCCTTATCCGTAGAGCTTTAACGTTGGGCACCAAGAATCCAAATCCCATGTGAAGTCTAATCCCTTCAATACAAGGACAAATCTAGGATTATTGAGACATGGGAATCAATTTTATTTATTTACTTTTTTGTATAAGAAAGTGGAGAAACAAAGAAATAATTAAAACATATATATCAAGTCATATATTAGTTAATATATAATCACTTTTTCTTAGGGATTGGACTTTGACATTTCTCTAGGAAAGAAGATCGAACTTGAAACAGACAAGGAGAGCTAAGTTCCTATCTTTGGAAGTTAAAATATTCAAACATATTGATTAATTTATCAATTTTGAATTTTCCCCCTTTCTGATTATTGATTTTTTTTATTTATTTCTTAAATAAATAATTAATTTTATCGTACGTGTGCGGTATCGCAGTGAAAAAACATTCATTCTTAAATTCTGTTATCTTCTATCTATCTGACAAATATTAGAAGATAAGGAACCCTTATCTTTTATTAGTGGAAAAATAGAATGAGAGTCGTCACCTAGTATTTTGGTCACTGAGAACCCTAACTTGTCTTAGAAATCGGGTGCGGGGACTGGTTGTGTAAAGTGAAGGTATTAGCACCCCAAATACGTCCTACCTAAGGTAAGTTGCATTGTTTTATTGTCTAATAAAATCTAAGATCTTGTCGTGTTTTTTAGTTGTTGGTCCATCTATGGTTAAGAAAAGTCCTCCTTAGCAAGGAGATTCTTTTATCTTATCAAGTAAAACCTAACAGTTCTAACGTCAGCAAAAGAATTTAATATCTGTAATACGTCTTACGTATAAGGTCGTAACCTCAGATATTAAAAGAAAACAAAATATTTTTTTTGGAATTTTTTAAAATATTGGTCTGGTTCTCGTGACTTTAATAAACTGGTTATTAAAGCCAAAATGCATGCTAATACATACTTTTGAATTTTTTTATATGAAAATACAATATGCTTTTTTTTCTTTTATTTTTTAGAGACTTGGCTGCATGCATAAAAATATATATATTTTTTTATTTAATGTTTTGACAAAAACTGGGATATCTTAATACTAGATTTGTATCTTTACAGTATAAAAACACAAACTAATATTAAACAAAACTCAGAAGAAAAATACGTGAAAAAATCACAAATTTTTCAATAATTTTTTTTTGAAACAGGCTGGACCCGGCCTAAAAAAGACCTTGGGTCGAGATCAGCCCAATAAAACACAAATCATCTTATATTGGGCTGGACTCAGCCCAGCTGCATGGGCTGGGCTAATGGTACAACCAAATACAAGCCGTATACAATTACCCGGTTACTGTGCTCAAGCACAGTAACAGGGTAATTATTTTTCCGTGCACAGTAACCAAGCAACATGCAGAACGTGCACTGTGCACGTTTCTGCATGCAAGGAAAATGAAATGGGACACAAAACGAGGGGAAGAGAATTACCTGTAATGGAGGCGCTGTTGTTCACCGGGGCGTTGTTTTCGCGGCTGCCGGCTGTGGTTGCAGACGTTGGTCCTCCTCCTTCTTTCCTCTGCTTCGGTGTGCTATCTTCTTCCCCTGTTTTTTTTTCGTTCTCCTTGTAAGCAGCGTTCTTGTCTCTCTGCAGCGGCTTCGTGGTGGTGCTGGTGGTGGCGGTCTGGGGAGCTGATTCTGGCCGGTCGACGGTTCTTCTTCCTCTTCTCTGCTTGTTTCCCTTCTTTTGCTCTCTGTTTTTTTCTGTTTTGTTTTTTTTGGCTGTGGCGGTGCTGCTGGTAGCTCACGGTGCTAATGGCGTTTCCAGCGACGGAGAGAAAGAGACCAGAGAGATGTTATAGTGCTTATCTTCTTCTCTGTCTATCTTCTGTTTTTTTGGCTTTCCCTTCTCTTCTGTGCTTCCTTTCTTTTGCTCTCTGTTTTTTTCATCTTTCTTTTTCGTTTCTGCTTCCTCTCAAATCTGCAGTTTATTTCCCCTAAAACTCCCTTTCTGTTTTTTTTGTTCTTCACCTTCTCTGTATTTCAAATAATTCTTCACCGTCTCTCACATTCGTTCCCCCTGTTTTTGTTTTTTCCCCCCTTCCTCCCGTTCTCTCTGTTTTTCCTCCTCTGTTTTCCCCCTCACTGTCCTGTTCCCTCTCCTTTGCTCCCTTCTTCCCCCTCTCGGTCTCTCCTCTGGCTTTTATAGCCAGAGGATGCATGCGTTATAGTATCGGCGTGCATTAGCTGTGAAACGTTCCCCATATCTGAAGCAATCTGCTGCTTTTGTTGCCGAAACAATTCCTTTGGTTGTTGAAATGGCTCCTGAAAAAGAGAATGAATAGTGCCTCTGAAACGGCATCGTTTTTCTATTCAAAATGTATATTTTCGTCTTGGTCATTGGAGTTTTGTATTTGTGTAATCAAGCCCCCCAATTAAATTATCATTGGATCCCTTGATTTTAGTCCCTTTTCCGGTTTGGTCCTTTGTTTTGGATTGTTTCAACCAAGTTCCCGATTGACCATCAAACTTTAATAAGTATGCAATTAAGCCCCTAAGTTGACTAAATCAATTCTTAAAAATTATAATTTGACCCTAGAACTTTAATTTCTTCCAATAAAAATTTAAATTGACTTAAAAATTAATTTTTCTTGCAATCAAACCCTTCATAAATTCAATTAAACCTTCTTAGACAAGTTATAGCTAAGAATTTCTTGACAGATGAAGAGAAGAGGGCTCTTATAGATGCTAATTGTCTGAAAGTAAAGATTCTTGAACCCTCTTTGGAAATGGTTAGTGACATGAATCTCAAGCAATGGAACATGTTTAAGAAGAAGGGCAGTGTTAGTTCATCATATGTGTTCATAACACATTGGAATTCTCTAAGGAGAAGAAGTAATTTGCATTTGCAGGACAGAATTCAGGTTTGGTCTTTCCGAGTAGAAAACGACCTCTACTTTGCTCTTGTTAAGGTCGGTGAAAGATAAGAAGAACGAAATTGTTCTAATAGAGGCAATATCGGTTCATCAACTGGTAGCCATGCTGGTGTGGTTGAATATGCGAGTCGTAGTTTAAGAGAAGGATTAGAAGATGGTGGCGGCGGCAGTAGTCAGAATGGAGATGAAGATCCACCGTATTCTGCTAGTCAGCTTGAAGATGTTGATTAATAACTCAGTCTCACACCCATGATGGGAAGCTTTTTCTTCGTCACTTTATTTTTGATATCGTTGTTTTTTTCTTATAATCTTTATAGTAATTAATAAAGAGCAATTGTAAAAGTCGGATAATGGTGCAAAGTTTTCAGATTTAAAATTTCAATTCATCATAGGATGGATTAGCTTCTAACCATAAGAGAATTGTGAATAGATAAATTTACACAAAGTACCTATAACAGCAACCAAACCTATAAATTTTATTATGCTCAGAGTATGTAAAAAAAAAATTTATAAATTTTGCATGAAAACGTCAGTTATAAATTTATAAATTTTATTATGCTCAGAGTATTCGTGACTGGATGGAATCTAATCATGAAGCATGAAAAGGTGTCTACCAAAATATTTTTCCAAAAAAACGCAGTTATTATTCTTGTTGTTGTTTTTTTTTTCCTCATAAAAACAGGCAGAATTAAGCCCCTGCTAAGAAAATAAATCAGACTGGAGATCAATTTTTTTTTTAGAAGACATGTTGGTTAGTGATATACTAAGAAAGAAATCACAAAAAATTATCTGGACAGCTATGAAGGAAATGAATATTAGATAAAGGAAAATTTTCAAAGTTTTTATTTTATTTTATTTCTATCTAGTTACAATAAATAGTAATTTTTTATTAATTATTATTTGAGCTCTATTTAAAAAAAAAATATAACTAGGAAAAATAATCTTGAATAGATATATTCTTATTTTTTCTTATATGTCATGAGTTTTACCTTACTTCACTCTCTATGTCTGTTATTTTAAAAAGATAAACTAATAAAATAATTATAATTGGCAATGTTTTTATTAGCCAGCGTGTTTTACATATTTGAAAGTTTAATTATGATTACTTTAAAAAGTGTTTTTTATTTATAAATATATTAAAATAATTTATATTTTTAAAATAATTATTTTTTATATTAATATATTAAAATAATTTGAAAATAAAAAAATAAAAAAATTTTAAATTTTTTTAATATGTTTTTAAGAAAAACGTGGCCACGTTAGAGCACGTGTGACTTTTTTTTCTGATCGTGTCTCACTTAGGTGGTGGTATTCAAGGTGGTTATCATTAAAGAACGACTTTGACAATCATCCACGTAAAACAATTTTTTTTTAAGACTATGTTTGGTATTCTGTTATTTGAAAAAAGTTATTTTATAAAAAGTACTTTTAGTTACGGTTGGTTTGAAAAAATAGGTGTTTGGTTAAAACTGTAGTTGAATAAAAAATAATTTAATATGTTTGGTTAAGAATGTTTTTGAAATTGAGGTTATAAAATAATTTTAAAAAATATATATTAATATTGATGGTTTTTAATTTAAATATTATAGATTTAATTATTGCTATAACATCATGAAATAAATAATACTTTATATAAAATATTTTTTATTATTTCATTAAACCATCTACAATTCTATTACATACAAAATTCATCCGGTAAGAACTACAGTTTCCATAATTTTTTGAGCATGCAATAAAATTAGATAAAATATTATCAGGAATAAAATTGATTTGATATTACAGTGCGAGTGAATTTAATTCACTCTACACCAGTTTTTCGAGAAAAAAAATATTGTTTACATGACAATGCGAGTGAATTTAATTCACTCTAAACTAGTTTTTTTTAAAAAAATTATACAAAAAATAAACACACTGAAAAAAAACCTGTTCACGTGAATAGTGCAAGTAAATTTGCACTATTCCCTGAGACGCTGATGAAGAAAAACAGTCAGGAGTTGCTTCGCTAAAATCACGTGCAAAACGTGAATTTTCATAGGCCCCACCACAAATAAATTGTGCTTTTTATATAATCAAATATAATATTTACTGTGATTGTTTTAAATGTAGAAGCAACCGCGCAAACAAACAGCCTCTAAAACAAGGGCCGTTCAGATAACTTTCACTAGGTTCCAGTTAAATTAGAACTGTCAATTTTGAGATTATGAGATTTTATTTCTCATACTATAATGCATGGGCTGAATACCATTGAGCCTACATTGTTCATTCTTTAAAAAAAACATTATGGATATATTGTTTAGTTTTCAATAATTTATTTTGATCTAGTTTTATTTTGGATGATTTAATTTTAATATTTTAATTGAAGATGAATTATTTTTGATTTCTTAAGTAAATGTGAAATGAAAAGTACGTCAAATATAAATAACGTATTAAAGAGCTTTTTTAAAATATACTTAGGTATTTAAATTTTAAAAATAATATAAATTATATAATTTAAATTCATTGAGATTTCATAAAAATCAGTTTTGATACAAAAATATATTTACAATACTTTCTAATCTTTAATTAGAGAAATGAGATAAAGAGATCGCTGTATAAGTAGCATCGCACAAAACATGAGAGAAAACACATAAACCCAAGCGTGAAGAAAATTTACATAAAAAAATGAGAAGATCATGAAATCTTCAAGTGTTATTAGATGAGTTATTCATCCAGTTAACCATAACAACCAAATCGAATTCAAAGATGAATTCCCAATTGAGTCTATATGCTTCAAACTTTAACATGAAATTTTTTATTCTATAACGTAGGACACTAGATTAACAGCCGCTTAATGCAAGCTTATCTTCAACTGTCTACATAATCTTTTTTTTAATTACTCCTTTGCCCAAGTCGGAAATAGGATATAATTATACTTTCTTTTGATGAGTTAACATGGGATATATTTTTTTTAATTAATATATACATATATATATATATTTAATTTTATATATATATATTTTAATTAATATTATTTCTCTATCCATTTTTTATTGATTTTTTTGAATAATGTTTTTTAAAAGTGTTGTGTGTATTTAGTTTTTCAAAAGATTATTTTGATTTACCTATATATTTTTTAATATTTTATATAAATGAACTTTATTTCTTTAAAATAAAAACATAATCCTTATCTTCCTTTTATGTTTTCGTTTCTATTATTGTTGGATTAAAAAATATTATTTTTAATAAATAAATTTAGCAATCACAACAAGGTAAATATACCATCTTATGAGATTAAATATCTTAATTTATATATATATTTTTATTTTTTTATTTTTATTTTAGTTATTATTAGTTATTTTTTTATTAACATATAGTTCTTGATTATTTGATTTCATATATTTATGATTTTTTGATTTATATAAATTTTTTATGTATAGAAACATATAAAAAAATCAATTTATATAATATTTTTGTAAAAAATAATATCTAGTCCACGAAATACTTAAAATAATTCAGTGTCTGTTTGAGAATGCGATGTAAACCATGTTTTAAAAAAAAATAATTTTTTTTATAAAAAAATAATTTTTTTTATATGTTTTGAATTGTTTTGACGTGTTAATCTCAAAACTAATTTTTTAAAATAAAAAAAATATTATTTTAATATATTTCAACACAAAATAAATATTTAAAAAGTAACTATAATGACGCTTTTAAATACAAACATCACATTTTAGCGGGGAAAAAAGAAAGTTCCAGTCTACAACATTGACTTTTGGGTCCCTTTCAGTACAAACATTGTACAAACAAATTTATTGACACTGTTCAGTGTAATGGCCTCTTTGCTTCTGGGAACAGAAACAAGGAATTGATGGAGGGAATGTGTTTTTGTTTTCCTTTTTTAAAACATATTAAAATAATCTAATTGTCTTTCAAATCAAACCCCATTAGACTATTTTTTAAGTACAATAAATGACATGTTTAGGGATTTTTTTGGTCCTTTTCACTTTTTTTTTTATTATATTCATCAAAAGTATTTTAATCTTTAAGCAATGTTTAATTATTAATTAAATTAAAAAAAATTATTGGAGTGTTCTTTGCACAAGCCAACATGTGAAAGACGTTACTTGATAGCAAAAAATACCTTTCCATTATTTTGTTAGAAGTTTTGCTATGTTTTCTTTCTCATAATGTAACACGTGTTAGTGATAGTGGAGTAGTATATCGCCAATGAGGTATTTTTTTCTCTTTCCTTCATTGAAAACTACAAATTGATTCTTTTTATTGTTAATATTTCAATTCTAGTCCTTATTCTTTTGATTTTTAATTTTGTTCTTGGTCCTTTTATAAATTTTATTTATTTATTTTTAATTTTGTCCATCAATTCTAATTTTACATATATTATGTTTTCCAAGTTGGTCATTATTATTTTAATTTCTAATTTTTTCCTTGATCCCTTATAACTAGTTTTCAATTCATTATTCAATCCAAATTTATAGTATTATATTTTTCAATTCGATCCTCATTGTTTTGGTTTCTAATTTTTTTGGCTCTTTTGTAAAAGTCTTATTTGTTTTCAATTTTATTATTCAATCTAAATTTATGGTATATTATTTTTACCAATTTGGTCCCTATTCTTTTTTTTTCTTTTGTTAAATTTATTTTTATTTTCAATTTCTCCCTTAAAAAAAAAACATTTATTTTTATTTTTTATATCAATTTCGATCCTCATTCTTCTGATTTTTTTTATCCTTTTGTTAAATTGATTTTTTTTTTAGTTTCACCCTTAAATCAAATATAAAATTTGATTTGCATTTCAATTTTAATTTTAATTTTTTTAATATCTATTTTTCATCCTCTTGTATAATTGATTTTTTTTTTCATTTTTATCCTTTAATATTTGATAGAATGAGAATTGAGTTTCATGTTTTTTCCATATAAGATGCTTTGAGTTTAATGATCGTGGTCACGAGTTTCAAAAGTTAGCACGAGTTGATTTTTTTTTTAAAATAGGCTTTAAAATTCTATTTATTTTTCTATCAGGTTATTTCGATTTTATGATCTGGACTGGAGGTTTAGCGAGATTTTACGGGTTGGCTCGGTCCTGATTACCAAGGTTACAAGTTTGTCATGTTAGCTCGGGTTGACCAGTACTGATTTATTTATGTCTTTTGTTATCCCATTTCATCCTTTCATATTTAATGAACTGTGAATTGAGTCACATCATTTGTCCCCCTTTAAAAAATGCTTTTCCCCATTTCATCCTTCCAGTCGGGTCTATGATCCATTCTGTGAATCCTCTTCCTTTTTTAAACCCCATTTGCAGTACCTGAACATCATTTTTTGGGTAATTTATAGTCCGACCTCGCAGCAAAGCACGGATATCGAAGCTTGTGATATCTAATAAAACATACATCTAAACTGATAAAAGAATCATGTGACTTTCATGTTTTGATGCTATTAGATCTTAATGTTAATAGAATTATAAAAAAACTTTGGTTGGTTTCGACAAGTCAACCCGGCTCATTAACCCTAGACACAACCCAATTAGGTTTCATGTCAAACGAGTTTGGGTGTTCAATCAAATCTTTTAGACTTGGTGGGTCAACTCGCCACTCGATTTATAAATCCTTCCATGTATATTTATTATTATTATTATTATTATGTTCTTAATTTTTTGTTCGATTTCTACTTGTACTTTTACCATTGCATATTATACAAATTAACAAAATTTATACATGTCAACTATATATAATCTATAAATTTATTTTTTAAAACCGTGTTTCTCCTCCAAACTCTACTTGAAAATTAATATCTTCTTATTGAATATTCCATACATAAATATTTTGATTTCATTTAGAGGGGAGTTTTTGGTTATGAGGTTCTTCATTTTTGACATAAATTAATTTATTGATATTAATATTTAATTACTTTTAAAGTGAAAATATAAATTACTTTTATTTTTAATTATTTTTTTTTATAATTTTCATAAAATTGAGCTTATGATCAATGATGATAACTTAGAGGAAATTATATTTTTATATATTTATGTAAACTTATGCATAAGCCCTTTATGACTTGGCAAATTCTTTCTTATTTACAAAAAAAGAACTAAAAGTGTATATATGGTCAACACTTTTTTTAAAACCTAAACACCTAAGAAATGATCGAATTACATGTTTAAATAAAGTTTGTCTAATTAAAGTTTTAACTCCAAAATTCAAACAATCTATTGGCTAATTTGAATTTTAACGAATGATTAAAATATAATCATAGCTTCCTATATTAATTATCTTTGAATCATAGGAATGGCAGTAATTTTTTTTTTTTAAATTTTTTGCGATAACTATTTTATAAATATTACACCAAGAAGAAATTTAATCTTAATGAAAAAATAAATATAACAATTAATGGCTAATTTGAATTAAGGCTAATATCCCCTTACTTAAAGTGTTCAACCAAGCCCCATATCCGTAGAGCTTTAACGTTGGACACCAAGAATCCAAATCCCATGTGAAGTCTCTAATCCCTTCAACAGAGGGACTTTGACATTTCTCCAGGAAAGAAGATCGAACTTGAAACAGACAAGGAGAGCTAAGTTCCTATCTTTGGAAGTTAAAATATTCAAACATATTGATTAATTTATCAATTTCGGATTTTTCCCTTTTCTGATTATTGATTCTTTTTATTTTATTTCTTAAATAAATAATTAATTTCATGTTTTATTTTACTTCTAATCGATGAAAATCAAACGCATACATACAATGTATTTAAAACTCAAAATCGAAATGCTCACATTATATTACATGTTAAATTAAAATATTTCTACAATTATGATTGGCTATTTCTTTTTTTTCATTCACTTGGATTTCTCGAATTATATATTTTATAGATTTACCCACGAGAATGCTATACGATGACGTGACAAGAGCAGGATCATGGTCGTTAGCAGTTGTAACAGAAATCCCAACAGGAAAGGGTGTTGGTTTCTACTTGAAATGAAACTCTTTTTTTCTCCCTTTCCGTTATGGTTTCTACCTTGACGTCGTGAACAAAAGCGGCTGTAAAAGCTTCATAATATTCTGACAAGGATTTACTCACAAATCAAACTCTATCCTGACAAGAATTTACATCAAGTACAATGCCCTCCCTCTTGTCTTTATAAATACTCCTGCAGGCTTCAAGTCTCAAACACAGGAAGCAAAAGCTTAGTCACCATGAAAAACATTAATTCTTCAACGTCCAAAGTCGAAGAACGCAAGAAAGAAAGCGAGGAGGAGGTGGATGTTTTGTTTGTGACTGAAAAGGATTTGAAGGATGGAAATATCGATATGGATGCTAAGGTGACTGGCTTTGATGCTTTAGTGGCCGTTTGCCATATTGCTTATAAGAAACTCAAGCAAAAGAAGAGGGAGGAGAAACAGAAAGTGGATGCAATATTGGGGGATGGAAAGATAGACGGGTCGGTGAGGGAGAAAGCTCTTAAAAAGCCCACTGATTACTTTGAATTAAAGAAGAAAGAAAGATTTGCGGGAGAGAAACTACTCAGTTCTGCTACCAAGAGCGGTGGGACAAGTAACGGGGGAGGAATACTGAGGCGGAGATTTAATAAGGTGAATGAGCCTATGTCCGACCAGGTTCATGATGGCTTTACTACTAGGAAGAGAACTTCTGAGGAGAGGCCTTCTTGTTCTACGGAGAGGTATAAAAGGAATGGTTTTAGACAAGGAATTATGACTGGGGTTAGTGATGGAGGATGGAACCAAGACTTGTTTTTGAGAAAGGATACCGTTTTCAAACGATCCTACTCTCACAGCAAGTCAAATAAGAGATTGAAGGAGGAGATGCCAAACTGTGGTCTTGGCTCACCAGCAGAGTTGCCTCAAGAAGTCAAGGAAAGAATTGCTTCTATGAAAGGCAAAGATGTGGAGTTAGTGGTGGACAAACTGTTGTATGCAACTGACGTGAACGCTGGCAACAGTCGTCTGTCGATCCCTCATAGACAAGTTATAGCTAAGAATTTCTTGACAGATGAAGAGAAGAGGGCTCTTATAGATGATAATTGTTTGAAAGTAAAGATTCTTGAACCCTCTTTGGAAATGGTTAGTGACATGAATCTCAAGCAATGGAACATGTTTAAGGAGAAGGGCAGTGTTAGTTCATCATATGTGTTCATAACACATTGGAATTCTCTAAGGAGAAGAAGTAATTTGCATAGGCTAGACAGAATTCAGGTTTGGTCTTTCCGAGTAGAAAACGACCTCTACTTTGCTCTTGTTAAGGTTGGTGAAAGATAAGAAGAACGAAATTGTTCTAGCAGAAGCAATACCGGTTCATCAACTGGTAGCCATGCTGGTGTGGTTGAATATGCGAGTCCTAGTTTAAGAGAATGATTAGAAGATGGTGGCGGCGGCGGCAGTAGTCAGAATGGAGAAGAAGATCCACCGTATTCTGCTAGTCTGCTTGAAGATGTTGATTAACAACTTAATCTCAAACCCATGATGTGGGAAGCTTTTTCTTTATCACTTTATTTCTGATATCCTTGTTTTTTCCTTTCGATCTTTATAGTAATTAATAAAGAGCAATTGTGAAAGTCGGATTATATATGGTGCAAAGTTTTCAGATTTAAATGCTTCGCCAATTTATCATTAGATTAGATTTTTAATAACTTGATTAATCTAAGTAAAATACACATTAAAACTTTTTTAAAAATTGAAACCATTAACTAAAAAGCTACAACGTGCTAAATACTATTTAGTTTACATTGTTTATATTCTTACAAAACATTATAAATATATTGTTTATTATCTAAAATAACCCATTTTAATCCTTAAAGTTTTATTTATAGCAATTTAATTATAATTAAAAACCAATTATTTTTTATTTTTTAGGTAAATGTGAAATTGAAAGAAATGAAAAAGGTATACCAAACATGAATGTAAAATGTAAAAATACATTTAAGTCTTTAATTAAATTTTAAAAATAACATAAATTATATAATTTAGATCCCTTGAAATTTCACAAAAAATAATTTTGGTATAAAAATATATTTATAGTATTTTTCAGTTCTTGAATAGAAAAATAAAAAAAAGTTCATTATATAATTAACATCGTGCAAAACATGAGAAAAACACGAAATCTAAATGTAAAATACAAAAAAAACTACAAACAAAAAATAAAAAGCTCGTGAAAAATCTCCCAGACCAATTATATAGCTTATTCATCCATTTAACCATAACAGTCAAATCAAATTCAAAGAAGAACTTACCTCTAATAAAACTATCAGCCAAAATGGTTAAACTTTAACATGAAATTCCTTCTAGGGTTTTCAATTTCAAGTACCATCAGAACTGATATTGTATAGTTGGTAAACCATTGTTGCTGATGGATTTTTAATGGGCTTCCTACCTGGACCAACAACTCGATGGCACATGTCTATCCTAGAGCGTAAGACACTAGATTAACATCAGCTTAATGCATGCTTATCCAGTCTACATAATTTCTTTTTTAATTACTCCATTGCCTCAGTCGGAAATAGGATATAACTAGTGCTAAATTTTTTTTAGTATAAAAAATATTAAAAAACACTAATATCCAATAGCGTTAAGTTTATTTGTAAAGTTAGATTTAAAAGTCTTGGATCCGGCTACAATGCTTCATCCAACAATAATATTTATAATACAAATAATAATATTTTTAATATTAATAATAATATTAAACTTGTCTGACCTAAGTTCTTATAGTGTTTTATCCATTAAAATCAAATTTATGATTTTTCTTCGATAGTAATAATATTTTTTTAAAAAACTTATTAATGATAATGATAATGATAACAATAATAATAACAATAAGAATAATACTAATGATTATAAACTTGGGTCTGGTGTCCCAGCCAAACCCAAGTTTCTGGGATCTGGTTCCCCTAATAATAATAATAAAAATAATATTTATAATAATAATAATAAAAAACTTATTTAACTCAAATTTTTATAGTTTTTAATCTATTTAAATTAAATTTATGGTTTTTCTTCGATAGTAATAATATATATTTTTTAAATTTAATAATAATAAAAATAGTACCAATATTAAGAATAAGAATAACACTAATAATCATAATAATAATAAGAATAACAACAACGATGAGGACGATGATAACAACAACAACAACTTTTAATTTTACCCTTCAAATCAAATCTATAATTTTTTTCAATAGTAATAATATTTTTTTTCAAATTTATTAATAATTATATTAATAATAATGATAATAATAATATTTATAATATTTATAATAATAATAAACATGCCTGACCAAAGTTCTTATAGTTTTTAATTTTACACTTCAAATCAAATCTATGGTTGTTTTTCAATATTAATAATATTGTTTTTCAAATTTATTAATTATTATATTATCAATATTCATTATAATACAAATAATAATATTAAACTTGCATGACTCAAGTTTAAGTGAGTTTGGATACAACGTCAGGCCCAAGAGCCGTGAGTCC
Organism: Populus x sibirica; assembly: GCA_019202695.1. Taxonomy (NCBI): domain Eukaryota; kingdom Viridiplantae; phylum Streptophyta; class Magnoliopsida; order Malpighiales; family Salicaceae; genus Populus; species Populus x sibirica. The sequence goes on from JAGMVL010000053.1 coordinate 1,332,966, forward strand.
GGCTACAACACAAGACCCAAGAGCCTTAAATGTGGGTTTGGCTGCAAGGTTGTGTCATGAAAGTGTAATAACTAAATAGAAAAAAATTTAATATTAAAGAATGAAATCAAAACGAAAAAAATTTAATTGAAAAGGAAAAAAAAAGAAAAAAAAAGCAAAGCACTATTCCAATGAATAGTGCTTTTACGAAGAGGGGTACAATAAAATTCCCTCATGAGATCACGATAATCTAATAAAAAGTAAATAAAATAAATGATGAAGTTTAATTCTCAATCAAATTGATATTAAAAGATGAAATTAAAATAAAAAACTAATTAAGAAAAAGGAAAAAAAAATTAAATCAACATTAAACTAGGTTAACTCATCAAACCTGAGATTCGTGTCATGAGAGTGTAATAATTACATAGATTTTTTTTAATATTAACAAACTAAATAAAAAAAGATTAATTAAAAAAAATAGAGAAAAAAGCAACCAAAAAACCTATAACTAAAAGCATCAGCCTTTTTACTGTGGATTGCACAATGCGATCCACAATAAAAGGCTGATCTCCTTTAGTTATAGTTAATTATACGTTCTTTTGATGAGTTAAGCCATAATTGTTTTCTTAAATAATTTTTAAATTTATGTTTAAATTAATATCACTTCTCTGTGATTTTTTTTTCTATTTAATTTTTTTGGATAAAGTTTTTTTTAATATTGTTGTGTGTATTTTCACATAATGATTTTTTTTAATATCATCCCCTCAAGTTATGTTGACATTGTTTAATGTTTTGAAATTTGTTTATCTTAGATTGCTTTGTCACATGCAAAGTGTTTGAGGAAATTCTTATATTGAAGTAGAAATTAATTTTGTAAAATAGTATTTAAAATTATAGAATTTTTTTGAAAGAATAAGGATTACAATAAACAAATAAAAAAATAAAGCCTTTTCATTTTCACACTAAAAACTTTAGTTTGGTTCCTTAATTTTTAATTTACATGTATTATGTCTTTTTAGTTTGAATATTTATATTTTGATTATAAACATTATTTGTTGCACATTTTAGACCGTAGTAGTTAAGAGAAAAGAGAAAACATTGTTAAAAAACAGGAAAGAGAGAGAAAGCTTCTTAACTGCTACATTCTAATCATATAAAAGGATGACAATCATGGTATCGTTGATTTTGTATTAAAGAGGAGTTTCGTGAATATAGCATGAAACTTTAATCTACAGAAAAATTAGATCAAATTAAGCTTAGCAATGTTCTTTTTTATTCTGTTTGATTTTGAGTTTTTTTACCAATTAAATATTTTTTTTTTCACATTGGAAATAGGTTTATCTAGCATCCTAAGATTTTTTTAAGTGTTTTCAAGTGAAAACAAGTTAAAAATATTTTGGAAGTCTCGATGTGATCCAAGCACCAAAGGATTTATTGGAGGTTTCGGTTGGTCCAGTTACAAGGCTTAGAGCTAAGAGGTTCAAAGAGACGTTCAATGAATTAATCTTATTCATGTTCAAGAGAGGCTTGTTAGTGGAACCAAGACCATTACACAAGAATTAGGAGAAGAAGACTAGTTTCGACAGTTAGACCTTTCACTATCTTTTTTTTTTATATCATAATTGGAGCTACATGTTGAATTTTAAGGTGATTCCAATTGAGATGGAAACTAGACTTACATACCTTTCCAACGGTATATGGAACGCCTTCTAATTCTTTAAGACGAGAGAGAACCATCTGTTTGAAGTTGGACTTTGTTGCTACTAGACAAAATACAGAAATAACCGAACTTGTCTTATTAAATTAATTGGGCTATTAAACTTTTTTTTATTTTATGAGAAAACACTTGTTTGAGTTTCAGACTTGTTTATTTTATTTATTTAATTAGTTTGGGCTAGTTTTAGCGTGGGTTGATTATTATTTAAATTGGGTTTATATATGACCCATTAGGAAAACTAGGGTTTTTGGCTTGGGGTATAAATACTCTTAAGAATAATTTTTAGCACACTTTCTTTTAGCTAATAATATTCTGATTTTTGCAGACTTTTGGTTGTCAATCTTGGTTCTTGATTGAACTTTTAACTCTTCAAATAATTGACCAATCTTTATTATGAATCTACACTTCTTTTGCTTATCTCCAGGTGTAGGCGTTGTGATTGGGTTGGTTTATAGTCTTGTTGCCTTGAAGCATGTCTTTCATTGTGTTAAGCTCATCTTAATTTCAGCAAAATTGAGTTAGATAAATCTTGAGTTCGCGAATTCCATTCAATTCCGCTAGGTTTCTCATCAAAGTCCCAAAACTTGAACCTTGAATTTCTAGTCATTGAAGGTGGCTGGAGGCTGCAATAGTGAGTGCCATGTCATTTTCCTATTTAAAAAACTTTTTACATACAACAAGTCATTTACATGTGATTGTGTATTTTTAGTTATTTGAATTTTTTTTGTTTGAGAAATGTTTTAATTTGACAAGTGTAACATATCAACACTTGATTTTTTATGTTTATTACAATTATTGAGTGAGTTTCTTATACACACATTCTATTGAGAAATCTTTGATTAGAAAATCTACTGAAATTTTAGTATAGTCTCTTTTATACCGAGAAATCTTAAATTATCGACTAAAATTCTATTTCACTTCAATACTTAACAATTTCACATCACAATCATTATCCAATCATCCTAGACTTATCATAACACCAAATCAAAGTATCTCAAATCTTAATTTTTCAAAATCTCATTCATCACAAATAATCATTTCATATAAAATTTGCATAACACAATATTCACGTGCAATAATAATTTTGGCACAATAAAAAAACTAATATAATATCATAAGTTTACATAAAAAAATCTAATCAAAGCAAAATAAACTTCAATACGATCATCATTTGTTACATAACCTATTACAATACAACATGGTTTCTATTACATGTTCATTCAAAATTAACAAGAGCAATATTAAATATTTATCATTAGGCTCGTGGTTGTGAGGTACCTATAAATAATATATCACAATAAAAAATAATGTTATTTCATAAAAATTAACAAACAAGAAGAACAACCATAATATTTCATTTAAATTGCAAACTCGCATTATCAACAATTCTATTTTATTAATCAATAGATCTATCATTGGGCTCGTGACTATAAAGTACCTATAAATAATTTATCACAATAAAAAATAATGTTATTTCATAAAAATTAACAAGAAGAACAATTATAATATTACATTTAAATTGTAAACTCGCATTATCAACAATTCTATTTTATTAATCAATAGAATTCATTCATCACATCAAAATTTCATGGTCATCTTCAATCTAATGTGGCCAACTCATTTTCAGCAATAGCCCCTCGCTATATATCAAACTTCCCAAGCCCATTTTCTAGGTAATACCCTTTGTTGGGTACCTTGTTTCTTCATTCATATCCGAACATTAGTCTAATTATCAGGAGATTAATTCTTTCACTCCTTATTGGATATTAATCTCATTACTGAGAATCTAATTCCATCGCCCTTTACCGGGCATCAGTCTTATTACCGGCCATATAGTTCCATAGCCCCTTACTAGGTATTAGTCTTATTTTTTAGAATCTAATTCCATCACCTCTTACCGGACATGGGAAAGGAAATAAATTATCCTTAGCAACATTTGATATTAATGTTATTAAATGAGGTCTAAAAGCTCCCCCGTAAGGCAGTTGAAGGTCATGGAATTTCTGTGTGGTGATGATTTGACATGAACCTTTAAGAATTAAGATGCTCTAAGCATGTTTTTTTCCAGTAACAAAAATATTTGGGAGGATGGCTTTTTGTTGATTTCTCAAGGTCAGAAAGCAAAGACGTAAGCAACAAAAATATAAAAAAACTTTGAAATTTGAGCTCTGGCAAGGAAAAAAAGTAATCAAGAACAAGCTTAATGAACTAATCTTTAATGGCAATATTCTTAAGTTCTGGGGATCAGACTTTGACATGGCATCCATCACCAGAACATCATTCAAAGATGGTTATAACTTTGAAAGCAAATCGAACAAGTAAATTATAGTTGAGGCCAGCCGGAATAGAAGTACTCAATTTAAATCGATGAGATTCAACTAAATGAAGTTCTGTCACTTCGTAGATTTGTCTGCTTTAAGATACAAGAACCATTCTATTCTGCTGAAGGAACAAAATGAGGCAAGCTTATCTCTGGCAGCCTTATCAACTTCTGGTTTCAAGTTAATCCTGACGCACTAGATGCCTCCATCCAGTCAGGATAAATTTCCTTAATTATTTTCTTCTGAGGGCGGGCCGTTGAGGCTTTGATCACCTGACACAATATTGAAATACATTTCATCAAAACCAGGAGGCAGACAGAAAGTCTAAGAACTCAAAGGAAAGAACTGGAAATTTACCATTGCTACTTGGCTCTCGAGAATCAATCAATGTAGTAGAAGCTGGAGTTTCTGTTCAAATTATGAAAGAACATTCATGGACTAGTTTAGAAAGAAACATGTCCATAGAATTTAACATAGCAGAGAACCATGAATAGTTTCAGAATATGATGAGTTCACCTCACCTTGTACACTGGAGCCAGTCCCTTGTTGCTCCATGAAATGTTGCCCCTGTTGCTGCGTGGAAGGTTGCCCTTGTTTCTCAAATACAGGGGCAAGAGAAGATGAAGAAAATGGATCACGAGATAAGATGAAATCATATTCTTTCAGGTGACGTCCAACTGATACAGGACTTGGAATCTGAAAAGGTGGTGCTTCATTCTCGTACGTCGCCATCCTTTAACAAACAGAAAAGTAGTGAACTTGTTAGAAATATATTTGAAGGAGAAAAGGAAAGCATGCTGGAAGACAAATCTCATGCATAAATATATTAATAGTCTCAATGGACTTGGACTTGGACTTAGAATACTCCATACTTATATTTATACTATTCTAAGAATAATTCAAAAAACTTAAAAGATAAATACATATTTAATAATTACATGCATTTAACTAGAAGACATCTAAAAAACCTAAAAGACACTTTGAATGTAGACTTCAAAATTAATATAAGCACTCCTCCTTAATTTTGAAAGTGTCATACTTCTTGAAACTTGAAATGTAATGGAGGTCTTATAATAACTTTCAATATCTTTTGTTTTTGCATCTATAATTAATTTTCTGGAATTAACTTCCATCTTTATCTTGGAAAGATCTCTCTTCCATCTTTGTCTTAGCCGCTCCTTTCATCATGGCTAGCTAATAGCATTTCATTGCCATTTCTTGAATTTGATTTTCTTCAATCATTAATTATCTGAATATGGCTGGTCCTAGCCATATTTCTCCTCTTGTGATTGTTGCCACGATTCTCTAGCTAAACATCTCTTTTCAACATTTGACTCTTTAAGTGATTATTTCATTTCTTCAGGCTGTTGCCTTCTTCTTGTCATGGCTCTTTGGTCATTTCTCATGTCTTACAGGAGAGTTCTTCTCTTCTTCATGTGTGTTCTCTCTTGTACCATATCTTAATCATTTCATTTCTCCAGGCTACTGCCTTCTTCTTGTCATGGCTCTTTGGCCATTTCTCATCTCTTACAGGAAGAGTTCTTCTCTTCTCTTCTTCATGTGATATCTCTCTCATACCATATCTTGATCATTCCATTTCTTTAGGCTGTTGCCTTCTTCTTGTCATTGTTCTTTGGCCATTTATCATCTCTTATAGGAAAAGTTCTTCTCTTCTTTTCTTCATGTGTGGTTGCTCTTGTACCAAATCTCATCTCTTGTGGGAAGAGTTCTTCTCTTCTTCTCTTCTCTTTTTTATGCAAGGTCTCAATTTTCTTGTTGGGAGCTATCATCTTACACCTCTATTTTTCTTTTTTGAATATCATTTGTCCATCCACTTTATTTTGAGATTTCACATTCTAGTCCCTCTAAAAGTTCATTAAATCGAATTAGCTTTGATACCATGCTAGAAATATATTTAAAGGAGAAAAGGAAAGTATGGTGGAAGACAAATCTCATTCATAAATATATTACTCTCATATGAGAGAAAAAGTTTCAACGGACTTGGACTTGGACTTACTAGGATAATTTAAAAGACTTAAAAGATAAACACATATTTAATAGTTATATGCATGTATCTAGAAGACATCTAGAAGAACTAAAAGACACTTTACATGTAAACTTCAAAATTAATTCCAAGAGAACCTTCATTTGTTATTTTTCATAATCATAATGTGTCCATAGAATTGTGTTTAGAGCATCTGAACGAAATATATGGGGAAAGAATCATGTCCGTCCATTTTATACTACTTTTTTTTTTGTGTGGAAATGTGTCCATTTTATATTACTCTAATATAAGAACAAGAAATATGCAAAAAAGAAAAAAGAAGTTGAAAATTAATGAGAATGAAATTTCACCCTCTCTCATAATTCATCTGTGGAGGGTGGAAACTGGAGCCAGTTCCTTGTTGCTCCATGAAATGTTGCCCCTGTTGCTGCGTGGAAGGTTGCCCTTGTTTCTCAATTGGAGGGGCCAGAGAAGATGAAGAAAATGGATCACGAGATAAGATGAAATCATATTCTTTCAGGTGACGTCCAACTGATACAGGACTTGGAATCTGAAAAGGTGGTGCTTCATTCTCGTACGTCGCCATCCTTTAACAAACAGAAAAGTAGTGAACTTTCATTTGTTATTTTTCATAATCATAATGTGTCCATAGAATAGTGTTTAGAGCATACTGAACGAAATATATGGGAAAGAATCATGTCCGTCCGTTTTATATTACTTTTTTTTTTTGTTGGAAATGTGTCCATTTTACTCTAATATAAGAACAAGAAATATGCAAAAAAGAAAAAAGAAGTTGAAAATTAATGAGAATGAAGTTTCACCCTCTCTCATAATTCATCTGTGCAGGGTGGAAACTTCCAGGTGCCGGGTTTCCATTGTGGTAGTTGGAAATAGAGCAGCTGCTTGACTCTTGAGAACCAATCAATGTAGTAGAAGCTGGATTTTCTGTTCAAATTATGAAAGAACATGCACGGACTATAGTTTAGAAAGAAACGTGTCCATGGAATTAACCTACCGAGAACCATGAATGGTTTCAGATTATAATGAGTTCATCTCACCATGCGCACCGGTCAACTCATATATTTTCCTAGCAGAGGACCAATCAAACCCTTGTTGCTCCATGAAATGTTGCCATTGTGGCTCGATGAAATCTTGCCATTGTGGCTCCACTGGAGGGGGTAGAGAAGATGTAGACAATGGATGACGGTCTTTTGCACCAGAATATGTTGTCTCTGTCAAGTTATGGTTACCAAAATATGGAGTTCTATCAGCTGCGTTACTGTCCAACGCCATCCTTTAACAAACAGAAGAGACGTAAGCTTACATCATGGTAAACCGAAGTATCTCAAACTATTCCTGCAATCCTATTTGATAATCTTCATAACTTGTTATCTGTATGCATGTCAATATTCAATCCCTTAATTTGAATCAAAATTTATCATGAATAAATTCATCTGCTATACCAATTGTATTCCAAATACCTCAGTTAATCAATATATAGTTGCAACATATAATGGATCACGGTTTAGGAAAATTCTAACATTTTACGACACTGATGTAGATCTCTAATAGCAATAGAATAGCGTTTAGAGTACACTGAATACGTATCATGCATGAGTCATACTTGCCCAAAAGTTTTTTTTCTTGCTAACCATATGGAAGAGAAACGGTTAAATGAAAAGAAGAGAAAATTACCCTCCTCCATTATTCATATGTGCTAGGTAGGAACTGTTGGATGCTGCATCTTCACTGTCATTGCTGGAAACTGTGCTCCTCTGGAGATGACCAGATGATGAACTTGGAAACTGTAGCCGACTGTCAACTGTGGTACAGGAAATGAAAAAAAAAGTTTATCTAGCCAGGTGATGAAGGCTCAATTTCAAGCCATCAGAGACCCCACTCCAAATCTTCCATTCAACCTAAAAGTAGCTAGTAGCCACTACCAATGCAATATATATACGGATCATGACTATATGTTTATCTGTCCATACAGCTCAAATAATCTTCAAAAGTCAAATGCATTCAAATTTATCCTACTTTCTGCTTGCATTTCTTAACTTCATTATGTTTTGAACATAAAAGAATGCCGTGGCAACAATTTACCAGGCATGTGCTGATTGCCTTCTCGAAAGGGAGCCAATGAAGCTTTTTGAAATGCAAGATTCTGCAGATGGCACTGCCTCTCAACTAATCGATTAAATGCTTCAATTTGATCTATCAAAATTAACTTCTTGTAATACTCCTCGAAAAATTCTGCATTTTCTCTTGTCATTTGATCCCACACTATGTCACAAGATAAAAAAAAAAAGATGTCAGAGCTAAAGGAAAAGGAACATAGAAAATTGATTTTTCAAGAGTTTACTGTAGTAAAAAATCATGGAACTTTTGTATCATGAAAGTTATTCAGAAGAGGAGAAGCTACTAACAATTGTTTAAGGTATTTACCTCCACTTGTAATGTTAGGCTCGATTCCAACTTGTTCGAAGACTGTTCTAATCACTCGTTGTTTATTCATATACAGTTGAAGGCATCTTTCAATCAAATCTTTGGCCTACAAAACCAATTATCATAAACAAAGAAAAAACTTGAACGCATTAGTTTCAGTTTCACTTGATATATTGATATATCAACATGAATTTTACACTGATACAGGTGAACATCAAATAAGATGACTTACAATCATAATTTTTTTAACTAGTTCAGGGGATACTGGACCATTTGTGAAATTTTGTACGTTTCTTGGTGGCCCACGAGATTCCCTAGCAGGGAATCTTTCTTCTGCTGGATGCTGTGGAAGTTTATTTCCATTGACAAGTAATTAAGAAAGACAATTAACAAGTCATCCCCATCTGGGATACTGTGATAGATTCCAAAAAAGACAGAAATCATGAGTGAAGGGAGTCAATACCTTCCTGTTCATTTCAATTCAACGCAAGAAATCACTTCATGCTGTCAGAAACTGGGAAAACTCTTGATGCTGAACAGAAAATGAATCGTTATCAGCAATTGATAATAGCGAAGACAATTCTTCAAAATTCTAGACATTTATATACTGTTTGTTTTCCTTATTTATGAAGTAACCAAAATTAAAAGAAGAAGAAGAAGAAGAAGAAGAAGAAGAAGAAATCCACTAGTGCTAAACCATCAATGGAGTTCAAGATTCCAAATTTTCTTTCTTGCATTTTCCTAGCAACCAAACACAGACAGATTCTAAATAAAAAGGCGGGAGATCCAAAGTTAAGATTCTTTGAATCAAGGTAAAAAGAATCAAATTCTTAAAACCTACTTAGTTGGATGCTCTATTTTCTTTCGTTACTCACATCATAAAGAAACAGAACCCAAGGAAAGATTGAAAAATGACAATTGAATGAAGTTCAAGACTCCAACTTTATTTCTTGTATTTTCTAAGTAACCAAACACAGCCATTATCCCACAAAGAATAAAAAATGAAAGGAACTTGAGAACTCACCTTCAACACTACTTGTTTTCTTGTCACTCCTGTTTCTCGCTAACCAGCAAGAATTAGAAAGAGGGTTTATCAGTTTTCTTGTTTTCTCTCTAACTCTGCAGATTTTTTTATCACTGGATTGAGAGAGAGAGTGAGTAATGTTTCCGGCTATTTGACAATCAGTCTTTTATAGCTTTTGTGCAAGGCTGCCTAAGCTGTTTTCATCAGAATTACATGGGGCTCAATAGAAATGGAGCAACTGAGAGTTAGGGGGCTAGTGGCAGATGGTGAGGATTCAAGCTGTTAATACAGTTTGTTAGTTATAGAGTGTCTCGACAGTTATTTTTGGAGGGAAAACAGCTAGTCCATTTGCTAGTCGTGCTTGATTGTGGGTCAACAACATAGATTTGTTTGTTTCAATATACATGAATACGCATGAAACATTCTAGTCTGCTGCAAAAAGAGAAGGGGCAAGACAACCAGTGGAACTTTTCTAGGCTTAATCTTGCGTTAGGATTCTTCTTCTGATTGAGCGTCCGAGGAAGGAAGATTTGGGTGCTCATCAACTGACACAATAATGAAACACATTTTTTCAAAATAATAATAATAATAATTAATTTACATTTGTCAAAATCTGAGCACCCTAACCTTTAAAGAAAAGAAAGTTGAGAGAACTTCCTTCCAGCAGAACCAAGTCTTTGAAATGCTTATAACAAAATCATTGCTTCAGTATTTGCTTTGGATCCAAATGAAAGACTAGCTAGCAACCTTTTCTTGCGTCAAAAGTAATCAGAGCCTCCCTCCCTTTTCTTGTTTCTCTGGTTTGTTAGTTAAGAAGAAGGGGAGGAGCAGCTGAGAGAGTTGGGGGACACATGCCAGGTGGAAAGGAGGGTTCAGGAAGTTAATACAGTTAACAGTTGGCTAGTTATCAGCAACGAGACTATCCTGAGACCTTGCACTACTGTGCTTGTTTGAAATCAAGCGGCAGATGAAAGAATTAATCCACCATATTCGAAATGACCATGAACAAAATTTGAAGAGAAACTTTGAGATGATTTTGAAGAGGAAGATGGACTTCAAGGGAAGATGGTTTTCGTTTAAGAATCTTAAATCTACTTGGAAAATATGACACATCCCAAACAATTTTGTGAAGAGACCCTCTAGAATCTTAGTCAGATAAAAAATTGTGTTTATTGTCTTAAAATTGTGCTTAAAAAAAAAAAACTCTTGCATGAATTGAGTTCCAATTATACACACACACATATGGATAAGCTTAAAATATTTATGTGAGATTTTTCTTAACATTTATTATTTAATATATATTCGTATTAGGAATATCGGAAATAGTTTTTACAGTTGGACACAATTTCTACCTCATACAAAGAAAAAGAGATGTATATTTAAGGCTTCAGGACATAATATTGTAAAATAAAAGTGAAAAAATACTTGATAATATATATATATATATATATATATATATATATATTTATTTATTTGTGTGTGTGTTTGTTTTGAAGCTTGCCAACTCAACCAAGCTACCCTCGTCTCCTTCGTCTCTCTCATCTTTCTCATCTTTTTTTTTTTTAATCTCTCTCTCTCTTCCTGTAATCGAGTCTTCAAGCCAAGCTTCAAGAAGCTTGGTTAGGCCAAGACTCAACCGAGCTCGAGCTCTGGTTTAATAGAGTTACTTTGGCTTACCTAGGTTTATTATTCATGAATAGTATGTATGGTATTATTCATGAATAGTACTTTTCACATGTATTTCTACATATATTTTTCTAGATATTTTCTAATGCTATATATTCTCATATTTTAAGAGAGAAAATAAGGTTATTTATCTAAACAATATTACACTTAACACCTCTTCACTGTATAAAGAACATATTCAATGAGACAAAGAACACAATAGTCTCTTCTTTACACATAAAAAATAGATATTTCATCCTCTTGATTTTTTGTATGTTTGTCACTTGATTGAACAAACTCAAATATTGACTTAAGCATCAGAGTGTATCTCATTCCATGAGAGACTTGTTTTACAAGATTAACTCAGACCTAAAACTCATCAGCTAAGAAAAATCTGAACTTTAATAAAAGCTCATTCATTCCTTTTCAACTTCTACAAAAACAATTTCATGGCTGATAACACTTTAGTACATAAAAGATTAATTGATCCTCCTATAAAGACTCAAATTCCCATAGGTGTCCAACTTCTTTTCCAATAAGTAGAAGTACTCAAAAACGATGTTATATCCATATAGGAACAACTTCTTTCTCTTTAGTATAACCAATAAAAAAAGTTAGCCCATAATATTAGGTACACAAAGACAACTCCAGTTTCAGGAAGAATCTGGACAAAACAATATACTGAGTAGGCACTATACTCCAACTATCCAAAAAGTCAACACTCCCCAACAAATCCAGGACACAAACATGATTATGTCCATCAATCTTCTTCTAAGTCTCAATGTTTTCATTCACATGCTCCTCGTCACAAAAAACCTAAGCACGACATGCAGGAGACATGCAGGAGACTGCTCCAACTTCAATTCCTACACATCATTCGCACCAAGTGGAAGAGTCTGCACTTTGTTATAGAATATTATAGACTCACCTCACCAAGGATTGTGTCACTACTAAAGACCCAAGGAAGCAAGCATAAAATGGTAGAAGCATCCTTAAGCTAGTGACAACAAAGAGATGTCATGTACAAGATTTTCCATATAATTTTCAATGGACCTTCTACGACTTCATAACTATGCTAGTTAATTTAACAGGCTCAAAACTCATTAGTCAAGGAAAATCTATTTTTCTATGACGTGTTTCCACGACTTCATCACCATGCTAATTAATTTAACAAAAAAAGGAAGATAAACATGTATGCTCTATGTTTCTTTGTCAAATAAAAACATAAAAAGGATTTTGTAGAGATAGATTGGAGTTTGGGGATAAAGTTGAATTAAGGTCGAATGCCATGCTTATCAATATGTTCGCAATCTAATTCATAGAGGATTGGAAGGTGGAAATCTATAGGTTATTTCCCTGAATCCAATTTAACTTTTTCATTCAAACATGATAATAGATTGGCTTCCTAGATCTCTGTAAGAGTCATCATAAAATCTAAAGATTTTTTTTGTTAACTTCTTTCTTCAACTACTCTCATTGGATGAAAATTAACATGCAAAAAAGATATAAAAAATTTAAATGCTATTAATTAACAGAAATCAACTTCAATGTAAGGGTTTTAAAAAACAAGATCTGACCTATATTTATATTGAGAATGCACCTAGTCTATAGTTTATACAAGAAATTGCTAGGCTAGCAGTATAGGAAGTTTGATTACAAGATGATCACTCAAATAGTATAGGAATTTTTTCTCTTCTTTATTTGGTAGGAATATATAGTATAGGATATTTGCCTAGCTACAAGCTTACAAAAGTATTTTCTTTTGTCAAGAATGTTAATGTACATCAAATTCGACTATAACTACGTACATATTTATGTATTTATCACTCTTATTTTTCAGAACATTTTAATACAAAAAGAACTTATAAATTAAAGAAAGCAGCGATATGAAATTATTTCAGGTTTTAAGGTTAACTTCTACAAAAGCTCCAAGCTCATTATCATCAAACATCAACAAAGTAGAGAAAGCTATAAGACAATTTTGTAATCCAAAAGTTATACCAATGTTTATACAAGTTTATATTATAAATATGTAGTTATGGTTAACTTGCAAATAACACATAAAATATATAGAGATTCTAGCGTGCATATTAAGTATATATCCAAAATAGTATAAGAGACTGAAAAACAATCCTAGTATGCATTATTATTATATAATGAATTAACTAAACATGACCAAAATAAAGCATTTACTTGTTGAAATACTTTAAAAATAATCAAGCTTTGTTGTTGTAAATGATTAAAACTTTATTGGTCCTCATTTGGTTCAAAGAATATTTGCAATAAGACTTTCAAGATTCCAAGAGCAACACCTTATTTAAATGCACTTCTAAATAAGGTCTATAAACAAAAAATTATATAACTCAAATATCTTTCAATAAAACTGAATCTAAGCTCTAAATTGAAAGGAAAACCAATACTTAAAACAAAGCTAAAAAGGGAGAAAACTTGAAAATCTAAGGTGAGGAAGAGTTAAAATTATGGAAAAAATAGTATAGAAAACTCTTCTTACAACCCTTTTTTTATAATAGATTTTTTAACCAAAACTAATAAGAATTAATTATGGTAGATACTAAAATAAATTTCCTTCATTATTGGCTTTGGTTACTCGCCATATTACCAAAACTAATCTTGGTTGTTTTTGGTTGTAAAGAGCTAAAAATATATTCAAGTTACTGAAGAGTCAGTTCTGAAAAAAATAAAAAAATTGATTAGACATACTTGGATTAGATAAGACAATGGACTGGAAAAAATAATTTTTCATTGACCAGACTCAAGTATAAAACTAAGTTGGTAAAAAAAAATTATAGCTCAAAGTTTTATTTTACAATACACCTAGGCTAAGGTCCTACTTGAGTCGCATGCATGTGAGAGTTTAGTTGTAAATTTCATTGTGCTTAGGTCTTCTCCCCTCCAAAAACTTAGATGCCTTTTGAGCTTAAATGTACCATTAACTATGTTTTCAACAAAATCTTCAACGTTCGAAGTTGAAGAATAGAAGAAAAAAAGCAAGGAGAAGGAGGAGGAGGAAAATGATGTTTTGTTGGTGACTGAAAAGGATTTGAAGCAAATAGATATTGATATTGATGCTAATGTGTCTCCCTTTTTAACCTTAGCTATAGTTTACAATATTGCTTATGAGAAACTCAAGAAAAAGAAAAGGGAGGAGAAACCGAAAGAGTATGCAATATTAGATGATAGAAAGATTGACGGGTTGGTGAGGTAGAAAGCTTTTAAAAAGCCTGCTAATTACTTTTATTTAAAGAAAGAAAGAAAAGTTATGGGAGAGAAGCTACTCAGTTCTGCTATCAAGAGTTATGAGATAAGTTATGAAGAAAGGATAACATATTCAAACGATGTTATGCTCATGGGAAGTTAAATAAGAGATTCAAGGAGGAGATGCCAAACCATGATTTTATCTCAATAGAGTTGCCTCAAGAAGTCAAAGAAAAAATTGCTTCTATAAAAGGGAAAGATGTGGAGTTAGTGGTGGAGAAACAATTATATCAAATTGATATAAAAGATGGTGACAATCTTTGTTGATTACACATAGACAAGACATAGCTAGAAATTTCTTGTAAGATGAAGAAAAAAGTGTTCTTAGATATGGTAATTGTTTGAAAGTAAAGATTCTTGAACCCTCCCTGAATATAGTTAGTGATGAAGTTGAGAAAAATCTTCACACAAACAATGAGTTTTTCATAGGCTATGATTCTAAGCCAAGATGCGAGCTTGATTATGAGATTTATATTTGGATTCAAGTGTTTTTGAGAAAATTAGTCCTTCGTGGAACGAGGAATTCTTTTATACTTAAGTTAGTAAATGTAGAAGAGAAAGGAAAAAAAATAAAAACATGAGAGAAATATTAAATCTGAGAAAATTATGATTTACAAGAACTTATCTTGTTTACTTGATAATCCAAGATATTTTAATGATCTTTGTTATGTCAGCTCATCTTAAGAGATGAAGAGTCGCACGATAATTGATTAACGAAAACATTAGTGTATATCTTTTGTTGTAGTACCTTTCACTTCATTGGTTGGTAAATGGGTGATTATCAATTATATAAAAAATTGTTTGAGAAAAGAGATACCTAACTTATATTGAATGTGGTGCGTGTTTCACTGTAAACTATTGCCTAGAAAAAAATATACTTAAAAAAATATATATTAGTTAATCATGAAAAATAGTATCCATACAGTGAAACGTGATATTAGAATTCCTCAAAAATAAAAATAAAAAACACATTGAGAGATATGCATGGAAGCACGGAATTTTGTATTGTACTATATCGGGACTAAAAGCTGAGACACCGGGAGAGAAACGAGGTGCTGTCCCCGCTTGGGTTGTCAACCCAAGCGAGGTGGCTCCAGCCAGTATCATGGTGGCAGTGGTCAGGTGGAAGGGAAGATTCACCATATTCTCCTAGTCATCTTGAAGATATTGATTAACAACAAAGTCTCACACCCATGATGGGTTCCTTTTTCTTCTTTAATTTATTCTGAGATCTTTGTTTTTTTTTCCTTTTGATGTTTATAGTAATCAATAAACAGCAATTGTGATAATCGGATTATAGAGCAAAGTATTCTGATTAACAATTTCAATTCATCATAGAATGGATTAGCCTTTAACTATAATAAGAGAACTGTGAGGAGACAAATGTACACCATGCCTGACCTGAAAAAGCAGGCAAGCCTATAAATTTTATTAAGCTAGGAGCATGTCAAAAAAAAAAAAAATTACATTTTTTCTTTTTGCAAAAAAAAATTACAAATTACAAATTCTGTATGACTGTAAGATCCCCGGGCATGGGATATAGGGTTAGAGCTCCTTGTGGAGAAACAATGGCTGATGTGTTTGTATCCTAATTCATGAACTTCCGGCAATTTGGAGCTTTACATAAACAGGGAACTTTGAATTCATCAGGCTCATCAGGATCGAACAAGTAATCGTACCTGCCACATGCAACTAAATTTAGTGAGCGATTGAACAGTTGAAAATTTATGAATTCTGACTGACAGGGAAGATGTATACGTTAGCTCATCGCCAGCAGGTACATTTGTCTTCGCAATAAGGACTATACGACTTTCATTATCGCCCACACTCATGATCCTTGCATAGCAATTTGGCATACACTGGAACACAGGCATATAGAATATACATCATGATAAGGAGAAAAGTAACACTATACTTCGAGCATAGAAGAGATAAAACATGTTAGAATTGAAAAATTGTAAATGCAGAAACGAAAGTTCAACTTGGATGCGACTCACAGAATGGTTTATTAAGCGCGCTATGTTTCCTTTATCCGTGGCATCTACCACCACCTCTTCGCTGATCTTGAAAAGCTGCAAAAGAAAATTAGACCACAGTTTAGCTCAAAAAACGATGAAGGTAGAGGAACAAGGGGGAAAAAAGGAACAAAAGCAAGGAAGGTGGGGAAAGCATGTTCAGCTTATGAAACTTCTTTGAATTTATTGGGAACCAGTAGGATCGTAAGCAGAGGCTAGGGTGGTTACTACCACATAGTTTGCATCATCTTTTACTTAATACAAAGAGTAAAAGAAGAAGATAACTTACATAGCAGTCTTTGCCTTCTAATCGATAGCGCACCTCCCTCAGATCCGCAATACTGCCTCTCACTTGCTCACCCCGATACTCAAGAACCTGGAGACAATCATGCATCAGCGATGGATTGTATTTCAGTTTTGGTGATCACACGCACATGGAATTCACATCTGAAAATCACATTTCAAGATTTTTTCATTCATGAAAAAATCATATATACCATTTCTCCTTCTTGAATGTTTCTTCGTGCAAAGAGGCCCCATCCATGTATTCCAGATCTCCCAAAGCAAACTCGGTCATTTTCAGTTCTCTGTGATCATATGTACATCCAAGAGATACTTAGAAGGCAATCTAGAAAGTAATATTATTAACAGAAAGATGGAGACCTACCTGTAAGTGGTAAAGCCTTTCCCTGAAAGAAGAAAAACTTTTCGGCTCCTCTACTACCTGTCAAAGAATAAAACCAGGCACATTACCACTTGCTTTGTTTCTCTTAGTTTTCATGTCAAAAAAGTTGAGAAGATACAAAAAAATATGATATAATACTGAAAGGTAGGAAAAAGAAACTTTACTCTGAATGCGTTCAAACTCTGTATCTCTAAGAAAGGATGATGACAAGGTCTTGTCAATCGATGGTAAATAGCTTCTTCTTCTGTTCGCTGGAAAATAAAATAAATAAATAAATAAGGGGAGGATAGATTTGATCTGAAGAGCTAGGAACTTCTATTGTGGTTGGATTTGGAAAATTCACAAGAAAAGGTTTTGTGAAGTACATGTATCATATGTATACTAGGTATATCAATTCTGTTGCTATTCAAGGGAAAATTGTAGCAAGTTAAAATGGCTGTGTAATATGGACAGTTAAATAAATCAGTGAATGAACAGCCCACGGCTAGTAAGACTACAGCTTAATTCACATTTTCGTTTGATTATCTAAACTCTATAGTCTAAACCAGCTATTGATGATAATAGCAAATTTCAGATCCATATAAAATGCCCACAGGTTAGGGAATATAATATGCTAACCTGCAACTCCTAACTATACCTGTTCATAGAGCCCCAACATTTATTTCAAGCACAAATTTGATATTGATCAATTTAACCAAGTAACAATACCACAATATGTTTCCATAATTACATCCATCGTTTATTCATTCTTTTTAACAGCAACAGAGCACTTTGTTAGCCATATATACATGATGAATTTGGCTCCATAACTTCGTGAAATTTTTTTCAAGGCAACAAATCTAGCCAATTTTCTCTTGCTCAACTGGTTGGTCTTGTGATTTTTTTCATGTCATAGATCTTGTTTGTGCTTTGTTCCTTGTATGATCCCCTTCATAAGAAGTTTACCACCATGTCTTCTTCTTAAAAGTAGGGGTAAAAGAGCATGAAATGGAGCCTCCCAGTCCACAGGATTGGAATAATCAATTATCAGCCCAGCAAGCAACTCTTAGAATTTCTAGACAATCCTCCCCAACCCCACAGCCCCCCCCCCACTATAAAGTTCCCAGAATATGCTATAGCTGGACCAGCTACAATATCATGTTCAGTTGACCTAACCCTCTTGTGTTTTATAAATGCATCGCAATCCCTGTGAAAAAAGTAGGAAAGAAAAAAAGAAGATATATCCATCCACACACACAAGAAGAGATAGGCAGGGAAACAATTGTTTAGGTACCTTCTTGTTGCTGTTCACTCTTTTGAAGACCCGACACCTCGCAGCAGAGTGTGGCTCAGACTTAGTAGCTTCTTCCATTGACTCCTCTTCAAGTTTTATTCTATTAGATGAAATTAGCCTTGTACCAGCCCTTTTCTTATTTTGAACAAGGCTTTTGGCAGAAAACACTCCTGCAGGAGTCTGTATGATCAAAACCGTGTCCGGATTTGGAGCCCTGCATCATGAAAGAAAACAATAAATTATTATAATATAGCTATAAATGATGTATATGTTTCTTGACAAATGTGAAGGTCAACAGAGGCTTTAATGTGCAAATTAACTCTAAACATCGAAGTATAGGAAAAGGAATGCTATTGGTTTAATCATAAAACATAAGGACTCTACCTGTGACATGCACAATATGAAATCATTCTTGTTGTCTGTCTCCCATTTTTCTCCAAGCAGTGCAACTGCGATTTAGAAGGAAGATAATTTAATAACAAAGAGAGGATAATTGAGAGAGAGAGAATCCGATCCATGCCAATTGAAAGCTCAATAACTTGAACTTGTGAAAGAATTTTGCCAGGTGAAAAATGGTATGCATGCATTTTGCATGACTGGTAAAACAGGTGCATACAGCAAGTATTCCAACCCAAACCATTTAGGAGCAAGAGCAACTCACCTCCATGCGATATCCTGCCCTCGAAGCACACATTGCATGGTAATAAGTGGAACACTTGCAACATTGAGTACACGAACCATGAATTTGTTGACAAATAACACAAATCTGGAGTTCCAAAAAAGCACAATCAGAATTCATCAGCTACGTTTACAGATGCACCAAAGAGCTCACAAATCATAATTCATTGGCATATAGTCATTGATTAAAATCAGTAAGCAGAAAATTAAAGCAGGTTCAAAGCTCAATACAACAGCAAAAAAGGCAAAAATAATTAAATGTAAAACAACCAACTTCCAACTTATTCGCCACATGGTTCATTGAGTAAAGTAGGATGATGCTTTAAAACCACCAGTCCTCACATGATGCTAATTGAAGTTCTACAGATTCCCGGGTTAAGTATGAGATGCATAAGATTTTACAAGTTAAACTAGAGCAGCTCCAATGCAGTTTTTATGAGAATGAATATTATACCTTTACAAAAGAATTTGAAGGGATGCTTAAAATTCCAAGAGCAGGTTCCATCTTTTCATCACTTGCAAATGAGACTTCGGGTTGAAACCAAGCACATGTAACATGAACCCATAATGACTCAACATCAGTTGGCTTTAGAGCACCACCTACGAAAAATTGGGAAAATAGATATAAGCTCAATGAAAAAAAAATCACAGCCTACATGAAAAGCAACTAAAGAAATTCTCATATGAGTGTAATAAACCTATTAGTACATAGCAAAAAGTTTTTGGACAAATAACAGAGAGAAAGTCGTTATAAACCACTTTATGCAGAAGCAATCTATTTGTAACTGGCTCAAACCCAAGATGGAAAAAGAGAGATTCACTGCGGGATGACCAAAAAACAAACCTTTAACAGGACAAAGGCAACACTCCCTCCTAACATCTGGTGTTTCACATGCTTTGCAAACCCAAGAAGTAAAATCCTGCACGTTTCGTGCTCCATAACATTCTTGATGAACAGCTATCTGACATCTGACAGATGGATAGAATAACAAGTGATACTAAGCATTACTATGAAATCTCCAGCCAACAAAAAAATTCCTTGCTCTAATTAGCAGATATATAAGCAGGACATTGTTATCCTCTCTTTTGGGGTCATTTATTCAGCAGACTGCATCAAATTGTAGCTGAAAGCAGATGATTGCGACAAGAAAGAACTCTAATGACTTCATAATATTTAAATTATTCTCCATAAAGTTCTTTTCTTGTTAAGATAGCTTTGTTGCTTTAGACGTCATTTCTCCAAGTGTCAGAAACATGTCTAAAATACAGTTCAAAATTGGCTGAAGTGTCTTTAGCACCAAACATTTCCACCAGCACATAGTATTATGTGCACGGTAATTAGAATCCCTATTTAAACAGTCACAATACCTGTTACAGATAATAATCTTGTTGTAGTCCCAATCTTCTACCCATCTACAAACTGCACAACGTTCTGTTGTCCACTTTGTAAAAACAGGATCGTATCTCACTGTCATGACAATGGTAATCAAAAGCTCATTGAACAGAGCGAGAAATTCAGACAGTGTAGCTCAAGATAACATACTGATCAGGTTGTATCTATGCTAGAAAAGAAACATGCCTTGTAAGAAAGCAAGCAGCTTCTGCTTCCGCTCTTTAATGGAAGGTCGTTTTTGAGGTTTATTAGATGAGGCATGCGCATGGTACTCTGCTAACTGCATCATCTGCATAGTCCAAGAGCAGCTCTAATGTTCGAATTGAAAATGATTGTAAGAAACTAAGTTTCATGATCTTTCTTTCTAAAAGCAAGTAATATACTTTTAGAGGTACAGCACCATGTAACCATCAAGAGACACAAACTTGTAAAAGAAAAAAGAAATATTCACCAGATACGGATAGATGCTAAGAAGATTTTGTACAAACCCAAACTTGTAAAAGAAATAAGAAGTATCCACAGGATAAGGAAAGAAGCTCTAAAGATTTGGTACAGAACCAAACTTGTAAAAGAAATAAGTATCCTCAAGATAAGAAAAGAAGCTCAAAAGATTTGGAACAAACCCATTGCTCTAGCAGTAGCATGGAATCTTTCACCCTAATACTGATCCTCCAATTCTTAATTTTGGAACCTGTGTGCTGTTCCCATTCACTAAGGGCTTGCTTTTCTGAACCACAGAACCCACATTTGCAAACAACCCTAAAAGAAGAGAGACAAAATCTGTAAATAAACTTGACAAAAACACAGGAACCAAGGAAAAGGGAATTTCCCAGAAAGTGCAAGTGCTCAATATTCATGCACTTGTGAAGCTGTATTCCTTCTTACATGTGTAGACTTGGGAAATATGTGCCTTCCATTCCTGAGCAGATAACAGTAACCTTATTAGGGAGCGCTGGTTGACCCTTAATTTTGTTTGATCTGTGCCAAAGGCTCTAAGATATTAGATATAAACCCTTCAACTAAATTGTGAATAGAAAATTCAAAACCTTTTGTTTCTTAATAAAAAACAACATCGAAAGGAACCTACTTGCATTTCAGCTGCGATTTTTCTGAATCTGACAATTCAAAATTAAATTTTGCTTTGCAAGTAGGGCAGTAGTGATCAATGCCCCCCAGATCCTTCGAGCAAGAAAATTGACAAGGAAAGTCAGAAACTTCCATCTATGTTCTCATTATGCAGGTAGAAAAGAAAGTACAAGTACGGACAGACCTTAAAACGATTGCTGGAAATCCTGTCACACTCTGCATGGATCCAAACTTTACAACCATCACAACGTGCCTGATTCAGAGAGAACAAGAAGACCAATTTGATAAGAAATAAACATTAGTTATGAGCAGAAAAAAATCACAACTCTAATATAAGTTGTAGGTTGACTCACCCAGCTCCCACTGTCTGAATGATTCCAAACCTTCTTGCATATGCCACAAAAATGTTTTGATTTTGTTAGCTGCAATACCAATTATGCAGATGTAAAAATTACAAATAGCCAACACACATATGAGTTAGACTATAGAGACAGGAGTTATTGCATAAAACACTGAAGAAAATACAGGTGGTACCAACCCTAGCACATTTTTTACATAAGAACTGGCCACCAGGGTTTGAACACTTCATTTTCTTTGCAGTTTTTAAATAAAGGCTCGTGCCACAACCTTCACAGGGTCCCTTGTCTTTATTCTTCCAAATCATGTCCTGCATCAGAGAATCCAAATTTTATGAGATTCAGAAAATGGAAGGACAAACTAGCGCTTCCTATTTTCTTCTTTGTTTTTATAAAAATAGAAACCTTCATTTGAATCAAAACCTGAAGAAAACTGAGGAAAGCTAAAATTAATGTGAAAACATATAGTTCGGTATCTCAGTTTCCATCACAGGAAAGAACCAGTGTAAAGAAAAGTAACAGCTGTTTCAAATGATAAGCTTCCTCGCTAAACTCCCAATCAAGGAGTTGTACAAATCATAAAAATTTGAGCATGTTTTGGTTTATTTTGTAAAATGGTAATCACAAAATCTTTCCATGAAAAGTGGAGGGCAAGAAATGCACAATTATACTGCGTTTTGGTATCTGTTCTTCTCAGTGCAAAAGAGACTCAGAATGTAGGGCTTTAGGAATGGTATTCCAAGTTCCCTAACTTGCCAAACTGTTTTCATGTTTCTAAAACTCCAAGAACTAAAAGGGAAATTACAGTTTAGAAAACAGAACAGCTCTGCTGCTGAAAGCTGGGAGCTGGGGACCACATCCAGATTCCAGATCAACACTCCCCTAAAATCCTTCCAGAGGCGATAACACTAGAATGGCCCCATAATCATTACGAGCAATCAAATCAAGCAAGCCTACACTCATGTGATAAAACATCCAAATTCTGATGCAAACCTACTTTTGACGGCCACAATATTGAGAGATCTGGGCCCCATATCTGTATAATTCATACATTTTCTGAGCCTGCTAACTTTGTAAATCTCAAGGTATTGATTGTACCAGGTGCCAGGGATCAAAATTCCATTTACACCTAGGAGTTTAAGACTTTGAAGCCTAAGCACAGGACTAGAAAGAATGAAAATAACAGACAAGGGAGTTTCAAAGAAAAGAACTTAAGAACTACACCATGAAACTTGCCTGGTTTGGAGAATGAAAGTCCTGATCCTGGTTTGAGCCAGTAGCCTCCTGAAGGCACCTATACACAGATTCATCATAAATCGGATTCCCAGCTGCTGTGTTCATATCTTGTATCAACTTCTCAGTGAACCCCTGTTCAGCCAGAAATGCCTCCTCAAACGCCATCTGGAAATCACCATTGAAGTCATCCAATTCAGACTGTTCCTGGAACCTAAGCCAAGAAAAAAAAATTCACTTAAACAGAAAACTCAAATCCCAAGTTACCAACCTATACGACAACAAAAACAATGACAAGTAACACACCTGTCAAGAAAATCCATAAACGGAAAGATCATCCCTCTCTGAACCCAAGCATAATCCTGGTCATGATCATTCAACTTACCATAATTAGCAATCACATCCACCAAAAGATAACAACACAAGAGGTCCATATATCCAAAGTAACCTCTCTTTACATAGCAAGTATTTCATAAATTTAAAATCCACACATACCCTTTGATTCCCATCATTTCCAGAGCAACCAAAAAACATCACACAAGCTGCATCAGCAATACAAGACCTCAAAACCAACTCGGGTGCTTGTGTCATTGGATCAATAACAATAGCTGGCCAAAATGGATATTTGTTTCCCGACTTCGCCCACACTATATCCCCCGAATAAAAATCCTCCGGCCCAAACAACTCATCTTCTTTCCTCTCCCCAATACTTGAATCCAAAACCCCACCACACTCAGTATCATCCACCACCAGATTCTCATGCACCGAAGTAAGCGTGCTACGTGAACAACTCGAATAATACTTCTTCATATCAAAACCACCCTTAAACTTCACTTCATCATCCTCTTTCTCCTCCTCTTCCTCACACGTATCCACATACTTGCCAGCACAATGCCTGCTTTGTTTCTTCACTTTACTAACATTTCTGCCCATTCTACGCAATCCGAAACCCATTTTCTCTTTCACTTTAACCTTTCTACTACTATTACTATTAAATTGAATATCATAATCAACATCGTCATCATCGTCATCAACAACATCTTCGTCATTATCATTATCATTATCACCAAAGCTATAATCATGCAAATTAGTCTTACTTTCTTTTCTCCAAATTTCAATAACTGAATCATTAAACCTCGAAGGCAATACCTGAACTCTCCCTCTCGATGTCCGCACTAGCGGTGGTCGCGAAACCTCCACCGTCCGATTACTATTACAATTACCATTGTCATTCACCGCTCTCCTCTTCGTTGAATCTCGGGCATTGGATTCAGGTGGAGAGCATGATACCTCCGTACACCAAGAAGCAGCAGCAGCGAATCCATTCAACGACTTCAAACTCACCGGAATCACACCGGCGGCGACCTCGCGGAGCAGATTGAGAGGATAATAACCACTACTTCCGTGGTGGCTGTTGCTCTTAAGCTTGCGTTTCTTCCTCCGAGATAAAGGTGAGTTGTCGTCTTCTTCACAAGCTGAGTTGTCGCCGAGTTTGTTACACCGTTTTAAACTCGGCATTTGAGATTTCAAGTTCCGCTTAATTATCATCGTCAAAGAATCAAAACCAAAACCAAAATTGATTTCAATTAAGCACCGGGAACCCTAATTTCGAAGGTCAAATTCGGCGAAAACGAATTGAAAAGGCGCAGCATAGAAGGCTGTAGACCAAACGACCGAACGAGCTATAGAGAGAGGGGCAATTCTGTCAGTAAAAAAAAGAAAGGAAGAAGAAATAGAAGGAGATAATGAACAGAGATCTGAAATAGAGAGAGAGAGAGAGAGAGAAGGAGCTTT
The DNA here is from genome assembly GCA_019202695.1 of Populus x sibirica. Taxonomy (NCBI): domain Eukaryota; kingdom Viridiplantae; phylum Streptophyta; class Magnoliopsida; order Malpighiales; family Salicaceae; genus Populus; species Populus x sibirica. The sequence goes on from JAGMVL010000053.1 coordinate 1,357,911, forward strand.
GTGTTTCTCTCTCTTGTTTTGGTTGTTTTTCTTCTTCTTCTTCTTTTTTCTCTCTCTACAGTTAGAGAGATACAGTGTAGAAAAAGGATAGAGGATTATTATATATAAAAATAAAAAATAAGAATAATTTTGTAATAATAATAATGTGGAAAATTGGAAGAAATTGGGGATCGGATTTGTAGAGAGAGAGGGAGGGAGGGAGATGGGGTTTACGTGGTGGTGGAGGAGGTGATTATAATAGGCTAACCCACGGGGTTTTTTTTTATATAATAAAGTTACAAAGATATAGATTTCTTGTATTTTTCTTCTTAAAATTCAGAAATTGTGAGGAAATTCTTGACAATGGTGACGGTGTTTTTATAGTTAGCTCCAAGAATTCTGGAATTCGATTTATCTATTTATTTATTTATTTATTGTGATTTTGGGAAATTAGTTTCATAAATTTGATTGAAGGAGTCACTGAATTTAACACAATTCAAGGAGCTTAATTAAGTTTCAATCGGCCAACGCAAGGAATTAAGATTTCCCTCTGTATTATTTTTTTATGGTTTTGGTCACAGAGATGGAGATGATGACATGAAGGGAAAGTTTCTGAGACACACGGAGGTGGAGTATGGTGGAGGAGAGTCTGTGAGTGAAAATGGGGTGGCGGGCAGTATTGAGAAAATGTGACCCCATTTTGGTGGTGGTGCTGGGAAGGGAGATGGGGGAGGTGGTGTTTTTCATGGTGGTTCTCTGGTAAAATTGGTTCGTATTGTAGAATGGGATTTGAATTTTTTTTGGGTATATGGAGTGTAACCATGGCAAACACGAATTTTCCCACCATTTTTCTTGGAGGGTATTTTGGGTAGTTTGTTTGTATATTAATGAGCTGTCTGGACATTTTAGTTGTATAAACACTGTTTAGTTTCAATTTCAATTAATTAATTAATTAATTTTGATCAAAAGTTGGTTTATTTTCAGATAATTTTTGGGTTGATTGGTAAAAGATTATGCTAAATAAGGATGATAATTTGAGGGATCAGCAATTAAAAAAAGAAAATTGGTCTGCAAATTTAGGCAGGAAGATGGCAACTTGAGTACTCCCTACAAGAGCAACCCAAAAGGGAGGAGGAGCCTGCGCTGGCCGGACCAGGGAGGATGGCCAAGGACAAGGCCTACCATCTGCTTTTGTGCTATTACAATTGTGGAGGGTGGCTTTTTTTATTTTTTATTTTTATTTTTTTTTAATGGACGGGTTTTGATAGGGACAAGATTATGAATTTTAGTTGGGGAAATTTTAGAATAAGATTGTACCAAAAAATTTTGATGGATTGAGATGAGCTTATCTGGGTAAGAACATTGGTAAATGAGTTGTTTGTTGATGAATTTTAATTAGGGTTGTTGATGCTAGCTAGCTACCATTTTTCCCATGATTTGGCTGCTGGTAGATCAATATACATACACATGGATCTTCAGAAGAGTGTTTTTGCCATATATTTTTGAAGATTTTGGAGAGATCTTGCCGGATATCATGATTACAGAGATTCTGAAGAGGTAAAAGGCGGTAACTAATAGAAAAATGGGTAAGTCAAGGTACAAAAAGGACGGGGAAGATGAGTGCTTTCTTTGAAAGGGTTACTAGTGCTACTGCAACCACAGATGCTGGTCGTGCACCTGTAGGCAGGCAGTGGGTGGCTGCCTGCCGTGGTGGTCGAAGCCGGCTCTGAAGTTTTAACTTTTCGGTAGTACGGTGGGTTTGGTGGCAAGCTGGTGAGGAAAGAGTTCGTGGTCGAAGTCAATGACTAGACATCATAATTTGTACTCAAGGGAACTTCCAAGAAAGACGGGCGGTTCACATTTGGGCAGTGCCTTGATTTCTTAAGAGAGATAGAAGGCTTCAAGGGAGATGGATTCTACAGAAGCAACAAAAAAAGGAATTAGTCAACGGGTTTTTGTTCTCTTTTCGGTACCGAAACGTGGACTCGGTGAAAAAACACGAGGATGGTGCAATCAAGGAAGAAAGAAAATCCTAAGAGCAAGATAAATGCGGGAAGAGAGGATGATGGGACAACGGCAATGCGCAGGAGGTTTCAGATGGATACATAAAATATTCAGCCTGGAAAGAAAGGAAGAAAGTGGGAGAAATCTGGTCGGCCGGGACACCGTGTTGAGGGTTTCCATGCAACCTCACAAATTCGGCGGCGGAATGTTCATGGTGGCGAGCAAACTGTACTCTTAACATGAAAAATCAAAGGATACAGTTCGAGAATGATGTTCGTAGATGATGATGCAAATCATGCTACCATGCACGCCGTGAATGGCTAATCAGATGCGCTAAAAGGGACCCAAAAGTCAACGTTCTAGACCGGAACTAGCTTTAAATAATAATAATAATAATGAGAGGGAGTAGGTTAAAATGGTGCCGTTTAATTTTTTTTATTAAGAAATTAATCAAGTCAGTTGCTAGGTCAATTTCTAGTCTGATTCAACTATAGAAATCTTGTTGGAATCAAGTTTTGAATTTAATTTTTCAAAAACATCATGTCAAACAAGTTTAACAACTAGGTATTGTTTTACCATGAAGATAAAGGCAACTCGGAAGCTTTTTAAGTTCTTGATAACATTAACATAAACCTTAACGATGCAATGCACGTAACTAAATTTGTGAACTTTGCACCATAATCCGGTTTTCACAATGGATCAAAAGGGGAAAAAAATTATATACATATCAGAATAAAGTGATGAAGAAAAAGCGTCCCATCATGGGTGTGAGACTGAGTTGTTAATCAACATCTTCAAGCTGACTAGCGGAATACGGTGGATCTTCTTCTCCATTCTGACTACTTCCGCCGCCGCCACCATCTTCTAATCCTTCTCTTAAACTAGGACTCGCATATTCAACCACACCAGCATGGCTACCAGTTGATGAACCGATATTGCTTCTGTTAGAACAATTTCGTTGTTCTTATCTTTCACCGACCTTAACAAGAGCAAAGTAGAGGTCGTTTTCTACTCGGAAAGACCAAACCTGAATTCTGTCCTGCAAATGCAAATTACTTCTTCTCCTTAGAGAATTCCAATGTGTTATGAACACATATGATGAACTAACACTGCCCTTCTTCTTAAACATGTTCCATTGCTTGAGATTCATGTCACTAACCATTTCCAAAGAGGGTTCAAGAATCTTTACTTTCAGACAATTAGCATCTATAAGAGCCCTCTTCTCTTCATCTGTCAAGAAATTCTTAGCTATAACTTGTCTAAGAGGGATCGACAGACGACTGTTGCCATCTTCCATGTCGGTTGCATACAACTGTTTGTCCACCACTAACTCCACATCTTTGCCTTTCATGGAAGCAATTCTTTCTTTGACTTCTTGAGGCAACTCTGCTAGTGAGCCAAGACCACACTTTGGCATCTCCTCCTTCAATCTCTTATTTGACTTACTGTGAGCATAGGATCGTTTGAAAACGGTATCCTTTCTCAAAAACAAGTCTTGGTTCGATCCTCTATCACTGATCCCAGTCATAATTCCTTGTCTAAAACCATTCCTTTTATACCTCTCCGTAGAACAAGAAGGCCTCTCCTCAGAAGTTCTCTTCCTAGTAGTAAAGCCATCATGAACCTGGTCGGACATAGGCTTTTTAAGAGCTTTCTCCCTCACCAGCCCGTCTATCTTTCCATCCCCCAATATTGCATCCACTTTCTGTTTCTCCTCCCTCTTCTTTTGCTTGAGTTTCTTATAAGCAATATGGCAAACCGCCACTAAAGCATCAAAGCCAGTCACCTTAGCATCCATATCGATATTTCCATCCTTCAAATCCTTTTCAGTCACAAACAAAACGTCCACCTCCTCCTCGCTTTCTTTCTCGCGTTCTTCGACTCTGGATGTTGAAGAATCAATGTTTTTCATGGTGACTAAGCTTTTGCTTCCTGTGTTTGAGACTTGAAGCCTGCAGGAGTATTTATAAAGACAAGAGGGAGGGCGCCATTGTACTTGATGTAAATTCTTGTCAGGATAGAGTTTGATTTGTGAGTAAATCCTTGTCAGAATATTATGAAGCTTTTACAGCCGCTTTTGTTCACGACGTCAAGGTAGAAACCATAACGGAAAGGGAGAAAAAAAGAGTTTCATTTCAAGTAGAAACCAAAACCCTTTCCTGTTGGGATTTCTGTTACAACTGCTAACGACCATCCTGCTCTTGTCACGTCATCGTATAGCATTCTCGTGGGTAAATCTATAAAATATATAATTCGACAAATCCAAGTGAATGAAAAAAAATAAATAGCCACTCATAATTGTAGAAATATTTTAATTTAACATGTAATATGATGTGAGCATTTCGATTTTGAGTTTTAAATACATTGTATGTATGCGTTTGATTTTGATCGATTAGAAGTAAAATAAAACATGAAATTAATTATTTATTTAAGAAATAAAAGAAAAGAAATCAATAATCACAGAAGGGAAAAATCCGAAATTGATAAATTAATCAATATGTTTGAATATTTTAACTTCCATAGATAGGAACTTAGCTCTCCTAGTCTGTTTCAAGTTCGATCTTCTTTCCTAGAGAAATGTCAAAGTCCAATCCATAAGAAAAAGTGATTATTTATTCACCAATATATTACTTGATATGTTTTAATTATTTCTTTGCTTCTCCACTTTCTTATACAAATAAATAAATAAATAAAATTGATTCCCATAATGTCTCAATAATCCTAGATTTGTCCCTTTATTGAAGGGATTAGAGACTTCACATGGGATTTGGATTCTTGGTGGCCACCGTTCAAGCTCTACGGATATGGGGATTGGTTGAACACTTTTAAGGAGATATTAGCCTTAATTCAAATTAGCCATTAATTATTATATTTATTTGCGCATTAAGATTTTTTTTTAATCTTTATAAACTATTGCTTATGTATGTTTATGTAAGCATAACTCTTTATCTACTGGGATTGAAACCTAACATCCATACCGATAACAAATTTTGCAATGCTTTTGTTTAATCTGCCGAAAGCTTACTGCTCTTCTGTTCGTTGAAGGATGGTGATGGGAAGCAATGCATCTGATTCGTTTAGAAAGTTGGGGACTAATCAAGATTTATCAGATTTGTTTTTGGTGGTAATCAAATTACACGGTATCTCTACCCTCCCCAGCAAAGATGATTATTCACAGGAGAGGGTGAGCCTTCCTTATCAAAATAATTTTGTCCTCTTCTTTTTATGTTTTGAGTGATTTATATTGGAGATGATCTTAACAATTTGCTGCAGGGATGGCTCATTCATCGTACCATTAATTGTTCTCATATATTTCAGGGCACGCTACTCTGAATTCTGTTCTATAGATATATAAATCTTCTTGAACTAGTGCAGATTAAAGAATTTTCAAATTATCGAAATGTTATAGCAGAAGTTGTTGGAAATCTTATATATGCTCTAGTAATTGTATTGCTCTTCTGTTTATTGAAGCGTGTTGACGGACAGAATACCATCAGTCGCAAACATTGATCAAACACTGATGTCACACTTTGGTGCAGAAATTAACAGATGGGCAAACTTCAACGAGGAAACGAGGGCAAAATTTCATGCAGCAGCGAGGGCCTGGCTCCAGTGATCAGTTGACAAGGGGAAAAGGTGAGATGAACTCCTTATGTATATTTTGAAACTATTCATGTTTCTCTTCTATGTTAAAACCTATCTTTGTAAACTATTCCATGTTCTTTCATATTATTAACCAGAATTTTATCTTCTGTTACCTTGTTTGATTCTCGAGAATCTAGTCCCAAGGGCAAATAATAGCCGCCCTCTTTTGTTCTTACAGTTTCTGTCAGCCTCCAGGTTTTGATTAAATGTGTTTTATTATTTTTTCAGCTGATCTGTACCACGACCTTCCTTCCTCAGAGTCTTCGGAAGAAGAAGAATAAGGCAATGCCCTTGCAATATTAAGGCTTTCAGTGGTTACATCAACTAGCTAGAAGTAGTTCAAATGTAGTGATATAGATCAAATGATCGATACAGGGGTGAAAGAAACGAGACACAGTTTATGTCAGACGTTATAGCCTAATTTTGTTCTGGATTAATTCCTCTCTTCATTGTCTCTTCAGCTTTTTCTAGAATTGATTCTTTAGTAACTAAAAAGTTTTTGGACAATTATTATTATTATTATTATTATTATTATTGTATGTGTGTGTATATATGTTTTTATTTCTTTTATAAGATGTTATGTTTTTTAACGTGTTTTGAGTTTATTTGAGCTAATTTGAAATTATTTATAAGTTTGATATGCTCAAGAAACTTTATGAATTAATTAATAAAAGATAAAAATTTATGTATTTTATGTTTCGGACCTTGCTATTTGTTACTAGTTTTTTCATCAGTGTTATAATTTAGAATGTGAATATGGAATGAATGAAAGTTAAAGTACATATATTAAACTTTCTAGAAAAATATTATGGACGTAAATACAAGTTCGTTTGGACCTCTAATCAAACCTGCAAAATCAGTCGAAATCCTACTTGCAGCAAAATTCTTTACTTTTATAATATAGATTCAAACAGTACATCTTAAGTCTCGAATATCAAATTCATGCGTAACCGATAAAATCGTATGTAAGCAAAAAATCGTTTTGAAGGCAAAAAAACGAATAAGACATCTTACTACGCTTTATGAAAGATTCCAAGTCCGGATAAAATCGTTTTGAAGGCAAAAATACAAACATAATCGAAGAAAGAGATTGATCTAATGAGAAAACTAACTGTGATCGAGCATCTTACTACGGTTAAGAGTCTCACATAGAAACAAGTGGGTCTTAAGATCCAAGAAATGTTAAAATCAAGCCTCTAACATTCCATGAATGAAAAAATACAGCTAAAATGGTTGGATATTCCAAGAAACCAAGTCGGAAAAAAAGTCTAAGTTGCGGGAGAATTATGACAATAACAAAGTCGAGTTTTGAACAAAAATTTTGAGGGATTTAACCAATTTTAATGACCGGATAAAGAACAATGAATTAAGTAATATTAAGAACTCCTAATCAAAAGAAAAATCCTAACAAAAGACAGCAGGCTAAGGGGAAAAAATAAAGAAAGCAAATCACAGGGAGAAACAACCCCTCTTCTTCTTCTACGTAACATTCTTTTCTCTCTATTTTTTGTTAATTTTTCAGCAATTATGAACTAAACTTTGGCTTTCGTTTCGAGAAGTTTTGTTCCATTATTGTTTTAGATTGTGAGAAGGGGATGTTTATAACTTTATTTCTAGACATTGAAATACTTATTTTGCTTGAATTGATGCGTAAGCTATTGTTTTCATTCAAGCTTTTTGAATGATTCTGCGGTAAATATGCTTTTTTATGTGAATTTTTTCAATCCGTAATTGTTGATTTGAATCAAGAATGAAGAAAAATAAATGAATTAGGTTGATTTAACTTTTAAGTTAAAGAATAAAACAAGTAAAAATCATTAATTTTTTTAACGATAGTTTAGAATACTTGATCACTTTTTTTCGCTCTTAAGGCTTTCGTCGCCAAATATAAAATTAATTGTTTTTTAATCTTTAATTTGATTGGCATTAAAAAATTAATTGGGGGCTTTTATAATTAATTTAATCTTTTTTTCTCGACATTCCTTGTTTAAAGAAATTTAAGTATTTGCTTGAATTAGAAGAATATTTATTTTTCTTTGATGATCAATCTAATTCGTTGAATATACAAATCACTTTTAAACCGAGCATATTACACTGAATTATCTTTTAAGTTTTTCTTTAATTCAGAATTTTAATTTTTCTTAAATTTCTTATCAAATCCTCTTCTTTCTTTTTTTTTTTAGTATATTATAGAAAGACTAAAAGAAATTTTCTTTAGTTTGACTTCTTGAGAAACTCTGCTAGGAGCCAAGACCACAGTTTGGCATGCATCTCCTCCTTCAATCTCTTATTTGACTTGCTGTGAGCATGGGATCGTTTGAATACGGTATCCTTTCTCAAAAACAAGTCTTGGTTCCATCCTCCATCACTAACCCCAGTAATAATTCCTGGTCTAAAACTATTCCTTTTATAGCTCTCCGGAGAACAAGAAGGCCTCTCCTCAGAAGTTCTCTTCCTAGTAGTAAAGCCATCACGAACCTGGTCGGACGTCATAGGCCCATTCACCTTATTAAATCTCCGCCTCAATATTCCTCCCACAGCTCTTGATAGCAGAACTAAGTAGCTTCTCTCCAAAAAAAACCTTCGTTCTTCTTTGATTCAAGGTATTCAGCAGGCTTTTTAAGAGCTTTCTCCTCACCAACCCGTCAATCTTTCCATCCCCCCAATATTGCATCCACTTTCTGTTTCTCCTCCCTCTTCTTTTTGCTTGGAGTTTCTTATAAGCAATATGGCAAACCGCCACTAAAGCACCAAAGCCAGTCACCTTAGCATCCATATCGATATTTGCATCCTTCAAATCCTTTTCAGGCACAAACAAAACATCCTCCAGCCTCCTCGCTTTCTTTCTTGTGTTCAGGATCAATCATTTTATGTTTTTTTTATAGTAATCGAGTAAAATTTATATTTAAAACAGCACTATTAAGAAAGATAGTGACTGAATGAAAAGAGAGTTTACAAGAGGGCATCTAAGAGAAGGAGCAAACAAACAAAAGATCAATCTTATTATGGTGATTAATTCAGCTTTTGGCTTCCTATGCTTGAGACTTGAAGCATGCAGGAATATTAAAAGGATCTGTAACTGCTTATTTCAGCTATAACTAGTTTTACATTTTATTATAGAATGCAATATTCTTATATAGTTTATGCTCTTGCGTGACAGATTTTACTGAAATTATTAAATGCTATGACCAGGGACGGATATTCAATTTCAGCAGGTAAAATAATATAAGTATATAATTAAATTAATTAAGATTCAAAAATTCCAAAATTATAAACTTTTGATATTGTAAAATTCAAAATTTACATATATTATAAAAAAAATGCTCCGTAAAATTCTATTTTTTATAATTCACAATTGTTCTTTACGAGACTTCACAGGTTAAAAATATAATAAAATCTTCTCATTATCATACTTTCAAAAATATATATATAAATAATAACCAATCATTCTCATAACTAACCATAAATTATTTGTTGTAACCAACTAACACATAATCATAAGTTATTTATTTTGTTAATTACTCGTATTCTTTTTTTCAAACTATATTGAAAATTCAACTACAACTAAACAACAAAATTAAATTCATTTTTGTTCTTCATCAACACAACAACACATGCTAAATACACATAACTAACAAACATTTACTTTGACTTTGGTTTCAAAAAGTTTGTCTCCTTTTCTCCCTCTTAAATGGTCAACCCTACTTTCATTATAAACACCAAACTTTTTTTCTTCAATTATGCTTTATTTAGAGTAATTTACATCTTCTTCATCCCAATAACATCACAATCACTTTTTTCAATTTAACATTTAAAGTCTGATTCAAAATTTAAGATTTTTGCATAAATTTTGTTCAAATCTTTACTTCAATTTGTTAAATCGAGTTTATAATATCTTTTTCGATAATAGTATAAGCTTCGAATGGTAACCGGTTGAAGTTTTCTACTCTTCTTTTTTTCCTTTTAATGTAGGTGAGGTTTCCTTTCTTTACTTGCTTTCCTTCACTTGATTTTCCCCTTGATTCTTGAGTTAAATGTGTTCAATACTCACTCATTTATGTATCTTACTTTAAATCTTTGTTCCTCTCCAGGGAGAAAGCTCTTAATTTTTTTTTTCTCTTTTAATTTTTTTTTGGGAACCGGCCCGGCGGTTTAATAGGTAAGGGAGAAGTTAAATTTCTAATTTTCCAGCTTATTTACAAAAATACCATTAATGGCCCTATCGGTTATTTTACTAAGTTCTCATGACTATTTTTATTTTAAAATATATTTATTTTTTATTTTTATCATTTGTTTTCCTTACGAGGCTTATTATAATTTTATGGTAACATTATTAATTTTTAACTGGAATTTCCACCAACATTTTTTCACACAATTCTTTCTTAACTTTTTATTTCTCATTTTCATTATAATTCCTCAGGATTGTTTTCATTCTCAAAACGCATCTATTTTTAAGTTTTTCTTAATTTTTCTATTCGTTGAAACCATTACCGGTTTCTACATGATATATACTTCATTTAATTTATTTATTTTTATTTTATTTTTGGCAGTTGAGGCAAGTGCTCACATTGCCCACATGCTGGATCCATCAATGGCTATATGAAGTCCTTCCAATTTATGGTCGGCGCTCCTGTGCTTCTTCCACACAATTCGGTACTGCTTTCTTAGCTCTCCTTGATTATCCCACTGGGATGTATGTATTCCTGTATGTTCTATGCCATTTCTGTCTTCTTTCTGTTCTCGCTTATCTTTTTGTTAGCTTCAGAGTTTTCTGCAGGCAATCCATTTCCAGCTTCTTTCTGTTCTCGCTTATATTTATAAATAAAAAACTTCCAAGTACGGACATAGGGAGAAGACATGAAATAGATTCATCAAGCTTTTAAATAATGAAATGGAACGTTTCCATTTCTAAATATCATGGAGCAATGATGATTAGAATAGTTTGGACACCATAACCAAATATCGTGGAAGCAACAGTAGAGGGGAATACAATATTTCCATTTCATAAGATATATGAACAACTACAACCTTTCTTGCTTCCTCAACTTATTCAACACAACCCTATGTACAGCACTGCTTGGCCATTTTGTTCTACTGAGGTTATTACAGCATATAAGAGATCAACTACGTTGCGCGGGTTGGGGTCTAGTTTATTTAACAATAGTTGCTTGGTTTTCTACCAAATCTATTTTCCAGGCTTATGCTATTACTCATTTCTTCCATTGCTGCATCCGGGAGTATTTCCCTTCTACTTTCTTTTTCATGAATTAGTTGATAGTTATTGCCTCTTAGAAACATCGCATTCTTCAGTCTTTGCAAACCTTCCTCGGATCCTTGGTTGACTGTCTGCAAGAGCCTTCCTGCAAGCATACTGAAACAAACATATTGTGGAGTTGAATCCAGTGTGGAAAATCAGGAATGGATACATCTCACCAAGTATGGTCCTGAGTTATGCAAGTTTTGATGCCTTTTATAAAGCAGACCCCTTTGATTTTAAGAGACACAGGCAATGAGTGACTGAATTTTCACGGGGCTGATACTTTTATTTGAAGTTCAGGCAAGTCAGAAAAAGTAATATACAACAAATCAACAATAATACTTAATTATTTACCTTTATTTTCTGCCCAAGTTCCTCTTTGTCTTCTTATTCCTGTACCTTGAAAGCTTTTCCCGGCGGTCCTCACCAGAGCAGTTGTTGATAATAATGGAGTCGGTCAAGAGTAGAATGGATGAGGCTTGTATTACCGTTACCAAGTGTCTGTCGTAAAGAACTCAGTATCAACTGACTCAGCCCCCATCCTGTGCAAATGGCCAGAAGCATCTAAACAATTCTCCAGTCCGTAGACTTCATTTATAGAGTATATTCATGCTTGGTGCTGAATTGCATAGAAATGTTCCACTTGAATCTGGTGGATTATCCGAGTGAAATGATAAAGGCAAATAGAATTAAAACTGAAAATAAAAAAGCAACAGATTCCGCTTTGGAAGTAGTGGATATTGTCGTTCTTCATCTACAGTTCCATTTTACGTGGGAAAAAATTGATTGAATTCTTGATAAAGGCACAAAGAGAAAGGTGTCAGTTATCTGTCCAACTGGAAGGGCTAACAGGAGCAGCAGCATTATGGAACAATACTAATAAAGAAAAGCTGGGAGTTCCAAAATGATTCATGTCAGTGGCTTGACTTGCAACAATATCACTAACTTATGACTACATTTTTTTCAGAAACAATAAAAAAGCACCACAAGCACACAGAGAATCCTTGTGCATAGTTAACTGCCAAGATATGATTCTTTCCGGGTAAAGGTCTATGTTTTCTGCCACATACAAGGAGGATCTAAGCAGAAGAGAAAATCGTTCAAAAGTGCAATAAAGACCTTTAATCAAATACACACAGAAGTACCATAATGGTTGATCTAACCTTTATGTCTCCTTCGCTGTATGCTCTCCTCATTCCATAAGCATTTTCAAAATCAATTCCAGGAAAATCAGAGAAAACTTGGCTTCACTGCAGCACCATGCAGCCACTCCACTGACCTCAAACATCCTGAGCTGACACTTTTTAATAGTGCAGCATCAAGGGAGCAATTTGTTTTCTTGAATGTTGTTTTCATCAGTCCTCACAATCGAATCTTGATATCCAGAAGCTCTGCAAATGGTAGTCATTTCCATAGCTTCTTTTTCCAGGATGTCTTTCTTGCATTCATAGAAAACCTCATTCAGGAAGCTGCTCATTTTGAATGGATTCAATATCTGCCGCCTTAAGTCCTTGTGGAAAAGTGACTTCTTCCCCCTGGGAGATCATTGAAATGGCGGCTCGTAAGAGGATCAATGACCACAAGTGAGCTCTTCAATGATTGGTTCAGGTGCTTTGAACAGATCCCCCCTCGCCTCCCAGATCATATTCTGATATGGTGGTCTGAAGTAGGTTGCTCTACATTAGACAAGGTTGTCAACAACAAACAAGATGAAATAGGAAAATTAGAGGTATGAGTAAATATTGATCTAAACACTTCACCAATTATGTTAGCCTCAGTCTTAAGGTATTCTTAAATAGGTTGAAAATAAGTCTTGTTATATGTTGCAGCTCAATCTGGTAAAAGTGATGATATGAGAACACGTCTATACAGCAGTAAATAGGACATGCACAAGTACATAGATACGGCATGTAAATATGCATTTTCGAGGAAATCCTACAGATTTTTTTTAAAGTATGTTAAAGTGATGAATCACTTGATTAATTCCAAAATCCATACACATTTCAAAGTTTTCTGAGATTTTTTTTGTTATTGAATTTTGTTGATTAGCTTTTTCTTTGTTATTTTCTGGTTGTATCTTTGAATGATTAGTTTGTATCTTTTAAATTTGTTGAGATTAAACCACTGAACCAAATTGAGACTTCTTTGAGTGAATAACAAATTGAGAGACAAATTCAACAAATCCTATAATTAGGGTTCAAGAATTCCTCCCAAGAAAAGAGCCAAGAAGAGTCCTCATTGTAACTTATTTAAGACCAAATTTTCAAGACAGATTAAGTGATTTCTTTATGAGAAGAACACTAAACATCTCAACCTAAGTAAAGATCCTTTAAATGGCTGAACACCTATGACTCAAATATCACAAACTTATTTGCATAAATATCAACCACTTTTAGCAAAAACAAAGGTCTAATGAGGAAACTCTTTCAAGGCTAATTTTCTTTTAACCTCCTTTATCAAGTTCCTATTTCAACATCCAACAGAAAAGAGAAAGTCAGCAAAAAAAAAAAAATAGAGATGGAGAATGCTTTCTCTTTCTCCACTTTCAAAC